>JAOWCC010001634.1:48739467-50067920 GCA_030867875.1 Actinernus sp. WN-2022 | reverse complement strand
AATGGGCGCGCGCTTACTTATGACTACTCAGATTCGTTAGACGTTACTTACCTTGCTCAACTTAAAAACAATTAGTTTTAAAAAAACGGGAAGTATATTGGTCAAAAGTCACTTTATATTGAAACATACTCTCTCTCAAGGGAAGGGATAATATATCAGTGATGTTATATAAAACCATGTATCCGGTTTGGTTTCTATTATTTTTTTAAATAGTAGTTTTGGAGATGGACTCAAATTATGGATTTTCTTTTGTTACAGAGATCTATCGAATGGTAACGTCAGTGACATCCCATCCGGGGTATTCACCAATTTCTCTAACCTCGTCAATTTGTAAGTAAAAATTGATCCTTTGGCGTTTTAGCAGATTTTAATGGGATGTAACAATATCATTTAATGTTGATGTATAGATTTTTACACACGGCTTTTATGTAAACCAGTCTTAGTTACTGTTAAAACTACCGTGTCTAAATAAAGTTTCTATCTATCTATCTATCTACCTTCATATGAGCTTTTATGAGATTTGTCTGGCAAGTAGAACATGTACTGAGGATCAGTGACGTCATCTACGGCAACCGGAAGGAATGTCCGAGGCGCACGGCCATATTATTTAGTCTCATGTAGAACAGTCGAGGAGTCATTTGAGTGGCACTGCATGTCAGACCCGTTCAGTCATTGCCGTAACGTGACCACCGTACCGTCATACGAACTGAAAATCGCTATATTACTTCCGCGCGCGCTGACTATTCTGTACGTTCGCTTATAGTGCTTAGCGGCACCCGTGACAGCAAGTGCTTATAATTCCCTTTTTTACTGTTGGTATACGACGAAATGGTAAGACAGAATAAAGCATAGAATCACAAAAGAAGGCTATAGTCACGTATTGAAATATCTGTGGCCTAAATAGCGAACAGCGACATGTACAGTGAAATGCATTGATAATAATAGTAGCTTTTTTAAAACACCAAAGCTTGTCATGTATGGGTGATAATGTATACTACCTAACAACGCTTTATTCTGTTTGTTTCAGGTCCTTAGCCAATAACAATCTTGAGTATATCTCGAAAGGTGCTTTTGCAGGCTTGGGAAATCTGCGACATCTGTAAGTATAGCCGCCTTGAGAAGACCCCATTAAGTCGATTTTGACAGGACAACTTGTCTAAGGGGCCGACCATTTGACTTTTGAGGGGGGGGGGGGGGGGTGTTCTTGTCTGTGCTCGATTCTTTTTTCTTTAGCAGTGTTGTTGCACGAATTTTTTTTTTTTGCGAAAAAAGCGGAGCCAGAACAAAGCTTTTCCGCTTGCAGGATATTTTTTTTCAACACCGTTGGCTTGCAGGATATTTTTTTTCAAAAACACCCACCCCCCCCCCCCCCCCCCCCCCCCCCCCACCCCCTCAAAAGTCAAATGGTCGGCCCCTAAGCTGCTGTCGAATTAGTCACCCGCTACTGTGTAAGAACTTTTCGTAGACCAGGAACAACTAGTTACTACAGTTCAAACTGTTGTCTTATTATTTCCGTACTATATAATTCGGGGCGGACTTCACTGTTTAGTAGTAGTATAACTTTATTTAAGCACGCTAGCCCTGTCAACAGCAGCTGATTTACACAAGGGGCGTGACAGAAATATAAAATTTACAAAATATAAAAATATATTATGAATATAGATAAAAAATAAAATGTTTGAATATTACATAATAATGATTAAATATTTTTATAGCTGGTATTTTTGAGCGGCAATTTTAGTCTTGAAAGAAGGGAATGAGTTGGAGTCCCTAATTTCATTATGGAGCGAGTTCCATATTTTAGCCCCACTGTACGAGAAACTCTTTTTCATACTTTCGGTTTTGGGTAAAGGTAACTGCAGTGAGGAATTGGAGCCCCTAAGATTGTATTCCGTGACCTCAGATTTCTGTTTAAACAGATTGGGGCTTGACCATTTATGACTTTGTACATTTGTTTCGCCTTATTTTTAGCCCTTTGAGTTTCAAGTGTTTCCCACCCTAGAGCATCTAATGCTTCAAGGTGGGGAGCATCGTTTCTCAAATTCAATATTATCCGAGCAGATCTATTCTGTAATATTTGCAAACGTTTGGAGTGTCCGTGACCTAGGGTGTCCCATACTTCACTACAGTAATTGAAATGGGGGTTAATAAGGGCATTGTAAATATCAACAAGGGTATCTCTATCTACAAAGTCCCTCACTCTGCGTAGAGCTCCTATTCCTGAGGACACTTTTTTAGCAATTTGACCAACATGTTTGTCCCAGGCCAAATATTGATCAATCTCAACACCTAATACCCTGCTATTGAAGACCTGTTCAATTTGGACCTGTTCAATTTTAATCTTTGGCTGTTTGACAAGATTTCTAAGTTTAAAGTGGGATCCAATCAGCAGAAATTCAGTTTTCGCTACGTTGAGACTCAATTTGTTTGCCAGGAGCCACCCTTTACATAGTTAAGGTCACTATTCATGGCCATCTCAAGTTCCTCTAACGATCCCCCCGAAACGGTTAAATTCGTGTCATCAGCAAACATACGAGATGTTGAGTGCTTTAGACATTCCGGTAGATCGTTAATATAAAAGAGGAAGAAGAGAGGGCCAAGGATAGACCCTGGCGGGATTCCACAAGTTATCGGGCTTTCGGAGGATACCGAGTCATTTAGCTGGCATATTTGTTTACGATCAGTTAAATATGATTGTAATCAGTAGATTTAAGGCATTTTCAGTTATTCCAAGGATTTCCAATTTACGTAAGAGTATTTTATGATTTACTGTATCGAATGCCTTTTTTAGGTCTAAAAATACGACCAAGTTAAACATTTTACGATCCATATTAACATACCAGCTGTTAGTACAGTCAAGAAGGGCTGAAACAGTTGAGTGTAGCTTCCGAAAGCCAAATTGATGATTAGAAATTAATTTATTGCTAGAAAGGTACTCGTAAAGCTGGTCATAGATAATTCTTTCATGCAACCTGAAATGTTATTGCTTACCCTAGCCTAATCCTACACCAAACAATAGCCTAACCCTAAAATAAACAAACCCTTACCCTTCAACAAACAATAGCCTACCCCTAAAATAAACAAACCCTAACCCTAAAATAAACAATAGGCTAACCCTAAAATAAGCGAATCCTAACTCTAAAACAATCAGAATTCTTATCAGTGAAGTCCAATAGGATACGACCTTAAAAACAATGAAGTCATCTGTATCATTCGTTAAAGTGTCCCTAACCCCATATTTATAATTTCTTCACATAAATTCTTATAATATTTAGAGTAATTCTGCGAGAAAGGTTTGTGTTTGCTTGAATCCTTGATTGGCTACAACCTGTTGAAGTTTGCGAAAAGCAACCAGGCTCTTTTCACGACCGAGCCACAGTACACTAATTAGAACCATGGGCCTAGTACATCGATCAAAATCCATTAAATAGAACCGTCTTACAACAAGTGCTTTTTCTTGATCTTACGTCACACCTCAAACTGCGCGGTAGTGAAACAAAAGCGCGGAACTTTAATCACGATTTAAAAATCAGGAATTATACCGATTTAACTTCTTTTTTTTTTCGTCCTCAATTTTCAGCAAGACTTTGAAAATAAATAAAACTAAAATGTCGCTAGGACTACACATTGTTAACCACTAATCCGACTCTTGGTATAATTAACAATTATTCGACGAAGGCGAAGTCGATATTGGTGAATATTCCCCGAGACGCGTTCACCAATATCGACTGAGCCTGAGGCGAATAATTATTTTAGTATATACAACACGAGAACCTCAACACAAAATGAGAATTATAGTGTTTTTTAGTTAAATTTCTTAAATAGAAGGCGTGACAAATGTAACTTTTATAAACAAAGCTTTTTCTACGGCAAAACAAGTTGTGACAGTTGCTTTTGTACATTTTATGCAAACATTTGACCTTGAAACACTCGAAGGCCATATTTTGTAGCTTTTTTAGTGCTTTTGGGCACTGCATTTTGTTGAATTTCTAAAATTTCCGTATCGGAAACAATCGCGAAACGTGAATTTACGCCTGCCATTTTGTTTCAAAATTATCCCGAGTTTTGTAGGTGACTATTGCTCATTATTCCGAGATAGCGAGCCAATCAAATTGCATGATCTATGTAGGTTTCCGTATTGTATATACTAACATATAATTATATCCGTGTAATTATAGCAGTCTAGCTCATTAGTTTTCTTTAACTCCTCCAGGGATTTGAGTATGAACCGGATCCAGATTCTAGAGGACAGTAACATCACGGCATCCCTCCTCTCCCTGCGTTCCCTTGATATGACAGGGAACAACAACTGGTCACCAAGTAACAACTTATTACAACTGCACAGCCTGCAAGAGATACGCGGTGTAAGCTGGTCTCAGCAATGCTACAACTGCACCTTAAATAAACCAGAAAAACAATCAGAAGAACTGAGAAACTTTAGAAAAGGAGAATATCATAGTTATATCAAAGGTTCACGTTACCCATGTCGCGCAAAACTCTACAGGGTTAAGAACATTCCTAAGAACTTTGCAACTTTTGGGTTCATGGGTAATTGTCTGAAAGAGGGAACTAAATGCTTTGAGTCAGAAGTCACCACAGAGATTACGTACCCATGTTGGGACATTACCAGACAGGTGGGCGGGCTGAACTACTTATTTGGGCCTGTAGCTATAATTCTAAATTTGTGTGTCTTTGTAACCACACTTTGGTCCAGTCGCCTACGGAGAAACGTAGCTATGCTCTTAGTAGCAAATCTCGCCTTTGCAGATTTCCTAAATGGAATTTACTCCCTAGCTATAACTGTTGTTCGACAGCAACGTAGCTTTCAGGAAATGCTTGTATTTATGAAGGAGAGCTGCAAGTTTGTCGGTTTCCCGTGGATGATAGCTACTGAAGTGTCCGTCAACACTCTCTTACTGCTCGCAATCGAGAGGTTCATATCTATAGTTTACAGCACAAGACCGCAGCTCAAGATGACACCGAGATCGGCTTCGATTGGTTTAGGTATAATATGGGTGTACTCCCTCGTCCTAGCAATTTTACCATTGGTGGGGATAGCAAGTTACTCCATTACCCTGTACTGTATTCCTATCTACCCAGTACGATCCATCCCAGCCCAGTTCTGGTTCTCGTTTTACGTCACTGGTACTATCGCTATCATATACCTCGTTACCATTCCCCTATACATTCGCATATATCTCTCGGTCAGGAGCTCGGGACTTCGCACAGGCAAACGCACCGACGTTGCTCTCGCAAAGCGAATCTTCGTCCTTGTCGTGTGCAACATGTTTTTCTTCTTCCTCCCGGTCGCGATTTCCCTTATTTGGACATGGTCAGGTACTCTACGTTCCATTTCGCGCGTCACAACCGAAGTACTGACGTCAGCTTTCTCTGTGGTGTGTTTGACGGTAAGCAGTGCTCTGAACCCACTCCTCTACGCGTTCCAAAGCAGTGCATTCAGGGAGGAGCTTCGATCTCTCTACCACAGAACCATTAAGCGGCTTAACGAGAGCAGCAGTGGCAGCGTACCGTCGACAAACGTCTATCACCTGAAGAGGTCCACTTCAGGGACGAGCCTCGACGCTCTTAAAACAATCGGTGGTGACAATGGCAGAAGGGTTGGGACAAAATTATAACAATTATAACTTTTAGAATGATATGTTTGCCTCACATCTCTGGATTGTGCACAACTTGTTGCTCAAATGAATGGGAACATACTTCTTTATAATAAGTACGATACTTTATAAAGGCAGGTAAAAAGCAAACGATCGAACAATTGAAAGAGAGCCTGGTCTTTGTCGGTGCTCGGATCAATCTTCTTCGTTTTTGGACGTCTTCATAGCTTCGCTGTCTGGATGCCATCCCAACCAGGATAAGACTCAGTGATAGAAGGAACGTCAATCAGGAATAATGAAAAAGGGTGTCGATCACCTACTGATCATCACTGGTTTATGTACAGACGATAAAAAATGATCTTACCGGAACCGGAAAAAACCATTGGGTTATCTGAACATGGACCCTGGTACAGACTGCGGCAAAACATTGTGCTCCGCTGGCCAAAATAACGAAGGCTCTGCAATCAAATACAAATTACCGAGGTCTTTAACTTCCTTAGTAAATAATTTTATAACTTAGTAAATTCACAGTGAATTACAAATTAAGAAAACTTCAACCTGTTAAAGTTTTAGGCTTAGGTTTTAAGTATTTTTCTTCTTTTTTTTTTCTGCGAAACATTGCACATTCGTACCAAAGTTCAAGTTCAAGTTCAAGTTTATTTCACACTATTTATAATATTTACAATAAGGAGAGTAGATAAAAATATATAAACAAAATAAGTACATGGAATAAATTAAAAGATTCAAGTGTACAGTGGTCAAAGTAGCTAAAAGCTTTCGAGTTGGCCACTGCTTACATGCAAATAATAATTGAATAACTGAGCGTAATACATAGAATATATTAAATAAAGTATTGATTAGAATAACAAGTTGAACTTGAGAGGAACTACAATATGAGAAAACGAAAACGAATAATAATAAAAAAGAAATCAAGAGAAAAAAGGAAAGAAAGAACGAGAGGATTAGAAGGAGAAATAGTTATTGTGAGAAGATTTATAAACAAAGTAAAATGGTGCAAACATTATAAACAGGGGTGGTTGCCTCTGTTTTCGTTTAGTTTCGGCGGGAAACTGGGGAGACTCGCGCGCGACCGGCTCATCAAAAGCGCATGCGCGTGACGTTTTGCCGCGGTGTGACCCTGGTATAGGAAAAGTTAGAAAGGCCTCTAGGCCGTGTGGGGTCTGAGCCCGAGTCGCTCGGCCCGTGTGGTTACCCAGCGTTAGAACAAACTATGACCGCGGCACAGATACGAATGATTCTGAACTCTTCTGACTCTTCTAACGGTATGCGCATTAAGTTAACTCTGAACTCTGAATTTCTAACGAGACCTGAAACAACCATGCATGGGGCTGATCATAGTTAATAGAGTTATGAAACCCAGCGACCTTCTTTGTTATATGTCTTTGTTAGCTTTTTTCAACCACTACCCTGCACAAAACACAATAGAAATTCCAATGTGTTAATCAATCAGCCAATAGAAACGTGTGAGTTAAGTCGTTCAGGGGACGCTAATGAACTATGACCCTGCACAATCTTTTGTCTTGCCCCCTTCCAACAAAAATCGCAGCGCCTTTGTTAGCCCCTTTGAAGTTTGCCGGGTTTCATAACCATTCCACTCTATTCAGTAACTATGGGCTGATCAAAGCCAGGTCCCGGCTAATCTACAGATCGAATTGAAATTTAGCGTGTTGGTAGAAAACCGGAGAACCCTGAGAAAACCCTCGGACCAAGGGCGAGATACCAACTGACTCAACTCACATATGGCGCCGCGTCCAGGAATCGAACCTGGGCCACAAAGGTGAGAGGCAAGGTGTTTAAATTAGAACTTCCTGTGTCTCGTGTTCGAGTTCCCGAGATCATATGCTAATTAGGAGAGTATTGTCTTACGGCCCAATCACACTTTAAAAATCTGCAAGCGTGATTGACGTGCTTTTTAGCTATTATTTGTAGTATCGCCTACAAATGTCCATCTTTTCTTTCCATGCGGTCTACACTGCTCTGTGAATCGGGAACGGCTGCTGCCATTATTGTTGTCGCTAGCGTTGTTTCTTTTTTCAAAAAGTGTACATTTTGCTTCAAAACAATACATATAGAATATAAGTCCTGTATGTGATTTACATACAAAGGAGTAGTGTGCCCTTCATCTCCGCCATTTTTTTTAAATCTACGAGCTATTTTTAAAGGGGATGTGTTACGGCGTGAGGCCGTTATATTCAGCTATTTTCATATGAACCGACAAACCGCGCATGTGTGGGATGTTTGAAATGAAAGTAAATATGCCAATCTCAGGTTTATTAAGGCCTGGATCAAGAACGACCACGCCCACGTAAAGGGGTGGTCTAATTTCGGTTGGTTATATCCACTATATCTATGTAGACCTTCCTTTTTACGGTCTGGCAAAGACTGTTGCCATGGCGACAGAACGTGTGACCTTTGATCTCATTTTCAAGAAAATATGACATAAGAGCAAGCCTTCAGGAGGAAAGTAGAGCACACAAAGATCATAAATAGAACCGGTGGAACTAATGTAGTTTATCATGTAGATTATCAGTCCAATTAGACATCGTGGAAAAGTATGTTAATTTCGTATAAACTTGAGGGTAACAAATTTTGCATTTACCTTAATTAGTCTTCCCCTTAAAATTTCCAACCGTTCTAGTTGGATGCGCTAACCCTGATTCAATAACGGCTAAGATACCCGCCATGTTTAAAGTAGCCTGCAGGACAGGCGCTTTGAGAAGAGACCCCAGAAAGTAGATCTTGCGAGTGAAGCGAGTTCGTTGTGATGCTGTGATGAGTTCGTTTTTCCATTTTTACGCGGCCAAATTATTGTATCACTTCCTTTGCGTTGAGGGCCTGTTTCGCAGGCTATGTTTAAAGAGTCTACCTTAATTCCTTTTTTCATTTTTTCTTAAATCAAAGTTCAAAGGTCACATTCCACGTTTCCATGGAAACTGTTAGGAGAAAGGTGTCGAATCTGTCAGTGTCATCATAAAAATAACTTACAAGCTCGAAGAGATAGACCACCCCCTCTTGATTTTCGGCGGCCATTTTGGAAACGAAAAAGACCCAGACCTGAGAAAACGACTACCAGACAGTGCATAGACGTAGTTTTGAAGTGAAATATTGCATTTGCACCGAGGAAGGGGACTTTATTTTTTTTAGCCAATTTCAATTAACAGCCACTATTAAAAAGATCATTGCATAATTGGCGTCAAATATAACTTAACCATTGTTTAGGAAACTTTAGTCTCACATTCATGTGAACAAGCTTTTGTGTGGCAACGTGAACACGAGGCTGTAGAGTTTCCAGGACAATACCTATTTAAATTGGATTCCATTTATGTAATGGTCTATCTTATATTGACTCCACACATGCGCAACACAGAGCCAAAGTAAATTTACAATGATGCCATACTGTAGTAATATGATGCAATCATGAACGTGTAACTAATAGTTAAACAATGTGAATTATAGAAATAAAGATTATTTAAAAAATCAAAGCGGAGTGTAATAACATTAAAGACGATAACCAGCCTTGATACCGTACGTAAAGAACCTGCCTGACTCTTCACTTCACTTTTATTTCAATTTACCAATTACATTACAAAGAATCTAACCTACCCACAGTTTAGCAAATGCTATTCGAGGTGGGGGATTAGCGAATATACAAGAGACGATCTTATTAAGATTTTTCAAACAAAAGAAGAACGGAAACAGATCTTAAATTACAAAAAGAACTTACAAGCAGAACTGACTGCTAAAATAAGTACTATTTTTTAGAAAGCCAACAATATCAATCTACTATAATTTACAAGATTTAAAGACTCAGGCAATTTCTTAGTCGAAAATAAGACAGGAAGTTCGATTTAAGGAGAAGAGCCAAAGATGGAAAAAGTTATGGATTTGCTACATGCTGCATAATCTGCATAATCTGGGCCATATCAACATAATCGGCATCACAAGACGAAAGAACATCAATAATTAAACATTTGCATCGGGGTTATTTATTTGAACAATATATTTTCTTAACATTTGCTCCAAGAGCTAAAAGCTCGTGGAAGCTCAGTTATGTAATTTTATATTAACATTATACATAGACTGCGCCTGATACGAGTAGCACAGAACCTCTCGGGACCTGTATTCTGATTGCACCCATAATACTATACTTCTATAATTGTTTTTGTACTGCACTTTCTAAAGGTTAGGCTGTTTTCTATTGTTGGTAGGCCAACTGACTGTCGCTCGTTTCGAGATGTTCCTCCCGCGACCAGCTGATACGGGTAAACACGAAATGTATATACCATGGGTTACGTAACCTCGCCATCGGGGTGTTACGTGTTGTTTTAGTAACAATACATCATTAGTGGGACAGTACTATATAGTCGGAGTTGCGTAATGTACAGTCATTCGAGTCCGACGTCCGCTGCTTCGCCTTCAACATTTTCATGCAGCTGTTTTCAGTTAGTACGGTTAGTACGGTTAGTACGGTTAGTACGGTTAGTACGGTTAGTACGGTTAGTACGGTTAGTACGGTTAGTACGGTTAGTACGGTTAGTACGCCGGGTTAGCTTCGACGTCAGTTTCCTTGTTTAAAGATTACTTTGACCAAAATCCGAACGTTTTGATTATTTCCTGAAGTTTCATTTGAATATGAAGGCAACCAGTTATTAACAAGAAACTATTAAAATTCCAGTCAATTACAAAGTCAATTACATGTATCTTTCAAAGCTTTGTCTTAGAGAAAATTCAACGACATGGTCAAAACTGGTTTGGACGCAAACTTTGATTATGATATCAAAAACGCGACAAGCTCTTCGGGTTAGCAGATAAATTCGTGCCTGGTTGGGATATCTCAGACGAATTGGCAAGTGGTTCAGAAGACGAGACTGCGACGCATTCTGCCTTCGCAAGACTGCATGATCAGAAACTGCGATTCTCAAGTGCCGACTAACGTCAGTATCAGAAAATGAAATCCGTTTAATAGAGTCCCCAGTACAAGCCTAATGCAACGTACTTCTTACCCACCCAACTACATGCAAGCTTCAGACCCTCTCGAGATCGCTCCTTCAGGACAAGCAGCAGAGCAGAGCGGCAGAGCCAGGAGAGATTGCTTCATGTGGACAGCAGGGTCATTTAGAAGTACGACTGTATTCCACAGAACAAATCTAATCTCAGTTCATATAAACTGAGTACTCGCTCTAGGACAGGAGGTAATCAGGAGTACCACGGGACCACAGTAATCAAAGTTAAGTAATTGATTGTTTGATTCTATGTGGTGTCACTATTTAATCCGGCCATAATAAAATAGAAGTAGATAAAAACGTGGTTAAAATATAGTTAACCGGACATCAGAAGGCTACCACGGTCATTCCTTACACAGTGACGTAATGTAGTTCTATAAGTGTTCAGTTAAAAAACCAAGAGTTTTGTTAGTGTTCCAGTTCAATAACTAATAGTTTTGTAAGTGTTCTAGTTCAGTAGTCAATCGCCAGCCCAGCACTCCCTTGAAATATTCAGACCAACGCCCAACGTTTAGCCTTCAAATGGAAAATCATTCATTATTTGATTTACAAAAAGACTTTTACCAAGCTATATTATTTTTACCTTTCAGTATATATAGCCAATAGTTACGACTGTGGTATATTGACTATATTGACTTGGCCAAAGCATTCGATACTGTAAACCACAACATATTGCTGAGGAAACTACAAAAATATGGGATAGAGGGAAAAGCCCTAGATTGGTTCTGTTCCTATTTGTCGTGCCGTTATCAGCAGTGTCTTGTCAACGGTGTACTCTCTAAGCCACTCCCCATTACTTGCGGCGTACCACAGCAGCATTCTGGGTCCGCTCCTTTTTCTTTTATATGTCAACGATTTGCCGAATTGTCTGAAATTTGCAAAGCCCCGAATGTACGCCGACGACACGAATCTCACTGTCTCATCAAGTGACTACAGTGAGATAAACGACATGATGAATAGTGACTTATTACGCATTAATGACTGGCTTAAAGCCAATAAATGAAGTTTGAACGTCGCTAAAACTGAATTTTTGTTGATTGGTTCGAGACAGAGATTGGCCAGAGTTCCCAGATTTAGTGGAGTTGCGCCTTCATTCGAGTAGATTGCCAGCCCTAGAACGTGGAACGCCCTGGAATATATTTAACCCCATTTCATCGTCGAGTATGAAGTACTGGCTGGAATACTAGATTCAGGCAACTCTTGTTTCTCCTCTGATGTGTTTGGCTTTCGAAATCGCGCCATATCGAGACGAACCTTACCCCACAAACTCATAGTTCTAAATCATAGCATTGTTGTTTTAAAGTACTGCAGGAATTCTTTCGGATTATTATTCAGTGAAATAAATATTGCACTCATCTAGAACACAAGAATAAATTTATATTTAATATAATTAAATTTATAGAAATTTTACTATTTTAAATTTATTTTGGTTATATTGCGTGTGAATAGTTATATATGTTTGAGTTTTAGAAGTAATTTACAAAATTCGAGTCCGTGTTGTATCACGGGAGATACAAATGCTCGCCTCAGGCTCTTCCGATACAACACGGCCTCATTTTGTAAATAGTACTTCACTTTCAGGTACACCAAATCTACCGCAGACTTTGAAAGGGTTATCTCACACTCAGCCAATCAGATACCACTTCTCATACAGCTGACCAATCAGAGATAATCATGATGCTACTGTAGCTTCCGGAACAAAAACACCACAATGGTATTTTTGGAACAAAGCGAAAGCACATGGCCATTTATAATAAAACATTTATTGACCAAGCTTGTTCGGTCCGGATGGGAAGATAGTGTGTGTATGGACCTCGCTCTTCGGGCTCGGTCCATACACTCACAAAAAAAGAACTCTACCAATATCCCCCAATTCGGACCTCACACTTGGTCAATGTATCGGAATTTTTAAATCTAGCTGTTCGATAAATATACTGTAATAAAATGAATAAAACTTATAGAGCAGATTCAAACTACAGCGTGTCCGCAACCTTACAGTAACCGTGCTGTAACCTACATATAACTAGCTGTAATGTGATTGGATCAGAAATACAAAAACAATGGGAAACCATTTCAAAGTCACAGCATGCCGTACAGTAACCGTGCTGTAACCTACTGTACCATATAACTAGCTGTAATGTGATTGGATCAGAAATACAAAAACAATGGGAAACCATTTCAAAGTCACAGCATGCCGTACAGTAACCGTGCTGTAACCTACTGTACCATATAACTAGCTGTAATGTGATTGGATCAGAAATACAAAAACAATGGGAAACCATTTCAAAGTCACAGCATGCCGTACAGTAACCGTGCTGTAACCTACTGTACCATATAACTAGCTGTAATGTGATTGGATCAGAAATACAAAAACAATGGGAAACCATTTCAAAGTCACAGCATGCCGTACAGTAACCGTGCTGTAACCTACTGTACCATATAACTAGCTGTAATGTGATTGGATCAGAAATACAAAAACAATGGGAAACCATTTCAAAGTCACAGCATGCCGTACAGTAACCGTGCTGTAACCTACTGTACCATATAACTAGCTGTAATGTGATTGGATCAGAAATACAAAAACAATGGGAAACCATTTCAAAGTCACAGCATGCCGTACAGTAACCGTGCTGTAACCTACTGTACCATATAACTAGCTGTAATGTGATTGGATCAGAAATACAAAAACAATGGGAAACCATTTCAAAGTCACAGCATGCCGTACCGTAACCGTGCTGTAACCTACTGTACCATATAACTAGCTGTAATGTGATTGGATCAGAAATACAAAAACAATGGGAAACCATTTCAAAGTCACAGCATGCCGTACCGTAACCGTGCTGTAACCTACTGTACCATATAACTAGCTGTAATGTGATTGGATCAGAAATACAAAAACAATGGGAAACCATTTCAAAGTCACAGCATGCCGTACCGTAACCGTGCTGTAACCTACTGTACCATATAACTAGCTGTAATGTGATTGGATCAGAAATACAAAAACAATGGGAAACCATTTCAAAGTCACAGCATGCCGTACAGTAACCGTGCTGTAACCTACTGTACCATATAACTAGCTGTAATGTGATTGGATCAGAAATACAAAAACAATGGGAAACCATTTCAAAGTCACAGCATGCCGTACAGTAACCGTGCTGTAACCTACTGTACCATATAACTAGCTGTAATGTGATTGGATCAGAAATACAAAAACAATGGGAAACCATTTCAAAGTCACAGCATGCCGTACAGTAATCGTGCTGTAACCTACTGTACCATATAACTAGCTGTAATGTGATTGGATCAGAAATACAAAAACAATGGGAAACCATTTCAAAGTCACAGCATGCCGTACAGTAACCGTGATGTAACCTACTGTACCATATAACTAGCTGTAATGTGATTGGATCAGAAATACAAAAACAATGGGAAACCATTTCAAAGTCACAGCATGCCGTACAGTAATCGTGCTGTAACCTACTGTACCATATAACTAGCTGTAATGTGATTGGATCAGAAATACAAAAACAATGGGAAACCATTTCAAAGTCACAGCATGCCGTACCGTAACCGTGATGTAACCTACTGTACCATATAACTAGCTGTAATGTGATTGGATCAGAAATACAAAAACAATGGGAAACCATTTCAAAGTCACAGCATGCCTTACCGTAACCGTGCTGTAACCTACTGTACCATATAACTAGCTGTAATGTGATTGGATCAGAAATACAAAAACAATGGGAAACCATTTCAAAGTCACAGCATGCCGTACAGTAACCGTGATGTAACCTACTGTACCATATAACTAGCTGTAATGTGATTGGATCAGAAATACAAAAACAATGGGAAACCATTTCAAAGTCACAGCATGCCGTACAGTAACCGTGCTGTAACCTACTGTACCATATAACTAGCTGTAATGTGATTGGATCAGAAATACAAAAACAATGGGAAACCATTTCAAAGTCACAGCATGCCGTACCGTAACCGTGATGTAACCTACTGTACCATATAACTAGCTGTAATGTGATTGGATCAGAAATACAAAAACAATGGGAAACCATTTCAAAGTCACAGCATGCCGTACAGTAACCGTGCTGTAACCTACTGTACCATATAACTAGCTGTAATGTGATTGGATCAGAAATACAAAAACAATGGGAAACCATTTCAAAGTCACAGCATGCCGTACAGTAACCGTGATGTAACCTACTGTACCATATAACTAGCTGTAATGTGATTGGATCAGAAATACAAAAACAATGGGAAACCATTTCAAAGTCACAGCATGCCGTACAGTAACCGTGCTGTAACCTACTGTACCATATAACTAGCTGTAATGTGATTGGATCAGAAATACAAAAACAATGGGAAACCATTTCAAAGTCACAGCATGCCGTACCGTAACCGTGATGTAACCTACTGTACCATATAACTAGCTGTAATGTGATTGGATCAGAAATACAAAAACAATGGGAAACCATTTCAAAGTCACAGCATGCCGTACCGTAACCGTGCTGTAACCTACTGTACCATATAACTAGCTGTAATGTGATTGGATCAGAAATACAAAAACAATGGGAAACCATTTCAAAGTCACAGCATGCCTTACCGTAACCGTGATGTAACCTACTGTACCATATAACTAGCTGTAATGTGATTGGATCAGAAATACAAAAACAATGGGAAACCATTTCAAAGTCACAGCATGCCGTACAGTAACCGTGCTGTAACCTACTGTACCATATAACTAGCTGTAATGTGATTGGATCAGAAATACAAAAACAATGGGAAACCATTTCAAAGTCACAGCATGCCGTACAGTAACCGTGCTGTAACCTACTGTACCATATAACTAGCTGTAATGTGATTGGATCAGAAATACAAAAACAATGGGAAACCATTTCAAAGTCACAGCATGCCTTACCGTAACCGTGCTGTAACCTACTGTACCATATAACTAGCTGTAATGTGATTGGATCAGAAATACAAAAACAATGGGAAACCATTTCAAAGTCACAGCATGCCGTACAGTAACCGTGCTGTAACCTACTGTACCATATAACTAGCTGTAATGTGATTGGATCAGAAATACAAAAACAATGGGAAACCATTTCAAAGTCACAGCATGCCGTACCGTAACCGTGATGTAACCTACTGTACCATATAACTAGCTGTAATGTGATTGGATCAGAAATACAAAAACAATGGGAAACCATTTCAAAGTCACAGCATGCCGTACAGTAACCGTGCTGTAACCTACTGTACCATATAACTAGCTGTAATGTGATTGGATCAGAAATACAAAAACAATGGGAAACCATTTCAAAGTCACAGCATGCCGTACAGTAACCGTGCTGTAACCTACTGTACCATATAACTAGCTGTAATGTGATTGGATCAGAAATACAAAAACAATGGGAAACCATTTCAAAGTCACAGCATGCCGTACAGTAACCGTGCTGTAACCTACTGTACCATATAACTAGCTGTAATGTGATTGGATCAGAAATACAAAAACAATGGGAAACCATTTCAAAGTCACAGCATGCCGTACAGTAACCGTGCTGTAACCTACTGTACCATATAACTAGCTGTAATGTGATTGGATCAGAAATACAAAAACAATGGGAAACCATTTCAAAGTCACAGCATGCCGTACAGTAACCGTGCTGTAACCTACTGTACCATATAACTAGCTGTAATGTGATTGGATCAGAAATACAAAAACAATGGGAAACCATTTCAAAGTCACAGCATGCCGTACAGTAACCGTGCTGTAACCTACTGTACCATATAACTAGCTGTAATGTGATTGGATCAGAAATACAAAAACAATGGGAAACCATTTCAAAGTCACAGCATGCCGTACAGTAACCGTGCTGTAACCTACTGTACCATATAACTAGCTGTAATGTGATTGGATCAGAAATACAAAAACAATGGGAAACCATTTCAAAGTCACAGCATGCCGTACAGTAACCGTGCTGTAACCTACTGTACCATATAACTAGCTGTAATGTGATTGGATCAGAAATACAAAAACAATGGGAAACCATTTCAAAGTCACAGCATGCCGTACAGTAACCGTGCTGTAACCTACTGTACCATATAACTAGCTGTAATGTGATTGGATCAGAAATACAAAAACAATGGGAAACCATTTCAAAGTCACAGCATGCCGTACAGTAACCGTGCTGTAACCTACTGTACCATATAACTAGCTGTAATGTGATTGGATCAGAAATACAAAAACAATGGGAAACCATTTCAAAGTCACAGCATGCCGTACAGTAACCGTGCTGTAACCTACTGTACCATATAACTAGCTGTAATGTGATTGGATCAGAAATACAAAAACAATGGGAAACCATTTCAAAGTCACAGCATGCCGTACAGTAACCGTGCTGTAACCTACTGTACCATATAACTAGCTGTAATGTGATTGGATCAGAAATACAAAAACAATGGGAAACCATTTCAAAGTCACAGCATGCCGTACAGTAACCGTGCTGTAACCTACTGTACCATATAACTAGCTGTAATGTGATTGGATCAGAAATACAAAAACAATGGGAAACCATTTCAAAGTCACAGCATGCCGTACAGTAACCGTGCTGTAACCTACTGTACCATATAACTAGCTGTAATGTGATTGGATCAGAAATACAAAAACAATGGGAAACCATTTCAAAGTCACAGCATGCCGTACAGTAACCGTGCTGTAACCTACTGTACCATATAACTAGCTGTAATGTGATTGGATCAGAAGGACAAAAACAATGGGAAACCATTTCAAAGTCACAGCATGCCGTACAGTAACCGTGCTGTAACCTACTGTACCATATAACTAGCTGTAATGTGATTGGATCAGAAATACAAAAACAATGGGAAACCATTTCAAAGTCACAGCATGCCGTACAGTAACCGTGCTGTAACCTACTGTACCATATAACTAGCTGTAATGTGATTGGATCAGAAGGACAAAAACAATGGGAAACCATTTCAAAGTCACAGCATGCCGTACAGTAACCGTGCTGTAACCTACTGTACCATATAACTAGCTGTAATGTGATTGGATCAGAAATACAAAAACAATGGGAAACCATTTCAAAGTCACAGCATGCCGTACAGTAACCGTGCTGTAACCTACTGTACCATATAACTAGCTGTAATGTGATTGGATCAGAAATACAAAAACAATGGGAAACCATTTCAAAGTCACAGCATGCCGTACAGTAACCGTGCTGTAACCTACTGTACCATATAACTAGCTGTAATGTGATTGGATCAGAAATACAAAAACAATGGGAAACCATTTCAAAGTCACAGCATGCCGTACAGTAACCGTGCTGTAACCTACTGTACCATATAACTAGCTGTAATGTGATTGGATCAGAAATACAAAAACAATGGGAAACCATTTCAAAGTCACAGCATGCCGTACAGTAACCGTGCTGTAACCTACTGTACCATATAACTAGCTGTAATGTGATTGGATCAGAAATACAAAAACAATGGGAAACCATTTCAAAGTCACAGCATGCCGTACAGTAACCGTGCTGTAACCTACTGTACCATATAACTAGCTGTAATGTGATTGGATCAGAAATACAAAAACAATGGGAAACCATTTCAAAGTCACAGCATGCCGTACAGTAACCGTGCTGTAACCTACTGTACCATATAACTAGCTGTAATGTGATTGGATCAGAAATACAAAAACAATGGGAAACCATTTCAAAGTCACAGCATGCCGTACAGTAACCGTGCTGTAACCTACTGTACCATATAACTAGCTGTAATGTGATTGGATCAGAAATACAAAAACAATGGGAAACCATTTCAAAGTCACAGCATGCCGTACAGTAACCGTGCTGTAACCTACTGTACCATATAACTAGCTGTAATGTGATTGGATCAGAAATACAAAAACAATGGGAAACCATTTCAAAGTCACAGCATGCCGTACAGTAACCGTGCTGTAACCTACTGTACCATATAACTAGCTGTAATGTGATTGGATCAGAAATACAAAAACAATGGGAAACCATTTCAAAGTCACAGCATGCCGTACAGTAACCGTGCTGTAACCTACTGTACCATATAACTAGCTGTAATGTGATTGGATCAGAAATACAAAAACAATGGGAAACCATTTCAAAGTCACAGCATGCCGTACAGTAACCGTGCTGTAACCTACTGTACCATATAACTAGCTGTAATGTGATTGGATCAGAAATACAAAAACAATGGGAAACCATTTCAAAGTCACAGCATGCCGTACAGTAACCGTGCTGTAACCTACTGTACCATATAACTAGCTGTAATGTGATTGGATCAGAAATACAAAAACAATGGGAAACCATTTCAAAGTCACAGCATGCCGTACAGTAACCGTGATGTATTCGCTCCTTTGTGAAGGAGATTATCGAAAGAAGAATGCTTGAACATACTTAAAAAGGCATCCAGAAATAAAACTCCCGGGTCAGACGGCCTAACAGTAGAGTTGTACTTGAAGTTTTGGAACTGAGCAATTAGAAAATGAATTTGTTGATTGCTTTTAAAATTATGCATTTGACAAATAAAGGGAACTGTCTATCTCACAAAAGAGGGCTTGGTTCAGTCCTCCTATTCCAAACATGGAAATGTGTTAACAGTTTCATTCTGAATAATTGGAGACCTATTACTCTACTTAATTATAATGTCGACTATAAGGTGGCGTCAAAAGTGATTGCGAAACGGATTGCCAAGCTTGATTCTCCCTGACATTATTCATCCTGACCAAACAGGATATGTCTAAAAGCGGTACACTGGGCAAAACGTGCGACTGATTCTTTATATAATGTAATTGAGCGAGCGTCATTGAAAATGTCCCAGCCGGCTTACTTACTTGAGCTTTATTCTTAGACTTTGAAATAGCATGTGACAGCCTTGAATGGAATTTTGTTCTGAAAAGACCTTAGAAATTTTTGGTTTTGGTCAAGACGAATACTTGTCTCCTCAGCTACTGTCTACTGATTGCCAAGTATTACATATTCAATGCAGCACAAAGTGATGAGGCCTACGTTTTCGAAGCGTATCTCAGTGCGATGTTAAAATATGTTTCATAGTCAGAAACCGGGCTCAGGATAGGAAAGAAGAACTACTTAAGTTATGCAATTAGTTGCATAGTATATATATGAACAATAATTTCTAAAGACAATTGTAAAGCCCTCATGTGTATGTATGTACTAGGTGTAATGTAGTTCGTATTGTTAAAAATGACAATAATAATAATAAAAAGTATTTAAAACAAAATACTTTATTAACTGGTTTCACACGTTTTATTATGACACTGTAAGCTGCGTTGTAAATAATAGAAAAGAGGCCTAAGACAAGGATGCCCTCTATCTGGTATCCACTTCATTCTTGCAGCAGAAATGCTGGGAAATGCCATAACTTTTGATATATACGTATAACAGCAAAACCGTCGATACTGCTAAAAATAGCACCTCGAAGTTAGTCACAATCCCAAATTTGAGAGGTATATCTTGAATAGGAGCAAAGTTATAGGACCGCAAACTCGGAAATTTTACAGACGTTTGTATGAAAATTGATTGGGGGGCAAGTTGTGCCCCCAGTAGAAATTTCCATACAAACGTCTGTAAAATTTCCCGAAATTTCCCGAGTTTGCGGGCCTGTATCTTTGCTCCTTTTTAAGATATAACTCTCAAATTTGGTATTTTGACTACTTTGAGGTGCTCTTTTCAGCAGTATGGTTTTGCTGTTATACGTATATATCAAAAATTCAAAGAAACCATGGAAGGATCTATTCATCGCAAATCTGTTATTAAAGTCTATTGAATTAGAATGTTATCTGGATATTATTTGGCCTTGTATATTGATAATAAGGATAATACAATGACTTTTGTCGGGACATATTATGTATCCCCTCCAACAGTCATGTTATTCCTTTATTCAACCAATTAGCTGTCGTTCTTGTACCCGTATAAAAACATGCAGAGGCCGCAAAAAAACAAACAATAAAAGCTAACTAAAAAGAGTAAAAAGGCGCGACTCTGAAACCCTCTCCAAAAAAAATCCAAGACTCCGAGACGGGCAAAGTAAACAAAAATCGAGACTCCGAGACCCGTCCTATAAAATGCGAGATTCCAAGACTTTACCGACTTTTTGCGAGCCGATCCTCCGTTTTTCTTGACACCATTCGCCACCCCTCCTGTTTAGAGATAAGATTGTAGAAACTGTCAATGCCAACAGGTAAAACGTTTTTTGAAATAATCAGCGAATAACATTGCAAGACAAACACTTTTTATTTAAGCAATAGATCACACATTTTTGTGATATAACTACAACGCAGGCAGGTGTGCCGATTTCTATGTGTTTACCTGCACAATAGACCATAGAGATTTTTGAGTCTATAAGTCAATCAGAGTGCTCGTCACTATCTGGGTCATATTATCACTGGCTATAAGCCAGTAAAAAAAATATTTCCAACTAAATTTTTGTATACTTACCACAAATTAAATTTTACATCTATGTACAAAGTAGCCCACAAAAAGGAGCAGCAATTATGCTTTGACACTTCTGTATAAGTTTTCTAAAAAAAATGATTAAAAATTAACGTGACCGGTGTCCTAAAAGATAATATTGTAAAGCGTCCAAACGACTGACTCATGTTTGATTGAATTGTTGTTTGTTGTTGTTGTCGTTGTTGCTGTATGTATTACTTAAATTGTTTTCCTATTGCTTGCTTCAGTAAGAATATTATCAAGGTGTAAATCAGATAATAATTTATATTTGTATTTAGATATTGTAAGAAATTGTAAGGGTAACTTAAAAAGACAAAACAACTTGTAAATTTATATTCCAAAATTGTAAAAATATAACGTGCTGTTTGTCACGAAATGTGCTCTATTGTCTTGGCTGTGTCTGTATGTAGTTTCGGCAGAAGCATCCATTCCGCGTACTAGGTTATTTTTCGAACGATTTCCCGCTATTCTTCATGAGTTGCAATTATTCCCTAGAGAATAAAATTACAAAAGCCCTGCCTTGGGCTAGGGCACACCGCGGCAAAACGTCACGCGCATGCGTATTTGCTATTTCTTGTCGGCGCGCGGCCGCCCCCAGTTTCCCGCGAAAACTGAAATGAAACAACAAGCACGTGATTTTAAAATTTCTGCTTAAACGTATCCATTTGTGATCTGTTTTGTCAAAAAATAAGAAAACTACTTAAAAGATAAGCCTAAGACTTTAACAGGTTGAAGTTTTCTTAATTTGTAATTCACTGAGTTCACAAAGTTATAAAATTATTTACTAAAAAAAATTAAACCCATGATAGCAGAGCCTTCGTTCTTTCGGCCAGCGGAGCATACCGTTTTGCCGCGGTGTGGGGCTAGGGCAACCTCGTTCCCAGGGGTCTTTACGCGCCTAATCAAAGATGGCGTCTGGGAACGAGGATGGGGCTAGGGCTTCCTCACACCGCGCCACACAGCGGTCAAACGTCTGCGCATGCGTCAAAAGTCTTGCAACAACAACCGGAACGTACAGTGGAACTTCGATTTAACGAAGTGCCAAGGGTTCGTTGTATCGAGGGTTCGTTAAATCGAAAATCTCGTAACGAATTTGTGTAAAAACAACCAAAACGTTCGTTATATCGAGGTATAGTTAATAATTGTTTTGTAACGGTGTTACGTCGCACTAAGAGCCGGATAAAGCGGATCTGTAGATGTCTCGATAGTGCCAGTGTCTGTACTGTATATACACATCTAATGCCGACTGAGATGTTTTCTTGTCTTGTTACAGGATTAAAGGATTTGCATCGCTGTTGGTCTGTTCCGCATTCATCTTTTGTCGCGTGTTGACATTTATTCGTTATATCGGGGTAGATTTTACGTTTGGGCTGTCGGATTGTGTTCGTTATAACGCGGATTTCGTTATATCGAGGTTCGTTATATCGAGGTTCTGTTACATACATTTTACTTGTAATTTTGCCGGGCTAAAGAATATCGTTCGTTATGCACTAGTCAATTGAAACCCCGGCCCCCCGACCCCCGGGACATAGTGGGGCATTAACGGGGACATGGCCGTGGAATAACGCACATTCAACGCTGCATTTTTCCGGTGGAACGGGGAAAGTAACGATTTGCAAAATTTGCGGGGATTTTAGCGGTGGTTGTAACGCCAGCCACGACAGAGCGGGACTGGGCCCGAGCATCAACAACGTGTATCAAACATGGCGGAATTCGAAGCCTATGGACACGCAAAAATCGTAGCTAATTTAAACTAGTCCTGGGTGTTTCCATCAGAGGCAGTCTTTATACTGAGTTAAGTCACGAGTAGTAGATCAGGAAGTGTTTATTATTAAACACTTTGTTATTTGCAACAACAAAGCCGGTTTTGTTAAAGTTTGCGTCACGGCAAAATATCAGATTAAGTAATGATTCGTGTAACAAGTACGACACCGAACGGCATTCAGATGGCAAGGTGTTAATTTTGTATTGTGAAAATTCTTGATCTGATTGGTTGAAACATGAAAATCGCCTTAAAGGTTAGGAAGACGTTTAATTTCCTCCAATTTTTCAAACTATTAAAACTACGATTTGCACTGCGGTTCCAAATGTCGTTTGTAAACCAAATCGTATGTTCGAAACCTTATCAATCGTGCCTGTTTCGTAGCTATTGTTTTTGGCTGTTCCTATTGGTTGGAAGACAATTTGTTCATAAAAATGGAATGAAACTAAATCATAATTATCACCCATTGTTTTCGTAGTCTAAAACACAGACAAATCACATGCGAGGGAGGCTCAATGCCACATAACAATGGATTTTGACGTACTTTTTACACGGTCATTACTTAAATATATTTAAACGCAGCTGCATGACATTTCCTTTATATTCCTTTGTCGCATTGTTTTTTTTTTGTTGACAGACAACGGTTACGTTTCTGATAAACAAGACAATGGTCAAGACTGTAAAAGTGCGAAAAGCATGTATAGTAATTGAAAATGTACGGGGGCGGATCCAGGATTTTGTGAAAGGGGGGTTTGCAAAAGGATTATTTTTTTAATCTAGAGATTTAAAATTGAATTTACAGTGATTTACAGGAATCACAGTGGGTGTTGCAACCCCCGAAACCCCTCCCCTGGATCCGCTAGTGATGTGCTTCAGAAAATGTATTTTTTTCAAATAATGGAGCAACAGATTGAAGCTTATGTGCAGTTCAATTTATCAATGCCTCCTCCCAATTGAAAATTCTGAAGCACATACCGGGCCATAGGGGCGGGTATTGTAACAGCCAACTGTCCCCGATGGGCGGGGAAAAGGTCAAATTGTAACACTGTATAAATGTTACATTCCCCGCTATGTCCCGGGGGTCGGGGGGCCGGAGTTTCAATTGACTAGTGCATTATACCGAGGAATTCGTTATATAGAGGTTCGTTAAATCGAGGTTCCACTGTATTCCAAAACAAATTCAAAGCGAGCCGGCGGCCGTCACTGTTCACACACCAGTTTTCAAACCTTGAGAACTTTTTTGCTAAATTACGAAAAAGTTTGGTAAACTCACAGTTTGAAGTTTGTTCAATTTCCCGTCGACTGTGAAAATAAAAAGCTTAACTTTCACGTATTGTTCTTAACTTTTTGGGGTAGAAGTTCACTGTAATACGTTTTAAGGTAAATTTTGCGCGGGAAATTCGCCCGGCCGCCCACCAGATCATGCAGACTGACCGTAGTTGCACTAGTTTGACCGCTGTGTGGGGCTTCCTGTGGTATTGGGATCCCTGGGAACGAGGTTGTCACTGCGTGTGACGTCACATGCATAATAATCATTTAAAAGTGGCTTTTTATACTTATAGCGGTGCAAGTGCGATAGAATTCTAATACTTTACATAAAAACACAGCGTTTGGAACTTCGAAAGCTATTTACACGTAAGATGAGAGAAGGAGGCCAGTCTGAAAGTAGAGAGTCTTTACAGGACGAACTGGCGGACACGGAAACTTTGATACAGCAAAACCCAGAGGCAAACTCAGAGGTTTGTGGTTCGCTGCTTAAATTATGATTTATGTTGGGAATATAATATTTAGGTTAGAATATAGCTATACTCATTCATTATCAAGAAATGATAGCAGTTCGTTTGCTTCAACTAAAATACGTGATACAAGCTAGAATCGAAAATAGATACGGGTAATACTTTGCACGATAAGTTGAGGATATAAAGCTTGTGACGTTGCATGCATGTTCCGCCATCTTGATTTTGTTCAACATAAATACATGTAGAAAATCATGACGCCGCATTATCAAGAAGAATGAATAAGTTATGTTATCTGTGTGTTTGTACAAGACTTTGTTCTTGATTTACTAAAATATACACAATTTTTGTTTACATATTCCCATAGGCATAACACCGGTCGGCGGTCCGTAAACTTTTTCTAATTCACAACCTGCTGCCTGCTGAAGATCTTATTCAAGTATATTGTAGTATTATAAGATCTATACTTGAATATGCTGCCCTGAGTGTGGGCCAATTTACCAGAATATTTATCTAACTTAATTGAGTCAGTCCAGAAGAAAGCATTAAGAATAATATATCCTGATACATCATATGACATTGCTCTAAGCCAGTCGGGACTTCTGACACTCACGGACAGAAGCATCGTATTATGTACAAAGTTTATTCCTAAGTTACTTGTAACTTAATACCCATGAGCCAGGATATCGCACATGGCTACAACCTGCGGTCTGGTAGCTCCAGACAACAGGGTGTCGCAGGGAAAACAGACAGGCTGAACAACTTTATCACCTATAAATATCAATATGTGTAATTTATGTATAATTATTATTATTAATTATTATTGTATGCTTAATTTTGAGCTGACACCCATGTAATTTAGAACTTGCTACAATTTGGGTTAAATAAACGTGTATATATATATATATATATATATAACCTATTATCAGGCAGTTTAATTTGGCTGCTTCCTGTCGTATAATAAAGAGGGCTATTGCCAATGTTTTTCTTCCTTCGTGATCTTTAATAGTTGTGACTACGTTTTCATAACCTGATTCCTTTCGAATCTCAAAATCGACTGAGGATGCCCGTTGTTGACAAACCCATTATCGGACAGATTAACCTATTATCGGACAAGGAATACCCATTATCGGACACTCGATGTGTGTGCCCTTTGTAATTATGAGAAAACCTTTAAAAAAACAGAATTGTACCACTGTCCTTCTGGCAGATGGAATCTAGCATATGACCCTTGAAGATGTGTAAACATTTTCATGTATTACTCAACTACTTTTTCCTCTACTGTTGTGGATTGACAATAAATAAATAATTTGCATGAGAAAAGAACGAAACTAAAATGCAGAGAGATCAATCTTTTTTTAAATTTTCAATTAAAAATTGGATTGATCTTCAATCTGTCTTTTTTTGTTTGTTTACCATTCCCCAAAAATGGGTTGGCCAACAAAACATTTTATTGGGATGGCCTAATACCCCTAGTTTATAGTTCCCTCTTTTCTACATGTATATGTTGCAGGTCAAATTGACTCTTCAGGTCAAATTGACCCTGAGTCAATTTAACCTAGGTCAAATTGACCTTGAGTCAACTCAACCTAGGTCAAATTGACTCAGGTTTGGCTATCCAAAAAAAAAAAGATTTCACCCACCCCTCCCCTACAAAATATTATTTAGAAACCCACCCCTCCCCACCTACATCCCCACTTCTCTTCCTACTACCACCCCCTACTTCTTTCACTTTCTTAACCACTTACATTCAGGTCACCCATCCATTTACTTACCTCACCCGATCGGGCTTAACTTGGCTGAATCACGTGGAACGCCTGGTAGATATTAATCCAGTGGATTATCGCACTGCGCCACGAAAGCGCTTGCTGATTTGAACACATCATTTATTCTCCATGTGAGTCATGGAACCCACTCTCGTTATGCACGCATGCGTACTGCTAACAAAATCGGACTTGGAAACATCTTTCGAAAAACGATCGCAATATTAAACCCGGTCCAAACTGTAACACATACGAAGTTTGTGTTGACTGCGTTCTTTCATGAAAACTGTAGCAATTCAAGAGAAGTAAGAAAGCTAAATCCAGAAAAATATATTGTTTATAGATGATCAGGTGTACTTCATTACGGCTCCACTCGTACTTCTCTTCTTGAAAAACAAACTGTCTTTTGCAGAGTAATCACTCAGATCACTGACAGATAAAGTAAAGGGAAAAGGAAGGGAATTTCGGTGTTTAGAGCTATAAATATATAGTCACTAATTTATTTAGCGTGTTTAGAACGATTAGTTACTAAATAATACAGACTGTAATCCTTCTTCTATTATGCTGAGATCTAATACAAATCCTAACCCTACATTTAAGAAGACCCTAACCGTCAACAACGTGTGCTCACTAATGTAGGGTTCTTTAGGGCTATTAATCACTAAACAACACAGAAATATAATACTTCTTAAATGTTCCTTGTGAACTGACCCAAACCCTTACATTTAAAAACCCTAATATCAATGAACATTTAATGTAAGTTCCCTTTTTAGAATCTTGAAAAAATTACCTGAAGAAAACAGTGATCACCAGGTTGAATCAATTTGACCTAGGTTGAATTGACTCAAGGTCAATTTGACCTAGGTTGAATTGACTCAAGGTCAATTTGACCTAGGTTAAATTGACTTGGGGTCAATTTGACCTGAAGGGTCAATTTGACCTAGGTTAAATTGACTCGGAGTCAATTTGACCTGAGGAGTCAAATTGACCTACAACATATACATTGTATATACAATGTACTTCCTGTATTAACAAACTCCAACCATTATAGGCTACTACTCGACTTCTTTGTTCAAGCTGTTCAAGCTAATACATGTCCCAAATTGTAGTCTAAATCATATGATTATACAGTACATGTACTACGTGCATACAGTGTATGTTACTTGTCACAAGATACTATACATATAAAATGTTCTATGTGGAAATTAATGCTATTTTTTATTAAATTATAATAGGAAAGACCTGGAATTGGGCAAAGCAATACAGCAAGATACAATCGGCGCAAGGGGATCCGTATTATAGTTATATCATGTACTGTATTTGCAGTGGCAGTGACAGCAGCACTGGTATTTGATATTTATTTAGGTGATCACCATACTGGTCATGCTGCAGTAGCATCAGATGTCAAGGAGTGTTCTGACATTGGATTACAACTAATGAAGAAGGGTGGTTCAGCTGTCGATGCAGCAATTGGTGCTTTATTGTGTACTGGAGTTATGAACCCAGAGAGCTCTGGAATAGGAGGGTATTTAACAATAATAATTAGACTGCAAGCTAAAGGTTTCTATCAGCAGATAGTTGGAGAGGGGCGCAGCCCAGAGTCAACTATCAAAGTCGATAGAAACCAAGAATGAGAAGTGTAATTGTTTTAGCATAACCAAGCCACCATTCTATCAACTTAGCGATCGAGAAAACTTTGAAAAAGTTGCAAAAAAGCATTTCTCTAAGCGATTGTGTCTGCAGCCTGCACTGTCGACTATCGATTGTTAGACAGTACCTGGGTAGCCAATCAGATGGTGAGTTAATTTGCCAATAGACAGTGGCTGGGTTATGCTACTTGTAACCTATTAGACTTCCATACTGTCTGTTGATTGTGTAGCATATTATGTCTGACAAAATAAACCACAGCAATAATATTGTTCTGCAGACATAATGTACAGTACATGTAAACTTTTAAATTAATCTATGAGATATGAATATCATGAGGCATACCAGTATTTTTAACTCGGGTAGTTCTGAAGATTGTAGTTCTCATATAACCTTTCATATTAGTGTTTTAATTGTAGTACATGTACATGGTATTATGTATATTAAGGTATTATTAAATTAGTTATTTTAACCCTTTAAGCCCCAAGAGTGCCATTAATGGCACTATTACTGGTTACTTGCTTTGAGGGTATAAATCTGACTTAAGTTCAAATAGCAATGCCCTGAGATTCCCACACACCTTAATGTATAGACCAATGATCCTATTGAACTGCATTAGGCATATTAAAAATGAATAATTTCATCTAAATCCTCCTTTCTTTGCACAAGTTAACTATAGTTGACATTATTTCACTGCAGAAAAAGGGACTAAAATGACAGTTACAGAAAAAAACATTTCTCCTCAGATTCTAAATTTTCTCACAAAAATACATATTTTACATAACATTTAGAGTTTCATGTTTGCACTAACCTCACTTTCTGTCTCCCAACACCTAAACTTGCCCAGCACCAAGCCATTCTGTCCACAAGCACTTCACAACAAGCTAAAGCCATCCATAATGACCGCAAAGCATGCCGGGAAATCCTACCAAACAGCGACATGGCCCTTCCCCCATCTTCATTCTTCAAAATATATACTAAGTCTAAAGCCATTTCGACCTAATACCTTCATATTGGAATCAATGGCAAGTAAATATTGTCCAATATATTCCAAAAAAGCTATGATAGGTGGCTCCAGACTCCCATTTATAAAGCCCACGCTAAAGTGACGGAAGACGTCCTGGCCCATTCACGAGTGGGAAATAAGGCTCTTTCTCTGTCACAATAAACTGGCACAAACTCGGTTCTTTGAGAAAGTGCTGATTGAAGCTCTCATCAGACTTAATGATGTCCTCCAGCACTCTATAAATGGTGAAAAAGGCTTTAAAAAGCCTTAAATTCTGTTTTCCCCCAAACAAACTTCCCTCAAGCTCCATAGCAATGCGACGTCAACGTATCCAAAATGGCCGACAAAAAACTTTGAGCCCCCAGTATTGTTGGTCAGATGAAAATTCCATGGTAACAGTGACTACAGCTTTCTTAGGGGGGGAGGGTTTGTTGCAGTCTAGAATTAGCCAAAAATCAGTTAAAAGCCCACGGGGCTCAAAGGGTTAAAGGTTTTACTATAATTATATAATAAATTATGTTATTCATGTCACCTTCACATTTGCATTGTATTGTATTGTATTGCATTGCGTTGCATTGCATTGCATTGCATTATTATAATTTAAGTCTTTGGTGTTTACACAATTCATTGCTTGCTAACTCATGCATTGGTCCTTTTGACTTAAAATTCAGATGCTGGTGAAATATTCAGCAAAATATATTTTCATAATTTTGTGAATAAACATTTTGAACTTTAATTTAATACCAGCTACACTGTAGACACAAATTGACCTCTTAGCAAAATCAACTACATTGTACATGAGTGATTTTTCCCTTCAATTTCCCACAGAGGAGGGTTCATGTTGATTGTTGCACCCAGACAGGCTGGTGAAGTCATAGACTTCCGCGAGATTGCACCAGGTGCTGCATCAAAGAATATGTTTAATGGCAGTGCTGAGATGGCAAAGCTGGTAAGAGTGTTAATAGTTACTGTACGGTACAATTGAATGCCTCATCATTGCTTGATTATGTAAGTACATTGTGCAATTGTCATGTAGTTATTTGGCTGTGCACTAATATTTATTAAAAGCTTAGATGACAGCTTTGTATTTCAAATATTATTTATGCTAATAACTTTAGTGTGTACTTTGCAGGGTGGATTATCAGTTGGTATTCCTGGAGAATTAAGAGGTTTTGAAATAGCACACAAGAAATATGGAAAGTAAGTTGCCCAACAAATTAACATGTACATGTTCACACATTTTGCTATAATATTATTTCACAACTGTTAAACTCATTTTCACCCTCAGTATCCCATAATTATGTTAGTTACAGTATAATATACTGTGAGTTGTTTATACATGTACATGTATATATACTAATGTACAATGTATTTCAGATTAAAATGGTCTGAAGTAGTAGAACCAGCTATCAAGTTAGCTAGAGAGGGATTCCAGGTTTCCAGTCACACAGGTTTGTAGCAGATATATAAATAATGAGATGCAGGAGGTAGTGATGTCAGAATATGGCCGAATGCTTGGGGCCTTCACAGCAAATATGTAACAAACAAACTCAAAACTCTCTTGAACTCCACATAGTAGATAATAATTTGAAAAGAACAGCTACATGTACAATGTATACACAGAATCTTATCTTTTCCTGTGGTGGAAGATGTCCGTACATTCTGGTACACAAAGAAGGAGCCAAAAGAGCTGCAGGTTTACTCAGTTTTGTGAATTTCACCTCAACTGGATTCTAAAAATAAACATTACACTCAGCAGTTAAAAAAAAAACGATTTGATGGTCGAACTGTAAGAGGTTTTTAATGTTACACTAAAGTGTTTATTTTGCTTCGGCGAAACCTTTTAGAATAAGCCACTGAGACTCTTTTGCAGTCAGCTCTGTGCATATGAATCCTTTCATTCTGGTCTTTGAAACGTTATATACATGTAAGTCTATTAAACAACACCGATCAGTTCAGACTTTAAAGTGTGAGAAAATGGAGAATGGTGTTAGATATTGAGCTGAATTTTTTTCATCACTCTGGTAGAATCACTAACTGACAATGCAGACAAGAAATAAATAAGTTAAGTGCATAAAACTTCATTTCCAGCTATGGTAATACCTGTATATATAATATGTTGTGGTTGGAAAAATATATACCTGTATATATATGTTGTGGTTGAAAAAAAAGTTTGCTTCAAATTTTTTAAACCAGTTCAATTTTTTTTAAAACAGTTCAAAATTTCTTCTTTTTTTTCCAAGATTCTAAAACGGGATTTTTCAAATTTTTGGGATTAATAAAAAAAAGAATTTTTGAACTACTCCTCCCCACCCCTCACCACTCACATAAAATACCTAGAGATCAATTATTTGGATAGAAAGGCTAGAAAGGCCAGAAAAGTCTAAAACTACCATTTGCCCTTTCGCGAAAACGGCAAGAACATGAGTAACTGGCTTTTGAAGCTAAAGGCACACAAGATCTACCATGTTTTCACAAAAGGGGGTGTTAGGTTCTAAGGGTCCTTTTGTGAAAACATGGTAGATATATATATATATAAAATATATAATTTTATATGATGTGTGTAATTCACATTCATGTTATGTACATTATATTAGTTCAATAGACCTGGTCCTGGTTGTTCAAAAGTGGATACAGTACATTGTACATGTACCTTGCTTTAATAATCCACCAGATAAATCCATATCCAGTGGATACGACAAGTTAGGCTAACTTTGGTTAATACTTACTCACTTTTTGAACAAATAATGCCTAGCCTATAAAGTGCTTATATAAATGACTATCTAATGAGATTTTCAACTTTCGAGTAATTACCAATGCTGGACCCAAAGGCCAATTCAAAAAAACTTCACAGGTCAGTTAATGTTTAAAACATTAATTAGCTCTGCTAATGTAAGAACATTCAGTCCGGTCAAACTCTCTACTTTAATGTCAGTCATTATTACTGGTTAGACCTAACATTAATATTTATGCAACTGGCTCCAGGCTGTGTTTTTTCCCATTCATTACAGGGGTTTCATTAGAAGCTGGTTAATGCCAGAATTCTGGCATCTACTTGTCCCCATACTCCCATCAACTTTTCCTGTCACTCCTAATTAGACTATTGAAATAATGTACAGCCTGAAAGCCTTGCATTTCCACTAGTACACCCTCTCGTCTGATAATGTAGTAATTTTTATCAATATTTTAGCCAAGGTCCTTGGCATTCCAGATGTGCAGAACAATATCAGAAAACTAAGTCCCAGGCTCTTCAGGATGTTGGCTCCAAAGGGAACATTTGTGAAGGTACGACTCTGTACATGTATGTGTACATTTAGATTACATGTACAATGTATTGACATTATTTATTAAGTTTACTCATTCTTGAACTATAGATTGATGCGAGATGTGCATGCTCATAAGATTTAACATTTATTCAATTTAATGTTCCTTTGATGTAGAAGGGAGATCGAATAAGTAACCCAGAGCTTGCTGATACATTGCAACAAATAGCCAACCAAGGTGCAGATGCATTCTACTCGGGTGACATTGCTGACAGCATTGTCAAAGCCATAAAGGTAAAGTCAAGATAAAATAGTAGCCTTAAACTTACCCAGGTTAACCAAGATCCTTAAAGGTCATGCATGTTTAGCCAAGATCTTGCAGGGTCTCAGTAGCTGCATCAAGATCTTACCAAGATCTTTAAACTGTACAGTTAAGATCTTATAAGATCATGGAAATAAACACTCAATTTTAATTGGACCTGTAACAATTACCACATGTAGGAGCTGATGAAAGCCAGGACTTCAGCTGATCTTCCAAGCTAGATCTTGGCAAGATTTTGAATGGAATTTTACTCTGCAATTTGCAATGATATACATGTACATGTAAGCAAGATATTAATAATATGTTTTCTAAGATAAGATATGTAATATCAAGATCTTGGCCAGATCTTTTGTACATGTACATGTACAACATCTAATCTTGTAAGATCTTGCCAAGATCCTCAACCTGGGAATTAAAACTATATATAATCATGACAGTCTTGAAAGACTAATAAACTCGAGGATGATGATTAAATACCCCTATCTGATAGAGGAGATGTATGGTGGCCCAGCGTTATCAACCAATTTTATACAAACATTTTTATTTCTACTTCTAGTTTAATATTCATTTTCAATTTCTACTTTTATTTTAAAAGCATTTTGATTTCAATTTCTATTTTCAGTACATAAAATGAAATGTTTTATCAGATTTATTTTAATTGCAATACTAGAAGTAAAAATTAAAATAAATTTGGTACCAGTGGTTGCGGATAGGACTGGACTCTACCCTCCCATAATGCTTCATTTTTGTGACTCCTGTGCATGAGTGTGCACGTGGCTGTGCATTTTATAGGTTCTCTTCATTGCAATTTATCTTGGCATATTAAAATTATAGTATTGTACTGGAGTGAGTGGAGAAATGAAACGTAGAAAAATGGGAAAAGAGACATGGGATGATTTTGAAGCAAGAGTGAGGATGAAGAGGAGCAGTGGCGAGGCCAAGAGGATGAGCAAGGTATCAAATGATATACATGTATTGGTACAGAGAATGTAGAGTACTGCATCTGGGAGACTTAAAAAGTTTGAGCCCTTGGATACCTGCATGGGACTTTGTTTCCTTCAGTGAATACGAAGACATTAAGGAGGCATGTGAGAAGTTCTATAACACTCCAGAAGGTTCATGTGACATTTTAGCAACAGACAGGGGACCTTCTTGTACCAAGCTAGAGCAGCTGAAGGGGGGAAAGGTATATTTTATTCGATTTCTACCCCCTAAAGATCATTGCCTAACCCATAAACCAGAACCTCCAATGTTTGAGGACCGATTTGCAATGTCTGCACCAATGACCAATGAACCAGGTAATAAACCGAGGACATTTTCCAGCTGCCAACTCAACGGTTTTTTCCGAAATCAGTGTCTATCAGTGAACTACTTGAAGCTAGCATTAGCTTGTAAAACTTTGGTGAAAAACACTGCAGTGCTCAGGAACTCTAAAGCTTTGATGTTGGGCAAATGAAATGGATTAAAAGTGCCTCTCTCCAGCTTGAAATCGAAGCGACAAAATTCGCAAATGGAGCATTTAGGGATGCATTTCGGGCTACAGCCAATGTAAATGATATTACACCAAGTGCTTGGGTTATTGTTCAGCAGTACCAAGAGAAATCTGTAAATATCATCAAAGACACTTTAAATATGTCACCAGTGGACCACACTCGGAAACAGGTGCAAATGAATGAAGTGGCAAAGGACATACAGTACTGTTCGAAAAGATTGCAACGAGAATTGGGGATATATCCCCGGGATATTTCACTTTTAAGGGAAATATCACTTCACTAAGGGAAGTGAAAATATCACTTTTTGGAAAGTGATATTTTACTTTTTGGGAAGTGATATTTCACTTTTTGGAAAGTGATATTTCACTTTTTGGAAAGTGATATTTCACTTTTTGGGAAGTGAATTATCACTTTTGAAAAGTGATATCTCACTTTTGAAGAAGTGAAATTTCACTTTTATAGAAGTGAAATTTCACTTTTTGGGAAGTAATATTTCACTTACATGTACGGCAAATGTGTCTGTGCTAATATCTAAGACTCAGTTTGCCATTTGCGTTCTGAAGAGTTTTCAGCTTAAAAAACATTGTTAAAACACGGCCCGCTATAAACAATATTATATGTACATGTAGGTTAACTTTTATTCCTGTTCACACTTCATGAATTGTTTACTCAACACCGCTAACAATCATCGGTTAACTTTTATTCCTGTTCATACTTGATGAGTTGTCAGTTAACCGAAGATTGGTAGCGGGCCATGTTTTAAAATGTTTATTTTGAAGCAGTTGGCTTCATTAGTTAATAAGAACGCGAGCGGCGGTGTTGAAGAAACTGATAACTCATCATGCTTGAACAGGAATAAAGGTTAACCGAAGATTGGTAGCGGGCCGTGTTTTAAGAATGTTTATTTTGAAGCAGTTGGCTTCATTAGTTAATAAGAACGTGAGCGGCGGTGTTGAAGAAACTGACAACTCATCATGCTTGAACAGGAATAAAAGTTAACCGAAGATTGTTAGCGGGTCGTGTTTTAAGAATGTTTATTTTGAAGCAGTTGGCTTCATTAGTTAATAAGAACGCGAGCGGCGGTGTTGAAGAAACTGACAACTCATCATGCTTGAACAGGAATAAAAGTTAACCGAAGATTGGTAGCGGGCCGTGTTTTAAGAATGTTTATTTTGAAGCAAATAGCAGATAGCCAATGAGTTTAATAATTATTTTGCCAATGTTGGTAAAAATCTGAGTCAAGCTATACCTAAGGTCCACTCTGTATTTTCAAGCTACCTCCTTTTGCCTCAGTCATCCAGTTTTTTGCTTACTCCTACGTCCACGCAAGAAATAGAAGACATCATTTTAGGCTTAAAGTCAGGGAAAGCTTGTGGCCCTTTTAGTATTCCCGTGCCTTTACTCAAGTTACTTAACTCGGTCATCTCTAGACCACCAAGTACTTTATAACTATTATTTTTCCCATGGTGTTGTTCCTGAATCTTTTAAAATGGCTAGAGTTATTCCCATATTCAAAGCAGGATCTCATTTAACTGTATCAAACTACAGACCTATATCTTTATTATCCATATTTAATCAAATTTTAGAAAGACTAATGTACAATAGATTAATGAGTTTCCTTACCAAGTTTAAATTAATTTATTCAAATCAATTTGGATTCCGTAGCAATCATTCCACAGAACATGCCTTACTATTAATAACCGATAAAATTCAAAGAGCAATCGAAGATGGTCAATACTCTTGTGGAATTTTTCTTGATATCAGCAAGGCATTCGACACTGTGAATCACAACATTCTTCTTGCTAAATTACATAATTATGGTATTTGTGGAGTGGTACATGACTGGTTTGTTTCTTACCTGTCAAATAGACAGCAGTTTATATCTATCGATAATCACACGTCCACATATACCTCAATTTCATGTGGTGTCCCACAGCGCTCCGTACTTGGCCCCCTAATCTTCCTCCTATATATTAATGACTTTAATTGTTGCTCCAAGTTATTTGATTTTCATCTTTTTGCTGACGACTCTAATTTATTTTTAGCAGATACTTATCTTGATTCTCTTGAATCAAGAGTTAATGCTGAATTGAAAAATATTCACACCTGGTTGTGTGCAAACAAATTGTCATTAAATATTGATAAAACCAATTTTGTCATTTTTCACCCATTCCAGAAGAAAATACATAAATTTATCAACATTAGAATAAACAAGAAACCAATTGAACAGAAACATAGTATCAAATACCTTGGATTAATTATCGATTCAAATCTAAGCTGGAAAGAACATATTCGTCAACTATGCAAAAAGATATCTAGAGGCATTGGGATTTTATCAAAACTTAGACACTACGTATCCAATTGTATCCTGACCCAACTTTACTACTGTCTCATTTATCCCTTTCTCACCTTGGTGTAATTATCTGGGCCAATACCTATGAAACTACTCTTAAACCTATAATAACTTTACAGAAGAAAGCCATAAGAATTATACATTTTGCCAAGTTTAGTGATCATACATGTACGTCACTCCTTTTTAAGGACTCAAACATCTTGAAATTTATTGATATTATCTATTACTTCAACTGCGTCTTCCTTTTCAAATTTCATTCCAACTCGTTACCAGCTGTATTTAATAACTTTTTTCAAACAGTCTCTTCAAGACACAAGTATAATACAAGGTTGGCATCAAGATCGTCGTATTGTATTCCTTCTGTACGAACCAACTTCGGAAAATTCAATATTCATAGAATTTTAATTATAACACGATTTTTATTTATTTATTTATTTATACATTTAGATATTTTAAAATTGTATACTATTTTGTAATTTGATGTTGAAAAGCCCCTTGGGGAACATTTAATAAAGTTTAATAATAATAATAATAATTCGATTCAAAGGTGCTACAATCTGGAACGATATTGAGGATCTATTAAAATACTCTAGCTTTTTCTCACTTAAACGTTCAATTAAACATTGCAAAATCGAATCATACTAATAGCGTTTCTTCCCTCAGTCTTGTAGTTTTGTTATTTGTTTATTTTTATTCTTATTCTTGTTCTATACTTGTGTCTCAATGTGTGTATATGTGTGAGACTATAACATGCTACTTGTTCGACTCTACAATGTTAGAAAAATATTGTGTAACGCTACCTAGCTAGATTAGCTTTATATTGTTATTCTGGGTAGCAAATACCCTACTTCTGAACAATCTCCCTTTCACTGTATATATAATAATTTGTGGTATTTAAATAAAGTTGTTGTTGTTGTAGCAGTTGGCTTCGTTAGTTAATAAGAACGCGAACGGCGGTGTTGAAGAAACTGCAACACATGAAGTGTGAACAGGAATAAAAGTTAACCGAAGATTGGTAGCGGGCCGTGTTTTAAGAATGTTTATTTTGAAGCAGTTGGCTTCGTTAGTTAATAAGAACGCGAGCGGCGGTGTTGAAGAAACTGCAACACATGAAGTGTGAACAGGAATAAAAGTTAACCGAAGATTGTTAGCGGGTCGTGTTTTAAGAATGTTTATTTTGAAGCAGTTGGCTTCGTTAGTTAATAAGAACGCGAGCGGCGGTCAAGCAGTTGAAGAAACTGACAACACATGAAGTGTGAACAGGAATAAAAGTTAACCGAAGATTGTTAGCAGGCCGTGTTTTAAGTACTGTTTAAAACACGAACAGCAGTGTTTTATCAAGTTTAAAGATTCGAGGGCGAAGCCCGAGAATTTTTAGACTTGATAAAACACGTGCTGTGAGTGCAATGAAAGAAAGTCGCACATCTCAAGGGAATGGTTACTTAATGAACCATTGAACCTTTGTATTCACAACGCCATGCAAAATATTCGAATAATCACCGCCGGCAATTACGAATATCTCAAGGGAAGGACATGAAGAAATTACCATACTATGTTGTTTGAAACGGCGTTTCGCAATGCAAGAATAACCTGCACTTGAAGGATTTGGTGTCGTAGTTTACCTCGATAAAGTTCAAGACTTGGAAAGCGATGTGACTGACAGACGGCAGACTCTAAATTTTTTGCTCCGGCACAAAATATGTAAGTTTAATGCATGTTTTTATTATTTTACGGCTTTGAGTTTGGTTTTAATAATTAAACTAAACAGTGGCTCGGTAAACAAGTAATGGTAGTTGGATAACTTCATTTTAAAAATATTGCACTTTTTGCTATCTTTGGGTCTTTATCAGTGAATTCTTAATTAGGATGAAACTTTATGTAAAATTTCATGTTCATTGGTATTCTTGATATAAAGTCTTCATCCTAATTTGCATTCTTTTGTAATATCTTTGTACCCCATATTCCCCTGGTACCGAAATCAAAGCCCTCCCCGGGCTTTTTAGAATGATGAGATTTTATCAGGTATAAAGGAGCATGCACGTGACTGATTTGCTTCATCTGATTGGACAAAATGCTCATTAATTATTCATGAGTTTTTGAAGAAGCAGTTGGCTTCGTTAGTTTAAATAAGAACTCGAGCGGCGGTGTTGAAGAAACTGACAACACATGAAGTGTGAACAGGAATAAAAGTTAACCGAAGATTGGTAGCGGGCCGTGTTTTAAGAATGTTTATTTTGAAGCAGTTGGCTTTGTTAGTTAATAAGAACGCGAACGGCGGTGTTGAGTAAGAAACTGACAACTCATCATGCTTGAACAGGAATAATAACGACGGTGAAAGGTCCAGTTCGAAAAAGAGAAATATCACTTTTTGGTGACGTGAAATATCACTTTGGTGATGTGAAATATCACTTTTGGTGACGTGAAATATCACTTTTGGTGACGTGAAATATCACTTATATCACACTTGACACGGTTTTCTTTGTTCTTCATAAGGGTGAAACTCTGGTATAAACCCGTTGAACAATAGACTAATTAAATCATAAATCTGAGGTTTATAACTGTTACAGGGAGGTTTATAACTCTGTTTTAAACCTCCTTTCGCTTTGAGAAAACCTCGCCAAATGTGATATAAGTCAGTTTCATACCTCGAACCTTCGGTTCTCGGTATGAAACTTTTACTTTTGGTCACTTAGGTGAAATATGATCCAGAGATTGCAACGACTGATCTATTCAGTGGTGGTGAAGCGCTGGGGCCAAAAGAGATCTACAGTTACTTTTGTGCAGGCAACCTCTCCTCTGTTGGAATAGGGACATTCATAACCAAGCACATGTATAATAAGTATTGTGAGATGATGGAGTTGGAATTATTATAATGGCAACAGTGTTTACTAAATGTGTAGTAATTGAGTGGTAATCCCAGGAACCCTCACCACTGCATCATATTGTAACAAGAAACATTTTAAGTCACTTTGGAAGCAACTGTTTCATTTGTTTGTTAAACAACTGATAAATCACTAGTTCCAAACTTGAATGTAAACATATTAGGGACTTCCAGTTAGCTTATATTTAATATATATGGTATCAAGTTAGAGTTTCACGTTTCATAGTTTTTAAAGTTGATGTTCTTTACTATGGTGTTTTAATTTGGAATCATGTTGACATTTAAACATTTTTACTAACAAAATTTTGAAGTATACTACATTTGCAAGCTGCCATTAGGCATTAAACCTAGACATCTGGCAGCCCAAACCTTTTCAATTAAAATGCGATGTTGACAACCTGGGAACTTTCAGCTAGATTTTCCTTCCTGCTAAATTATAGAAATGTCAGTGCTCAGAATTATGAGATGCAAGTCAACAACTGTCTCTTGGCATACTCTGAGTTTCACGATGGTACTAAGACAATATATCAAAGGTTTTCAACATCAACGTTGAAACTAATTAGTTTGCCGATGAATTAATAATGCAAAGGTTTGGGCTGCCAGACGTCTAGGTTTCAAACTTAAACGAACATGGAAAAAAGTTGGCACTTAAAGGTAGCCTGCAAATGGTAGTAATCATAGTGTTGGCTTATTATGTTGCCACAGTCACCTCACTTAACATTTTAGTACAAAAGGAAACCTGCAATTTAAAAAAAATGAAATACAGCACTGATTGTTGCACTCTTGAACAAACCTCTTTGAAACACCCATTTTTTTGCTAAAAAGTCAGCACCAAATCCTTTTACTCACCTCTTCCCCCATGCAGTTCAAGGTTTTTTTGAGTTCAGCATTAAAATGAAAGGGCCTTCTCAATGTTGAAGGGGGGAGGGAGAGGAGGGGTTTGCAAACTTGGCAAAAAGTGACCAAAATGTGAGGTGTTCCAACAGTTTTGTCCAGGAGTGTAGGATTCCCATGTTACATGTATGTATGAGCCACTTTCACAAATTATAAAATAAATCTTATCCAGACTCAACCATATGAGTTTCACTATTTGCATCCATTATGATTTAAAATATAAAAAGAACTGTTGCCATTGCAGATACACACGGTTTGTATAGCCCTTCAAAAGTACTTGAATTCTTACTAAGCACATTTTCAGAAAATTAGGACAGATACTTCGATTTGATGGTTTCATGGTAGTAGAGAAATGTAATGAGATTGCATCCTGGAATCCTCGTACAGTGTATATACCTTAAATGTGATAGTTTTGGAGATTTTCAGGTTAGCACAAAAGGGGATTATTGTTGGGCTGTTTTAGAATGTTTGTCCAATGGATTGTTCTGAAAATGCAAGAATATGGTTACCAATAGTAATTACCACTGGTTGAAGGTCTTTATGGGCTATTATGACATGCTGGTCTTTTAGCATAGAGCTGCCATGACTCTATTCGTCTTATTTAGTGACTACTGGTACATGTAATTACATGTAATACAAAGAGAAAAAAAATGTATATACAGTACCGCCTGGAATTATTGAAGCATCGGGTCGCGGTCATTGGACGCGGTATTACCTCACCGCAGTGAAAGCCGCGGTAAAAATCCGCGGTCAAATTATTCACCGCAATGAAAGCCTCATTCAGAACTCAAACGGCGGGTAGAGAAGAACTCATCGGTGAAACTAAGACTTTAGAATATTTTATTTTCGCTTCATTCAGAACTCAAACGGCGGGTAGAGAAGCACTCGGCTAAAGTGAACAAGTTGCACCGTAAATTTGTTGTCGGTAAGTGGTCGGCCGACAGCTTACCGACAGTACTTGAGGAATGGTTTCCACAGGGAATTTTCGTCTCAAAGTAAAATTACAAACAGGGAATTTTCGTCTCAAACTCAAAGTGTGCGTATGTCAGCGTACATACTCGCTACGCTCTTGATATCACGTAGCTTTCCAATGTTAGAATGGAATTTGTCAATACCGTATTCTTACTACGTTGTAGATAGTTGGATATTGATAAAAACAGTGTACTCAATAATCTGTCTTTTCTTCTTTGCAGCATATTCTCGATTCAACTCCGTAAATTAGTGAACCCGCGCCATCTTGGATTCCCACGTGATATCACGTGTTCTTTAACTGCGGCAAACTGCGGCAAATCTATTATTTTAGAATCCTGACTTTTTGACGCCTCTGGCACGCAGGGTATTTACCAAAACCGTCTTACTGTACGTTTGTAAAACTGTTTGTCATGAATTCAAATTCGCGTTGGCATTCGAAAAGTTGCCCGAAATTTCGGCGACATTCGAAGGAACATTAAGAGCGAAATTCGTCGTAATATGTTTACATGACTTTAGCACAATACTGTAGTTATCTGTTAATTTGCCGTGAGATCGCACTGTATCGAAGGGGTTTATCGTTGTCACAACGTTGGAAACTTTGGAAGCTATTAAGCGATTCTAAAGTCTTAGGTTCACCGATGAGTGCTTCTCTACCCGCCGTTTGAGTTCTGAATGAAGCGAAAACAAAAGATTCTAAAGTCTTAGTTTCACCGATGAGTGCTCTACAGATTACCCGCCGTTTGAGTTCTGAATGAAGCGAAAATAAAAGATTCTAAAGTCTTAGTTTCACCGATGAGTGCTTCTCTACCCGCCGTTTGAGTTCTGAATGAAGCGAAAATAAAAGATTCTAAAGTCTTAGTTTCACCGATGAGTGCTTCTCTACAGATTACCCGCCGTTTGAGTTCTGAATGAAGCGAAAATAAAAGATTCTAAAGTGTTAGTTTCACCGATGAGTTCTTCTCTACCCGCCGTTTGAGTTCTGAATGAAGCGAAAATACAAGATTCTAAAGTCTTAGTTTCACCGATGAGTGCTTCTCTACCCGCCGTTTGAGTTCTGAATGAAGCGAAAATAAAAGATTCAAAAGTCTTAGTTTCACCGATGAGTGCTTCTCTACCCGCCGTTTGAGTTCTGAACGAAGTGAAAATAAAAGATTCTAAAGTTAACTGCGGTGTTGATAAAGAATGAAAAGAACCCTGAGTCATCTCGCGAAACTCGCACGTTTGTGATTATGACTGCTACATGAACATACATTGTATTATCTTATATTCATACTAAAGTCAATGATTTCGGCGTGATAAAAATATCAGCGGCCGTGGCTGCGGCCGGGACCGCGGCCGGGACCGCGGCCGTGACCTACTAATTACCGCAGTTGACCGCGGTTTTACCGAGGTATTACCGCGGTAATACTGCGGTCATTCTGAGGTCAAACCGCGGTCATTGGACGCGGTAAAACCGCGGTAAATGCTTCAATAATTCCAGGTGGTACTGTAGGTTAAACCAGAAATATAAGGGAATTGAAACGTGTAACAGCCCCATGCCTCCTGATTATTCAGTGAATAAAAAGTACCATATTTGGAAAATACATTCTAGTCTAGTGTGACAGCTTAATCTAGACACAGAAGCCAGTTGCCATTTTATTCCATATAATAGGCAATATTCGTATTCTCACGGACGAGCTGGAACGAACACTCAATGGAGGCTCGTGCGGGGGAATTCGCTAAAAACTATTTAGCATTAGAAAAGATTCCCCCGCATGAGCCTCCATTGAGTGCTCGTTCCAGCTCGTCCGTGAGAATACGAATATTGCCTATTACATTGTAAGGTCATTTTTATTTACTGAATAACCCAGAGCATGGCACTAGAGCAAAGTATGGGCATTACATGTTTCAACTCACTTATGTTTCTCCTTACATTTTTTGCTTCTACCTAGTACTTAAGATATACATTGTATCATTCAATAACATTGAGTTGCCTACTGCCGAGATGCTGGTGACAGCAAGCATTGCATGTGTACGGTCAGCATGCGCTCACCAAAGCACAAAGTCATCACCAGACACACAAAGATGGCTGCTTGTACTTTTACCCACAATCCTTTGCACGCAAAAATCTTTACAACCATTATAAAATCGCTTTAGAGAGGTTTTAAATCTTATAAAACTATGTGTTATATCGACTGTTTTAGGTTTGCAAGGGATTGTGGTCAAAATAATGTACAGGCGCCATCTTTTATGGTATGGTGGATTGAGATCCCATACCAAAAGCATATGTTTTGCATTACAAATTAACTTCTAAGAGAAATGAGGATATTTTGTTTAAGAAATCGAAAGGCCTCAATTGCATTCTTAGATTCTACTAATTTTTCTGGATTTGGCTTACTCTTGGTTCAATAAAATCAAATATGTTCCCATCCATGACACCTGAAACCTCAGCAACATCTCATAACTGCTGATCCTTGGTCAACATAATTCCCATATTGCTTCCCTCATATTGCTCAGGAAAAGAAAACATGTGGTCTGGTACTTCAGTTGGAATCTCAAGCTTGCCTTGTCCACGAATTCTATGTGAATTCCAGTAATTAACAAATATGTCGCATTCTCGTTGAACAATAGGTATATAGATGTAAGCAAGCAGTTGCCTATCAAGTGAGTTGTGTGGGTCATACTCTCTTCCTCTTAAAAGTGCAGATAGCTGTTCTTTAAATAATTTCTCCAACCTTTCATGAAGGTCACGCCACCATCGCTCTATTTTGTTGGTTGTAGATGGGCCATATATGACAGAATCGGTTGGGTCATCCATGCCCATGTGCTGATTTATGAGATATACATGAATCGTGGCCATTTTACCTGTTTCTGTTCCTTTGTCGATTCTCAGGTTTCTTGGTAGCATCTCTGTTTCGTACAAGTATTTGAAGGTACATCTTGCCTATTACTAAAGGGTTTGAGTTGGAGTGGCACACAAACAAGAACAGTATTTTGGGAGAGAATGTGTCAATACACCCATATACACCCAGAGGAAATGTCCAGTTCTGATATTCACATAGTTTGTTGTGGCCGTCTAAGACTAAGGATACAACCCATAACGGGCCAGGCTTCAGATGTAAATGGCCTCTTAGCCTTTTTCCTCTTTCTTTGAAGGTTTCTCGCTTCGAGTCCTTCGGGATCCAATTCGGCCATCATATTGTGAACAAGATGACGCGGTACCTGTATGTTGTGTTCCATTCTTAGTTTTTGGTTCATCGCTCTATAACCTAACAGTCTTCCTGGTCCTTCCATTTCTTTCTTAACAGGGGTTGCTAAACTCCATGCGTATCGAGAATAATCTCGTTGCACAAGGTTAATAACTTCCGATCTCTTTAAATTTTGACTAACATAATGTTTTAGATCCTGCTCCAGTTGATCATCATCTTTCCAGTTCTGGTCACTAGTTCCAGTCGACCTCGTGGCATCATGGGAGGGTAGAGTCCAGTCCTATCCACGTCGATGAGATCCTGCTCCAGTTGATCATCATCTTTCCAGTTCTGGTCACTAGTTCCAGTCGACCTCGTGGCATCATGGGAGGGTAGAGTCCAGTCCTATCCACGTCGATGAGATCCTGCTCCAGTTGATCATCATCTTTCCAGTTCTGGTCACTAGTTCCAGTTGACCTCGTGGCATCATGGGAGGGTAGAGTCCAGTCCTATCCACGTCGATGAGATCCTGCTCCAGTTGATCATCATCTTTCCAGTTCTGGTCACTAGTTCCAGTGGCCATGTTTGTTTACAATATGGCCGACCTCGTGGCATCATGGGACGGTAGAGTCCAGTCCTATCCGCGTCGAATGATAATGCTGGTCACAAATTTATTTTAATTTTTACTTCTAGTATTGAAATTAAAATAAATCTGATAAAACATTTCATTTTATGTACTGAAAATAGAAATTGAAATCAAAATGCTTTTAAAATAGAAGTAGAAATTGAAAATGATTATTAAACTAGAAGTAGAAATAAAAATGTTTGTATAAAATTGGTTGATAACGCTCGGCCACCATAGAGATGTGATGGTCTGGGAAAGAATTATTGAATCCACAACGTTCGGCAAGTCAGACTGTATAAGCGTAATTAATGCTGTGCTAACTAGGAGGCAGTTTGAAGGTTATACACTCCTGGCTACATTTTTATATCTAATGTTAAGTACTATTATTTTATTTGTTGTCTCTAGATCCTTTGACAAAAATGAGCCAATTAATAATGTCAAAATAGGAAATGTGTACAAGCACATATGTTGCATTGAGTACATGTTGCACATTTCATACAACAAGGCCTGTGTTCTCACATGAAGTCATTTTCTCTATTTCTTCATTTTAACGTACTGTACATTGTATAACTAGGTCAGTAACTCAGTAGGGATTATAACCACTGCAGACCTGAAGAATTACAAAGCTTTGGAAAAGAAAGGTATCAACTCTAGTTACCAAGGTAATAAATGACAAAACATATATGTTAAATAATATTATTATACTGTACGTCAGCTGTCGTTGTCATCAGTCAAATCATAGTCCAAGACTACATTGTACATGTACATGCCTGGATAATACTAACTAACGGCCACCTCAACACAAAATTGTGTCCCACCACCAGTCCATACATTTACTGTTATTGAAACCTCCCCGCAACGGCCATGCACCTCTACACAACGGCAACGGCCAGCACTACGTTTTCCCAAACCCAAAAATCCACTTAAAATAACCTCTTATCAACGGCCACTCAACAAATGAATACTCGTGCTTCAAGTCGCTTTGTAGTTGTATTTTTAAACGTAACTGTTTCCATTCAAAACAGTTACATGTAGTCGATAGTTACTGTTCGCCTTGTGAAACGTTTTCTTAATTATCTGTCAATTTCTTTATTGTTTCAACGTTATTTGCGATTGAAATACAGTACATTAACATGTAGTGTCAAATTACACCCCTACCTCTCCACAACGGCCACCTCTACACAGCGGCCACAAAAGTTTGTCGCCACGGTGGCCGTTGTGTAGAGGTTCAACTAGTGTATTGCTGTCTGTGTGGTTATATTGTTGATACATGTATGAAGTAGTTTTAGAGAAGCAAGGTGCATGTAAGGCATTTTATTCACAAATCTTTCCTATTTCTAGCTTCTACATGTAGAATAAATTTGTTGAATTCCAATACAAACGCTTATATTTTAAGTGATTAGATTAGAGCTTCAGGGTTGCCTGTGCTTTCACATGTTCTAGACCGTTAATGTTGTGTGTTTTGCCAGACATGCACAGATTTATGATCTAATAATGTTAAAATACCATTTTCGCTATAATTGCAATGCAGGTTATCAGCTAATGACAGCTCCACTCCCTGCTAGTGGGCTGGTCCTGATATCAGCAATGAACATCCTGGAAAGGTTCAATCTCTCCAAGTCCGACCAGGGAAAGAATGACACATACCAGTATTTCATAGAGGTGAAATGATCTGTTTTTTTTTTACATATATGTATTTTTGTAGTTTAAATCTTCAAAATAGAAAACAGTATGTTAGAATCAAGTGCACAAAACGTTATATGCGGCATACCACATCGATCAACCTTGGGTCCACTTATGTTCTTACTATATATAAATGACATGCCAAATTCTTCTAATAAGTTATCATTCAGAATATTTGCAATTGATACTAACATCTTTTTTCATGTGACAATCCTACTGACCTAGAAACGGTTATAAATGATGAACTGAAACGTGTCTTTAATTCCTGTGCTACTAATAAACTTTCTGTTAACTTATTTTTTTTTACATGATTATAACCTCTGCCAATAGAAAAAATAGAGAAATTAATATTCCCAATATTAACCATAAACCCTACATTAAATATTTAGGTATCTTCATAGACGAACATATTAACTGGCATAATCAGATTGCTCATGTTAATAACAAAATAGCTAAGGCTATTGGAACATTTATAAACTAAGGTACTATCTTGATTTGCATATTTTAAAACAACTCTTATACATGCAGTTATCTACATGTATCCATATCTAAACTATGGCAGCATGAGTTGTTGTAACACTTACAACACCAGTTTTTTTTTAAACTCTGTCAAACAAAACAATTGCATAAGAAGTATGTTCTTTATTAAAGGGAAAGTCAAGAGAATCTGAACCCATATTTGATCTTCTTGGAATTCTCAAGGTTGAAAATATCGTCAAACTAAAGACATCTATTTACACAAGATAATGAATCACGCAATTACACAAATGTAGTATCTCTTCTCTTCTTAAAGAAATAATGAATTTCTCATCTCTATACATGCCTTGTTATGGGGATGTGTTGACTTAATTTGATACGAGTAGCATACTCAGTGCATAGAGGTTTATTAGTCATCTAAGCGTTTAATACGGCTGTATTTTTACACAGCCGTCTTAAATGCTTAGACGACAATAACTTGTTTATTATATAAATTCTGCCAAGAGATGAAATAACCAAAAAACGTGCGCATGCGCTCGACAAATGCCGATGGGAAGCCATTTCACTGTAACTACCCGAAGTATGGCCTCATATTTGGTGCCGTCTGTTGCATATTTTGTGCTTTCTTGGCAGAATTATATAATAAGGTTTGTTTTTGGCTTATTATGAGTGTGGCTTAAGGTCGGTAGCAAAGTATTGAATGTCTTAATATTAACAGTGACTGTTGCTCTGAAGCATGTACTAGCTAATTCTCAACCCATTGTAAATTAACATGATGCTTTGTTAAGGCATTCAAGTTTGCGTATGCACAGAGATCACGGTTAGGAGATCCACACGATGCTAGCAACAAGGGCTTGCGGATCTTGACTGAAGCGATGATGAGGTGAGTGTCGGCTCTTCTTCTGGTTCTTCCGGTTTTTCGGTACTTGGTTACATTCTATCAAGTAACTAGCTGTGATTGGTATTGTGGTTACCGTTAGGGAGACGAGGTCTCATTCGCTTCTCAGCCCTAGAATATTACGCCAAGTCATTTGCTGACACATAGGGTGGATCGTGGTCATCGCCAGAGATTAGTTTACGTCCTCAGTGATTCTTTTATATCCTCATTTCTGGAGACGGGATGGAACCAGGTTTTTAGAAAATACCTTTAGAAGAATCACTTCCTTGACCGGGATGCGAAGTGAAAGGCGGAAGCGCGAAACGCCACTTTTATTGCCAGCCATCCCTTTCTCCTAGAGGCTATTGTGCCCTAGTTATAGACTAGACAATGATCGATGCCAAGTGAAACAAAACTGTACTGTACGTTTTGTTCTCAAACTCTTTCTTACTTCAAGAAAGCCGCCATTTGTCATCAAAAACACATTTGATGCGCTGCCATTATTTTTGTATCATTGTTATTTCAATATGACCGCGTTATTAGCGAAAAGGTCTGGGGTTTGCTTTCACACGTGTAATACTATATTAATTGTTAAATAATCATTTTCAGCAAGAGACAAGCAGCCAAGATCCAAAAGAAGATTTTTACCAACCAGACTTTCCCGTCCTCTCACTACGCACCTTTCTTTGACGTGGAGCCAACTCGTGGAACTGCGCATGTCTCCATAGTAGGACCGGATGGTGAACTCGTGTCAGTCACCAGGTACAGTGGGCGCACGTCCTATCTTGTGTTGACCTTATTCATAAAGCATCAAAGCGAGGCCAGTTGTCACAGGAAGAAAACAATCTACAGTCGATGGCGGAAAATAACGTTAATTTCCTTATGACACAAAAGAACGTAACAGTGCAGCACGACGGAAACTAAGACATTTCTGACCGACTCCAGTTTTGCGATCTCTGGGACAACTGGCCTCGCTCTGATACCATTGTTACCAGACTTCTTACCGCGCGGAGATATGAATAAGGTGCATGACAACCGTAACTTGTGGAGAGCGTGTTTACCAGTAATCGTGCGATCTGATTGGATGAAAGGCCGCAAACAAAATTTTGAAAAACGATTCGAGTGTTACTGTCATTTCGTACCCGAACGCTTCTGTGATGAGAAGGCTAATTTTCAGAAATACTTCTGACGTCACAGACATTTAGGGAAACGACCACATTTTTAGTTTAAATCTTGGTGAAGATGAGGAAGAATTCGACAGATTAAGCGTGTAAACTCTCTAACACACTGCTGCCGTTCAAAAGTACAATCAATGGGTATTTTGTAATTAAGCGTGTAAAATCTCTAACACACTGCTGCCGTTCAACAGTACAATCAATGGGTATTTTGGGTCGTACGTCATGACAGAGACGGGGATTATATTAAACAACCAGATGGATGACTTCTCGTCACCAGGGATAACCAATGAGTTTGGTGTGCGCCCATCTAAGGTGAGCTGAACTGTGGAAGCTCATCAGACCTACAATGTAGTCACAACTGTAGCGTTAGGGTTGCTGGAATCAAGTTCTCTGCGCGGGCCGAAGCCGAGTGGAGATCCATACACAAAGAGGTCGTCCGTCCAAGCACCACGCGCCGCCGTTAATCGTTTTGCAACGATTAACAAAAAAAGCTTGTAATGTACATTGTGTGCATGCATCGCTCTTGTTACCAGCAGAGTACTGAAGGCAGGTTTGGCTGGATTACGGTGCGATTTCAATGGCATTTCAGTGTAGTAAACAAATCGCACTTGTTACCAGCAGAGTACTGAAGGCAGGTTTGGCTGGATTACGGTGCGATTTCAATGGCATTTCAGTGTAGTAAACAAATCGCACTTGTTTAACACCTATCCGTGTGCATGTTTCAAAATACGGAGATATCGCAGACGATTTAGATGCCAGTTTTGCAAATAAACATGGCACTTTGTATTGCTGTGACATATCGCATGTCTAACCCTAAATCATTCATTGACACTGATCTTTTATCTGCTGTTGTTATGTAGGCCAACTTTATCAAACCAGGCAAGCGGCCTCTATCATCTATGGTCCCTGTAGTGATCAGACATAAACAGGTACTGTTAAACACTACTGCATCACACAGCGTGTGTTACTGCGTGACTACTGCAGACAACCAATCACAACACGGCATCCCAACGTACACGTATGGCTATTTGAGCCAATCGGTGTCGAGTACAGTATAGATCGTGTTCACTGACGTCACAAAACAATTTACCTCTGATATTTGTAAAATATTCTTAATGTTGGTATAGAGCTGGTAAAAATATAGGAATTGGAGCTATAGAGTGCTTCGTAACCGAGCTGTCGGAAAAATAATATTCGAACAATTTAGTGTAATTAGTATGCGGTGGCCATGTTGGTTTTGTACACCAGGATGGCGGCCGAAAACGTATTCTACAAAGAAAGCTGTTTTTCCCATCAATATGATTAGCGTTCATTTCAAAACACTTTACATATCACTTTTAACGGTTTATTAAGTCTAACATTTTAAATTGGCGGAATATATGGATTTTCATGGCATTTAGGAAACACGTTGAGCTTAGGGCTATCACAAAATTCAAAATACTGTAACTCAAAAACGAATCACCGTATCGACGTAAAATTTTATGAGATTTAAAAATCATAGTTAACTGGGAGATTGGCCAGCATATTGTTCTCATAACTGTATCCGTAATGGGGTCGTCTTTGTGATGAATTTGCCCCCATGGTGAGTTATTTTGGGATTGCTTGCAAATAGCTATTGGCCAGCGGACAGTGCTCATTGGGCGCATGCGCAACGGGGTCAAATGTGACTAGTTTACCCTCGTGCTCAGTTCTAGCTTGCTTGCCGGATTGCCCCACCCACCCGCTCCTACTATGGTAGGTCTAAGACCTAGGTAAGTTCTTTTTTTCCACTGTGAAATCAGTGTGACAGGTGCCGGGGGTTGACCCGTGTCTTGGTTGCCATGGTTCCCTCCTTAGTTGCGCATTGCTTGCCTGTTGCTAGTACTTGCATTGCAAATGGCACCTACCCTCCATCCTTTCCTATATTGACAAGTTACGAAGAATACTGAGAATACCGATATCTAAATCATATTAAAAGAACAGCTTTATAGATCTAGTTTAGATTTTAGAATTTTGATGACGTCACGTGAAAACGATCTATACCATGCCATTTCAACTTGCTCGAGTGTTGATCAGGTAAAAGGCAATTTTGAAGTCAATCTTTTCAATGAAGAAAATAGTGGTAAATGTTAGGATTTGTAAGTTGGAAGGTTTGTTTTCGTTTTGTAATGTGATTGATTCTCCATTGTCTAAGTGGCCTCGATTACAGTAGTCACACTGTGAGGTTGATACCAAACTATCCTGATAGAATACTTTTGCACACTTATGTATAACAAAGTTATAACTAAGGCAGTCATCACAGACAACACGCTGCGTGTGGTGCTCTATGTACTCTACACTGGACACTTTTACTCTACTACACCTCTCCTAGTCGTCACACATATCACACGTTATCCGGCGTGTCACACATTATCTGGCGTGTGACACATTACCCGGCGTGTCACACATTACCCGGCGTGTCACACATTACCCGGCGTTCCACCCACACACGCTCCTGACTTTATATTTTATTTGCTGTATACACAGGATCCGTGTGTCTATCGCATGGCTATAGGCGCGTCAGGGGGGACTCGTATAACCACCGCCGTTATACAAACCCTCGTAAATATCCTATCATTTGGAAACTCTCTTGAAGAAGCTGTCGAGAGGCCACGAGTCCATCATCAACTTTTTCCCAATGTAGTGGAAGCAGAAGGTATGATGAACCAAGACTTGCATGCCTCCCCCCTCCTTTTTTCCAACATTATTGGGGTTGACGTTGTTGAGCCAATTTTCATCATTGTATTGCGCCTCCAGATAGCCTGGGAAACATTCTTTGTCTCGTAGTAAGGAATCTACCTTGGATGCCAGATGTTCTACTGCCCTCTCTAAGCCAAAGTTGAGGGAACTGGAGGGAGCTCATGTGAACTCCAGCGACGGGGTCAGTGACACGGAACGAGTAAACAATTGGGTCCTCTAGGCCAGTCAGAGGGCCAGGGTCAAATTCTGACTTAGACAAACAAGCGGCGCTTTAGCTTAGAGAGAACAATAGAACGTCTGGCATCCAGGTTACAACGAATCACAATCGACACAGTCGAACCATGTACAGACTTTAAGAACAATGTAAAAAGCGTGTAAAATATCAGCATGTTATAGTGTTTATGCAATAATGGACATCACGAGAACGAAGTTAGTCAGTCCACATTAAGCTTATTTAGTAAATTGAATATCACCATTTCTTAGAGCAAGCCATAGTATGAAATAGTGAGAAGTTTGATAGCGTGGAATTAAATTGCTGCAAAGAGATCTAGAGATCATCCCGGGCGCGTCCTTGGGCAGGGACGTCTATAAGCCGTTGGCTTTGTCTCCTACTTCTAATCGGTAGTTTGAAGGGTACGTGCTACTCGAAAAGAGCAGGGGATTGTTCCCCGGTACAGCAGCCTGGCCATTGTACTAACCACACACTCGACATTGTAAACTGCGTGGCAGCTATCAGCGCGGTATATACTCGAAAAGAGCAGGGGATTGTTACCCGGTACAGCAGCCTGGCCATTGTACTAACCACACACTCAACATTGTAAACTGCGTGGCAGCTATCAGCGCGGTATATACTCGAAAAGAGCAGGGGATTGTTACCCGGTACAGCAGCCTGGCCATTGTACTAACCACACACTCAACATTGTAAACTGCGTGGCAGCTATCAGCGCGGTATATACTCGAAAAGAGCAGGGGATTGTTACCCGGTACAGCAGCCTGGCCATTGTACTAACCACACACTCAACATTGTAAACTGCGTGGCAGCTATCAGCGCGGTATATACTCGAAAAGAGCAGGGGATTGTTCCCCGGTACAGCAGCCTGGCCATTGTACTAACCACACACTCAACATTGTAAACTGCGTGGCAGCTATCAGCGCGGTATATACTCGAAAAGAGCAGGGGATTGTTCCCCGGTACAGCAGCCTGGCCATTGTACTAACCACACACTCAACATTGTAAACTGCGTGGCAGCTATCAGCGCGGTATATACTCGAAAAGAGCAGGGGATTGTTCCCCGGTACAGCAGCCTGGCCATTGTACTAACCACACACTCAACATTGTAAACTGCGTGGCAGCTATCAGCGCGGTATATACTCGAAAAGAGCAGGGGATTGTTACCCGGTACAGCAGCCTGGCCATTGTACTAACCACACACTCGACATTGTAAACTGCGTGGCAGCTATCAGCGCGGTATATACTCGAAAAGAGCAGGGGATTGTTACCCGGTACAGCAGCCTGGCCATTGTACTAACCACACACTCAACATTGTAAACTGCGTGGCAGCTATCAGCGCGGTATATACTCGAAAAGAGCAGGGGATTGTTACCCGGTACAGCAGCCTGGCCATTGTACTAACCACACACTCAACATTGTAAACTGCGTGGCAGCTATCAGCGCGGTATATACTCGAAAAGAGCAGGGGATTGTTACCCGGTACAGCAGCCTGGCCATTGTATACTAACCACACACTCAACATTGTAAACTGCGTGGCAGCTATCAGCGCGGTATATACTCGAAAAGAGCAGGGGATTGTTACCCGGTACAGCAGCCTGGCCATTGTACTAACCACACACTCAACATTGTAAACTGCGTGGCAGCTATCAGCGCCGTATATACTCGAAAAGAGCAGGGGATTGTTACCCGGTACAGCAGCCTGGCCATTGTACTAACCACACACTCGACATTGTAAACTGCGTGGCAGCTATCAGCGCCGTATATACTCGAAAAGAGCAGGGGATTGTTACCCGGTACAGCAGCCTGGCCATTGTACTAACCACACACAACATTGTAAACTGCGTGGCAGCTATCAGCGCGGTATATACTCGAAAAGAGCAGGGGATTGTTCCCCGGTACAGCAGCCTGGCCATTGTACTAACCACACACTCAACATTGTAAACTGCGTGGCAGCTATCAGCGCGGTATATACTCGAAAAGAGCAGGGGATTGTTACCCGGTACAGCAGCCTGGCCATTGTACTAACCACACACTCGACATTGTAAACTGCGTGGCAGCTATCAGCGCCGTATATACTCGAAAAGAGCAGGGGATTGTTACCCGGTACAGCAGCCTGGCCATTGTACTAACCACACACAACATTGTAAACTGCGTGGCAGCTATCAGCGCGGTATATACTCGAAAAGAGCAGGGGATTGTTACCCGGTACAGCAGCCTGGCCATTGTACTAACCACACACTCAACATTGTAAACTGCGTGGCAGCTATCAGCGCGGTATATACTCGAAAAGAGCAGGGGATTGTTACCCGGTACAGCAGCCTGGCCATTGTACTAACCACACACTCGACATTGTAAACTGCGTGGCAGCTATCAGCGCGGTATATACTCGAAAAGAGCAGGGGATTGTTACCCGGTACAGCAGCCTGGCCATTGTACTAACCACACACTCGACATTGTAAACTGCGTGGCAGCTATCAGCGCCGTATATACTCGAAAAGAGCAGGGGATTGTTACCCGGTACAGCAGCCTGGCCATTGTACTAACCACACACAACATTGTAAACTGCGTGGCAGCTATCAGCGCGGTATATACTCGAAAAGAGCAGGGGATTGTTACCCGGTACAGCAGCCTGGCCATTGTACTAACCACACACTCAACATTGTAAACTGCGTGGCAGCTATCAGCGCGGTATATACTCGAAAAGAGCAGGGGATTGTTACCCGGTACAGCAGCCTGGCCATTGTACTAACCACACACTCGACATTGTAAACTGCGTGGCAGCTATCAGCGCGGTATATACTCGAAAAGAGCAGGGGATTGTTCCCCGGTACAGCAGCCTGGCCATTGTACTAACCACACACTCAACATTGTAAACTGCGTGGCAGCTATCAGCGCGGTATATGCGTCTTATTATTATTACATTTAATTCTGCCATACAAACCTCTGTAAATTTAGATATCAATTATCTTAGCACCAGTTTTCATTCAGATCACCACCACTGAACTTCTCAGTATCACTACTCTTGGTATATTCTTTAATATGAAAGCATTTAAATTGAACAACGGCACTACATTCTATTTTAAGGAAATCTCCATTATTGCATACGGTCAAGAGCAAATAAAGGAAAGGAGATGAGTCTCGGGGCGTTGGCTGGGATATCTTAACTTCACTAAAGTTATTTTTATAAACCGGAATTGTGTTCCCTTACGTCCGCATTTCCGGTCCTGGGTTGCGATTTTGCGAACGGCTTAGGATTTTATCGATGGAAACAATTTCTTTCTTTGTATTTATTCCAACGACCCACTCCGGAGACATAATTCTGTAAATTTAGTGAAGAAGATGATTACTATAATGTTGGGAATCGCCGTCTAGTTTGTGTGAAGCGAACTGTACGGTGAAGATGGTTGCAAATATGCTGTTGTGCCAACCAGATAATAGTTAAGAAACTCTGTAATGCTTTCTCTGTTGTGATTTTCTGTGTAGTAAGGCTGGTCTCTAAGCGAAACTATTTATCTAGTCTTTGAGAACAGATGCTAATAAGGTTAAAGTCAGCTTTTTTTTGGTGGAAATCGATGGACAAGTACTTTCTTCAAGACAGCGTATTGGCTGAGAACTATCATGATGACTCGCGAGCGAATTTGGAAATTTCGTGTTTGGAATTTTATTTCATTGCTATATTTATATTAGGCTCGGTTTCCAGCCGTGGGGTTTTCGGTGAGCCCGCGATCCTCTCCCCGGGGAGGCTTTGGAGAAACGACACCCCAACAGCTGAAACCGAGCCTATGTTTATATAAGCAAAAAGATTAGGCTAAACTCTGAGAAAAGACCATAGGAAGGTTAGTTAATATTGTGAAGGCACTGATGAGTTACCCACAAACATTAAACATGACGGCGCTTCTTGTTCAAAGAGTGGGGAAGGAATCCCCAAGGAATCTCTGTGTTGCAGGATAAGTTGTTCCGAAAACGAAGCCCCGAAAACTTATAGCAAACGGCATCGCTTGGTAAAAAAGAGAGACCACTTTAAACTGAATTACAAATGGCTCAGGTCTGATCACTATGGTCTGATAGATCATTGATACGATTAATTAACTAGCTGAAGTCCATTAGACCATCTTGTTATTGCGGTCACAACACGACACATGACCGGAAATACTTCCTTTTATGTCCGCATATCCGGTTTCTAAAAATAACTTTAGTGGAATTAAGATATCCCAAGGGCCTTTATTTTCTCCTTTATTTCCTCTTCATACGGTCTATATAGACTTTGTAAAATGTTTGCAAAATGTCTGAATGAACATATTTACAAACAGTTTACAGAGTGCCGTTAAATTTAGCAGTAATTTGCTCAGCACATGCAGGTTAGCAGTGACCTATTATGACTCCATTCAGACAGTGAGTATCATAACCTGACTTGAAGTCACTAAGGCAGTTGGGTTTGGAAATATCGTAATACAATGCAGTGTATGGATCCTGTAAATGTTTTCCTGCACTTCTGTCCAACCATTTTCTAATTGTCGCCTTTCTAACTCAGGCGATAGATTTGCCAAGTTCCACGACAGTCACGTGATACCATATCTCAGACACGTGGGTCATCAAGTCAATACCACAGGGATCCCACCGGCAGATGTTAACGTGGCGGAGAATTTTCACAGTAACATTCGCGTGTACAGTGACAGTCGGCGAGGGGGAAGTGGTTCATCACAATATTAACACAGCGAGCCGTGCTAGGGCATTTAAAGAATTAACCTATGGTGTAAAATACTTTGACAGGATCCAATGTTATTTATAGTGTTTTCATCAGGTGCACAAAGTCGTAAGTGGAATGTTACGTACATGGGACAAGTTTGTTCAGTTCCAATTATTTATATTTCGTATATATCTTAAGAGCGGTTTTCGATTGAGTGTCGTAAAACCAAAACCAAAATAATCACAGAGCCAATCACAGGAGCAAGTAAAAACACAATGAGCCAATCACGAGCAAGTAAAAACACAATGAGCCAATCACAGGAGCAAGTAAAAACACAATGAGCCAATCACAGGAGCAAGTAAAAACACAATGAGCCAATCACAGGAGCAAGTAAAAACACAATGAGCCAATCACGAGCAAGTAAAAACACAATGAGCCAATCACAGGAGCAAGTAAAAACACAATGAGCCAATCACAGGAGCAAGTAAAAACACTGAGCCAATCACGAGCAAGTAAAAACACAATGAGCCAATCACAGGAGCAAGTAAAAACACAATGAGCCAATCACAGGAGCAAGTAAAAACACAATGAGCCAATCACAGGAGCAAGTAAAAACACAATGAGCCAATCACAGGAGCAAGTAAAAACACAATGAGCCAATCACGAACAAGTAAAAACACAATGAGCCAATCACAGGAGCAAGTAAAAACACTGAGCCAATCACAGGAGCAAGTAAAAACACAATGAGCCAATCACAGGAGCAAGTAAAAACACAATGAGCCAATCACGGGAGCAAGTAAAAACACTGAGCCAATCACGGGGGCAAGTAAAAACACAATGACCAATCACGGGGGCAAGTAAAAACACATTTATGAGCTGAAGTAAAGACCCTTTCAGCTTGCCTCTTCGTTGCCCCATTTCAGACCACGTGACAATTCTCCAGAGGATTCAGTGCTTTGTTTTCCAATTATAGAAATTGATACATTTCCTCTTGGGATACAGAAAAACAACAAAAAATCATTACTCGAGGGAAAAGTCAGGTGGTCTGAAATGGGGCAACAAACAGGCAAGCTAAAAGGGTCTGTTCGTGATTGCTTTTACGTGAACCAATCATGAGGAAAGTCAACATTGTTTTACTACAGTCCATTGAAACCTTCTCTAACGGACCAAAACAATGTATGGTTTTAGTTCAGAAAATGATGGATGATAATTACAAAACATTGTTCACAACCAATAGAAAAGCAACGCCAAACCAAAACACGTTACTTTCGACGCTCAATCGAAGACCGCAGATTTGAATGGATAGATGCTAAGGAAAACAGATTTTTTTTAAACGGATTTGAATGGGTAGATACTAAGGAAAACATTTCTTCCACAATTGTAATGACTTGTCATTAATACACTACAGTGTTGTACTTTCCTGGGTTCTCTTTTTTATTTTTATGTGCATTGGTAAATAAATGAGTTGGTGGTGGTATCAATAAATGCTGGTCGCCGCCGTAGTTCTTGTTCTTGTTGTGCTTTTTTCGATCGTCTGTTCGGATTCAAATTATGCGCATTGCACGTGTGACTGGAATATATAATCTGGAACGGCATAAAAATTGTCGCATGATTTTGGCAATTGTGGCTGACTTCAACACGAAAAAAAATATGTTCGCGCTCTCCAAATGTTTTTTAAATTGCACAAAATGACTTAAAGGGAACCTCGGCTAAAAAAACAATGTTTGCTCTCAAGTGTTTGTTATGGATGGCCTAAGTCTGTTTCTGTGTTTGTCTCCAGTAAATTGTACACTAGATGTCATTTATACACCGATTTTCCTCTCGATAAAACTCATTTGAATTTCCTGCGCGCCGCCATCTTGGATATCATGACGTCACAGTGTTGCCCTATTGTCGCATAACAAAATAGCTATTGTTTTCTGACAATAAGGCAACACTGTGACGTCATAAAATTCAAGATGGCGGCGTGCTGGAAGTTCAAATGAGTTATCGACAGGAAAAGTGTTGCATAAATAACATCTAGTGTACAATTTACTGGAGACAAACACAGAAACATCCATAACAAACACTTGAGAGCAAATATTGTTTTTCAGCCGAGATTCCCTTTAAGGCCCGATTCAAACGTCGAACTTTTCATGCGCCGAACGCAAATAACCATTTTCTCAGGTATGCGCACGCAATATTGGCCCGCCAAATCGCTTTTTGAACAATAGCCGCCAATTTTTGAACAATAGCCGATAATTCGAATAACAAAGGCTGACGCATCAGAACGAGTCTAACAAAAGCTAACAAAACTCACGGTCCGCCAAGAAATACTCCATGTGGGCAGCTTGGATTTAGTATTGGTTGAAATAATAGGGAGGGTTATAGGAAACCACTACGTGATTGCCCACGTGAAGTATTTACCGGCCCGTCAAGCCTGTTGCGTGCGCATACTTGAGAAAATGGTCTATTGAAACAAAAGATAATTAGGCGGCTTCTTTTGATCTAATGAAATTCGGCGCATGAAAAGTTCGTCGTTTGAATCGATCGAATTGGACCTAAGGAAGGCTAAAATTTAAAAAAACAAAATAAAAACGGGGATTTTTTCACTTCATAGGTACTTTTAAGAGCCAGACAGTACCGCTCGAAGCGAGCTGCAGTATTTGCTTGCTCATACAATAACAACACCCTGCGATACTTACTGTGACGTCACACAGGCCAGGCACATTTGTTGCATTCTGTGGTTGGCAGAAACGAAGCGTGAACCCAGTCAGTTGCTTATAAAATATCACAGGTCGGTGCTTATTAATCGCCAAATTACCCTTCTTGTTCTTCCAAAATGCAAGCAAGCCCTTTCATCGAAGCTTATATGCTCTTATAAAGGAATTAAGATTTGAAGCAGAATTGATACTTTAGATGTATTTTGTGAGGCCTGGATCGCTAGTTCCCATACAAACATGTTTTTTTTTGCCAACCACATTATATATGCAAATATATAAATGACGTCGGTGTTTACAAACAGAAAGTATCTCTATAGAGCTACAGTATAATGGTCCAATCAGAATACAGGTCTAGACGACAGTTTGGCTTACCCAACAATACATAAAACACCCTGACCTTTAGAACGAGCAGTACAAAAACAATAGTGGGTCCAACCAGAATACAAGTCTCGAGCGGAACTGTAGCTGAAGTCTTATTCAGACGGGTTTGATTTGACGAATGCCGGTTTTGGAATTTCGGAAACGCACTCGAAAGATTTGAGTAGGTCTTGATTGGTTATTATTGTTACTTCGCCTCTGTTTCCTTTGTTCTACTAAGACCAATATCTCCCCCCCCCCCCCCACTTTCTTTGTCCTATATACTCCCCTTGCATATTATCAATGCGTTAAAGTGCCCCTACGATCAAATTTTGACATATCAATGTTTTTGCATATTCATAAAGTAGAGTTCATATATTATTACCAGTTCAAATTGTTTTTCGATACAACGACAGGAAGTCTTATTTTTTTAGCTCCGAATATTGAATCTACACGTCCGCCATTACTGGAAGCCGTGCCCTTTGTTCAGCTTTAAACAAAGGTTTATTCACCGGAAATGATGTCATACACTTAACGCTCGCCTGCAGAACACAACGCCTGGAGGCATATTTCTACTAAAAACGTCTTCACGTACATAAGAAGAAAGTTATATTTATCTTTGCGAGGTTGGCTACTTTTTTATGCACGCTATTTCGCGCCACGAGGTTGTCGTGTTAAGTGTATGACATCACTTCCGGTGAATAAACCTTTGTTTAAAGCTGAACAAAGGGCACGGCTTCCAGCAATGGCGGACAGGATTTTACAGGTAAACTCTCCTAAAATGTGTGGTTTAAGATGCCCATTTGGGAATATTTTTTACTATTTCGGATATTTCTAATACTGATTGACCTATAGACACTGAAAAAGTGGCAAATCGAAATGGTAAATTTTCGTCGTAGTGGCACTTTAAGACATACTCCGCCTCGGTGAATAAATCCCATAACCCCTTGCTCCAGGCCAATATCGCTTACTTATTTACATGAAAGGATTGGAGGGAAGGGGGTGAGCACTTCCGTTTTACCAGCTGGCGCTCTGTACGTACTGCAGGCTGCAAAAATGCCTGAGCAAATCTACATGAAGCTCAGTTTACAGTTATTTATTCATTTAACATGTCCATCTTACAGTGTTCAGTGGTTCGTCTAACACTTGTACATCTTACGTGCCTGGCGGGCATCACCAGCACTGAGGCCATTCCTCTGACCAATGAAGACCTAGAGGGGGTGCCGGGACCGGAGAATAGATAAAAATAACGTAAATAAGAAAGGATCTGAATACAGCAAATGAAAATTTGTCATAAGCAGTGAAAGCTACGTCGCTATACGGCTATTTCAAAAAAAGGTCCCGGACACGGACCGCAATGGATTGTGGTTGTAGCTGAAAGTCTGGGTTGGCTTTAAAGTGCCTAGGAAACGAAAAGTGTTTTCACTCAATTTTATGAAACAAGGTTTAAGGGTGCGTTTACCAATTTCGTCGCTAAGCAGGGACGTTGCTATGAAGGGTCGGCGCGCGCGCGCTCACGCAAATGGCGGGGAAAACCTACTTCCGGTTTAGTGGAAAAGCAACGCGCGCCCTTCGCGGTTTTATTTACATTTTGTAAAAGTTACAAGGAAGTTTTTTTTTTTGCTACTTCAACCCGGGTTGTTTTACTTTCCATGCTTCAAGTTTACTTTATAAAAATGCCGAAAAAGAGCGATAAAACCGAGAAAGCCATTCTAGCTGCGGAAGGTCGCTGGACGAGGGAAAATTCTAGGTCGGGTGTCGAGTGCAAACTAATTTTCTTTCGGAGTTTGGAAAGTGCTCGGAAAGAGCTTGTTGATAACGAGGGGAGCCAGAATGTGGTTACAAGCGTCTGTTCAAGTGAGCAGCTAGACGTGAGAGAAGTATTCGAAGAGTTTGGTTTTGAGCCACTTTCACAAGAAATTAGCGAAAAACAATGCACTGCCTACGATCCGAAAGAGAAATCAACTCCATTTTTACGGCGGCTCGTCACGATACTAGGGACTTGACCACAGGAAGCCCAATGCCGCGGGGGGTGGTAATTATTATCGGACTTTGTAACAGCGAACTGATTTTTATGCGTAAACTATCTCGAAAATGTCATATCTTTCTGAAAGAATGTTTTACTATTAAAGATATATACTTCACAAGTTGTCATTTTTACTGTACTATGGTGAACTTTGGTGAGGAATCGGTTTTTGAAAGGCTTAAAACAGCCCCAAATCATCGCAAACAGAGTCAAAAACCAAAACACAAGGTCAGTGAAGTATATATCTTTAATAGTAAAACATTCTTTCAGAAAGATATGACATTTTCGAGATAGTTTACGCATAAAAATCAGTTCGCTGTTACAAAGTCCGATAATAATTACCACCCCCCGCGGCATTGGGCTTCCTGTGGTCAAGTCCCTAGTATCGTGACGAGCCGCCGTAAAAATGGAGTTGATTTCTCTTTCGGATCGTAGGCACTGCATTGTTTTTCGCTAATTTCTTGTGAAAGTGGCTCAAAACCAAACTCTTCGAATACTTCTCTCACGTCTAGCTGCTCACTTGAACAGACACTTGTAACCACATTCTGGCTCCCCTCGTTATCAACAAGCTCTTTCCGAGCACTTTCCAAACTCCGAAAGAAAATTAGTTTGCACTCGACACCAGACCTGGAATTTTCCCTCGTCCAGCGACCTTCCGCAGCTAGAATGGCTTTCTCGGTTTTATCGCTCTTTTTCGGCATTTTTATAAAGTAAACTTGAAGCATGGAAAGTAAAAAAACCCGGGTTGAAGTAGCAAAAACAACAACTTCATTGTAACTTTTACAAAATGTAAATAAAACCGCGAAGGGCGCGCGTTGCTTTTCCACTAAACCGGAAGTAGGGTTTTCCCGCCATTTGCGTGAGCGCGCGCGCGCCGACCCTTCATAGCAACGTCCCTGCTTAGCGACTAAATTGGTAAACGCACCCTTAAACCTTGTTTCATAAAATTGAGTGAAAACACTTTTCGTTTCCTAGGCACTTTAAAGCCAACCAGTTCGCTGTTACAAAGTCCGATAATAATTACCACCCCCCGCGGCATTGGGCTTCCTGTGACTTGACTTGGGGGGTCATCAAAGTTTTGACGTTCCTGTCATGTAAAATGTAATGAAATTGTTGTTGTAATGCTAAGCCAATGTTTAGTCTCCAGAACACAGGAAACCAGTGTTTTAGAGACCAGTAAAATCTAAAATATATCGGCTCGGGCCTCGCAATTAGACACAGTCTGCCTTTGTTTCGTTTCCTTGATACGCAGGATGGTATTCTCTAAGCTCATGATCAAAGGCACATCCCCATACGACAGATAATGCATTGGTGTCCAGGAGATTAGTTATGCCAATGCTGAGCTCTTTTAGTTATAGTTATTTATTTATATGAGACTACGGAACAATGCAATATGATGCACAAATTAAAGTACCCATCCGGAAAGGAAGGTAGAGATTTCCACAAGAATACATGCATATTTTCTACTAAACAAAGGTAATGTATCATGGAAATACTATAAATCTAGAAAAAATTAGAGTAAATTTAATAGATTACATATATGCAGTTTGCATTCTTTCCTGCACAACCATTTGTTTTGTTGGGGGGGGGGGGGGGGGTCAATAAAGTTTCGAGCAATTTTATAGGGGGCTCATCTAAGTTTTAATTCATTCATAGGGGGGTCATAAAAGTTTTAACAAGAGAAGCAGATGAAACGCCGCCCCCCAAGACATAAATAATTAACACTCCCTAAATTATTGGCTTCTCTTGTTAGAACTGAATATCCTACCCTCCAAAACTGCAAAAGCTCGGTTGAACATGGCAAAATTCATGCGACAAATTTCGCTCGGTCAGAAGCATGATGTAAATTAGGCCTGTGACGTAAATACCTTTGCACGCGCTTTTGTTTTCAAACTCTAAACAAAAGCGACTGCAAAGGTATTTACGTCACAATTGTGTTCCAGGCCCCTTAGAATCTGTCGCACAAAATTAAAGGTGGTTATTTTGAGTCAGGAAAAATTGTTTTTCGATTTGAAAGTTTCTTTTACATCAATTTTTGTGTATAGTTATGTAATTTTAAATAATTTTCCCTTAAAACTGTAAACAAAAAATTGTGTTTCATAGACAATCAGTTTAAGACAAATATTTTTTAAATGGTCTCCTGCGAATCGATTTTCGAATTACACTGTATAATTACACTGTATAATTACACTGTATAATTACACTGTATAATTACACTGTATAATTACACTGTATAATTACACTGTATAATTACACTGTATAATTACACTGTATAATTACACTGTATAATTACACTGTATAATTACACTGTATAATTACACTGTATAATTACACTGTATAATTACACTGTATAATTACACTGTATAATTACACTGTATAATTACACTGTATAATTACACTGTATAATTACACTGTATAATTACACTGTATAATTACACTGTATAATTACACTGTATAATTACACTGTATAATTACACTGTATAATTACACTGTATAATTACACTGTATAATTACACTGTATAATTACACTGTATAATTACACTGTATAATTACACTGTATAATTACACTGTATAATTACACTGTATAATTACACTGTATAGTGTATCCGTTTCGCACAACTGGACAGTTGAATGTTGTTTGCATTATTTGTCCGGGACAATAGCGATCTCAGAATTAAAAGGATGGATTCACTCGTGGTTAGGAGAGGGGAATATATTAGGCTTGATAAATACAGTACCTTTCCCATTTTCATATAAGTGCGTAACAATGTTCAATAACATCTCTTACCCCTTGCTGCAGTGGCACGATGGTTGGCCGGCGATTCTTGGAGAAGTATCTTGCCCCATAATGCATCACGGAGTCATAATCGTAGGGCTCGCCCAGGGAATCGATGGTTGAACGGCTGTACTTTTTGAAGTTGTGCCGTGCACCTGTTGGCATCAATCACATCATTTCGATCAGTAGAGCGAGTGTAGTTAACAGGATGGGGTGAGAGGGGGCGTCTTTTACCTCCACTAATCCAGGCCTTAATCAAATGCGTGACCAAGTGAGATCGAACAACTGTTGTTACACATTTTGACGTTTTATTTCTCCCTAAACTGAAAAAAAAACTGATAAACTGTGAAACATTTGTGTCTCCCGCAGAGAACAATTGAAGGAGTTTGCCCAGGTGAGACTGAGTGCAATCGTGATATGTACGGCGGTACCGGGGCCGGTCTTAGCCAATCAGATTGCTGGATCAGTATTTTGTTATAGACTATTCAGAATAATCAAACGGAGAGAAAATACGGGTTCGTTCTCACAATAACTTGGAAATCTGGATTTTGGATCAATTTCATTTCTCTGTAAACCGGATCCGGTTCTGGTCCCATGGCCGCACTGGCGCACATACCTACCCATTTATCAAACAAGTTTTTTTTTTTTTTGGGGGGGGGGGGCGGCATCAATCATTGAACATATCTTGTTCATCTTGAGTACTTACTGTCCCTGATGTTCTCCCACTCGATTCTGACGAAGGAGTCCCTGTCAGGACGAGATTGCTCGTGGAAAAGACCAAGGGCGTGACCTAGTGATTACAAATACGCCACACCCAGTAAGTGATTGTTTATGGCGTTAATAAATTTAATACCTTTTAAGGCCATACAGTCAGGATCACATACCTATTTCATGAGCCACCGTTCCTTTCCTCCAGCAGCCTCTCGCCAAAGACAGGCGTTGCATGGATCCCCTTCGGCCGACAGCTGATGAACATCTAAAAGAACATGTTTGCAACAACGATGAAATTAATTGGTCAACTGATAAAAATAGTTCAATGCAACCATTTAATTAAAAGGAATGTCACTTGCGGCTTTCCCTGCCCCTGCCCCTCCCCGTCAGTCAGCTTACTTACCCTCCTCCTCTGTAGAACGAAACAAATGCCGCTTCGTACTTTCGCCTCTTGAATTTAATGCAAGTTTTTGATGTCCAATCGTTCATCCCATCCTCAATCGCTTTCACAGCTGTACGCTCGTTTGCTACATAAAATAGGGCACAGAAATCACTCACCAAACATGTCTGCCAGATCGATAAGCAGCTTACCATTTTCAAGTAACATGCATGTATGTGGCCATTAGTAATTTGCATGTTTTTTTCGTCGTATTTTGGTCTATTAAAACTCACCCAACGAGGCTTCAATGTCATAGACAAGCGTTGCTTGTGGCCAGCGGCCAAACGTCACCGAGCCACGCGCACCACCAGCGGTGCTAACATCCAGTCCATTTTCTGCCGCGTATTGCTGTTCGGGAGTCAACTCCATGTCTCCCTCAAATAGGCCCCCATTTTCTGTGGGATAAAATGTAGGACGTTAAGCCTTCTTGAAGCTGACTAATGTATTGAAACGACTTTACTCGCCGGAGCTGTATCATTATAGCTTGCTCCATGTTTGTATCGAGGGCGAAATAACTGAGCAACTGACAAAAACAAATTATCAAGACATCATGGTAACTCTCCGGCTGAAAGTAAGCCTGAGAAAACAGCCGACTCTTATCGCTCTCCCAGCGAAAGAGACGCCTATTTCGCGGGGAGAGCGATAAGAGTCGGCTGTTTTCTCAGGCTTACTTTCAGCCGGAGAGTTACCGGCTGTTTTTGTCGGAGAGTTTTTGTCGTTATTTTTCTTTTTCTTGTTGATTCGTATGGTCCTTCAGTATTTTTTAAGTGAAATCAAATTTTGCTCTTTTTACTGATCTGTGATGGAGTTATTTTATTATTTGTTGTGAATATCGGGTCAGCTCAGCAGTCGCGAATTGAACATAACCGTTCAAACTGCTCGAGACTATATAAATAGGCCGCTAGTAGTGTATGTGGTACGTTTTTGAGCCTATAGTTACCTCTGGTGACTATAAATATATCTGACTAGTAGTGACAGTCGTTGGTTTTTGAGCCTAGGTACCTCAGCAAGCGAATTACCGGCAACAGCTCCTACCTTCAGGGGAAGCACAAAATGCCCCAGCAACAAGTGAAAGGATAAGCAGGTTCAGCATCGTGTTCAGCACCCAGAGACGAGTAACGCTTCATGGCTTTGAAGTGTGTGTTATGTACTGCTTATTGTGTGAGTAGCTTGGCATCTGATGACATAACACTGTACGTGCATATGCCAGACCTGCACAAATATTGTCCCACATGGCTGCTGCAGAATTTGGGGCCCTTGTACAGCTACAAGCAGATGTGCAGTTGGGAAAATATTTTGGGGGGCTGTTTAAACATCTGATATTCCCTGTTAGGCTACTGGTTTCTGTGCAGACGAATACATTTATATTTAAACTTTCACGTACGATTTTAGAAACAAATAAGTCTGCTAGAGTAAGCATAATTCATATCCCAGGACCACGGTGATCACTGTGATCATGATCATCATAATTATCTAAATCATGATGATGATAAGCCACGAATTATTAATCGTAAAATGTATTTTAAATTGCCTTCTTTATTTATTCAAATGTACCGACATAGCGGCGGTTCGGTTGTTCCTTTGCATCTTCCACTATTGTCAGCGGTCTCACTCAGCGCGTATATGAGAGATGAAGCCACACAAGCATAGTACAATGTAGAGCGAAAACCCAGCCCAAAACCGAGACAACGTGGTAACGGCTCAAGCGAGGGTCGTTGCAGAAGACCTTCCGAACCCTCACCTCATAGGAACAGCACAAGCAAGGTCAAGTACAGTAATGTTCTGATCGAATTGAACTTGGTACTGAAGTGGCCTTATAATTTTTTCACGGTTTTGTGTTTTGGAGGATCTTGTACTCTCACGGATTAGCAAGGCTGCCATCCCCGAGTTTAGCTTTAGTTTAAGATTTTTACATTATTTCGACTTTTCCCTGGAGATGGCGGCCATCGCCCTCCTGTGTCGCGGGTAGCGACTTGTTTTATCTGACAAGGTAGGTCAACTTTGTTCACACACACTACTGCCGTCAGATGCTTCGCCTTGTAGTGTTCTGATTTTGGATTGCAGTTTAACACTCTGAGAACTAATTGCAACCCTCTCAAACGTTCTTTGTCAACATAATTGGACCCCTGACTTTTTGTACCGATTAGGGTTGGTTTTAGTTTGGGATTTGAGTGTGGGGTTTATTGTTGGGACGATTAAAGCCTAATTGGCAGTGTATGGCTGCCGAGACAGCTGACTCCCAATCTCATCTCTTCTATCAAGCGCAAGGGAAAGTGCTGGGAATATGACACTGTTTGAATGGGGAAACTACTGTTTCAATGGCAGGGGAACTCTACTGTTTGAATGGGGAACTACTGTACTGTTTGAATGGGAAACTACTGTTTCAATGGGAAACTACTGTATCAATGAGAATGGAAAACATGTTTGAATGGGAAACTGGAAAATGAGAAACTGCTGTTTGAATGGGAATTCTACTCTTTGAATGGGAACCGAACTCTACTCTTTGAATGGGAATACTACTCGAACGCGGATGAAAAAATTGCAGCGGATTAAACAAAAAAATATAGATGTTCAACTGAAACATGTACTAACGACAACTAGCATAGTTCCAAGCTCGTGTATTTAAATAACTATCTTGTTGTTAGAGCTTTAGGTTAGTTTGGACGTAAATACTATATATAGGAAATTACTGTCGATTCAGTAATTGCTGGTTTTCTAGTGTTTCGCAATCGATTGCGGAGAAAGTAGAGACATACAATCAATATGGTGGTGCCAGGTGATACGACAAAAGCGCCCTTTCGTGGTATAAAACGATAGAAAAACGTCCTATGCTTCCTTATATCTAGAACTAAGGTGCTTCAAGGGCATCTCGAATGATTGCGGGATATTAAAGAGCGGTAATATGCAGCGCTGGTAATGAAAAAGCCAGACTGATAAGCAAATACCGTATACAAAAATCCTGCAAAAACACCGGATCCGAGGTGTGGACCTAACCGGCCAAAATATAGAATTATGATGACAATAACAAGTCCGAAGACTACAGCAAAGCTGATACGGTGTGATACTCTAAAAATGGCACTTAACTAAAATGAAAAAAAAAGTGCCTTTACCAATGAAAGTAAGTTGTTTTTTCTTCCTTATTTTTCCTAAAATAATATAGATACACAAATACTCAATTGTGATTGGCTGAGCATAGACGTGTTAATCACTAACAGCAGTGCAAACAGTTAATTCGATGCAAAACTAGTTAATTCAATGTTAATATAATAATATAGATACACAAATACTCAATTGTGATTGGCTGAGCATAGACGTGTTAATCCGCACTAACAGCAGTGCAAACAGTTAATTCGATGCAAAACTAGTTAATTCGGTTCAAACACAGTTAATTCGATGCAGAAACTAGTTAATTCAGTTCTCATTTTTGCATCTATATTATTAACCGGTAATCATTAGTGTGCAAGTTCAATTAACGATTAATAGTACTTGTGATGTTTGAAAATTCCACAAATAACACTCGTCCTGCGGACTCGTGTTATTTTGTTAGAATTTTCAAACATCACTCAGTGACAGACACTACTATTAATCGTTAATTGAACTTGCACACTAATGATTCATTTACCAATACTAATTTAATCATATCCGAGTATTATTCTTTCTCTTGGTCACCGTGGCTTTTTTGGGTGAACATTTCTCCTTAGTGGTCCAGCATTCGAGCAATGCATAGCCTGCGAACCGCACTAATGCAATACACGAAGTTCGCAAGTATTACTAAATTGAACTTAAGACACCTTGCACGTGCTTTACACACACCTTCATGTCCCGATCAAGCGACAAACGGCAAGCGACAAGCGACAAACGGCAAGCGACAAACGACAAGCGACAAACGGCAAGCGACAAGCGACATTCCCAGACCGAAATGGTTTGTGGTTGTAGCTGAAAGTCTGGTGAATTCGTTTGTTCAAAATGTATGGTCTTCTGCGAGTCGATTTTCGATTTACATCGTAGTTTACGGGAGAGTTGGAAACAATCCATATCGGGCGGCTGATAATGTCGCTTGACCGGGACGATGTTTTTTTAAATTGGTGCACACATAAGCTTGCCAATGGACAACTCGTGGATACACTGTATGTTTAGCATAGCATTATACTTTTTTAAAGCGAGCTGTAACTCATGCCGATCGTCTTACCTGTTCGACTCGTATAGCGTGCTTACGAAATGTAACACGAAAGCCAAACGTTGAAATCTACGTGACGCTATCAGCGCGATGGTAAACGGTATGAAATCCTAACTTCTTGGAATTATTTCTCCGAGGTATGATGTAGTTTGTCCTGGGTTTGATTGACAGCGCCATTCTTAGTCTTGTTTATACCTTCACCAGGCAGGGTTCTATCTAGGATTTGTGGTTTTGGGGAGAAGTGTCGAGTGGGTTAAAGGTCGCGAAATTTCCGTATAGGGGTTTCGGGGGCGTGCTCTGCCGTAAGTTTATTTATTTTTTACGGTAAAGGTATTCATTTACATAGCGCAAATTCTATATGAATATATTCAAATGCGCTTCACAAGGCTATTTTTGTTACGTTATACGGACTGAGCTATTGTGGCGCAATGTGCTGCCGTGCAGTTTACAATCATGAGTGATTGTTTATAGTCCCGACACAACAGCCAGGTATTCTGAGGTAGACACCCTTAACTAGCGTTTTTGAATTTTGGGTAGTCACGTGACCCGTTAACACGAATATCAGAGGGGGAAACTCCTTCTAAAATGGGGTTGCGAGTTTTCACCAAGTAAACAAGTTACTATATCCAGTATATTTTGATTACTGATGTCTACAAACTCACGCTTAGAGAACTCGACTATCGTTTATACCATTACCGTATAATTAGCATTTCTTCGTTGTTATCGTTTACTGTTAAGGGGATATTCAGCAAAACAGGTCACGTGACCACATTCTCCCCTAATATCTTATCCCCTAATCAATAAAAACAACATCTCTAACCGTGATTCTATTTGACTTGTTAAAGCAATCTTACTTTCATGATCAATTTTGTCCGATGTATAAACCTCACGGCCCCATTCTTTATAATGTGTTTATTTTGGCTATGACGTCACTGATCACGTGATCACCATAAGAAGAACTGAAAATGTCGAGGAAGTCAAACCCAACAAAACTTTAAGTTATAATTTAAAATAGTAACTATTAGTAAAGTAACACAAGAAAACGTTAAATCTTTGCTGGGGGTCTAGCAACAAGGCCAAACCCAGGCCGAGACTTAATTTTGCACATGTTTTTAAGTTTTGTTCGTGGTTTACCTGAATAGTTTTCATGAATGAACGAAAGTGTTCAAAAGTCGAAACACGCCGTGGCGCGCGGGTGCGAATGTCGTGTGAACGAAATACTTGACAAGAAACTCAATCAGATAATTTTGAAGGAATCGTTCAGGACTCGAAAGGCAACATGAACCTGGAGAAAGAGAAATATTTTTTTTGTACCGAGCAAATCACAAGGCGTAGTTCACATAATTTCACGTGTCCGGCGCTGCCAACATAAGTGAAATCAGTCAAGAAATCGCCGATGAATTCGAATGGAAAGCAAATATATTGGACTCTCAGACGTAGCGGAGCACTTCTCGCTATTGATAGAATATCTAAATAGTATCTATAGCTGTCAAAGTTACAGAAGCTGAAATGGCTGTTTTCAGCGAGAAAATGACTTTTAAAAATACGAAGAAAAGTACGGCAACCGGCCCATGATCAGTGCGCCGAGTATTACAATCGTGGTACAAAGAAAATTGTAAACGGAAACGAGAAAAAACTAAACAGTTACAGTTTCATCAAAGCAAGCAGCTCTTTTGTTGTATGAGCTTATAAAAATAAGAATAATTATCAAGTCACTCAAGAACATATCAAGAAGTCGGGAGATTTTCGACCGGCAGGTTTTCAACTCAAATCTTCCACAAACATGCACACTTTTGTCTCCAGATAATGCTTTCGGTTCCTGGTCAGTTTTCATCCTTAAAAAAGTATTTTTGATGTCGGAAAACAAACTGTTGTGAAATAATTCAATTTCAAATCTCGGTCTAATTTTATCTTGATCTCTATTCGCTCTTCCGTTTACCGCGAAATGGGTTCCTGGCATGTCAAGCTAGCTCATTGCAGACTGGAGTATTCAGCCAAGCCCAAAAAACTGGTCATTGTTGGAGGAAATAGGAGAAAATGCACATCCAGTTCGACCAATTATTGTAGACTTTACTCCAACAACAGTGCTGCGACTATTTCACGACCACAAAACAGGCACTTTTGCGCATGCGTTAATTTCCTCACTTACGGTTTCAAAAAGTCCTAAACATTTTGCGCGCTTTCAGTGAACACCACTTTTTCCTGTTAAAATGTTGTTGACCACGTTTTCCACAAAACCGAGCATGGATTTTGGAAACCGACAATAAATGCCAAAGTTATGGCTTTTCATTCGCAAAAAAAGCTTAAAATTGGACTGAAAAGTGTTATAAAATCATCATTTTTTGTCGCAATGGCAAACGCATGCTTGGTTTTATCCACCTTAATTCGAAGGTTCGGAAAATATTTATAAATTAATAGTAGCTCAAAAATCCATGGAGAATTTAGAAATTTTCTAACCTTCTGAAATGATCACATGAGAAAATCAATAAATTGTGAAATGATCACATGAGGAAATCAATACATAGTCCTTGTTGTGATGTCCACTTAGTAATACACAAACACAAGCCGATGTTTCTGGATATAAATATTTACTCACAAGAACGTGTTACTCGCTACAACATGGCCGCTACTTCGACCTCGACTGCTCGTAAAGCATCATGGGATATTAACTACTTCCGCTCAACCGTACTACACTACATCCCTCCATGTTTCAAATTAAGAATATGAACTTGTTAATATCAAAACTCTAAAAGTGTTTTCTTTAAATAAAACGACTCTTATCTGCTGATTTGCGTCCAACAACAACTTCAGTTGTAAATAACTCAGGACTGTAAATGTCAATGTTCAGCTATCCTTTAGACATTACAAAGTCATCAAATCTCAATGTTCAGCTATCCTTTAGACATTACAAAGTCATCAAATCTGTAAGGCACTCTACTGGTGTTGTCGGATACGGTCGGATACCTCTGCTGAACTGGTGTTGTCGGATACGGTTGTGAGAGTCCTTCCCTCTCTGTTGCTCTAGTATCAGTAACTTCTGTTTGCTCCATTTCCCTCGCTCAAGTAGTTTCCCTCGCTCAAGTAGTTTCATAGCTTTGACATCACTTTTCACTGTGGGTTGTTCTTGATATTTTTTCAAGAAGGACACATTTCTTCTTACTGCAACACCATCTTTGTTTCGGCTTACAGTCAATTCTCCTCCTTTCCTTTCCAGAACTTCACAAGGGCAGGGTTTGGAACAAAGTTCGGCGACATTTTGTCTGTCTTAGTGACTTTCAAAAGAACTTTATCTCCAACTTCTACTGGGTTCTCAGCTGCATGCTTCTTCGAGTCCATATAAACCTTTTAGACAGTTTTCTAGTCCAATCCCGGTCACGTCTTCTTCGGTGGTAACTAATATACTGCTTCACGCTGTAGATCGGTAACTTCCAAACATTAGATAGAATGGAGTAACTCCTGTTGTACTCTGAGGGGTTGACCTATTGGTCATTAAGAATACTTGCAATTCTTGACGCCAATCGTTTCTCTCAACTTGAGCAATTCGGATCGGAGTGACTTCATTAATTAATGTGCGATTCTGGCGTTCCTCACCATTGGCTTGATGCCATAAAGGTGTCGGCGTACGATGTTCTATCCCGTTCTCCTTAAGAAATGTCTAAAATTCCTTTGAGACCAGCTGTGGACCATTGTCGGTTCTGAGAGAATGGGGAACTCCAAATCGAGCAAATATTGGTCTGAGGCTTTCAACAAGCTTTGCACTTGTAGTTGACTTCAGGATGACAACCTCAAAATACCTACTATAATAATCCACCACTACAAGTAGACTTTCTCCAGAGGGTAGAGGTCGTAATATGTCGGCTGTGTAGTCCTGCTAAGGGCCGTTTGGTGGGGTGACCCTTGCCATGGGTTCCGGAACTAGATAATCGCTGACACCCTGGCAACCATGACAACTCTTACATAGCTTCTCAGAGTCTGAATCAATCTTGGGCCTCCATGCATACTTTATTGCGCAATCGGTATATGGTTTTCACAATACCTTGATGCCCTTCGTGGGCTACCTTCAAAACACGTTGTCGCAGTGCTCGAGGTATGACCAGCCTGGAACTCCGTAACAAAAGTTGACCATATAGGTACACAACTCATGTTTTACATGTAGGTATGCAGGCACATCACACTTACTCCAATCTTCTGTTCTGACACACTCTTTAATGAGATTCAGTTCCGAATCTTCAGCTGAAGCTTTCTCTATTTCAGGAAGTGTCAAAGCACTTGGGGTGCTGTTCTCAAGAATAGCACGAACATAGTTATAACTTTCTCCAGTGTCTTGTTGTACTCTGCAATTCAGTCTGGACAATGCATCTGCAATGTTAGTCTTGCCAGGCCTATAAATGACCTTAAAGTTATATGCTTTTAGTCGAAGAACCCATCTTTCGACACGTGCGGATGGTTTCGACTTCTGTGAATATATGTATTCGAGCGGTTTGTGCTCTGTTTCTGTTTCGAGTTCAAATTTCCTGCCAAATACATATATATTGAAATGTTCACAAGCCCAAACGAGGGCCAGAGCCTCTTTCTCGGTTTGGCTATACCGTTTCTCTACATATGTCAGGCGTCGTGATGCATATGCCATTACTCGCCACTTATTGCCTTGCAACTGGGTTAACACTGCCCCGAGCCCCACAGGTGATGCATCTGCTACAATTCTTGTTCTTCCGTCTGTGTCAAAATAGGCTAAGGTATCAGCACTTGTGATTAACTTCTTTAACTTCTCGAATGCACTTTTCTGTTCTTGGCTCCATCGAATTCTACATTCTGGTGGGTTAACCTCAGGATTGGCTCTGCTACCGATGATAGGTCTGGGATAAACTTAGACACAAACTGAACGAGACCCATGAAAGATCTTGCTACGCTGGCGCTGTTCGGAGGTTCTGCCCGTTGGATTGCTGCAACCTTCTCATCACTGGGCTCTACCCCTTTCTGCGTCACTTCGTGTCCAAAGAATGTCAACCTTGGTAACCTGAACTCACATTTACTTTCATTCAATGTCAAGCCAACTTCCTTCAACCGATCAAGTACATCAAACAGTTTCTTATCATGCTCTTCAGCACCTTTCCCGTAGATTATTAAGTCATCTGCAATATTGACCACACTTACACCCTCGCAGTACATCTCGAATGATTTGTTGGTATTTCTCAGGAGCCGAGGACACACCAAACATCAGTCTGGTATACCTATACAGTCCACGGTGTGTTACAAATATTGTCACATGTCTACTTTCTTCTGCAAGAAGTATCTGATAGAAACCCCACTTCAGGTCTACCCGGCTGAACACGGTGCTCCCATTCAGTTCATGTAGCACTTCTTCAACTATTGGAATGGGTTGGCGTTCTCTGATTATTGCCTGGTTGGCCCGCCTCATATCAACACATACTCTGACATCCCCATCAGATCTTGGTACAGCTACTAGGGGCGAGACCCACCCAGTTGGTCCCTCGGGCACCTCTTCTATGATACCACTCGTTAACAACTCGTCCAACTTTATATCAACTTTCACTCTAAGGCCAAATGGGATTCTGCGTACAGGTTGTGCTACAGGCTTCACCGACTCATCTATGTTTAACTTCAATTCATAGTCTCTTAGAAGACCAACTCCCTCAAACAAATCTTTATACCCCTCTCTAATATCATATACTGCACATCTCCACATTATTGATCACATGAGAAAATCAATACTTAGACCTTGTGAAATGATCACACGAGAAAATCAGTCTCGGAGAAAAAGGACATACAAAGATAAGTAATCTTTTGAAATTTGAGTGCCATAGCTCTTTTTATTCCTAGTAATTAAGATTTGAGTTTCACATAAAGAAGAGGATTTTGTATGGAATCAGTTAGCCATAACATTTCAGGATTCTGGAGTCGCATCATGAAAGCGAGGTCGGTCCAGGGTGGTAAATTGACCTGTTTGCATGTTATTCCCGATATTTTAAAGTTTAGAAACATTTCTTAAAACATTTGTGTCCAAAGCTCCCGCCGATATTTTAAATTTTGGTGAAGATTAAAACAACTAGACTGACAGACCTCTTTTTTACGATTCGACCCCAAGACCTGTAGTAGTATGTGGTCCGATTGCCGTACAAGTTTCACGTTAATGTTAAGGTTTAAATGCTTATAATTTTGGAGCACATTGTAGTAATTCTATTAAACAGTTTCAATGTTTCTGAAAAATGATGCACAAAATACCGTGAAATCGTTAACATCATGCATTGTGGGAATGCAGAATTGTTTTCCACAAAATAAAATTTCTTGTTTTAATCTTTCGTATTTTAAAAGCACGTTGTCTTGCATGGCTCAGAGTTCTGAAGAAGACTTTCCTTTCCAAGTTACGTTCCTTGCCTGAGATTCCTGTCTTCGTTTCTCCTAAATAATAATCACGTCCCAGTTTTGGTGTCATGTCAACTCTTTCGCAGATCAAAACAAATCAATTGCCAATTAAACTACACAATGCTGTTTTTTGGTTTTTCAATACAAACGTCTTTTCCTAAAAAAAAATCGGCACAATTTTCAATCACAATCTCTCATCTGCACAATTCACGCCTTACTGTAACTTCAAGATGAAACCCTAACACAAAAAATATCGAGGATCACAAATCTATGTCGTCACTTTATAAGAAGTGTTAACATAGGCAGCAGTAGATTCGTACGGCGGTGGATTATTAGCGGCGACATGAGGTCCATATGGCGGTGGATTATGAGCGGCGAAATGAGGTCCATATGGCGGTGGATTATGAGCGGCGACATGAGGTCCATATGGCAGTGGATCACCAAGCCAGACATTTGGATACGGCGCGGTTGGAGTTTGCTGTACCATTTCATTTCTCCCTGTAGACACCGCATTAGGGTGTTCCTGACGCATTTTTCGATTATGTTTTGCCGTTTTCACAGCAACAGCTATCACGATAATTATGAGCAAGAAAACGCCAATAGAGATACCCACGATTGCCCCACTTGAAAGTTTGCCACCAGATCCCGGCGTGTCATCTGTTTTACTCTTGCACACGTTTCGCGTACCGCTTACTGGAGCCTTTGATCCTTTGAAAATAAAAATAATAATATATCAATTTATCTAGCGCTAAAACTATGAATATTCTAAAGCGCTATCTAGTATTAGTAAATACAACACTGGAACCTACATAGATCATGCAATTTGATTGGCTTGCTATCTCGGAATAATGAGCAATAGCCACCTACAAAACTCGGGATAATTTTGAAACAAAATGGCAGGCATAAATTCACGTTTCGCGATTGTTTCCGATGCGGAAATTTAACAAATTCAACAAAATGCAGTGCCCAAAAGCAGGTTCCCGTGTTGTATATACAATAATTTCCCGATCTGCCTGGTGTTGTAAATTAAGGCTTCGAAATGCCTTACTACAAGTGGTTGCTCCCTCTGCCCGTGACTACTGTTCACGGTTACAATTTACGGTTTGGTTCCGGTGTCCGTTCATAAGCAACTGGGTCGCACTGGTCGCTATAACGAAGTTTTGACTGTTAAGTATTAATAAGTGCGTTCTATCTATCAAGTAATAATTAAGCCCTATACTTATATTAATGTTGTGCCATATGCTGACGTCTCTATAATTCAGTGTAAGACTGCGAAAGGGTTAAAATATACTGATATTATTACATTATTATAAACCTTGCCAAAGTCCCCATTGTTTATTTCTTTTAATTTAATACTCGTCACAACATTCTCAATACTTCTATAAAAACCTAGACAGCGAGCAAGTCCCTCGACAATTTTTCTTGGTCACTATATAATCCGTGTACATGTTCGTTCTCAGTCTCAGTAAAACAAGCTCACCCTCTCGTCCGCCGATGCAATTGCTTATATCAGTACAGTACGGTCTGGAAAGCAGTGCATTCGTCTTGTCCTTGAAACACCAGCTACAGCCCACCCGGCCTTCACACGTTTGTACAGACGGCCTTATGTTACACTTGGGATCAAAGCACTTTGGGAGATCTGACTTTACACATGGGGCATTTTCCTCATTTCCAGATAGGATCTGTGCAGGAACTGGGCATATTGGAATTCTGAAATGAATATAAACTGATGAATATAGAAAAGGGTTATTCAACCTCGTGTGCAGCTAAAACAGATCGACATACACAGAATTCGCCCAAACATCGTTAGAGTGCAGTCCCAACTTGAGTTTCCAAATGATTTCAGTTGAAAAAAAGAGACTCACTTGCTTTCCGGGTATTTGTTATCACAGTAGTTGAAGTCCAGTTTGGATGAACAAGGGCATTCACAAGTCTGCGACTGTACTACGGACAAACACGGCTGATTTATCTTGTCTTTACTGCAGGTACAGCCTACGTCGTTGCTACAACTACCTTCGGTCTTTATTACGCCTGAAGAGACAATGCGGTAAAATGTGTTAAAAGAACCGACAGACAACAGATAAAGATATTAAGAAGACTGTCTGACATCCAAGGAGCTTTATCCGGAATTTTTTTGCGTTTTTTTTTCACAGTGTTTTAGAAGCGGAAACATGTTTATCAACCAGTCTGGCTTTCTATTCAAATTTGGCAATAGTTCCAAGATCTCCTCGATCTTTAATTTTGCTTCAGTAACCAGTCATGCAGAGGGTTTTTTAAACTCTTAAGTCACTAGATTTCTTAGAGTATAGTAACTGCATCTCCGCAAAATGTAATACTATAAATGTATAATAACCACCGTAAAGGTAAAGGTAAAAAACATGAATGAAGGCAAAGCACGGCTGCTACAAAGAACGTCAAAAACGGCATCATTGATCGTGACCAAATAATTAAAATTAACACCATTTCTTTACTTATAGTCTGAATTTGAAGAAATGTTGGTGAGTTGGTAACAAAATGAAACTACATATTTTAGGTGGTTTATGTTAGTATGATGACGTTGTTGTGACGTCATAAGTGATACCTCCTTTTTGGGTGAAATTCCCCCTTTAATAAAGTAACGTTACAAACAGACTACACCATCAAAGGGCCTTCATAATACACATTCATTTGGCACAAATTTGAACATTCTACGACGATTACAACCAAAGTTATAGAAAAATGACTGTTGCTAATGACGTCATATTTAGTGGTGTCAGGAGTCGTGCCTAAATAAGGCTGTCTATTGTTAAAAAATGAGTGCCAGACTAGTGCATTTCTAAGGGAATGGACAAAAAAGTATGACATCATAATGACGTTGCGGAAAATATGACTTAAATTTTAAGCCGGTTATGGACAAAATCAAAATTCTAAAAACATACGATTTAGCCACCAACGTGTTTTTTGATTGGACAACATGTCATGCAACAGTATTTAAAACTCTAAAAGATGAATGAAGCGATATTTTCATAAATGCTTTTGTGTTGTTTATTTCCCGCCAAATATTGGCGGGAAAATTGGCAAAATTCAAACCAATCTTAACCAATCGACATTGGGTTTTCGATTCCTTCATTCTCACCACGAGGAGATTTTAACAATATACGACATTCCGTGTTTAGGGGTAATGAACATTTATAAGAAACATATTACAAATGGGTAAATGACGTCACTGTGACGTCACAATGGTATTAACATAGCGTAAATTGTCAGGTTATTCCTTTTACGAATCTACACCCACCTACCAAAATTCAATCGTCTGCATTGACAACTTTCTAAAATATAGAACTGATGCCGTTTTTATGGTCGTTTGTGCCCACCGTGAAGGTACAGGTGCAGTTGGAGGTAAAGGTAAAGAAAATGGTAATGGTAAAAGGTAAAGGTGGAGGTAATGGTAGTATTAATGACAAAAGGTCAAGGGGGAGATAAAGATAAAGGTGAAGGGGCTAAAGGTAAGGGTAAGGATACTAAATGTAAATGTAAAGGATAAAGGTGGAGGCAAAATAATGTAAATAAAGTGGCAAAAGTGGAGTATAGGTAAAGGTAAGGGTAAAGATGAAGATGAAGTAATGATAAAAGGTATACTAGGTGGAGATAAAGGTAAACAGTAAAGGTAGATTACGATAAATGGTGGAGGTGAAGGTTAGGGTAAATGAAGGTAAAGGTGGAGGTAAGCTATGAGGATAAGATAAATGTAATTATTTCATAGTGGTGTTTATTTACATACTCAATACAATAATTTGTGTTGCTGTTACATAGAGAAACCCCTTCTTGAATAGTTCACAAGACGCAGTTTTGTTTGTGTCTTGTCATGGTGATACGTCGTTCTGGCACGTTTAGTCACCATAGCCCGACATTAGGACGGTTCCATTACTTGCTCATTAAGACATGTCTTTTACTGCATGGCCAAGAATCGAGGACAGCATGGCTGCCAAGTTACACTGAGTATGCGCAGTACGCTCATAAATAATGGAGTCCTAGGCACACAATGACTGAGAAAGCACAAAACAGCCAAATAAAAAATCTTACTTTATAGATGTACCGGGTGCGTAAATCCCAAAAGCTTCGCGTTGGCTCGTTCCAGCGTTAGGTGTATATAATCGTGTACAAATATGCAACATTTGCCGTACATGCCCAAAGTATTGAGCTCAAGGGCACCCCAACAAAGTTTTCGGTTAAAAAGCCGTTCGAGAGAGTAGCTGAAGTTAGCCTAAACTTTCGGATTTGAAAAAATTGTCCCTAGCAAATTGTTTTCTGAAATACTGGCTATAAAATCTCCGAAAGAATAAACCTTTAGCAAATGGAGGTCACCTAAAATAATTGCCTAAAGGAAAAAAGAACCCCTAAAAAATTCGTACCTCCACAAAACTTTGCAACATGAAGTTACTTAGGCTGGAAAATTCTTGTTTATGTTCTAGACAACTAACAAATTCGTAGGCCGGGAATATTTTGCCATAGTATTTTCGGTTGACGCGATTTCCACCTAGAAAATCCGAACAGCTAAAAGCTTTCTAGAATACGCCAAAAGACATAGTAGGCGCCTTAAAATGGCTAGAAGAGCTGCATACAACTGGTTTCAAACGAATTTCAAAAAGTACTCGTTGGGTGCCCTTGTTGAGCTTGTAGTTCCATGTCAGTTGTAGCTGGGCAAAGTGCGAAAATCGTAAGTTGTAGTTCGAACTGACTGTTTGACGATTCCCGTTAGTTCGTTTGACAATCCATGAGGAGCTTAACCCGACTCTTATGACGTCACGAGAAAATTAAATTATATATCGAGATCTCTCAACGATAACTTTGAACGTGTTGCTGTGGCGTTGGTATCTATCAACGCTTTTCAAAGCCGAGATTGTAACTACGGGCGGCAAGAATAAAATTCACTTCGCTTTGCGCGCTCACGCCGTTTAACGGATGGCAAGCATTACAAAGGATTTCCACATATACCAGAACTTTTGAGCTTCGCTCAGTCCAGGAAACAAGTGATATACTCTCTCCAACACTTTATGTGGCTACATAGTGGGTAGGTTTGAAACGAATATTAAGTTTTTCCAGACGAAATCTGTACGTGGCGGGAAATGGCGCGAGTAGTGTACTCAGTGGTTTACCTCGCAACGCAATGGCGAAGAGGAAGCATATACTTAAGCTGCATTCGATTAAGGTGGTAAGATTGGTTTCTGGCATCCTTACCTTCAGTTGTGTCATTGTCTTGATAAACAACTTCTAACTGAATGTTTCATGTTTAGCGCGTTCCGACCCGTGTTCTTCGCCTCCTGTTGCTCTGTTTCACCACCATACACATAAATTGAAGCTTAACTAGGCTTGTGTTGTACATAATACATGCACTTTTAAATCAGACAAAGCAGTTCTCTTGATATTGGTCTGATGAAATTGGAATAGGCTACAGTAATAATTAATGGCTTGTTTGCAATCGGCTTTCGGGTGAAGTCTCAACTCATGTCGTGTTGGACGAAGTAAGTTATACCAAATGTACGGAAAGCTTCTTGAAACAAAAGAAAATGAGGTCATGAGATAATTTTCTCCTGGTTGAAATTGTTAACTAATATACGTGTACTTCTAAATAAATATTGTCCAGTTCACTGATGGGATTTCGAAACAATCTGAGTCTGTAACAATTTGTCTCAGTTTCCGGTTATACATTACAGTACAAGTTAAGTTTTACATGAATATTGCCTGGATCTTCGCAGGCATCATAAGGCAAATATTCATTTCATCTCTATTATTAAGTTCATATATATGTAATTAATTTATATACTCATGTACATTTTTTTTATTACAGAGTCAACAAAGTCAAAAGTAACTACTCAGAAGATTTATCTTTTGCTTTCATGGATAATCAGTTACCTGAAACTAACAAATGCACCAGGGCACTAGTTTGCCTGTGTTTCTTCTTAATTGTTGTTATTACAGAATTTATAATGACTTCGTGTGAGTAACAAAATAACAAACAAAGCCGTCAAAAGTATCTACTCAGAAGATTTATCTTTTGCTTTCTTGGGTAATCAGTTACCTGAAACTAACAAATGCACCAGGGCACTAGTTTGCCTGTGTTTCTTCTTAATTGTTGTTATTACAGAATTTATAATGACTTCGTGTGAGTAACAAAATAACAAACAAAGCCGTCAAAAGTATCTACTCAGAAGATTTATCTTTTGCTTTCTTGGGTAATCAGTTACCTGAAAGTAACAGATGCACCGGGGCACTAGTTTGCCTGTGTTTTTTCTTAATTGTTGTTATTACAAAATTTATAATGACTTCGTGTGAGTAACAAAATAACAGACAAAGGGCAGCCATATTGGCATAAGGTCTACTCTTAAACGTTATTACATTTACCCTGCGTTGTTTTTACAATTTTCGACGATGAAGCAACATTGGTTTCTTTTTCGCTTACCTAGAAACGCGTTGGTGCCGATGATTGGATGAATATTATAATTCATGGTACAACCGAACACCGTTTCCGAGAAGGCCATGGAGTTACTGACGTTAACATCGTAGAAATGAACAGTCTGTATTTTGGCAATGTTACGACACTCTCTGCGTACAAGGAGTCTGTTATTGATCATGTGCTGGGAAAGCTGTTTTTCTTTACTCGTTATGTGTATTTGCTCCACGTCATTTGACTTAATAGTTGGCGACATGAAACTCTCGTGGTATATCAGGAATCCTCCTCTATCCATCACAAAACACGAATTCTTAGTCGATTGGCACTTTGCATATGAATCTGTCAAGAGCCTGAAATGCAAAGAAATGGTATTAGCAGTCTTGCAAAATTTTATGAATATTCACAATGAAACCAGGCTGAATTGTAGAGCTTTCTAGCTTGTCAGATGTTATCCATATTCTTGGGAGTCGTGACCTAGACCTAGACTTGGCCACTGGTCCGGAGAGTTATATATGTGCAATCCGGCACTCTAAAGCGAACAATCTATTCTAGAGGTGTGATCAAGCACTCTGACTTTTCTACGATAAAGTCTTCATTTGGTTTTGAAATGCGAATCGAATAAAGGTAACATCATTCGGCACAGTGATGGGTTGGCATACTTTTTTAAATACGTGATTGGGAAGTCAACTCCCATGACGGCCATGACGTCATCAGCTGTGGTGTGCTTGTTCTCGCCGCTTCCTTTGTAGATGGTGTGAGCAACTGTGATAACCAGCCCTGCTCCAGCTGCATCCACATACGGAGTGGAGATGGACGTCTTGCCAATGTTACTCACTGCTGTTTGGTACCTATCAATAGATCAAGTATTCTTCTTACCTAATTATATAAATGCATTTTATTCCGATTTCTTTAAATATTTTTTTAATCAAAGTCGCTGACACGTTCTTGATGTAGGCAATCATGAATACAGTTGTAAATACCCATTTTTCATTTATTAGGACAACTCTGACTGATAAAGCTCTCACTGACTTCAAAACCTTTTCTTCCTCACTCCTTTCTTTCTTCTCTCGATGTTATAACACTAACAATTAACCAAGGCAATCATTTGAGAAGTGTATCGTGCTTTACTTACCAAGGCCTGCTTGTTGCGTCGAAACCCTTTGGTAGAGATGCACCTGGAAACATCCTAAACACTCCTTCCCTTGTCCCAATATATCTCCATACTACGTACCGCGACAAACCCGTCTTACTTTTCAGCCAAATCTGCTCGGCTTTGTATGTAGCAAACACAGAGTTTCTAATACTCTCTTTAAATTGTGTATGTGTATTCGTGCGGCCTTCGAAATAGGCGGCATAGCCCTTGACCGTTTGTCTTGATTCTTCGATGCCTAGATATTCGTAGGGATTGTTGAAGGCTTGTGGACCAAACTTGACAACCGATTGGTCTGTAGAAAGCAATACTTCATTACTACAAGCTGTGGTAAAGAGCAAGCTTAATGCCATATCCTGCATAGCGGACCTATTTTGAGCCCTTTCCGTATATTATGTGTACCGCCTTTATCGTCGCAAAGCTGCCAATATTTTACAAAATGCTGGTAAATAAAGATTCACTTCAATCCAGTCAAATATATTCGTTTTCCTTACCCTTAACTGCAGAATTTCCAAAGTACTGACACAGTGAGGTCTTGTTGTTGAGATCAAGTCGATGATATAGGAATGAGAAACCTAGAAAGAATGACAGTGCACCTATTCATTTGTAAGTGTCGGTCAGACCGTTCAGCGGTTTGAGCCTGGGGCATGCGCAGTAACGGGAGAGACGAAGCCTCGTGGTTTTGAGTTGCTGTTAATAGTTTGATCCTAGGAATAAGCGAATAAATAAAGACGTTTCGGCGTGTAACGCTCGAAATGCTATAGCATACCTCATCATTGTAGTCAACTTTCAGTTGATCATACCAGTGTTTATCTTCCCTGCTGACACAGACGATTATACCTATGCATACACTTTTACACGGCAATTTATTACTTGAGGGAAGAATTTTCAAAGATCTGTTTTCGTGCGCCAAAACTGAGCTAATTGGCCTTGAAAGTGGACTAGCAAATTAGCTTGTAACGCGTGAAAACAGATCCTTGAAAACTTGAAAAGCAGTTTCTTACTGTTCCTTGATGTTGTTGATTATCGGATAATAAAAAAACTACAAGAGAGATAAATGAGTGCGTAAAATATAGAACTGACGCCGTCGTAAATATACCTAGCCGTATTACACTACTTTCGTGTAATAACTTCTCTTTAGACTGGTTTTTGATTGAGTGTCGTAAAACTAAAACCAAAGTTATTACATAAACAATCACGAGAAAAAGTAAACGCACAAACAATGTCGGTTTGGTTTTAATTTAGAACTTGATTGGGTGATAATTGTAAAACATTTTTCACAGCCAATAGAAAAGCTAAACAAACGCAAAGCAGTCACGCACTTTCGACACACAATAGGCAATATTCGTATTCTCACGGACGAGCTGGAACGAGCACTCAATGGAGGCTCATGCGGGGGAATCTTTTCTAATGCTAAATATTTTGTAGCGAATTCCCCCGCATGAGCCTCCATTGAGTGTTCGTTCCAGCTCGTCCTTGAGAATACGAATATTGCCTATTGAAAACCGCCACGATACTACATTCACACCAGTTAAACCTGTTTAATTCAACAGACTTTCCTATTCTGTGTTTTGTAAAAATGTTTATCGACATTGTCAGCTGCTCACCTCTAGCGGGACGCGTCACCGAGTTCATTGTGTCATAATGGTCGTCATCCTTCACCACGAGACAAAGTGTAAAGTTCGTCTCTTGAATGGGCTTCCAGTAGTACGTTGATGGAAGTCTTTTTACAGTGACGCCTTCGTATAGACTACCCCCACGTGAAAGGAAACGGGAAGTGTATATGTTCTTGACGCCTGGAGTACCACTGTTACGATCAATCATAAATTAGAGTTTTTATTATAGCAGCAACGGTGTAAAACATTACTAGCAAATGTGAATATAGAAAACATATATTCAGAAATACTAGTCAAACTAATTATGACAATGAAGGCTATTTTAAAAAACATAATACAAAAAGCAAAAGAGAAGGAATTGGAGGCAAGAAAAAAGATGATTTAAGATATTTTTCATCCCGTATACATGCCTATAAAACGTGTCAAGTTTTCAATTGAATGTACAACAATTTCGTGAAAGAGATATTCCTTACTTTGAGGGCCACGCAGTTTAATATATTTTGTAATTACCTTTTTATTCCCTGAAATACAGTTGAGAAATTCCTTTCCGGCTCCAAATCGCTGATGTGGACAAAAAACGGGGCTTCGTTGACGTGTGATGGCTTGGTCAGTAGAGGATGCATCATGGTTCTTCCTGAACTGTCTGCAACAAACCCGTATGAGGCCTGTCCTTGGTTGAAGTACGTTACGTCTGCCAGTATGTCGGACATGGTGATGTCCGTACCGACCACGCCGATAAACTTACCGCGGAGGAAACAAGGGAATGTTATGCTCGTCACTAACCCTAAAGAGCGAAAGAACTTCTTAAGGCCGGCATGTGATACTTTCCCAATTTCTGGTTAAAACTGTGATATACTTATCTTCCATTTCTTGATTGTAAAAATACAAGAATTACCCGCAGACATTACGGGTTAATAGACTAAATTTCAAAGAGCTGAGAACTTGAATAAGCTGTCGCTGTCAAAGTTATTAAATAGATCAGACACATCTACAATTATATGAACTGAACACATTCCAACCTGATTCACTACTGATGGCATAAGTCTGCAGACCCGAGAACTTTATAAAATCGTCTATTTGAAATATATGAGCACCGTACATTTGTTGCACTTAAAGGAAAGTTATTTATTCTATAAACTACAGTATTTTACAAGGATTTCCAGCACTGAGAAATATCGTATCTGAACAACGTAAAAATACGATAATCATTGCCAGAAATCGATCCCACGCGTGCGCACTTAAGGCATTAAATTACGACCGTAAATAGACACTGTATTGCTCAGAATTTTACAGTACTTTGTATGGAAGTTTGTGTTTGGAGTCCAATTGTGAAACAGAATTACAATAAACCTTCACATGTATCGTTTGCATCCTATTTTCTAGCATATGTTATTAACTGTAACATTGCATGTAATCGAGTTGAAGCGAAAAATTCTGGCTTCCTGAGCGCACTAACCGTGTGTTTTGGCCTCCATGTTCACTATAATTTCCTTCATTTTAGCCACACTGATGGTTGCTTTGATCAATAATAAGCATAAGCTTAAATGTCATTCTATCACACAATTATATGCAAATGTGACTTAGTATTTACCGACAGCTTCCCAGTGAGGTTAAATTTGAGTGATTTTCAGGTATCTGTACACTACCACACCTCGAAAGAACATCAAAACGAAACCCGTATGGCCGTTGCTCTCGATTAGCCTGTAAGAACCTTGTAATAGTTTATTCGTAACTCAGTGTGATTTTTAAGTTTTGTTGGGAATATAAAAAAAAATGGAAACAAATCTGAGTTAGGCTCGGGTTCAGTCGTTGGGATGTCGTTTCTCCAAAGCCTCACCGAAGCCCCCACGGCTGGAAACCGAGCCTAATCTCGAGTGTGTTCCCGGTAAATAACAACTCTCGGTCCTCGATAAAATTGTTATTCTTTAGCTAGCTCATTCCATGATGTCAGAACTTCTGCAATACTTGCCTGAATATGTAGTGAATCGGGTGGCATGAATTAAAGCGCTAGAGAGCCTGAGAAATAGAGATTTAAGGTCGGCACACACCAAGGGACAAGTCCCAGGGACAAGTCCCTGCATGGGACTTGTCCCCTCGTGTGAACTAGGAAAAATATTGTCGCCGGGACAAAATTTTGTCCCCGGGACTTGTCCCTTCAAATCAAACTGGTTTGAATTGAAGGGACAAGTCCCGGGGACAAACTGACAAGATTTTTCCTAGTTCGCACGAGGGGAATTGTCCCTGGGACTTGTCCCTTCGTGTGTGCAGACTTTTATGATTGACAGGCGCTATTGCATAATTTTACGCCCCGCCCACAATGGAATAGCTTTCTGACAATGTTTACGTGTGTGGATATCGCCTTTCAGCCAATCAGCGATTTCCACGTCACGCGCTTACCCTTACTTCGAAAAACCGGGTCCAGGTCTAAGTAATGTTTATAAAATAAAGAAAATAATACATGGACGCTTGGGAGATATGGAATTTATCTTCTTGTGTTCTGCGCTCACTCGCGAGATATCGAGTTGAACACGAGAAGATCAATTCCATATCTCCGCACGCCATGGTTCGCTTACCTAAACCGAGAGCATCAACATATGGAATAGAAGCAATAGCCTCGTCATGCCTGCCTTGTTTTGAGAATAACTCATAGTACGTGGCCATTTTGTTTCGAAGGTTTTTTGAGTTAGGAACGGCAGTATACTTTCCAATCTAAAGCAAAAGGTAAAAGATTTAAGATGACCCACCTCGCCACGACTGTATCATAATTCTAACTTCTGATTGGAGGATATTGATGTGCATGTCGACAGTTAAATTAATTATATCCCTAGTCCCGGTTGTTCAAATGGTGAACTACACTAACCACTGAATAAATCTCCATCCAGTGTATAAGTATTAACCAAACTAGCTTATTTTATCCACGGGATAGGAAGCTATACTGTGGATAGCATTATCCATCCTATGGACATCCGACAGCCTATATGTACTGTATGCTATCCTAAAATAACAATTATCTCCCTCTCCTGGCCCCTTCTATAACCACTGTACCACGTACTGGCACCGCCACTTCACACACGCACACATATACACAACACACACGACATATATCTTACCGATCCAGTATCTCCACCTTGTGAGGCAAGATCTGCCAAAATCTTCCCCCCTGACCCAATGTCAGGTCCCATACCAAAAGTAAGGATAGCTGATTTGGTTATAAGCTGTGTATTCCGCTCTCTAACAGAGCGTAGAATGGCATCCTCGCTTTCCGACGGTTGACCATCAGTCATGAACAGTATAACGGGCTGTCTTTTAGTCTGATTGCTGCTCTGACGGAACTGATTGTAGTGCAGGAGATCAAATGCGCCATTAAAAGCCTTGATGTATTCGGTGCCACCTGTGTATTTAGATGGAACGTACATAAATATGAGCTACACTAATTCCGAATAACACGTTATAGAAACTTAAAATTGTAATGTGAAATGCTATTCTGCTATCATTAATTATTCATGAGAAAAACTACAAACCACAGGTCTCAACAGGCGGTTTGCACTATGACGTCACTACAACTACCATAATTCTTTGCGCTGATTCTTTTGTTCTTCTAATTTAGACCATTGTCTTGGTATTCTCAGGAGATAAAAAATCTGAATAAGAAAAGAATCCGAAAAGGATTCTGGTAGTTGTAGTCAACTGACGTCATAGCAGGGAATTTGTACCAGGTGCCGTACTTTGAAACCCCCGTCGAATACTCTCATGAAGACTTCGACTGCACTTCAGAGGCTTTCAGATGTCTAAGGCGTGTCCATAATGACTGGGAAACATGTCAATAGTAATGAAGTGAAGTGACCTCGAAAGGAAAAACCTGCCTCCATCGAATCAACTTCCTCTGTCAGAACCCACAGATTTCTAGCTGCGCCCCCGACGGAATACGACGACTCGTATATGAAACATTACTTAAAGTATGAATTTATAAAAAAAAAAAAAAAAAAAATTAAATTTTAGTCTTCCCAAAGTCATTTTGTGCAGTTAAAAATAAAATTGGAGAGCGCAAACATGATTCTTTTTCGTGTCAAAGTTAGGAACATCGTGCGACAATTTTTATACCGTTAAAGATATGCTAATCACATGCGTGACGTCAGTTGATTTTCATATCTATATTCGTCACCGTAAATACTACAACTATGTCTTACTAGAGGGGCCTTACCATCTGTCATATTTTTTTCTCACGGAAACCGTTGTAAATTTTGTAATTTTCCGTCGGCCATATTTACTTTTATGAATATAAATGTGCAAATCAACTGACGTCACGCATGTGATTAACATATCTTTAACAGCATAAAAATTGTCGCATGATATTCAAGACTTAGACACGAAAAATAATAATGTTCGCGCACTCCAAATTTATTTTTAACTGCACAAAATGACTTAGGGAAGACAAAAATGTGTTAAAAGAAATTAACAACTTTAAATTCATATACAAAGATTACTGCGCTTGGTTTTTGGCTTTTTGCCACACGTTATAACGTGTGACCTGATAACAAAGCTTTCCTGTGAGTTCGCCACTACATGCTTGTTAGCTCAGTGCGGGTGCCACACGTTATAACGTGTGACCTGATAACAAAGCTTTCCTGTGAGTTCGCCACTACATGCTTGTTAGTTCAGTGCGGGTGCCACACGTTATAACGTGTGACCTGATAACCAAGCTTTCCTGTGAGTTCGCCACTACATGCTTGTTAGCTCAGTGCGGGTGCCACACGTATAACGTGTGACCTGATAACCAAGCTTTCCTGTGAGTTCGCCACTACATGCTTGTTAGCTCAGTGCGAGTGCCACACGTTATAACGTGTGACCTGATAACCAAGCTTTCCTGTGAGTTCGCCACTACATGCTTGTTAGCTCAGTGCGGGTGCCACACGTATAACGTGTGACCTGATAACCAAGCTTTCCTGTGAGTTCGCCACTACATGCTTGTTAGCTCAGTGCGGGTGCCACACGTATAACGTGTGACCTGATAACCAAGCTTTCCTGTGAGTTCGCCACTACATGCTTGTTAGCTCAGTGCGGGTGCCACACGTATAACGTGTGACCTGATAACAAAGCTTTCCTGTGAGTTCGCCACTACATGCTTGTTAGCTCAGTGCGGGTGCCACACGTTATAACGTGTGACCTGATAACAAAGCTTTCCTGTGAGTTCGCCACTACATGCTTGTTAGCTCAGTGCGGGTGCCACACGTTATAACGTGTGACCTGATAACCAAGCTTTCCTGTGAGTTCGCCACTACATGCTTGTTAGCTCAGTGCGGGTGCCACACGTATAACGTGTGACCTGATAACCAAGCTTTCCTGTGAGTTCGCCACTACATGCTTGTTAGCTCAGTGCGGGTGCCACACGTTATAACGTGTGACCTGATAACCAAGCTTTCCTGTGAGTTCGCCACTACATGCTTGTTAGCTCAGTGCGGGTGCCACACGTATAACGTGTGACCTGATAACCAAGCTTTCCTGTGAGTTCGCCACTACATGCTTGTTAGCTCAGTGCGGATGCCACACGTTATAACGTGTGACCTGATAACCAAGCTTTCCTGTGAGTTCGCCACTACATGCTTGTTAGCTCAGTGCGGGTGCCACACGTATAACGTGTGACCTGATAACCAAGCTTTCCTGTGAGTTCGCCACTACATGCTTGTTAGCTCAGTGCGGGTTCCACACGTATAACGTGTGACCTGATAACCAAGCTTTCCTGTGAGTTCGCCACTACATGCTTGTTAGCTCAGTGCGGGTGCCACACGTATAACGTGTGACCTGATAACCAAGCTTTCCTGTGAGTTCGCCACTACATGCTTGTTAGCTCAGTGCGGATGCCACACGTTATAACGTGTGACCTGATAACCAAGCTTTCCTGTGAGTTCGCCACTACATGCTTGTTAGCTCAGTGCGGGTGCCACACGTATAACGTGTGACCTGATAACCAAGCTTTCCTGTGAGTTCGCCACTACATGCTTGTTAGCTCAGTGCGGGTCGGGAGTGAAGTGTCACCGCAGCCCGTATTGTTTGCTATACCATACTGACGAGTTCTACTAACGGACGGTCCATTAGAAAAGTGATTTTTTTTTAGGGGGGGGGGGACTTTTTCCGGGACTTTTTCCAGAGTTCTGTAAATCTCTTCCTCACCATCCTTCCCGGATGGGTACTTGAAATTATACTGTTAATTATACTGTTCGTGCATCATAAATGCATTGTTGCGTAGTCTCAAATAAATAAACAAATGCAAAAGAGCATTGGCATAAGTAATCTCCTGGACACCAATGTATTCTGTCGTATGGGGATGTGCCTTTGATCATGAGTTTAGAGAATACCATCCTACTTATGAAGGTGAAGGTATACGTAAAAAAGCAGTTTTTAAAATGTAGCGAGGGCCGACATTTTTTAGATTTGACTGCTCTCTAAAACACTGGTTTCCTGTATTCTGGAGACTAAACATTCATGCACGAATTTAGATTTCTGGGATGAAGTTGGGAAGTTCCATGTAGGATTTTTTTTTGTGTTGCTGGCTGTGCATGAATAGTTTTTTGAAAATTTTTCCTTGTATGAATTTATTTTTTAACCCCCCCCCCCCCCCCCCCCCCAATAACTTTTCTAATGGTCCGTCCCAGTGGTCCGTCCCAACAATAAAGTGTTGAGTTCGGGTCAATACCCAAAGGAATGGTGTACAGGCCTAACTACTCCCCTACACAAACATAGGGCCCCTAAGGGCAACTCGTGGATGGTCAGTGAGCTATTTAGTTATATACTAAAAATCACGTGACCAATGACGTCATCACCACTAAGTGAATCGTGGGAAAATAATACTATACCTGTCCAAGTTTGAACTGTCAGGCACTAGAAATGAGGGAGATATTGGCATGTACTTAAAATCACGTAATCGATGACGTCATCGCCACTAACTGATTGATAGCAACCCACTACCATTTCTGTCTAGGTTTGAGCCAGCTGGCATTAGAAATGAGGGAGATATGGGCATGTACTTAAAATCGCGTGACCGATGACGTCATCGTTACGTCATCACCACTACTGAAGTGATCGATAGGGACCCACTACCATGTCTGTCCAGGTTTGAAGTGTTTGGCATTAGATGGGCACCGTCAATACATCTTCTCCAGCATGACCAAATCTTTTCGAAACCTTGGACGGTCATTCGAAAGTGAACGTTGAGTCGTCGAGTCACAGAACGACGAATAAATTATCTCGTATCCACCTAAACCCAATAACTCGTTCTGCACATGCGTGCATCCACGAGTTAAATTACGACTAGAACCTTCGCTTGATAATGGCTAATTGTGTTGACGCATGCAGTCTAAGTAGTTAGGATTGTGTGACAAAGTTATTATTTAGTGTAGCTAAATCAAATTGATCTTTAAATCAAAATGCCTGAACTTTGAAATCACATATCGAAGAGATTAAATCGAGTTTTTATCCGTTCCACATCGCCGCAGAATTGAGTTTTTGAGAATCTAACGCTAGCCAAATGTAACTTGCAAACGTTTTATCAAGTATAATCAGTGCATGATCCGGAGGTCCGAACTGGCTGGAAGATCAAAGAAAACACGTTCTTTTTAAACAGGCTTATTATATTTCTCACTGGTATTCTTGAAGGTTCTCTATCACTGCAGACAATCTTGATTTGTGCCTCCTACTCCTAGATTGATCAGTATCCAAGCCTTTACTAGATATTAACAATACAGTGCTCAGCTGTTCGCGTTCGACCATCAAATTCAAACCATTTGACATTTCGGTGATATTTACCGTATCATTTCTCGAACTGATCACATTATCGTTATTATGTATATTACTAAGCTTTTCCATTGGCTTTTGTTTAGCTATTGTATGGCTTTGTTTAGCTTTGCTTTCCTCACTTTCCAAAATATTGGCTTTCATTCCCCAGTGAGCAGGGGCGATATCGATGTTAGCTGTTAACATCTCCTCGTCGTTCAACTGAACTTTAAGCTTATATTCACCCTGACGAGTAAAGAATGCAGCACGTTCAATCTCTGAGCCTAGGGATGTATTACTAGAAGTAATCATAGATTATTAAAGTGCGTTCGACATAATGTTTTTGGCTACTTGTGGTAAAACAAACATGACTGAAAGATTGCTTCAGTGTTCTGGACTACACTGTTGATATTAACAGACTGACTCTATTGTGGGTGTAAAGTTATGATTTTTTACACTAATACAATGTAAGTTACGTATAACAAGAGGCCCCGAGTGGCCTTAACTCAGGCCACCTAGGAATAACTGAATACATGAAGTTCTAGCATATTTTTGTGTCATACATGGTTTGTGCTAGGGGATCCAGATAATAGACCTAGTCAGCTTGCCTGTTTTTTGCCCCATTTCAGACCATGTGATAGTTCTCCAGAGGGATTCAGTGATTTGTTTTCTAATTATAGAAACTGGTACATTTCCTCTTGGGATACAGAAAAACAAAACAAAACATTACTCAAGGGAAAAGTCTGGTGGTCTGAAATGGGACAAAAAACAGGCAAGCTGACTAGGTCTACTGATTCACTAATTGTCGTGATCATTTATATATAATAGAATGGATCTTTTTCAGGAATGCAATCACATGGTTGTACTCGATGGCAAACAAATCTTAATTCATATAGCGATGTTTCGTGTGTCGTCATCTATTGTCATTAATGTCCAACCAGAGATCCACTGGTTCCTAACACAAAGCAGGCTTTACAAATCATGGTTGAGCATTAGCATAACAATAATATTGCAATGTTTATCAATACGATACTTTGATATATTTAAAGGCACTTGTATGACATTGGTAGTGTTATTAGCAAAACCTGTTTGTAAATGCTATTAATTTCCACCTGCAATAGATTGTCAAATCTTTCTAAAACAGCGTTTTTAAATATAGTTTGCCATCCATGGCAAAGTCTTTCCCGCCATGGAGATCACAAGTTCAATTCATTCGTTAACAATGCATTATACCAGCACATGACTGTTTCCTGCAAAAGGCCTACATCTATTACAACTGTCTCTGAACTTAACTTGCTCAAAAATATTACAATATTAATTGAGATGTTTTTGTGTGTGTATTTTTATAGGAAACAATTCTTTTTAGCAGGATTTACCCACCCATACTTTTCAACATTTTTAGGACTTAAATGTGTCAATGCTTTTCGAATTTCAGTAGGATTCATGGACTGACTGATAATATTATTTCTAACTTCACTGTCTAAACACAGGTGCTATTGTAGCATACATGTACATGTAACTTTTCCTGTAGCTAATAGCTATATCCCTTCGCCACGAATATTATCGATAATTAAAAGTACTCCTGACGCTAATACCGAGAGGATGTACTGAAGCTGATCCAATGTCAATATCGGTCGTAAACTGGACATAATCCGAACTGAGAAATCGGGCCATTTACTATTTACTACTTTTGAAAGGAACGAATAAACACGACACTACTACAACTACAAGCTGGTAAAGTTTACTTACATTAATGTCGATGCCACGTGCGTTTAGGACTTTCGCAAAATGTACGAAATTTCCCTAATAATAAATAATAATAATAATTATTATTATTATTATTAAATTTCCCTCCAAAGTCCGTAAAACTTTTGTCAGCCCTAGAAAAACTCAACATCTTGGCATTTCAGTCGAAGAAACGTTTGGTTCTAGCAAAATAATAGCTACGAATGGTCCAACTTTTCTCGTATTTCAAACTCACACTGTATCAGAAAAGTTTAGCGAAAAGTCACGCGCCAGAACGAGGTTAATTTTTTCAAAGTGGCGAAAAAAAGATACACGACCACAACAAAATTCTCGATTTCTCTTGCCTGTGAGACACAGGGAACCCAACGGACACCAGATTAGGATGGCGTTCTCCAATGAATGTGCCGTGAGTCTCGAGGAGGTTTGTCTCGAAAACAGTTGTACATTACCATCTCTATCTCTGTTGCATCCAAAACGTTCCCAAAACTGCCAACACAGTACATTCAAGACATTAATTTCTGCTTAGCTAAGCCAAATGCGCATTCCGGACCGCTTCTCTCGTAAATACGAACGCGACCAAATGTCTGTCCTTAACAATATAGTTGTAGTGATAAATTAATTACTCGGGCTGCCTGTGGCAGGCACGAGTCTAAATCTGCACGCCGTTTTGTTTTTGTTTCATGCAGCAAAATTTCTGCGCATGCGTTAAACTATGCATTAACTGGTGGCGCAAATAGATTTCGCCATCGGACGCTATTCTTGTTTGGAGGTACGTTTCGTAGGTTTTATGCCACATTTCATTTTACTCTCGGTCATAATACATACCAGCCCAAACACCGTGATCTGTAGGCCAACTGTAGAGGGTTTCACTCCTCTATCGAAGTCTGAAGATATCTGAACTCCTGAACTGTGAGAGCAACACTGTCACTCGCCAACACGAAGCCAGACAGAAATTCTGATTATTATGATGAGCCAAGCAATATTCAAATCTGAAGGTAAACTTAAACAAGAATCCTCTCACGGCCGAGGTTTTGGCTCGAGAAATTAAAGGCTTCCAACAGTTCCCTTTATAGTTCTGTAATATAATTAAAAATAGCAAAGCCGACACAACGTAAATTTTAGAGGTTTATAACGATATTTCGGCTGGCCAAACCAGCCTTCTTCAGGTAATATGAAGAAATGTTATTACATGTTATTGCATTCTATTTGTAATATAATGACTGCAGACTGTAGTTTTGGGAATGAGGGTAAAAGCTTTTAAATAGAGATAACCAACAGACATTTCAGTTAATAATCTTTAATCAAACAAATATCAATATGGACGCGATCAGCGAGCTGCGATAAAGAGCCGCAGGGTAGAAAGAACAGTAGAGAAATATAGTGATAGCTCCATCACAGGTGGACAGGATACAACTTATAATATGGGACAAATATAAACATACATTTGAGACACTCATCTATTAGTACTCGGAACCTGCAGAACAGCAGACTAAATTCAGTAAGCGTGCGTTACATGAATAAGTAGTGTTTACAGTAAAAAGTCAACTACTTTAATTTACATACAAGAAAAACAAAAATATTAAATTACATATATATACTAGGGGAGCAGAGAATGAAAGTCACCGCGCTACCGGCCACTCCTAAAGACTGCTAATATTCAGCTAATAATTCTTCCCTTTGGTTATTACTAAGAGGATTTCAAATGAAAGTGTATTTCATTTTCAATCTCATTGGGAACACACGGCACCATCAGAAATCCGAAGAAGGGTAGTCCAAAATAAAAAATGAAAATTCTGGAACGCAAAATATCAAAGAAAATAACCTGCCCTGCACAACCAAGGGGCCAAAAAAATGTGCATCTTGAGGAAGTCCTACCTCCCCATCCACATTTCTAATGGTGCTTCCCTTGGACACTGAAAACATTTTTTTTTACGAGAGTACCCCTTCCTCCATAAAGGTGGGACATACTAGGGGACATGCAAAACGTCTCCTGGCGTGTGCTCACCTTAAAAGAGTGTCTGGCTGCATTGATGTATATATAGTGACCCGAGTGAAAGCCCAGATGGGCTCTTGTTATAAGGCATTTCAGAATAATAATTACCTTTACAACACGTCCAAATCCTTTCGAAGCGTCTTTCCGATAATTTGAAAAACTTGGACTCTGCCATAAACTCCGTCAATACATCTTCGGAAAATCGAAGATTATTCGGACAGCCAACGGAGAGTCATCGGAGAGTACACAGAAAAACCGATCTACACACCATAAAACGATGAATAAATTAGCTTGGACCACTAACCCCAATAACTCGTGTTCTGCGCGTGCGCGCATCCACGAGTTAAAAAGGGAGACCAAGATGACGTCAACAATTATAGGGGAATTACGTTGTCACCAAGTCTTAGTAAAATATTTACGACAATTTTAAATTAAAGATTAATTATGCAATTACTTGGAAAAGAAAAATATTTTTTAAAAAGAACAAGGAGGTTTTCGAAAGAAGCATATTACCATAGATAGTATATTTACATTAAAAACACTAATCGACAAATATGTAAAAAGCAAGCCCAACAAAAGAAGGAATATGCTGTTTACCTGTTTTATCGACTTTTCAAAGGCCTTCGATACGATCCCCCGAAATAAGCTACAAGAAAGTAGAGGATACAGGGATTACAGGTGACTTTTTGTCAATATTGAAAACAATGTACAACCATGACTGTGCCGCTGTCAAAGTCGATGGCCAAATCACAGAAATATTTCAATGCTTTAGGGACGGACCATTAGAAAAGTGATGGGGGGGGGGTGGGGCAAAAGCAAAAAAAAAATTTTTTTCCAGAAAAAATGTGTTAAAAAAAAATTATTCTTCCTGTTACCTAAAAAAAAAATATTGCCAGCTGAAGATTGGTGTGTCATATATTTTTTTATTATCACAGTACAGCAGCATTCCTCCATAATTATCAGAGTAATATGCAAATATTAAATATATGCTTAATATCTTTGCTCAAATTGACCTGCATTATTGCCTATTTGAGGCATGCAATCAATACATTTTAACACAAATATTCAAAAGAGCGTTGTGTTATGGCCAAAACTAGAGATAATGCGCAAAAGGGGAACAAGAAAGGTAAATCAACGGGTTGTACCAAGAAGGGAGAGGGCCGGATATCGAAACCTAAATCGCGTCGAAAGGCAACGCCGCAAACTAGAGCGAAGGGAAAAGCGAGTGGCAGGCAACCTCGTGCTCCGAACATTGATGTTGATCCTAAACCTGCTATGTTAGCTGCGATGATTCCTTCAATTCCGCAAAATCGACCGGCTGAACTTCGCTCAAGTTCACGTTTTAGAACTCCTGGATTGACCACGGCCCAGGTTGGAAACTGCGAGTCACCCAAGACATTAGAATCGGAGTCGGATGCGGACTCGCTGCTACTCTCTGAATCTTCCGTCTCTTTTCTTGTACCTGGCAAAAGTTTAAGCCTACTAGCTGAGCAGCTTTCCGTCAGAGTTGTAGCAGTACTAATAGAACTCGAAATGGGAGTCGTCGAACATGAAGGCTGTTCGAACCACGAGCCTTTGTCGCTTTCCGCGAGCATCACTTTCTTCTCCGTATTGAAACTTTGCTCCTTCTCGAGCTCATTCTCTTGAATCTTCTTGGGGCCTGTCTTCTCTTTTTACCTTTTATCCAAGGATTATTATTTTATCTTCTGGACATATCCACGATCGATATACCGGTAAATTAAACGCTATAAAATCACTGAACTCACGAGTGACGGATCACTGTGAGTCTGAAGCTCCGGATGTTTCCCGCAAAAATTCAGCGGGGTGCCTGTGGCACGTAATGGGATCAGAGGGATTTATTACGCCTAAGCGATTTATTTACTTTCCTTCAAATTACGTTTTTTTCTAATATCTCGCATATATCTTTGCATATATCTTTGCATGTTTAAAAAAAAAAAAATTCGGAAAGATGAAGATCAATCCATCAATTTCAAAAGAATCACAAAAAATTTTTTTAAAAGAAAACATGCCGCGAAGGTATACGGTAACCTTAAACCAACCTTGAATATTAAACAGGCTTCAATGACGAGATCCTATCTATCAACTTTGAATAAATAAGGAATCTAACTTTTTGCTATCTTATGTATGTAGCATGTTATTGTAATGATGTTTTTTCTTCTTCTAAAAATGCAACTTTAAAATCAGATAAATAAAGATAATATATATACAGTAGCATATATATGTTGCGGTTCAATTTTATCCTTGGTTCAATTTTCGTTCTCTTTTGTTTTAGTCTATGCTAATTAATGTATCACCTTAAAAAAAAAAAAAATATTCCCAGCGATCAAATGAAAAAAAAATATTTATTCCACTTAAAGTGGCCCAAAAAAAAAAAGGATTTCATCTTCGAAACTCCCCCCCCCCCCCCCCCATCACTTTTCTAATGGTCCGTCCCTTAAAGGTGTGAAGCAAGGGTGCATTCTCTCGCCAACTCTGTTCAATCTATTCCTACATGACCTTCCTAACACAATTGCTGAAAAAGCTGATCCGAATGAACCACTGTCTACTATATGTGGATGACCTTGTTATTATGGCAAACATAATGTTATCCAGCTACAAAACTATCTGAAAGGTGTTGAAGAATTTACTAATGAAAACGGCATGCAAGTTAACTTAGAAAAAACAAAGATCTTAGTGTTCAACAATACTGGTAAATCGATGAACAAGTATAAGTTTATTGATATCGAAATTCGTTTGCTTGATGCATTATGTCCCTTTAAGAGAGCGTTAGTTGGTCTCTTTAATGTCCCGGATTATTTTAAGCCTTTTGATTACTCACTTGATAGGTATTCTTCTATAATTCATACCAGACTTCGACTAGATGCATGTGCTCTAAATTATTATCTCTTTAAGATTGGGATCAAGATTTCTCCTGCATGTATAGCTGTGGTTTTAGTAAGGAAAGTATATCGCATTTTTTTTATACTGTCCCACCTATGCTGCTCTCAGACCAAATTTGCTCTCCGCTGCTGGTCGGATCGTTTCAAACAGATGCGGGTTGAGCTTTTCAGACTCTCAAAAAATCGTACTTTTTCTATTTGGATCTTCCTTATTAACCAACGATGAAAATGTTGATATTTTTACCACATTCAGTATTATATAAGAGAGTCTAACCGTTTTCATCTGTCATAACTATTATTTCTTTATCGTATAATCTGTAGTTTGTAACGTCCGCCGCTTAAATGTATACTGTATTATAAGTGTAATGTGTGAGCCCCCTAGATGAGCTAATAGAGCTCTTGGTGTGAACCCGTAATAAAAAAATATGTTTAAATAAAAAAAAGTAAAAAAAAAAAATAAGTTTAGATACCGGGGAAAAGAAATTGAGAACGTTACTTCATATAAGTACCTCGGCTTAATGTTTAGCACGATAGGTAGTTTTTAACCTTGCTAAACCTGAACTGAAAAAGACAGCGCTGAAGGCTTTATTTAAACTGAAGAAATCCATAGGAAAAAAATTCCGAACGGATATTAAATTAACTTTACGCCTCTTTGATTGCCTAATTAAACCAATTCTTCTCTATGGCAGTAAAATCTGGGGGGCAGACATAACAAAGTCTACAGAGAGAGACCCAATAGAAATAGTGCACACAAAGTTCTGTAAACTTCTACTGGGAGTAAGCAAAAGTGCAACTAATAATGCTTGCCGAGCAGAGCTTGGAAGATATCCTCTTTCGGTGGAAGCAAAAACAAGGAGTTATAAGTTCTGGCTCAAGCTGAATAACCCAGAACGTACATGTTTATCGCAGGATACATATATGAGGGGCTGAATGGGGGGGTACCAATATCAGTTAACAGCTAAATTTTTAGCTATTTATTAGTTATCAGTTAAATTTTGCTGTTATCAGTTAAGTTATATAAAAAGACTACCCTAACCTGATTTGAATACATATTTGCTGGTATGAAATGAATAATAACCACTAATTCAACATCAAACACTACATTTTGTGTCATGTTTAATATTTGACTATTATCAACTGGATCAAATCTGTCGAAAACCATCCGAAAAGCCAATAATAGCATGTGACGTTACGTCATTTTAATAAAAAATAATGAAATATCAGGTAACAGCTATCTCACAAATATCAGCTAACAGCTAAAAAAAGGTAAAATTCTCAGTTAACAGTAATATTTTTGGCCATTTCTCAGTTATCAGTTAACCCCATTCAGCCCCTCATATATAGATAGCACAGACGGTAATAACAAAATTATAAACTGATTGGTATCAGAAAATGAAAGCTACCATATGTACGGTTGGTCTCGGAGACATCTGGAATGATCCTCCGGTCAACCCAGTAATTCAAAAGCCGAATGAAAAATTATTCAAACAAAGATTAAAAGATATCGAATACCAATGCTGGCTAAGCCAAATCAACGACGATGATAGAAAAGAAGGACAACGCAATAAACTTCGTACGTATCGTACTTTTAAAATTAACTATTCGCTTGAGCCATACCTTTATAATGTTCACAACATTGATCATCGAGAAGCTCTAACTCGTCTAAGAATAAGTAACCACGCCCTCGAAACTGAAAAAGGTCGACATTCTAGGCCCTACCTAAAACCAGAAGAACGAATTTGCCCAAAATGTGACAAACAAAAAGTAGAAGACGAATTACATTTTATATTGAGATGCCCCCTTTATAATGACTTAAGGGAAAACATAATCAATGTTGTGAATAGAAAATTAAATTTACAAAAACCGAAATATCAAGACGAAAATGTAATTTTTAATTTACTAATAGATCCGCCTTTAATATTACGTTTGTTAGCTTTCTCAGCAGGTCTGAGACCTATGTACAATTTTGTACATGGTGCCAATAAACACATCTATCTATCTATCTATCACGGAAACAGCTGTCGATGGCTGCAATCTAGTCGATCCGAGCGCTTTTCGTGTCAGGTCTAGCTAACCGTAGTGCCTTGTGTTAGGATATTACGCTGTATATCAGCTTAAGTTTGCTGTAGTCCCCGGACTTTTCATTCTTTGCGCAATTAAACCAAATTTAGTTTTTAAAGCTTAAAATAAATTATGCGTGTACTTATAAAGATCTTAAGGTGATATTATACGCGACAATGTCAAGTCAACATAGTGTATCATGGCGCGCTGTAGGATTTTGAACGTAATGTTCTTTACGGCAAGTTTTTTAATTATCTCAGTTCAAAAACCTACAACATTGTTGCGCGAATGTTGTTGGAGTTGCGCAAATATAAAGAAATATGGTCCTTACTAAATTAAGTTAAAGAATACAAGCGTAAATACAATGGTATATTGCTTACCAAATTAAGTTATATATACAGTATAGTTTTAGTCTAAAGCTAATGAATGTTTAAACGATAGGCGGTTTATACACGCGCTTTTAAACCTTTCAGTATTGTCCTAGGCCAGCTAGCTATAAATTATGTTATAAATTAGGACATGTGGACAATGCAAGACAAATACAAACCTCTTATTAACAGAGTGCGAGGTCCGTTACTGTAAGTCATTGACAAATACAAACCTCTTATTAACAGAGTGCGAGGTCCGTTACTGTAAGTTATTGACCGAGTTTTTGTTTTTCCTTTTCTATGTCCCAAGCACGAAGCCGGCGGACGAGCAAATGAGGTTAATTATATAGCCTCTTCATCCGGAAGTGGGTGGAAAGTCCGTACGGGAAATTATGGACCGCATACTGACCAATCATAGCTCCCCAAATTACTTACAAATTATAATACATTACTTGCTGCTCTATAATACATTACTTGCTGCTCTATAATACATTACTTGCTGCTCTATAGTAAATTACTTACTGCTCTATAGTAAATTACTTGCTGCTCTATAATGAAATTACTTGCTGCTCTATAATGAAATTACTTGCTGCTCTATAGTAAATTACTTGCTGCTCTATAGTAAATTACTTGCTGCTCTATATATAGTAAATTACTTGCTGCTCTATAGTACATTACTTGCTGCTCTATAGTACATTACTTGCTGCTCTATAGTAAATTACTTGCTGCTCTATAATAACATTACTTGCTGCTCTATAATAACATTACTTGCTGCTCTATAATAAATTACTTGTTGCTCTATATATAGTAAATTACTTGCTGCTCTATAGTACATTACTTGTTGCTCTATAGTACATTACTTGCTGCTCTATAGTAAATTACTTGCTGCTCTATAATAACATTACTTGCTGCTCTATAATAACATTACTTGCTGCTCTATAATAAATTACTTACTGCTCTATAGTAAATTACTTGCTGCTCTATAATGAAATTACTTGCTGCTCTATAGTAAATTACTTGCTGCTCTATAATGAAATTACTTGCTGCTCTATAGTAAATTACTTGCTGCTCTATAGTAAATTACTTGCTGCTCTATAGTAAATTACTTGCTGCTCTATAGTAAATTACTTGCTGCTCTATAGTAAATTACTTGCTGCTCTATAATAAATGACTTAAATGACTTGCTGCTCTATAATAAATGACTTAAATGACTTGCTGCTCTATAATAAATGACTTAAATGACTTGCTGCTCTATAATAAATGACTTAAATGACTTGCTGCTCTATAATAAATGATTAAATGACTTGCTGCTCTATAATAAATGACTTAAATGACTTGCTGCTCTATAATAAATGACTTAAATGACTTGCTGCTCTATAATAAATGATTAAATGACTTGCTGCTCTATAATAAATGACTTAAATGACTTGCTGCTCTATAATAAAGGACTTAAATGACTTGCTGCTCTATAATAAATGACTTAAATGACTTGCTGCTCTATAATAAATGACTTAAATGACTTGCTGCTCTATAATAAATGACTTAAATGACTTGCTGCTCTATAATAAATGACTTGCTGCTCTATAATAAATGACTTGCTGCTCTATAATAAATTACTTGCTGCTCTATAATAAATGACTTGCTGCTCTATAATAAATGACTTCCTGCTCTATAATAAATGACTTCCTGCTCTATAATAAATGACTTCCTGCTCTATAATAAATGACTTCCTGCTCTATAATAAATGACTTCCTGCTCTATAATAAATGACTTCCTGCTCTATAATAAATGAATTCCTGCTATATAATAAATGACTTCCTGCTATATAATAAATGACTTCCTGCTATATAATAAATGACCTCCTGCTATATAATAAATGATTTCCTGCTATATAATAAATTACTTCCTGCTATATAATAAATTACTGACTGCTATATAATAAATTACTTCCTGCTATATAATAAATTACTGACTGCTATATAATAAATTACTTACTGCTATATAATAAATTACTTACTGCTATATAATAAAATTGGTTATTGGAGTTCAAGATTTGGCGAGTGATTATTAATACACAAACCTCCCGAGTGTCGGCTGTCCACGAACTTCTTGAGAATGTCGATATTTACTGGAGAGGCATCAGCCAGCCCCAATGCAAAACAGCTGCCTGGTAGGTGGATGTTACTTTCAAAAGCTATCACACCGATCTGTTCAGTGAATAAGTACAAGGTTACAAAAAATATCAAAATACCGTACCAGTCCCACCTAACTAGATTAGTTTATATAGTTATTTTAGGTGGTCCGTACTCTATCCTCTTATTTAAGTATCTTTATACACATATTTATACACGTTATTCTTGTGGGTACTGAAATAAACGTGTTGTTGTACTCGTCAGTGAAGTTTTCTGCCCATTATATAGAGTCGTCGTTGGGCAATTTTTCATGTCTGCATGTGTGTGCAAAACGTAATGTTACAAAAGATACGAGAATACTAGAATTTCAAACTCAAATAAATTACGAACCGTAACGGCACAGCTGCAATAGAGCGAGACAGTATACCGCTCGAAACAAGCCACAGGATAAGCCTTTTCAAGAAAATGATGCATCATGGGTAATCAGGACCAACATCGGAAACTACAGTGTCTGTATGAGAATCTGATTTCAAATAATTTCCATAAAATTTCAGTTCTGTGAAATTCATCAATTCACTGATGAAATTTCAGCGGTTTATAATTACTAGAAAATGAGCAGTTACACTTTTTAGTTTCCATACATTTGTGTAAAAAATACCGACAAATTAATGTATGGAAACGGGAAAATACGGTTGCTCTCTTCCTAGTAAAGGTACACCACTCAAATTTTATCAGTAAAATATTTTGCCTAGTATCTTAAGTTTGATGAATTTCTCAGAATTGACATTTTAAGGAAATTATTTGACATCAGATTCTCATACAAACACTGCATTTCTTGATTACCCATGATGCGTCATTTTATTGAAAAGGCTTATTGGCTAACCCAACAATACAAAACACCCTTTAAATCGATCAGTACAAAAACAATAGAGCTACAGTGTAATGGTCCAATCAGAAGTACAGGTCTGGAAGTAGTACTAACTGATGATATATATATAAAGCTATTCTTTTAATATGATTTAGATATCGGTATTCTCAGTATTCTTCGAAAATTTTACGTCGATACGGTGATTCGTTTTTGGCCAATTTAAAATGCTAGAGTTGAATAAACCTTTGAAAGTGATATCTAAAGTGTATTGAAGTGAACGCTAATCATATTGATGGCCGGGAATGACAGCTTTATTTGTAGAGTAAGTTCTCAGCCGCCATCTTGGTGTACCAAACAACATGGCCGCCGCATACTATAATTACACTAAATTGTTCGAATATTGAGAATATTATGAGGGTTGTCCAATACTCTGACAAATTTATGCATAGCATTGTATTGTATTATATCGACATAACAATAGTTTAACAATACAATACAATAGTAGAACGATGCAATACAATAAAATACAAAACAATACTATGCATAAATTTGTCAGAGTATTAATTGGACAAGTATGGGAAATAGTTTGGAAGAGGTTGCCGGTAATATTATACAGCCAGTCAGTTTAGCGGGATCATATCTAATACCAAATAATTTAGTGCTCTTTGAAGTTCTAACTGTTCAAAGACTTTGACATAGAAACACCTTTCAGAAAATATACTATCACATCACTCATTTTATCATGTTTTCTAGTCAAGTTCTCTTTAAATCGTTTACATACCCTGTCTCTTGGGTTCAAGGTATCAAGCACAGTCTTGGCCGCATCCTTTGCAATGGATAAGCGCCCACTTTTCGACATGGAACCACTGATATCTATCACAAGCACCACATCCTTTGGTATCGGAGTCGCTGCCTCTACGTACCACGGTCTGTAACGAGGGTCAAAACTCGTGCAATCTCCCCCAGTCTTTAGCATGGGGTAGTTCGTGTACATTCCTTCCTCAGAACCAAAGAACTGCCACTTTATTGTTGGGTATTGCTCCATGTTGTCTTGCATCACTCGTAAGACGTTATCTTGAAGATGCTGAGGGTTAGAAGATGAAGCAATACCAGAAACCCTCACACAAACGCTCTTCAAGTCAACTTTGGTTCGAAATCTTGAGTCATAAACTAGTACATTAGACGTGTCAGCGACACAGCAGTGGGGCCAGCTGGTAACAGTTCTTTCGTTGCTGTATGAAGTTTCTACAGCATCTTTCAGTTTGCGTACGATGTTGATTTTTTCTTTGAATTTGTTTGTCAGTTTTGTGGCCAGTGCTGGTAGAATCTGAGTGCCGTCGACTGCTATTCGATTGAACTTCAGACTGTCAAAGTATAGCTGTAAGAATACATTGAAAGCATTTATCGTTTCATTAACTGTTATTTCATTGCTTTATTCTTTCCTTTTTAAAGAAATATTTCACATCACTAAATTATATTTCACATCACTATAAATATTACCCATACGGCCCCGCGCACGCTTTCCTTTCAAGTCACGTGATGGTACGTATTTTATATGAGCGGGATGGTCGTCCAGCCCTGCTCGACGTTTTGCTCGTTGTTTTGCCATTTGAAAGTGGACGTATGATAGAAAACTTATTGACGAACAGGAAAATACTTCAGTGGCCCTCGGTCAATTTGTACTTGCGCTCGGTCTCTACGTCATGACTCCCATCGAGCCCAATATTTCCCATTCGGCCCTCCCGTAAGCTTACGATCTGTATAAGCGATTACAAGAGTATGGAAATTTCACCGTTATCGCTGTGGTGCCGGATCATAAATCTAATAAAATGTTTCACAAGTCTTCGCTTTCCCTTGTAGTCATTGCCTTTAATGTCTATGGAGATCGATTCCTAAGCTATTCCTATGCAGCTTACGGCCTTGCACGATTCAGGGTGCTTTTTCAAGGAGAAAATCAAGAAATCAAAAACCATGCACACCGTGAATAAAGGGCTAAACTGCCCATGAATCGCCATATCCCTTACCAAACATTATGATATGGGCCATATATGGCCCTGGTATGGGAATGATATGGGTCAAACTATGGGTTTGATATGAGTTTGATATGGAAATGATATGGACAAAGCACTACCATATCAATCCCATATAACTAGATCACACACTTTGCTATTGCAAAGTGATATGGGTTTGGAACGTTTTTGGTAAGAAACCCATATAATACCCATATCATGTCCACCTCCCTGACAGCATTGATGATATGGGAATGATATGGGCACCCATATCAAATCTCTATCAAACCCACAGCTGTATGATATGGGCCATATATGGCCCAGATATGGGTATGATATGGGTTTGATATGGAAATGATATGGATGAAGCATTCCCATATCAATCCCATATAACTAGATCACACTTTGCTATGATATGGGTTTGGAACGTTTTTGGTAAGAAACCCATAGAATACCCATATCATGTCCACCTCCCTGACAGCATTGATGATATGGGAATGATATGGGCACCCATATCAAATCTCTATCAAACCCACACCTGTATGATATGGGCCATATATGGCCCAGGTATGGGTATGATATGGGTTTGATATGGAAATGATATGGATGAAGCATTCCCATATCAATCCCATATAAGTAGATTCGCACACTTTGCTAATGCAAAGTTGTATCATGGGAATGATACGTTTTTGGCAAGACATCCATTATCATGCCAATCTCCTCACAGCATGGGTACTCGTGGGCCAACAGTCTCGCTCAGACTTTACAACCGCCATCATTAACGCAAGATGACGGTAACGTTTACCGTCGGCCGTGGCACCAAACTTAAACAGCATCCACCGTACGTCGACGGCCATGCAGCCACCAAACGTCTTGAACTGTCAACGGCTAGACACCAACCATCATTAACTTTTCGTGGCTTCAGAAATAGATTTATCAAGACAACCCACAAGAAAAACTCGGCAAAAGTTTATTCTCGTTTCACACTATATATTTTTTATAAATTCAATACCGCCGTTTTTTCGATATACATTAACCAGCTCGCACAAGCTTATCTCTTTGCTGCTTCACGATATAAAGTTAACCATCCTGGAAATCTATACTTAAAAAAATGTAGAACTATCATAAAAATAATATGGAGCCTTAAACTTGCGGCACAAAATAATAAACAACGGCAGCTCGCTTTAATGCGCGGGGCCCGCTTTAAAGTTTGCAGCTATATTATAAAGTTTGCCGCTTAATAAGTGCAAAGTATAACATCAAACAAACTTTAGCTTCCGCAGTTTCACACTTAATTTACGGCAGTCCCTGTGTTGTTATAAAAGGTGGTCCTATAACTATCTTTTCGGCTAAAGTTTGAGCTTGTATACAATGTATATAAAGAGCGTAATTATGTTTAGCATTTAATTAACTGCTAAAGTTTGACTCTCTATATACGAAGTCTAACTTTAGCATTTAATTAATGGCTAAAGTTTGAGCTCGTAATTATATACAGAGCGTAAGTTTAGCATTTAATTAACGGCTAAAGTTTGAGTTTGTATAATAACGAAACTGCGAATTTAGCAAATAGTAAATGACCGCCACGGGCAAAAGACCACTTTCGATATATGCTTCGCAAACGATTCAATGCAAGGCTCAGGGACAAAATTGTGCAGTGAATCGTAATAACAAAATAATTTACATTAAATGTATTATTATTGCGATTCACAGCGCAATTTTGTCCCCGAGCCTTGCATTGTATCGTTTGTGATTTTTTTTTTATTTTGTTATAATGATTCACTGTGCAATTTTATCCCGGAGCCTCACATTGAATCATTTGTGAAGCATATACATGTATATCGAAAGTGCTCTATTACAATGTAGTCCCTTTTTTGCCAGTTGTTCAATAATTGCCCCTGGGTATTATCCGAGGTTGGCCTTTGTCAAGTGAACATCGTGATTCTCTGCTTAGTGCTCCCTACTGATTGCTTGTCGCGCGAAATTTAAATCAAACAGACAAAAAACTTTAGAGTAAGGGTTACATACAGAGTTTGTAAACAGTCCTAAAATATTGCATCAATCAGTAAAACTTTTAATAAATAGCTATCTTCCCTCTGTTTACTTTTTGATGGCTTGTTTCATTTTAAACTCTGAAAATTTCACATTTTAACAGATGCTGATTCACTCGCCTACGTTCTTCACTGCTACATTGTGTATGTAATTTGAATTTCAAATTTGCCATGTGTGAAAAGAGGGGCTTACCATTTTATACCGGAACTTCCTATTTTGTATGTGAATAAAAATGCCTTACATGTACCTTGTTTGCAATGTGTATTACCGTCTTTTTGTGGCAGGGGGAGGATTGGTACAAATGTACATACATTTGTAGCTAGTCGTTGGTGCATGGCTTAAGTCGGCAAATGTATTGAGCTGTTGACGGCTAGCCATCAGGTGGCATCAACTGTTGACACCTGGCATTTACCGTCAGTGGTACCAAGCCACCCAGCATTTAGCCATCAAATTTTGGCAGGTGCTGCCAACAATTGCAACATTTTTGAGTGGGACTGTATATGGCCCAGGTACAATGTATGGGTATGATATGGGTCATATATGGATTTGATCATGCCATGTGGCCCCAGGATGGCACTAAATCTGTAACTGTAATTTGTACAGCTTAACCCCAGGGTGGCGATTTAATCCCAGGGTAGCATTTAACTTTGCTTTTGAACAACAGAACCGTGGGAGATCCCATATTTCATAGGTAATATATACCATGTGATAGCTGTAAGAACCCTGCTATAGATTGATAAAGCTAAAAGATGGGGATCTTAGGGGAATGCGAGACTGATTAATCATTAATGAACTAGCTACCATGCCTACTGAACTTAACAAGACAGATAAACATTCATTTGGCTACTGAACTGGAAAACATATAGAGAACTGTAATTAATAATAATAATTACATTGTCAGTTCTCTGTGTTTAAATTAAATTCCTCACACACTTCCCACTGCATTAACTGTTTTGGACACACAACACTCGATCATTGATCGTAAAAAGATCCACGACTCGACTCAGGTTGATTTTTACGGAGGGAGGAAAACCAGAGAACCCAGAGAAAAACCCTTGATTGAATGCAGATAAGGAATCAACAAACCTAACTCGTTTATGGTGCCCAAACTGGGAATCGAACTTGGGACCACAGTGGTGAGAAGCAAGTGTTTTACCACTGTGCCAACCTGCATCCCATTCCCAATTCAGTACTCGAGGGTTGACTGTATGTTTTCAGTTCATGATCATGTAGTATAGGCATTAGCCTGCTATGCAGATGTAAAGCATGACTGCCTATATTGTAGTGATAGGGGCTTAATAAAATAATTACCCCTAAAAGAGCCTAGAAAGTCAATTAAAAGAGCCTAGAAAGTCAATTAAAAGAGCCTAGAAAGTCAAAATGATTTTGACCCCTAAAAGATACAACCATATAATGTCTGTCAGGGTTTTCAATAGAAGCCGGCAGCTGGTGAATCTCGCCGGGTATTTTACATGAAATCGCCGCCTACTTTGATTGAAAAATTCCCCAAAAATTAGATATTTGCGCCAATGGTGCTCGATGCTCGCCGCCTACTCTTCAAGTTTTGCCACTTACTTCAAATGTTATTGAAAACCCTGGTCTGTTAAAATAATTGTAAAATCACAAGCACAGTAAAAATATATCTAACTACATCGGTCAAACACTAAACGTATCAATCAGTTTGAGAAATGAAATTACACCCTAAAAGGTATTGTATACTTACATAATTAGCTTTTATCAAAGGACCAAAAATGGTATGAGGCATTGGATAGGACCCCTAAAATGTACGGCTGAGTACCCCTATCACTTCAATATAGGTGTCTCCCCCTACACCTACATGTATCTATTTTTTGTAATAAATTCGAAGAAAACATAACATCTGCTTACCCAAGAGCTTAATTAATTAGTTTTCAATATGCAAGCATGACGTCGCACTTTTGTTTCATTTTTCTGCCCAATCAAACAACATTGTTAGGATTGTTTGAATTGGCACGCCATGCAACCGTCATGAACTCTCAGCTGGTTGCAGGTGCCATGGTGCAAATAAAGCAAAACAATCAAGTTACCAAATCTGCTTTGAGATTCTCCAAAGCCAAATTTTTTGCTCTTTCTCTTATATAGCTTTCGATTGAATTTTATTGAGCTTTTGGAGGCTAAACATATGAGACACATGAAATGAAAGACAATGAAATGTGAAATGTACAAAGTAGTCTTGTCTCAAGCATGAGAAAACTCTCCTATGATTGGTCAATTGCAAATGTATTGTCTAAATACCTGTTAAAATGTAACGTTATGCCAATTTCCAGGATATGGAAGGTAAAATCTGATTGGTCCATAACACAATGAGGTGTGCATATTGGAAACTAATTAAGCACCCTAGGCATGGCACCTCATGAATAACTAATAAGCCTAGCAGTAATCACTCCCCTTGCATGCTTTACTCAAATAAACCCGCATTAAAATATTAATAGTTATCAATTAATTTAAAAACTGTAACTGCCTAATGCTCTTCAATAGCTCTTCAGTTGAATAAATTATCATTATAAAGTCAATAAATGTACCATACATTGTGTGACTCAGCTGCTTGTCCTTTTATAGACCAGGAGATCTCTTACATGTATAATCTAGCTTTATGTAATTTCCTTCCTATCCCACTTCTTGTCACTTCACTGTAATTCCTGCTCTGGTTCCCTCTGATTTATGCATCCATACAGGCACTTTAAAAATTGAATAAACGTTTAAATGTAAATGTACAGGAAGGAAGCTGCATTAATGGCTTAATTACAATCATTCATAATTTCATTTACTATTTTTGTACTTTACCTTGCAATTAATTAATGTTTTTACCTTTGTCCACAAGATCTATCTTATTCTCATAATTATAAACATTTTGGCTCGCCTAACTGAGCCAATTCAGGGAATCAGGACACAGAGCATGCACTGCCCAGACTCGCTCAAAACAGCATGTACATGTACATGGGGTATGACAACTTTTCTTCCATGAAATGCTCGGTAAATTAAAGTTGGCTCAGGGGGAGGACTGACCGGGTCCCCGAGCCAACCTTTCTACAACAGGGCCTTAGGCCAAATAAAAAAAACCATGTTTATCATTCGGATTTCCAAAAAAGAACGGAGTGTACTGCGCATGCATGCACGCGGTCCTCTTTATTTGGAAAGTTGGGGACAGCTGTGGTTCAATCCATACTTCAAGTTCAATTAGCTAACATAAACAGACACGTTTTTTCAATCATTATATTTATATTATAACTGGCCATGGGCCCGGTTGTTCGAAGCCCGATTAAGTTAATCCAGGATTAAGGGTAAACTTTAGTTCGATTTGCTAACTTGTGAACGACATCTTTGAGATTAAAAACCTATTCCTATAGAGGAGAAACCACAACTGCATGCACAAGGACTTTTCTACTTGTCTTGCATTTGCAAGATTTAATAGATTCCAACAATAAGAAAATCCGGTCCGAAAATCCATTCAGTTGAGTTATTTACCTAGCTCAGTTTTGAATATTTCAAACTCGAACTCGTCCACATTCATGATTCAATAGTAAGACGTGTCGTAAGTCATAAAAAAGTCATTTGAAATTTCGGGAAATTTCATTCACATAATTTTATTTCATTGAGAGAAAACTCTGAAAAATAAACCTTTTGACGATACTTTAATAAATAATTTTACCAAGAAAAGAATCAGCAGCATTATTTTCGTATTCCTTACCTTTTCCTGGTTTAGAGAATGCTTCGTTTTCCTCGTTGTAGATCTAAAACTCCGGCACACACTGCACAACTCTCCGCGAAAGGCGCCATTCTTCTTCGACGGGAAGGATCAAAAACGCGCGCGAAAACATTAGCATAGAAACGAGGCAACAAATGAGGCATGCTGGGAAATCCTCACAGAGCCAGGCAAGATGGCGGACTGAGTTGAGAGGTCGATGAAAATGTGTTATCCCAACTATTTTACCGTCAAATCTGTCATCGGAAGGCTCGATTAAATCTCTTATTGAAGAATACTACAAAGAAATTGGTCAAAGGTGCCTCATTTAAGCGCTTAAATGACTGAAATCGAGCGATCATGTGTAAGGTTAATATCACAATCATGCACTGAATCATATGATACACTGTTAAAACTTACGTGTTATATTTCCGCTTCAATTTTTTATTCTTATGCTATGGTTTAAGTGTATTTTAATTAACTCATTATTTACTTAACAAATTGGGTTGCACATCAGATTTGTCAAAATTTGAAAAATATTAGATGAGGTTATACGAAAATGTATTCTAAAAAATGAACTTAAAAATAGGTTGGGGGTATACCCCAACATATATTTGGGTATTGTATATTTTTTGTATCTAAATGGTCTAACCCACACCAATTTTACATATGTGGAAGACGTGATTTTTGTAAGGGAAAAACGTGATAATTTTTTTTGATATTTTTGGCCCAGGACTCCATGACCCATATCTTCTTTGGGACAGACTGAATTGACAAATTGGGGGGGGGGGGGGCAGGTTTGGAATTGATAGAGACATTATGTATCACAATTCTTATTGTGTGACATCAAAGTGTGATAAATATTTGGTCGTGGTATCACACAGTCTTCTAATCATATTTCATAACGTGATTTCTGGTAGATCATACATTTCAACTAGTACGTGTCATTACAGTATAATAATTATTGTGATAGTGTGGTTCTTGGAATCACATTTCGACCACATATTCACACTTTCTTTGCATGGGATACTTCTATCACAAACATGCAGGGCCTTTATGAATATAGCTAGGTTTACTTAGATCAAACTTAAGCTTGTAGAATTTCAATTTTCCCATGTTGACCCATAGAAAAATTGAGAAACACTGGGTCATTTGACACAATGAGCAAACAAATTGATAGCCAGAATCCTGAAAATGTACTGAGCTCCATATCAAACCATATGAAGAAACAATAATTATTGATAATTATTACACCCTATAGCTGTCTCTATGTAAAGTCGATATATATAAATTGAGTATCTTGCTTCCCATAGTTCTTCCATATCAGTTCCATATCATTATCCAATAATCCCATATCATTTCCATATATGGGTTTGATATGGCCCATACTCCAGATATGGGTTTTATATGGCAGCCTGCATGTACCATATGATATTCATGATATCTTGAAGTTGTATGATATGGAAATGATATGGGATTGTAAGTGTGAACACACCATAAGCAATTCCATATCAAATCCATATGGAAAGTCGAGATCTATAAATTGAGTATCTTACTTCCCATAGTTCTTCCATATCAGTTCCAGATCATTATCCAATAATCCCATATCATTTCCATATATGGGTTTGATATGGCCCAATTACTCCAGATATGGGTTTTATATGGCAGCCTGCATGTACCATAATATTATGATATTCATGATATCTTGAATTTGTATGATATGGAAATGATATGGGATTGTAAGTGTGAACACACCAAAAGCAATTCCATATCAAATCCATATGAAGAAGCACCAATAATGTATCCTGCTTCTATGGGAAATGTATGGGTATCTTGTTCCCATACTTTTTCCATATCATGATAGACATGCAATTGCCATCCCATACCATTCCCATACGTAGAAATGTTGCAAAATCAGAGCCCATATCATTTCCATATCATCTTCCAACCATCCCATATCATTCCCAGATATGGGCCAGATATGGCCCATACCAACCCATATCTTACCCATATCAAAATGTTTGGTAAGGGATATATTAAAGGTAAAGCGAAACATTTTATTAGATTTAAGAGCACTACAGCGAGAATAGTGAAATTTCTATACATTCTCTTGAAGCCCAAAGTTTACGATCCGCCTGTATAAGCGATTACTTGTGGTGAACCAGGCACTGGACTAGCTGCCAACTTTTTTAGTAACAAAACTGGCTTTAATCACTGGGATCTTTGTAGTTCTGGACCCGGTTGTTCGATTAAGCTAGCTAATCTACATGTAGGGTAAACTTTAGTTCGAATTGCTAACTACAATATACATATTTGATGTTAAAAACGTATTCCTAGAGCAGAAACAACGTGTACGTCTTGCTAGATTTGGAAAACATACTGTTCTACCGGTTCTACCGAGAGAACCAAAATCATGGGTTAAGAGACAGTTAAGCGGGAGTGTCTCAATCGAAACTCCGAGGCCATTTTGCGAATTTAAACAAAATGTCATAACTTTTAAGATTTTTGCCTGATTCTGCTCAAATCTTCACAAACAGTATACAATTTATCGATACAACTGATAATGTCAAAATATTGACCCGATCACACAATCATAGTAATGACGTAATTGTGACGTAAGTCAACCTCACTTTTTTAACATTTTGTGCTATTATTCGAAATCTAGTCGAATTATTTGTTTTAAATAACTGGAAACTGTTCAAACTTATGAGAGACATACACAGTGCAAATTTATCAAAATTTCTTGCGCGGAAGTAGGCGAAAATTTGAGCTCTGAATTTCTCACCATACTAACGTTGTCAAAGTTGAAATGATCGTAGCTTTCTGTCAATATATTAAGTGGTTAGAATCCAAGCTGGTTAACAATATTTCACATAATCTTCATGCCAAACTAAACTGTGCTATAGCAAAAACAGAAAAATAGTTGTGCATATTTATGTCGAGAGAATAAAATAGTCGAAATTAAAATGGCAAAAACTCAAATTTCAGGTTTTCTAAAAAACCGCTCCAAAGAATTTTTTAAAACGTTTTCGAGCGATATATTCAATTTTTCATAAGAATAATACATACATGCATACATCCTTTATTTGTTAAAGCAGGTTAAAAGCAGGCAGCTATAAGCTGATGTGGACCTGCATTAAACACAATAATAAAATGAAGGGAAAATGGCTTATAAATACATAAAATCACAATATTATACGTACCCTATCTAATTAAAATCTAATAAATACTAAGTATAAAATCATCTAAAATCCATATTGTAATCTAATAATAATAAAATACGCTGTCCTTACTAGTAATTAGGCAAGACTCTTTATTAAAGTCTAGATTACCAAGTATTTCCTTATTCTTTTTCAATGCTAATTTAAAGTGATTTATTCTTGTCAACTGTTTCAGTTTCATGTTCCAAGTTACAGGGCCTCTGTAACTCAGCGAGTTTCTCCCTATTTGTAAGTTATACCTGGATATTGAGAAAACCTCAGATCTTCTTAAATTATAAAGGCTTGAAGTGTTCTTAGTGAAAAGCCTAACAATAGCTTTACGAGCTAAATTATAATGAATTGAGTACATAAAAGTTAGGAGTTTCCTTTTGTATACATAATTTAAAGTTGCCATTTTGCAGTTGCCAGCAAATCTCTCTCAGTTAAATTGTCTGGTAGTCTATGAATAATTTTCGCTGCACGCAAGTGTATACTGGACCGAAATGGACTATTCTACCCTGGCCATGTTGGAAGATAAAACAAAATATGCTAACGAAGAATGTTTTGTAAACGTCCACCAACAATGGCCGCTATGACACTGGGAACTACTAGTGTAGCTTGCGAATATTGCGCCTTTATTTGTAATTCAAAAACTCATGAATAATTAATGAGCATTTTGTCCAATCAGATGAAGCAAATCAGTCACGTGCATGCTCCATACCTGATAAAATCTCATCATTCTAAAAGGCCCGCGGAGGGATTTGAATTCTGTCCCAGGGGGAAACGGGGTTAATGATTGAGACAATGGAATTTCTATTGATGTTTCAGCTTTAATTCTCATTGAATTGCTAATTAGGATGAACGTTTTATACAAAGAATACTAATGAACATGAAATTTTATATAAAGTTTCATCCTAATTAAGAATTCACTGATAAAGACCCAAAGATAGCAAAAAGTACACGGAACAAAATGTCTTGACCCCCCTCCAAACAAAACAAAAATTTCATAACCCCCCTGCACACAATTCTGAAAAATATAGAGCCCCCCCCCCCCCCCCCCCCCCCCTCCCTCCCTCACACTGTTCACAGTTTTACATTTACAGAGGATTAAACACGGACTGAACATTATGTGGATCGGCTCTACTAAGGGGGGCCGAGGAATTTTTTTTGAAATTAAGGTTTCTGAGATCGCTGGAAATGTACCCAAACCTACCTTTAATTAATTTCAGATGTATCTAGAATTTTGAAAATTTTGAAAATTGCGGCCCCTTAGATGCGAAATGCACCCAAAAATATAGACAGCCCCCCCCCCCTTCTATGCTTATTTTTTCTGTGACCCCCCCTCTCATGCTCTTGAATTTTGATGACCCCCCCCCCCTCATTCTTGCCAGCCCCCCCCCCCCCCCAGGCATAAATAATGAATGGTCCCTAATATCAGCAGACTACCGAGATACACAGATAATATTTTAAAAATGAAGTTATCCAACTACCATTACTTGTTTAGCGAGCCACTGTTTAGTTCCAATTATCAAACCAAACTCAAAGCCGTAAAATAATAAAAAACTTGCAGTAAACTTACATATGTTGTGCCGGAGTCAAAAATTTAGAGTCTGCCGTCATGTCAGTCACATCGCTTTCCAAGTCTTGAACTTTATCGAGGTAAACCACGACACCAAATCCTTCAAGTGCAGGTTCCGTCTTGCATTGCGAAACGCCGCTTCAAACAACATAGTATGGTAATTTCTTCATGTCATTCCCTTGAGATATTCGTAATTGCAGGCGGTGATCACTCGAATATTTTGCATGGCGTTGTGAATACAAAGGTTCAATGGTTCATTAAGTAACCATTCCGTTGAGATGTGTCTTTCTTTCATTGCATTCTTAAAGCGTTTTTGAAGCCGTTTAAAACACTCACGGCACGTATTTTATCAAATCTAAAAATTATCGGGCTTCGCCCTCGAATTTTTTAAACTTGATAACACACTGCTGTTCGTGGTTTAAACAGTACCTAACAGCGATGACCGGGTTGACTAGTAGTCTGATCGTCATACACGGTACACAATAAATAGGTTTGCTTTTTAAAAACAATGAATGGCAGTTAGTTTGGTAAAGAAAATATACTAACCTGCATATCTGTGGTTCCTAACCCGTCGACTGACAATGTTTCTAGTTGTTTGGCAAATTCGACTGGGTTTGGATGCAAAACTCCCTCGCCATCACACACCAAACAACACTGCAGTAAAGCAATGAAGAAAAAACACGACGCAACCATCACGCGGTCGTTTTTGTATATAGAAAATCCACTAACATTCATGTTAGAGATTTACTAGCTCCGCTCTACTGTTAATATGCCGAGTATTGATCTGCACGTACGTACGTACTATGGTTAGAAAAGCATATGACGTCATATCGCTGATACTGTGCACGAACGACTGGGAAACTACTGTTTGAATGGAATCTACTTGTGGGCGGACTGACAGTAAAATTATACATGTTTCCGTTTAACTCTGTTGCTACCCAATTCAGATCATGTGACGTTACTCTGGAGACTGGTCTCTCTTTGAAAATTAATTATTTTCAGTTAGGCATGACTGCATTATGATTAGAATAATAAGGAAAATTACCCGGGGCCCGGTTGTTCGAAGCGAGGGTAACTTTATTCCGAGGCTAGCGCTTAATCTGTAATTAATTATCATCTGTTCAGTTTACTCTCGGGTAAGTGATTTAAATCCCGCGGTACTACGAACAGCCGGGCCCTGAGTAGCATCTGTTTACGTCACGTAAACATTTGAAGCAAAGCGTTTCACTAGCTTCTTTTAAACGTAAATTAATATAATTGTCTTTTGTTTACGAGATTTCTGACCCAATATTATTCGAAAAGTAACAGCTAGTGATAATCTTGGAACTTCGTAAATAGACTCCTTTGAATCTGTTCGATACTTGATCTTCTGAAATAAAAAGCGAACGCATTTGGGCAATACTTCTGCTCTCGGTTGCACGTTTTCAAACCGTGAACAATGCGTGGCTTTTGAAATGTTAAAAATTACCGCTTTTGCATAATTTAGAGATTTTAGCGCTAATTCAGTACACTACATCTCTTTGTTTAGGTTGTGCTAAAGTAGTGTTTCTGAACCAGGAACTTTCTGATAATTTCTAAACTAACAGTCATGCGGTGTGCAGTGTTTTGTTCTTCTATCAAATATGATGAGTAAGAATAAGAACAACACTTTTATTTGCTCTACAGATTAGTTCTAATTAAAGTAAGATTGATAAAAATATGGCTTTATAGTCAGCATGAGAAATGGCGAGAGTCATTCGCATCGATCCATTAAACAAGTAGTGAGACAACTATGACCTGCATTGTTTCGGGAGCGCTTTGTGCAAACCAAAAGTTTATCAATAGCTCGATAACCGAGAAATTACCATTTTGGGTAAAGAGACTGAAACAAAAAGTAGCACTGCTTTTTTTTATTTAGGCAGTTCACTTAGGGCATGGGTTGCATATAACCAAAAGTGCAATTTGGTAGATAAAAAATCGTATCAAAAATTCAAAAACGCAAACCGGCCAAGACTAAAACAATTTTTGGGTCGCACTTTTGGATGGTAATTATTGAATACACGAACGTTCTAGCGATTGCATTTTCAGTTTCATAACATTCTACAACAGGAGCAGCAGTTATTTCCTTCTCGAAATGACTGTGAGAGTGGATTCTGCCGCGCTGCATTCTCCTCGTAAAACCCGCCGTAAGGAAACTGAGCGCCGGGGAAGTATACGTCCGTCCATGACTGAATCAAAATAATTCCCGCGCTTTCTCTTCTGCATTGAGTTCTGGTTTACATTTTACTGACAGCCGCTGACAGTTCCTGCTGCGTTTCCTATTGTTAAGCCGAATTTTTGGGGAATCTACCGGTCATGGCCCGTGTACGCCGCACAAGATACGTCACAGCATTGCATAAATAAGTAGTAACTAATACGACAACTATAAGGGACTGTTCGTTTATTACGTCGCAGGGGGGGCTGGTGGTTTTATGGGGGAGCTAAATTTTTTGAACATGCAAAATTTATGGGAGTAAATTTTAAAATTCTAAAGAAATAGAGGGGGTAACATTTTATAGAGAAGATTTTAGAAAAGAAGAAGGACGAAGAACGTCCCACAGGAAGTCCGATCGAGTAACAACGATTTAACTGGAGGAGTACTCGACATGAGCATGGCAATAAACGGTCAGCGGTAATAATATCGGTGATACCAGTTACGCCTCTTCTACCCTGGATGCCATGCAGAGATTGGGTTCTGTTTAGGCGCGAAGGAGCGAATGTTGTCGCTTCGCTCCTCGATGGCGGCGCTTCGCGCCTTTTGCGTTAGAGAGGGCAGTAGAACCTCGCTTTTTAGTCGCGTTCAGAGAGGGTAGTAGAACCTCGCTTTTCGCGTTAGAGGGCAGTAGAACCTTGCTTTTTGCGTTAGAGAGGACAGTAGAACCTCGCTTTTCGCGTTAGAGAGGGCAGTAGAACCTCGCTTTTCGCGTTAGAGAAGCAGTAGAACGGCCTCGCTTTTCGCGTTAGAGAGGGCAGTAGAACCTCGCTTTTTGTAAAATTAGAGAGGGCAGTAGAACCTCTGGCATCCAGGATACGCCTCTTCTGGTTGAAAATGACAATATTCAAGGTATGGAATATACTCTGGAGTTCAAGTAAATTAAGCTGTGAAAGCGAATTCCTTTGGAGAATGATCATAAGCTTCTTAATATGTGTAACTAACAACATTCAGACCATAGCAAGGGTCCAGGAGTTTGTCCCTGAAAGGGTGTCTGTCTGAGTGGGGAAAACATGAAAAAAGACGAGTAGATTTTATAGGCTTCGTTAAAATAATAAATAGCCTATTCCATGCATTAAGCTTTCTTGAACAGTCCACAAGCCCCTGGCCACGTTTCCCTTCTGATACCTTTGTTGATTCATTGCTGGACCATACAGTCCATTGCAAAGAAGATCTAATTAATATATTTTCCTATCAAAGATGCTTTTCTAATCTGACCTTTTGTCCTGCCAGTTTAATGCTAGTGCTTAGTTCATCTGTCTCAAGCTCTGCTATCTTTGCTAGCTATCTTAGCCGCCATTTTGAAACAAACGTAACTTGGCGATTATTTGGAACCGTTTCGAATTGGTGACTAAATTATAGTTTTTGAGGGGAAGTTTTTTTAAAAGGGGGTCTTAACTTAAAAAAAAATCAAGAGACAGGGGTAGATTTTTTATCCAGAATGTTTTTCCAAAAAACCACCAGCCCCCCCTGCGACGTAATAAACGAACAGTCCCTAAGACTATAAGAAGCGAACTGTGTCAGAGTGCCAAGAGTGTCAGAGTGCTAGGAGTGTCAGAGTACCAGGAGTGCCAGGAGTGTCAGAGTGCCACTGAGGAGTCCCACCCAAGCACTACGGCGACTTTGATGTTTTGGTCGGATTTCCAATTTCACAGAAAGCTTTAAAATTACAGTCGCATATGAAAACCTCACATGTTGACGGATTTTAATCCAAATGTATAAACATATTTTTCCAGAAATGTAGTATATGCGACCCATGCCTTACTGCTCGTTCCCAAAGTAACGCAAGAAATGCTACGGACAGCGTTCTTGAAATCGCAAGGTCGTTTTATTCGTTTAGACGGTTTTATTGACTCGAAGTGATTTCAACAGCTACCGTTTATTGAAGCGCAGTTTACGATTATTTATACGTCTATTTATAATCAAGTACATCGCGGGGAGGGGTAAATCCCTATAACACCGGTTTATTTAGTAGATTGGTCGTGTGCTCAGGTGAGTTTGTCTTTCCGGCCAACCTTCCCACCGGTCCTTTGTTATTCTGTCCGATTTCATACTTGCAGCTATGAGCCCGGGGTTGTTGTAACTGGTTACTCCACAGGCAGCCCAAGCTCAAAGATTGAAATCAGTGGTTTCAACGCATTCTCAACTAAAATCAGATTTTATCATTTACAATTATTCCGATGAAAACTGTGTGAATTACCCTGTTTTTCGGAAGCGTAATTTGTCCCTCTACTTTTTGGCCATTATTGGCGGTGCGAAAACAAACAGCATTTCAGGAAGACATGTTTTAATATACGCAAAAATTTATACATTTCTTAGGATTAATGTGTGAGGTTAAATAAACCAAAGTCCTCAGATCTAGCGGATAATACTAAACCCCGATTCCGCATTGCGGAATAAATGTTTTCTCAAAATATCCTACAAGAACAAATCTGATGCAAGTGATCATTGAAAAAAAGGCTCATTTGCCTACAAAACCGGTTTAGACAGGCATAGCTTCAAGGCCCTGCTTCGAATTTCAAAACCGTTGCAGTTGGTTGTAATTAGACTAATTATTAAAACCAATCAGCTATGTACGTTTTAGCTCTACATAGGCCCTGAACCTGGTAATAAGTTCATGTCCTAGATACACCAATATGTTACTGACGTTCTATGACCGAAACATAATAGAACGTAATTAACCTATTGTTGTATCTAGGACATGAACTTATTACCCTGAACGTCACATACCAGTTAATTACTAGCAGCTCTTTCTTTGGCAATATAGTTTTGTTTAGCATGCAGTGCAAACGAGAACTGAGACTCGATTCACAGACGATCGAAAGTGTACCCGAAATCTGGCCAAGCCGATCTATAAATTTGTGAGAATAACACCGGCTTAAACATGAGTAATTGATTAGGATATAAGAATTACACATTAGTTGGACATTGTAATAATTAACTTAATAAATAATAATTAACTTTATTTCAACACGGTAAACGGCTCAGTAAAACTGATTTTCAGACATGACGTGCATAGTAATAACAATAATAATACAGTGAAGTAATAATATAACAGTTAAGTAATATATAATATAATCTATATAATATAAAATGCACAGCTGAACTAATACCTACATGTTAGTAATAATATACTAATAATATCCCTTCCCCGTAAAAACTTATATTATAAGAATAAATTGTGTTATCGTTTGAGGGCTCTTCTGAAGGTTGTCAAGCTGTCGAGTTCTCTTATTTCATTTGAAAGCTCATTCCAGGCAATGGTACCGCGATAGGAGAAGGAGCGTTTCATGAAATTGGTTTTTGGCTTAGGAGGTTGTAGGTCAAATTTGCTGCCTCTAAGATTGTAGCTATGCACATCTGAGGTCAGTGTAAATAGGTCCTGTAAATAGTCTGGTGCTATCTTGTGAAAGACCTTGAACATCATAATCCGTAATTGGAATTGTTGTCTTTTATTTAAATTTGGCCAGTCAAGTTTCTCAAGGAGGTCGTGAGACCCGACTGAGTAATCTGCCCTAGTAATTATACGAGCTGCTCTATTCTGCAGCTTTTGTAATTGATCAGCACGTGTTTTGGAGCAGTTCCCCCAGACGATGCTACAATAGTCAAAGTATGGCTGTACTAATGAATTATAAACAGATATTAGTGTGTCTATATTATTTGTCAAGTTTCTTGTTTTATATAACATACGCAGGCCATTTGACACTTTTGAAATTACATGCTTAATTTGCTCATCCCAATTTAATGATTCATCAATGTGTATTCCTAAAAGTTTGATAGTCTCTTTTTGCTTAACAGCTTTGTTGTTTATAGAGAGATCCATGGATTTTGTCTTTTCTAACTTTTGTCTGGAGCCTATTGTCATGTAATTTGTTTTTTTGGTATTACAACTAAGCTTGTTCGTCTTTAACCAATTATCTACAGCAGCTAAATCTTCGTTTAACATGTCCTGTACATCTCGGATGTCTTCGCCTGCTGTTGTGATATATGTATCATCAGCAAACATCCCAGGTATCGAGTGATTTAGGCATTTTGGAAAATCATTTACGTAAATAATAAACAACAGGGGACCTAATATGGACCCTTGAGGAATACCACAAGTTATTTGTTCTTCTTTAGATAAGACTCCATTTACATGACACCTCTGGTTCCTATTACTTAAATATGACTTAAATACTTGCAGAGCTCTACCGTTGATACCATAACAACTTAGTTTGCGCAATAAAATGTTGTGATCTACAGTATCAAATGCTTTCTTTAAGTCAATAAAGACATTTCCATTCAAACAACCATTGTCCATATTTTTAAGCCAAATTTCTGTCGCAACATGTAGAGCTGTGCAGGTTGAATACGAGGTGCGAAAACCAGATTGAGAATCTGTTAACAGTTTGTTATATTTTAAGAAGGCTGAGAGTTGTGTGTGAACAGGATCCTGGTGTGAACTATTCTTTCTGCAACTTTGGAAATTGCAGGGAGAATAGAAATAGGTCTATAATTATCGGGCAAATTTCTTTCATCCGACTTATAAATAGGAGAGACATTAGCCTTTTTCCAGTCGTCAGGAAAAATACCTGTCGCGAACATTTGGTTAATAATTTCGCAGACGGACTCGGAGATGTATGGACTAGCTAATTTTAAAAGCTTGCTAGACGGATTTTATCTAGCCCGCAGCTTTTTGAAGTATTGAGGCCCGACATGAGTTTATGTACATATTCCTCAGTTACAGGGCTAAATTCAAAATTGGCATCTGAACCTTTAATGTAGTCTTCGGGTACACAGTTAGTCCCTGGAATTTCAGATGCCAATTTTTGTCCTAGAGAGCAAAAATGCGAATTCATTTGATCAGCTATTTCCTGGTTATCAGTGAATTTCGCCCCGGCAATACACAATTCATTGATAACTGTTGTATTTGATTTTCGACCTAAGGAGTTATTTATAACTTTCCATGTTTCTTTTATATTACCACTGTTTTCCTTAATGCCCTCATTGAAATATTTAGCTTTTGTTGCTTTAATGCATGCATTGACCTCATTTCTTGCCTGCTTGTAATCCCTCCAATGATGATCTGAATTATGCTTAATAGCTTGTTTCTTTTTAAAATAATCACGCTGTCTCATTTTTTGTTTTAGCTCGGCAGTTATCCATGGTGAATATTTACTCCGCACTTTTCTTTGCCTAATTGGAGCGTGTTTATTTACGACCTCTAAGAATAGCGATTTCCAGATGTCCCACATTTCATTTGGGTCGTCCGGGAGGGTGGCAAAATGAAATGGAGTTTCTTTCAATTCTTCAACGAAGACATTAGAATCAAAAAAATTATATTGTCTTGATTCTATTATCTTAGGTGCATTTTTTGACGAGTTATGCTTACGAATGACATAGATTAAACTATGATCTGAAATACCAATATGTACAACGCCGTGACAGGTTATTTTGTTTGGTTCATTCGTGATGATATGGTCTATTAACGTGCGTGAATTGGGTGTTATTCTTGTTGCTTTGTCAATAATCTGTACATACTGGTATGTCTCTACGAGAAAGTTTAGACAGCTTGTGTTTTGGTCTAGGGTTTGCGACAGTAAATTGCAATTAAAATCGCCTAAAATTATGCTCTCTTTTTGCTCTTTATCAAGATTTGATAAGTAGCTTTCAAACTTTTCAAGTACCTCAATCCTAGAATCCGGTGGCCTATACCAGGTTGTTACAAGGAAAGGCTTTGTCTTCGGTTTTCTGATCTCAATTGTTAAAATTTCCAATCCTTCAGAATTGAGATCCAGCCTTGTGATATAATTTAAGGTGTCCCTGACATAAAAAGCTATCCCCCACCGTGTCTATTCGTCTATTCCTATCAAGTCTTAATAAATTATAGCCCTCAATATCGATTTCAGAATCAGGTATGGTATTGTTAAGTCTCGTTTCATTTAACGCTAAAATATCGATCGTAGTGTCATGCATTAAAATACTTAATTCGTCGTGATGTTTGGGTAAACTAGCTATATTAAGGGCAGCCAATTTGAAACCCCTGACTTTAGGCATCACGCCATCAGAGTAATTAAATCTGCTGGTGAGTGATCGACCTTACCAGTCTCAGGTAGCTGTCCCATGATGTGTCTTGTCTGACTTGTTTCTTGTGACTTGGTTTGTGATTTCTGCCCCTCTCTGGAAAACCCAGTAATCTGGTGGCATCTATGCTTGGGTGGAGCTTGGCATCAGTGGTCATTTGGTTTCCGTAGATATCTGCAAAAGTTGCTTCCCAGGATCTTGTCGCCATCCCTGTTTAGATGCAGCCCGGATCCATTTAAGTGATATTTTGTCAAGTTGTGGTTGTCAAGAAAATCCACGTTTATCTTGGAACACAGGTCCCTTGTAAGATTGTTGAAATTTGCTATTTTCTCAGCTGGAACACCCTCTCTGGTTATAACGCTTGATATTGCTATCTTCTTCACTTGTGGTCTCAGTTCTTCTACTAACGACTCCATCTTCCGCACGACTACATCTTCCCGTTCGTAAACCAGGTTATTGGTGCCTGCGTGTATAATTTTAACGCCAGCAACTCCCTCACGTTCTTCTGTATATTTTCAATTTTTGCTCCTCCATTTGTCTTTCTATCGACTTTACCACCCAGAGCATTGGACAATTTCTGCGGGTCTATATTCTTGGCCATGGAGTCTCCAACCAGGTAAACCTTTTTCCCAGTGCACACATTTGGTTTTTGTAGTTGAGGCGGCTCAGTCCAAGTTTTTGGTCGATTCGCAGCCTGTTGGTGCCTTTGCCTTTGACGAGACCTGTAATCAAATATTTGCCCAGCAAAATTTTCGCTTGGATGCTCTAGGGGCCTTCGCTTTTCGGTCGAATTCGGCGATTCGTCATCGTGAACTTCTAAGATTTCAAATTGGTTTCTAACACTCAAGGGTTCACAGTTTAATATTCGAGCGTCTCGCTTGCTTGTAACGCGAGTCCATTCCTGAGGACTTGAAGGCCGTCCTGATTGGCTCTGGAGCGTTCTTGCGAAATCAAGAGATTCTTGCTCTTGGCGTAGCTTAACGAGTTCTTCAGTTAGGTCATTGTTCCTGGTCATTAACGCCACGTGACTATCTTGTTTTTCTTTCAATGCACCAACGTCCTTTTTAAGTACTTCCATTGTTTGTGTTAAATGCGACATTCCGGCTAAAACCTCTTGAAGGTTCTTTTGTCTCAATGAAGTGGAAATTTGAATAACTGGCGGGAAGTGTTTCTTGGTCGTTTTTTTCATCGATATACTGATCCTTCTTCGCAGTTTCACTTGTCTCGCAGCCTTCTATGATAGTTTCACTCTGTGCAATAGTAGGGTTGCTGCCTACTGCAATCAGTAACCGATCAATAAGTACTTGCTTGTAGCCCTTCGTGTCCAGTTCTAACTTACTTAGTTCTGCCCGAAGCTCAGTAACAGTCAACTTCTTTATCGCTTCTGCTGACAAGCTGCTCATGTTGCACTCCTTTTCCTTGTTGAATGTAGTCGATATTGAATCAAAATGCCGAATGTTGCCTTCTAAATTTCTCCTGACCCGTACTTGACAGCACCACGATACCTCGCTTCAATTTCCAAACGCCGCTAGACTTATTTTTTAAGGAATTTTCGATTTAGATCGCTGTGTTATAAACTGACGCTTCTCCTAGACGAGCTTCTCCTAAGCTTTCCAAGTCGATATAAGTTAACTGACGCCGGCTATTTGCCCTTCTTATCGAAATTTAACGGAGCTCTCGAAAGTACGTCTACACTCTATCACGTCATTCAATGTACATTGTCTACCTGTTCAATCTATTCAGCTTTTCTTCAGTCTTGTGGCTGCATCAAACGCATGGGAATGTTTGCTCACACTCAGATGCGTCGTTCTGATCAGTTAGATTGGATGTATATTAGCCTCCTCCGCAGCAATCTCTATTTTTTGAAGAAATCAGATTATGGGCTCCCTGTGGCAGTTCACGATTTTAAAAATCTGATTTCTTCGAAAGTTAGAGATGCCTGCAGAGGGGGCTAGATGTATACTGTTCAAGTGAAATTTATCGGCTGTTTTAGTACGCTTGGGTTCGGCTCACGTCCACTGATTCAACAACAATCGCATCTCCGGGCCAAAATATCTCTCTCGGCAGGAATTCTCGGTGCTCAATGCCTTGGTTTACGCAGAATTATTCGAAGTAGAAACATCTGAAGGTTTTAGGTGATGGGCTGATACAATCCTCTTGATGTGACATGGCATAGACCCATTCGAAAAATGGCTGCAGCTAATTTGCATAATTTTGATATTCAATATTTTCTGAAGAATGAACTAGCCTATGTGAAAGAGTGAGTTCGTGTTAGCAACATGTAGCTCTTCGATAATGGAAGAATGTATCCTTACAGAGCAATCAACGTTTGAAACTCTCAAGAAACATGAAAACGAGGCTAGTCAGTCCTGACGTCCTGAATCTCATACAAAACTCTCTTACTTTAAACCTCAGTAACTTTGCAACACTTGGTGCTATGCTCTTTAAATTTTACAAACGTGCTCATTTTTGCATGCTCTCTGAAGTGGCAGTATTTCTTTTAGTGCCAACATTTCCTAACAACCCAAGTTTGGTGACACCATTTTTCGAATGGGTCTATAAGATATATTTTAAGTGAACCGTATTTAAAGATAACTAAGATATTCTCAACTGGTACATCACGCAGTCGTCGTTTTTCATTGATCGGGAGTCACCGTCACTGAGACAATAAAAGCATCAGTTCCCGGACAACTTCTCCATGTTCTTGTTCTCTGGCCATCTCATAACTATCGGTTTCGATTGCCAGGATGAAACCGCCAGGATGAAACCGCCAAGATAGATCGAGATATAGGTTTCTTACTTCAATATAATTTGAACGGTTCATTTGAACTCAAAGCTGCCGATGACGCTAGCGGTTGGATAATACCCGGCAGGTACAAAATGCAGACTGGAAAATGCGGACCGGAAAATGCAGACCAGACAAAATCAATAATAAACATCGATCGGCCTGTAACAAGGCGACTCTGCTGGGTTATATACGTCTTATAGCTCAGTTTGGGGGGCCTTAATACTTTTTTCTTGACTGCCGGCGAGCTACAGTGTATGCGTCAGCCACGCCGAATCCGAGCTTTTCACGACAATATTTCCTTAATAATAATATTTATAGAAAGCAAAACCTAGGTATTCCGAGGTATTTTGAATTATTTACTCACCTTTTGATTACATTCGTATTTAGCTGGGTTATTCAGTCCTGTCTTCTGTCCACCATTCTTAATTTATTGGTATGCACAGGAAGCCCAAAGCAGCCTCTCCAATTATATATACATTTGGGTTTCCTGAAATAAAACAATCGTCTTTTACCTGTGTCCTTTACCTCAAGCCACAAACTAGCCTAAACACCTAGGGGCTCAAGTTTTTTTTTTTTGTGACAGTTAACGTTGACGGGGTAAGTTGTAGGGGCCGTGTTTGGGTTAGTTCATGTGACGTTTTAATAAACCTTATTTTGAGAACGAATGCTTACCCTCTTATCCACGTTTCAAAGACGGATCTAAGACCTAAAAAATCAGCCATAGGTATTGTATTTAATAGAATGGTCACCGTGAGATCTGTTTCCACGCGGTCACCCATCCAACAACAGACCTCGCCCAATATATCGGGCTTAACCTCACAAGCCCATGCCTAATGCGCAAAAATTTCCCGGGCAACAATTTATAACAATAAAAGCTCTCCAGAGAAGAGGATGTCAAACAACCTGTATAGATTGTAAAGGGTGTAGCGGAGGAGCAAGAGACTTTCAGAACGCACGAGGAACGAAACGAACGGAGCATTTTCCTCTGGCCTATGGCCCGCGCCCTGGGGGTGGGGTATTGGTGTGAAACTTAAGGGGAGTCACAGCAGTCAGGATAAAGCTCAAGGTGCTAGTCAGAGAAGTTACTTTTATTAATAGATAAATACACTTATAATTACACTGTACCCCGAAAATCAACTGCCAAACAGGAAACCCAAATTCAGTAATTGGAGAGGCTGCTTTGGGCTTCCTGTGCATACCAATAAATTAAAAATGGTGGACAGAAGATCAGTTTAACGAAGACAGGACCCGGCTAATTAAAAGGTAAGTATTTTTTTTCCAAAATACTTCGGAATACCTAGCTTTTGCTTTCTATTATTAAGGAAATCTTGTCGTGAAAAGCTCGGATTCAGCGTGGCTGACGCAATTAAACCGTGGCTCGCCGGCAGTCAAGAAAAAAGTAAGACCCCGTATAAGACGTATATAACCCAGACAATTAATGGTCTAAGCCGTCTAAAGCCTTGTAGAGTCGCCCTGCTACAGACAGATAGATGTTTCTTATTGATTTTGTCTGGTCTGCATTTTCCGGTCTTCATTTTCCAGTCTACATTTTGTACCTGCCGGGATAATACCTACATGTGAAAACACCATACAATGAAATTGAATATCCCGGTGCCTGTGAAGTCTCAGCTTTGACCAATCGGATCAAGGACTAGTGTTATTTCAGGCGCGCAAAAAATTGAATACTGCCAAAAACCGAATAATAAATAAGCGTCACTTCAATTTTAGTTACACGTCGCCATGTGCTTTTATACGCACACAAGCCTTGTTGTTCATCTAAATCTTCAGGATCACATACACATTGAAGGTAGGTATTCCCCAGTTACGAGAGTGATAAACACAGCATTTAGATATTATTCAGGTTGCAAGTTACATCCAAGAAAGCATGTATAATTTAGATCAAGATTACTTTCACTTCACTGACATTGCCGACGTCTAAGTTGCTTTTCATTCAGTTATGTGTATCTCAAAAAGCAAAGCAAAATCAAAGTCACGACGTATGATCATCTAGCTGTTCCCGTTTAATATTTATAAGATATCGGGACCGATTGAATGTTGGATGTTTCCAGTAAATTTGGTCACTTGTGAGATATTTTAAGAAAGCAGTGCGGAATCGGGGTTTACTTGTCCGCCAGATTTGATCATTTTTGTGATATTTTTAGAATGCTTGTATTCCGCAGTGCGGAATCGGGGTTTACTTGTCCGCCAGGTTTGATCATTTTTATGATATTTTGAGAATGCTTGTATTCCGCAGTGCGGAATCGGGGTTTACTTGTCCGCCAGGTTTGATCATTTTTATGATATTTTGAGAATGCTTGTATTCCGCAGTGCGGAATCGGGGTTGACTTGTCCGCCAGGTTTGATCATTTTTATGATATTTTGAGAATGCTTGTATTCCGCAGTGCGGAATCGGGGTTTACTTGTCCGCCAGGTTTGATCATTTTTATGATATTTTGAGAATGCTTGTATTCCGCAGTGCGGAATCGGGGTTGACTTGTCCGCCAGGTTTGATCATTTTTATGATATTTTGAGAATGCTTGTATTCCGCAGTGCGGAATCGGGGTTTACTTGTCCGCCAGGTTTGATCATTTTTATGATATTTTGAGAATGCTTGTATTCCGCAGTGCGGAATCGGGGTTGACTTGTCCGCCAGATTTGATCATTTTTGTGATATTGTGAGAATGCTTGTATTCCGCAGTGCGGAATCGGGGTTTACTTGTCCGCCAGATTTGAACATTTTTGTAATATTGTGAGAATGCTTGTATTCCGCAGTGCGGAATCGGGGTTCAGATTTGTCCATCAGATTTCGTCATCTGTGCGATATTTTGAGAAACCGCGGAATCGGGAGTTCGATTTGTCCGCCAGAACTTTGTATTTGATATCCCAGTTTTCTGTATTTTTTTGTGTTCCGCTTATTTCAGTCTTAAACAACACTTACTTTTTGCATGAAAATGCCTTTCCGTTAGAAAATGTATTTTTATGTTGTTAAAAATGTCCAGTCCGCCAAAATAACGTTAATAGAGTATCTAGTAATTTCTGTGGCAACGTCAAAATACTAGTTATTTGGTGAAATAAAAACCTGTGGTCCGCCAACAACGTCTATATTTTATGCTTTGGGGGAAACACGTCTTGGTTATATGCGAAAACTGCATTATTAGCGCACGCATTCCCGGCTTAATATCGCGTTTTCATTGAATTTTTGAGGAATTTCGCAAAACGATAAAAACTGATTTTAGTTGAGAATGCGTTTTTCATGTTAGGAGAGAGGGGGCTCCCCTATTGAAAAGTCGGGGATGCTCGCCCTATCTTTTAGGGTCAAAATCGTCGGCTACGCTATCTCTTAGGGGTTAAAGGGCTAACGCGGATGTTTTTCTACAAGTTTGCTATCACTTAGGGTCTCTTGCCAAGGGTAGCCTTAATCTTGTTCTAATCATTGCACTTGTTACACGGGTATGCTATCTCTTAGGGGTAAAAGTCATGATGGACCACACCCAAATTGCTATCTCTTAGGGGTTAAATTCATTTTTCCCAACGAGCATCCCCAACCTTTTTATAGGGGAGTCCCCCCTCAGAGAAATTTTCAGTGTAGCAGTGTTAGGGTTAGGTATACTGAGGCACCCTATCGTACGCGTCCTAGAAAATGAGATAAGAAAGGTCTGTATATATGTCTCTGTGTAGATCAGGCTCTTGGCCGACAGGGGTACTCTATTTTGTCCATAAACCGCGGGTAAAGGAAACGCCGCAAACATGACAAATTTAGAATTAACTTGGATTTTTCTAGTTAATTTAAATTCTAGTAAGACCATCCCTACTTTTTTGTTTCTCATCAGGTCCGACCGACCGAATTTTTTTCGTTTTCTAAAAAAAGGGGGGTAATTGGGGGAAGGAAACATGGATAAGTAGAGACTCGGGAATAGTTACTACCCCAGTTTATTAGTATAGCTACATGTCTGAGCGAACGGCATCCACGTACATGGCATTTAATTAGCTTAAGTAGATTGTGCTAGCTTTTTGGAGCCGTCTTTGTCTCTAAATGGACAGCAAATGAAATTCTTAATATGACCATGCATACAGTGACGTCAAACCTCTATGACGTCATTAAAGTAGGGGAGAGGTGGCGAGCCCAGGTTATCTTCAATATAAACAATTTGAAGCTACAGATACTACAGTCCAACGAAGATTGTCTTGTGAAGAAAGTGGAATGTATCTTTTTTTGTTTATTCCTCATTTAATACCTATAAATACATTGTCATAAAGGATACTGAATTACAATTACTTTCCTCATCAATTTCATTGTTCTGTTAACTAAATATAAAAAAAAAACTGTTTAAATGTTATTTTGAAAGTCTTTTGAAATTAGAAAGTTATTGATATAATCGTATCCTGGTTTACTTTGTCCTGAAGTTCAGAAAGCCAAGATACATGTATATATCCCAAGGGTTCTCTGCCAAAGTTTGGGTAGAAAACAAACCCTGACCATGTTAAGACATGTATCTGTTTAAGATTAACTATTTAAATTTAGGACTCTATTCAATACTCTAGGCCTATTCTGGCTTTGTTCTCACGTGAAAGCTATATTACCTGTACAAGAATGTGTTACTGGATAGGTGCCTTGCCATGGGCTTATCCCCAGGTTAAGAAGAACATTTCATAATTGTATGCTTGTAGATATCCTCACAGCCATAAGGTAATATGTCTGAATTTACACATATGGCAAAATCTGGGGCTCAGCTTCAAATCAGTGGTACAACCATATAATGAACATTGGTATTAATGTACTTCTGTAGAAATTATAACCACCAAGGTATTTCAAAATGGCGATTAATTGCAATAAAATTATCCCACTACTATTAAAAGAAAAAAAGAAAGAAAAAGACATTGAAAAAGTGGTAAATATTTTTATTACCTCAAATGCTAATTGTTTTCTGTAGTACACACATGACATTTACGTTCAGCCATATCGATATCTAAAATAGACAGCCACTCGTAAAATGTTCACAGGAGAAAAATGGGTGTCCACTCTACTGAAAAATAGTTTTTGGAACTAACTACAGAATATATTTATAAACTAACGTTTATACTTGAGCCAGTTGAGATCCGCTCAATAGTGTATGTCGATTAAAATGGAGACCATGACGAATTTAATCCAAGAGAGACTTCCATACTTTAACGCATATTAGTATATACCACACCAGTGAATATCACTTTTCGTGCGCTCTGATTGGCTACTCAAACAGTGAATATGATTTCATATTCACCTCCGAGCGAAGCAGTGATCACCTCGCGCGAGTTTTTGTCCATTTGACAGAAAATTAAATAAGTATATGGTGCTGGCTATTCACCTGCAGTGTGGTATATACTAAAACAATTATTCACCTCGGTGTCGGAGAATAGTGGTGGATATTTACCTCGGTAAATATACACCACTATTCCCCTCCACTTCGGTGAATAATTGTTAAATACACCTTTCAGTCGAAATTATCCAGTGAAGAGGCTCGATTAATCCTACTAGCTCAATCCCTTGTCCTTGACCTTGTGCAATGCAACCAACCGGCACTTGTCTGAGTTGTCAGCTGTTGGAGCTGTAAAGATTTATCTTTCTCGAAAATTCAGTCGTTTTTTCCCTTTTATAAGCGATTTAATACATTTCTGCCAGTAGAGGGCCCTCTCTCTCCAGATAAAAATAAAAGCTTTTATTTCCACCTGACCTGGACAAAGAAAACCTTTGCTAACAGAGAACCGATTTCACGGCTTCAAGATGGCCGGAGATGTTCACTGCTTCGTGTCAGGCAGCAAATGAGCAATTTTGAAAACTTGGGGACTGGGGACGAAACACCGGGAGCATACACCACCTGTGGCGCACACCGCGGCAAAACGGTATGCTCCGCTGGCCAAAAGAACGAAGGCTCTGCTATCAAATACAAATTACCGAGGTCTTTAACTTTTTTAGTAAATCATTTTATAACTTAGTAAAGTCACAGTGAATTAGAAATTAAGAAAACTTCAACCTGTTAAAGTCTCAGGCTTATCTTTTAATGATAAAGTGTCCGAAGACTACTGCAATGCTGATCAAATACAACGCTTGTCGAGGTTATACGATATTTCGGCTGGCCAGTACCAGCCTTCTTGTCGTATAAACCTCGACAAGCGTTGTATTTGATCAGCATTGCAGTAGTCTTCGGATACTTTATCATTATATTTTCTTCTTCTTGCTGATCAAGATCTGTTTTTTGATCCAACGTCTGGCAGGATTGATTGTATACGGTTTTTGCTGTGGTTTTCTAACCTTAACTATATATATTATCTTTTAAGTAGTTTTCTTCTTTTTTTTTGGACAAAACAGTTCACAAATGGATACTTTTAAGCAGAAATCTTAAAATCAAAACTGTTTCATTTCAGTTTTCGCGGGAAACTGGGGGCGGCCGCGCGCCGACAAGAAATAGCAAATACGCATGCGCGTGACGTTTTGCCGCGGTGTGCCTGTGGCGAGCCTATGCAAAAAAAATAGGATTACAGTCAACTCTCTCTTAAGCGACCATCCTTGGTGCACGGACAAAGTGGTCGCTTACGGGAGGTGGTCGATTACGGGAAAAAGCAACACAGGTAGCCCAAGTGATTGCTAAACGGATCAGACTTCTAACACAGCTCTAGCGCGCTGTCACCATAACAACATAGCTAAGAACAGAAGTTCTAGCTCAAGTTTTTCCAATCTTTATTAGTTTCTTATCTGTCAGCGCCATTAAAAATTGAACTTTGTGGTATCTGAGTAATGATTTTCTAAAAATACAGTACAATCTACTTTGGTGGTCGCTTATCGGAAACAAAAAAAATAGCGTTGGTCGCTTACGAGAGAGTTTTTACAACAGAATTTGACTGAAAAAAAAACGGTTCTTTGGTAAAGTGGTCGCTTATGGGAGGTGGTCGCTTACGGGAAGTGGAGAGAGGGAGAGAGTTGACTGTACAGCTATTAATACAATTCTGAAATTAAATATGTTTTTCCTAAATTTATTAATACGTATACACATTTACAATTTCAAAGTCACAATAGCTTGTGAATATTCGTTTTTTTAAGCCGCGCATGCGCCAAAATTTGAAAGGGCTAACGAAATTTTGATCACGACTCATATCAGCTGTGTTAATAATGGCAGAGCTTGAGGGCCGAATTCAGCAAACAATACTGATATCTAGTGACCTATAGTAGGGCCGACACTGAAAACTTTCCCAACAGAGAATGCTTTGCCCAAGCCGTTTTCGAAGGATGGGAGCAAATTAACAACAACAAGGTTATTCAATTGGTGGTGGTTTCTTTACTCCGAGGGTCACGCAGAGCTTGAAGAGACAAATCTGGAAACGAATCGCTATCACTATCACATGGCTCTGAAGTTAAAGACGAAATCAAGGTGATTGAATGTAAAACCGATATATAGACGAGAAATATGGTATCCAGGTGCAATTTAGTGGCTTCCACGTATTACAGTGCGTATAGATATGTAATAATAATAATAGTTCTTATACGCATTATGCATGCCTAAATGCGTTTACAAGTTTGAATATAGTATAACTAATAATATATATGTCAAATTTACAATGTCAAATATATATATATAAATATATATAATGTACATACACGAAATTAAACTAATATTCTATAAGAATTAAAAAGGTGGGTCTTAAGAAGCGCCTTAAAATGACATAATGACTCTGCATTTCTTATATGAACTGGAAGTGCATTCCAGAGACTTGGTCCAGCAACGGAAAAGGCGCGCTCCCCGTGGGTAGCCGAAAAGGACTTGGGGACTGACAGTAAACCAAGAGTAGAAGAGCGCTAGGAACATAAGGCTTGATGAGATCAGTAACATATGAAGGCGCACAAGAATGGATCGACTTAAAAACTAACAGACATATTTTAAAAATACTACGCTCTCTAATAGGTAGCCAGTGCAAATCACGCAAAATAGTAATATGGTCTCTCTGCTTAGCACGGGTTACTAACATTGCTGCTGCGTTTTGTACACGCTGAAGTTTGGAGATTTCCGTGGCAGGTAAACCATATAAAAGTGAATTACAATAATCATGCAAGCTTGGTCGTAATAAATGCGTGTACTAGACGTTCAGTGCTGGACCTGCTTAAATACTTCCTTATTCTACCTATATTTTTGAGCGAGTGTAAAGCGGATCGGCATACTTTGTTAACGTGACGAGACATAGTCAAATGACGATCGAAGATGACGCCAAGGTTCCCAGCCTCATTAGCAGGTACTAGACTATGTTTACCAAGTATGATGCTAGCTCAAGCTTACTGAACCGAGAGGAGAAATGGACTACTTCCGTCTTAGATGGATTACTGACAAGTTTTTTGCAAGGAAAAAAGTTTGAATGTCTTGAATACAAAGATCTAAGCTATCCAGTGATGACTGCCTAAACGCAAGATTCATCGTAATGTAGAGTTGCGAATCGCCTGCATAAAGCATACAATCGAGGCCATGTGACTTAATAATGTCTTGTAATGAGGCAAAATACAATATGAATAGCAATGGGCCCAATACCGAGCTGTGAGGGACACCAGATGTAATTGGTTGGAACTTGGACTCGGTACTTCCTATCACAACCTGTTGAGAGCGACAGTGAAGATAAGACGTAAACCAACTAAGGACAGATCCAGTAAATCCAAACTGAGATTCAAGTCTGCAGATAAGTAAATAATGATCAATAGCGTCGAAAGCAGAGGACAGGTCAAGGAGCATCAGAACAACCTCTTTCTTTTGGTCCAAGACACGAAGGATATCATTATGAACACGTAATAGCGCAGTCTCAGTGCTATGGTACTGCCGATAGGCCGCTTGTAGACTGGGGTAAAGTTTGTTAACTCTACCCGTTATGCAACGAAGGAAGACCGCGATCAGCTCTTCACTCAGCCAGACCAGACTTCCCAGACTCGACGTATATTTACCGCTTATTAGTCTGTTTGACAAAATGGCAGAGATTCTCCTGGCCTATGGCATACCTAGAGAAACAGTCGATGCAATCATGATGCTGTACAAGAACACTCGATCCATGGTACGATCCCCTAATGGGGACACCGACTTCTTTGACATACTTGCAGGGGTTCAGCAGGGTGATACACTTGCCCCGTACCTGTTTGTTATCTGTCTAGACTACGTTCTACGAACATCAGCTGACGAGCACAGCGATCTAGGATTTACCCTGGAAAGAGCTAGGAGTCGTCGCTATCCTGCACAGAAAATCACTGATGTTGATTACGCTGATGACCTTGCTCTCTTTGCTGACGATATAGTCAATGCTAGGAGTATTGGACTATACGTGAACTCCCGCAAAACCGAGTTCGTGCTCTATAGCACAGGAGGTACCATCAACTCTCTAGACGGTGACAATATCAAAAAGACCGATGATTTTATCTATCTTGGCAGCAACATCGCCTCCACTAGGAGAGACGTCGAGCTACGCCTCGGCAAGGCCTGGGGAGCACTTAACAGCCTCGACACGGTTTGGAAATAAAACCTGCCTCCGGACCTGAAACGCAACTTTTTCCGAGCCACCGTCGAGTCAGTCTTGGTCTACGGTTCTACCACCTGGACGCTGACGGCAAAACTGCAGTCCTCACTCGACGGTGCTTTTACGCGCTTGCTGAGAGCAGCATTGAATGTCACCTGGAGAGATCACCTCACAAACAGGGTGCTCTACGGAAATATTCCTCCGTTATCCACCACTATTCGGGAGAGGAGGTTGCAATTCGCTGGCCACTGCTGGCGAAGCAAAGAAGAGTTAGCCAGCGACCTCCTCCTTTGGCAGCCCAAGCACGGTTACACCTCAGTGGGTCGTCCCGCACGTACCTTCCTAGATCAACTACGGGACGACACAGGCTGTCATCCTGAAGAGCTTCCAGCTGCGATGGCAGATAGGAAGGGATGGAGGGCAAGAGTCAAGGGGTCCGAGCAAGCTCGACCGGATGATGATTAGTCTGTTGGGTTACCTGTGGAATATCGATCTGTTTTGTTTCGTAAGTGATCTCAGAAGAGTTCATATAATTGCTCCGTGTGAATTCTCTTTTCCGGTTCCTAAGAAATAAATCTTAAAAAATAAAAGATTGATACTTAATGAAGTTGTGTGAGTAGTTTTTGGGCCTTCTAAAGCAGTTATTAGACCTCGAAGTTTTGACGGTTGGCCGCGTGTCTACTATTAATAATTAGACACGGCTTTAGGGTGCTTTCGCCCGATGTGACCTCACTCGCCGCCTAAAAAATCGACACGAAATTCAAATCAATTTCGTCTCTGCTTTGGGCACACAAATTCAGAGATGTGTAAGCACTTCTCATCCAAGTTTCAGACCAAACGACGTGAAAACGGCCTAGAAAATAAATTCCGAATTTCAAAATATATCAATCGGTATACGATCTGCAACATTATCGGTCCACATATCAGCCGTAGAAATCGCTGGCGACGCTTTCAAGATGCGTGGACATGGCAACCGAAAACTACCCCTCCCCACTTAAAGGAGAATTGTCATGCACTTCAAGTAGAATTCGGAAGTAAGGCAGCCTTCTTTGAGCAGTTAGGCATATAATTTACATGAGAAGAAAAAGGAGTGGGCCGAGAGTTGTTCTGAGAGGGACTCCACATTTTATGTTAAGCATTGTGGATTTTACGTTATCAATCTCAACATACCGGCTGAGTTCTATTCTGCAGATAATTAGTGAACCAAAGTAGTGGGGCACCGCGGATTCCATACCTATATAACCTAGTTAGCAAAATGTTGTGGTCGACGTTATCGAGCCCAAGAATATGCCACATGTAAATTTCTTATTGTCGATATTCAATTTAAACTGGTCAGTGAGCTCCAGTATAGCTTAGCTTGCTCAGCTGAGTGATCTTTTCTAAAACCAAATCGAAACTTGAAAAGAACATTATATTTGTCTAGAAATGCAATTAGTTGATTATATACAAGCCTTTCAAGAACTTTAATTTAGCAAACTTTTAGGGGGAAAGTACAGCTATTGACCTGTAACTGCCAGCATCAGTTACAGGACCACTTTTGTAGATTGGAATTAATAACTTTAGAAGTTTTGGAAATACTTGGAACATTTGGAACAATACAATTCGTGATGCATGGACTCATTATAAATTTGAGTAAGTGGAACTGACATATATATATATAGTGGCTGGCTGGCTGGCTATACTAATAAGTTTATGTGGAATGTCTACTGATGCTTCATTACTGTTCAGTGCAGATAGGGCTGAGTCGACTTGGCTGCGGTCAACAGTAGAGAATACAAAGCTAGATGATAGGTTGTTTGGCAAGAATAGGGGGCTGATGATTTTTTTGTCAGGTTAGGGCCAACGTTTATAATATATCGATTAAGATGAGCAACTATTATATTGTCAGTGAATGCTTTATTGTTGTGAATGAGTCGTCTGGTAGGAATTGTCTGGGATTTGGAGCTTCTATTAATCAAGGAGTCAATCAACTTCCAGGTGTTTTCAAGGTTACATTTGTTTAATTCATATTGGCATTTATAGTACGCTGATTTGTATTGCTTTTATAGTCTGTTAAAATAAGAGTATTTGTAAAGGTCTTATATTCCCTTTTTTAACAGCATCATTGCTCGTTTGGCTTGTACTTTCGTTTAGCTCGGAAAGTGGATAGTGTTGACCTACTATCTTATATGGATAATACCAGCCATTCGTTCTCCTTCCAGAAAATAGAAATCTCACAAATCATCGAACTAATTGATGATAAGAAAGCAACGGGCTTAGATAAAATCCCTTCAAAGCTGGGGATATCATTCCTCCCTCTTTAGCAACACTTCTCAATCAGTCAGTTATCTATGGGTATTTTTCCTGCAGACTGGAAAATAGCTCCGGTCTCACCTGTCTTCAAGAAGGGCACAAAATCGGACCTGAACAACTATCGACCAATATCAGTCATCCCCCTAATTGCTAAGATATTCAAAAAAGTTATACACGATCAGTTATACCAATATTTTAATGAAAAAAATATGCATGCTTACAAATAGTCAATCTGGATTTTGGTCACTACACAGCACTCTCCCTGCAATGCTCGAGGCCAGGCGACAAATGATTGGTGTGTCAATATTGACAAAAGCTTTCTTAATGGTGTGATCTTCATATTGACTCAAAGAAGGACTTTGACACTATTAACCACACCATCATTATCCAAAAAACTAGCAAAATACGGATTAGACCATAATTCATTAAACTGGTTCGAATTATACCTATCTCATATAAATCAGCTATGTAGTGTTAATGTCCATTTATCGACCCCAAGTTCAATAACATGTGGCGTCCCTCAAGATCCTTAATTGGCCCGTTACTTTTTCTAATATACATAAATGACCTCCCAAATTGCCTAAATGATGGCTACCCTCGTATGTACGCTGGTGATACTAGCATAAGCTTTGCTGCTGAACTTGAAAAAATAATCAGACAATAAATAATTACTAAATGTCAACTTCTGGTTGAGGGCCAATAAGCTCAGTCTAAATGTAGCCAAGACAGAGTTTATGGTCATCGGTTCACGACAGAGGTTCAAACACAAGGTAACTGTGACGTCAGTGTACATATTGAGGGAAAAGAAATTAGTAAAGTCCATTCCAGCAAATCCCTCGGACTAAATATCGATGAGACACTGTCCTGGACCAAGCACATTGATATGAACTCAAAAAAGATATCCTCTGGTATTGGCGCTCTAAAGCGTGTCAGACCTTTTATTACCGAGGATACTGCAATCAAAATATACAAAGCGTTGATTGAACCTCACTTTGAATATTACAGTGCTGTATGGGACGGGCTTAGTCTAAAACTAAGTGATAAGTTGCAAAAATTGCAAAATCGTGCGGCTAGGGCAGTAACAATACCTAGATAATAGAACATAACTATCATACTTCAACACACGACATTCATGTAAAACAGTAGGCATATTTTATTTTTTTACAATCTCTGTATTTTGTAATTGTTTTATGCTATTACTGATGTTTACTCGTGTATAAATAAAGTGTATGTATGTATGTAATTCATCCCACTATGACACCAGCTCAGACCATTACTCATTTTTTCTTGGTTGGGATAAAATTGCAGTTGCACGAACAAAACAGAAAACACATGTCATGTACAAAACCTTAAACAATCGCACTCCAGCATATTTGCAATAGATGTTTTCCTATCGACAATTCAATTCAATTCAATTTTATTTTGCACTTATCGATAGAGCAAGTTACAATGCGAGAATAGAAGATAATAAATCAAGAGGAAAAATAAGAAAATAATATGAAAAAATAGTTACAGTGTGCAGAGGCCAATTAAGGTAGCAGAGCTTTCGAGTTGGCCTCTGCCATAAAAGGGCAATGCTTTTACAAATTATGTGAAATTAAGTTTAAAATAATAATAAAAAATCAAATCAAGGCAAGTACATACTACTAAGGTATTTTAAGCTATAAGCTTAGAACATTACAATTTTTTTAAATAATTATTATATAAAGAATTCTATGCTTGCTTCAACAACAAATGTTTTTTGTATTCTTTCTTGAAGCTTCAGATTCCTAATTGTTTTATATTAAGTGGTATTTCTTCCCATACTAGAGTAACGAAATATCGCAATGAGAATACTCCATAATTAGTTCCTATTTGTGATTTATGTAAATTATCACCTGAGGAATACCTAGTATTATAACTGTGTATTTGAGAAGCTGGGACAAGAACATTTTGTAAAATCAATGGAATATTCTGTTTATCATAGAGGATTTTATGAGCTAGAACTGCAGTTTTAAACTTACGTATGTTGTTAATCTTCAATATCCCCAGTAAATTTAATAAGGTGTAGAGCTTTCCCGATTTGGAACATAAAAAATACTTCTAATACATTTATTATGTTTAGTTGACAGTTTGGTCAGTCGAGAGGTATAAGTATTACCCCAGCTAACTAAACCACAATTTATATAAGGGTAGATCAGGATATAGTAAAAAAATATATATATATGTAAATCAAGGTAATGCCGTAGTTTATTGATTATGCCAATGTTCTTTGCTATCTTGCTACTGACATGTTTTATTTGGGGTTCCCAGTTTAGTTTCTCATCAATAAAGATTCCAAGATATTTTATATAAGATTTGCACTCCAAGTCTTTAATGCTGATATTGACTTTTTTAGCGGGAGAAGTTATAATCATATAATTTGTTTTCTTAAAATTTATCGACAATTTATTTATAGCACAATATTTAAAGACATTTTTCATTTCTTCATTCATAATGGTTTCAAGTTGTTTAGGGTCTTTATCAGAATAAAATATATTTGTATCATCAGCAAATATTCGAAATGACAGTTTGCTTGAGGAGTTTGGTAAATCATTTATATAAAGTAGGAACAATAGGGGGCCAAGTGTAGACCCTTGAGGGTCACCACACTTAGTAATCATAGTGCCTGATGCTATGTCGTCTATTTTACTAGTCACTTACGAATCAGAGAATTACTCCAGAGGTGTGACAGACAGATTTTCAGTAAAGTCCGCAGTAATTCTAATCACCCTCTGACTCAGCTTATGCCTAAAATTAAACCTTCTTCCAGGAACCTCAGAAAACAATCCTCCCTTTGGCCTAAAATAAACACCTCTCGCTTCAAGAACTCGTTTGTAAATAGATTAAATAGATTAATCTTTAGATATAACTTGGCCCTTTAATTATAGACAATTGTTACATTTATATTTACTATACTTATGACTTATTGTATTACTAATATTTCTTGTATTATTATGACTGTAAGACTCGGTACGTATTTTACCGGTTGAGAAATAAAGACATTATTATTATTATTATTATTTTAACATACTGGGTACGATTTTTAAGATAGCTAGCATAGGCTAGCAAACCAATTGAATGGAGTACCTCTGATACCATAATGATATACTAGGTTTTTTTTGTAAAATCTCATGGTTAACAGTATCAAAAGCTTTGGCAAAATCAAGGAATATTCCACAAGTAATCTGCTTCTTATCAATTGCCATCTTAAGGGTATGAGTAATCTCAAGTATAGCCTGTTCAGTAGAGTGGTTTTTTTTCTAAATCCAAACTGATACTGAAATAAGATATTGTGTTTGTCCAAAAATTTAACAAGCTGGTTATAAATAATTATTTCTAGTACCTTACTGAAAGGTGAGAGAATTTCAATAGGCCTATAGTTAGCTGGATCAGTGAGGACACCACTCTTATAGACTGGAGTTACTCGTGAAATTTTAAAAATATCTGGTACAATCGTATCCCTGTTGCTATAGATTGGTTATAGATATAGGGTAAAGGGCACTGCAAGTTGATTATTGGCAAGTTTAATCAGTTTATTTGGGATATCTAGTGAGGCCTTGCTAGCATTTAAGTTTGAGAACATTTGACTAACTTCTTCCTTAGTAATTTGAGACATAACAAAGCTAGATATTGGTGAATTCCGCATATATTGTACTGGACTTTCATGATCAGTAGTTTCAATTAACCTAGCAAGATCAGAGCCGACTGAGATAAAATGCTGGTTAAATTGTTCTGCAATTTCACGTTTGTTTATGTAGGTTTTATTATTTCTTATAATCCTAGTTGGTATTGTCTGTCCTTTCGTTTTCCGCTTAATCAGAGTACCAATAAGTTTCCAAGTTGCTTTTAGATTATCTTTATACATTTGGAAATGTGCCACATAATATTTTCTCCTACTTTCGTTTTTTAACCAGTTAAGCCGTATTAGAATAAGTCTTGTATTTTGCTACCTTTTCAGGATTACCACTTAAAAAGTATGTACGATATAGACTCTGTTTTGTTTTAATTGATTTAAGTATGCCATTTGTTATCCAGGGCTTTGATGATTGTTTAACTTTACTTCTTGGGACAGGTTTAACTGGTGCATGTTTATTGACTAATAGTGTTCTTAATAGTATTTATTGTTAAGTTAGCAGCTTGGTTTAAGTCAATATTATCACACTGGATGAGAAGCTCATCCCAATTAACAGAGTCGATACGATATCCTTCAAGTATTCCTCTTTCGAGAAATTTCTATAATCTCTAAAATAATGTTTTTGCTTCCTTATAGGAACATGAATATCTGTAATGCAGAATATTGGTAGATGATCAGAGATATCCATAGTGATAATTCCTGTAGTTATGTTTTGTATTAAGCTATTTGTGTAGATGTGATCGATTTAGGTTGAAGTATGATTAGTTGTTCTTGTTGGTTTTGTAATTATGGGTAGGAAGAGTTATTAGCATACAGCATGTCTAAATATTCTTCAGTTAAGGCATGTGTATTATATTTCAAAAATCTATATTCATATCTCCAAGGATGAAAACCTGGTATTTACTATCATTTAAGACTCTCAATTGTTCATTTAGCAAGGATGAAAATTCAGATAGGTTAGCATGTGGGTGCCTGTATATACAACCTATAATTATCTTATTCTTCTGTTTATTACCCGGGTCAATTTCAACCCAACATGATTCAATTGATTGCATAATAAGCTTAATATCAGAAATACCCACACCACCACCAGCTGTATCAGAGTCAACATGAACAATAACCTGGTATATCAATATTGGATACAGATTTAGGGTTAAGCTTAGTTTCACTGATAGCCATAATATCAGGTTTATTATTTAGAGTAAATAATAAATCGTTCAATAGGGTAAGATTCTTAGGAAGGCTTCTTGTGTTACAGTGAATCATTGATAGGGCTGTTTGGGTTATTCTGTCCAGAAGAGCACTATATTTAGGGACTGTATAATAATTAGATGTACATGTAGGTACATTTAGCATATAATCAGACACTCAAGTTACGACATGAGACTTATTCTCATAACAAATTACAACTACCAAAGCCACAAACTGAGTACCTAAAACCATAGTTAATAGAGTGGAATGGTTATGAAACCCAGCGACCTTCTTTGTTATATGTCTTTGTTAGCTTTTTTCAACCACTACCCTGCACAAAACACAATATAAATTCCAATGTGTTAATCAATCAGCCAATAGAAACGTGTGAGTTCAGTCGTTCAGGGGACGCTAATGAACTATGACCCTGCACAATCTTTTGTCTTGCCCAGTTCCAACATAAATCGCAGCGCAGTTGGTAGCCCCTTTGAAGTTTGCCGGGTTTCATAACCATTCCACTCTATTAACTTTGCTAAAACGCAGCTTTTAATTAGCTATTCTGGAGCTGCCTTATGGAACGGGCTTCCCAATAAACAAACTGAGAACAATAATGTCCCTCTCATGTTTCATGAGGGGCCGGGCGTTGACGACCTATTCTCATCACCGGACTCCCACACGGAATAGCCGGAGTTGATGCCCACACTTAATAGCCGGAGTTGATGCCTGGGCCATCATTTCTCATCTTTCGCTCTTCACCCTGGGTTTGTCCCAGGTCGGAGTTGCATCACATACCTCATTAATGACAATGTACTAGGCGGAATAATACACTATTTTCCGTTGCGGCCATACCATTTAGGGGGTGTATCGATAGACACAACTCGATGCAACCCAACTCCGTACCATTTAGGTGTCATTTTATTTCTTCAAGTGATTGACAAGTTAAAGTGTAGTTTACTTTCTTCTTGTGGTTATAAAATAGCGCAACTAATATTTTCATTTGTCAACGAGGTTTTTAAATTTCTTGAGGCTTAGAAGTCTAGTGGTCGTACCTTTTAGGGATCAAAATCATCAAGACCTCTTGTTTCCGTTAATTTATGCGTACTTTTCACGGATCATTTTCAGGGCCACGGCCGAGCACCCATGTCACTTTAGTATAGGAGGTCCCCCGGGTTATTAGTATTTACTGTAGTTAATAAAAGAAACCGTTTGCTGCTGTCCACCTAGACTTTCTCAAAGTCCTTAGCCCCCCGCACGAAGGACTTTTCCCACTTGCAGCGCGCCAAATTTACCGGTTGATTTTTCAACCGGAGGCGTGGCTTATGACGTACTAAGATTTGCCCAATCACAAAGCGTCAATTCTTCAGGCATTGTATGTTGACGTGTCAAGTCAGTCGACCGTGAATGTGGTATTTACAATTTGACATGTACTCAGAAAGAGTTTGTCAAAGGCGCAAAATTTAAGCTCCGCCCCTGAAACGTGTTTTCGCGCCAAAACATAATCCCCCGATTCAATTTCCTGCAAGTGAAATGGGGCGGCCTTCTCCTCCTCGGAACCTGGAATAGTACTGGCTATCCAAACAAGTGAAATAAGTCGAACTCGCCTCGCTTCGATTCTCGCGCTCGCTTTTTGATCCAGTAATCGCTTACCCAGTGACTCGGCGAGTTCGACTTGGAGCAAGTCTACTGTCCACCAGGCATCCGGCACTGTCACGCACCACAAGTTGTCGTGATATTCTATACGCGTTGAGCGAGTGGCGTAGAATAGAATGAAGCTAATTAGTCAAGCGTTGGTTAAAGTTATTTATTTATCTCACGTTCACACTGAAAAAATAGCAAAACAGCTGTCACGTCAAATCGTGCAGAACAGCCACACGACCATTATTATTGCCGTCACGCTTTCTATTCCAACTGCGCGTGACCTTTGAAGACATATTGACCGTCACACAACATAGCATAGCGGCCAGAACCTTTTGGCTAGGCTTGATCTCCTGAAATCATTTATATTCAACATCAAGTGGAATGCGAGTTATTAGAATAACTTAACAGGGTGAATTATTTTAGAATGCTGATCGTGAAGACAAAATAAATTTAAGTGACATCTTTCGGTTTCCATGTTTTAGAAGACGACGGTGCTTTGTGTGGCTTATGAAGGATATTTGCCACGCTGTCTGTCTCAGTTTCCCTTCCCCGTTCCTCCTAAATCACATCCCAGGTGAATACGGGACGTCATATCAAGTTACTCAGCCTTTATTAGTGGCAATTAAGTCAGGTACTGTTAACATAGCCTTCCACCCATTTCTGCAGGTACCCGACCTTGGCATACACACCAAACTTCCCAGCTGATGCACACCCGTATCCCCAAGACACAACGCCGTCCAGATAAAACCTGCCGTTGTGTTCGCATACCAAAGGACCCCCCGAGTCTCCTTGGCATGAGTCAATACCTCCCTGATCCAGACCGGCACATATCATAGAATCGTGGATCTGTCGTGGGTAGGCACGATCACACCTTGCGCGAGGCACCAGTGGCACGGACACCTGCATTAGAACCTTAGGGGACGCCCCTCCAGATGACAGACGGCCCCAACCTGAAGAAATAAGAATGAATAAACGTCATCCTACCTTATTCTTATTCTCATTCTCATTCTCATTCTCAGCCTTACGACCATTTTTGTCATATGAAATAGTTTTAATGAAAAAGCCTTGTGTTTTGCAGAAAAATGAGGGAATAAAGGCTCAAGCATTCAGTGCATCATTGGTGGTGTTACTGTGTTATAATTGATAATAACTTGCATTTTAACTTATACCTAAAATAATCAAGAAAGTAAGTAAACAGTTAGATGTTCTAAACAGACTCAAGAACAATCTCTCATTTTCATCGAAAATGATCGAAAATGAATATTTATAATCCGTTTTTTATTTAAACATATATATACTTATTTGTGTTTGCCCCAGGAGCAGGAGCTCATCTAGGGAGTTTAAACAACATTTACCTATAGCTACTAATGCCGGATTCCTGGAAACGAAAGGAGGAACTGACCTACATACATGATCATTAGCAGTAAGACTTAAATCAGTGAAACAATACGAAAACATTTATAGGCTAGAAAATGACAATATAGAAGGCGAGTTGCAATGACAAATCAGAAAAAAACGATTTGACATTTGGACTGCCTTAACAATACGTTCATTTTGTGCTAGCTGAGGTCTCTAAACAGTAAAGTTCTTAACTTAAATTTGTCCGTGCAAGTTTGACAATTACTAATAATAAGTGCAACAAAGGTATCCTTTGTTATGGCGTACTTTACTTATTGTTCCTCTGTATAGAGTAACTGTCTAATGGATGGTATGTCTATGTACACTGTCATACCCAATGACGAGGCTTACTATTCAGGAACCTAGCACAGTTTAGCTGAGCTCGTTCTCACTCTTAATTGTTTTTCATTTTCCGGTGAATGTTATAAGCTGCAGACTAACGGTGTAGCCATGGACACCAAAATGGCCCCTAGTTACGCTAACCTCGGTTGTTGGCTATGTAGAGGAACATTTTTGATGGCCCTAAGCCAGAATTTTTCGGCCGCTATATTGATCACTGCATCGGTACAACTTCTTGTAGTAAACAGGATCTACAACGCTTTATCGAGTTCGTTAATACCTTTCACCCAGCCCTCCCTCGACTTTACATGGGAGATCTCAGCTACTACCGTCCACTACAAGCCTACTGATTCACACAGTTATTTGTTATGTTCATCTTCTCACTCCTCGCATGTTAAAACGTCTATCGCGTACTGTCAATTGCCTTAGACTTCGCCGTTTGTGCAGCGATGAATGTGATTTTAACTCAAAGTCTGAAGAGATGCACCAGTTCTTTGTCAAGCATGGTTATCCCATCTCTGTTGTAACAAGTGCATTGGACCGCGCCCGCGACATTGACAGAGAATCGAAGACTGAAGACAGAATTCCGTTTTCGTTAATTTATCATCCATCCAATGCAATCTTGCTATCAAGAAAATCATCCAGAAGAACTTCAAGATCTTACAGAATGATTCAGAGACCACCCTTATTTTTCCACAGCCACCACATATATTTTAAGTGAGACAAGAACCTTCGGGATTCCCTGGTCAAGGGATCACAACAGCCCGATCTTCAACCAGGAACTTTTAAATGCCCCAGGAAACGATGTAACCAAAGGCTCTCTTAAAATTACTGACCATTTTGGCTGTATATGTATAGTAATGTTATTTATTGTATCACCTGCACACTTTGTAACAAACTCTACATCGGAGAAACAGGGCGAAGATTAGGAGATCGAATCCGTGAACACTTGATAGATGTTAGGACTAACAGCAAGGATCTCGCCTAACCAGTAGCTCGCAACTTTAATATTCCTGACCATTCTATTAATCACATCACTATATATATGCGGCATTTCTCTTCATCACTGGGTACTACCAAAACGGAAAGAACAGAACTTTATTTTCAAATGTAGGCACTTTAGCACCTAACGGCATAAATTAACGCCTTTCGTTCACTTAATTTCACAATTCGCGTATTCATTCATACTTAGGTCAGCATGTTTCATTACTTTATTGCGGCTATTAGCATTTCTATTGTTGGCGCAATCTCCTTTGATCATAATTGATCCGAGTATGTTTCCTCAGCAGTAATCATGCACTCGACACTATATAAACGGTATCCCCACCCACAATTCCCTCTTTTACTCTGACTAAGGGCTAGCGCTCGAAACGTCAGCTGCTACTCGCTCTTTACGGCGGTCAGCATACCTTAATCTACTTTTAGTTGATCAGACCAGTAATTATAACTTAGCAGTGAGTCCACTGAACACTTCTAGCCCTTAACTTTTCAGTGCCAATATACGACTTACCAGTGACCCAGCACTTCTTGCCATCAGGCAGTGGGTTACTGGCTTTAGGTATACACACAAGACCTACGCCGTTGTTCTGGACGGCCGGCCTGGCTAGCTTCAGAAGGGCGATATCGTGTCCATATTTAACAGGCTTGTGGTAGCTGGGATGGCTGATGATGCGAGAGATCTGAATGTCCTGTTCAGTTCCCATGTTGCCTTTACGATAATGAGCTCCGAGTCTAGAGGAATGCAAATTCGCGAATGGATTAGTCAAATGATCGAAACATTGCTGTTTGAAAAACCAAAAGGACAGCACACCCAAAGTAACTAAACTAATCCGGTTTACACTACAAAATGAATCCCTGAGACAAGAATGACTATCGGCAAGGGCCATTTCCAATTTCGGCGAGGCAAGGGTATATTGTGTGGTGTAAACAGTATAGTCCTTTTTATTAAAAAAAACCCTCCGGTACCTTGCCATTTTGATGGAGCGTGTACGCGCACAAACTTGTCTTGACGAGTTTTTGTAACCCATCTGCGCATTCCCCAGTGCTACAGCGCATGCTTAAAACTGATGACGTCAGGTTCAAAATGGCGACCACAGCGACCGATATTCACTTACTTGCCTTGTCAGCAAGGTAACACGTTTTATGCGTATATAAACAGCCCTTGCCTCGCCAATATTGGAAATTACCCCCACGGTATACGTACTATTATCTGTAAATAAAAATACCTAGTATAGGTATAACAAAGCCGTAGAATCAAGTATTCACGTTTTACGTGATTAAGTAACCGTGTTACCGACTGGAGATATTCATAGTTTAGACTTGCACACCTATCCGGTTAACTTGTGGAGCCGGTCGTGCCATACTGACCTGACTTGTAGGCTGGACGATGACTTGCCAGAAACACAATGAGCAGCCGTCACTACCCACTCGGGATGAACAAGAGACCCACCGCAGAATGGGAACCCAGACCGCGTCCTCAGCATAGCCTGCCACGGCCAGGCGCCTTTAGGGGCCTCGGTACCACCCACTATACGTACATTTGGTTTGACACCACAGCCTCCTGCAGGTTGACAACATGTGACCCAAATGAAGTTAAATTCTGGCCATTTGGCCATTTGTTAATTTAGAACATTTAATTGATGATTTTAAAAGATGCTCGGCCCAGTCTTTTGCATGGCACCTGAAACTCTGTCGGGAAATATACTGACATAAATACTGGAAATGAATGAACAAAACCTCTGAATTGTTAACCTGAAACAACCATAGAGGCTTATCAAAGTCAGGACCCGGCTAAACCACAGATTCGCGTATTGGTTTATGGGAGGGAAGAAAACTGGAGAACCTGGAGGAAATCCCTCGTAGCAAGAGCGAGATAACAACAAACTCCACGTTAACTCGCATATTACGCCGCGACTCGAACCCAGGCCATGCGTGTGAGGCGCTTAACCACTGCGCCACCCCGCCATTCGTTCGCTGTAACTGTTCTGTAATGTCACTGGAAATTCAATGACTTTACAAATAACCGTAACAACGTTGTCACTTGGTAGCCATGGTGATTTACCTGAAGGAGGTGCTGGTGAGTTCGGTGGGGGAGGGGTATTGGGAGAAGGTGGTGTTGGTGGAGGAACAGTTCCTGGGGAAAATGAATGAAAAATGGACAAATAATGATGTTTTAATGAAGGAGTGTTAATTTTCTTGAACATAGATGATATTATAGGAAAATCACATACCTGACGAAGTAATTCCACGGGAATCTCCCGAGATGCAAAGTGACGATGGCGATATCGGTTTTTCGAGTGCAATTTTCCGTGGAATTACCGAGTAGGCATGTGATTTTCCTCGAATCGCATAGCCCGTTGAAGTAGTTTTGTTAACATTTTGCTAAGTTATAAATAGCGCGCGTAGCCTACAGTTGTGATTCCACTTTGAATCACCCCTCCTGTCAGCCAGTCAGCGTCTGATATCTCAAACACACTAGTGCGATTCAACTGTCACTATGCGACAGTATGTTTAGCTGGGGGAAAAATGAAGGGAAAATGAAGGTGACGGAAAGGACAAATTACACGCATGAAATGTTTCGGCTGATTAAGGGAACGTTCCCTTCCACATCCTGTCAATAAATCTTGAAAACAAATTCAATTTTCCAGAATCGATTAAGGTAGCAGCGGTCATACCCTGGATTCCAGGGGCTCGAAGAAATAACTGAGGCGAAAGAGAGGAGAATACGGAGGATCGTTCGCACTGGAAGTGCGATTTTCAACGGTTCATAATTTGAACCTCGTTCCTGATTGGATAATCTACTCATTACCAGGCGCAACCGTGAGTGCTGGATGAAACGGTATTTTTCATTGACTTACCAATGGCCCAGCAAAACCGGTTTGACGTCTTTTCTTGAAACTCAACGCATGGAAGTGCGATTCTCAACATATAACACCAGAGCCTCTCGCCTGTGCGCCTTTTATTTCGTTGAGCGTCTGGCACCCAGGGTACAATGGAAAGCAGTTTGATTTCTTCAGTACCTCCACCGCATAGCTTACAGCTCTTCTTACAGTTGTTCTTTACCCACTGATTTGTGTTACAATATCCCTGTTGAGCCCATCGTTATCACTACCTATCACAGTACCTTCAGCGCATAGCTTACAGCTCTTCTTACTCAGTAAGTTGTTATTCACCCACTAATTTGTGCTACAATATCCCTGTTGAGCCCATCGTTATCACTACCTATCACAGTACCTCCACCGCATAGCTTACAGCTCTTCTTACAGTTGTTATTCACACACTGATTTGTGTTACAATATCCCTGTTGAGCCCATCGTTATCACTACCTATCACAGTACCTCCACCGCATAGCTTACAGCTCTTCTTACAGTTGTTCTCCACCCACTGATTTGTGTTACAATATCCCTGTTGAGCCCATCGTTATCACTACCTATCACAGTACCTCCACCGCATAGCTTACAGCTCTTCTTACAGTTGTTCTTCACCCACTGATTTGTGTTACAATATCCCTGTTGAGCCCAGCTGTTGCATCTTCCGTCGTTATCACTGCACGCTGTGGAATAAGAGTAATATTGTACGAGTAGACGCGAGCTCGAGATATTTCTACCGGCTGATACTTAGTTGGCGAGGGGCGAAGAAGGAAAGCGGGAATTGAGTCTAAAGACTCGCAAGTAGCCGCAAGTTTCGAAATCGAAACTTGCGCTCAGACTTGCGGACATGTGGCGAAACGGACTCGCACGTTAGGTGGCAAGTTTAGCCGTGAAAAATCATATCCATACCGTTTGTCGCGTTAGGTAGCCAAACGGCGAAAAACTTGCGTCGATTTGTGTGCGAATTATTTTGAGCTCGATCAAAGTCAACGTAAGTCATCGCAAGTCCATGCGAGTGTATGGCCAAGTCATCGTAAGTTCTTGCAAACGGGTGTACAAACGAAACGCAAGCCCAACACAAGCCGGAAACTTGCACTGACTTGCGAGCCCGTTTGGCCAATGCTTAGTTTATTTCAGACGGCGAACTGAGCGCCCAATGCTAATGAGCTAAATCTATTGATATGGCTCCCGTTACCCGCACAGAGACCGACGCGACGCGACGTATTGTTAATGTACATCTAAGGATCTTGGATGCAGTAATTAAACTATTTTTTCCGGCACTAAATAGCTTTTAAATGTCTATATATATATTTTGAGTCATCCGGCAATAATCTCCGCAGTTCAGTAAGGCAGAATCTCCACAGAATCCGTGCAAACTGCTTCCGGCATGTAGACTGTTACAAATTTTATTGACATGTAGTATTTGATAGTATTATAGGACTTGTAAATAACTTTTAAATTTTAAATTATTATTATCATAATTAATCATTAAATTTTATACAATGTTAATTAATTTTGATACACGACTCCACAAGCGGTATCGCTTCAATTCCTATCGTGTTTAAATAAAATGTATTGTATCGTATTGTATTTTAATATTCAAATTTCGTGCATTGTACAATATACAAGCAGGTGATTGGCTAATGAGTGCATTATTGGTGCCGAACAAAGCACTCGACCCAGACCCTCTCTTACCTACGGGACGTGTTTGGACGGCTTGGAATACCTCATTCCAATCGCATATTTTAACAGTGAAAATGCAGACAATTACTAGAAAGGCAACGGCAGGATTGAACGCTGCATCCTGTGTGACAGAATATATATATTTTTAGGCGAACATTTGCATAATCGCTCGTTGGAAATGTCTGATTTGCAAGCGCTGGAAGTACACAGCTAGGCAGCCCAATCTATGGGTTTGTGAAAATATGACTATGAGAAGATATGTATGGTGTTTTATAAATCCTTTCAAATTGTGTATAATGTATAAATAAACATATCTTTTCGCTTCCATGTTGCTTCTTTTGTGGTTTTTCATCCACCTCGGCTCACCACCTAAGAAGGCTGGAATCTTCCGAAGACTTCTTCCACAATCACCTGCAATCTTCACCTCCAAAATCTCACTTTTCGTTATCGAAATGTCACGAAACTCCTGTCGTCGCTAGAATGATAAATGAACTAAGACCTGCCTGAATTTCAGGATCCAGCGATCCCTCATTCTGGAAAAAATCGATTACTATTTTGCTACTGTCGATGGACACCGAGCGCCAACTGTCAAGAGAGCCTCGTTATGGTGAAGACAACAAACTCAGACTTAGTGAAATAAAGGTTATCGAATAACAATGAAATAAGTCAGTTAAATACCTCGAATATCGGCATTCAGCCATATACATCCCTCGGGACTACGGCGCTCGGAATGTATATGGCTGAATGCCTCGGTTCTCGGTACTGAACTATTACTTAAAGCACTAGATAGATATACATACTTTATTTATACACGGTTAAAAAACATCAGTACAAAGCTATATACAATTTAAAAACAGTACATAACTCAATAAGAACTGGTTTACGTGTTTGCCGTGTGGGATTCCGGTGATGAGAATAGGGCGTCAACGCCCCTCTTGAAACATGGGAGGGACGTTAGTGTTCTCAGTTCATTGGGAAGCCCGTTCCATAAGGCAGCTCCAGAATAGCTAAAGCTGCGTTTTAGGTAGTCAGTTTTTGGCTTTGGTAGAAGTAATTTGTTGTTAGAATCTCTCATGTCGTAACTCGAGTGTCGATAGGAAAACATCTCTTGCAAATATGCTGGAGTGCGATTGTTTAAGGTTTTGTACATGACATGTGCTTTCTGCTTTGTTCGTGCAACTGCAATTTTATCCCAACCAAGCATATTGAGTAATGGGTCTGAGCTGGTGTCATAGCTAGATATTGTTACTGCCCTAGCCGCACGATTTTGCAATTTTTGCAACTTATCACTTAGTTTTAGACTAAGCCCGTCCCATACAGCACTGCAATATTCAAAGTGAGGTTCAATCAACGCTTTGTATATTTTGATTGCAGTATCCTCCGTAATAAAAGGTCTGACACGCTTTAGAGCGCCAATACCAGAGAATATCTTTTTTGAGATCATATCAATTTGCTTGGTCCAGGACAGTGTCTCATCGATATTTAGTCCGAGGGATTTGCTCGAATGGACTTACTAATTTCTTTTCCCTCAATATGCACACTGACGTCACAGTTAGCTTGTGTTTTGAGCCTCTGTCGTGAACCGATGACCATAAACTCTGTCTTGGCTACATTTAGACTGAGCTTATTGGCCCTCAACCAGTAGTTGACATTTAGTAATTCTTTATTTATTATTTTTTCAAGTTCAGCGTTAGTAGGAGCAGCAAAGCTTATGCTAGTGTCGTCAGCGTACATACGAGGGTAGCCATCATTTAGGCAGTTTGGAAGGTCGTTTATGTATATTAGAAAAAGTAACGGGCCGTTAACACTACATAGCTGACTTCTATGAGATAGGTATGATTCGAACCAGTTTAATGAATTATGGTCTAATCCGTATTTTGCTAGCTTTTGGATAATGATGGTGTGATCAATAGTGTCAAAGGCCTTCTTTAAGTCAATAAAGATCACACCATTAAGAAAGCCTTTGTCAATATTGACACACCAATCATTTGTCGCCTCGAGCATTGCAGTGAGAGTGCTGTGTAGTGACCGAAATCCAGATTGACTATTTGTAAGCATGTTATTTTCATTAAAATATTGGTATAACTGGTCGTGTATAACTTTTTCGAATATCTTAGCAACAAGGGGGATGACTGATATTGGTCGATAGTTGTTCAGGTCCAATTTTGTGCCCTTCTTGAAGACAGGTGAGACCCAAGCTATTTTCCAGTCTGCAGGAAAAATACCCATAGATAAGGACTGATTAAAAATTGTTGTTAAAGAGGGAGCAATGATATCCCCAGCCATTTTTAACAGCTTTGAAGGGATTTTATCTAAGCCCGTTGCTTAATTTCTTAACATCAATTTTACGTATCAGTTCGATTATTTGTGAGATTTCTATTTTCTGAAAGGAAAACGAATGGCTGGTGTTATCCATATAAGTGGGTCAACATTTGTAGGAGAGATTTCACGTGCTAAGTCCTCCCCAATTTTCGTGAAGTGTGTGTTAAAAGCCTCTGCGATATTGGTAGAAGAGTTAATGAGTTGATCACCAACTTTAATTTCAGCAACAGCAGATTGCTTGCTTTGACGATTTTGCAATTCATTTATGAGTTTCCAAGTTTTTCGTTGGTCATTGACACTTTTCTCTAGGCTCTCTGAGAAATATTTGCGCTTGGCTTGTTTAATAGAATTATTAGTATCGTTTCTAGCCTTCTTATATTTTTCCCAAATAGACGGGTCATTTGTAGACGAGTGAGTGCACTGTAAAAAATGACCAGTTGAAATAACCTTTAAAAATTGGTCATTAAATGCATCTGAGAGAACCCTTTTTTTAAATTCATTTTCACCAATTAATTTTTGTTTGATTTAACCAATTCGTTCGGTAATTATAACCTTTAAATTTGGTTAGTTCGACATTTCTCTAGTGGTTGTTTTCATCCATTATTTATCAGTAACAGTAACCTTCAGATTTGGTTACTATGACTTTTTCCCGTTGGTTATTTTAACCTATTCGAAATTGGTAAGAACCTTATTTAATAGGTTGAAATAACCATTTCTTTAGTCAAATTGACTAATTAAAATGGTACTTGGGATGCATCTGAGAGAACCCATTTTTTTAGTTAACTTTGGCCAATTTAACCTTTTTTCAAATGGTTGATAATATGGTTATTTTAACCAAAAAAAAAAAGAGTTTCATCAGCCTTTTCTAAAAGTTGATATAACGTTTTCAAAACATAGAATGCACATATACTTTCATTGATCACAAAAAAAGCTTGATTTATTTTTCAAATTTCCTTTATTTCACAAAAACTTGTAGGTTGTCAGCTAACAACCTATACACGTGCATGAATAGATATATAAGTTTGTACTGATTTGAATGTTGACTAATTTGTTAACAGTCTTTCTGAAAAAGACAATCAAATTTGCACTTGTAACATAAAATATAATGAATAATGAATAATATTATTTGTGGCAGCATAATAATAATGTTATCAGCAATCCCTTTATGTAGGACGACACGAATTTTTACCAAAAATACAATAGTATACAACACAATACAATAGAACGCAACACAATACAATTTGGTAGCAATTTGTGTCGTCCTACATGTACATGAAGGGACGGCCCTGTTATCTATTAAAGACTAAAACAAACGGCTGGTTCGCACTAGTAACATAAGTATAAGCACAGGCAACATACATGCAGATGCAGTGAATGCACTGATCATTAGCAGTGCTTGTTCTACTCAGATGTGATTACTGGGTCTGCATATGTTGCTTATGCTTACTGTTATATCACTACTGTGAACCAGCCTTAACCATCTACAACAGGTTCTCACTAATTTAGGATTTTTAGGGCTAAGTCACTATATATATAAATAAACAACACACAAATATAAAGCTTCTTCAATTGCCATGTGATCTAATTCAAAGCCTAATCCTACATATCTAACCGGCTACAATGGGTTCTCACTAATTTAGGGTTTTTAGGGCTACACAAGTCACTCAGTGGTTTTGGGTTCACAGGTAAACAAAGAGTTTTCACTGGCCTATGGCTAGGGTTCACCAAGTAATAAGGATAATAAACCTAAAAAAATAACCAGTTAGAAAAATGTGAACTAATCCAAAGCCTACCAAAAACCCTACCCATCAACAACAGGTGCTCACTAATTTAGGATTTTTAGGGCTAAGTTATAAACAACAGATAAATATAATGCTTCTTCAATGATCCTGTGAACTAATTCAAAGCCTAACAAATCCTAACCGTCAGCAATGAGTTCTTTAATAAGAACAAAATAACTAGTTAGAAAAATATCAAATGAAAACAAAAATTAACTGCAACATATATACATGTAGCATTCATCAAACCAGAATCAAACTCTTTAGGTTATGGCTTCAGGGCATCCTGTTTTTGCAATGGCCAACCGTCAGCAAGCGCTTGATTACTCGTCACTCGCACGATTTGCTAATAAGCACCATTAAGGTGCATTAGCTTGACCACACTACCAACAGCAATGCAACAAAGCAGCAGCCTACTTTAAAATTAACATTGATGGCAGTATAGTTCCTCAAAAGTACATAACTTGTACAGTACACACAATATACATGTTGCAGTTATTTTCCTCTCTAATTTGTAACTAAGTAGTATTATTTTCTAACTATTCAGTATTCAGGCAAAAAATCACTTGTACAATCTCATTGATTTTCACACAGCACACTAATACATTGTAGCTATCATGTGTTGACTTATTCAGCTCAAGCTTTAGATTGACTACAAATCAAAGTTATTGTTCAATTAAGTTTGTGGATAACACTTGATACAAAATGTAGTTTTACTGTGCTTTAAGATTTACTTGAAAAAAATATTAGTGATCCTCACTTGCTCTGGGAAACAGTAAAATTAAAGACTAATTAAGTTAACACAAGTGAAATCAATTCTTAAAAGGAATCTAGGCTGAAAAACAAAGTTTATTCTCAAATGATTGTTATACATGCCTACCCGAAGTTTGTCTCCAATAAATTGTACACTAGATTCATTTATGCACCTATTTTCCTGTCAATAAAACTCATTTAATTTCCTGTGCACTGCCATCTTGGATCTCATGACGTCACAGTGTTGCCTCTATTGTTACACAACAAAAGGGCTATTTTTTCTGACAATAGGAGCACCACTGACATTATAAAATCCAAGATGGCAGCATGCAGGACATTTTATCGACAGGAAAATCAGTGCAAAATAACGTCTAGTGTACAATTTACTGGAGACAAACACAACAATGTATTTAGGCATCTATAAACAAACACTTGAGAACAAACAGTTTTCAGCCAAGGTTCCCTTTAATAATTATTTTATTGAGGATCCATGCGATTTTAATTATTATTTTACGGGGACCCATGCGATTACTTGTTAATAGCATAGAAGGCAAACATTTTTGACAAAATAAAAAAACGGGTTAGTGTCAAATATCAAACAACATGAACACAAAACACATTTTTTATTGTCCAAGAAACTGATTTCACTTGTTATTACTCAGCCCAGGCCAAAAGTTTCGTCACATGTGTTTATCGAATAAAAACCAAGGCCTCATCTTAAATACATGTAAATGCCCTGGACATTTATTTAAAATCATCATGCTCAAGACATACAGATACCTTGCATTAATATTCCAGAAAATATTGTAAGCATAATTTTAAGAAACTATACCTTAGCTGGAGAGGATTTTTTTAAACATGAGTAATTATCCTAACATAGCCTAGTTTTTTTTTTATAAGTCTTATCTGTGGTCTTCTCCCATGTGTACTCAGCCAACCAGCAATCTTGTTGCTACATGTAAGTGCTTTCCAAACTGTACACATATACATGTATATGCTGAAAAAAGGAATAATACAACTGTTAGCAGTGTTCTAGCCACTTAATTTACATTATTTTGGGAAATAAATACTTTGATTTTGATTTTCAAGTTGTTTGTGTTGCCATCGGAAGCCCCACTAACAAAAAAAGTATTGAATGTTATTTTAATTAAGAAATTAAAACAAAAATTCAAATTCTAAGGATTACTTTGGTTTCTTAGTCATGAAATGGCATGAAGTTAAACCTTTTTCTAAATAAATAAATACTGACAAACAACCGAAAGACAAATGTAAGACAATCAGTCCAGCCTACACAAAAGAAGTCTTCGACATTTACCTGTTCATGAATTTGTAACAGGACTTGGAACAACCATGGAGCTGATCTTAGCCAGTACCTGGCTAAATCACAGATTGAATTGGAATAAATATTTGGCGTGTTGGTTTTTATGGAGAGAGAAAAACTGGAGAAACCCCAAAAAAAACCTTGGAGCAAGGGCAAAATACCAACAAACTCAACTCACAAATGGTATCGCAATCGATAATCTAAACCGGGGCCACAGAGGTGAGAGACAAAGCACTACCCCGAAAATACATGTACTGTATATGGATTCACCAAGGCCCAATGGCTGGTTTACAAATTTGTAAAACGGTTTGGCATGAAAATGGGCCATTCAAATAAAAGTTTAGTTTGGGAATCCATTTGAAAATTAACAAACATCTAAGAACAACAACATTCATATCTCATACATGTACATGTAGGAGATAGAAAGGTTCTGATAGAAAGATCATGCTGAATTTTGTTGTTCTAAAATGTTTGCTTTGCAAGTTAGTGATTTTCACTTGATTGTTGAGACACCGACAGTTGTAGTAAAATGTATATTAAGTTTATATGCATGTGGCCATTGTCCGTGACATTGTTATTTTGACAATTAATTTTAGTATCTTACCGGAAGTATGGGCCGGAAATTATCATATGATTACCATATTGGTGCCAGCAAAGACTTCTGGATTTGGCTGACACGAGGTTCACTGTCTATGCTTTTGTGTTATTCTTATCATTATTTACTCGCTTCTATTTATAAGTTAGAAACGTCCTTGTTAACTTAGAAATATACTCAAACACAACGCAATGTCCTAACCTTTTAACTAGATGGTTAATTCGAGTCGCCGATGTGTATTTAAGTTGCAATGAGACTTCATGTTTTGACTCTGCTCGTCAAACAAGGTGAGAGAGCAAACACAGCAGTTGGGCCACATGCATACGTACATCGTTTTTTGCTTAGTTAGTTCGTCCATGATATACTCATTTACTTTTTGGGAGTATTATTAAGGGAGCTACTGATCAACATATCTTACTTGTACGTAAATTAGGAATTACTTTAAAAATTATCGATGGGCCGATTGTACTGTGAGCTTACCGGTCTATCATCTTCAAACTGTCTTAGTGTTTCGTTTTCCTCCAAGGATACCAGCCCATAAATAGCCACTTAGGGTCCACACGACATCTTGATGAGTTCTTAGCTTGTTCTGTAAAGCCATATTTGAGCTGCTCCATCGTGAAACCGTTGAAGTTCTTCCTCCACGCAGCCGAAACCTGATATACTCATGTGCGTTGCCGCTGACCGATTTACAGTACTGTTAGTTACCAGTCTCTGGAGACACGGCTGAAACAACTGCGGAGTAGATCGCTTGTAGCCTCCTCCTCACACAGGAAACCCGGGCCCGGTCGGCCGGTTCCTATTAGAGATGCCTGCGGAGGAGGCTAGATCGATTGATCTTCCGGACTATTTTCATAATATTATTTAGTACTATAGTATTATTTTTCATGTATTAATGCATAAGAAATTTCAGGCTAACTTCCTCACAAAGTAGAGACTACTTAAATAGTTATCCGCATCCGAGAAAATTTCCGTACCGCTCTGTTTCGCTGCAGCCGTCTACGGCATAGGAATCAACTCATGACACTAGACTTATTTGGACACTATGGTGAAATTAATCCATAATAAAGGTTGTTATTACTCTTGTTTATAGTTTGTGTTTCTCACCGTTTGTAAAATGGTCAGTATAACCATTGTTAATAGCTACAACCAAAAGTAATAGTTATTTAACCTATTGTAACTGTTACGACCAATCAAAATAGTTACAACTTGTGACAACCAATAAAGAAAAGGTGAAATTAACCTGAAATAAAGGTTGTTATAACTTTTATATATAGTTGTGATTTTGACCATTTATAAAATGGTCAAAACAAACCTTTAAAATAGTCGCAACCAAAATTAAAGGTTATTTTAACTAGGCATTTTTTACAGTGTGCGTTTCAAGAAATCTCTTTTGCGCATTTTGCGCATTAGGTCGTAAGCATGAGGAGCTTAACCCGACTTAGGATTTCTCAGCGTGAAGGCTATGACGTCATCAAAATCCAATTACGATTTTGACATTTTGTGGTTTCGGTGTTGTCACCACTTATAACATAAACAGTTTAACACTTTAAAGTGTTTCGAAGATCTTGTAAGATCTTCGAAAAAAAGAAACCTAATATCTATCGTATAAGTCCTGTGGAGAGATGAAATTGGAGGCAGAAATGTATTATTGCCACGTCGGTGTTCAAGACAAGCCTCGAGCCCAAAGGATGCATGGTCGCATGCGATCATGGAGGAAACGAATGCCAAGAGCTTTCCGGCACTTAAAAGGGTTTTTGGAACTTCACTTGACAAATTTAAAATGTGGTACGCTCTGTCAAACAGCCTTTGTGGCTCTAAAGTGGGCAGATTTGTGAAGAATAAGGCTTTTGAACAGTTTCCGAGCGAGATTTCCCAAGTTAAAGTATCTGATTTGTGGCGGGAAAATGGCGAATGCGCTCCAATCGAATGGTTCTGTGATCGAAAAAACTCCGAAGAGGGCTACGTGATTACTCTGTTTGGACTCTGTTGTGGGCTGTTAAAGCAGAAACAGTCTTGTTTGGAGCAAGGATTCTTGGCCTCATCAGAATTCAAGCAAGTCATTGACGCGGTGAACTCCCTCGACCTTACGCGGTATGTGATCGGTGATTCCTATACAAAGTGACCCCGAAGACTCGTCGCATTCAAGTGCTAGAAAACGAGCTATCGTTTTATCGGGAGAAGGTAAAGGAGACAAAAGCAGCTATCGCAACGAGTGTGTTAGATACACCAATTACTCCCGGTCCCAATATGCCTTCAACAGTGAAATATCATGGCCAAGGATCAATCCAAAGCATCGCAAATTCCAACACTATATTTATATCGGGCCAATCAGGAAGAAACGATACTTAGGTAGTCTCTGCCGGCGTGCTTTGGACGATGCTAAGGAGATATGCGACATATATGTTGGTAGTCTTGGAGGCATTCTTGGGTATGGCCTGGTTTATGGAAGCAAGATAGACCAGGATAATTTTAATGGTCCATCAAGTCCAAACCGGCCCTGGGATTTGTGGAGAATAGGCCCTTTGCTGGACCTGGTCACGTGACCTTTTTAGCCTGTCAATCAAAAAAATTTGCATGGCACAGCTTGCCAGTCAGCAAAAAAAGCCTGACAAACTCTGTTAAATAAAAATTATTAAGCGAAATTATACATGTAGAGTTTTCAAAAAAATGCCATTCCTTCAGTTTTACAGATTTGAACCTAAAACTTGGACTTTTTAATAAATTTGGCTTGCTCTTTCCATTTCTGGCATTCATGTTGTTCTAGCGCCAATTTGTTTTTGATCGACAGGTCCTGCAAAGGGCCTATTTGACATAATTTTTGAATCGAGTATTGCAAATACCGTACCCCACTGTGAGGCTTTGGAACAAGGTGCAAATCTTTTATAAAATTTGCTATTTTGACTCTCTACCCAATTCTCCAACCCCCCTCCCCCCCCCCAAACTTTTCTTTGCTGGGAAATACCCCACCCCCAGGACAGAAACGTTCTTAGTCAAATGCCCCATGTATGGGCAGGGAGGGGATGGGCAGGTTTGGAGGTACTAATAATCGCTCATGATTGTAAACTGCATGGCAGCACATCGTGCCACAATAGCTGCAGTCCATATACATGTATATCACAAACATAACCTTGTGAAGTGCATTTGAATATATTCATTTTGAATTTTTGCTCTTTACCTTTTATTTTTGACCAAAAACTGAAGTGATCATTTTGTTTATTTTATTACTCTTGGCTTGCCAGCAGGTATAAATGAATGTCATGCATAAAATTCATTCCCAATTTTGGATTCCTAATTTTTAATATTTGTATTAATCAGGTATTTGGATCAATATCTGTTTGTTTGTTGTTTTCTTGGGTAATCCGTTACCTGAATTCAACAGCTGAACCTGGGCAGAAATAATTACATGTAAACCCCCTTACTGCCTGTTTGTTTGTTGTTTTCTTGGGTAATCCGTTACCTGAATTCAACAGATCAACCTGGGCAGAAATAATTACATGTAAACCCCCTTACTGCCTGTTTGTTTGTTGTTTTATTGGGTAATCCGTTACCTGAATTCAACAGCTGAACCTGGGCAGAAATAATTAACCCCCCTTACGGCCGGTTTGTTTGTTGTTTTCTTGGGTAATCCGTTACCTGAATTCAACAGCTGAACCTGGGCAGAAATAATTAACCCCCCTTACTGCCTGTTTGTTTGTTGTTTTCTTGGGTAATCCGTTACCTGAATTCAACAGCTGAACCTGGGCAGAAATAATTACATGTAAACCCCCTTACTGCCTGTTTGTTTGTTGTTTTCTTGGGTAATCCGTTACCTGAATTCAACAGATGAACCTGGGCAGAAATAATTACATGTAAACCCCCTTACTGCCTGTTTGTTTGTTGTTTTCTTGGGTAATCCGTTACCTGAATTCAACAGATGAACCTGGGCAGAAATAATTACATGTAAACCCCCTTACTGCCTGTTTGTTTGTTGTTTTCTTGGGTAATCCGTTACCTGAATTCAACAGATCAACCTGGGCAGAAATAATTACATGTAAACCCCCTTACTGCCTGTTTGTTTGTTGTTTTCTTGGGTAATCCGTTACCTGAATTCAACAGCTGAACCTGGGCAGAAATAATTACATGTAAACCCCCTTACTGCCTGTTTGTTTGTTGTTTTCTTGGGTAATCCGTTACCTGAATTCAACAGATGAACCTGGGCAGAAATAATTACATGTAAACCCCCTTACTGCCTGTTTGTTTGTTGTTTTCTTGGGTAATCCGTTACCTGAATTCAACAGATGAACCTGGGCAGAAATAATTACATGTAAACCCCCTTAATTACTGCCTGTTTGTTTGTTGTTTTCTTGGGTAATCCGTTACCTGAATTCAACAGATGAACCTGGGCAGAAATAATTACATGTAAACCCCCTTACTGCCTGTTTGTTTGTTGTTTTCTTGGGTAATCCGTTACCTGAATTCAACAGATGAACCTGGGCAGCAATAATTACATGTAAACCCCCTTACTGCCTGTTTGTTTGTTGTTTTCTTGGGTAATCCGTTATCTGAATTCAACAGATGAACCTGGGCAGAAATAATTACATGTAAACCCCCTTACTGCCTGTTTGTTTGTTGTTTTCTTGGGTAATCCGTTACCTGAATTCAACAGATGAACCTGGGCAGAAATAATTACATGTAAACCCCCTTACTGCCTGTTTGTTTGTTGTTTTCTTGGGTAATCCGTTACCTGAATTCAACAGATCAACCTGGGCAGAAATAATTAACCCCCCTTACTGCCTGTTTGTTTGTTGTTTTCTTGGGTAATCCGTTACCTGAATTCAACAGCTGGACCTGGGCAGAAATAATTAACCCCCCTTACTGCCTGTTTGTTTGTTGTTTTCTTGGGTAATCCGTTACCTGAATTCAACAGATCAACCTGGGCAGAAATAATTAACCCCCCTTACTGCCTGTTTGTTTGTTGTTTTCTTGGGTAATCCGTTACCTGAATTCAACAGCTGGACCTGGGCAGAAATAATTAACCCCCCTTACTGCCTGTTTGTTTGTTGTTTTCTTGGGTAATCCGTTACCTGAATTCAACAGCTGGACCTGGGCAGAAATAATTACATGTAAATTAACCCCCTTACTGCCTGTTTGTTTGTTGTTTTCTTGGGTAATCCGTTACCTGAATTCAACAGCTGGACCTGGGCAGAAATAATTACATGTAAACCCCCTTACTGCCTGTTTGTTTGTTGTTTTCTTGGGTAATCCGTTACCTGAATTCAACAGCTGAACCTGGGCAGAAATAATTACATGTAAACCCCCTCACTGCCTGTTTGTTTGTTGTTTTCTTGGGTAATCCGTTACCTGAATTCAACAGCTGAACCTGGGCAGAAATAATTACATGCTCAAAATGCCGGTTTGTCGTGTAAATCGGGTAGTGTGATTTGGTCGACTTTGATTTCGGCGAGATGGGAACTGTTTATAGGGTTTTCGGGTTTTCCGATGCGCTCGTATTATGACAACAAGGCTGTGTGTATCCGGTCAACAAATAAAGTAACATTGTACTTCTTAGTTCCAGTATTTATACCAATATTAGTGTTTAAAGTTTGACAAATGAGAAAGATAGTAACACGTTTATAAAGATGTATTGTTCTTGACTGAAGCCGAGTTAAACTTATACTGATACCGAATACATCATTTGGTTGACTTTGATTTTCACCTTTACGCGGCTAGGTTTCACGTGCACGAAAGTTCAGACAGTCGAGTCAAGTCCAACGTATGACAATCAACTTTGTGTGCCGGTAGGAAAATGGTATTTAATTAAAAGATTTATGTACGAATTTTTATGCGATTTGAAGCGGGAATCAGTGTTCATAAAACCTGGTGAATAGTGAATTAACCAATGGCGCATGTTAGTGATTATAGAGCTGCTAAACGAGACTCGCCTAGCTCAGATTAGACTCGTCTTAATAATTATAATAAATTATAATCAGGAGTCTAATAATGGACTCCTGCTTAAAATCCTTTTTAGAGAGTTATTATGAAATAATAAAAGTTTCATTCGCATGCCGCCAGAACGGCTTTGAATATTTTTCACCCTCGGACTCGGATCGGCACAAAAACGTAACATTAAACTGCAATTGTTATTGTGTTGCTGGAGCTCGGGCTGGAGTATAATGACTGATTCATTGTCCAAACACCACTGCGCCACACCGGATCATTTAAAATGTTACCTATACTTTAGGTATTTCGTCTAGTACTAAGGTCTCACTGAAACGCTTTAAAATTCGCTCAAATTCCATAAAAGCCGTTCGTAAAATACTATAGTTTCATATCGACAGAGAAAGTATAATTGCGATACAATGGAAATTTTAGTTAACTTTCCGCGACTGGCAAACATCCCATACATTTTCTAGACCTTTCGCAGCATGGTTTTAACTTTACGCCACGTGAACACCATCGTATATATAAATTGAGTGTAGTTCTGGTCATTAAATAAACTAAAATTGAAAGATTAAGTATCGTGTTGATAGATTTTAATTACTTAGCGCTCTCGACTGGTGACAGCATTTCCAATTACAACATTCCTATAAAACCATATACCAGTGTTTCAGATTACAGCTCCTATTGTTCTAAGGGACACTGTATGTCCCTTAGCTGTGGGGAGCCAAAATCCTAACTCGGGTAAAGCTCCTCATGTATCCACGGTGATTTTTTGACTCTAATTCTTTTTGTCTTCAGCGGCGCGTGTTTGTTAATAATTTCCATTAGATTATATTTCCACTCACATTAGATTATCTTTCCACTCACATCAGTCTCGAAGTTCCCATAGCTAAAACCATAGGAATTATTATTTAATTAAAAAAATAACATTTAAACCTTCTTCAAGATAAAGTTGGAAAACTCGGCTTTATTAAACATTATTTAGCATTAATTGTTTCCTAATCGTAAGTCAAGAAACTCACGCGTGCCATGACTGATTTACATTTCAGTAGCTCCTTTATTTGTTATTGTTTTTTTAACACGGCCCAATTGATATATGTAAAGGTGGGAAGGTTTTTAGAAAGAAAGGCTTGAAATTGTCTGGGATTGGAAATTTGCGCACCATAGATAATAATGCTAGTGGAGAAACGTGTGTTTATTTACTTCGTCTAGTGCTCTGAGCTTAAACGTTCTATTAAACCAGCGCACTAGTCACGAACCGTGACAAAATTATTTAATCTACGCGCTCATAACTGCGGAGATTATTGCCGGATGATATTCAAAATATATACGACATTTAAAAGTTGTTTAGTGCCGGGAAAAAAACGTTTCGTTACTGCATCCAAAACCCTTAGATGTACATTAACAGTACGTAGCCTGATTGTCGTGTCGGTCTCTGTGGAATCGTTCCCACAATGCACCCGATATATTGATATGTTAATATTCCTGGAAAGGTAAAAAAAATACATTTCTGACTTACCACCCCCACCGCACTGGTTACAGCTCTTCTTACAGTTCACCAGCATGTACTTAGGGTTCCTCTTGCACTCTCCTCTCGCTGCCCAACGTGAACAGAGACGATGCCGATCAGAACATCCTAAAATGTTTGAAAGAGCCACACAGTATCAGCCACCCCTCTGGCACTGACAACATCATTAACAAGTAAAATGACACACAGTGTAACCAGAAAAAAGAATACGTCATTTGCCGGCTCGTTTTACCCCGCTCAAGTGAAAATGAGAAATGGGTGGCTGGTAGACAGCGCAGCCGTTTACCGAAGAGAGGCCTTAGTATGCGGCTACTTTAACCGCGGGCTCATATGAAGAAAGTCAGCCAATCAGAGCGCAACTTGAAAACAAAGGATCGAGACATTTTTCGTAATGGAGCAAACGCGTACTCAAGGAATCTTTTGTTATCGATGTCCTTTCTGATAGGCAACTAACTTTCTTCAGGTTCGAGTAGCCACATAATATTCTGCCGTAAACTCAAGGAAGTTTTCTTTTCCGAATCGACTTATTTGGAAAATATATTGTTGCGGGCTTTTAATTAGCATTTCGCGGATTTCTTGACGTAGTTTATACGAATAATTGCCATCGACTTAAATCGGTTATCAGTCGAGCGTGTAGAAAGTTCACACATACTAGTGTGATTGTGCTATTGTTCTCAATATTGCAACCGAATAATAGGGAATTTCGAATTATTGATACGTACACTGAACCCTTCAAAAATTAAACTATAGATATTAAATTTGATGTGTTTTTAATGCATGCTTTTGATAAGACTAATATTAATTATTTTGCTGCAAATTTAGCTTTTCTGTTTAATACAAAAACAACACATTTATAACCAACCGATTTAATAGTCCTTTTGCAAAATCACGTGACTTTTAGTTACTGCTGGCCAAATATAGTGACGGCTCGTATTGGAAGAACAAAGTTTTCAGTATCGGTGGAGCCAAGTACGAATAAGCAGTAATGAAAAGACTGATCCACTGAGCAGCACTTAGTCGCCGAGATCGCAGCCATATTGAAAAGTTGGTCCTTCCAGTACGAGCCTTGTCACGTGATTTTGAAGAATGTATGTTCTTTCCTTAGAAAAAGAGCTGGCGACCGTCGAATAAGGCAGATTGTTAATGATGGAAGTGAACTTACCTTCCGAGTTTGCCACGAGGACAATCCCCAAACACAGTACTGCAGCTAAGAACGTCTTCATAAGGTCAGTTGAGCCTGGCTAATGTGAAGACTGGACGATTGTTATGTTTTATATCAAGAGATAGACCAGTTGTGTATTCACATGTTAATCTGACATAACACAGATGGTCAACCTGTATTGTAACACCTCCGGCAAGCCAACACAAACACTCTACTGTTCATATGGTTATTATTTTTCAAAGCAATAATAGAAACTGAAGCAACAAAACTGCTAGTTGTGTTTTCAATCGGATAGTCGACGGCTGTGTTTCTCGCTAAAGCTCGATCAGGCAGATTCAAAAAGAGTTTTAACAAGTTTGAGAAGAACATTTAGTTATAAGACATATACTAGCTGGTGGATAATTATTTTTCGTTACTGTATGAGAAGAATTAAGAAATTTTAAACTTATAAATGAACATATTTTAGTTTGTCTGTTTCATAGACCTTATAAAGAATGGCCGCCTTTATCATGAGAACGACACTAGTCAGTCCACATTTAGATTATTTGGTAAAATTAATTTCACCATTTTTATTCGCGCGCGAGCAAGTGAGGTAACCTGTACAATTTGCTGCGATCCACCGTTTAGTTGTTTTCATATAAACCTCTGTAAATTGAGATCTCGGCAATATACCTTAGCACCAGTTTACATCTATTTATCACCACCAAACTTCTCAGTATCACTACTCTTGGTATACTCTTTAATATGAAAGCATTTGAATTGAACAACCCTTACGGCACTTCATTCTATTTTTAGGAAATCGCTACTCTTGCTAGTCTGATTTTGCTGCTTAAGTCTGAAGACTGGCACACTTTTGACACTTAGCTATCAGCAACGGTGGCCCGCGTGTATTGTGACAGGAGAATGTATGGGCATCATAAAAACTTGCACTTTTCAGCGGGAAGATTTTGGCCGATCATTGAGATGTTTTGGACCATGAATTTCCTGTTATTGAAGATAGTAAACACAAAACAGTATTCAAAGAACTGATATACATAGCATTTTTTAAAGATATGTGTATTTAGCTTCTTTCCTGTTTGTACGTAAAATGCGAATTGAACATCTTCAAAACGAGTTTTTTTAAATTGCTCTTATAGACTAATTGCTCTTAACTAACCCATGAAAAAAAAATCGATGGAATGGGAACAGCAAAATATATATAAATGCTACCGCAAAAAAATATGTTTGCCAATTTCTATTCGATCGGTTTGATTGAAAATCGTTACCAACAAAGCTCATTTTCGCATTTTACGTAAAAACAAGATGTCGCAAGAAGCAGTTATATATGTACCTTGGAATTCTGTTTTGTGTTTACTGTTCTTAAAACACATCTCAATGATCGGCCAAAAACTAAAAAAATGCGAATCTTTCTAGTTGTGCCCAAGGCATTCGGTTGTCAAAATACTCCCGCGGGGTATAACTTAATTGCAGTTCCTGTTGTGCATGTTTGCGCTGGTATTTACATAGCTTAATCAAATTACACACAGCTTTGTTCGGTATTTATCATTCCTAACCAAACTCTTTTTTACTTTCTATTCAGCTGGTGATTGCGCTTTGACTACTGTTCACATTTCGTTCTACATTGCAGTTCAAGAATTTCGACCTATACTAACACACGATTTTAAATGACATATATCTCTTAGCTCTTGATAAGAGGTAGCAATAAATAATAGTTTGTGATTGTAACATGGTCTGAGTTCCTTTCGATTGCCGCGGTCGGCTTATATCCGGGATGACTGATCAAAACGTTCTAAAACTAGGCTTCACTTAATCTACACAACATTATCTTTGCAATACTAGTATTCAAACAGTCAGGGCGGGTTGGAAAGGAGGTGAGCTTAAACCGGAAGGGATTATGGACAACCAAAAATCGGGATTTTACGGTGCCACTGCATTTCGTGTAATAAATGCCGGTAGCCTCGTGCCGGCGCCAAACGAATGCATCTTAATGAAGACAAAACACATAGGGTTCGGGACTTTTTCTTTATTGCCGATATTTATTGCAAAATTCAGCGAACGTACTGGTCAATCCAGTTACGGAACACGCCAACACGTGCGAATACCGTGTATTTCTCGTATGCTGAACAGGAAGATGAGCCCCAGCTCACCGCACCCTGCAATGTCCAGCGGCCATCCGACTCTCTGCACACGTACGGTCCTCCGCTGTCTCCATGGCAACCACTCAGATTAGTGCCACTTACGCCTGCGCAGAGCATAGAGCTTGTGATCATAGCGCCATCTGTAAAAGACAGCATGGACATCTAGTTGAGATCTAGTTAGATAGTAAGATTGACAGGGAAATATAACATACAGATACGGTTTTTGAACGAGCGCGAGGTTAGAATAGACTAAGAACCTCCTCCATATATGATGGCAACGTTTTATTTCGATGCAGAGATTTATAAACGCTTACTTTTGCTTCTGCAGTCGGCCTCGGAGACAGGAGGAATCTTGGCTTGTTGAAGTATCTGATACGGATTTCCTGGATGACGAATCTTTCCCCACCCTATATATGAGAGAAAACGGTAGCAGAAAATTGAAATGATCAATTATTAATGTACTGCTGAAATGAATAAAACCATACATCCATGACTTCAGTATATGATGGCAAAAGCTTCGAACGTCAGTTTTGACATTGAACTACTGTTGCATTCCTAAGCTAGTACACTGTTCGTATCATTCATAGCGGCCTACGTGGCAAGCTTAGCGCAAGGGGAGGGAAAGGGATGGGAGGAGGAACGGGGAGAGGTGAAATACTATTGTCTTCCAGCCTTTACAGCAAAATCAAATAGAATCCAAACTTGACCTAAAATTAAATAGAGCTGATCAACTTCAGTCTTTTTCTGCAGTTTACTTCTACCCTTCTCATTGCCGCCTCTAACTCAATTTTTCAACCGTCTTCTGGTGGTATCATTATTGTGAAGTTTTTACTGGAAGGCGCGCACTAGCCAGCATGGACCGGAAGAAACACTCAAAAACGTTACTCTTACAGCCAACATTTGGGACTCTTTACCGAGCTCTTTAAAAGAGGCGAATAGTCTTCACTGATTTAAAACAGATCTAAGAAATATCAATATTTGTGGACTCATGACTAGCTCATGAATAAGGCCATTTACATGACAAAAATAAGGAGTGCCGTGCCGAGAAATGCTTGTCGTGCATGTAGACGTGGCTTTAGGGTGTTTAACCTGTAATGTAGCATGTAGTTCCCGGCGGTACAATGTAACCATGTCGTGGCAAACACACTGTTCTCACTCGGCTATTGATATTCGCAGGTCTTGACAGCTGAATGAGGGCAATATCATTGTTAATGCGATATTGGTCGTAGTTAGGATGCTTGATAACTCGACGAGCTCCGATAGTTTGTTCAGTTCCCTCATTCCTGTAGCGGTCGTGATCTCCAAGACGAATTTGGTAGTTGCGTGGATCTCTGTGACAAGGACATGAGAAATAAACCATCATCATCATGTTTTATTTGACTCAATAATAAGTTTACAATTTGGAAATATACTTTAGATCATTATTCCTTTGACTAATTTTTTGATTTTATAATATTTATTAGATTATAATACTATTACTGAAGAAAACAAACTTACTTTAATTTATCCCCCCTTTAAATATAAGTATTGAGGGTCATCCTCTCGATTAGTTTATGCCGTTAGGATGACCCGAACTCAATATTCGTCCCCATAAATACTACAAAATAAGTGAACTTTTGGCCAGTTTCAGTCAATTTAAATATGTAATACTTCGAGAAACCTTGAAGATGGCCATATTTTTTTTTATAGAATCCTTGCAGTCGGCTTTGTGAATATAAATGAGTACACCTTGTGACGTCAAGTATGTGATTAGCATATCTTTAACAGCGTAAAAATTGTCGCCAGATTTTGGCAATTCCACCTGACTTCTATACGAAATAAATTATGTTCGTGCTCTCCAAATTGATTTTTTTAATTGCACAAAATGGCTAAGGGAAGTCAATAATTTAATAAAATAAAAACGAATCGATTTTTTCATTTCATGTACTGTTTAAAACACGAACAGCAGTGTTTTATCAAGTTTAAAAATTCGAGGGCGAAGCCCGATAATTTTTAGACTTGATAAAACACGTACTGTGAGTGTCTTAAACGGCTTCAAAAACGTTTTAAGAATGCAATGAAAGAAAGACGCACATCTCAAGGGAATGGTTACTTAATGAACCATTGAACCTTTGTATTCACAACGCCATGCAAAATATTCGAGTAATCACCGCCTGCAATTAAGAACATCTCAAGGGAATGACATGAAGAAATTACCATACTATGTTCAACTTGTTTGAAGCGGCGTTTCGCAATGCAAGAAGAACCTGCACTTGAAGGATTTGGTGTCGTGGTTTACCTCGATAAAGTTCAAGACTTGGAAAGCGATGTGACTGACATGACGGCAGACTCTAAATTTTTGACTCCGGCACAAAATATGTAAGTTTAATGCACGCTTTTATTATTTTACGGCTTTGAGTTTGGTTTAATAATTGGAACTAAACAGTGGCTCGGTAAACAAGTAATGGTAGTTGGATAACTTCATTTAAAAAATATTATCTGTGTATCTCGGTAGTCTGCTGATATTAGTAAATTTAGTGCAAAATTTATTATCTAGGTACCTTATATTCCGTGTACTTTTTGCTATCGTTGGGTCTTTATCAGTGAATTCTTAATTAGGATGAAACTTTATCTAAAATTTCATGTTCATTAGTATTCTTTATATAAAACGTTCATCCTAATTAGCAATTCAATGAGAAAGCTGAAACATCAATAGAAATTCCATTGTCTCAATCATATATTAACCCCGTTTCCCCCTGGGACAGAATTCAAATCCCTCCGCGGGCCTTTTAGAATGATGAGATTTTATCAGGTATAAAGGAGCATGCACGTGACTGATTTGCTTCTGATTGGACAAAATGCTCATTAATTATTCATTAGGTTTTGAATGGCACTTTAAGGTCATTCGGTTTTTTTAATAACTTAGAATATAAGTTGTCCCTATATTTAATCATTCTCAATATTTCTGTAGTTACCAGGGTTTGGACATTAATTTGATTTCTTGCTTTGATAACTTTCTGCGAGGAGCTTGAAGGTCGACATAAGAAGAAATGTTGTTGTAGAATGTATCGAACCCAAGTTATTATTGCTCAGGAATGACCAATCAAGAAGGCAGAAATTGTTGCTAAAGGCATTTGCATCAAAGTTTGAATAATCAGTAAAGTAAACTTTTATAATTAATTTTGAAATCTTCTACAATTAGAAACTGTGGAAGGTGATCAGCAATTTTAGTAATTATATTACCACTGATAGCATTATAATTAAATGTATTAGCATAGATATTATCTATTAGGGTAGTAGTTCTGTCTGTAATTCGAGTAGGTTGGAGGATATAAGGTAGAAGGAAATTAGAAGTCATTGTGTTAAACAATTCACTGGTTTCTACATGGCTCTCATAATTTAGGAGATTCATGTTAAAGTCTCCCATGATAAATATGTTCTTATTTTCTCTAGATATTTTGTGAAAAATTGACTCAAGGTGTTCTCTGAATTTTATCGGATTAGTCGAACGGGTGTAACATAAAGTATTCTTGGCTTTTTTGTTATTAATTCAACCCAAATGGTCTCAAAATCATCGTCGGTTATACTAAGGTCAGATCATTTACTGACATCCAGTGATTTACTAGCATAAATGGCTACACCCCCTGCTGCTGAATTAGTTGGCTGGGTGAGCAAATCATAACCTTCCAAATTATTGTTCATTTTAAATCCTAAGGTAATACGATCTCTAGTCTCTGTAATTCCAATTATTTGAAATGGTAAAGCCAACATGGAAAGAGTGGCTTGAAGGTTATAAAAATGGGCATCGAGGCTATTCAAGTTAATGTGAAATAAAGAAAAATGTGGTTGTTCAGGAGATAAGACTAAATTATCAAAATCCTTAGGGTAATAATATCGACAATTAATTGGATTTGGAATATTGTTGTCTATATTAGAATTATCAAGAAATGGTAGTCCAGAAATTTTGGATAGTATATCAAGAGAAGGCAATAAGCCAAAATGAGATGCATGGTAGTTTACAATTATTAAGATTATACAATTCGGTATCCTCTAATGTAGAAAATGGAAATATATCAGATTTTTTTTTTTTTACAAAACCATACCTCATTACTTAGTTGTAGGTGTCGATAGTCTTTAGATGAGAGATTATTACATTTAATATGAATCCAAAAGTTGCAAATATCCCGGTATCACATTCGTTCGTAAAACGAAGGTTAAGCAAATGTAAAGCGACCTTATTCAACGACGGTAGCTCGTAACAGTCCTGCATGAAAGACTGATAAGCGTGAGCCCGATTTAACGTCGTTATCCGAGAAGACGTGAAGATCTAACCATTCAGTTGCAGTTCAAGAACGAGATTGTTTCAGGAAGGCATTACCTTCTACTCATGCAGTTATGTTACGACCCTGAGTGTTGATCAGGCCAGGGTTTTGAGCCCTCGACCTCCCGCACGACAGACCACTGAGCTAAACGTTATGCTGCTAGAACGTTTCTCATTCGAACAAACTGGCCGTAAATTACCTCATTCTGCTATAAGCTCGAGCCAGACAGTACCGCTCTAAACGATCCACAGTATTGGCTTACCCAACAATACAAAACACCCTAACCTTCAGAACGAGCGAGCTGTGCTACAGTATAATGGGTCCAATTAGAACACAGGTCTCGAGCTGTACTGTATTATTATTCATAAGCTCAGTCGGAAGAGCAGGCTCGGCCAGGCTGTGGACAAAAAAACCTTCATATAAAATGGGCTTGGTCGAGTGACTCGTTTTTGTTACCTTCCCTTCGTCTTGTTCTTTTTATTTGGCAAAGTGCTAAGTGTGATAATAGTCAACATTAAGGAGCATTGCGTATAATATGTCTTGAAAATCCTTTGTAAGGCAACAATCATCCACTTTCGCTCCGATTTTATCTTTTTATTGGATGAATACATCATACTTACGTTGAAGAGATACAGTGAGCAGCGGTGACCACCCAGTCAGGCTTTACAAGTGAACCCCCACAAAAGAACCTACCACTTGATGAGTGAAGTCCAACCTAAAGTAGGAACGACATTCACACGTCTTCTTAGTTGCTAAGCTGACTTATCCTGTTCGATCCGATAAGTGGATCTACAATGAGTACACGCGGAGTACACGTGGTGTACACGTGGTGCCCTGTTCTCGATTGATCTCCTCTTTCTTTCTGCTATCACAAACATTTTCTTCTACCTGAAATCTCGGAGCAGGCCGTAAAGCTGGGCATAAAGCTGGCATTACTCAATCAAAAGATGTGGCATCGTATTATGTTAAATGCATTTATCTCAGCGGGTCAGGTTGCAAACTATAAATACCATATTCAATACCGCATGCTCTGCTTTGATAATCTACGTCGAATCTATGGATCATGTGTACTGTACGCAATGTCGGCCGACGTATCGGTCGACATATCGACCGATATGTCGACCGAGGGTCGACCGAACGTCGACCGCTACTCGGCCGACACATGAATATTCTGTATGTCGGCCGACATGGTTGATGATGCACCGACAGTCGGCCGATTGATCACCGACACTCTGTCGATAGTTTACTGACAGTCGGCCGAGGTATCGGTGACCGTGACATTTTCAGATAACGTATATATGTACTTCCAATCGGTTGTACAGGCCACATCTAATGTAATTTCTGACGCTTGAGTGACAAAGGAACGAATAAGTCAGACATTGATATTCTGATGGCACGATAGAGAGGTTGGGTTATCCTCTAGGTATATATTCTTACTATTTAAGTGTTTGGCGGGGAATATTGATCATTCTACGTGTAGTCAGTCTTCAAGCCTGGTCGCGCTAAAATTTTGTGGAGTTGGTTCCAAATATTGATGTACTTTTTACTTTTCGTTTAGCTTTGATATATCGTTTTAAGGACTGCTTACCTCTTCCCCGGAGGTCTGTGCCACTGCATTAGTCGGAGAATACGTTTCCACATATTTTTTGGCCACATCTAAAGAGTGTTTTTTTAGTGGTTTTTCGTATCTGGCGTGGCACATTTCGAATTAGGATAATATGCTGTATCATATTATACAACATGTAGACATTGTCAGGAGACCAGCATATATATTATTCAGCAGTACGACTGACTGACACAATCCTAAATAAACTATTTCTATATACGAATGTCTCTTGGTAGTGTAGTCAGAATTTAATGCTTTCGTTCAAAACTACCCTTTGTAAACATAAGCTAGTGGCTTTTTATTGTCTTTATTGTCTTTATTGTCTTTATTGTCTTTATTGTCTTTATTGTCTTTATTGTCTTTATTGTCTTTATTGTCTTTATTGTCTTTATTGTCTTTATTGTCTTTATTGTCTTTATTGTCTTTATTGTCTTTATTGTCTTTATTGTCTTTATTGTCTTTATTGTCTTTATTGTCTTTATTGTCTTTATTGTCTTTATTGTCTTTATTGTCTTTATTGTCTTTATTGTCTTTATTGTCTTTATTGTCTTTATTGTCTTTATTGTCTTTATTGTCTTTATTGTCTTTATTGTCTTTATTGTCTTTATTGTCTTTATTGTCTTTATTGTCTTTATTGTCTTTATTGTCTTTATTGTCTTTATTGTCTTTATTGTCTTTATTGTCTTTATTGTCTTTATTGTCTTTATTGTCTTTATTGTCTTTATTGTCTTTATTGTCTTTATTGTCTTTATTGTCTTTATTGTCTTTATTGTCTTTATTGTCTTTATTGTCTTTATTGTCTTTATTGTCTTTATTGTCTTTATTGTCTTTATTGTCTTTATTGTCTTTATTGTCTTTATTGTCTTTATTGTCTTTATTGTCTTTATTGTCTTTATTGTCTTTATTGTCTTTATTGTCTTTATTGTCTTTATTGTCTTTATTGTCTTTATTGTCTTTATTGTCTTTATTGTCTTTATTGTCTTTATTGTCTTTATTGTCTTTATTGTCTTTATTGTCTTTATTGTCTTTATTGTCTTTATTGTCTTTATTGTCTTTATTGTCTTTATTGTCTTTATTGTCTTTATTGTCTTTATTGTCTTTATTGTCTTTATTGTCTTTATTGTCTTTATTGTCTTTATTGTCTTTATTGTCTTTATTGTCTTTATTGTCTTTATTGTCTTTATTGTCTTTATTGTCTTTATTGTCTTTATTGTCTTTATTGTCTTTATTGTCTTTATTGTCTTTATTGTCTTTATTGTCTTTATTGTCTTTATTGTCTTTATTGTCTTTATTGTCTTTATTGTCTTTATTGTCTTTATTGTCTTTATTGTCTTTATTGTCTTTATTGTCTTTATTGTCTTTATTGTCTTTATTGTCTTTATTGTCTTTATTGTCTTTATTGTCTTTATTGTCTTTATTGTCTTTATTGTCTTTATTGTCTTTATTGTCTTTATTGTCTTTATTGTCTTTATTGTCTTTATTGTCTTTATTGTCTTTATTGTCTTTATTGTCTTTATTGTCTTTATTGTCTTTATTGTCTTTATTGTCTTTATTGTCTTTATTGTCTTTATTGTCTTTATTGTCTTTATTGTCTTTATTGTCTTTATTGTCTTTATTGTCTTTATTGTCTTTATTGTCTTTATTGTCTTTATTGTCTTTATTGTCTTTATTGTCTTTATTGTCTTTATTGTCTTTATTGTCTTTATTGTCTTTATTGTCTTTATTGTCTTTATTGTCTTTATTGTCTTTATTGTCTTTATTGTCTTTATTGTCTTTATTGTCTTTATTGTCTTTATTGTCTTTATTGTCTTTATTGTCTTTATTGTCTTTATTGTCTTTATTGTCTTTATTGTCTTTATTGTCTTTATTGTCTTTATTGTCTTTATTGTCTTTATTGTCTTTATTGTCTTTATTGTCTTTATTGTCTTTATTGTCTTTATTGTCTTTATTGTCTTTATTGTCTTTATTGTCTTTATTGTCTTTATTGTCTTTATTGTCTTTATTGTCTTTATTGTCTTTATTGTCTTTATTGTCTTTATTGTCTTTATTGTCTTTATTGTCTTTATTGTCTTTATTGTCTTTATTGTCTTTATTGTCTTTATTGTCTTTATTGTCTTTATTGTCTTTATTGTCTTTATTGTCTTTATTGTCTTTATTGTCTTTATTGTCTTTATTGTCTTTATTGTCTTTATTGTCTTTATTGTCTTTATTGTCTTTATTGTCTTTATTGTCTTTATTGTCTTTATTGTCTTTATTGTCTTTATTGTCTTTATTGTCTTTATTGTCTTTATTGTCTTTATTGTCTTTATTGTCTTTATTGTCTTTATTGTCTTTATTGTCTTTATTGTCTTTATTGTCTTTATTGTCTTTATTGTCTTTATTGTCTTTATTGTCTTTATTGTCTTTATTGTCTTTATTGTCTTTATTGTCTTTATTGTCTTTATTGTCTTTATTGTCTTTATTGTCTTTATTGTCTTTATTGTCTTTATTGTCTTTATTGTCTTTATTGTCTTTATTGTCTTTATTGTCTTTATTGTCTTTATTGTCTTTATTGTCTTTATTGTCTTTATTGTCTTTATTGTCTTTATTGTCTTTATTGTCTTTATTGTCTTTATTGTCTTTATTGTCTTTATTGTCTTTATTGTCTTTATTGTCTTTATTGTCTTTATTGTCTTTATTGTCTTTATTGTCTTTATTGTTCCGATTGGAGCGCGCCGGCAGAGTACATATTTGATGCTTATAAATCGCGAAACCCCAATATTTTCAAATGTTAGTTTATTATTTTACGTCGAATACTGGAACCGTCGCCGGGGGCTAATGTTTAAGTATCGACGAACTCAGGGTCGAATTGGAATTTAGGGTGGTTTTTAGGAGAAAGGAAAACCGAAGAACCAGGAGAAAAACCGTCGAAACAAGTCAAGGCGATTAAACCCTGGCTACTACAGTGAGCTATGGTGACGAACATGTCCCTGCCCGGCTCTCTCTCTGAACTCTGAATTTCTAACGAGACCTGAAACAACCATGGGGGCTGATCAAAGCCAGGTCCCGGCTAAACCACAGATCGATTTGGAATTTTGCGGAGGCCGGCTCCCGATGAAATGTTTGACAACTTCAACTCCTTAATTAATCCGTCGGCCCTTCATATCATACTATTTAGAGAAATTCGCAAGGACAGACAAATACTGATCTGTACGACTTTCTGCCACATAAAGACCTGATAAAATACAAATACAAGTGTATGTGTATGTGTATGTGTATGTGTGCGTGTGTGTGTATGTGTATGTGTATGTGTATGTGTATGTTCATGTTCGGTCTCGGTTTTTATTGGGATAGCTCGGCCTGTACATCTATGGTAAGTGTTTTATTTCCCCTAAAGTAACGAGCACCCGAAAGTTGGATCTCCCCATCAGAAAGTAACCAAAGTAGAAGGCATACCATCGTTAAGGGTGCCCTATTCTATTAGACGACAGCTACAAAAGTATAACTGTCGGGCGATACAATATCCGTGTAACACATCTGACTTTTTGAGCTAACTTAGGAGTGCCTCCAGGAATTGAATATACCGTATTTACCAAATAAACACAAGCAGTGAAGAAATACTAAACGTCATGAAACTGAGATAAGATACTTTTTGATATGATGGATCTGCCCAACATATGACCGACAACCTTACCGATATACCACCGATGGATATGCCCGACATATGACCGACACCTTACCGATATACCACCGATAGATATGCCTGTGCATGGATGAGCAATAAACAAACACACATTTTACTTTGCAACTTTTGCCGTGAAACATTCTGCCGTACGCGTGAGTAATGTTGCCGTTGAGTAATTTTATTTCCGTGGTCAATTTTATTTTTGCGGTGATACTCCTCGTCTATACGGAACAATTTCTGCGACTCTTCACGTTTCGGCCTTCGGGCCTTCATCAGTTAAAAACGATACAAAGCTTAAAAGGCTAACGTTAATGACTGTTTCAAAAGAAGAGAAGAAATAATAATTTTGACGGGATTTCATGTCACCAAGAGATATTTATTTGCATAAAGGGACATTTTATACCGCAACAGAAAGGAATGTTCCTACTTGGTCAACTGAATTGTATTCAATATTTACAGTAAATGTTCCAGATAAAAGACTTGCAAACACTGTTTAGTTGAGTGAAAACAGTTTGCAGAATAGTTCAATTATAACTTAACATCTCACCGATACCTCACCGACACATGACCGACACCTTACCGATATACCACCGACCCACTATCGGCCGACACATAAACAGCAGGAGGGAAAAAATCGACCGACGTGTCGGCCGACAGTCTACCGACACACGACCGACAGTCGGCCGACGTATCGGCCGACTGTCGGTCGACCCTCGGCCGCGGGTCGGACAACATCGGCCGATATATCGGCCAACCCTCGACCGATACGTCGGTCGGCCAGTTGCGTACAGTACACATGATCCGAATCTATTAACTAGCTATAGGTAATCGATCTCTGCCCTGTTAAACCGATTTAGTTTACCTGCCATGGCCAGGCTCCAGGCTTCGCATTTACACCACCAATAACTCTTCCACTTATGACCGAGGGCACACCACAGGAGCCTGGAAGAAAGCAAATAGTTTAAGCATCTCCAACTCCTACTTTATCATCAGACGGAACAAGCATGTGCAGCTCGACAGAACGTGAACGACATGTCTCACCTGAAGGAGGAGCCTGGGTAGGCGGTTCCGGAGTGTTAGGTGGGGGTGGAGAGGGTGGGGCAGCAGTAGGTGGTGCCGGAGTGTCAGGTGGGGGAGGGGTGGGTGGGACTGTAGTAGGTGGAGCAGCAGTTGATGGTGCTGTATATTATCATGAAATAAAAATAAAAGAAGCCATGGGTCAGTTTGAATAATTTCTAAAATACTTCTTACGATAATAGATTAATAAGACATGAAACAATGGTAAAGACAAACAGAAGAATTCTTGGTCCATGTGACCACTTTGTTATACCAGTAATACTAGCAATTAAAGCTGACCCAGGTAGCTTAAAACAAACTCCATCAAGTTTAATACCCATAAACCCTACCCAATGTTGTACCCAGACCCCATTTATTTCTTACTGCGCATGTTCGACGAAAAATTGGGCTCTGGAAGAATCCGATTTTTGTGTATTCTGATTGGCTGTTCTGAACAATGCAATTTCATCGGAAGTGAAACAAAGCCTTTTAATTTGGACAGAGGCTATCTAACGCTATCTAATCGCTATCTAAACGCTAAACACCGTTGGATTTTACCTAAATGGTTGCCGATCTCTACTGGGATACTTCGATATTTTCTTGCATCCTATCGGGAGTTCAAATCACTTCACCGGCCAACACAAATCGCACACAGTGCATGAATAATAATTTCGAAAATAGAACCCAACCGAGTAACAGTTGATATAGTCGAGGGATTTACCGTAACAGATAGGTAATACTGTACATTCCCATATTATCAACAATGTTCGAAAGTGCTCTATAGGCAGTGCTCAGTGGCATTTTTCCGATCTCGTAAAGTTGTGAACAGGCGCTGATCGCTTAAATATAAGCGTTTGTATTGGAATGCAATGAACTCCAGCCTTCAAGGAGCTAAAATAGGAGAGACTCGTAACTAAAAATGCAGCGACTTGCTTCTACGTTGTATTCAGTTGCTGTTTGTGTGGTCATCGGGATCAGGTAAGGCGATTTCAGCGAGTTTTCGATCCCCATGAATGAGGGTCTCCCAGGGGTTTCGGGGAACAAGGGAACATGCCAAAAAATCCGTTGGGAACAGGGAACAAACTAAAAATATATCCGGGAACAAGGGAATATGAATAGAGGTTTTAGGGAACAAGGGAACAATTTCCATATTTCTACATGGAAAAATTGACTGTTTCCCTGAAAAAAAAATTGGGAACAAGGGAACAAAAGGTAAGTTTTGTTGGGAACAAGGGAACAAGGAGCCCCCTGGGAGACCCTCATGAATCCTCTTGTGTACTGGAATCTGTGATGTCTGATGAATCCATCGCACGATAAAGAAACACGAGCCTGATGCATGAAAATAAAGCCTTAAAATCCAAACTAAAAACGGCAGAAGATGAAAGAGACTCCCTAAGGTTTGCCTTGACACTAGCAAGTAAAATATCACTATCAAAATACCGAGCGAATTTCCAAATCCAAACCAAAACCTAGGCCTGAGACCGAACCCGAAGAAACGAGTCAGGGTGACGTCATGATAAGCATGTGCAGAGTCGCCGGACTTCCGGAATCGGATTCTTCCAGAGCCCTATTTTTTTGTCGAGCATGCGCAGTAAGAAACAAATGGAGTCTGGGTAGGAGATTGACTACAGACCAAGGGCCAAAGATTCCACCCGCTGATAAACAAGTTTCTTTTGGAGTCGTTTGGTTAGCAATTTGTTATTAGTTCATCATTTGTTTTCGAGTCGAGGTTAAGAACGATTAGAATTGTAGATTGCAGGTGTGTGACGTACGATACGTTGAGCATGCGGTCCCGAATTTGCCTCGCTACTTCGTGTAACGTACAGTCACAGTATTGAATCCGTTGTGGACGGTTAGGGGTTTTTCAATGAAGGGGTATAGGGTTTGTATTAGTCCACAGGACCATTAAAGAAGCGTTATATTTATCTGTTGTTTAGTGACCTCCCCCAATACTATAAGTGTACGTTACACGAAGTACCTACCCGAGTTTGACGGAGTCCTGCTGTACCGACTCTTCTTCGATTATACATCAAGTTAATAGTTGAATAGTAAAATATGTCTTGTTTTGAGTGTTGCGTCTATGAGTTATGAAGGTTTATATTTCGAATATGCTAATGTTGGCGTCAACCAGGGAATGTACTGTCATTTCTTTGTCCTTGTGAATGAAACTATTTTCTGATTTAGTTAAAATATTTGGTAAAATCACTGATATAAGCTTCAAATATAACATGGATGTTTATAAAATGTAATTTATCTCTACCAGCTTGTTTTGTATAATTAATTATCCTGGGTTGACGTCATATCATTAGCATATAAACCTCTATAACTCGTATATGCAATATTCATATCCAAACATATTCTACTATTCTGTTTTTACAACCAGGCACTTCCCGTGAGGGGCTCTTCCGTACCGGTTCACTCCACACACGCTCACACTACACTCATGTATTCTCTACTCACTACATTCAAGTTCACATGTTGATTTTTAAGGAGGGAGGAAAACCGGAGAACCCGGAGAAAAACCCTCGTGGCAAGGGAGAGAACAACACAACAAACAAACTCAACTCACATATGACCCGAGCCGGGATCGAACCCGGGACATACATTGTACATGTAGCGGTGAGAGGCGAGCGCTTACGCACTGCGCCACCCATATCACCCCTATTCAACTATCACTTGATATATAGAATCGATATGGATGATACAAAATATAAGTTAGAGGTACTCAGTAATGATCCGAGTAGCTTGTACAGCTTTGAATTCCCATAATTCGGAGCTCTGACGTGCAAGTCAATTAAGTTGAGCGAATCGTCGGCCTCCTAGGAGAACAGACTGAAGGGTTACCGCCGTTAGATAAAGAGACTTTACTTTACTGAGGTAGCCTTTATTCTTACCTCCACAATCGTTGCAGCTCTTTTTACAATACGTCAGCATATAGCTGGGATTTTTCTTACATTCACCGATACTCGCCCAGTACGAGCAACTCCGGTGCTGATCGCTACAGCTACCTGTAAAACAGGTTTAAAAAATCTGATTAAGATTATGAGATCGAGATTATTCAACTTGAACTTCCATTCCTTTGACAAATATATGTGTTTCATGCATTTAGCAAATAAATCAGCGTGAGATCCTGGGGGTGGGGGGAGGGGGAGTGCCGATGGATAGGAATACACTATTCATCATTTAGAAATCTTGAATAGGTATGGATTTGAGCACTTTTACCAGAACTTGACAGTTTTCGCCTTAGGATTCTGGAACGTCCACGAGTTACGATTCAGCAGGTGATTCTCGTTATCTTTTATAGTGTATAATAATTAATTTGGGTTGTAATCTTATACAGAGTATGGAATTTTCTAAATTTGCTGTCTTAAACAGCGTCAAGGTTTGAGAGTCTCAGCGGCACCCCTCTACCCAAACTTTAGTAGAGTATCCCTCCCACCTCGGGCGTTAGATCTCATTTGCCATCGATCAAGTCAGTTCCAGTCGCAATCTCTTGCCTAGTAGTCGAGACTTCAGCGCACAATGTGTGGGCCAGACACCCTTATTGATATATATATATATATAATATATGGGCCGCGTCAGGCAAAAAGGGCCCGGACGACATTCAAGTTAAACATGGGCTCCTGAGTTCAATAATACCTACAACAGTGTTCCTAATTACAGGTTGAAGATTGTATTGTATTCTTGACGAGAAGCGCTACATTTCACTGATTCCTAACAATAAATGTCAGTTTCAAGAAATTGACAACAAAAATCAGGGGTGAAATTTACGTGATTTTGATGCAAGGGCCCGATCACAAATATGACCACAAAAATTAGGAATCCTGTCAGAGGGGATGATTTTAATGTATGACATTCATTTATGCCTGCTGGCATTAAAGAGTAAAGAAAAAATTTCTGCAGTCATTCTACTCCCCGTAGCTCATAATATGATTTTAGCAATAGTACAAGTTACACCTTGAAACAATCGTCTGATGATAAGGAATCATTTGCGCCTGCTAAAATCGTGATCACACCCTCGTGTAAAAATATCGTAAATTTCGTCTTCGATTTCACTGGTCAATTTCATGAAATCAACACTACTTGTTAGTAGCACAATGTGGCGCTCGCGATGCATATTGTAATCGCACCACAAGTATAAAAAAACATGGTGCAATTTCACAATACATTTACATATTATGTCGTCCGGGCCCTTTTTACCTGACGCGGCCCATATATAATATATATATGCAAAATATATGGCACGTTTTGTTCAATTTAAATATATATCAGAAACATATCTAAAATTATGGATGGTGTTACTGATATTTTTTTCAAGTTGCCTATCCGTCAAGGCCTTCTGCAAAAATATCAGTAACACCATCCCATAATTTTAGATATGTTTCTGATATATATATTTATATTGAACAAAGTGTGCCATAATTTTTTGCAAATTGCTGTATATATATATTAGCAATTCTACTAACCTCCTCCACCACAGAGATTGCAGCTCCTTTTACAGTTGGATTTCATCCAATTACTTGTCGTACAGAAGCCTTGCTGGGCCCACCTGCCACAGTTGTAATTATTGTCTCGACACGCTGAAATAAACAGCCAATAATGCAGTCAGTCAGAAACGGCTACCCGGTATTTCCTTCAGTCCGTCAGAAACAGTTACAGGGTCTTTCCTTCAGTCAGTCAAAATATTTCCTTCAGTCAGTCAGAAACAGCTACAGAGTATTTCCTTCAGTCAGTCAGAATCTTTGGAACCTTCAGTCAGTCAGAAACGATAGAAACGGCTATACACGGCGGTATTTCGTTCTTCGTAGAGTGAGATCGTCTCAGGTCAGTTTGGATTGTTCCAATGATATCTCAGGTAAGCTAGAAGATAACTCCTGTAGAACGACTGTAAATACTCTGCCAGGCACTATATATATATATATATATATATATATAATGACACATTCTATTAGGCTACCAGATCGAAGTTTGCTGATTTCGGAACAGCAGCAAAATGAAACAAAACCGTGATGACATATGATGCAAAACTCTGGATAGTCAGGCCCCACAGTTAATTTCCTTAAAGAGCCCGTTTCTTTCATATAACTTCCTAAGTTACAATCTATCAATACAACTATCTATCGATATCAATACAACTGACTGAGATATACTGATTGCTTCAACCAAGTTCAATACAAATTCTCGCCAGCCTGTAAACGCTTGTTTATGTGGTGTATCAGATAGTACGTATACCTTCTGACTCCCTGCCACAGAGAATGCCCATAAGGGCAATTACAATCATTAGTTTCATCATGTAGCCTTTTGCATTCAGCGAGAAGGGAAAGTGCCGCAACTATACACCAGAAACTCGAGATATATATAACTAAACTGAGTAACTGCAAACACCATCTGCCAGCAATGTAAAGACGACGCCCAGCCAGTGTTGAAACTGTCGTCATGATTCATTCAGTAATGTGTTTTACATGGAAGCAGCTGAAGTTAAAAGGCGATTAACGGTAAAAGGCTGCGGGCGTTGGTTTATTTGGACGCTAGCGCTAGATAAATGTTGACTCAGTTACTGTCTAAGTAATTGTACGGTGAGCTAGGTTATCAGTGACAACTGATTTGTGCTTTCACGTTATGTGCTTACACGCATACACCTTATCAAAAAAGGGTTGTCCAAGACAAACGGCTAAGCCACATTCCAAGACTGACATTAGACTGCAGACCCCTCTTGGGCGAAAAACCGGAGTAAAATTAGAGCTATATTTTTGCTGCGTTATAATTGGCTGCGCGAGGTATGGGGCCGAGCGTGAATGCGCTTATTCATTAAACACAGGGAACCACATACCGCGGCAAAACATCACGCGCATGCGTTGTGACGAGCCCAGCGCGCGCGTCCGCCCCAGTTTCTCGCCGAAACTAAAAGAAAACAGATGCCATCACCCGTGTTTTAGTTTTATGCCTACTTTTACATGAAATGTTTCGCGAAAAAAACAAGAAAAGTACTTAAAAGCTAAGACTTCTACAGGTTTAAGTTTTCTTAATTTGTAATTCACTGTGAGTTTACTAAGTTATAAAATTATTTACTAAAAAAGTTTAAGACCTCGGAAACTTGTATTTGAAACCAGAGCCTTCATTTTTTCGGCCAACGGAGCGGGGGGGAAGCGCCGAAATAAGCGCCTTCACGCTCGGCCCCATACCTCGCGCAGCCAACTATAACGCAGCAATAAAATAGCTCTGATTTTACTCCGGCTTTTCGCCAAAGAAGGGGCTGCAAGAAATCTAGCCCGAAATGGAGTGTGGTTATAACTGACAGCTGTGCTAAACGGATAATAAACTACAAATACATTCGCAAGACCATTAATGTTGCTCTTTTTCAAATAGTTGTATTTCTGTTTGTACTTTCATGTATGTAGTGAATCAAAGTCAAACAAGATCTTCATGGTGAACATTTTAACGGCTAATCGTGTTTTGTTTTGTTAAGCTGTTGATACATGTTCTCCAGCTAGCGTAATTAGTTTGTATTATTATTTTTATTTCAAAGGGTGCTGGATACACTGACCGTCCAGTTAATGGTATTTGCTAAATTGTATTTACTAAACTGTCATGAAAGGTTTAAACAGCTGATTGGGAAATAGTCATTTTTAATAGAAAATTATTGGATTTTTCTCAGTTTTCAATCTGAGTTAAACTAAATTATTTTCGTAAAACTTCATCAGCTCATTTGAACTCCACAAGCAATACTGCAATACCTGCGGCACCTCGTAATATTCAGTACCCATTTTTGCTATCTTGATGAAGAGAGAAATTAAGACTGGAGTTTCAAGATGTCTGTGGTCATAAAAGACACGGCCAAGGAGAAGAAAGCAATGTACATACAAAACAAATATCAAAATCTGAGCACAAAGCCCATGGAACATACTTATTTTATTAATTCAAGAGTCTGGTGTAATAAAATACAAACTTTCAAATATATATGGCATCAAATCTGAAAAACAAGAAGAAGAATGTATTAAGTAGAGAACATGTATTTCGCATGGGTTCACATTGGTATGTTCGGCTTTCACATTGTTTAACATAAGCACCAAGTTAACAAAAGGTTGCCTTCCCACACCGCAATGCATTGTGGTTATAACTGAAAGAGCTGTGCGAAACGGATAAACTACAGTGTAACTCAAAAATCGATTCGCAGGAGACCATATTAATATTCCGGCGTCTTAAAGTTTTGAACACAAAAACAAACGAATAGGCCAGGTCGCGGTTAATTCCAACATTTTGAAAGGGGTGCAAACATAGCGCGAAGTCAATCAACGTCTTGGCATCATCCGCCGGGTAAAGCATTTGCTGCCATTGCATGCGCGGCTAACTCTCTATAAATCTCTTGTCCTTCCCTTACTTTACTATGCCGATATCGTCTGGGTAGATAAGAATAATACCGTCCTCATGGATCACCTTCAAGTTCTTCAGAATAATGCTGCTCGACTTATGCTCGACTTTCCCTCAAGCTCTTCTGCATCTCAAGTACTCGAACTATTAAACTGGAAACCACTGTACCTTCGACGGCGCTATCATCACTGTATTACTATCTTCAAATGCTTAAATAGCATGGTGGACTTCAACTTTAAATTAAAGAAGAATCACGACTTTCATACATATAATACACGCCGTCAGCACAATCTACATTTACCATTCGCACGTAGGAATTGGGGACAACAGTAGTTTACCTACCATGCACTATTAGACTGGAACTCTTTGGACTCTTAAGTTATACAATCTTACTGGCACATAACTTAATTTCATAATAATCCATGTTCTATTTCTATTTTATTTCAACCATTTATCTTTTCTGTTTTCCATATATTAGTGAAATATATATTTTTAATACAGGACCTCCCTGAAAATCACAAATTGTGAGTGGAGCTTTCCTGTCAAAATATTATTATTATTATTATTATTATTATTAAATACAAGGGGTGACGAATGGTAAATCCGAGACAATCCGGCGAGGCGCCGAGACAATTCGAGCCCGATCAGACTTTAAAGCGATTTGAAAATCCGAGCCAAAGCTCGTCCATTTTCAAAATCCGAGCCCGACACTGTTGTTATTGTAGTTATTATGGTGAAACACCAAGTAACCTTTCATGACGCCAGGTGAGGAATTCACCATTCAATTAGCTGTCGTTCGCGTACCTTATAAGACGCAGTCATGCAGAGGCCGCCAAAACGTAACTCCGATAAGAGCTATTTTTAAAAAAGAGTAAAAAGGCGCGACCCCGAGACCCTCTCAAAAAAACATCCGAGACTCCGAGACTGGCAAAGTAAAGAAAAATCGAGACTCCGAGACCCGACCTATAAAATGCGACTTACGAGACTTTACCGACTTTTTGCGAGACCCTCCCTTTTTCTTGACACCATTCGCCACCCCTAATACAGTTTTTGTATGTGAATCCGATGCCAAATAATTTCCGTAAAATCGAATTTCTGAAATAGTCACTGTCTGCAAACTTAAGATACCAGGTAAAAGATCAACCAATCAAAACTTCTCACCTCGGGCAATTTGGTGAAAAGTTTGAAAACACGTATCATTATTACTTAATTTTCTCGGCCCCATGCGATTACATATACATTGAATATCGTCTTCAAGTAATTTGTAATTGACTACCAGTATGCTATGCGCAGTTTCTTTTTTTTCTTTTCTATTTTATACCATTGTCTTGGTATTCTCAGATGAGTTAAAAAATATGAAAAATAATAAAATTCGAAAAGAATTCTGGTAGTTCTAGTTAATTACCGTCATAATGCAAAATGACCCGTTGAACGTTCTGTGCAGCTTACTTTATGCTCGTGTTGTTGTTACGATCTTCTCAGTCATAATATCTGATCACATTCATCACACTATCATAACAGGTTGTTTGTTGGGTAAGATCCTCCTGCAATATCAAGTATCACTCACGTACATGCATCGCCGCAAATTTGGCAAAAAGTTGAGCCAGAAAAAAAAAAGACAGAACATGAAAACGTACGAGCGGGCTGAACTCAGAAGAGGAAATTATAAAATTGACCGGATCCCTGTGGAAACATCAACAAAGGGTGACTTTCATTGGACAGGCGATTCTCGATGGAAAATCGATAAAATGAACTGAAAACAACGGTAAATAATTAAGCTGGGGGGAAAAGGAAAAAAACAAAAACTAATACCTCGAAAAATAAGTCAAAATTAAGACCTAACGCCTAAGACCTCGGAAAAATTAAGACTTTGAAAAAAATAACCTCGAAAACTCGCTTGATGTTTGTAACCAACAGTTATGAGTAAGTAATGGCCAACTGAGCCGGCCTACCCAACAATACAAAACACTCTAACTTTTAGAACGTCCAGTAGAAAAACAATAGAGCTACAGTATAATGGTGCAATCGGGTGGATGCACTATACAATAATAACTTCTTATTAACCGAAAGCGAGGTCTTTACGGGAAAAAATCAGACCGAGATCTTGATAATACGGACCGAGCGATAGCGAGCGTAGATAAAAGACCGAGGATTGATATTTCCCGTATTAAAAGACCGAGCGGACGAGGTTATAAGATGTTTATTATATGGCACTTTTTTAGTCTTGTTTGTAGTTTTCGGGCCCTTTTGAGTTTTGATTCACGACTCAAACCACAAAATGAACACAGTCGTGGAAGGTTCAAATCAACCGTTTATTTTGAAGAATTTATCCGTATGATTAGAACTAAATTTAATTTCAGAAGGCAAAACTGCTTGTTTTGTTGATGGTTGAGACGGAATAAGTTATTCTAAAGAAAACATGGAAGCGAACTGAGGACGAAAAATTCTGTCAAACTGAAATCAGCCTTTATCGATAATTTCTCGATCAACACTCCTGTTTTGCAAACCTTGAACAATTTGTACCTGGCTATCACTGGAAAATCTGTAAGTGGCATCCTGAGACACTGCCAATGTTTGCAGCCAGCAAAACTCGCTTGGCTGTTTTAGACTGGGACAAATTCAAGAAAGGCTGCTATTTAAAATTATGTCGGCAAACTCGAGGAAAAGTTGATAAATACACTTTTTTAGATGAAAATTATGTGCTGAACACGAAAAAATTGTTTACCAAGCTGAATTTGAGATTTTAATCTTCAAATCTGACTTTTTAAAAACGGACCCAAATACCGGGCATGGAAACGAGGCTAAACCGTTTTCCTTTTTTTAAAGCCAGTTTGGAATCGAAATATTTTCCCAAATCAGCTAACTATAATTTTCTCATTCTCAAGAATACAAATTGATGGTGGGTTGTTTATTGAGACACGTCACATCGAAATGATGTGGTCTCGAGACGTCATTTATGGGGACTACGTCCATTACCCCAGTAATAGCTTGAATTCGGGAAAAATTCGTCCAAAAAAAATATATAAAGGAAATACAATTTACAATGTGCTAGGTCTGAAGTAATTATTTTAATAATTGGTCCGACTTTTGTCATTCCTTTACAACAATGAATGCTGTAATACAACACTATTTCATACAGACAAACCAATTCATATGATTTAAGCCTTGACTCTGATCAGAAATGTAATTTACTGATGCGTGTCAGAATTGTTTTCGCAAAGGAATCGAAATTGAATAAACAAACAAAATAAGGCGCCGAGACTTCGGGAAGAAGAAAATTCTGATCGGGCTTTGATTTTTTTCGTTCAAGGTAAAGACATTTTCATTCAAAAGTTTCGATTTTAAAATGTTTGCTATCAAATTACATTTCCTACACCACAGTCCCAGTCAGACAAAGTAAAGTTGCCTGCCTGTGCGCTAATTCGAGCTAGTTGACTGTGAGAGCTCTATGGTAGATTGTGTTAACAGATTATAAAGGTAACATTTAAAAAAATGGAAGAACGGGTGAGTTTAAAAAGTCTGCCCCTACTCTTTCCTTCAGTGAATGTTTTATTTGTCAAAAAAGGATATTCTGTTTAGCGCAACACGGCAAGGTTTGCGTTCATTGAAGGAATCATCTGAGGAGTGACGAAAATTAAGAGACACCGCTAACATAGAAACAATCGACAGGATATTGAATGCAACTGAGACGAACAACACAGAGGAATTACAATAATTCAAGGTGATGTGCATCTGCGTTTCGTATATTATGATCAGCGGAAGTTGAAAAGTAATGGCGGATAGACGATGCGAGATGCGATAAAGATTCTAACATACGGTATGTTTTGGGGAAATTTAGTAGAGGGAAAACAATGATGATAATTTTGGTCCACGGGGGTGGCCCATGCGTTTTGTCGCTACCCGCTTTCGCCGCCAGGAGTGACTGCAAGCTCAGTACTCAGTTCGCAACAGAATTCGCTCGACCGACTGGAAACTATGCATGTTTTATCATGACGGGGAAACGCCTAAAAAGCAAACCCTGTGCTCAGAAACAACTTTCAAAATGAGTCAACAGGTACTTGAGGGAGCAAAGTGTGACCACGACCTTTCCTTGCGTGTGGCAAGTGTAAATGACCTAATCGCGTCTGAGGGCAAATATCATCCAAATTGCTATAAGAAATTCCTGAGAAATGTATCTCGGTCAAGAAATTTAGCAAAAGATTAAGGCTTATCGATGAGTTGAAAAAGTCTGCAGAACAAGGTCATATTTTGGAGCTTAAAGAGGTGTGGCTCCTCTGCTGCTCCCTAGCTGCTGAGAAAACCATTGACATCCCTCGCTCATGTAGAAGTCACATGACTACATTCAAGGAATACATCGCACTGCATGTTGAAGACGTTTATGATTTTGTTCTGCTTCATGAGCAAGCGGTTGCTGAGCGGCAAACAGTGTTAGTGCCTATTAAATTCTGTCATATTCCTGTCTCACAAGTTTTGAATCAACAAACCGGCTCAGTCAGAGCCTGTAATCCCCGTCTACCAACCTAATTAAAGGGATGCATTTCTCTCGATGGTACATGTGGCACTCTGATATATTAGGGCAGCCTTATGCACCAGGGCCTGAACGTCTGCAAGGAAGACACTATCGCATGTGTCCCAGAGAGTTGGTATATGTTCATAAGGATTATGCTTGGTGGACAGTCTCTCCTTGAGAATGGGCTGAGTGATTGTGATGACGATGACAATACGACAGTGACGTCATTGATGACGATGATGATGACGACGATGATGATCTAGATAGCGACGATGTTGTTGACGACGACGAAAAACAGCCGAATCCACGACAAAATGCTCGCGTGAGAAAACAAGAAGATCTTGTGGAAACTAGAGTGCTTAGCATCGCACAGGATCTGGTGTACAGTGTGAGTGGAGGCCGGAGGTGAACACCCAAACACGTTGGTCTTGGCAGTAGTCTTCATCAGGCGACGCGAGCGAAGAAATTGGTAGTAATGTTTCATAATGCCTGTCATACAATCAGCTACTGGGATGTTCGTCGAGTCGATACTGCCCTTGTCAGATTGTGTAATATGTAATAATCTGTAATAATCTGTAACCGATTAGTAATTTAGTAGTATGTGACTTGTAATAGGAGACAAAGAGAGTGAGTTGACGAGTTTACGAATAAAACCAGCGAAGTCTATACGGTGTTGAGGATTCATTTTAGACCCCGGTGCAACCAGCTAACATAATTTGGCGACCCCACCAGGACTACACAAGTGGGACAGCGATCGTGGAGGTATTTTCGTGGTTTAATTTAACGAAGAGAGTCGGAAACTCTGTATTGTTGTTGATTGGGGGCGGGTACCATTTACTGTGGCTTTCTTATATTCACGCTGTAAATATACGCTATACGCTCTCCTTTACACTCTCACTTTATGCCATCCGCCTTTAGCTTAATTGACTTTGACAATAAAGATTAAATAAAAGGGGTCTTACTGCATTGCTGGACGCCAATTCAACATGAGTTTAGAGGACGAACAGTTGGAAGTCGAAAGTCTATTATTCACTAGCGAACTAGATATACTTATCTTGGTACTGGTGAACAATTTGAATTTGACATCGCAGTCGCAGACAAGAGTAAACTCGCTTTTATTAAAGAACTTAGGGGAAAGATAAATCACAAGGTCGGAGAAGAAGAGATTGAGTCTAACAAAATTTATTTACTGCACGAAATCTCAGCGGCGCTGAAAGACGAGATGCCAGCATTAGACAAGGAGGTCGCTGTCCTTAAGAGTCAATACGACGCGATGAAATTGAAACAGGAAGCTGAATTAAACTGAGGCGATTGAAGAGAAACTAAAGATACTACAGGGGAGCGTCACGAAAGAAACGACACAAGTTGTTGACGAAATCAAACCCAAAACAAAGGAGGTAACTCCGACTTATCTCCGAAGAGAGTTCAAAATAAACGGCCAAATTGGAGAGCCCGGTCAAACAGACAAATTAACATTCGTGTCATTGACCCATCAAATCGATTCTGGGTTGAAACGAAATTACATAGAGAGCGAAATTGTAGACGCCACAATTCGCGCGATCTCCGCACACACTAGCCTTCGAAGTTACGTCGAAACACTTCCTGATTTAACACTCGCGAAATTACGCAAAATCTTACGAATCCATTTTCGCGAAAAGACGGCATCGGAACTTTACCGCATGCTGACCACTGTTTGCCAACACGCAAAGGAAACGCCACAACAGTTTTGGCTAAGGGCGCTTGATTTACGCAACAAGGTCAGATTTGCTAGCCAGGAAGCTGATTGTGAGATTAACTATGGCATGCCGTTAATACAGAAAACCTTCCTCAAGGCATTTGAAACTGGCCTTCGTGACGATATACTCGCTACCAATCTTCGCCCAACCCTGAGACTCGAAGACCTCTCAGATGAAGTTGTAATGAAGCAAGTGAACGAGCTGGCGGCCAACCAGGCGGAGCGAATGGACAAGCTTAACTTGGACCGGCAAAAGGGAGTGAAGATAAACGCTTGCGAAGCAGATACAGGAGCAAATAAGCTGACGCCTGAGAACAAGAATAGATCAAAACCGAAACCAACTAAAACCGAGCCCGAGGAACCGGCCGAGAGTCAAATCCTGGCAGAAATACGAAGCCTCAAGCTAGAAGTAAGTTCTCTCAAACAACAGGTCGATGAGTCACAGGTGAACAATAACGGCAGCGGCTATGACTACCCGAGTAGGGGGCAAGGCAGTGGAAGGTACTGAGGTCCGCCACGCAGGCAGATATTGTTCGAAAAGTTGTCAGCAGCAACACTGGCCTTCACATAAGTTAACTTGCAATGCGATACATAAATTAGAAAGTGACATGCAAGCCGAATTGGCCGACATAGAAGTTAACCACCTTCGCCCTAAGCACCAGACGGCTATCACCAATTTAGTCGGAAGAAAGTGTTCCGTTGAATGTTTGTTGAATTCCGTCCGATGCGAAGCATTATGGGACACCGGCGCGCAGGTTTCGGTCGTCTCGAGCGATTGGTTAACACACTACGCACCGCAAAATGATATTAGATCAATCAGCGAGCTGCTGGGGGTGGCCGAACTAGACATTAGAGCAGCTAATGGGACCAGCCTACCCTATAGAGGCTGGACCGAACTGTCCTTTGAATTGATTGGAGCTAAAGCGCATCACACACTGAAAGTACCCTTTCTCGTGTCGATTCAGACCTTAGAACGCCCCATTGTTGGTTATAATGTTATCGAACAGTTAACCAAGATTTCACGCCCAGAGGAACACGACTCCACCCCAGAATTGGTCAGGTTGATCCATGCGTTTTCCCATGATGTAACAGTTGAGAAGGCTGAAGCGATAGTCAAAGTTATAGAGGCGACGAGTGAGGATTCCAAAGTACTCTGTCAAGTAAAGAGCCCTAATCGTGATATACGTATCCCTAAGGGAGAAGCCATGCGCGTAGCATGTAGAATCAGATTGGAACCCACAGACCGGAGGATGCCCGTTTTGCACGAGCAGGATCCCACCATACCCCTACCCACAGGAATTGAAGTGCCTGACACTCTCTTTTCAGTGCGCGGTGGAAGCTCCTGCCGTATCAATGTCATGATAAGGAACACTACCAACCACAGTATAACATTAAAGAGAAAACGATAGTGGGAACCCTGCAGCAGGTTCAGACAGTGGCCCCCCCTTGACGTCAAATTAGTAGACGTGGCCAGCCAAACAGCCAACTGGGACGGATCAGAGGAGCAGGATAAGAGAGCTGAAGGAGTTCTTCCTCAGGTCGACTTATCAGATCTTTCTGAGGAGCAGCATAGACTCGCAGAAGCCATGTTACGGGAAGAAGTAGACTCCTTCTCTGCAGACGACGGTGATATCAGAGTAGCCAAGGGGCTGAATATGAAGATTAACCTGACAGATGACAAGCCAGTTCAGAAAACCTACACTGCAGTTCCAAGACCTCTCTACCCGGAAGTCAAGTACTATATAGAAGACCTACTTAGCCGGCAGTTCATCCAGAAATCTAAATCTTCATATTCTTCTCCGGTCGTTTGTATACGGAAAAAGGATGGTGATCTTCGGCTGTGCATCGATTTTAGAGAGCTAAATAGTAAGACCATACCCGATCGATTTCCGCTACCACGTGTGCAAGAGACTCTGGAAAGCCTGGGAGGGAACACATGGTTCTCCATGCTGGATCAAGGGAAGGCGTATCACCAGGGGTCCGTTGATCCAGCATACAGGCATCTCACTGACTTTATCACTCCGTGGGGCCTGTATGGGTGGATTCGAATCCCTTTTGGTCTAAAGAATGCTCCCGCTGAGTTCCAACGCTTCATGGAAGGGTGTTTAGAAGGTCTTCGGGACGACATGTGTATCCCATACCTTGACGATGTGGTGGTCTACAGCAAGACCTTTGAAGACCACCTTGACCACTTACGTCAAGTCCTGAGGCGACTTCGTGGTAATGGTGTAAAACTCAAGGCTCGAAAGTGAAAGCTATTTCAGCATGAAGTTAAGTGTTTGGGACACATCGTGTCAGCCCAAGGATATCGCGTGGACCCATCGTATACGGAAGCAGTGACAGCTCTGAAAGGTTCCAGTCCTACTACGGTTGGAGAGGTAAGAAAGTTACTGGGCTTCCTAGGGTATTACAGAAAGTATATTAAAGATTTTTCTAGAAAGGCGAAACCCTTATATGACCTCCTCAAAGGCCCTCCAACTGAGAACCAACCGCCTCCACGAATAGGCAGAAGAGCGGCCGTAAGAAACAAGAAACAAGGAATTGCTTCTAATCACTCGATCCACTGGAAACAAGAGCATGCGACGGCCTTGGAACTACTTCTCGACCATCTAACCAATCCACCCAGATTATAGTCTGCCCTTTATCGTACATACGGATGCATCTGCTGACGGGTTAGGAGCTGTGCTCTATCAAAAACAGGACGGAGCGATGCGCGTTATCGGATATGGTTCTCGTAGTCTCACCCAGGCAGAGAAGAACTACCATCCCCATTCGGGAAAACTCGAATTCCTTGCACTGAAGTGGGCTATTTGCGAGAAATTCCGTGACTATCTATACTTCTCTCCCCCATTTACAGTCTACACCGATAACAACCCTCTGACCTACGTACTATCAACCGCGAAACTAAATGCAACTGACCATCGGTGGATTGCAGAACTTGATTTATTCATTTTACCGCTGACAACATAGATATCAACGAAGGAACACTTGATGGGCAAAACACATTTCACGCAACACATTATGCAGCCGGGCAAAGAGGTCCAGAATCAGTTGGCTTCCTCCAGAACATTACTCCGTCTAATAGTACAACCCTCAAAGTCCCAGATGAGATGTACGCTTACCTGAGTATATCAGAGAAGGAAGATGTCAAAGAGGAATGGTTCAAACAACCAATCAAAGATTTTCCATTGGCTTTAAAGGCAGAGGCAACAGACATGGCATTTTTCCTTAAACGGCAAAATGACGATCCGAAGTGTGGCTGGACAAGCTTCAATGAAGAACATTCTGATACAGACACTGAAGTACAGCTGGCTACATGCCAATCATATTGCCTCCAGCGCATGATGTTGACACTTTAAATACAGTCGTAAAACGAATCGTACAAGTTGCCAAATCGTTTAATCAGAAGCACGTTGTGCTGACGGTTGATCAGGCTCTTTTCCCGCAACTCATGGAACTGAAATGGGTGATACCAGAGTATAAGGGCACTCTCATTCCACGACTTGGAGGTCTTCACACATCAATGAATTCCTTATCGTCTCATGTCAAGACACAGATGTGTTTCTCCTTTTAGTGTCGCACTTCAACAAAATGAGCTGCAAGCAGTTGTGGATGAGAGCTGGGGCATCGACATCGTGAACGCCTAAAGGAAACAATTCATGAAGTGGAAACTAGTAACTCCTTTTATGCGATAACAGACTGTGATAGAAAGGTGTCATGAAAGACATTTACAGACCACCACATGCTGCTGAGAAACTTAGGAAATGGTGACCTGGATGATTCGACAGTTAAATCTGCTGAAAAGTTCATTTGCAGAATATTCGATGTTATTGACGTAGAGAGCCGCAACGGAGCATGTGCAGCGTTGTTTTCTAAATGCCGGTCACCAGAAGCTCTTCCGCTGATGGGGGAAGCAGCGCGATGGCATATTAGGAGGGCGCACTTCTAAGCAATGATATGGAAACAAGCGTATGTTACACACCCTACTTACTTCAGGAGACTATGGGTTGGACAAAATTGAATGGCAAGCTGGTATCCAAGCTGATGTCTCTTGCCCCCGTACCCGAAAACTCTGATGAAATGGTTAACTGTGGCTGCAAATCGGGATGCAAATCAAAGAAGTGTAGCTGCGAGAATGTAGGACTGCCATGCACAGGAGCATGCAAATGCAGAAATACTACATACAGCCGCTGTCAAAATAATGTTAATGGTGTCGTGATCGGAAACCAAGGACAGTAGCCGGTAGAGTAAAATGGTTTAGCATCTTTTAGTATCTTTTTAGTAAAGGTTTGTTCAAACAGCTGATGTGAAATTCGGTGTCTCTGCTCCTGTAGGGCGAGGGCAGATGTCAAATATCAAGAATATGCTGTTACTGCCGTGGTGCGTTTCAGAAAATGCTGACATCAGGAAATGCCGCATATGTAGGAACCAGTTATGACTTCACGTGATCAGCATGCAGTAAACACAAAATCCTCTAAAAACGTACTGCGTCTGTCAACTGCTGATTTGGGTGAAATTCAAACCGTTTTAGAGTGTTGTGTAACGAGATACATCATATAGCCTCGTTTTCATGTCTTAATTACGTATGCTAATATAAATGGCTGATTTGAAGGTCAAAATCGCCGAACCCAGCTTGGTAAACAACATTTTATTGTTCAGTGCATAATTTTCATCTAGAAACGGTGTGTTTACCAACTTTTCCTCGAATTTGCCGACAGAAGTCCACTTTTGCGAAAGTTGTCCCAATCTATTTTCCTCAGATGTATCGGGAAAGTTGGAGCTTTGTAGTTTGTGATATTTTCGCTTTGCAGCAAAAAATGGACGTAACTTTTCGAAGCCCTTATTCCAAAGGATATTGACTGGCCTTGGGGAATTTTCATCAGAGAGGAAGCTTTCGATACTATTTGAAAACAAGAAAAAGCCGGTGTCCCAGTCTCGTAATGCACCAGTCATTTGAAATCCCCTCCCTCCCCCTCCCCCTCCCCCCAATTCCCCCGGGAGGTGGGGTCAACGGTCGTAGTCACTTCCCTCTCCTACCGGCTCGGGGGTAAGTGGGGGATTCACTTTCCCACCTCATGCTAATTTGACATACACTTGCATAATTATCACGGAAGACTCGTTCAACCTTCAAGCGGTACAAATAGAGTAAGACTAGTCTCAGAGATGCTTTTCAAAGGGGGGGATTGGGGAGGGGGAAGGGGGGGGGAGGGGATTTCAAATGACTGGTGCATAAAGTCGTATACTTCGCCGCTAACTTTGGGAATGTCCGAAGAGAACTTGGATAACAGGTGGTCGAAGTTCAGCTGGAGGTAACTGGTAAGGTTGCAAATGTTAATTATTTTCTTGTTTATCGAATCCAGGAATCGACAGAAGGTTTTTATGTCACTAGCTATTTTCTTCACGGAACTTTTCTGTTTACTTACCAACCTCTCGATTTTTTGCTGGCGGTTCGGAGCCTCCACCGGACATTGCCGTTAGCGATGTTGCTTTTGTGATACTATAACTTATACTGAGTATAACATTGCTTTCTATTTCAGTAGGGTAATAAATTTCACTTTCGGAATATTCTTTCTTGCTCATTTTGCACTTTCTCTCCGTTTTTCTCAAAAATTGTGACAGTTCAGTTGTTTTAGGGCTATCAAAGTTTTCCGGGCATTAACATATCTCATAATGCCCGTAGGTATTACGGGGAAATCTCGACCGCTAAACAGCCAATCAGAACGCGCGCTTACCGGAAGTAGCTCTTGCCGTATAATACAATACAATACAATACAATACTTTCATTCACTCTATACTAACAATGCAATAGGACAAGGTTTACAAGGTTTGTTAAATATTTTACGTTCGGATGTGACATAGGTCATCTCGGATGTGACGTACGTCACTCGGATGTGACGTAGGTTATCGATTACAAGACGTTACTGTCAGCGGGAGGTCTCTTGGTCAGCGGAAGCGATACGCTTTACTCGTGAATTATTTTAAAAAAGCCAAGTTCATATTTTTTTGCTTGTGGTGACCAAACAACACGTTGGAAGAAAACGATTGACTAAATATGTCAATATTCAGAATTTGGAATATCGATGTTTATTAGACAGGTGAAATAATTAAATCTCTATTTATTGTACACCAAACGAGAACCGATCGGGACAACGGTTCGGTTTGCCATGACACCGTTATTAGGCAAGAGACCATCACCTAGGTGATGTTCTCTTGTATTAGGCTATTTCTCGCCTAAATGATTTGTGTATCAGGATAAATGGAAGTCGTTCATTTCCCGATTGGAATATTGCGTACGCGACACTATCAGCCTGAGGTTTGTCTCCTTTGCAGCCGTACTTTAGTGTCGGTCCCATACTCCCTCCCACGGATACCAACTATACTCTACACAGTCGGCAATGCGTTCTTTTTCTTTCAAGTATCTGATACAACATTTGGAAAAACACGGAAAATAGTTGATTAGTTACCAGCGACAAGATGACTGGATTTAATTGCATGAATATTCATGATCAATAGATCGACCTGGTGATACAAAGCACTTGATAGTTTATTCAGGTAGTCTAGTAGCATGTGGTGCTTCTACTGGTTCACCAACACTATTTTTTGTCGTTCTAGGTATCACAAAATGAAAATATGAATAGGTATATTCACATGTTATTTATAAACTTGGATTGCTACTGATAATTCCTTGGATACCAAGGGACAGTGAGTGGGTGACGGTCCCCGGGTACCCAAGGATACTACTGATAGTAACTATACTGACTACTTATATTACAAATGCAAACTAACTAACTATACTGACTACCTATATTACAAATGCAAACTAACTAACTATACTGACTACCTATATTACAAATGCAAACTAACTAACTGTACTGACCAACTATATTACAAATGCAAACTAACTAACTGTACTGACTACCTATATTACAAATGCAAACTAACTAACTATACTGACTACCTATATTACAAATGCAAACTAACTAACTGTACTGACTACCTATATTACAAATGCAAACTAACTAACTATACTGACTACCTATATTACAAATGCAAACATTCTATGTTTCTGACTTAAATCCCTAATTGCAGTCTCTTGACTACTTGCCAAATATCTTTGTCCGTCCAGGCGTATAAAAGCCCTACATTTAGAATAGTTACCCTTAAACTTCCTGGAAACGTATAATTCGATGCTTCCAGGTACGGCAGTACTCCTAATTAAATTTTCGACGTGTAAATGCGCGTGGCATCTAGTGGTTCTGAGACCCTGTGAAAAGGTAGTCTCGGCCCGCCTGTTAGGAGTGCCGTGCACAAGTTAGGAGTGCCGTGCCCAAGTTAGGAGTGCCGTGCCCAAGTTAGGAGTGCTGTGCCCAAGTTAGGAGTGCCGTGCACAAGTTAGGAGTGCCGTGCACAAGTTAGGAGTGCCGTGCCCAAGTTAGGAGTGCCGTGCCCAAGTTAGGAGTGCTGTGCCCAAGTTAGGAGTGATGTGCACAAGTTAGGATTGATGTGCACAAGTTAGGAGTGCCGTGCCCAAGTTAGGATTGATGTGCACAAGTTAGGAGTGCCGTGCCCAAGTTAGGAATGATGTGCACAAGTTAGGAGTGCCGTGCCCAAGTTAGGAGTGCCGTGCCCAAGTTAGGAGTGCCGTGCACAAGTTAGGAGTGCCGTGCCCAAGTTAGGAGTGCCGTGCCCAAGTTAGGAGTGCCGTGCCCAAGTTAGGAGTGATGTGCACAAGTTAGGAGTGCCGTGCCCAAGTTAGGATTGATGTGCCCAAGTTAGGAGTGCCGTGCCCAAGTTAGGAGTGCCGTGCCCAAGTTAGGAGTGCCGTGCCCAAGTTAGGAGTACCGTGCCCAAGTTAGGAGTGCCGTGCCCAAGTTAGGAGTGATGTGCACAAGTTAGGAGTGCCGTGCACAAGTTAGGAGTGCCGTGCACAAAATTAGGAGTGCCGTGCCCATGTTAGGAGTGCCGTGCCCAAGTTAGGAGTGATGTGCACAAGTTAGGAGTGCCGTGCCCAAGTTAGGAGTGCCGTGCCCAAGTTAGGAGTGCCGTGCCCAAGTTAGGAGTGCCGTGCCCAAGTTACGGGTGTCCACAATCAGCTATTTACAGAGTTTTCTCCAAAAAACATTAATAGCGTAAAATGAACAGAGCATCACGAGTTAATTTGCACGTAATCGGATGACACACATAAGGTTTGAAAATTTAATTGGACGGTTGGGAACGGTAAGTGCTTCATTGCACCTAAAACTGCCGAAGGCGAGATGGAAAATTGTTAATTAGGTGCTGAAGGCTCACCACCACTTTCTAACAGCTGTTGTTTGTCGTCGTTCAGTTCTACTTTCTTTACAATATTCTTTCTTGTGTACAGTAAACAGTGTTTGGGATAAAAAAAGGCTCTGAATAATGGTTATCGTTGGCAAAACACAATAAAAGTTACATACAATCTATTTTCACAGTCAGTTTAGTCACTGACTACGTACTGTCTTTCCAGTTTAAGATTTTATACCGTTCCGTAAGCCGAAATAAGTCAGGCTCTTACAGGAAGGCAGGTGAACAGGGAATTCGAGCATATTTAAAGAATGTTCTCTCGATTCCACTAAGAATGTACCGGATTTCATCGAAGATATTTGAATAATTTCCTTATATTGTGACTGCTCCCATTACAAGTGATCGACAATATGGAAATCAGAAACATCTGTCGGTAGTAGCTGTAGAATAGATTTAATTTAATAATTCACTAATTTGTCCATTTTTCACTTTCTCTTTTTTCTACATACACTCAGCTGTGTCGGTAGAATACCATATTATAATATTTTCTTTGTTATGCCCATATCGAATAGCACTAGCTCGAATCGAGCACTACTAACTGTGACATACTAATCAAGTTGAAACTTAGATCGGTACGTAGAACAATGAGGATTAGCAGTTGTTCGGTCTCCTCTTTTAAATCTGTTGTCGTGTTCGCCTGTATATATATATATATATATATATATATATATATATACACTCGTTTTCAAAAACATTGCACTGCAAATATATATATACCTTCTGTATTGACAGCTAAAACAATGGAGAACAAAAGGTATATATATATAAATCAAAAGCAATGTTTTTTGAAAACGAGTGTATATATATAAAAAAAACATTGCTTTTGATTTATATATATATACCTTTTGTTCTCCATTGTTTTAGCTGTCAAATTTGACAAGAATACAAAAGGTATATATGTAAATCAAAAGCAACGTTTTTGAAAACGGGTGTATATTTATATATATATATATATATATACACTCGTTTTAAAAAAACCTCGCTTTTGATTTATATATATATACCTTTTGTTCTCCATTGTTTTAGCTGTCAAATTTGACAAGAATACAAAAGGTATAGATATATTTGCAGTGCAATGTTTTTGAAAACGGGTGTATATATATATATATATACAGTCAATGCCAAAAAGGTTGTCCAGCAGAACATAATATAATACTATAATATCCATTGTTTTGGGCTATTGTCTAGACCAAGACAATAGGCCAAAACAATAGATATTAAAGTATTATATTATGTTCTGCTGGACAACCTTTTTGGCATTGACTGTGTATATATACATACATATATATATATATACAGTCGTTGCCGTTAATGTTGTCCTAGACATATCCACATATTGATTTATAGCCTTTGTTCAGTTCCCAATTTTTACATAAAGAACGGTAATCAGCAGTGAACGCGCCCTTTGTATTTGGTCACAAAGAGCCACGGTGGTCTAATGGTTAACGCTCTTGCTTACCAGTTCGAAGCCCCGAGTTCAAGTCTCAGTATCGGCATCGTATTTTTTCCCCTTGTCTTTTTGTTTTGTTTACATATGTTTCTTTTTGCAGTTTCTTTTTTTATATTGGATAAGAACGGACGATGTAGCTAAAATAATACTTTCAACCTGAAACGGTCTCAACTTTTCCCAGACTTTCAAAGTAGATAATTATACCAGCACTGACTGAGTACGCCCAAATTACGCTATTTTCGTTTAGAACGGTGTAGCGATTCTGTTGATGGTTGTGGGTTTGAAAAAGCGTAATTTGTTTTTCTTACACTGTGCAGGGCTTACATGTATATACCAGAAACAGTTTTGAAAATACTAGATACCCACTGATTCAAAGTATTATATCTTTGGTTAGAAGTAGGAAGCGATTTTAGCAAGTGTTATTAATTTCATTCGTACTGATTTTCTGAACTTAGGCAGACTGAGCGAGCGACCTCATTTTTTCCCCTCGAGATTTCGAAAACATCGGCCGTGAGACACGGAGCGGACAGTTTTGAAAATATCCGGTAGTCCATAAATTGTCCAGAATTCTCTTTGAAACCCATAGTAATGCTTGCATAAGTTGACGAAGCTTTTTTCTTTGTGAAGGAAAAGAATTCACATGGAATTAAAGCCGTGTACTCGGCGTAAGGTTTATGAGTGTTTGACAAACGATAACAAACTTTTGAAGCTACGCCATGGACGATGTCGATGATCAAAATACTACATTCCCTGCGGCAGTCGAAGCTTTTGCAAAAGAAATGTTCGAACATCCCTTAATAAAATATATGTGGATGATAGGTGTCCTCGGCATTTCAAAGGTTAAAAAGAACTCCGTTCTTGTTGTCACGTTTGAAATAAAAGATTTTAAGGGAATTCAGTCAGAAAAAAAGGGGAAAAAGAAATGAAAAAAATCTTCGCAGTAACAAAAATGCCAATAATGAGACTTGAACTCGAGGCTTTCGAACTGGTAAGCAAGAGCGTTAACCATTAGACCACCGTGGCTCTTTGTTACCAAATACAAAGGGCGCGTTCTCGGATGATTACCGTTCTTTGTGTAAAAGGTGCGAACTGAACAAAGGCTATAAATCCATATGTGCATATGTCCAGGACAACATTAACGGCAACGACTGTATATATATATATATATATATATGTGTATATATATACACACACTGAAACACTAAAACTCTGCAAAAAAACTTATATATATACATGTATATGCTTTGTATTACCATCAAACTCTCTTGACAGTTGTTGCTTTGGTAGAGACAAAGAAACACAATAGCCTATCGTTTGGTTTTGTCTTATGGCAATTTACTGAGAGTGACTGAGAGTATGAATTTTACATGCAAATGCCGAATGATCAACTTTATTCCTTTTATTATCGTTAGGCTTGCGGTTTAATACTTGCAATTGAAGAATTTACGGTTGAATCGTAATTATATTAGCCATCTAAGATTAATCACTCGGCCGAATAGTTTAACGTCCATGTACGCTGTCCGACTGCTGCAGCAACGGCGAATTCGTAACCATAATTGGGTTCTACCTCTCTCGATAGTACCATTAGAGCCCGCAAAATCTTATGATGAACATTTTCAGGAAATTGGGATGGGAGTGTTAACAGAGATGTTAATTGGATTTTTTTTTTATCTCGCTAAGGGGCTGTTTACATGAAGAAAGGTTCGGCCCTAGTGCTAAGACTAGACGAATTGTTTTCGTTATCCAAAACTCAAGGGAAAGCCATAGTAAGAGGACATACTGATATGCATACGAGTCTGAAATACGCTTTCTGTATATGATCAATATCGACGTTTACATTCATACAGTTCTCATTGCCAAAAGACCCAAAACTCTCTCATGCACTCTAGCTAATTACTCTAATTTCAGTCTAAGGGTTTAAAATCGCAGTTTTTTTATTAGTGTAACCAGCATAGCGCAGCTCGGTCTATACTGATTGGGAATGAGCCTTTTGCGGGAATGCAATCACGTGGATGGGATGTGGAAGGCAAAACAAATCTGACTTCATTTATTTAAAGGCACTTGTACGAGATCGGCAGTGTTATTAGCAAAACCTGTTTGTAAATGCTATTTTCCACCCCCAATCGATTGTCGATCTTTTTTAAAGATAGCTTGCCTTTCCCATGGGGATCACGAGCTCAGTTCATTTGTTAACGAGGGATTATATCAGCACGTGATTGTTTTCTACAACGGCCTATTAAGTTTGTTCTGACAACCTTTCGTTTCACTCTTAATGTTCTTGATGATTGGTTATGTCATAATACAAAAGAAAACCCGCGAACTTTCAAATACACAGTTTCATTTGATTGCATTTCCCAATAACTTTTTAAACTTCTAGTGCTATTGTTTTTGCGGCCCGCTTCCTTTCTTTGATTCTTCAGAATCTCCTGTTCTAAGCACCTCCCATTTATAACATGTGTGATTCAAACGCTTAATTTAATGCTTCGTTTAAACGCTTTGATCCTCGAGTTTGGCCAGCCTAACTACAAAATAAACTTAATACTCGAGCCTGAGAATCGGCCCGCAACACGGCGAAAGGTTCTGCTCGTTTCAACCTTTGATGTTGTCTGTTTTATTAAACGCGTAACAGTGAGTCTTCCGTTTGTTTGTGAACAGATTCTATGAGCAGACTAACTACAAAATAAACTGTCGAGAATCGGACCGCTTCACCGCAAAATGTCCTGCTCGTTTCACGTTTTGATGAGTTGTCTGTTTTATTAAACTCCGCCGTTTGTGTGAAACAGGATTCTATGAACAGACTAACTGCAAATGATAAAGTTCCTAGAGAATCGGCCAGCAAGTTGATCAGTTTTTTTTTTATTAAACACCATTCATGTTGTAAACCTCCATAATTTTTATCAGCAACAAAGATTTATTTGACTTTTCCCCCGTCAGCACCAGTGTGGCGACAGAACTAATACATGTAGATGATAATCGAAGAAGCGGTGAATTTATTGACTATATCGTCCTCTTCTCGCTGCTCTCGCAGTTCGCTGATCGCCGCTTCGCAGCTCTTTCTCCGCGGCGGCCGTTCTCTCTCTAGAAAACCTCGGGAACCGGGGTACAGATATCGCGTCTACATCTCTTCTGGGACTAATCACAAGTTGAACGTAGTAAATAAATTGTCTCTTTTACGGATGGTGGGCAAAATTACGGGGAATCGATGCTCTGCAGAACTTGGCTACGAATAGCCCACTTCCGCGATATGCTTTACTTGTCACGCACAAAGGTTTCAATACGAGGCACCGTGCTGAATTAAATTTATTATTTTCACAGAGAAAAGAATAAATTTAATTTAGCACGGAGCCTCGTATTGAAACCTTTGTGCGTGACAAGTAAAGCATATCGCGGAAGTGGGCTATTCGCCGTTGCTGCAGCAGTCGGACAGCATACATGGACGTTAAACTATTCGACCGAGTGATTGATCGTAAATATATTTACGATTCAACAGTAAATTCTTCAAAATTAGCAATAATAGAAGGAATAACGTTGAGTCATTAGTTGAGCTGGTAAGCTTTCTAAGCACTAACTATTTGGCATTCGCACGTAAAATTCATACTCTCAGTAAATTGCCGTCAGACAAAACCAAACGATATGCTATTGTGTTTCTTTGTCTCTACCAAAGCAACAACTGTCAAGAGAGTTTGATGGTAATACAAAGGATATATATAAGTTTTTTTGCAAAGTTTATATATATATAACCAGGCGAATAAATCACTGTATATATACAGTCAATGCCAAAAAGGTTGTCCTTGACAAATATACTAATATAAGTATATACTGTAAGTACCGTTTAGTGGAATAATGACAATATTAACACTTACAATTATGGGATGTTGGCCAAAATATATTATCTGATTGGCCTGACCTCCAAGAGATGTGAGAAATATGTTTTGACCGGAATGGCATATCAGGAAATACATTTCAAACATATATTGCTTGATTACCATCCGGCTAAAATCAGCAAATATATACTTCAGATATATTTCGTATCGCATCATTGCGGTCAAAACACATTTTCCAGATGTCTTGGGGGTCAGGCCACTGATCAGAAAATATATTTTGGACAACATCCCATAATTGTAAGTATTGATATTAACATTATTCCACAAAAATGTACTTACAGTGTATACTCATATTAGTATGTTTGTCATGGACAGCATTGACTGTTTATACTGTATATATATTTACATATGGTGAGGGGGGTCAGAATTTATGAAAATTGCTGTATATATATATCAGAATAAAGGTGAAAGAGAAAATATATAAGCCCTGAGTGGGATTCGAACCCACGGCCTCGGTACACTAGTCCGATGCGTTAACCACTACACCATCAGGACGACCACGCTGGAAACGCAGCCGACTTTGGGTTTTTGTGGTACTGTGAGTTTTCCCAGGCATTTTCTCTTTCGGGTTCGGGACGGGAAAGCCCATAACTTCCGAACTGAGCTTTCAACCTAAGGATCATTAATGATTCACAAGCACATACGTCCAACCTAGGAATCGCTTAGCCAGAACTGATCCAAAAGGATCCTTCTGGCTAAAGGATTTATATTAGGGACGGGTTTCTTCTCTCTATATACTTAATATATATATACTATATATACAGCGAAGTGCAAAAACTTTGACCCCCCGCACCTCAACTATATAACTATATCGTGTGCATTATGGGTAGGAGTAAGATCATTAAAATGCAACTACAGCAAATATCCGCGCGCGTTTGCAAATCATCATAGCGAAGACTTAGCTTGTGTAGTTGATTTAAAGTTCAAGAATTTATCTAGAATACAACACTTTTACTTGGAACAGGCAGGAAAGTTTAAAGTAAAGCAAATGCACTCTCTATTTACTGTTTGGACAAATATTTTTCCTGATTTTATGTTATAAATTAATGTTTACGTTAGCAGAACATAACGCGGACGGAACTATCATGCCGAATTTCATCTGCGAAGCAAGAATTCTACGTTATTGCTATTTTTGAAACTGTTTCGCGGAAAATTGAAGAGATTAAAATAGCTTAAAGGTTTACACAATTTCATAAATTTATTGACAACAAATTCATAAAACATTTAATTATTTTGATTAAGAAACGGATAGAAATTAAAGTATCCCATATTTTATAGTATTAAACGATTCTAAAAAATTCTAATAAACTCTTAGTTATTCCTCTTGAAATTCTCTTATCCAGTTTTATTCAAGGTTCGGAGGGATCCTGTTTTTATGGTATAACTTTTTTAGTAAATGCTTTTATGAAAGGTACGTTCGATAAAGGCTTGGATTCGCATCACTGAATGTTCTTATATTTGTTGCCCAGTTTTATTTCATTCTTAAAATGTATTTTGTATGCTATTCAAATCTCATAATTGTGACGAAACTGTTTATTATAGCTTCGTCATTAAACCAAAAACGTTAGCAGCTATGGTCCCATTTAACAACATCACTTTATTGTGAATCCTAGTTTCCTAATTTCGTAGATAACGAGCCGCGACAAACTTTTGAATATTTAATTTTCGAAGTTTCATTTTGTAATTATATTGCAGCTCCAAACAACAGCAGTTTTTTCTCAGATTGTGAATTTCGTCTCTTCGGGATCAGCTAAAAATAAACATTACACACAGCAGTTAAAGAAAACGATTCGATGTTCAAACTGTAAGAGATTTCCTTACGTTACACTATAAAGTGTTTATTTTGCTTTGTCGATAGGTTTTCCAACTATAAGCCAGGCTCTTGTGCAGTCCAGTGTGCATCCGGTCAGCTCCGGTCAGTACATATGAATCCGGCTTTCATTCAGCTCTTTAAAACGTTATATCAGTCTAATAACACTGATCAGTTCAGTCTTCACATAAGAAGAAGGCAGAGAACGGAATAACTGCGCTGATATCGAGCTGAATTTTTTCATCGCTCTCAGTTTTGGTTTAGAATCACTGACAACAAATGTAGAGTGTCAAAGTTTCAAACGAATTGATATTGGCCCTGAACCCACAGATCAGGTGTAACAATGTTTCCTCTTCATGGGTTATCTCGATATTTTAGGTCATCAGAAGATCTCCTAACAGGTTCACAAATAGCTCTGAATTCACGCTTCGAACCTGAAACTTCGGCATGATCATTTCCCGTTCTCTTTCCGCCGACCAGGGATATGTTCTGTTTTGCAAATATTCGATCTAACAGTAAATATATAGAGTGCATTTAAATACTTAGGTTTATTTAAGCTGTCCTGCCTGTCCCGAGTAAAAATGTTGTATTCTAGATGAAATCTTGAGCTTTAAATCAACTGCATAAGTCTTCGCTATGACGATTTGCAAACGCGCGCGGTATCGGGAGTAGTTGCATTTTAATGACTTTACTCCTACCCATAATGCACCCGATATAGTTATATAGTTGAGGTGTGGGGGGTCAAAGTTTTTGCACTCCGCTGTATATATATATATATATATAGTGCATTATGGGTAGGAGTAAAGTCATTAAAATGCAACTACAACTATATATATATATATATTAAGTACTGTTTAAAACACGAACAGCAGTGTTTTGTCAAGTTTAAAAATTCGAGTAATCACCGCCTGCAATTACGAACATCTCAAGGGAATGACATGAAGAAATTACCATACTATGTTGTTTGAAGCGGCGTTTCGCAATGCAAGAAAAACCTGCACTTGAAGGATTTGGTGTCGTGGTTTACCTCGATAAAGTTCAAGACTTGGAAAGCGATGTGACTGACATGACGGCAGACTCTAAATGTTTGGCTCCGGCACAAAATATGTAAGTTTAATGCACGTTTTTATTATTTTACGGCTTTGAGTTTGGTTTCATAATTGGAACTAAACAGTAAACAAGTAATGGTAGTTGGATAACTTCATTTAAAAATTATTATCTGTGTATCATCATCATCAAACTTTATTTCGACACGGAATCCCGTTCATTACATGATGCTCTTCCAGAGAGCCGTGTATATCATTTACTAATAGGACACTTATATATATAACCTAATCTATCAAAATAAATACTATTAAAATATATATACTAATTACCTAAAATTAAAGGAAAACTAGGCTTATATATAAATACGTTTGATTGTATTAAAAATTATTTAAAAATTGAACAATGGTAGTATTGTAGGCACTAGGCGGCACATTATTCCATAGCATTGAACCCCTGTACGAGAAACTCTTTTTGAGGGCTTCACTCTTTGGCCTTGGTAGGAAGCAGCTGTTATTAGATCGTCTTAAATTATGTTGGTGAATTGTATTTGTGGGAGTGAATAAATCCGTCAGGTATTTAGGTACCTTTTTATGCATGGTTTTATACATAATACTCGCTAACTGGCGATTTCGTCGCTGTTCCAAATTTTGCCAACCGAGAGAAGCCAAGATGTCACTCGAGCGGGTTTCATAGCTTGAACCAGTAATAATTCTAGCTGCTCTGTTTTGAAGTTTTTGCAGTTGATCCGAAAGACCCTTGCCTAGACTACCCCAAACTGCACTACAATAATCAAAGTGGGAGGCAATCAGGGAATTATAGACAGAAATTAGTAAATTTTGAGGTAGGACTCCGAGGCCTTTAGCAATTTTCTTTGAAACGTTTACTATGTGATCTCGCCAAGACAGAAGTCCATCTATTTCTACGCCAAGACATTTATATGAGGTAGTTCTGGCTATTTGTTTACCATTTATGTTTACTATAGGCTGGCCAGGGAGTAAGTTAAGTTTATGTTGCGTACCGGTAAACATATATTTTGTCTTTGAGATATTAAGTGTTAATTTATTTGCTTTAAGCCACTCGTGCACTTTGGCGAGATCATGATTAATTCCATCAACAAGTGTTGCTGGATTTTTTGATGCGTACGTAAAGTTGGTATCGTCAGCATACATTCTCACATTTGATAAAAGATTGCAATTTGGCAGGTCATTGATGTATATTAGAAATAACAATGGACCCAGAATAGATCGCTATGGGATTCCACATTTTAGAGTGCTAGGACTCGAGAGGGATCCATTCACTGAAGTAATTTGAATTCTATTGTTGAGGTAATCGGCAAACCAATCAATTGTTTTGGTTTGAACACCGTAGAGTTTTAATTTATGTATTAGAATGTCATGATCAATAGTGTCGAAGGCTTTTTTCAAGTCCAGAAATAGAATTGCATTCATAAGCCCATTGTCAATATTTAAAAACCATTCATTACTCACATCTAGAAGGGCAGTAACAGTTGAGTGAAGTGGTCTAAATCCAGATTGAAATTTATTTAGTAAGTCATTATCAAGTAAATATATATAGAATTGGTTAAAAACGGCTTTTTCCAATATTTTAATTACAGCTGGTAGGACTGATATTGGCCTGTAGTTATTTAAGTCTGTTCGAAGGTCTTCTTTATGAATTGGGGAAACTTTAGCTTTTTTCCACTCTAACGGTATATGTCCTATAGTTATTGTTAGGTTAAAAATATACGTTAAAGCATTTATCATTACAGGAGTACCTTCTTTTAAAAGACGCACAGGAATGCCATCCAGACCACTTGCTTTGTTTGAATCAAGCTTTTGAATTAATTTTTGAACCTGATTTAAACTAAGTTGCTTTAATTCAAAGGATGATTTCGCAGGATTTATGTAATCAAGATAGCTTGTATTTGAAGTAGGCACATTTGATGCCAGATTAGGACCGATGTCAGTAAAATGTTTGTTAAAGGCTACTAATTTCCGATGGATGTATCTCGGTAGTCTGCTGATATTAGTAAATTTAGTGCAAAATTTATTATCTAGGTACCTTATGTTCCGTGTACTTTTTTCTATCTTTGGGTCTTTATCAGTGAATTCTTAATTAGGATGAAACTTTATATAAAATTTCATGTTCATTAGTATTCTTTATATAAAACGTTCATCCTAATTAGCAATTCAATAAGAAAGCTGAAACATCAATAGAAATTCCATTGTCTCAATCAATAACCCCGTTTCCCTCTGGGACAGAATTCAAATCCCTCCGCGGGCATTTTAGAATGATGAGATTTTATCAGGTATAAAGGAGCATGCACGTGACTGATTTGCTTCATCTGATTGGACAAAATGCTCATTAATTATTCATGAGTTTTTGAAGTATATAGAGAGAAGAAACCCGTCCCTAATATAAATAATTAGAATAAAGGTGAAAGAGAAAATATATAAGCCCTGAGTGGGATTCGAACCCACGGCCTCGGTATACTAGTCCGATGCGTTAACCACTACACCATCAGGACGACCACGCTGGAAACTTACCTAATTTAAGTTTGAACAGCAAGAGTGACTTGATATTATAAAATCTGAATCTAAGTTATTAAATCGTTCGCAGCATGATAAGTTAGTTTATGTTTCACTTAGCTCTAGGTACGGGAACTCAGAGATGAGCGCATGAGGCATTGGTGGAAATTGTTATTAGGCACTATAGTTCAAAGTTTGAATCAATAAAGTTGTTCAGACATTTAACTGATGAAGATACATCGATGCACATGGCGCGCGTCGTTCACATAAACGTTTCCAGTTTAGGTCACCAAGAGAGCGCATTTGTTTTGCTGGACCTGAAGGGCATTCAGTAGAGTTACATTGTTCTTGTCCCCCCATATAACGTCTACATAATCAAATAGAGGGAGTATAAGTGTGTTATATAATGTAAGGCGAGCATCGGTTGGTAATAGGTGCTTGACTCTTCTTAAGAGACCAATGCGCTGGTTGATCTTGGACATACAATTTTCAACATTAACCAAGCTATGAAATTACCGGGTTTCACTAAGCCATTTATACAGGGTTTGACGCGCGACATATATGTCGCATGTAATCACAAAAAAACATTATTACACATCTGTGACACGTTCATGTCGTGGGTAAAAACCTGGTAATTTTTAGTTTGGCGAATAATAAACAGCATATTACATGGCAGCTTGCATGAAGTCGGCTACGATTTTGATCTTCTCGTGGTGAATTTTGTCATGAAAACGTTCCACTCTGCTGCAGTCACTCGTGTATACACGATGTTCACCACTCGAAGACAACACAGTACTCCGCGTGGCCACGTAACACTTCTACATACACGCGACATAAAAGTTGATCACGTCACATATGTGCAATACATTGTTTTGATACTAGTTCACATGCTTTTTGTCGCGTGTAGAACCTGGTTACTTAATAACTTTAACCGGAACTTCCTGTCTCTTTCGCGGGGGACGCACTGACGCAGTGTGGAGCGATAAGAGTGGGCTTTCTTCTGAGGAAACATTAAAAAAGATATTTAACTGACACAATTAATTGGGACCGACCAGTCCGCCCACATCTGATATCCATTATATACTTAGCCGCTGATCGATTATAGCTAAGGATAATTATGTGCTCTGGATAGTCTTCCAGAACTGCAAAAGCTGGTCACCCACCATTTATCGTTCAGCCGGTTAATATATGCATGTATGTTAAGGCAATTATAGCCATTTTAAGGAAGCTTTCTGATTGGCCGATACTGCATGCAGGAAGCATGATCTATAAGAAAGAACGCAACTCAAGACTACACGGTGTTAGTTCACGGTCTTCAAGAACCAGCATCAACTGTGCTTATGCGAAGTTCGTCTCGTTTTGGTGGAATAGCCGTCTGCGGTCCAAGGTACAGATATACACTCGTATTGTTTGTTACCCGTTCACAGCAGGTCTACTATCACGAGACGCGCATCCATCAAATTTTCATCGTTCACGCTCATCGAAAGTTATATTACCGCTTTTGACCGGGTATTGACAATAAATCACCTCATAAAAAGGCTTATAAAAAGGATAAAAAAAGCATTTAGAGCAGTTGAATCTTGAATGAGTCAGATGAGTTTTTTTCTTTCTTTCACCGGAAAAGTACGGTTTTGCATCTCATTATGTTTGTGTACACCGTGTATATGGTGTTCGTGCCGACTTCTTCATTCGATTTCAGCAGATGACTTTCGACTAATAAGTGTTTTCTGGAAATAAAGCATTTCAGCGGTGACTTTCGACTAATAAGTGTTTCCTGGAACTAAAGCATCCAAGCGCTTATATATCTTGCGAGTCCTTAAAGGACTGGAGTCCTTACCAGAGATCTTGTATCCGTTTATACTACCCTTATCCGCCCTGTTCTTGAATACTCCTGTTTGGCATTTTACTCTTCCTCGATATCTCAATGATAGGATTGAGTCAATCCAAAAGAGGGCTCTGAGGATACTTTTCCATCTTATTCCTACTCGTCTCGACTCCCGTCGTCTGCTCTCACCACTCTGGACCTGCAATCTCTCATCAGCCTCAGGTGCTGCCTTGTGTGATGAGGATTTCACGAAATGTATCAGTCAGTCAAACCCGCGCTTTCTTCCTCTCTTTCCACCCACGCGCCGACATATCAACGATTTCCCGGTAAATTCCCTGAGCCTACCAATTCCAGACATTTTCTTAAGATTCCCAGCACAAAAAACTGCTGTTCTTCCCGGTGAAGTTTCAACACCGGAAATCCACTGTAATTGAGAGTGAAATTGTAAATGCTAATTGTGGTTTTCATCGTCATGACACGCGATCGCAAAATTGGTTTGCATTTATAAAATCCTATAAAAGGTTTTGGTCCTTGTCAACTAACAAAAATACACTCACTTATAACCCAAAATTTTGAACATTAGATTATTTCCTAACGGAGCTGTGGGCCAATGAATGTATGACCATTTTACAGTACTTTGCGGTATGCCTCCGCCATCTTGATGTCCCTCCGCTGGGACACCAGCATCGCGGCCATAAAACGAAAATACAAAATAAAGCTTAATTTCACATCAAAATCATTGGATTTCACGTCAAAATGCAACTTTTAGAGATTTATTGAGTTAAAAAAAAGATATTGACACAATTACATGGATTTTTATGCACTGTCATAAAATTAAAAATTCATTTACTCCGGAACATTACAGCCTGTCGACGTGACATTTTATGTAAACTTTTATTATTGATGTCTATAATATATACAAAGAACAGCTTTGTAGGAATCTTGATAACAGGAAAGACCTTGCTCTTTTGAAACTGATAGCCGGCATAACTATCAAACTATATATCGGCTCACACGGAGTTCGATCGTCTACACCACTCCAGTGACTCGTGCATGAGTGATGATGATCAAACTTTTTTAAACACGCTGGCCTCATCAACTTAAAAGCTGATTTCCAAGAGAGGCGTGAATTAAAATTATAAACATATCAATATCTGATTATAATTACTAATACTTATCCTAAAAGCTAATATACATAATTGATAAAGTAATCTGTATGGTAACATAAAAAATAAATAATATAATACACAATAAAAATTGTAATAATATATTTATATGCACAATAACTAGTTTCCTAACTTCTAAAAGTAAAGCCTGTGGAGGATAGATATTTGAGCTCCGCTATAGCTAAAGTTTTTTTTTTTATTCTGTTCTAGGTCTAGGTATAAAAAGCTTAGTTGAGGATCCCCTTAGATTGTAATCAGTTTTTGAGTTTAAATACAGTCTTTGGGGCGCTAATTCGTGAATCGTTTTGTACACGAGTCTGGCCTTCATTTGTGCCCTACGCTCGTCTAAAGATGTCCATCCAATCGCGTTTAGAGCCAAACTTGATTGGCCAGCTTCATTTCTGAAATTCATGATGACTCTGGCCGACCTGTTTGAAGTTTCTGGAGAAGTTCATTTAGACCTTTATATTACCCAACGAATTCGAATCCCAAACCTCGCAACAATAGTCAAAATGAGGCTGAATTAGAGCATTGTAGACCGATACAAGAGCCGGTCTCGATCGACACATTCTCTAAGTTTCTAATAATGTACTCAATGTGTTTCTCCCATGTTAGGGATTCGTCGATCTGTACTCCAAGTACTTTACTCTATTAACAGGTTGATTATGAATGGTAACTCTTGGTTGGACATAGATCTACGTTATTTATCTTATGTTTTCAGGTAATCAAGACATACTCGGTTTTTGCTATATTTAAGCTGAGTTTGTTAGCAGACAGCCAAATGAATTTCTAACATTCAAAATTATCAGGTCCTCGTTTATTCTCTCTTCTGTTTCATTTAGTATTTCACCAAAAGCTGTCAAGCTAGTGTCATCAGCGAACATTCTAGATGTTGTGTGCTTTAAACAATTTGGCAAATCGTTTATAAATAATAAACAGGAGAGGGCCAAGAATGGATCCTTGACGAATACCACAAGTTATGTTTCTCTGATTTGAAAACATGCCCTGCAACCAGTGACACTTTTGTGTTCGGTATGTCAGGTAACGACGTAAAAGATTAAGTGCTTTTTCTCCAAAGCCATACATTTGAAGTTTTAGAATTATTATTCCATGATTTATGGTATCAAATGCTTTCTTTAAATAGAGGAAAACAACTAGATTATAAAGTCCCCGGTCCATATTAATATACCATTCGTTAGTACAACCCAGTAATGCGGTGGTTGTCGAATGGAAACGTCTAAAACCGAACTGATGTTCGGATACAATATTTTCCTTCAAGAGATATTCATACATTTGTTCATACAAAATCTTTTCCATTAATTTGCTTACCACCGGAAGGATTGAAATTGGCCTATAGTTATCTAACATGGACCGTTGACCCTTCTTAAAAAGTGGAATCACTCTTGCCATTTTCCATTCCGATGGAAACTTTTCAGAAACGATTGACTTGTTTAAGATTTTTGTCAAAGATGGCACAATAGCAGGAGCTGCCAACTTTAGAACTTTGGCTGAGATTTTATCAATGCCAGTAGCTTTGACTTTGACAATAGGTTTAGTAGTTTACAAACCTTAGCAACGCTTACAGGCCGGAAACAAAAATCAGCAACAGATGGCCTTTGTTCCATGAAATCTTGAAACTCGCATCCGTTTCTGTCAATCGTTTCCGCAAGCTTTGGACCTATGTTAGTAAAATGATCATTGAAGACTTCTACCAATTCCTCGGTGGAGGTAATGGTTGTCTCTGACAATTTTATCTCATTAACAGAATTTTGTTTCCGCTCTCGTCCTAGAATGTCATTTATTGTTTTCTAGGCACGTTTTGGATCTTGTTTTTGATTTTCGATCTGCGTAGTATAATATTCTGCTTTGGCATTGCGCAGAGCAATATTTGCGTCGTTTCTAGAAGACTTATATGACTTCCAGTTATTCTTATTATTTGTTTTGACTGCTTTGCGCTTGAGAGAATCTCTTTTGAATAGCTTTCTTTTAATTTCTTTAGATACCCATGGGATCGGGAGACTGCCGTTTTTTCTTGACGGCTCTCTTTGATCTAATCGTACTAATAATTATAATAATTTCATTAAACTTTATACCAAAAAAGGTACATCAGCTAATATTAGAGAATGAATAAAATATGGTTACATAATAGTAATTACAATAGGATACATAATACACAAGACTGGACCTATTTGTAATCTAATTAACAGTCAATTAACCTGTTTGCTTGCTCTAGGACGTTATAACAATAACGTTATAACAATGCCTTCCAACACCCCCACATTTCATCCATATTTTGCTTACTATCTAACTGTTCCATGGTAAAGTATATAGGTCATTAAGAAAGCTTCATGAACATTAAAGTTTTTAAAATTTCTGACCTCAATTGGTCCATTTGGCTGCCCTTTCGGTATCGAATTTATTTTCCGGACTGCGTAAATTAGGCTATGGTCGCTAATTCCCAGATGTATAACATCCGAAAAAAATATTGTCGGGTGAAGATTTGATACAGACATCTAATAATGAACGAGTAGACTCGGTAACGCGAGTTGGACTTTTGACCAATTGAGTCAGTTGGTATAATTCCAGAATTGCCTGCAACTTTTTGGTAGCCAACAGAGAAGGTTCAAGTATGTTACAGTTTAGATCTCCTAATAGGTAAATTTATTTGTCTTCATTATCAACTAACTCAAATAGCCTTTCAATTTTTGAAAACACCTCAAAAGGGGCATTTGGTGGTCTATAAACACACGAAATGATGAAAGGCCGGCTGTTTGCTTGTTTAATTTCAATACAAACGGCCTCTAGATCCGTAGGGACCAAATGAAGACGAGTTTGGTAATTGACAGACTCCTCCTCCATTTCTTGCTCGATCTGCACGTATTATGTCATAGCCCGCTATACTGACGAGTCGAGTTCACCGGTTGACCGAGTCAATTCCGAGTCCGAGTTAAGTCCGAGTCAAATGACAGAGTCACTGGAGAATCGCATAGCCAAAGCTGAATCGCACGGTGCATTTGCGAAATCAGACGCTGATTGGCTGAGACGGAGTGGTGATTCAGAGTGGAATCACCACTGTAGACTACGCGCGCTATTTATAACTTAGCAAAATATCAACAAAAGTACTAAATCTTCAAGTAATTCATCGGACTATGCGATTCAAAGCGACTCGGGAGATATCGGTTTTCTCGTGCAATTTAACATGGAATTACCTCGTCAGGCATGTGATTTTCCTAAAATATTACTCATTTTTCTTTGTTTTTCTCCTCCTTTGTTTGGCTACACTTCAGTTTGCAACTGACCTAAGCCTTTCAAAGAGAATTCCAACAGCTGCCGTTCGGTGAAGAAAAAGTCTGAAATCTCGCCAAGCACGCGCGAGGTTCTATGAATACACTACACATAATGTAGGTTGATTATATAAAGTTGATTTTATATTTCTTTAGGCACTAAAATAACATTTTCGTAAATCGTGAAAACTCACTCGAGACGATAAACAGCTGATTCGCACGGACGTGCGAAAAAGGGAAGTTTCGTATTCTCGCGCGAAACAGCGAGCGCGTTGTTAGACATCGCTCGTTCGGGATTTAGACATTTCGTTCTGGATCAGGCTGTAAATAGGAGACGCATGAGTCCGTTACTAGAAACCTTATTGCATCACGTCTAGACATGCTGGAAAGACGATGTTGCGATATTATGCGAAGGGATGTATGGCTTCAAAGTCAGAGCTATAACAGGGATCGCTCGACTCTTTCACTATGGAGAAAAGCTAATTTGTTTTGGCGATTGTTTCGTTTCTTCGATTTTCACGAATTTCGAGGAGCTGAAAATCGGCTCAAAAAAAACTTCCCATTCGCACTTGAAATCAAGAGCAAACACAAAATAACCACTCAGTCGTTACAGTACCTTGTTTAATATTTCCAACCAGCAGGTTTGTTTTCACAAAACACACCAAGCGACGGTGAACCACGCCGATGTTTGCACTGCATTTCACTAGACCACATTTTCCTGCTCCCACCTCCAATTGCATGCTGGGTAATGGACAAAAAATCCACAAGGGGTCCCCCCCCCCCCTCTGGGACTCCGGTAGGGGAGCCCTACAACCAAGAGCGGTGATTTGGACTCAAGCCGTTGCTTTAAAGTGATAAAAACACATCCTAATAGGTTGAGCAGGGGTAAAAGACTGCCAACTGCAGGATTTCGAGGATTTCATTTAATAATTTTTTCCTGTGTCTGAAAGCACAAACACAACGGAAAAACCCTCACAAGGCCAACTAAAAGCAAACCAAGTACTTTTCAGCCGTCCTCGGACTTAATGATGTCCTCAAGCTCTCTGACAGTGGCATTTTTCTCCAAAATTAGAGCACATTTCATTGGAAACCCTACAGAAGTTGCAATACCTACCGTCGACCAGTTCGTAGAATTCACCCGAATGGCATTGTCGAGAAAGTTTGAGCCCCCGGCTTAAAAAGTCAGCAGTATTTAACTACCCCGGGCTAACCAAACTTGAACTGAGGGGGGAGGGTTGAGTTAGCACTCAAGATTTCACTAATTGAGCTCATGCACACACGATCAGACGACAAAGAGTTAAGTTAGTCTACTTTACTGTAGTCTATAGCGATTATCCATTGTCATTAATGTGCATTATGGAATATGACGAATTGTTCAGGCAAGCAACCGTGCCTGCTGGTGTACGTTGGATCAAACTAGTGATCTAATCGGCTATCAAATAAAAAATAACTATAAAGAAGCAAAGACCGATACAACGTAGAACTTTGAAATTAGTGGTACAATATTTCGGCTGGCCACACCAGCCTTCTTCAGGTACAATGAAGAAAATTTACATTGGCGTGTATTTTTGAACGTGATACTGAGCTGTCATAAAACAGATTACAATATGATAGACCGTGGAAAAATGTTAAGAAGGTCAAAACAGATATCTAGTATGACTCTTCCCGGACGAATCTTTTAAGACCCGTACTGCTGAAATAACTACATACCTCCTTAAATGAGTTATAACCGCTCCTTCCTTGCTAGACAAATACAACGCGCTGCCGATATTCCTCGCACTCTTCCCTTACAAACGAAAGACGCACACAGTTCTAACCGTATCCCGTTTGTTATTACTTTTAATCCATCCCTTCCACATATCTCTAACATCATTAGGAAACATTACAGCCTGCTGCTCTCTTCTAACCGCTGTAAGAAAACTTTTCAACACTTGCCCATGGTAGCCTTTAGACGTACCACCGACCTGCGTGACCTACTCGTTAAAGCTAAACTCCCTTCTAACTCGACTAATTCCCAGCTCCAACTCCCACCTGGCTCGTTCCGTTGTAGGAAGAACTGCGCCACTTGCCCTTACATTTCTGACGGACTTACTAACTATACTTTCTTTGCCACCGGTGAAACGCGCTCTATCAAATTTAACCAGACCTGTAACACCAAAAATCTAATCTACATGATTCAATGTAACCGCTGCAATCTACAATATATAGGAGAGACTAAACGCCGCTTAAAAGACAGATTTAACGAACACCGCCGGACGATAGATAACTCTAACAACAAATCTAAACCCACAACAGTTGCCGAACATTTTCTTAATTCTCCTAATCACACTGCCAACGACATGCAACTTATTCCTATCGAAAAAATATTTTCAAAGAGAGACTCTATACGTAAGGCCAGAGAAGCGTTTTTAATCGCACAGGCGAGAACACTCGAACCTCAGTATACTGTTCAGTTCGGCCTATCACTTTCATTGGACATAGACATTCGGAGCACATTTCAGGGGGATTGATATGTAGTCGTGGAATAGGAGGATTAATATCGATCGTATATAGGCTACAACCAAGCAAGCCAAGGGGGTCGTCCATACTAGTGGTGTATACTATAGGGTCTATCTATTATCTAACATAATAAAAAAAAAAAAAGAGACACGATGCGGGGTTCTCTTTCTTCTTTTTTTCTTTTTATATCACGATTCCTAATTATCTAGAAATACCTTATGGTTCTCCAATTCCGCCAACACCTTTGAAAATAAATCCTTAGTGCGACATCTAGTCTCTCGGTATTTCGCCTCGCGAATGATACGGCGCTGTGATGCACCACACTTCGTACAAAGTCCGTAACTCGTACGACAACCACGGCTACACTTCGGACATGGAATGAATAAGGCGCCCCCTCTTTGTATCTGGAAGTTGTGCTGAGCACAGTACTCTGTTGTCTTAGAACACTTCCTCACGCATTTCGTGTCCTTCCCTCGCATCAACCAACTACAATTTATTTTCTCAGTCATCGTTCGATGTATACCTTATACTAGCCTTTCTCTAATTGCTGTTTAAACGGGACAACAAATGGGCACAACATCTATGGTACTCGAGAGATAATAAGTTGGGAGAACGTACATATTGTGTCCAAAAAATACGTTAGGGGGAGGGGGTCATCGGATGTGATATAAAACTGAAAACGGAGGTGCTGCGCCAGGATCGGCACATTATATACTACTCTGGCGCTATGACCGGCAAACTTAGACACTAAACTGTGCAAATGCTCAGGTAAAACAGGGAGCCTCTTAGTACCGGAATCTGGCTTGCGAGATGCCCTTTTAGACGCTTCTAAAATGACTTTAAGGAAACTACTATCACAAGGACTATGAACTGCGCAGGCCTTATGAAAAAAGGAAATCGCATAGAGGGTGGACTGAATAGAAGCACCTGATTGAACTAGATTAACTAAATAAAGAGCAACATGAAGATCACTTCACGATAATTAGCTGCCCAGGCCTTCCATTTGTTGAAAAAGCAATGGTATCCATTGAGTGGAACGCAGGAGAGATGGAACCTGTGCTGCCAGAGACTTGAGTACTGGATTGGCGAGGCTGCTGAAGCGACTTGTGAAGAAAATAACAGAGAAAAAACGTGGTGAACAAAATATAAAATGAGGATCTGGCAACAAGCACTAAAGAGATAAAACATATTAAATATTTCAACCGTATGTATATTTATACGTAAAGATACTACAAAAACAGCTTACATTAACATACGTATATTAACATACTTTCGCCTACAACGGCGTACATAATCATTCTCTCGCCTACAGCGGAGTACATAATCATTCTCTCGCCTACAGCGGCGTACATAATCATTCTCTCGCCTACAGCGGCGTACATAATCACTCTCTCGCCTACAGCGGCGTACATAATCACTCTCTCGCCTACGGCGGCGTACATTATCATTCCCTCGCCTACAGCTGCGTATGTTGTCATTCTCTCGCCTACAACGGCGTATGTTGTCATTTCCTCGCCTACAGCGGCATACAACCTCATTCTCCCCCCATACAGAGAAGGTACTTTCCCAATATAAAACCATAAAGGATATACCAGCTGAAACGTGCTGAAAAACTACGCTTAACGAAGCCTAAGCCGAAGCAACCAGGTGCAAAACTAAAACGGGTGCCCTGAAACCATACTCTCTGAAAATAGTATCTATAGACCCTGGCGAACCGGACCAAAAATGTGTGTAGGATCGGAAAACTCTAAGACTTCCGAAACTGAAAACAGAGGGCCGCCTAGTGGAAAAATAACTGGCCAGAAAGGCGCGGACGGCCACATAGGAACTAAAAGCGTTCCTTCCGCTCGACAGGCTTCCAAATCGAAAATGACACGAGTGATTAGATAAATGGGAGGTACTAACCAGTTATTTTCTCCAGTCCAGTCTATACACTGAAGGCATCAACCCCCTCGGAACGTGGGCACCAAAACTTAGAAAAGAATCTGGTACATTTGGCGGTCTCAGAAGAGGCAAACCTATCGACTGTGAACGGACCGAAAATAGAACTGATATGGCCGAAAAAAAGACTCTGAAACAGCCCAATCGTCAAAATCACGGACCCGACTCAAACAGTCAGCGAATTCATTGAGAGATCTAGGGATCCACTCAATCTCTATGGTCATATTATTAACCGCACAAAACTGAAATATTTCTAAAGTGAAACGGTGAAGCCGAATGGACATACTACCCTTTCTACAAATGACCGCTGCATTCAAACTGTCGGTATATATCTTAACAATCCTGCTACTGACGAATGTGTGCCAGTCTTGAAAGATCGAAGACCATATAAAATGGCAAGTAACTCTCTAGCATTGCTATCGTCGACAGACTCTTGAGTAGAAAAAAAAACTAGTAAAAGAGGTCAAACTCACCCTTGTCCAGGAAATACGCAGACCCACCACATGCGTGGTCACTAGCGTCAGAGTGTAAAATAACAACGGGTGTAAAATACTCGAACAAGGCCTTACGATTAAGTTTATTGCAGTTAGTCAACCAAAACTCAATCTCGTCTAAGCACTGGGAATAAAACTGAAAATGACTCAAGTCTAAAAAGACATCCCACGAATCTCGAAAAGTAATAGCAGACTGTAGAAACCTAGACATAATGATTCTCAAACTCATTAATAATTCATGAGATAGTCATCCAATGGAGGAACTGTATTTGGTCACATGCATGGGTCTTGATACCGGGTGAAACCCTTGTGTTTGATCATGTTTCCAACCCTAATGATCAATATTTCTTAATCATCATATTCATGAACCACTAACTAATTACATACTGATAAACTACAAGTAAGGAGCGAAGAAGTAAAGAAATAAAGAATGATATAGAAAGAAAAAGTCTGCCTCCACTGGAGTTCGAACCACGACCCTTCCGACTGCTTGTACTAACTCTTGTCCACTACTCTACTAGTACGCTAGTTGAAATCACTGCCATCAAAAAAGAATCATAAGCCATCTATTGAATAATTAGATACAACAGTCAAATGGTAAACAATACTTGCTAATGAAGTTTGAAAAGAAACGTTGTAAATTGTCGGTTTTGCATTCGCATGAGAAGACATGTCAAACACTCATTGTTAGTCTTTCATCAGGGGATTCCAAATATTTCGAAAACAATAAAACCCTCGAGGCTACGCCTCTCGGGTTTCATTTGTTTTCTCAATATTTGGAACCCCTGTTGAAAGACTCCAATTCGTGTTTGACATAGCTCGTGTCACATTGCCGACAACGGGCGAAAGTGAAATAACCCTCCCCACAACGGATGCAAGGAACCGTGGAGAAACAAGGGGCAGCATGGCCTTAAGATCACGCAACGAAGACAAATGCTTACAAATTCTAGGTTGCGGTATAGACAATGAGCCGTCACAAAGGTTCCAAGAAATACCAAGCCATTCCAAAGATTGCGTCGGGGTCCAAACGGACTTCTGGGAATTAGCTACAATTCCAGCACGGGCTAAATCGATAATCAGAACGAATAGTAGCTGCGAACTGTTGAGCAGTGATCAAATCTTTCTCGCATATAATTCCATCATCTAAATATAAAACAACACGAGCGCCTAGGGATCTCCAATGACGAACTAACGGACGAAAAAACTTTTTAAAAAGGAAAGGCGCCACTGACAGCCCGAAGGGTAACACAGTAAAACAAAAATATATATTATAAGCCGAACTTAAAGGCCACTGGAAACCAAGGAACTGGTGGTGAGCGTATCGGATGTCAATATGATGGTAACCTGACTTCATGTCGAATTTAATCATATACCCCCGACGCGAAACATACTGAAGAAATGTTCTCCAATCCTCCATTTTAAACTTGGCTTTCGCAATATACTTATTTACAATACAATACAATACAATATGTTTTTATTGGCACTTTGATACAATTTATGTACATCAGTGTAAATCCAATAATTGAAATAGACTTAAAGAAAACAAGAAAAACCGTAACAAGCGAGAAAATATATATAAATATATCTATCTATACATACATACGATGTAAATGAAGATGTATAAGTACTAAGTTAAAATTTCGTCGTATAGATCCATGATTTGTTTTATATACACACTACTAACTTTAAAAATATTTTTGTCTTTCATGGAAATAATGTAATAAGTAGACTAGTAGGATCAAACGAGGAGAATGATGGATTTGTAATATAACTTTTCTATAAATAGAGAACGAGCTTCTATCATCCTACGATGTCCACACTGAAAAAGGTAATGAAATTCATTACCAATCTCATTTGAGGGACAGATGGTACAAACTCTTTGATCCCTTTGAATTTGTTTGTAGCGACCTCGTACATGCCTCGAATCCAAAATAAGTCTAGCCTTCCCTTCCGATTGAACGAAACCGACAAAGGATTGACAACCGTGGGAGAGCCGGAAACTTCGACAATTAACCCTAAATTAAGCAATTCGAGGATGGCTTCTGACACAAAATTAGTATTATCTAAGCGGACTTATTCCAGTTGTTATGAAGATAAACCCCAGAGGGCAGGGACTCAAAGGGGATTACGAAACCTGAACTAATAAGTATCCAATACCCAAATCGGGGCTCCAATGTCATACCAAAACTGTAAATGAGCTCTTAATCGGCCTTTAACGATAGGTAAATCAGTACCTTGTTCATAATCATATAAATTCTGTTCATAAAATTCAATAGAGTTACTCAGAACAAACTTATCTGTCACAAGGTTGTCCATTTCCTGTCTTAAACTGGCAGCATTAGTAAGCGGTTGAGTGGCTGGCATTAAGACATCTGGAGTGAAGACAGAGGAAACATCAGAAATCCAAGATTTGACCGGATCACTGATTTCGGTGGGCAGAACTTGGAAAACCGCTGTTTGGGGTAGCGTAGGCTGTATTTCCGATAGGGGAATAGTTCCTGGCCAGTCGAACAGGGCACTGTCTCCAGGGTGTTTGCTGGCGTTGGGGCGTGTAGAAACTGGTAAAACCTGGACCACGCGGTGTTGCTTGTCTAGAGAACTCACCGTACGGCTGAACAAAGCCTCTACCTCGTCCTTGAGGACGTTCAGCATATCGCTTTGCTCTAATAGCAGTAATAGCGCGGCCTCTGTCTCGTAATGCTTCTTTCTCTGCGGCACGTATCTTTTTATCATCTTCTGGACTGAGGGAGCCCGGGTTCGCCTCGTAGTGTTTGACAGTCTTATCTTGCGGTTTCTCTCTTCAAGGAGGTCCAACGAATCCTGAACTAATTTAGTTGCTTGGGGTTTATCGTCGGACTCAATAACGTTGAGAGCCTTTCGAAGGGACGACTGTACCTCGGAATTAAACTTGTACTGTTTGGCGTTGCCTTGGTAGCTAAACTTAAACTCCGACTCTACTTGAAGACGCTGGGAAACTATAAGGGCGTTCTCTGCAGTCTCACAGACTTGCAATTGGTGAACTCAGACTTGTGTAAATCCAACTTATTGAGCTTGGTCAAGGTCTCCTTTTGAGACAGGCTGATCTCCCATATCCCAAGCTGATACGAAACTCAAAAGGTCAAAACGAAGGCTGGTTGCGACGTCAAGTGGTGTGATTATGACAAGGAGTGGTTTATATACGACCCGTGAAGGTCCCAAAGGACTACAACAATAGTGCTAATGACTGAAAGAAAAATATTTCTCTGCCCCATCCTGGGGTAGTGTAGTAATTTGTGGTAATTGCCCGTGGGTCAGAGCATGAAATTTCTGTAAAGCCACTGTATTTGCCCCTATATTGCCCGGTAAAAAAGGCAGGGTTAAAATTGACTAGTGCATTACCTATTTTACTGAACAGGTCCATCCCTTAAATAACTTATCAAGACATTCAAAACTGTTCACATTTATTTAAAGACAGGGATATTAATTGTTTACACATACAGTCCACACCACTGTAGCAATACAGGGTGTGTATTTTAATTTGTCACCACAGGAAGCCCAGTCATTTCTCATACAAAAATATATGTTGAACGCACTTTGATTACTTCTAGTAATATAAGTAACATTTAAATAAAACAACCTTAAGTAAAAATAACCTTCAGTAAAAAGAACATTACCTTAAGTCTTCGTTGGCTCTTATCTGAAAATCACTGGCTTTCTTATATCCAGAACCCAGTAGAGGTACTAGTCTAGAGGAACTAGGGGACAGATCGTTATTTTACAAGTAAAATGTGTACCCCCTACAATATCTGTCAATAAAAAAACGTACCCCCCTCTTCATCATCATTGTTCAAGTTATGCTCAGTAGCTCAAACCAAAAGTCACTGTGTTGCATGAAAACCTAAAACTGTACCCCCATATTTTGAAATTACAAAAAAATGTACCCCCCCCCCCCCCCCCTGCAAATCCCCCCTCCTCCCTACGACGTAATAAACGATCGGTCCCGCACTGGCACTAAAGCTTGAAATTGCCCTGGAAACAACTGATGAACTTCTTTCAGATGATTTAAGATGATGATTTAAGACGATCCAGTCGCCGACTTCATAATTACCGTTAAATTACTGGTAAGGTCCTTGCCATTGTCTTTCTCCTTGCCTTCCATTGCTTCGGCAACCAAAAACTGAGGAAGAGACACTCGACTCGTCTCAAGGTAGCAATGGCGCCCGGCCCAGCAAATCTCCAGCAAATCATGCAGCAAAATGGCGGGGAAATGGGCGACTAATGGGTGCGACCGCAGGTAACACGTTCTGAAGGCGCATAGCCCGATAAAACAACAACGGCAATCCGATGAAACAGCGTCGCAACGACCCGGACTTCATCGGATAAGACGACATCACGATCCAATAAAACAATTACACGATCGGATAAAACGACGTCACGACGAAACGAAACGTCCACACGACCCAATAAAATGACAATGGTCACACGGCCCAACAAAACGACATCACGACCCAATGAAACATGGACTCTACCCAATGAAACGTCAATACCACCCAATAAAACGTCAATACGGCCCAATAAAATGACAACAGCGACCCAATAAAACGTCAACACGGCCCAATAAAATGACAACACGACCCAATAAAACGTCAACACAGCCCAATAAAACGTATAATCATGTAATGACATTTTTGACCCTGTTCACCCTTCATATGCCACCACTTCTGTATTTGACATCGAGAAACCTAGGTCTTGGAAGTCTGTATGTCTGAAATGTCACCAGGCAAGATAGTTAACCGCACCTCTTAAATGCTTCTTTTAGGTTGAATTAAGTATTGTAATTAGAACATTTATTGTAATTTTATTTTCCTTAGGAAACCAACGTAATTGGCTAACGCTGTTTTGGTTCTCCAGGCCTCTATGTTTTGTTTGTTGCATATTTTACCGGCTTTATTCTATTTCGTATCTTTTATTATGACCGAAGTAAATAAAATAAAATAAAACCATGTCAGCCTTGCGCAACATTGTTGGACGCGCAGTTTCTTCTATACATCTACACAATGTGGCGGCCTAATTATGAGTATATTAATACCCCAGAGGCCTTGTCTTTTGCCATTATATACGCAACATGTTGGACGCGCAGTTTCTTCTATTCATCTACACAATGTGGCGGCCTAATTATGAGTATATTAATACCCCAGAGGCCTTGTCTTTTGCCATTATATACGCAACATGTTGGACGCGCAGTTTCTTCTATACATCTACACAATGTGGCGGCCTAATTATGAGTATATTAATACCCCAGAGGCCTTGTCTTTTGCCATTATATACGCAACATGTTGGACGCGCAGTTTCTTCTATTCATCTACACAATGTGGCGGCCTAATTATGAGTATATTAATACCCCAGAGGCCTTGTCTTTTGCCATTATATACGCAACATGTTGGACGCGCAGTTTCTTCTATACATCTACACAATGTGGCGGCCTAATTATGAGTATATTAATACCCCAGAGGCCTTGTCTTTTGCCATTATATACGCAACATGTTGGACGCGCAGTTTCTTCTATACATCTACACAATGTGGCGGCCTAATTATGAGTATATTAATACCCCAGAGGCCTTGTCTTTTGCCATTATATACGCAACATGTTGGACGCGCAGTTTCTTCTATACATCTACACAATGTGGCGGCCTAATTATGAGTATATTAATACCCCAGAGGCCTTGTCTTTTGCCATTATATACGCAACATGTTGGACGCGCAGTTTCTTCTATTCATCTACACAATGTGGCGGCCTAATTATGAGTATATTAATACCCCAGAGGCCTTGTCTTTTGCCATTATATACGCAACATGTTGGACGCGCAGTTTCTTCTATACATCTACACAATGTGGCGGCCTAATTATGAGTATATTAATACCCCAGAGGCCTTGTCTTTTGCCATTATATACGCAACATGTTGGACGCGAAGTTTCTTCTATACATCTACACAATGTGGCGGCCTAATTATGAGTATATTAATACCCCAGAGGCCTTGTCTTTTGCCATTATATACGCAACATGTTGGACGCGCAGTTTCTTCTATTCATCTACACAATGTGGCGGCCTAATTATGAGTATATTAATACCCCAGAGGCCTTGTCTTTTGCCATTATATACGCAACATGTTGGACGCGCAGTTTCTTCTATACATCTACACAATGTGGCGGCCTAATTATGAGTATATTAATACCCCAGAGGCCTTGTCTTTTGCCATTATATACGCAACATGTTGGACGCGCAGTTTCTTCTATACATAATAATAATAATAATGCACTTATATAGCGCAAATTAGCATATGGAAAATGTTCAGATGCGCTTTTACAAAGTCTCTACTTTTAAAATAAACTAACAAACTAATAATTAACTAACCAATTCATTAAGAATAACAGTCCAATAAAATGCTATTACTATGAGTAATGATAAAATTTAGTCGATAATAACCATAATAAAACTAGTTGTAAATAGTAGCTAAAGGCTAAAGACTTCTCTGAATAAGTAAGTCTTGAGCTGCTTCTTGAAATAGTCATAGGATTTGATTTGCCTAATACTAGCAGGTAATTTATTCCATAGAAAAGGTGCGGCTGATGTAAATGACCTATCGCCAATAGTAGACAGTGATGTAAAGGATGGTACGATCAGCCGTAGCTCATTATTAGATCTAGTGTTATAAAAAGAGCGCCCTCTGACTTTAATTAATTGAGAAATATACGAAGGGCACATACCATGGATAGCTTTGAAAGTGATAGTAAGTATCTTAAAGATTATTCTAGTTTTGACTGGAAGCCAGTGTAAGCTAATGAGAACCGGAGTAATATGTGCAAAACGGGAAACCTTACATATGATTCTAGCGGCAGCATTTTGAACTCTTTGAAGTTTTGCTATTTGGTAAGCAGGAAGACCATAACATAAACTGTTACAGTAGTCAAGGCGACATGAAATAAATGCATGGACAAGGATAGTGCAAGACTCAATGGTTAAAAATTTTCGAATCTTTCTAATGTTATGTAAATAATAAAATGATGATTTACACGTTTTATTAATGTATGTCTCTAGAGACAGCCTTGGGTCCATCCAGACTCCAAGATTCTTGACAGAGAGGGTGGGTGTAACAACAGAGTTGGCAACAGAGAGATGACTAATTGAGTTTTTGTCAAGCTGTTGACGTGTGCCAATAATCATGAACTCAGTTTTTCCATGGTTCAATTTGAGCTTGTTCTCGTGCATCCAAGCCTGGATATCGTTGATACACTCTTCCATAGCTGTCACTGACTGGTACTGGTTAGTATCCGGTTTCGGTTTAAATGATAGATATAGTTGTGTATCATCTGCATATGCATGAGCGTGGGGTAAGTGTTTATCAATTATGCGAAATAAATCACTCGCATAGATGATAAAGAGCAGAGGGCCAAGACAGGAACCTTGAGGGAGGCCACAGTTAAGGTCAAATTTCCTAGATGAAGCATTGTTAATGGAGACACGTTGGGATCGTCCAGACAGGTAGGCAGTAAACCAGGAGAGAGCAGTACCAGAGACTCCAAGATTCAGTTGAAGTCGATTTAGTAAGATGGAGTGGTCAATCGTGTCAAAAGCAGCACTCAAATCTAAGAGAACTAATAGTGTTAAGTGTTGCTTGTTCATATTCAATAGAATGTCGTTCATGACTTTCAGCAGCGCAGTCTCAGTACTATGGTTTTTACGGTAGGCTGATTGAAGAGGTGGATACAGGCCATTCAGTGACATGTGCTCATGCAGTTGATTAAATACAGCTCTCTCTGTGAGTTTAGAGACGTATGATAGATTACTAACTGGTCGCAGATTAGGAAAACAAGTGTCTAAGTCTGTATTCTTCAGGTGAGGATAAACGAGTGCTTCTTTCCATAAATCAGGGAAGTGTCCGTACTCAAGAGACATATTTATCATGGAGCTAATCACCGGTAAAATGACATCTTTACACTGGAGTAAGAGTAAGGTCGGCATTGGGTCAAGTGTACATGACTTCTTACTTGCTGTTGTGATAAGATTAAGTATTCCTTGCTCAGAAATAGTGTTGAACCCCGTGAATTCCACCGACGTGGCAGGTACACAAACCGCGGCCTGGGCAGTATTAGTGTTTTCGGAACAGTCCAGTTCATCACGAATTTTGATAATTTTCTGCACAAAATAGTCTCCTAAGTCATTAGCAAGCACATTATTGTCCTTATAGTCAGGAAATGATAGTTTCTTCTCAGCAAACAGGAGCCGCTTAGTAGCACGGAACATTCTACCGACATCAGAAGAATTTTCGTTAACAAAGTCAGTGTAGAACTTACGTTTAGCTTCAATCATAAGAAAGTTGGTGTGGTTTTTAGCAGACTTCAGCAAGTTAAGGTCAGTTGACAAATTAGTTTTTCTCCATCTCTTCTCTGCTATACATCTACACAATGTGGCGGCCTAATTATGAGTATATTAATACCCCAGAGGCCTTGTCTTTTGCCATTATATACGCAACATGTTGGACGCGCAGTTTCTTCTATTCATCTACACAATGTGGCGGCCTAATTATGAGTATATTAATACCCCAGAGGCCTTGTCTTTTGCCATTATATACGCAACATGTTGGACGCGCAGTTTCTTCTATACATCTACACAATGTGGCGGCCTAATTATGAGTATATTAATACCCCAGAGGCCTTGTCTTTTGCCATTATATACGCAACATGTTGGACGCGCAGTTTCTTCTATTCATCTACACAATGTGGCGGCCTAATTATGAGTATATTAATACCCCAGAGGCCTTGTCTTTTGCCATTATATACGCAACATGTTGGACGCGCAGTTTCTTCTATACATCTACACAATGTGGCGGCCTAATTATGAGTATATTAATACCCCAGAGGCCTTGTCTTTTGCCATTATATACGCAACATGTTGGACGCGCAGTTTCTTCTATACATCTACACAATGTGGCGGCCTAATTATGAGTATATTAATACCCCAGAGGCCTTGTCTTTTGCCATTATATACGCAACATGTTGGACGCGCAGTTTCTTCTATTCATCTACACAATGTGGCGGCCTAATTATGAGTATATTAATACCCCAGAGGCCTTGTCTTTTGCCATTATATACGCAACATGTTGGACGCGCAGTTTCTTCTATACATCTACACAATGTGGCGGCCTAATTATGAGTATATTAATACCCCAGAGGCCTTGTCTTTTGCCATTATATACGCAACATGTTGGACGCGCAGTTTCTTCTATTCATCTACACAATGTGGCGGCCTAATTATGAGTATATTAATACCCCAGAGGCCTTGTCTTTTGCCATTATATACGCAACATGTTGGACGATGTTGGTCTCGTTTGGACACCCCGTATAACGTTGGTCCAACAATGTAGGACTGATAAGGACAACTATCGGCCAATATCCATTCTCCCGACCGTGAGTAAGGTTATCGAGCGAGCAGTTCACATACAGCTTTATGGCTTCTTAGATCTTCATAAGCTACTGACTGTCAATCAATTTGGTTTTAGGCGCGGCAGATCCACATCTCTTGCCCTAACTCGATTTACTGACGAAATGCTCACCAATATGGACAATGGCTTGTTAAATGGTGTGATCTACATCGATTTAAAAAAGGCGTTTGACACAGTCGATCACACAGTTTTACTCCACAAATTGAAAGTTCTAGGAGTCTGCGGAACGAGTTTGGCGTGGTTCCAAACTTATCTAAGCAATCGTCGTCAGCAAACAGTTATCGGACAAGTTTCATCAAGTATTCGGAAAGTGTCTGTTGGGGTTCCCCAAGGTTCCATCCTTGGCCCCTTATTGTTTTCTATTTACATTAATGATTTGCCCAATTGTCTTAGGCATACTTCGGTAACATTATTTGCCGACGATACAGCCATGTACTGTTCTTCGAATTCAGTTAAGGACTTAGAGTCTATGCTTAATGAAGACCTAAAGAACGTAGCACATGCAGTGGCTTTACAATCACAAGCTAACTTTGAACACCGCAAAATCTAAGTTTATGCTTATTGGAAGTTCACAGAGGTTGAAATCCCTTGACACGATTAGTGTACAAATCTACGACAAAGATCTTGATAGAGTAGATTCATTCAAGTACTTGGGCGTCGTCATAAATGAAACCCTTACCTGGAATGACCATGTCGACTACGCCAACAGCAAGGTTAAACAAAGATTAGGGATACTAACCAGGATCAAGTACTTACTTCCCGCTTCTGTTAGAGAACTTTTTACCAACACAATGATCTTACCAATCTTAGATTATGGCGACATTGTTTGGGGAGACAAAAGCAATACTACTCTAATGAAATCCCTTCAACTTCTTCAAAACAGAGCAGCAAAGCTAATTTTAAATAAGTCCAAGCACTCTTCTGCTTCAGAGGCCTTGGAAGAACTTGGCTGGGATTCCTTATCAGAGAGACGCAGAAAGCACCGTATCTTATTTGTTTTTAAATGCTTAAATGGTTTTATAGACTGGGATTTTAATTTTACTTTTAAGAGAGACATGCACGACTACAATACCAGAAGTAAGAACGACATCTATAAGCTTAAATCTCGTAGCTCGTTTGGCCAACGTCGCCTTTGTTTTCATGCCATTCAGGACTGGAATTTGCTATCTGAGAGCACGAGAAACATTCTAAATCTAGATCAATTTAAACGATCTATCTAGTTACTTATATATAGTAGTACGTTATTGTTGTTATTATGTTTATAGCTATTTTTTAATTAATACCTTATATTACTAGATTTTAACCTTTTATAGATTCATAGACATTTTTATATTTTTATGTTTTTACACTATTACAGGACCTTCCTGAAAATCACCTTAGGGTGAGGTTTGCTTCCTGTATAAATATTTAAATTATTATTATTATTATTATTATTTGGACGGGCCTTTAGACTGGCGGTGCAGTCACTTCGTACTCATAGCCCTGCCGAGATAGTACTACTTTTAAATTCTCACGAGCTATGTTTTGATTCATGTTTTGTCCAACTCATCGGAAAGAAATCAGTGGAGGTTTTGAATGAAAACACACGTGATCAGAAGTCCTTCTCATGAAATGTAATTAGTGTACCTCAAGTCTACGGTATTGGATCTCAAAATCGATCACGAAGTCGCTTCAAACTGAAAGATTTTAACGAAAAAATCAGTCAATGTTGGCTGCAATCTCTTACCCAGAGCCTTCAAAGTTTGAATTTCTCTGGCCTACGAGATTGTCTGATTATCGGCATTATCGCATGTGAGCACTTTTGGCTTTTGGCTGGATATAAGCCCTATGAGATTATTACTGAATGATGGCAAACAACACGATTCGGTCTAATATTCGCCCCGTACTAATTACGCCTCAAAATTTGCGAATCCACCATGTTGCCTCGTGACGTAAAACCGGGATTCGAATCGGAAATGTGGCAGTGTTTTGCTGGTGTTTTAAGCAAACACGCAAGACCCTTATGTTCTAATTCGCTCCCCGCTCAACCGAACATAAAACATTTATCATGTACTAAGCAACCACTTATAGGGGTGTGTCCACACAAACCACGTGCGCCCTCTTTATTAACTATCATAAATTACACTCAATATACATGGTGATAATCTAGAGCAATTTGAGCTCATGAACATGCACTAGTTGACAATAAACAGTGTCTAGTGAAATATGAAAATCGAGTAAATACACAACTTCTACCAGTTTAAACCAATAAACTGGTTACTTCTATTTAAATAACAGTAATACAGCGTTGACTTATTGTATCGTGAAAATAAGTAACACTTGGCAAATTCAATTCATAAAACTGCTACAAAAATCATCTAGTAACTGAAACCATAACTTCGTTTCGAACTAGAACCATTTACGGATTTATGAAAATAATTATATAACCTTATGCTCATTGGGTATTTAATTTGGAAGGCGAAGCGGCGGACGTACGACATCCGACAAAATAGTAATGTACCACTAATGATGTATTGTTACTAAAACAACACGTACACCCCGATGGCGGGGTTACGTAACCCATGATAAATACATTGACCTTTCTACAAACAAACAAAACGTACACTGCGGTAAAATACGTTTTTTTTTTTTTCTTGCCGCTGACCTTCAAGGAAGCACAGTTTACATATTTACATGTTATTACTGAGTGAGCAAGTGACACAAAGCCACCAGGCCAATAACTCGAGTAAAATAATATCCACGAGTACTTCCTCGCAATCTCAGATTCTGGGAAAGTAAAATACAGTCGAAGCTCTCTGTACGGACACTCTCGTAGGCGAACAGCTCCAGTTACAGACGCCTTTCCAAAACCCCGTTTGAACTCTCAGTCAAACTCTGTATTAACACATTCCCGTAAGTGGACAGTTCCAGTTACGGACACTTTTTCTGATTCCCGAGGGTGTCCGCTTACGGGAGCTTCGACTGTATAAGTAATTATGTCTTCCCTCCTTTGCCCACTACGTAAAATATAAGTAATTATTGTGTCTTCCCTCCTTTGCTACGTGCGCTCGGTTTACTGGGAAATGAACATGTTTATTATACGACCTAGCGTTTGCAAATGCAGGGTAAAACGAGTGCAAATATGCGAGCGTATTACACGGACCACGAACTATTCAACACTTACACGGTTTTGTAGGCGCGCGAGCCAATCAGAATGAGTCTGTTAGAGTAATAGCCAATCAGCTTTTAGCGCGCGAAAACAGTAATTTTTTCAGCACGAGCGCCCCCGACATTTGGCTAACGAAAAGGCTGCTAGTTTCTTCAAACAGAGCTGCAAGGAAAGCGAAAATAAACACAGCCGTCGTATAATAAACAATTTATTACACGTAAAGTTGTGGTAATTTGTACTCGTCAATTATTTTTTTCGCCTTTCGAAAAAAGAAAACTGACTCGTAAAAGTACCCAACCGTATTACACAACTTTTTGTGTAATCACCTCTTTGTACACAATCATTGGACTAACATAGCCGCTTTTATTAATCTGATAGATATCAAGTTTCACTTAAGAATGATTGAGTAAATAATGTGGCCCAGTAAAGGTGAGGGCACTGAAAACGCCAAAATATCATCAGTGCAATCAATGATGCGGCACACCCTTATTTTTTAGGAATTAAGCCTAATCACCATAAGCTTTCCTAGTTTCTATTAGGCTTCCTTGCCACTACGATATTTCAATTAAATATAAATTTAGATTTACTACGATATTTCAATTAAATATAAATTTAGATTTATCTATACTCTTTCGAATATTTATATTGTTAGTCGAATACTTCTAATGTAAGAATGTACTCTTATCATAAATTTATTTTATTAATAATGTAAAATTTTAGCGAAACTATATGGCGGCAATAAAACATAAAACAACTCGAACACTTGAAGCCTGTGTGAGCAGGGACTCAAACGTTCTCCCGCTTCATTTTCAGTTTTTAATGCAATCCCCAAACAAATGTGCATTTCCCGAAACACCTTGTCCTTGTCCTTGTCTCCCGATTGCCAAAATATGTTTAGTTACCGGAACATTTTTGCTATTCTCCCGAAACAGGCCTACTTAGAGTTGTAAACAGGACGTTGTAGTGTCTTAGATAGAGCCGACGCCACTGGGAGGACTAGACATTGAGCTTAATTACAGTAGAATAGAGTAAGCACCCCAGGACATATTGAGTTTTCATAAATATTCTTTGACAGCTGCATGATCTGTCTTCCTGAGACTGGCCCCAAGAGTGCCCACGTTTTTTTTTCTTTTTTCGTGAAATGCGCTCTACATGTATGTTGTTGCAATAGTCAGGTCAATGTATGGCTCGAGACGTGTCCAAGATGCACCGGCCCGTCTCTAATTACGTCTTTCGGTTGATTATGTTGTACATGAACTTCCTCGTCTTCAGGCAACAGTAAAAGGCAACTATTTAAAGAAATAATTATATTGTTGTCCTTTTATTATAAAATGGCACTGAGTTCCTACGTTCGGCAGATCTTAACTTGTTAAACCGTTGCCTCAGGCTCAACCGAGATCCGGTCGTTTTGAAATCTACATTTAAATTGCCACTAAGACGAAATTCAACCATTTCTTTTGCCACCGTTTTGTCTTCCAAAAGGACAAACTACTGAGTCGCGGGAATTAAATATCCAACTGAGTGAAAAATATTGCCAAAGGAACAAATTAAACTATGAATATTGCGGCGAGTTTACCGTCAAAATCACGTCATCTTCTCAACACGTCGCATATTTCTATTCAAAACTTTGTTCTTTTCTTTCCTTTGTGGAAAAACTAGTAACAAATTGTACTTTACTTATAAGTTCGAACGAAGGTTTGTGTGAAAAGTAGCCCCGCATGCTGTTGAGTTGAGTAAAATGACGTCACTTCTACTGAAAATTAGCTCTGTCACAGGAAAGGGTTCGGGTAATGGCGGACATAAACCCCAAACAAAAAGACTTCCCGTCGTCATATCGAAAAACGGTTTGGACAGTTTGATATAACAACTTTACTTAGTTTACAACTACGCGAAATATCACTATGAATGCATCTTTAATGTGCCTTATATATTCAGCAATATGAATACACAGAATGTCTGATTCGGCTACAAATCGCTTATATCGGGATTTAGTAGCCACTTGAACACTAAATGTATCCTGAATATCACATTTCAGCAAGTGTTTCTAGCTTACAGTGCAAAATGCGCCTCAACTAGTGATTTCCAGAGACTATTCCATCTATTCTTATTCTGGAATATGGTCAATTTAACACGCCCTAAGTCTTCCAAATAATAGCCACGCCATTGTGACCTTAGACATTAGAAGCTTTCTATTCTTCGAATATTTATATTTCTTGTCTAATAAAATAAGCGAGCCGTCCATTCAAAAAAGCAATCGACCAACGTGGACAATACCGAATATTTAAAACGTATTTATAGAAAAACAGAAAATATTTTTGCATATCAATGACGAGTGATTACAGGTTTTATGTTTTTCGATCTTAACTTCATATTTCCGCCATTGATTCGGTGTTTTTTTTTTTTTATTAAATTTCCAATTTTCGAGGTGAGTACATTCTCGATATTATCATGGGCTTGCCACTACCAGTCAGTGGGAGACAAGCGAGTCGCGAGATCGGAAAGAGACAACAGGAGAAAACATACAGTAGTGAAGGTCATAAGAAAGCTTCATTGCTAGCCTACGGGACTAGTTGAAACATTTTACATGCTATAAAAATTAACATTTTCTTTGGCAAGTGGAGGGCTTGAGTCAAACTGAATCCAGATTTACAAACGTTCCTTTTGCGACGTGTGAAGGGGCGGTTTGTGTAGGGTTCCAACTTTTCCATTGCGGTCTCTTGCATACAGCCTCAGTTGGGTTCCGTCAGTATACAAGGTGAGATCGTATTATTATATATATAATGTATGTAGTCAAGCCTAAGTTACATGCAGAGTCAATTTCCTTAGCTTGGTTATATTATTACTTTTATAAAGTGTGCGTCAAGTCTATCGGAGGAGCCCCTGATGGGTCTTCATACGATTTTTACTCTACGAAGTAGATCATGTTGGACTTTCAATAAATCTTCTTTAATTACAGAAGGCGGTAAATGAAAAAAAGCAAGAATATAAAAATTACATGCCCAACCGGGATTCGAACCCCGAACTTCGATCGTTCTCACGGAGCACATCATCACGCAGCCATCACGCACACGTATTCGAATCCCGAACTTCGATTGTTCTTACGGAGCACATCACCACGCAGCCATCACGCACACGTATTCGAATCCCGAACTTCGATTGTTCTTACGGAGCACATCACCACGCAGCCATCACGCACACGTATTCTAATCCCGAACTTCGATTGTTCTTACGGAGCACATCACCACGCAGCCATCACGCACACGTATTCGAATCCCGAACTTCGATTGTTCTTACGGAGCACATCACCACGCAGCCATCACGCACACGTATTCGAATCCCGAACTTCGATTGTTCTTACGGAGCACATCACCACGCAGCCATCACGCACACGTATTCTAATCCCGAACTTCGATTGTTCTCACGGAGCACATCACCACGCAGCCAACACGCACACGTATTCGAATCCAGAACTTCGATCGTTCTTACGGAGCACATCACCACGCAGCCATCACGCACACGTATTCGAATCCCGAACTTCGATCGTTCTCACAGAGCACATCACGACGCCATGTTGGAGGCAATAAACGGAAAGATGCCGCTGACTGCCTTAGTCCTGTTGGACTTGACGTCTAAGGCATTCGATAGCATCAGTCACCCAATCTTACGTACTGCACAAATTGAGTTCCGTTGGCGCTTCACCCGAAACAGGGAAATGGTTTTGCAGTTATTTGACGGGAAGAACACAGTCTGTTCGCATTGGAACAACACTATCTTCGCCTCTTACGATCACCCATGGCGTACCACAGGGAGCAATATTGTCGCCCCTGCTGTTCTGTATTTATATGAACGATCTACCCACAGTGCCCCTAGAATGTCGTTTAGAGTCCTACGCGGATGACTCTAAAGTCTTCATGACTTTTCCAATAAAAGATGTGCATACAGCCCAGAAACATCTGGAAGAAGATCTTCGCCGCGTAGCAGAATGGTGCTGTGACAACCAACTCTTAATAAATCCCAATAAAACGAAGTTCCTCCTCGTAGGCTTCAAAGACTTCCTGGGCAAAACAATTGTAAACACCTGTTCCATCAGCTAAGGCCTTGGGAGTCATTGTAGACTCCCATTTGACATACAACTCAGTGACATGTCAGTAAATTGGCATCTTCGTGTATGGCTAAACTTTCCCAAATAAATCGGGTCAAGCACAGTTTCGATAATATAACATTAACATTAATTAGTTCAGCCCTCGTAATCAGCAAACTTATGAACTGTTCGACAGTGTGGTCAAACACATCTGCAACAAACATAAAGAAACTCCAAGCCGTCCAGATCTTTGCCTGTAAGATAATAACGAATACTAGGAAATACGATCATTTTACTCCAGCCCTGCGCCAGCTTAACTGGCTACCGGTTAGAGACTTGTTAATATATAGAGATACAGTCATGTCATATAAGTGTATGAACAATCTAGCGCCATCTTATCTTTGCGATAAGTTCGTAAAACGCACGAAGGTGCATAATCGCTCCTAACGCAACTTTCTGAATATCACATGTCAGCAAGTGTTTGTATAGCTTACAGTGCAAAATGCGCCTCAACCAGTGATTACCAGAGACTATTCCTGGAATATGGTTAATTTAACACGCCCTAAGTCTATTCCAAATAGCCACGTATTGTGACCTTAGACATTAGAAGCTTTCTATTCTTCGAATATTTCTATTTCTTGACTAATAAAATAAGCGAGCCGTCCATTCAAAAAAGCAATCAACCAACGTGGACAATACCGAATATTTAAAACGTATTTATAGAAGAACAGAAAACTGTTTTTGCATATCAATGATGATTACAGGTTTTATGTTTTTCGATAACTTTCTATACTCGATGTGCTTCTTCCGGAACTCGAAACTAAACAAATCTTAAGTTCATATTTCCGCCATTGATTCAGTGTGTTTGTTTTTTTGATTAAATTTCTAATTTTCGAGGTGAGTACATTCTCGATATTATCATGGGCTTGCCACCAGTCAGTGGGAGACAGGCGAGTCGCGGGATCGGAAAGAGACAACAGAAGAAAACATACAGTAGCGAAGGTCATAAGAAAGCTTCAATGCTGGCCTACGGGACTAGTTGAAACATTTTACATGCTATGAAAATTAACATTTTCTTTGGCAAGTGGAGGCTTGAGTTACCCTGGGTAGTAGAGGTTCTACTGCCTTCCTTCGCGAAAGTTAGGCGCCGAGGAGCGAAGCGACGAGAACCTCTGGTGGCACGGCTTGCCAATCTCACTTCCATGTTCGAACTTGGTACAGAATTTGTACCAGGCTTATTATTGGTCAGTTATAATTAGGACTGATATCCGTCGATATGATTGGCTAGATAACCTAGCGAACGAAAAACCGGTTTTGGATTCACATTAAATCAAGATGACGACAGAAGACCCCATGCAAAAGTATTTCTCTGAAGCAGTTTCTGTAACATTGAAGTCCCTTTTCCCAGAGATCGAAAGTCTCAAACCTCAACAAGAAGAGTCAATTTTGAAATTCATGCAGAAGATGTTTTTGCCGTGCTGCTCACTGGTTGGGGAAAGTCTTTGGTGTTTGAAATGATTCCCGCGTTGTGTTCGTTCTTAAACTTGAAAGGTCTGCCTTGTCCTCAGAAAGCCACTGTTATAGTTGCGTGTCCTATAAATTCACTTGTGGAATCACACATTAGAGAGCTGGAGAGTCGAGGAATCAAGGCATGTTCGCTATAAAGCAGGTTTCAGTGGAGTCTTTTGCATTATCTGAATTTCGAACACAGTCGGCACGTGTAGCGCAAATCAGTGGTGCGAAAAGTGTAAACATGTATTTGACAGCTAACAGACGTCATGACTGCAAAACCGGTTATTCGAGAAATGTGATACTAGTTCGAACATGGAAGTGAGATTGGCAAGCCGTGCCACCAGAGGTTCTCGTCGCTTCGCTCATCGACTATCGTCGCTTCGCTCCTCGGTGCCTAACTTTCGCGAAGGCAGTAAAACCTCTGGTAACCAGAGGTTACAGATTTACAAACGTTCCTTTTGCGACGCATGAAGGGGCGGTTTGTGTATGGTTTCAACTTCTCCATTTCGTTCTCTTGCAGACAACCTCAGTTGGGTTCCGTCAGTATACAAGGTAAGATCGTATTAATATATATATATATATATATATACTGATATATATATATAAGATTAATAAAAAAGGCAAAGACCGTCAACTTATAACTGTAAAAAAAATATTTAGAACGTTTCGACCATTCAGCCTTCTTCAGCTAAAAAAATGGAAAATGCGTGGTACAAGCAAATGGTAAAAATATATATATAAATAACACTATGTGTCTACAATATGTGTGAAAAAGATTACATAATGCTATTGTTTAAAAATTCACGAACTAAAAATGCTAACTTATTGTATAAAAGGTAAGCTAAAAAATCTGTTAAGAGTTACGCAATTGTCCTATGGGAAACTAAGAAAAGAAGCTATGTTAATTATGACTGAGGTAGTTTATTTAGCGTAGTGAATACGGCTCTTTGATTTATATTCTTGCCTTTTGTTTAAACCGTAAGGCTGTATAGTGTAAATAACTGGGCACTCCAATAGTCCTCTCTAGTAAGGAGAATATTGTTGATTCTTTCATCACACTGTTCATTAATAATAGCTTCAATACAAATAAAAGAAAAATCCGCAAGAGAATGTTGTGTGTTGTTGAAGTGGGTTGCTACTTCACAGGTCTTCTTATTAGTTTTCATGGCAGACTTGTGGTTTCTAAATCTAACCTTAAATTCATTCGTTATCGAGCCTACATACTGTAGTTTGCACTTATTACAGGAAACAAGATATATTAGATTCTTAGAAGTACAAGTGAGGTTATGCTTAATGTAATAAGTCTTATCTGTGGCGAAACTTGAGAAAGTATTCGATTGATGAAAGTAGTGATTACAAATATCACACTTTTTGCCACATTTAAAACAACCGGAGTGTGCATGACTCCATTGAAACGTCGTTGTTCGTTATGTCCCGACTGACTCTAAAACGAGAGGGCGCAACCAATTCCTTGAGATTCTTGGGCCTTCTAAAAGCAGGAATAATTGATTTCTCCGGGAAAATATCCTGCATGCCATTACTAGAATATAAAATAGCTAAATTGCTACGAATAATATTCCCAATATCTGGCAGATTGGGATTGTAATCTACAACCAATGGAGTCACTTTCCTCTTCGCTTTAGTCTTAGCGCTGAGCAAATAATTTTTGCTCAAAGCACTAACCTTAGAAAACCCCTCCAAAACCATTTCTTTCTTATACCCTTTGTAATCACTACTTTCACCAATCGAATACTTTCTCAAGTTTCGCCACAGATAAGACTTATTACATTAAGCATAACCTCACTTGTACTTCTAAGAATCTAATATACCTTGTTTCCTGTAATAAGTGCAAACTACAGTATGTAGGCTCGACAACGAATGAATTTAAGGTTAGATTTAGAAACCACAAGTCTGCCATGAAAACTAATAAGAAGACCTGTGAAGTAGCAACGCAATTCAACAACACACAACATTCTCTTGCGGATTTTGCTTTTATTTGTATTGAAGCTATTATTAATTAACAGTGTGCTGAAAGAATCAACAATATTCTCCTTACTAGAGAGGCCAGAGTATTGGAGTGCCCAGTTATTTACACTGCAGCCTTACGGTTTAAACAAAATGCAAGAATATAAATCAAAGAGCCGTATTCACTACGCTAAATAAACTACCTCAGTCATTATTAACATAGCTTCTTTTCTCAGTTTCCTATAGGACAATTGCGTAACTCTTAACAGATTTTTTAGCTTACCTTTTATACAATAAGTTAGTACGTTCAAATACCTTGTACAGCATTTTTAGTTCGTGAATTTTTAAACAATAGCATTATGTAATCTTTTTTACACATATTGTACACACATAGTGTTATTTATACAGATCTTTTTACCATTTGCTTGTACCACGCATTTTCCATTTTTTTAGCTGAAGAAGGCTGAATGGCCGAAACGTTCTAAATATATTTTTACAGTTATAAGTTGACGGTCTTTGCCTTTTTTATTAATCTTATTGAACTCCTTGCAAAGCACCGTCTATGAATCCTTGGATCCTTGTAGCTGGACTATCCGTTGGCATAAGACATTGGATCTTTATTACAAGTATGTAGTCAAGCCTAAGTTACATGCAGAGTCGATTTCCTTAGCTTGGTTATATTATTACTTTTATAAAGTGCGCGTCAAGTCTATAAGAGGAGCCCCTGATGGGTCTTCATACGATTTTTACTCTACGAAGTAGATCGTGTTGGACTTTCAATAAATCTTCTTTAATTACAGAAGGCGGTAAATGAAAAAAAGCAAGAATATAAAAATTACATGCCGAACCGGGATTCGAATCCCGAACTTCGATTGTTCTCACGGAGCACATCACCACGCAGCCATCACGCACACGTATTCTAATCCCGAACTTCGATTGTTCTTACGGAGCACATCACCACGCAGCCATCACGCACACGTATTCGAATCCCGAACTTCGATTGTTCTTACGGAGCACATCACCACGCAGCCATCACGCACACGTATTCGAATCCCGAACTTCGATTGTTCTTACGGAGCACATCACCACGCAGCCATCACGCACACGTATTCGAATCCCGATTGTTGGGATTGGGATTACTGTCAAAGGCACTTAGGTTGAGCTTTATCATAATATTACACTGTTAGGAGTAAACATTGACAGTAAGCTGACTTTTACTGATCATATAAGAAATGTTTGTAAAAAAAGTACTCAGCGAGTAGGCTGTGCAACTTGATTCCAACCAGTGCAAAATTGCAGTTATATAAAGCAGCAATTCTCGCACATTTGACATATTGTAATACTGTGTGGGATTTCTGTAAGGTTAGTGATGCCAGAAAATTAGAGAGGGATCAGGAAAGAGGCCTGCGGGCTGTGTACTGCGATTAATAATATAATAATAATAATAATAATAATATTAAAAGCTTATATAGCGCTTATAACAAATAGATCTAAGCGCTTTACATTGGTCTAAAATTACATTGGTCATAAAAAAATTTACATATAAATCATAAAATCTAAAATCTTACATTGGTCTAATATTACATTGATCATAAAATTTACATAGCAATCATAAAATCTGAAAACTACAACTTCATATAAAGAACTAACAAAATATCACTACCCTGCACATTATAGGCTGTTCAATTTGCTCTTAAATTTAGAAGCATTATCACATCCTCTAATAGAAGCAGGTAGCTTATTCCATAGCCTAGGGCTACAAACAGAAAAAAGCTCTACCACCATAGCTATTTACATTAAATCTAGGCTCCTTAAGTAGGTTAGCTTTTGAAGATCTAAGGTTTCTACCAAGCACATAATGACTGATCATGTCCATGACATATTGCGGAGCAAGTCATTATATGATTGGAGTTCATCATATAATCAACTGTCAATATGGGCTAAATTGCCCACTTTAAAGAACAGGAGATTGCAGGATATAGCTAATATTATGTAAAGAGTTAAGAATAGCCTTTGCCCTAAGTATATATGTGATATATTTTCATTGAATAATACAACATACAACTTAAGAGTCAAAGAATTTCAGATTCCAAGATTCAAATGGTCAGTTTCTGCGCCAACATGGTTGTTTTAAGCTCTCTTGTATTTATTGTTATTTTGGACTCCTTCAAGTGGACTCAAAGTCTCTAAAGTTTATAGAACTAATATTACTTCTCTGGAATGGCATTTCGTGAATCTACATACATGTACTTATGGATCAAGTCTTGTTTATGCCATGGAAATGGATCAGGCCATAGTTAATAGAGTGGAATGGTTATGAAACCCAGCGACCTTCTTTGTTATATGTCTTTGTTAGCTTTTTTCAACCACTACCCTGCACAAAACACAATAGAAATTCCAATGTGTTAATCAATCAGCCAATAGAAACGTGTGAGTTCAGTCGTTCAGGGGACGCTAATGAACTATGACCCTGCACAATCTTTTGTCTTGCCCCCTTCCAACATAAATCGCAGCGCAGTTGGTAGCCCCTTTGAAGTTTGCCGGGTTTCATAACCATTCCACTCTATGAACTATGATCAGGCTCATCTTACGCGTCCTACTCGTAGTGTTGTGAAACTTACAAGTTCATGTGGATTTCATTCCTCACGTATACCACTCACTAAATGGTCTAAACATGGTCAACTATCTCTTGTTATTCCTGGCCATTACTCTCCAATGTATATTGCTATCTATATGGACATTGCAGTGAATCCTGGCTCTTCAAATCAGTTTATGAATTCTGAAATTAGCGGGAATTTTGAATCCCCTAATTTGCATGTTGATCTGCCAACAGCAACCTACTCTCATAGTCAGCTTCTCGCCCGGGGGGGAGACTCCCTTATCTGAGGGGTACATGGATGCTCGTCGTACCTTTTAGGGGTCAAAATCAGGAGTTTGGTACCACTTAGGGTATCCACCATCAAACACAAACATTTCTATGTAAAGCGGTACCTTTTAGGGGTCGGGTGTCAATTGAACAAAAAAGCTGTTATCAACAACAACAACAACAACAATTTATTCACACTCTTTTAACAAATAGGAATTTACAGTGAGAAACAGTTTGCTAAAATTAGAGTGCTGGGATGTCAGAAGTAGCTTAAATTAAATTAATCGAGTCTGGCACCCCAAAAATGTAGTAAATTATATATGAGTATTATTGGTCAGACAAGAAAACACGAACACACACACATTATACAAGTATAAGTCAGTCACTATTTACATTTAAATCAGACAGATACACGTACAAGCTGAAAGGAAGATCTATATTGTATAATTTAATATGATAAGGAGAGCACTAATATTGATTCAAATAACTTTCTAGAATGTAGTATCTTAATGTCTTCACAAATTGAATTCCAGGTTGTGACACCATTGTATCGTAAGCTGAATTTACCGTAATTTGTACGAACTTTTGGAGTATAATAAGTACATTTAGAGGCTAGTCTAGTATTATAAGTATGTACTTTTTTGATTGAAATGAAAAAATCTTTGAACATAGTTGGAAGATTATTGTTGTAAAAGTCAAACATGAAAAGAGCAGTATGCAAATACAGTATGTGCATCAAATTGAGAAAAGGTAATAATACGTAATGATTTCTTTTGAATAATGATTAATTTATTAAGTGTAGTAGCGTATGTATTTCCCCATGCAAGTAAGCCATAGGTAAAGAAAGGATATATTAATGAATAATATAAGTTAACTAAAGTACTTAAATTTACATAATGACGTATTTTCGTTAATATGCCAATCCCTCTTGATATTTTCTTTAATATTTCTTGAGTCTGGATTTTCCAAGACAAATTTGAATCAATCAAAATTCCAAGATATTTTACACTATCTTTTTGTGATAAGCGTTTGTTGTTTATAAATAGATCAATACCAAGGACTTTCTTCTGTGGGGGATGAAAGATTACAAAATGTGATTTTTCTATATTTAAAGATAACTTATTTGTATTTAGCCATGTATTAATATTAGTGAGTGTATTGTTAATGGTTATCTTCAAAGAAGTGAGGCTTTTATTAGAAAATATCAAATTTGAGTCATCAGCAAACAAATGAAAATCACAGTCATGAGAAGAATTTACAAAATCATTGATGTAAATTAGAAATAATAATGGACCTAAAACAGAACATTGAGGAACTCCATAGTTTATTGGTTTATGACCAGAGACAATAAATAGAAAAAATGAAATTTAAACTGCTAAGCATATGAGTTAAATTATCAAAATTAGCTTGTAGACTACGAATATTGCAATGAATCAGAGAAAAGGGACATTTAGTACTTAGAATTTCCAAGTTATTGTGAAAATCATGTAGAGAATAGTAGTCAAAATGAGAACTTTGAGAAATGTGTGAGTCAACATCAGCACTGTTTAAATATGGAACATTAGAGATTGAAGATATTGTATCGAGGTTTGATAAACAACTTATAGTTGCCTGAGAAATCCTCTTGGAACAGAAGCAGTTTGTATTTGAATTAAAGTTTAAGTCAATTAGTTCAGAATATGAAAGGAAATTAAATGGAAATATTAGATCTCTACAAGACAGGCAAAACCAGAGATCTCCTGTCCTAGAATAATAATTATATAACTTAGATGTTAAACCACTACATTTGAGATGATACCATAATACACATGAGTCGCATTGTATTGCTCTGGAATTGTCTCTCACAAGCTTATTGCAACAAGAGCAGATTGAGGTCATGGATTAAGGTAAGTTAATAATTGCAATAGTATAGGTTAAATACAATGAGGTATCTTGATGATTCACGAGTACTGCCATGAGTACTTTAAACGTCTCCATTAAATGGCTATCTGGGGTCAAAATAAGCTTGAGCCACGCCCATTTTAGTACCTCTTAGGGGTCAAATCGAAAATGTCCGACGAGCATCCCTACCCCTTTTATATGGGAGATGGGAGTCCCCCCCCCCCGGGGCTTCTCGCCATTCGTTGTTCTCATCACAACTTTGCTTCGTCGTCAGTGTTACATTCGCTGAAGATTAATGGTATCTTAAAATTTCGGGTACAAGAGGAGGAAGTCATCAAATTTTCTCCTCGAAATGAGAGTGTGGAATCCGATATTTATGTAACCCAAACATGTGGATATGGATCACTGAACAGATCTCGTAATATGGATAATCTAATAACTGTCAAGCGATCTTCAGTTCAGTTTTCGTCGTTACACAATAACAATCTGCTTCATCTCCGTGTACTGAATGCTCGGTCAATTAACAGCAAAACATTCATCAAAGACTATGTTGTTAAGGAAACAATTGACATTCTGGCGATAACTGAAACATGGTTGAAATCTAATGAACAGTGTGATTTTACTATTCGTGATATTTGTCCTAGGGGCTACAATTTTATTCATATTCCTAGGAAAAAAGGTACTGGTGGTGGTGTTGGCCTTCTCTATAACAGCAAACTTAAAATTGAGAAGCTCAAAAACAGATCTTTCCGCTCTTTTGAATTTATAGAACTGTTACTACACACAAGCTCGTCCACCGTGCGATTCGTTATTGTTTACCGCCCTCCACCGTCTTCAGCCAATGGATTCACTTATCCTCTTTTCTTTGAGGAATTTACTTCATTACTAGAACAGCTGGTCATATCTCCTGGTAAACTGATTATGGTGGGTGATTTTAACTGCCATGTTGATGATAGATCCCGGGGGGGGACTCCCTTGTGTGAAGGGTACATGGATGCTCGTCGTACCTTTTAGGGGTCAAAATCAGGAGTTTGGTACCACTTAGGGTATCCACCATCAAACACAGACATTTCTATGTAAAGCGGTACCTTTTAGGGGTCGGGTGTCAATTGAACAAAAAAGCTGATACAATTTACATTTTTATTATCTTTTAGGGGTCAAAATAAGCTTGAGCCACGCCCATTTTAGTACCTCTTAGGGGTCAAATCGAAAATGTCCGACGAGCATCCCTACCACTTTTATATGGGTGTCCCCCCTGCTTCTACACTGACTGAACTTTGTGATCAATATGAATCGGTTTTGTCTTCAATTCTTGATAGTCATGCTCCATTGAAGTCTACGATTATCACCCTACGACCTATGGCACCCTGGTATAACAATGATATCACTAAACAAAAAACACTACAACGCAGGCTTGAACGTTGTTGGCGTAGTACTCGACTTGAAGTTGATCGACAATGCTACATCAATCAATGTACAACAGTCAAGAATCTTATTTCTAAAACAAAGATGCAGTATTATTCTTCGCTAATTATGGATGCTGGTTCTGATAATAAGAAACTTTTTCAGATCATTGACGCCTTCTTCATAGGAAACCTGATAAACTGTACCCGCCGTGCTCTTCTACAACCCGACTTGCTAATACGTTTGTTAACGTTTTCACTGACAAAATTGCTACTATCAAGCAACATTTTGTCTCTTCTGGAACAGTTCCTCTTGAGTTTATTCTCTTTTACACACCTCAACTGGATTGTAGTCTGGATGCAATTACTGCCACTACCGTTAAAGAACTGTCTGGAATTATTAGTAAAATTGCTTCAAAATCTTGTATGTTGGATCCGGTTCCTGCCAGTTTACTTACTGAACATATGGATGCTATTTTACCTGCTATTGTTGATATAGTTAACTTGTCTTTGAAGTCTCGTTATATGCCATCCAGTCTGAAAGTAGCTGTTTTGTCACCTTCCCTGAAGAAACCAACCTTGGATTATGAACACTTTGCTAACTTTAGACCTGTGTCTAATTTAAAGTTTGTCTCAAAAGCTACTGAAAAAGTAGCGGCTACACGTTTAAAGTGTTACCTTCATGAGAACAGTCTAGAGGAACCCTTTCAATCGGCTTATAAACAATATATATGTCACAGTTGTGAAACAGCGTTGGTTCGCGTACAAAATGTCGTACTTCGTGCAATAGATAACAACTGTGGTGTTATTAGTACTTCTTGACATGTCGGCTGCCTTTGATACTGTAGAGCATGATATTTTACTGAACAGGATGTCTTCGAAATTCGGAATACAGGGTGATGCCTTAAGGTGGTTTAGGTCATACCTAACTGAGCGTACCCAGTTTGTCTGTGTTAATGGAACAACATCACTGAGCCATGACTTGGTTTGTGGGGTTCCTCAAGGATCAGTGTTGGGACCAATGCGTTACTTACTATATACCTCACCTATTGGTGATATCTTACGTATACACAATATGCGGTTCCATATGTATGCGGATGACACACAAATTTATGCATCTTTCGCGTACAAAAACAGTCAAGAATTAGACATCATCAAGTTGCGTGTGGAAAAATGCTTAACGGATATACTCCAGTGGATGACTCTGAACAAGCTCAAGCTGAATACAGATAAAACTGAACTTCTTATATTAAGCTTCAAATATCATTCAGAGCCATCATTTTCTTCACTCACTATTGGATCTGATGTTATACGTCCTTCGGATTCAGCCAGAAATATTGGAGTTCTTTTTGATAAAACGATATCCATGTCCTTACATATTAAGATCATATGTAAATCTGCCTTCTACCATCTAAGGAACATCGCTCGTATTAGGAAATACTTATCACTCATGACCACTGAGAAGCTTGTGCATGCATTCGTGACATCCAAGTTAGATTATTGTAATTCACTGTTGTACCGACTACCAAAGAATCAAACACAGAAATTACAATATGTACTTAATGCGGCTGCACGTCTTATATCCTATACACGTAAATACGATCATGTCACCCCTGTCCTTATTCAACTGCACTGGCTACCAATAGAACAACGGATTATCTTCAAGATTCTACTTTTAACCTTCGAGGCACTAAATGGACTTGCACCTAATTATATAATGGAAATGATTAATCACTACAAGCCTACCAGAAACCTAAGATCATCCAATGCTTTTTTACTTACAAGAAGTAAAATACAATCTAAAAACATACGGAAGTCGTGCCTTTTCTGTTACAGCTCCTCAGTTATGGAACAAACTGCCCATAAACATAAGAAAGTGTTCGTGTCTCTCGAAATTCAAATCTCAGTTAATAACTTATCTATTTAAACTTTCTTATAACTTAAATTAACTCATGCAGGGCCTGTAACTTGAATATTTTTATCATAATGTTTTTATATTACATGTTATGTCTATTTTTTAGATAAGTTAGATTTTTTTATCAGTCATTAGTATAGCAAAGAGTTTTCTATTTTCTATTTCATTTTCTATATTATATTTTATGTGCTTTTATTAGATTAGTTAGGTTTTTATATTTTTTTTAAACTTCAGATTGTTACTATTTTAATTATTGTAAAGCGCTTAGAACAGTTTGGATAAGCGCTATATAAGTATTATTATTATTATTATTATTATTATTATTACAAGTGGGTACCGCTAACGATAATCAAACATGATACTGAAAATTTAACATAATTCAGGTCAACTGCGTATATATAGCTGAAATGGGAGTGGATATCAAAGAAATTTAGTGTGCATTAATTTCTCTGATATGCTGAAAATCTAAGATCATTTAATGAAAATGTGGCAAGAAAATATGTCGCCGCACGCCCCTGGATTTGACTTTTCACCGAAATGTTAAAATTCGAGATCTTCTTTAAATTCTACTTCACATAACATAAATTGTGTTTCTTTATCTCCTACTGTTATTCATTTTATTACCGAACATTAATTAATTATTTATTTATTTAATTAATTAATTAATTAATTATTTAATGATTGTATTATTTCTATGATTATCGTTAGGAACAAGTGGATACCGCTAACGATACACGCAAAATACAGTGGCCACTTGAATTTTTAAGACACCAATACAAGTTAAATCTTCAAGTGGATATTTCTATTTCATCTATTATATTACACAATTGGGTACCGCTAATGATAATCAAATGATACTGAAAATTTTAGAAGCAAGAAGTCCAAGGACTATAGTAAAGCTGAAACAACGTGTATAGTTTTAAAGGTACTATATTTCGGCTAGCCAAACTAGCCTTCTTCAGGTACTAGATGTTGTAAGTAGAGTTCTAAAATAGGGGGTTACAATATATAGGATTAAACAATATGTAAATAGGAAGTGACGCAATGGAACGGATACTGGTAAAAAATGATGAAATAATAAAGTGATGTAGATAAGGTAAATAAAGGAAGGTAACAAATTACGATAAACTAATGGCTGCAAAAAACTAATACAATGTGAATAGATGAATAGGAAATAAGGTGAAAGTGAGCTAGGTTTCATCACGTCTATTGATGCCATGAGGTTCAAGTGTTTTGGCCTTGTCTATAAGGTAGGATTCTCTGGCTTTACGAATCGAGTCTCGTGAGGAATGCATGAGTTCTAAGGGAATGAGTTGCATGTTAGTTTTAGAATGGTTAGGGTTAGAAAGAAAATGTTCTGCAACAGTGGAGGGTTTAGACTTAATGTTAGGTTTGTCAACTGATCGTCTATGTTCGTTGAATCTGTCTTTGAGGCGTCGTTTGGTTTCACCTATGTATTGGAGGTGACAGAGATCACATTGTACCATATATATTAATTTTTTAGAGTTACAAGTGATATGCGAATGGATTAAACGGGTTTCACCTGTGGAATGGAAAGTGTATTGTTTAAGACCGTTGACGATGTAGGGGCAAGTGGCACAATTTTGCCCGCAACGGAATGAGCCAAGTGGGAGTGTGCGTGTGGAATGATTAGTAGTGTTATTGGGTAATTGTGATTTAACTAGAAGGTCACGAAAGGTTAGGACAACGTCGGTGGGAAACGAGAGGAAAGCTAACAAAAACGTTTTTGAAACGATCGGATGAAAGTAGTATATTAAGATGTTTGTGAATTATACGAGAAATGTTAGGAAGTGCTGGGTTATAAGTGGTAATGAATGGTATACGTTGTGAGTTTTGCGAACGTTTAGTATGTAACGCGTCGTTACGAACAATGTCAGCAGCGCGCTTTATTTGTCTGTTAAGAAATGTGCGGTTATAACCTCGTTGAAGGAGATAAGTTTTCAATTCGTTAGTGCGGAGTTTAAAAGCGTTGTCGTTAGAGCAAATGCGGCGGAGACGGAGAGCTAAACTAAAAGGGATAGCTTGTTTAGTGTGCAAGGGATAGCTTGTTTAGTGTGCAAGGGATAGCTTGTTTAGTGTGCAAGGGATGGCAAGAGCAGTTAAGAAGATATTGGTGTTTATCAGTGGGTTTAGTGTAAAGGTCAGTTTCAATGTAACCCGGCGTCACGCAAGGAAACGGTTACGTCAAGAAATGGTACATGAGTAAATGAATGTGATGAGGTGAACTTGATAGTGGGATGAAGATTATTAAGAAAATCAATGAAAGTGTATAAATGATCTTGACCCTGACGGTCCAGATCATGAAAATGTCATCAATGTATTTTAACCAAGTGTGTGGTGTGTAAGGAGCCTGAGAAAGGGCGTTATTTTCAAATTTACCGAGGAATAAATTAGCAAAAGAAGGAGCCATTCTAGTACCCATGGCTGTGCCAATTATTCATGGAGAGGATTATGCGTATTAAGTCACAAAGTGTATTAGTAGGAATATCTTTGTTAATACGAGTTTGTAGGAAATGATGACATGCATCAATACCATCTTTATGGGGAATGTTAGTATACAAGGATGATACATCTAGAGTTACAAGAATGGCATTATCAGGAAGCTTACCAAGGTTAAGGAGTTTATTAAGAAAATCAGTGGTGTCTTTAATGTACGAAGGGAGAGAAGAGACAAGAGGTTTGAGATAAACATCGACGAATTCAGAAATGCGTTCAGTGGGATGGCTGTAAGATAAAATTATGGGGCGTCCAGGATTACCAGTTTTATGTATTTTGGGTAAAATGTAGAAATGTCCAGGTTTAGCATTAGTATGTATGAGGTACTGTTTAATTTTAGCGTCGATTAAGTTCTCATTAGACATGCGATGGACATAGAAAGTAATGCGTTTTTGTATGTCGTTAGTAATATCTGCGTCGAGTTGTTTGTAGAATTTAGTGTCACTAAGTTGTCCGTTACATTCGTTGATCTACCAGGTTTTGTCCATCACGACAGTACCAGAGCCTTTGTCAGCGGGTTTGATTACTATGTCTTGTCGTTTAGTAAGTTGATGTATGGCTTGGCGTTCGAGTATGGATAAGTTATCGGAGATGTGATGCAACGTCATTCTAGCCACTTCTAAATGGGAGAGGGCACCGTTATTAACAGGAAATGCATAGGATTTGCCACCCCTTCCCCCTCAGTTTTGCATGGTTCGCATTTCTTACCCCAAATTTGCAACCAATATGTTGTGTTCGTCGTGTTTACTACAAAAACTAATATTTTAAAGCTGCAACGTCATTCAAGCCAATTCTAATGGGGGAGGGCACCGTTATTAACAGGAAATGCATAGGATTTGCCACCCCTCCCCCCTCAGTTTTGCATGGTTCGCATTTCTTACCCCAAATTTGCAACCAATATGTTGTGTTCGTCGTGTTTACTACCAAAACTATGATTTTAACGCTGCAACTTTATTTAATCCAGTTCTGGACTCGGAAATAGCAAATGAAACCGTCCCAGTATGCTTTGCGGCCAAAACGGAAAGGGCGATGGATTTTTACGGGTAGAAAGGAACGTCGTAGAGACATGGGGTTTTTACCAAAATGTTACACATTGAAAACTGTAAGGGGTCTTCTTAATTTGGTTAACGCTGAAATTCAGGAGGTGAAATGGCAGCCAAAATAAAATTTCAAAACGGCTTAACCCCCCCTGAACTTCATTTGCGCGAATATTACATCAAAAATGTAATCTAGTTGGATGAAATTACATATGGTAGGCTAGTTTTACTTCCTCTTAACATAGCGCAGCATACCAAACATTAACACGTCCAAGCTATAAATTACAATTATTCCCTACCCCACTCTCCCTGGAAATGGTATACCCATTTGTGTTAGAAAAATGTCTCCGGAATGTCATTCATGACAAAACTGATCGGTTTCTAAGATTTCAAGTTCAACACAGAACCATAGAATTAAAGTTAAACGGTTAGCCAGGCCCCGCTCGGCCAACGAAAAACGGAGAAAAAACGCCTTAACCCCACCCCTGAACTTCATTTGCGCGAGCGTTAACCCACAAATTTAATCTAGTTGGGTAAAATTACATAAGATAGGCTGGATTTTATGCCATTAACTATGCGCTAGATACCGAACATTAATTAATTAATGTTCGGTATCTAGCGCATAGTTAATGGCATAAAATTAACTTTGTGATAAGTTCGTAAAACGCACGAAGGTGCATAATCGCTCCTAACGCAACTGTGGGATATTGCAAATCCCCCTTCTCAGAACTGGTACAGGACAACGGTCGTTTCAATACAGAGCTGTAAAGATATGGAATAACGTTGACACAGATTTACAACAGGTACCGTCACTTTTTAAGAATAAGTTGAAAGATCAGATGATCAAGGCATTTTTATGCAGTACGTCTTAGCACCATTATCTAATTACAGTTTTTAGGTCTTAACAGTAAGTAAGTAGATCAACATTTACATTTTATTACATTTACATAAGTTATATATTCACTCATTTGTTTACTACTTTTTAAATATCATTTTAAATATATTCTCAATTAAACCAATCCATGTAACCATGTAAACCTATTTCGAACGTCTTTGATGCGCATACCGAGTTCATATGAATTATTTTGGGTTCCTCGACCTACATTGTTCTTCGTTATCATTTCATCGGAACAGAGAACTGGTAACTACAATCACGTGCTTTCGGTATGTGTCGTTGGCCTTTCGCCATTTTGGATAGCGAATGATATCTCAATATAACCACAATAATACCCGCTTCTATCGCTTTAGGTAAGCAGCATATTGCACAAAAACTTATTGAAACATTCTATCAAAACATTAGGATGCTGTTTACTGCTTTGGGTTGTGAAAGAAAATCCTGTTTCCTCGGTGAATGCGGCTTGTATCCGAGCAGAGTTTCTGATTGATTCTTTCCTCACCAGAGTAACAGACGATACGATCAGATGTTTTCCCGGTGCTGTGGGAAGGCTAGAAGGATTAACGCCTTGTCTGACGGCTGTTCCTTGCTTTGACGAACTGAAGAACAGCTGCTTGACCCTTGTGTTCACGCATTTAATGCAAATGATCAAACTGAAACAATCACAAATGAAATGGGTCGTTAAAAAAACACTGAATGCGCGCTGTTGACGCTTGCCTATAGCGATCCCTCACTACACTTCAATGTACTGCTGCGACCTCGTATAAACATATACACTATTCAATGCACCACGGTCGTTCAGCGGATTATAACTTAAGAAGTCAAATACATTTATTTTTCAATAATTAAGCAACTAAAGTGTCGATGGCAAATTCAGGCAATTTACCTGTGATTCACACTCATAAAAATCCCCGGCATATGAAAACACTTTACCATAATGCAGGAGGCTATTATATAAATCATTTTAATTAGAATTCAAAGGTCACATTCCATGGTCGTGAAATCATCATATTTGTCAAAATTGTAAGGACAAATATTACGGCAAAGAGAAAGAGATAGAGTACCCCCTCTTGATTTGGGGTGGCTATTTTGAGACCCAGGCCTTAATGCATGCACCTGAGACACTGATCACGTACACGTATTACTGCACTCTACAAATCATGTCATTATACGTCGGCGAGCGGGTACACGCGCGGTGTGAACATGTTTTTGACTTGTAAATATGGGTTATCGTTTTCCCCCTTTTTCCTTATTATTTTTAATGTTTTATGTGAAAAGAGATTCACTAAAATCATTTTTATTTTAAAAGTTTAATTCAACTCCGGCCCTGTTACATTATTGTATTGAAACCTGGGCAGGAAAGAACAGGAGCAAAAGACAACAGGGTGCGGCAATGAGCAATTCCCAAATACGATTTTGCTTGAATATGCCTTAAGTGCTGTCTGAGATGTCTACAGTAAAAGTTACAAACAGAAAATAAATGAAACTGTATGTTGTTGGTTATTTTTACTGTGAAAACGGAAAGAAATCACCATCCAGCCAATAGGGAGGGGGGAGACAAAAGACATTTCAATCACAAATGTGGGAATGTTCCCAAAATACAATTTTCTTTTAAATCAGACCACAGTTAGTATAATCAAAACTAAATTGAAACATGAAACACTATACATTCTATTGAATGTACGAGTATGAACCAATGAATGTACGAGTATGAACCAATGAATGTACGAGTATGAACCAATGAAATTACGAGAAAGAGGAATATACATTGAACACCTTTTACATACCTTGCCGTTGAGTGCTCCTGTTCTTACGCGAATTACTTAATAGTAATTTGGGTAATTCCCAAGCTAGGGTGCCCTCGATACAGTCGGCTTGACTACATAAAATGAAGCGTTGATTTAGCCTTTTTAGAAAACGACTATCCCAACAACTTAGTGTCGCTAACAGTCCAAACGACTAAAATAACACAAAACATTTTCCCTGGGTACATTTTCCCTTCAGTACTATAGTTATGTACTGAAATTTACTTCAGGAGGGGATCGGGAATGGAGTGAACTGTGGACCGGGTGGGTGGGGGGGGGGGGGGGTGACACAGTCTGTTTGAGCAGTGACATGTTTTCTCCATTTATTAAGTTTCAGTTCAGTAACAGTGATTTCCTTTTCCTGGTAAATTCCCAGAGTCTCCCAATTCCCGATATTCAGTTCTTTCCTGTCCCCCCGTATTTTGTAGTAAATACGAACACTAGATAACGAAAACGGACTTTACTCTGTAGTTTTGGAGGATTACAAACTGCACTGACCAGTAGATTGGCTGTACTATGTATGTAGATATATACCTGCTTCGGTTGGATTTACTTCATTTCTTTTGTATTATTTATTAGGGTAAACAATAATTTAAAGTTCCCTCCATAAATTAAAGCGTTAGGTGTCTTGATTGATATCGTGAGTGTATTAAATGGGTAAGACACGTCCAATTCTTTTACCGTCAGTATCAGCCGAAGCATTGAGCTGGCACAATTGAACGATTGTTGATTTAAAATCACTTTTAAGTAATGGTCCAGATAAGAACTGTAGTGTCTACGGCAAGGAATGTTAAAAGGTGTTAATTTTCTATTATTCTTTCTCGTAATTTCATTGGTTGATACTTATAAATTCAATAGAAACCAATCGAAATAATACATTTTCATTCGATATTTTTTTGTGGTTTGAATTTGTTTTTGATCAAACTAACTATGGTTTAATTTCGAAGAATATCGTGTGTGGGGAAGTTCTCAAATTTGCGATTGAAAAATCCTTTGTTTTCGCTATATCCGATTGGCTGGATGGTGGCTTCTCTGCGTTTTCACAGAAAAAAGAGCTAATAGCATAACAAATACTTTATTTTCGAGATGTAGTTTGGACTGTACATGCCTCCTAAAGCACTTTAGGCATATTCAAGCAAAATCGTATGTGGGGGAGGCTCATTGCCGCAGAACAATAGATTCTACTACAGTTCTTATCTGGACCATTACTTAAGGCATATTCAAGCAAAATCGTATGTGAGGGAGGCTCATTGCCGCAGAACAATGGATTCTACTACAGTTCTTATCTGGACCTGCCGGCTTAAATGTGTTACCCGTCCCTAGCGGCGTCATTTCTCCTTCAAATGAGAGAGTGAGAGTTAGCTTATTTCGTCCAACAAACTAGACGTAAGTTAACAGATCTTTGGAAAGTAGAATCATTTTTAATACGAAATGAATCATAAGCATCACAACATTAAAAGCCGGCATTTCAGGCACTCGAAAATAATAGTTTTATCCTTAGCAAAATCAAACAAACGATATTTTAATCACTCGGAGACTGAGTATTTCGTGTGGATTCTAACCTTGTCGTTTAGTTCCTTTTCTTTTATCCTGCAGATGAAATCAGATGGTGCTTTCTCGTGGTATTAAGTTTTCGTTACCGGTGAAGACGAAGACTTGGAATGAAAACTTTTTCGCACTTCGTCCGGCCGAAACAACTTCGGATAATTATCTTGTATCCAGTAAGCACGCGGGCCATAATAAGAACAACTTCGGATATCTTGTATCCAGTAAGCACGCGGGCCATAATAAGAACAACTTCGGATATCTTGTATCCAGTAAGCACGCGGGCCATAATAAGAACAACTTCAGTAGTATAGGTGGTAGTAAAATTATACCACTTTTTTCTTGCACAAGGGCGTCATAAAGTGAATTCGGAAATCCACTTTATGACGCCCTTGTGCAAGAAAAAAGTTGTATAATTTTAATACCACCTATACTACTAGGGGGTACTAAGGGTCATCCAAATTGTCACTAGACATTCTTACACCTAAAATCCAAAAGTGTGAACCTGTTAAAGAAACGATTAGAGTTTTTTTTTTGTTGGGTGATTCTATTCTGACGAATATCTTACGACCCCAATGCTATCATGGTTCTGCGTTAGTCCGGTGACTTCCTCTACGATCATACTCGAGGTAACGTAACTATTCCACGGAGCATTTTGATTATTGAATATCTTATTGAGCGTAACGGTTCCTGTGTCTTTCACTTTTATCTGTAATTTATATGTATGTGGTGTCTTATTGAATGGAACATGGAAACCTTTATGGGACACACAGGCAAGAGTTTCTGGATTGATTGCTAATTGTGCGCCGAAGCTAGCTTTGTTACGGGTTTGAACGACATTATTTGGTAACGAATTCACACTGATGTAAGATATTAATCCCTGACCTGTGGTTACGACCCATCGAAACCATACGTTAGCTCCTCCCGTGTCGCATCCAAGGTAAAGCGTACATGACAACCGAATTAAATTCGTTGTGCTCTTGGGATATATTACGATGAAGAAGTGTGGTAGGTCTCCCCACTCCATATCGTTGTGGCGTCATACGTTTGAAATTTCCTTTGCTATATAAGTGACTGTCTTGATAGGAACCAAGTTACGCACTCTTTGCTTAATAATGTACTCGTTATCATCAAAGACAGTAGGATTCACGAAAGTGTTTACGTTTAATGCTCCAGCAATAATGGCAACGTACATAGTCACTGTTTGATTAGATGATTGATCATGTGCGACTGTGAAGGATAGTCTACCTGTATGGGTACTCGTGGTTATGCTAAGCTCTTTAAAAGCCGCATATGAGGATCCTCCTATTCTACCACTTTTTTCTGTGTTCGATACGAACCCCAAGTTTTGCTCAATTGATAAAGGACCCAATGTTAGGATTCCAAGATTTGCATAAATTTCAAGCCTAATCGTGTATGTGCTATTGCTTTTTAATCCGTGGTTTGAGTCGTCGTGGATTGGTAGAGTCATGGTTAACTTTTCTACCGATTTAGGTGAGAAGGTTTCAAGGATTTTAAAACCCTGGTGCTCCGAAGGAACCATACCCACTACTGAGGTCGTATCCTTAATGATTAGGAATGTGGTTACGCTGCTTGTTGACGCCCAATTATTAGAATCCATAAGGAATTTACCACAATTGAAGGTCAGATTACTATACATAACACCAGACCCGTGGATGCCTCTATCTCCTTTCGGACCTGTATCGCCTTTGCCCCCTTGGATACCAGCATCTCCTTTTGGACCTGTATCTCCTCTTACCCCTTGAATGCCAACATCTCCTTTCGGACCTCCATCTCCTTTTAGCCCTTGGATGCCTCTATCTCCTTTTGGACCTTGGAGACCTGGATCACCTCTAGCACCTTTTAACCCATCCTTCGGATCTTGTTCTTTGTCATCCAAATCATTGAAAATGCCCATCTTATATTAATATCCCCACAAAAAAAAAATCCTATTAGAGGAGTGCTAGTACAAGTATATGTGAAGGGTCTGGCGGTATGGATCAAAAATTATTCGATAACATCTATAGGATTGTCATGACTGAGTGCGATCTTCTTAAGTCAGAGCCAGAGCCAGAGCCAGAGCAGCCCCCACCTCCCATAGATCCTTATCATTTGATGACATCTACAGGATTGCCAATTGGCGTACTGAGTGCGAGCCTTGAGTCGCTAAAGGAGATGCCTCCCATAGATCGAAAATTATTGGATGACATCTACAGGATTGCCTATGGACCGACTGCGTACGATCGCATTAAGGCGCTAAACGAGTCAAGGGCGCCCAACACGGCGGACACGATAGACGAGTCAGGGGAGCACAACGTGGCGGACACGATAGACGAACCACCTCCCACATACCATCGTTATGAGGATAGGAGCCACCCCACAAAATTCTTGAGTTATAGCCGATTCGAATGGATTGACCAACTCGAGCGGGAGTCGATTCTTAACCTATTTAGTCAGGTCGTACGCGCCTTTACTTTATTGTTTTGTGACAAACAGCGACTCCCAAAGCTTTCGTTCATATTCAGAAAAATGTTTGAGCTCCGCGGAGATCGTGAGCGGGCGACCCTATGTGGTGGAATAGAACTCGGCGTTAAGACACAAAAGAAATACGATAAGATCTGGCACCGCATTAGCAATTGGATAGAACAGGATAGGTTTCATAATGTAAACGAAACCGACCTCCTCCCCGCTCAATAATTAAGCGAGTTTGTTTCGCATTTCTTCCGTTACTTCCTTGCGAATGCGGGCTTCCAAGTCGGTCAGGGTCGATTTTGTACCACGCGTTTTTTGACGAATCTCCTGCCTCATCGCCTCGTACTTGTTGAGCTCTGAGAGGATGAGTGTGAACTCTTTATCATCAATCTTATTGTCCTGGAGGGCCTTAGAGACCAAACCACGCACCGTGTTTAACGTAGCTTTACCACAAGCCAGCGTCTGCTCGTGCTTGATCAATTTCTGAGCGAGTCGTTTGGAAGCAGCAGTCGAAGAGACCGATATGAGCCCCAAGAGTCCACCACCACCCCCCAAAGGAACTCCAATCAGGATCCCGAGACCAGAAAGGCTGGTGGCTAGACCGGAAACACCGAGCACGACGCTCAGACTCCCAGTGATCACAGCAAGCCCTCGAACAAGAGCACAGGCGCGTGAGTATTTCTTACGAATACCTGCGGAAGTCTTTATAGCGTTCTCGAGGGAGGTCTGTACGTCACAGATTTTTCGAAGGCGAAATGTTTGCCCCTCGTCGTTAGCGGAGAGTGTGGGGTAAATACTAGATTCCATAGCGCTATATAATATGTTAGAATAATTTTGATGTCTTTGTGGGTCTTCAGCGTTAAAGAGGCCCATGAAAGTTTCGCGTCACCCGTTTCTTAGGCTTATCAACGCAAAGGAAGGAGAATGGTTGGCAGGTCGCTTTCTCGTATTGTTCAGGTGTCACTCCAAGTTCGCTTCCAATACAGTTCTTCTCACGTTTGGTTGGGAAGTCTGCTATATAGTAATGCGAACAATTTAACCGAATCGTCTTTGGGGTGGCAAAGAAGGTCTGTGATAGGTATATCGGGCTACAGTTCTTATGGCGACCACCCGTGAAGTATTCCACAATAGGCTTCTGGTTCTTTTCCGTGATGAAGTCGTCGAAGATAGCAACCTTCTGGGATTCTTGATCGAGGGTCTGTAGAGGTTTGATATCGTCGATGTCGCTGCTACCCTCCAGAATGGGGTACCCAACCTTCTCACTTAACTCACCGAAAAGGTCATAAAGATCGCGATACTTCTCTTGATCGAGATTGCGGGCATATAGATATATCTTATCGTAGTACAAAAGCGGGGCGCGGAGCATGTGAATGAGCAAGTTTGTCTTCCCACCCCCCGAGGGGGCAGCGATAAGCATTCGGAAAGGCTCGCTAGGCATGAAAGGGTAGAGCTGCTTAAACTTTGTGATTGCGTCCTTCCCACCATCATAGTTCGGAATCTCCATAGCTATATATTTATTCCAACTAAGTTGATTTTTATTTAACTAAGTTGATTCTTATTCCAACTAAGTTGATTTTTATTTAACTAAGTTATAGATATGGACCTCGAAGCTTTTCAGCTACATGCTCTTCCTCAGATAGAGGCGGGACGGATGGTCAATCTCGTTCATAGCACCTTAAAGAAGGAGGAACACGCCAGGCAAGATACTTATGAAAAACAGAAGAAAGCCTTTGAGCCCCTCATCGAGGAACTTGAAGAGCTACGGGAAGAGGTCATCGAAGCCGCTGCGCCACCGGTCGTGCCGGCACTTCCCGCGCCTCCAGAACAACAAGCCTTGCCTGCCCCTGCGGCACCCGCACCTGTATAACTTGTTGTGGATCCTAATCACGGCTTCACCCCCGAAGAGCTGCAGATGCTAACCGAGTCAGGGCTACCAACACCAAACGAAGCCTTTCAACGAGGTACTGAGAAGGAAGCTCGAATCGCTGCGGCAAACCTGAATAAAAAACTCGGTGGGAAGAAGAGCAAGACAAAGGTCGGGTCGCCGCAAAGAGCGGAAATTAATAAAAAAATCGCACTTAATAAGAAGTTTGTGAAGAGGGCGGAAACTATTTTTGATGGTCGAGCAACCATACAACCACAGCAAGGTCAAGGCGGACGACGCAAGCGAGGCGGAGCTATATACTATACCGGCCCAGGCGACCTGCTTGATCGGTTGGAAATCCTCGGAGGTTCCATAAAGGGTGGAAATACGAGTCGGCGAGTGAAGCAAGAGGTTTCTGACATAGCACACAAGCTGCGCGACCTCGGGGAGGTTACCAACGACCAACTCATAGCCCTCTTGCACGATTATGTGACCTAGAATATAGGCACTATGGATCGAGCACTCTACATCTCATCTGTGGATCGAGTGAAAGTCGGGGTCTCTCGTCCTAATAGCTTTACGATCAAGTACGTTCCTACCTTACAACTTTCACCTAACATGAGGCACTCGTTAGCACTCGATAAACTTTCTATGACATACTCCTGGCACAATATCACCCCTGCGTATCAAAACAACAATGTGAAATACAGCCCCGATGGCAATAATTGGACGACGGTGAACTTTCCGAATGGTATGTATTCATACGATGACTTGAACGACTACCTACATCAGACTATGAAGCGCAATAGCCACGATCCGAAGAAAATTTCCATTATCTTTGTCCTAACGAGTTACAAAGTGGTGATCGAGCTCGTTGGTAGTTATCAAATAGATCTTCGAGGAACGAAATTCTGCGAACTCCTAGGATTCGAGCCAAAGATCATAACCAAAACCGAGTACGGAACGAAACTACCCAACATCACCAACTCAATCGATTCTCTCCACATAAGAACCACTGCCATTTCAGATTCTCTGGTGAGCGGTGTGTCCGGCAATACGATCGCCGTCATCCCAACGGACAATCTTCAACGCTCTTACCCATTCTCAGTCGAGCCTAAGCGGGCACTCTTTACACCCCTGACGTCGAATAGCATCAGTCACATGAGCTTTTTCGTAACCGATGCCCTCAATAGACCTGTAGACCTCAACGATATTGACTGGCATATGACGCTAATCTTACGAAGCGAAAAAATTATCCCAGCCTTAATATAGAGATGCCTTACTATAACGAATACAAGAGGCGCTACGACCCTGAAGCGGGAAAGTTCATCTATAGACATGTTCACGGCGAAGGTCTGTTTGATTCACTGAAAAGTTTTGGTCGGCGCGCTTTGGGTAAAGCAGCTAAGTCCACAGTCAAGTCCGCAACCCAAGCGCTTATAACCCGAACACCCGTGACCCAAGCGCCTTCGCAGACACCCAATGGTGGAGCTAAGATCGTTGAGCTTCTACGAGGCCCTGCAACATCACAGTTGACTACGGCGGATCGGATCAATCGCTTGCTGGAGGGTGGAAGAGTTTTTTAGTTTTTACGTATATATAGCGATAGCGTAAGCATGGAATCATATAGAAATCCAAAGTACGTTGAGAGATATGAGGATGTGGTCTTCGATTTGGAAACCCCACTCGTTTCAGTCGTCGCTAACAACGCGCATCAGAAAAAAGAGGGCTATCGGTTCGTTGCCGATAATAGCGGAGAGATAAGCCCTTTTGATTGGTACAATGCCCGCTTCGCAATTGATTTCAAAGTGGTGAAGCTGGCTGATGGTAGCAACATAGCCGTCGATGACCATAACGGGATAGTAAACGGCTCACACAGTTTTGTCAACGAGTTATCTGTCAAAGGAAACGGAATGCAGCTGTACGACTGTCAATCGGCCAACCACGCCGTGAACGTGAAGAACCTTCTCGAGTATAGTCGGGAGTACGTAGAGACAACTGGCACAAACGCATTCTTTTACTTGGATACCAGTCGCCACGCCGAAGAACGAGGGGCACAAGCTAACTATAATAAAGGGTTTGCCATGCGGAAGGGTGTGTTGGGCGTATCAGCCACAGTGAACACTGAAATCCCGCTCAACCGTTATGCCTTCTTTGATGCGCTCGAGGATCAGCTGCTCCCCAACATGAAGATGGAGCTTGGTGTGGTGCTTGAGAGCGATGCCAACTTGATATGGAAGGCTGCGGACAACTGCCGCGTAGTCGTCACGAAGTTCCAACTGTGGGTCCCACGACTAGTCTTCAACGCGGCTGGCATCAGCATTTACACGAGTCAGTTTCTGAGACCGCATAAGTGGTCCTACCTTCGGGAAATGATTGAGCGCTCGAACTCTTCTCGTCAACAAACTGGAGCGTTCAAGATCACGTCTGGTATTAGTCGCCCGCGACACGTGTTCGTATGGATTGCTAACGATGCCACTCAGGACAGTCAAACAGCTAACCCCTTCTTGTACGACACATTTTCCGTGGCGGATGCCAAGACTCTCTCTAGTTGTCACCTCGAGGTTGGAAATGGAAATCAGTACCCCGAATACGAGTACACCCCATCAACCGATATGTCGAGAGTGTTCCGCGACGTCCTGAAGTACAGTTACGACATAAACAATTACGCTGGTGGAACGCTACTGACGCGGACAAATTTCGGGACCATCTTTCCTGTATTATATTTCGACCTCCGCCACCAGAAGCCAGATCTGAAAGACGGCACAACCAAGTTGACGTTCAAGTACAAGCTTTCGGCGGGAACCAACGCAGACTACAGCGTATACGCCCTCGTCCTTTATAGTCAGGACGTCGAACTCCTGCAATCTAGTGGCAAGTTGCTAGTTCGGACATAAATTGTTTTTCTATAAGTATAGTCATGGCATACGTTGGGTACAACATCAGTTTATCTCCTGGCCAGAAGGAAAAGATTGCTAAGGCCTATCAGAATCAAGCCCCCATCACGATTCGTTTGGCACACGAGCAGCTCTCAGGTTCTGATACGGTCCTGTTGACGCAACGACAAGTGACTCGGCTTGAGAAAGCCAAACGATTGGGCAAGGGGGCTCAGATCGATATTAGCACGACTCAGATCCTCCAACAGACGGGAGGTTTCCTGGGAGCGCTACTCCCAACCTTGGCTCGTGCTCTTCCGTGGCTCACCAAAGCGGCTGTCCCACTAGCTACCGGCGCTCTCTCTGGATTGGCTAGTTGGGGAGTCAATAAAGCACTCCCAAAGGGGGGTGGGCTATTCTCGGTCCCCAACGCAAAGGTAGACAAACTCATCGAGTACCAACATTACCTCACCACGAAGAGAAGGAAAAAATCCTCCAAGCGCTGCAGGCCGGTTCTGGAGTACAGGTTCAGCTCACCAAGAAACAACAGGGTGGGTTCCTAGGCACATTGCTGGCAAGTATCGGCATCCCCTTGGTCCTCAAAGCGCTAACGGGGCGAGGTCTTCAGGTGGATCCCGCATCTCTGGCTAGTGCTCGACCTACTTACTTATCTCCACCGCAGAAGGGCGGTAAAAAAAGTGGGTGTGGATTGATCCTAGGCAAAAACAGTCCGTTCAACGGCATTCCGATCTTGGGAGATATCCTCTAACCAATCTTGATTTATATAGGCTCGTAGACGCGTACAAAATTAAAAACTTTCGGGGCGTGTTCAGCAGGGATAGCTTACCCGACAAAAGACATGCGCGAGAATGTGGGATCGTGAATCTTGATGCGGCAAGTGGTCCTGGGACACACTGGGTATGTTATCGTATTGTTAAAGGAAGCCCCGCCGAGTATTTCGACTCGTTTGGGCTCGACATGCCAGAGGAGGTAAGTGAGTACCTTGGACCTTCAGTGCTCTATAGTGGCGACGAGCTCCAAGAGCGCTCTTCCGTGTTGTGTGGGTGGTGGTGTTTGTACTATCTCATAGAGCGGCAGAAAGGTACGCACCTGCTTGAGGTGATTCACAAAGACAACCATGCCTTCATCAAAAACTACTTTGGATTTAAAAAAAACGTTTTTTTCATATATAATATAGGATGGCTTCGTACTGTGTGAAGGAAAGGAAACGAACTCAATCCGTTCCGGGGTCCGAGACCTTGGTGACCACTAAAACTGGTCGGACAAGAATGCAATCTGTTTGTGCAAGCTGTGGAGCGGCGAAGTCTAGGTTTGTCTCCACGAAAGCTGGTGGCGACCTTGGAGCGGAACTTTTCGAGGCTGGTACGAAAGCTCTCTGGCAAATGGGGAAAGCGGGGATCAGGAGTGACGCGGCAAAGAATATGGCTTCAAAGTACATCAAAGGAATGGCAGGCCAGTTGATTGATCAGGGCGTCTCCCAGACCTTGGACAAGCTGGGCAGCGGGGTCGACATCCACAAACAGATTCTTAAAATAGCGCCAAAGAAGGGATTCGTGCTCCCGGGGCACAACTACACCGGCCCTGGCAATCCTCTAGAGAAGCAAGTTCGGTGGGCGCCCGACGGTACCATCCTCGAGGTTTTTCAACCCCCTACGGGTAAGACTGATGCGGTCGCTATGCAACACGATGTTGATTACAGTGTTTGCGATAACGGCGCCAACAAGCTCGCTTGCAAACACGCGGCCGATCGCAAAATGGTCAAGGCCTTAGATGCCATCCCTTGGAAAGAGCGACAATGGGGACATGCTCTTGCCCGAAACACGATTCAATCCAAACAGAAGTTGGGGTTGGGGTTTAAAAAAAAGGTTATAGATTTGGGTGCGACATATTACGGTCCAAGAGGTTATTGGAAAGGGGTGACCGCAATCGGTAAGCTCGCCGATGCTGCTAAGGTACCAAAAGATGCAGCTAAGGGTTGGTTGGAGAAACAAGCACTATGGCAAATATACTTACCACCGCCACGACATATCCCAAGACCTCATTGGACCGTATCGAAACCTAACGAGGTCCATCAAGCTGATTTGATCTTCTTACCTCACGATCGACCTGACCGTGGACGAAAGCTATATAAGTATGCTTTAGTGGTAATCGATGTGGCTTCTAGATATAAAGAGGCCGAGCCTTTGTCCTCGAAAGATAGCGGTGAGGTGGCTGCAGCCTTTGAGCGAATCTACAAAAGGAGTCCACTAGAATGGCCAAAGTTATTGCAGGTCGATCCTGGTAGAGAATTCATGGGGCATATGTCTGAAACCTTAAAACTACATGGTACGAAAGTTCAACGAGGCGAGGCCGGTAATCATAGAGCACAAAGTTTTGTCGAACGAGCAAATAGAACACTAGCTGAGAGATTGTTTGGATATCAATATGCACAAGAGATGGTACTTACTTCGGAAGGATCAGATGCGCGTAGTAGAGAATGGGTAGTTCGTTTACCAATGGTTATCAAAGCCCTGAACAGTGAGGTGACTCGACTTACGGGAAAAGAGCCTTCAAATTCTGTAGTGACGAAACAAGTAGATCTAAAGACTCCTACATATTCGCGCACTGTTGGATTGAGAGAAGAGCGCCTACCATTCGACGTTTTAGTTCGATATCTTTACGCACCAGGAGAATTGGAAGGGGGTGAAAAACGTAGAGCTACTGATCCTGTGTGGAGTTTGCAGATATACACCATTTCGCGAAGTGTAGTATCTTCGGGCCAGCCTGTGCTTTACTACCTTGCGAAGCGAGAAGGGGAGAAGGTCGCACCCAAACGTGGATTCGTTCGTGAAGAGCTACAAGTCGTTCCTAGGGATACGGAACTACCACCAAAAGGAATTCTGTTTGTACCCAGACGCTAGACAGCGTACTCTATTGGCTCGGTGTGGATTCCATCGGGAAGAACGCGTCTTTTGTCGTAGTAAGCCGATAGCCCAAGCTTCTGTTGTTCGTAGGTTGCCATACCTTCTGGCAATAGGCGGAAGCCTCGGTTCTTCGCCATGTCGATACTACCCTGGAGGGCTGCTTCGAATCGTTCCCACGAAATGTCGTTGTGCCGTCTAGACATACCTTTGGCGGAATACTTCTTGCTGCCACCCGTATCGACGTAGTAGGCTTTCGAGCATAGGGCAATGGCGCGCTGTCCTTCGAATTCGAGTTTGAAGAGTCCTGGGGTACGACTGCTCCACTTGTCCCAAGCTAGCCATTCCTTCCTATTGGCTGCGAAATCCTCACGTAGCTCGAGTCTTACAACCTCATCGAGGCTGTTTCCCGAGATGGCAATGTACGCACTGTCCGTGTCCATCTGGATGTATTCGAAATCCTCGCGGGCGACGTACTTGTCGAGGAAGTCGTAGTAGAACTCGAGCATACGCAGCTTTGCCAGCTGGTACACAGCGATACCTACTTGGAAAGGGCGTTTGATTCGGATCTGGTCCTTCCTACTCTCGAGTTCGTATGCCTCGCCAATCTCTTCCAGGTCTTCGAACCAAACACTTCGCAAAGCTTTGTCCACAATCTTCTCGTCTTTTGTATAGGTGACATTTGTTTGGCGTCCCAAGTCTTCGAGCAACTTTCCATAGGCGCTGTTTCCTAGTAGCTTGAACACATCTGTCAGCAGTGACTTGGTCCACGAACCATCCGAAGATTTCTTTGGGTTCGTAGTCTATCGTGCGGTAGACAGCAGTGATCACTGCGCCATGGTCTAGATACCAAAGTAGAAGAGGAGCATAGAGTAGCAACTTCTTTCCAGAGAGACTCCCAACTAGCTTCGTTTCTTCGCTGCGCTTTCTACCTGTCTTTTCAAGGTAGGCCAACATTTGTGGAGGAATTGCTTCCTTGGGGATTTTCTTGTTGTAGAAGAAGGGGGGCATCTCCTCAAATTCCTTCCACAATTTCTTTGGTATCTCGATGTCTACTTCTGCATATCCAAACCACGTTCCACCACGTAGACATTCGACAAATCTTTCGGCTTCTGGACCTGGCTCATCATAGTGAACGACCTCTTCTTTTCCACAAGGCATTTCGAATTCCATCGTGGAAAGATATAGGGCATTGGCATCGTATCCAAGAACTTTGCGACACACTTTGGTTCCACCCTGATGACTACGAATCTTAGTCACTCCTGCTTCGTGGCGTCTGGTGAACACTATGCTTGGACCTCCCACGACAGCGCCTTTCAGCATGTGGTAGGCTTCCTTACTTGGAGCATACATCTCAGCTCCCCTTTCTACACTACCTCGAAGCAGGAACTGTAGCGAGACTCCTGGGATGGACACTGCGTCTTTCAGCATGTCTACTCCCTTCTCGTGATAGAAATCTCGCATCTTTTCGAGTGCCTCTAGGAATGGAACTACGTCTAGGTTGTTGTAGTATCGTAGCCAGTCTGCAAAGGTCTCCATTCCCTTGTCGAGAAAGGTGCGCTTGCAGTCTTCGAACTCTGACCTAGATAGTAGGTGTTCTCTTTTCAACTTCGAACCCCACTCTTGATAATCTGGTAATCCAACGTGATCCAACTTGTCGGGAGAGTCGAACCACTCATATGGGAAGAAACTCTTTTGCAACTCGCATCCATAGGCAGTGATCCAACGTTCGTAGGAAGTTCCAGGTCCAAGGTAGTTCATCACATCGAGGAAACGGAAATCGGGAGTCAAGAGAAACATAGTGGTGTTGGCTTTCTTTGCCACCCGGACCTTTGGACAGGTGTCGGCAATGGTTCCTACGAAGTGCTCCCTGATCAGGTTGAGATCGTACCTGCCAGAGTTGAATCCCAATACTGGAACTTGGCTGATCCATTCGTCGATTCTCATCCGTTGTGCCTTCGATAGGGTGTCAAAGGAGAATTCAGGTGTCTTGGGGCAGAACCGTTCCGCAATGACTTCTCGGATTGCTTTCGCTCTTCGTTGGAGTTCTTCGACAAAGGCGGCTACAAGTTCTTTTGGTTCGCGTCGACAGATGTGGGTTGGCGTTCGATCGTACGTGTCGGCAATTGATACTGATATTGGGACATGAACGTTTTCGATGGTCAATCGGTCAGTTGGTTGTCTTCCTTTCGTTGTATCGAGATAGGCTTCGAAATCGTAAACTATGGCATGTGGATAGGCGGTTTGCGTTGGAGTTGGAACCGGCTTGTTTTTCTTCTTTGTAGAGCAACCCCAAGCCTCCACTACTACATAACCTGCCTCACGTAGACTCTCCGTTCTTTCGCAAGTCTTGGGATAGAGCCTCCTTTCCCTAGGGAAGCATTTCGGGCAGCCATGGAAATAGCATCCATGAAATTGGAAGATGGTTTTCGAAAGAGGTTCGTAGCCGTCGACCGGCGCTCCTTCGATCCAATGCTCTCCACCATGCCCACAAGCTGCGTGATGAATGTGTTGCCCAATCCTTTCGGCTTCGCGTTTCAACCAGCATAGAGCGACTTTGCTAGCGGTGCTCTCTGGCCAGAAGGCTTTTTCGTATGCCGACTGGGGTACTGTGATTACTTTTCCGGGGCAAACAATCTTCGTTTCTCCACGACTGCAACGATCTGCATGGCGTTGAAGGCTGCAAGCCTGTGTGAACCGTTGCTTACAGTCATTACATACGTAGATGTGCCCTAGCTTTTTGACGTCCTTGATATAGAAGGCATGTCCTTCGTATATCCCAATCGTCATCGTATGCTTGTAGTGAGCTGCATGTCGCGTCAGATGCCAAGCGCCATCCTCCGTGGGTTCATACACCCGAATACCGATTCCAAAGTGTAACTCGACTTCCTCCAGCTGGTCTAAGGAAGTTCTGGGAACGTCTTGCGTGGGCGCTGTCAGGCGATAGAAGTTCTGGGCAAGTCTTCGAGCTGTGACGCAACACCTATCTACTCGTGCTCCTTCATGCATGGCAAGGCAGCGCCACAGACATAGGTTGTCACCATATCGATCAAGGGCAAGCATTCCTTTCTTATGGCGAAGCCATTGGGGCAGTGGGCCTGTTCCCAACAGAGGCTGACGATCGATCACGACTTTGACATCCACGTAGATCCAACGCACAAAGGCCCATTGGGTATTTGGTCGATTAATGTTGTCAGGATTCAATCGAGATAGCTCCTTGCTATTGATCCACTCTTCTGCATCTTCTAGGATGTTCACCCATGGAGAGCCGGGGACAGTCTTGGAGAATAGCATCACACGCCCGTCATTGACATTGCGAATGCGATAGGTGTAGCTGTAGCGCAGGTAGAAGCTGGTGGTTACCTTTGCAACTAACTTTTCCATGATCCTAGGAGTCAAATCTCCTGCCACACCTTGGAAGAAGCGCCATCGAATAGTACGGCGGCCTATCTCCACTCCCTCGAGCATTCCATCTCTCTCATCGAGAATAGCACCTGCCTCTCGAGCTAGACTCCGTGGAAGTGGCTCACTACGCGGTCTCGCCATTCTCTCTTCGGTATAACTATACGTTAGGATAGCTCTAACAGTTACTCGAGTTTGGATTTTTAGGTGTAAGGATGTTGCGGGACAATCGATGTCGATATAACTATATGCTAATCATATCTCTAATAGGGTTATCAAGTTTGGATTTTTATGTGTAAGAATGTCTAGTGACAATTTGGATGACCCTTAGTACCCCCTAGTAGTATAGGTGGTATTAAAATTATACAACTTTTTTCTTGCACAAGGGCGTCATAAAGTGGATTTCCGAATTCACTTTATGACGCCCTTGTGCAAGAAAAAAGTGGTATAATTTTAATACCACCTATACTACTACTTCGGATATCTTGTATCCAGTAAGCACGCGGGCCATAATAAGAACAACTTCGGATATCTTGTATCCAGTAAGCACGCGGGCCATAATAAGAACAACTTCGGATATCTTGTATCCAGTAAGCACGCGGGCCATAATAAGAACAACTTCTGATATCTTGTATCCAGTAAGCACGCGGGCCATAATAAGAACAACTTCGGATATCTTGTATCCAGTAAGCACGCGGGCCATAATAAGAACAACTTCTGATATCTTGTATCCAGTAAGCACGCGGGCCATAATAAGAACAACTTCGGATATCTTGTATCCAGTAAGCACGCGGGCCATAATAAGAACAACTTCTGATATCTTGTATCCAGTAAGCACGCGGGCCATAATAAGAACAACTTCGGATATCTTGTATCCAGTAAGCACGCGGGCCATAATAAGAACAACTTCTGATATCTTGTATCCAGTAAGCACGCGGGCCATAATAAGAACAACTTCGGATATCTTGTATCCAGTAAGCACGCGGGCCATAATAAGAACAACTTCGGATATCTTGTATCCAGTAAGCACGCGGGCCATAATAAGAACAACTTCTGATATCTTGTATCCAGTAAGCACGCGAGCCATAATAAGAACAACTTCGGATATCTTGTATCCAGTACGCACGCGAGCCATAATAAGAACGACTTCGGATATCTTGTATCCAGTACGCACGCGGGCCATAATAAGAACAACTTCGGATATCTTGTATCCAGGAAGCGCACGGGCCATGATAAAAACAACTTCGGATATCTTGTATCCAGTATCGAATTAGAATTTAGGTTGGTTTTTGAGGAGGGAGAGAGAGCCCGGCGTAAAACTCTGAAACAAACATCTCACATATGCCGCCGCAATCGAATATCCGGGACACCGAGGTGCGGTGAGTGGTGAAGCGCTTACCACTGCGCAAGCGCCATTCCGGCTCTCTGCCAGACGAGACACCGCTGTAAAATAACGACTGCAGTTCAACTAAAAAAGCAATTCTTTATTTCTCAAGCTTACATCGTTATGAACTTAAATGAAACGTCGAATAATTAAGGTGTTCAGTTTGCTTATTAATTAAACATGATATTAAAATGAAATATATATATATTTCTTTTTTCCTGGACATCTTGATTATCTTGGCTTACAGATACAGTAATTGCATGCTTTAGTTCCCTTTAATCAACATATCAAACAGTAATAACAATGACAATAGCAGCAGGTAGGGTGAATGCACCTAATTTATTGACCCTAGTAAAAAAGTCATATTTTACCCCATTTCTGACCCTAGAAAAAGGCACATTTCTGACCCTCAAAAAAGGCAGCCAAGTCCAACCCATGTCAGCCGCAAGTGAAAATGTACTTTCCTTTGGCCACCGCTAGGAGGTCACCCCCTACCTGCTGCTTATACAATCCTATGTATCAACAATTATCATTTTTTTGTATTTTGCCACCCAATTAGAGGAGTGGTGTGCATAAGGTATACTTGACATAACGTTGCAATATGAAGGGTTACAATCAGTGTGCTTGGCTGACCGTTGGCCGAACAATCATTTGTGGAAAGAGCTGCCGCGGAACGTATTGTAAAACCCATCTCGCAAGGCTCCGAAAGGGTAGTCGTCTCCCAGTGCCCTGAAGGTCTTGCGGAATTGGTGTTCATAGTGATATACAGTTGTGTCGAGTATGCGGCCGAGATAAGATCCGGCATAGGCATATAGCTAAGGAGAGAATAGCAAAGCAGCAGTTTCGATTGGTGATGAGCGAGCTTCTTGTCGTAGCTAAGGAGAGAAAAGCAAAGCAGCCGTCGATGGATGAGTTTCTTGCAATAGCTAAGGAGAGAAAAGCAAAGCAGCAGTTTCGATTGGTGATGAGTGAGCTTCTTGTCGTAGCTAAGGAGAGAAAAGCAAAGCAGGTGGTATACAAACTAGACCTCACTGACTTTAGTGATCTGCGGCGATTGTTATTCGAACGAGAACTCTTCGAAATTTATTATAGCTTAGCTATCTCGTTGACGAAAGTGTTTTGGCCTTATAAAAAAGAAGAAACTATCTCCTTTTAGAGAAACTTCAACGTAATAAGTCCTGCGTTTGGCGTATGTCTGGTTCGTATGCAAATTTTTGTATTGTCAGCCAAGGGGGGCTAAACTATAAATTCCTAAAGGTACCCAACATTCCGATGCGGCCCTAAAATTCCGATGCGAACGAATTTTTTTTTTAAAACTGTGTGGAATTTTAAGGCCGCTGTGGAATGTTAGGGCCGTAGTGGAATTTCAACCACGCTTGATGATGTAATGTGGCTCCGCCACTGTGACAAGACAAACATTTACATACGAAGTAGACATTCGAATTAATTCGTTTTAGTTTAACTATGGCTTAGCTGTAATTTATACGAAGATCTTCGCAAAGTTGAAATAAAATCCACGCTGGCTTCTTTCGTAGGAAATGTCGATTTTTATCCTACTAGACTGCCTAGCTTTGCTCTCATCTCTTTTCGGATCTCGGAGCGAAGTTCTTTGACGTTTTTTAACCCTCCGCTCGCCTGTTTTTTTGTCGTATTTCGAGCTTAAGCGCTTCGTATTTCCCTTTCTCACCAATGACACTTGAGAACTCGGCTTCTGAAATGTTGCCATCGTCTAGGGCTTTTGAAACTTTGACTTCCACGGAATTAGCCTTTGCCCGAGCCAGCATAACGGTCTTTTCATGCTTCGAAACGTAGGCCCCAAGTTTCTTACTGGCAATAGCCGTCAAAGACGAAATAACGGCACAAAGAAATCCAAGTGATCCTAGAGAAAGGCCGATTGGAAGACCAATACCAGTCAATGATGTGCCCAGAGCGGAAGCGGATAAAACACCACTCAGGCTACCTGTGGCCACAGCAACCCCGTGAACGATACCACGGGCTCGAGCATACTTTTTGCGAACAACTTCGTAGTGCTTTGCCTGCTGTTCGAGCTCGGCAAGTGTATCGCAGACTTTCTGCAGTCGAAAGGTCTCCAGATAAGCTAGTAAGCTGGGGATAGACCGATGGTGCCATTGGAATTGTTTGAATCGAATCGCTTGCCATTATATATATACATATATATGATAACTTTGTTATATACTACTCAAGCTTTAATACGAAACGTAGAGGTCGACCGCGGAAGTCTATGATATTACCTTTATCATCGCGAACAGTCAGTCGAAGGCTGCTTCTCATCGTCCCTAGAGCTCGCATTTTTGGTGAGGTCATCAAATAATAGGTCATTTCGCTTTAGTGATACATTTCCTCCCGCCTCTTCATTTTCTTCGATCCCGAATAGTTCACAGAGATTTTTACTGAACTTGATTGGTTTCTTTACCTCTAGGATCCAATACTTTTTACTGGATATGTCCGTAAATTTAATAATGCCAGCATCAACTGCAGGATCTAAGTGGGGCATGATGGTAACTATATTATAAGACCCTGGATTAATTTCGTATGGGAACCCCACACCTTTGGTTTCCCACTGGAACGAAGCCTTCTCTGTTAGGTTCTGCCAACTGTTCTCAATAGTGGTTTCTAGTAGTGAAATACTTTGGATACAAATAGGGTGGTCGAAGTAGACCGTCTGGTCAGCCAAGGTACAGGTGACATTTAAGATTACCATATTAAACTTTAAGTTTGATATAACTGTATCAACTGTAGTTCAATACGATGCCGTTCGTAAAGTCAAACAGTCCTTTGTGGATGGAGTTCAAGAAGAAATATCCGCATGCCGACTACTCTAAATTTAAGATAAAAACCTATGAGTACAATGGGGAGAGCTGGCCGTACGTCGTATTATTAGACAGAGGGGTAGAATACGTAGCCTATGGGGTGGAGGGCTTTACTAACCTACCTGATGTTCAAAAACGCATCGACGCAGCATTGCATGCATGGAATGCACGGCATGCATGGAGGCTTTCCACAAACTCTACTGCTAGCGGACAAAGATAGGAAAATTCGCTTTCCACTAGCTGACAACATGTGGGGAAAGCCTTTTCAGCTAACAAACCTAGACATTTACGTCAACGACCATGGGTTCTTTGTTGCAAAAGTGCCAGACGTGTTTGGAAGCTCGGTTGTGGTTTATGGTGGACGTAAACCTAACGGTGGGAAGACTGTTGATGCACAAAAGTGGCTCGCAGGCCCCAATAGTGATTTCTGGCCCCAGCAGCTGAATATGGCTATCTTTCTAGCCACAGAGGGTTGTGGTATTTCGGTTGAAATGCTAGGAGGTTTGCCCCCTCGCGTTGCTGCCTTCCTTCGGTTCCATATCTACTACACGACAAGGCGTATCCTGCAGGAGATGCATGCCTCGCTCCCTGGAACTCCTACCTGGACGCCATACAACAACCCATATCTCAAATCCTCATACGACAAAATATGTGGAGAATTCGGGATCCCCACCAAGACCGACTTTCGGTTTCGGAAGGGGCGTATGGGGGGCTTGGGTACGACGTCCACGTGGTTGATTGACCCAGACAATCGCTGGAGCACAAACCCCACTTGGAACGACGATGTAGAGCTCGCAGTGTACCTTAGGAGAGACCCCGATGCGGAACTAGATGCTGGGAGGACACGCATTGAAAACCCAGAAGCGGCTGAACAGTGGAAAATGTTTGTGCCATCCAAGTCTAACGCCTACCCAGGCTTGACAGTATAGTCGTGGCCGGCTGAACCAAACTGTGGAAGCCTATGTCTACTGTTTGCTTGGATCCCAGGCCGAAGTCCGTGGTGCAATCCTAGGTTCCACTGGTCAAGCAAAGGAGGGCAGACGAAACTTTATCAGCAATCTAGAGGATGCCATTGTAAACACCAATATTACGGATAGCATCAAAAGATACCAGGATGCCATAGGGAATGCCCATGTGCGGTTGAACTACGTGATTGCTCCTGGTGTGTGGCTCCAGCCAGCCGACATGGGTTTGGACTTTGAGGTCTCTGTGGTGGGCTACGACAACAACCTTAAGAAGGGCAGCGAAGATATGCAGCTAGGTACGAACGACGTTAATTGGGAGAGCAAAAAACAACCTCCTCAACATATGAAAGGGCCTTCCCAAAAGAAACACTTGCCAAATGTTGCGGAGCATACAGCTGCACAGCAACCTACCCACAGCCTTGAACTGACAGTTCACACTGCGCCACATGTTGCAAAGCCCGCTCTACGAGCAACACAACATGAGACCAATCTGGCAGTGGTAACGATTGCTGCAGCCGGAGTCGCATGGTTGTTGTTTCGATAACGAAATACGCTAACGCCGTCGTCCTGACTTATATTGTTCCACTACGAACACAACTACAGCTACGATCAACAGCCAGGCGTTCTTTGCCAAGAATCCCACGACCTCACCTGCAGTGCGAAACAAAAAGCTAGCAATTGCCCCAACCATCCCAGGTAGAATCTGCCCCAGCTTTTTTCCTATTGCCTTTAACCCCTTGCCAACACCTTTGGCAACGCTAGCCAGGCTCTTTGACAGCATGGAGACAATGACACCAATCACAGCGCCTGCCACGGCCAGCATGCTAAGCACTGTGACTCCGTACTTCTTGAAAATAGCTTTGGCCCGGTCCCGCAGAGACATACGCTCTTCGATGGTCTCAATATTTTGCTCGATTGCTTGAATTTTCTCTTTACGAGAGTTTGTTCGCTCCTGAGCTGCATCCTTATCCACATCTGAGGTGGAAGGATCTTGTATGATAGCCTTATCTATGACATGTTCCTGTTTTAAGACTTTAACCTTCTCTTCTTCTTGCACAACTACCTTCACTGCAGGTTTGCCTAGGGCGGTTTTTATGGTCTTTGGTAGCTTATCATTGAGGACCATCTCCTTTGCAGTTTTGAATAAGAGGTAAGGATTGCCATCCTTCCGGTTGAGTCTTACCCAGACCCTGTCGTGCACATCCACACGAGCTGTGAATTTATCGTACTTGACTTCGGGGAACCTAGTAAGTATCTTTTCCTATGCCTTTTCTGTCTGCTGTTCCATAAGCTTAAAGGCGGCTTCCTTGGGGGAAAGCGTATCGCCTTCGGTGAACGATGTCACATCCACGCCTTTATTCACAGCACCACTTGTGTTCGTATCCATCGTTTTCATGGGTATCCACTCATCAGGTTTCGTACCGCTAGTGCCAGGACCCAATTGGTCACCCCAGTTTGGATCATTATCATTGACGCCTGTTGGGAATGGATTTAACGTATTCTCTGGGGTCGTTTTTGCCTCCTGCCCCTTATTTGGAATTAATTTAGTCTTCTCAGTTGCGTCGATGCCGTCCGTGTCCACCTCAACGCCGCCTGTCTCATACATATTGAAGACTTATGCTATAACTTTGTTATATAAGCTTTGCTATATACATATTCAATATGATATCGTCGAAGTTAGTTCCCGCACAAGCACGCAGAGAGCCTCTCGGACTCAAAGCTCGACGCATTCTATATAGACGCACTTTCACACCATCATCTGCCAACCCAGGAGAGACTCTCTATGTGGAAGTACCAACACTAGGAGAAAACATCGTCCTAGTCCCAGGTAGCCTCCCACTCTTGGCTGACTTCGTATTGTCTGGTGGACACGCCAACAACCGAGTGGTGCAAAATGTCGGACGCTGTCTGGTCTCGCGTTGAGTTTTCAAAATGGGAGGTGAGACAATAGAAGACATTGCTCGGCCAGATCTACTACAGGTATATTCCGATCTATATCTTTATAATCAAGAGCGAGAAGCTCGGATTCAACAAGGTATTCAGGTAGAGAACGTGAACAAGCTACGCTCGAAGGCTGATGACGCGGGCAAGTCGAATGCTGGAGAAAATGCGCTCCTGGCTGCATATGGATCGAAATATCGAATCCCACTGGACGTTGACATTCTGACACAACATGGAGCTCTGTATCCTCATGCCCTACGTGACACCATTTCGTTTGAATTGACTCTATCACCTGCTGTCGACATAGTGGTGGGATCGGACTCTACCAAGATAGGCACATACAAGCTCGACAACATCCAGCTGGAGTATGAGGTCATTGAGAATGAAACTCTCGCCAGGCAAGCACAGCAGGCATATACCACAGGCGCTGTCTTCCTGTTCAACCACGCTTTTCACTTCAAGACTGTACCTATCAACAAGGTATCCGACACTCTGGTTTCTCAGAACGTCAGCGTCCCACGGCGATCCTTTGCTGGACTACTTCTACTCTTCGTGGCACCACACACCGCAGGTACCCGAGACAGCGAGTCATTTGACAATCCAGGCATCACAAAGGTCGAGATAGATGTCAATGGCATTCCAAATAGTCTCTTCCCAGGAGGTATGCTACCCCCAGACTTCTGGGAGGCTGTCAAGGGATGGTTTATCCCAATTGCACATCTGGAAGACAAACAGGGACAAGCTCCGCAAGTGACCCCAGGGAAATTCTATCAAAACAAATTTGCCATCCTGGTTGTCTGTCGCACAGCAAAGGATCCAGTTGTCCATGGTGATGGCTTGGGCCAAACAGGTAGTGGAAAAGATATCCAGATCCGGATTCATAGGAGTGGAGGCAGTGGAACCGTAAACATGCACATCTTCGTACTGGCTGATGCCCAACTCACGATATTAAAAGGAGGCCTACAGAATATATCATATTAGCGTGTTGGTGAATACACCAGTAGCAAAGCTACAATGGACGCCTTGGTAGAACACATCCCATTCAATGCCCTCGTAGTAGGACCCACGAACTGTGGAAAACCAGCTTTTCTCATAGAGCAGCTTTCGTGGAGTCTTCCGTGGCAAGTTTGACAACATAGTACTTGTATGCCCCACGTATGCCCACAACAAAACCTATCGTGGATTTGCCCATCGAGACCCCCACTTCTTTGTTATCTCACCCAAGCAAGATGCTATCGACGCCGCACTGCATGTTTGTGCCACCTTTTGGGCATGGACCAATACCCTACTAATCCTTGATGATTGTGCTGCCTCAAAGGATGTAAAAAGAAGAACCAACAAACTCGTGGAACTGGCCTTTTCTGCTTGCCACATTGGTATTTCTGTTTGGGTGCTCTCCCAACAATTAACAAGTATCTGCAAACCCGTCCGCGAAAATGTAGCCATGGTTGTGGCCTTTCACACGGCGTCAGCTCTGGATGCCAAGGTCCTCTTTGAGGACTACGGTGGAGGGTTGGAGGCAGATGAGAAAAAGATGTTAGCCTCGGAGCTCAAGGCCCACAAGTTTGCTCGCATATGCTTCTGTCTCCGTCATCCCTTCGAAGTCGTATTAGAGCTGCCTGCACCTATAACAATGTTATAATATACTTTCGAAGTATACCATGGATGACGACATCAAATAACTACTAGATGAGTACGCTGTTGTTTGTCCTCCCGTTTCCGAGAAACTGCTGGAACATCCAACCAAATCGGAAGGGGTCGAAGATTGCCGAGAAGCACTTCTAATTTTAGCTGCAATGGGTACAACGAAAGAATATCTAGGGCAGAATTTCTCTCTAGGAGATATAACTAAACTGTCTGAGAAGGACGTAAAACGTTTACATAGTAGATGCCAGGCCATAGTAGCAAAGCAAATAAGAGGCTGCTTAGTAGATGAAGCACTACGTCTAGTTACCCGCGCAGTCGCATACGTAGTTCCACTAGATGACCAACAAGCACTTCTCAAAGACCTACAAGAAGACCACCTAGTCCGCAACGAGATATCTGCTGTGGCCGGCTTGTTGTCTCTTGGAGCAGGTCGCTTCGTGGCTCTAGCTAGTGCCTTGTTCCATGTAGCTAACCACGTAGTTGGTCACGAAGAGGCAGACAGCACATCAAGTGATCAACCTATTAAAGACCTGCCGACTACTACTATATCGCAAACTGTTGATAGCAACGATGGAACAACAAGATCGGATCACTGCAGACCCACCGAAGACTGTGCCTGAGAAAAAACAAAAGGTAAAAGATCCAAAGCGCATCGCTGCTGGAAAAGCACTGGCAGAAAGCAACCGCCGCGCTAGAGAGGTACTTTCCCGCGAGAAGGAGCGCGAGTTGGAGGAGGCTCACATACGTCCGCAGGACATGCACTCCCCTACGGAGACAAACAGCAATCGTCGAGACGACAGAAGCTGGTATGAGAACTTGTCTGCCAACACTACACTCACAGCTATTGGCGTAGGCATTGCGTTGGTAGGGCTGTACTATCAGTACAAGGGCACAGTAGTGCATCGTAGCGAAGCTACAAGCAAAGCTACAAGCAAAGCTACAAGCAAAGCTACAAGCAAAGCTACAAGCAAAGCTACAAGCAAAGCTACGACACCCCACGCTAACGACGAATGCACAGCGACCCCAGAGCGCGTATTGCCTGCTATGGAGTAACGTGTTGCTTTACAACTGCACCATTTGAAGCCTTATAATTATATACGTATATGTCATAACCACAGGTTATAATGGTAGAGAATAAGTTGATGAAAACAGTAACTGACGCTGCTATATTGACTGGACTTGCCACTGGCATTGGGTTCATCGCAAAAAAGGTGACCAAGGAGTCCATGCTTAGCGATCCTTCGTCTTCCGTCTTGAATTACGTGAAGTGGACGGCTGTATTGGCTGGTAGCATTGCCGCCAAGCAATATCTCGAGGACCAAAAGATAATCCCAACTACTTCGTAATGAGCTGGGCATCCCTAGGTATAACGGTTTTAGGAGCCGTACTCAACGCAGGGGCCTTCACAGGTGGAAGCTACCTCCTCAAGAAATTCTCCGGCGTAGATACTGAGGAGGTAGCTATAGAGACAAAAAGGCACAACGAGACTCTCGAGAAGTACCAGGCAGACTGGGCCGCTGTCCAAGAGCACCGCCAAAAATTATATGACTGGGGCCAAGAACAGGAACGCCTACAGCACCATTCTTTTGAGAATTCCAACAATTTGGCCGTACTCTTGTGCTATACAATACGGTACACGTGGGACTACACCGCATACGTCCACAGGACATTCGCAAACCCAATTTCTCTGACTACTACCGGCCATCGAGTGCACAGAAGACAGCCGAGTTGGTCTTTGTTGGTGGTGGAATGCTCGCCACTGGCTATGCTGCTAGTCGGTGGTTATAGCATCGTTTGCGGAGCAAACTGAGGAAAGAAATAAAAAACGACCTTTTTTCTGCTTATTGAATTTTGGCGTATAGCGTAGTTGTATGTTATACGATGGAGGTTAAGCTATCTATTCGACTTGCGAATACCTACTATAGTCCTCAAGGCTACTGGAAAGGCCTCGCAGCTATTGGACACCTTGCCACCGCAGCTGGCGTCTCCGAAGATATGGCTCGGATGTGGCTGGAAAAGCAAGCTATATCAGGCAGATCTATTTGCCTGCTCCTCGGTACGTACCGCGACCTAAATGTGATGTCTCTTCTCCAAACGAGGTTCACCAAGCTGATCTGCTCTTTCTTCCGCATGATCGTCCTGGACGTGGACGAAAGCTATACAAATATGCACTTACAGTTGTTGACATAGCCTCCAGGTACAAAGAAGCCGAGCCATTGACCACTAAAGAGGCTAAAGAGGTGGCTGCGGCTTTCGAGCGAATCTACAAGCTAAGTCCGCTGACGTGGCCGAAGCTGCTCCAAGTCGATCCAGGACGTGAGTTCATGAGCGCTGTTTCCCCACTGCTTGCCAAACATGGAGTTTCTGTGAGACGTGGTCGTGTGGATGTCCACCGGGATCAAGCGATTGTTGAGCGCTTTAATCGGACTCTGTCTGAAAGGCTATTTGGACACCAATATGCTCAAGAAATGGTGCTTGCTTCGCAGCAGTCGGGACGACGGTCAGTTGAGTGGGTAGCTCGTTTACATGAGGTCGTCAAAGCTTTGAACAACGAAGTTACCCGTTTGACGGGAAAACAACCAGTGGTAGAAGTTGCCGTTCCAAAGGAACAATCAATCGAATCAAAGCCGGCAGAACCTGCACATAGTCGTCCAATTGGTCTCAAAGAGCAAAGGCTTCCCTCTCGTATCAGTGTTCGATATCTCTACGCATCTGGTGAGCTGGAAGGTGGCCGCCGTCGTGCAACTGATCCTGTGTGGTCTTTAGGCATATACCAGCCAGGACGTGTTGTTAACAGGATGGATGGGCCAGTCCTTTACTATTTGACGACACCACAGCCAGAGACGCAACGAGTGAAAGTTGTCCCAGAGATGCAAGTGCCACTGCGTGGTTTCGTCCGCGAAGAACTCCTCGTTGTACCCCCTGACACAGAGTTGCCGCCAGATAGTGTTCTCTAGTTGTCCCAGTGATGCAAGTGGCGCTGCTCCTCTTCTTACATTGCACTCGAGACAAGTCAGCCGGACATTGTAGCAAGTGTGTCCCTTGGAGTTATCCAGTCGATCAACTGAGAACTGTTGTGGGTCTCTTGTGGCATAAATCCAAAGCAGTTCTATGTTACATGCAGCGCAACGGTTATTTTGGATTTTCTTGAGCTGTAGTATGTTATCGACCTTGAGATCGAATCCTTGGAATTTCTTGGCTTGATCCTGGCGCTTGTAGGCCACTAGCTTCCTACAAATGACTTTGCGGATCTGCTGTCGGGACGACGGTGGACTATTCTTGGTTTGCTCCTGTCGGGACGATGGTGGACAGACACGCTCAAGCTGGTGCATATATTCCACTCTGGACACAGCGAGGTAGACGAGGTTGGACCACTCGAGGTAGTCATCGATGATCCACACCTTTTTTGGGTCATAAATTGTGAGGCCTTGGCTGGAATGGACCGTTATAGCATAACCAAGGCGCCAATCAGTTTCCTTCTGAGAACAGATAACTCGCTCTGCTGCGTCTATAGTGACATTTACGATGTCGTTCGAGACAAGCTTTTCTCTCTTGTCGGTGCCTGGGATAGATACCTTGATATTTTGCTTCCAACTGTCTTTGGGGTGATAGAGAAGAGGTACATAGATGTCTGGAAAGCACTCCTTGTGTCTCTGGAACAACAGCTTCTGTACTTAGTCTCGAACATTCTGACGGCTGGTCAATATGAGGTCACGTGTTCTCCAAGCTTCGACAAACTGATCCCATCCTAGACATCCTGGTAGAGAGCGACGCATTTCCTGACATTGGACTTTGTCGGTTTGAAGGCGGATGCGCTTTTTGAGAGCTTTGAGTTCGTCGTCTTTTGCCCTGTAATCGACATCTATCTCTTCGTAGTAGTTGGCTTGTCCCTGGAGCCAATTGTGGGGCAATTCACCTGAGATCGGAGGAGGCTGGCCTTGATCACCACAACAGACTACTTGGACACCTCTTTGGTCGAGACAGCCCAGAAACATCTCTAGAATAGAGCGAGGCACGGTACAGACCTCATCCCAGATTACAACTCTTGGTACGTATTTCTGTCCCAACCGATCGGGTGTCCATTCTTTGTCTGCTATCTGAGGACCGGTTTTGTTGGATCCGGGGTGATTAAGGGGGTCGCCAATTTTTCGAGCAACAAACACGACCTCCTCTGCTTCCACTTCGTTTCCATTGGAATCAAGCTCTCGGACCACATTGGTGTCTATTGCTAAGAGAACTTCATCGCCAGCCCCCCAATCCTTTTCTGCCTTCCAAACCTTGATCGACTTCCCGCTATATTTAGGCAAAGCCTGTAGAGTGCGAAGGTCCTCTTCTGTCGCGTTGGCTCTTTTGACACCGCAATACCAGAAGAAACTATGGTAGGTTTGGGCCCGTACCCCTCTAGCACGCATCTCTTTGGCTAAACGATGGGTCGGAGTGAATACGATAGGATCTCTTGTCCGAAAGAGCTCAATTGCTCTCGTGGTTTTGCCACTACCTCCACCACCATTAAGATAGCTCAGTTTGTGCCGCGACAATGGATCGGTGTAGCATGGTGCGGTGCTGGGTTAGCTATATATGCTGGAACTCCATCCAGTTTGCAAAGCGCAGTTTTCTGAATGTATATAGAGTCGGTGGCGACACGAACGGCCTCGGAAGGGGCGAAACGCTGAAGCATACTGAGTAGATTTATGTGGGCATAAGCCAGCATGCTTGCTCGTAGATGTGTGTATTGAGGCTGTGAGCCATCGTAGTATGTGAGGATGTGACCAAGTGGACATCGTTCGGGTGCACCAACCAGGGTGCCGCTTTGGCGAGTATCTCGTACTAGAAAATCGAGCTCTCCTTGGTCTGTTACTGGCCTTCTGATCAAACGTTTTCCATCAGCCTTGCTACCTTGGGTGAACTTGCCTATGATGCTGTATCCCTGGTTGCGATCTTCTGGAAGCCATATCTTAGTTTACTTTTCAAAGGAGACAATGGCTTCACGGACCTTGAGAGTTTTCAGGAATCCTTTGTCTACAAGAAAGGCGAGAAGCGGCGTTGGAGCCCAGCCATTCTCTGCAAAATGTTTCCCAAACCAGGATGGAATAACAGGGTGGCAGGTGAGAGCAAAGGCCCACTCCTGGATCTCGGCAAATCCGGTTCCAATGTCACTAGGAAGAGGGCCATTTATGCTAACTCGGATCATACGATGAGTTGGATGGCCGAACCGTTCGAAATACGGCTTTGCCTCGCCTTCACCTTGAAAACTAGCTGGATAGCAGGCCTTCACGTCAATGTTTACAATGTCTCTAGTGTCATAGTCCATCGAGTTCCAAAGACCACCGTGTCCATGCTCCACACAAGCCTTTTGGATGTCTTCGAGAAAGTTGGTTGGGGTTGGCTTCCAACCATTCTTTTCTTTTGCGATGACACTTGCGGAGTGGTTCTCACCGAAGACCAGATCAGCAATGGATTCCTCACCCAAGATTTGACAGACTTTTTGGAGTCTCTCGTGGGTTTCCTGCGTCCTGTAAGTGCGGCCGTCCTGAAGCACGAATTGGTTGACATTGAGCCGCCTTCCTTGGGAACCACCCAGCAACCAGACTGCTTTTGGTTCGTTCCAAGTTGCTTGTATAATGGCTTCCCACACATCACCCTCGGATATATGGACACTATGAGATTGTGGGAAATGCAGATCCTTGGACCAGGCGTGGCCATTGTGGACGATTAGTTCTACTTTACCCCTGACCCCATTTCCACCAAACTGGTATTTGCCACTGTTGTAGATGTCTTCTCCAGCGATGTCCCGCAGAATGATAGACCGTTTGAGAAATTTATCTAGTTTAGCCACATCATTGACCGTGGCACCAGTTTCATGGACTCGTTCTTCCCACTCCTGTAGTTTCTGGCGCCTCGTGGGGGTTAGCCCCTGACCTCTCAAGGAACCTTCAAAGTGCTCCACCACTCTCTGCGCGACACAATTAAGGTTGCCATTGCGCATTGGAGCCATATACATAGAGTCCATAGACAACAGCGGTAACAGGGTATGCATTCTGGTAGAACAACTTGTCAATGCCAATTATTGCACCTGAATTGATGTCATGAGAGATCTCGACGATGCCATACCCCTTCTTCCTCTGGGCGTGAACTGGGTCAAACTTATCTTCGACGATCCAATAACTCTCACCATCGTAAATGTGCTCTCTAAGAAACTTAATTTTCAGGATGAACTCACCCTCTGGAAGGGCTGCGAGGAGCCGTGTCGCCCTCTCACCTGTCATACGGACATCCAAAGCCAATCGGCCAGCCCTCGCTTCAATACCATTGACAATCTTGATATCGCCAACGTCGAGTGGGTCGTCTGATTCCACCCTCCATGTAGAGAAGAAAGCGGTGGCGCCGTCGACCTCAAACTCATCTTTGGCATCGGTCAAGAGTTCCACCCACTGTTCAGCTGGAAACCTTATGGTAGGAGGAACCTGGATGTCCAGGTCGATAAATGACGGCCTCGGTCCTTCCAGGATTGGTTCGTCATACTCTGCAAGCATCTCATCGATCAAATCATCCATAATAGCTATGTAGAATGGATAGTATACCTTATGCACACCACTCCTCTAATTGGGTGGCAAAATACAAAAAAATGATACAATTGTTGATACATAGGATTGTATAAGCAGCAGGTAGGGGGTGACCTCCTAGCGGTGGCCAAAGGAAAGTACATTTTCACTTGCGGCTGACATGGGTTGGACTTGGCTGCCTTTTTTGAGGGTCAGAAATGTGCCTTTTTCTAGGGTCAGAAATGGGGTAAAATATGACTTTTTTACTAGGGTCAATAAATTAGGTGCATTCACCCTACCTGCTGCTACAATATAATTTTATATATCGGGAGATCCCGATTCTTTGATTTATTTTCTTGCTAATCGTATGAACGTGCTCAGCCCATGTCATCGTTTGGTGAATAACTTGACAGGTACTCGAATGATTCAGTTCTCTCTATCTTACTGTCATTTACTTGAATAGAAAGTTCATGGACATACTTTAATTTCATAAGTACATCAATATATTCCCGTCCGAATTGTATCGGATAACTCGCCATTAGATATCGATACAATTTTCATGTTTAAATTTTACTGCAAAATTAGTGATAAAGCTAGGCTTCTAATATAAGTTTTTGGAGATCATCAGAAATGTCTCTTTTTCTGCTATATTCCAATCACGAAGGTCACTCTGTACGGTTGTTGTTGCTTCTCCTAGTGTCTTCCCATGCACAACGTTCATCTCTTAGTAATGTAATGTTTATTAAAATCCCTTGGCAGAGTAACTGAATTACAGGAACTTTACATTGAATATATGCGCAAGCCTACACAATATATGTAATAAAACATCCCATGTACAATAAAACATCCTATATTCTACAAAATATACTTTTAAGTAACAAAATTTTCCAACATTCTTGAAGTCCTTCACTCTCCTATCAGACAGTGAGTCCAGCTTAGCTACCTTGATAGCCATGTCATAATGCAAACCTGGGTAGACAATCCTCATCGCACGTTGGTTGCACCATGCTACCTTGATAACCATGTTATAATGTAAACCTGGGTAGACAATCCTCATCGCACGTTGGTTGCACCATGCTACCTTGATAGCCATGTCATAATGCAAACCTGGGTAGACAATCCTCATCGCACGTTGGTTGCACCATCCTAACTTTGTTAGTCATTTTGAAGTCCAAACTGGAATATCAGAACAACAAGCCATCAGCGCCTAACTTTAAACCAAATAGCTTGCTTTACTTGTTTTCCTTATTTTTGTTCTCGTGGAGGGAAACGACCCTAAGCGGAGATGATGTCTTTCACTGCTAAATAGCCGCGTATTATTCTCTCAGCGTAGACTGCGAGCAGTCCCTCCTTTTCCCTCCATTGATAGTGACTTTGCGAAGTGAAGAATATTGGATGCGTGCGAGCGGAAGAATGGGACCGAGAGAGGAGACGGAAAAAGAAAACCTCCTTTTCTTCTCCTCTCTCGGCCCCATTCTTCCGCTCGCACATTTTAAACACGTTATGAATTAAGCCCGGTTACAATTTCAAATTACAGTGTGTTTTGGTTTAGATTGAGAGTTACTTGTGATCTACACCAAAGCTAGACATTGGTGTTTGCACAATTCCTAACATGCCGAGAAACAGGAAACAGCGTGTAACAAACATGAATACAGACCGCTTAGAATTTACCAATAATTATGAATGAAACATCTATCTTCAGAATCAACCAGTAAAAGGTGCTTGTGTTAATTTTGAGATTTCATAAAAACATAAAGGCATAGTATAACTGTTCCGTCGGAAAACCAGGGGAAACCAGACGCCACATATCGTATATATGTTCTATACTGTTTCTAGTTCATTGCGTAGTTGTGTAATTATTCGATCTAAAAACAGAATACATGCGTTTCTTGTTACTTACTGATTCGAAATTCTAACAGGCGTACAATAAGCTAAATACGTAAATCAATAATAAAGATCACTTACTTCTGTGGCGGGTATACAGTTTTCTTGTCGTCCTTAAATCCTGGTTAGCGTATAAATCCCGGTGAGCTTAATTACTGGTTAGCTTACTGCGTCAGTACAAAACTGATCTGACTGAAGCACAGTGACAATGACACTGTGACAATGGGGATGCAGTTTGGCGCAGTAGTCAAACACTCGCCTCTCACTGCTGCGGTCCCGGGTTCGATTCCCGGCTCGGTCACCGTATGTGAGTTAGGTTTGTTGTTGATTCCTTATCTGCATTCAATGGTTTTTCTCCGGGTTCTCCGGTTTTCCTCCCTCCGTAAAAATCAACCGTGAGCCGAGTGTAGTGTGTCCAAAACAGTTAATGTAGTGGGGAGTGTGTGAGGAGTAAAAGCAGGCCCCCACCAGCTTTAAGCTGTAATACTCAGCCTGCTATAACAAATAAAATATATTTATTTTATGTTATACACACATGACGGTTTGTAGGTGGTTTAATTTGAGTCGAAACTCCAAGGATACTTATATATAGCCTGCAGTTTACGAAATTCGTTGTCATACATAAGTACGGATTTCCATTGATATCTATTTGACAATTCCATTATTTTTATCGTATATGCTAGATAGTGTTGGACTTCCTCGTGGGATGATAGTTTCCCCGAAACTACTAATGCGTAAAAAATTCGGGTATTAGCAATTACCCATTGTTGCAAAGTTACGCTTTCTAACTTCGGTTTTTTCGGGCCATATGACACAACAATACGCGTCGTTCCGTGGCCACTAAGTGTCTCTTCCTCGTCCTGTGATACTATATTGTCTATATAATCTATAATGACGTGTATTTTCTCACCCTTGGGCGGCATCTCCGTGGGTTGTAGGAACATCTCTGATGTTGTTTGATGTGGCGGTGTCCTTGCTGTTGATGTACTCGACGAATGGTGTATAGTCGGCAATGCTGCTGCGGCTTGTGCTGTTGTCGACCAGGAAAATGGCCCTGCCTGCCCTTCAGTTTTCGGCTCTGGCGCTTTCATGCATGGGAGACGACTGTAGTAGTGCATCGAGTGGGGTAGTAAGGCTGTGGTCGGTGGCGCATTCCCGGCTTTTCTCGGCTTCGCGTCGTAGCTCCGCCACACTTGCCTTTTTCTTTTCTATTTCGTGACGAAGGGCTGCCACTTTTGACTGTTCCTGAAGTGTTTGCTCTTCTAGCCTCCACTGTTTGAGCTCCTCTGTCAGCTCCTTCAACTCGTCTGGACCTTCGACTTCGTGATGGTCCTCACGCTCATCTTTTAGTTTCCGTGGCGAACTTAGGCCCTCGCCTTCGCAGAACTTTGAGGGAATACCCCACCCATGACGGTTAAGGGGCTCCTTACAACCAGGGCATTTGGGTTCACGTTTATCTTCTTTGTCCATTGAGTTAAAAACCCTAAATTGAATGCTTAAAAAGGCGTAAATACGACAAAGGCTACTATAGTGCTGCTAACTGCTAAACACTATTTTTACATGTACAAGCAGTGGTCAATTTATGTAATGTAATATATAGGCGTATACATAGCGGAAATCGGCCTCAGGCCAACTCATGGCCGAGGCATTCGCAGCCTGAGAGCCCGGTGTCATGTCCGCACGCACTGGTCTAGATTTCTATTAACATAGCTGTCAATATCCACGATATTTGATCACCGTACTAAACAATGTCAATCAAATTGTCCTTATTAATCCTTAAGCTAATAAATGTTTTGTCTTCTGCGGTTAATGATTTGCATATCATATTTTCAACAAAACAATAACTATAAATGGGGTAAACGAATGAGCTCATTTTGGAATTGTAATAACGACTGGAGAACACGTAAAGTAAGACTGGCTGTCTTAACTCTTCTCATCAGATTAGAGGTAATTGGGGTTGTTTAGTTGCCGAAAGAGAATAATTTGACAGGCCGAAATTAAACAGAAGTTGGAGCTTGGTACCAAACAGCCATATGTTTCAAACTCAAAGGCGCCTAGACTTCCTCCAAGCCGTTTATGAGATACGTTGAATTTTTACTTCGTCGCTCGCTGTCAAGTAGTTTCCAAAGTAGTCAACTTGTTGCAAGTCTAAAAGGCGCCATGGGTTTGAACTTTAATTTTCAAACACGCTTCGACGGCCGCCGAACTCGCCATGTTGATTGATACATAGACAGACATAGACATTTTTTATTTGGAGTCTTACACAGAGAGTATATAGACTAACGTCCAAATAACCTTAAATTAATTGAATAATAATTACAATAATTACATCTGAGTTTAAAGGGTTGTTTTTGTATTCGCACACATGGTGTGGTGCTATTTTATCTTGGCCTGGATTTTGACGCTATTTCTATATATAGCATACATTCAGGAGCCCATTACCAGGAGCGTCCATCTTCCCCACTGTGTCTGTACCCCAGTACAGAGGTAGATGAGACTATTTTTAGCATTGCGTTTCGCGCGAAAAAGAACAAAGGTAGGCTATTCTTAGCCAATCAGATAGCTAACGTCACTTCTCATTATCATTCTTCTCACTTTCAACGCGGGAATTCGAATTGCTGGTTTTCACTCAATCCCCAGAGATTCAAATGTTGGTGCCCCAACAAAAGAAGCTAACGAGGAATCTATTGTTTAAGGGCACCAACATGGCGGCAACCTCTTTTCGCGGGAATTTCGAATCTAAAAATAGCATCATCTACCTCTGTGCTGGGGACCCAACCCATAACAGAGGAACGCTCCTGGTAATGGGCTCCTGATACATTCAAATATGTATTTTGCTATTTCTTTCTGTATAGCTGGTTGTTTGATTGGAGGGTTAATAAGAAATAAAAATATATTATTGTCAGCCATTCGGTTCATCTTATTTTTAGTTTGCTTTTCTATACTGGAGAAAAGAATATTCCTTTTTTCACGGTATAGAGAACATTTCATCAAGAAATGTACCTCATCCTCTATGCCTTTTTTGCATATTTGGCATATTCTTTCTTCGAGTTTTTTATATGGTTTTGTGTACCGCCCAGTTTCTATTTCTAATTTGTGGTTACTTATTCTTAATTTTGTAAGTGCTATTCTATGGTTAGTGTTGATGATACTCTCGAGCTCGGGGGGGGGGGGGGGGGGGGGGGGGGGGGGGGGGGGGTGGGTTGGGGGGTTCTTCCTATATTCGGCTGGTAAGGGTGATGGTCGTATTTTTTAGGGTTTGAAATCGGCGATCCGATATTTTTTAGGGGTTGGTCAAGCGAAATCCATTTTTAAGGTGATTTTTAGACCATGAGGCATATTTTATTTTTAGGGTATTTTCGAGGTTTTCCGACGGTCACCCCTACCCTTTTTACCTTGAAGAACCCCCCGGGGGTTGACACGCTGCAAACTCGTTAGCCAATGGGAATTTTGCGTTGTTCCAGCAACGCGTAATTATTTCCTCTACGCATCCAATATTCTTCACTTCGCTCGCTCCGCTCGCAAACTCACTATCAATGGAGGGCCTTCTCGCAGTCGGCTCATAGTTTATTTTGAACTATAGAATATTATGATTGTGCTTTTTTGATAGGATTCACACCTTCATTCTTACAGTTAGTAAGTATACTTTATTTTGACAGCTCGCAGGCTGGTACAGAGGGGTCCTGTTCTCATGACTTCAGCCTTTAAGCCTTTAAATGTCCAGCCAGATATAAGTATTTAAAAAATATTGTGTTCTTCTCCTGCAAGATTTTAAAGTGGCTATGTTTGTGTTGATTTGATTACCGGTAACCGGTGGCAGAAACTGAAATCCTAATGACACTGATCTATAGGATCGGCTAATCTTTGTGCAGTGATAGCATAAATAGAACCTTCAGGACTTTTCGGTTTAAAGCTCACTTACCAAACATCAAAGTCTGACAGACTATAAAGTACTCCGATCCGAATGGCTCACTGAAGGCAGATTCTCACTGAATTGACAGCTTTTAAATGTTCGGCAATTTAGCAGCCAGGATCGCTTCCAGTATACTGTTTCATGGTACTTAGTGAGCAAGGTAAAATGGATTTCTAATCTTCTAGAGTTTAAGGATCCATCCAATAATTTCCAATTTGCAATCAGCAAATTGACCTGTCCTAACTTTCTAGTCGTACCAGTAGCAATGTTAAAATATGGAACTAACCCGTGAGAAGTATGAGCCTCCGGCTTCGTCTTCTATAGACTGCATGACTGGCAAGTAGATTAAAATAATCTGAAAATTGTGAGAACATTTTGACGCTTACTGTAGTGCGTTCTTATTTCTTGATTTTTCAGCTATTCTTCATTTGTCGTGTCAGACAAGGAAGGTGATCTTATTCCTATGCCAGGTACGTTTACTGATCTTTTAATTATAAACCATTTACATTTTAAAAACGGCTTTTACCCAAAGCTGCTTTAAAATGTCATTTTATTACTGTTAAAGGAGCTGCGTCTCGATGAGAGGTCTTGATATTCGCAGTGGACACAATTATTGTATGAACCGGAAGAAACTCGCGCATGCGGTGTGGAATAGTTAAAATCTAAGCAAAGATGTGTGTTACAAACTGCGTGTTATTAAAGGGGCATGGTCACCTGGTAGTCATGCGCAGTAGGCGTGCCGAAAGTACTAATTAGCATATCAAAATCTTCCCGGTTGAGCGAGCGTACGTGAAAAGGTCGCAAAGGGGAGGATTTGTAGTAGCATTTTGAAGGCTGGCGGCCCTGTATTAGGGAACCACGTTGTAACAATGGCTTCAGAGTCGATGGAGGAAGAAGTTGAGTTGGATATGATAACATTTGGACAAATAGTTATGTTCTTAGAATGTTGAACATGCTTGATTTGGACAATTTTGCATAAAATCTGATATCGGCGAATTATGTCCAAACACTGCACGAAAATCGAACAAAAAGTACATTAAAAATACTTTCTGATGCCAAACAAACCACAAACACAAAGAGCATAGTCTTCTGATCAACCAACATACATATTCATGAAGCTGTAAAATAAGTTCCAGTCCATAAAAGCCGATAGTTCGAACTAGTACAAACACGCTAGGTAAGCTCAAAGGATTTTCTTCACAAGTAAACATTGTAGTGTCAAGCACTACACAATGCTTCCAAAACTGTAGGCAAACTCCCGTTTAAAAATTCCCTGATGTCGAAATAATCACAGTGCCTCACACAGGATAGTCTTATGAGTAATCTACATTCATTTGAAGCTATCTAAATTGTTTCGGAGTCCATAAAAACCGATAGATCGAACTAGTTAGGTTATAAACAGACTTCCGTTGCAAATAAACATTCTATGGTCGAGCGCGCTACAGTATGCTTCCAAAACTGTAGGCAAACTCCCGTTTAAAAATTCCCTGATGTCGAAATAATCACAGTAGCTCACACAGGATATTCTTATGAGTAATCTACATTCATTTGAAGCTATCAAAATTGTTTCGGAGTCCATAAGAACCGATAGATCGAACTAGTGAGGTTATAAACAGACTTCCGTTGCAAATAAACATTCTATGGTCGAGCGCGCTACAGTATGCTTCCAAAACTGTAGGCAAACTCCCGTTTAAAAATTCCCTGATGTCGAAATAATCACAGTAGCTCACACAGGATATTCTTATGAGTAATCTACATTCATTTGAAGCTATCAAAATTGTTTCGGAGTCCATAAGAACCGATAGATCGAACTAGTGAGGTTATAAACAGACTTCCGTTGCAAATAAACATTCTATGGTCGAGCGCGCTACAGTATGCTTCCAAAACTGTAGGCAAACTCCCGTTTAAAAATTCCCTGATGTCGAAATAATCACAGTAGCTCACACAGGATATTCTTATGAGTAATCTAGATTCATTTGAAGCTATCAAAATTGTTTCGGAGTCCATAAGAACCGATAGATCGAACTAGTGAGGTTATAAACAGACTTCCGTTGCAAATAAACATTCTATGGTCGAGCGCGCTACAGTATGCTTCCAAAACTGTAGGCAAACTCCCGTTTAAAAATTCCCTGATGTCGAAATAATCACAGTAGCTCACACTGGATAGTCTTATGAGCAATCGAAATTCGTTTGAAGGCATCGAAATTGTTTTGGAGTTGAAAACCGATAGATCGAACTAGTACAAACAAGCTTGTTATTAATTCGCAGACTGCGTTACGAGTAAACAGCGCGCTACACTATGCTTGCAAAAGTGTACGAAATGCACCGTTCAAACATTCCATGATTCCAAATAACTACAGCAGCTCACACAGGATAGCCATGTGAACAATCGACATTCTTTTGAAGTGATAAAAATTGTTTTCAAGTGCATGACATCCGATAAATCGAACTAGTACAAACATACCGTTAGTTCACGCCATGATGACTTCCGTTTTTTTCCAAATTTTCTAGCTCATTTTCGCAAATCAAACAAAAAAAGGCTATAGAACTAATAAATATATACATCTAAAATACTGTACGAAGTTTCGAGGACTGATGGCCCACACAAGCTGTTAAATTGGACCAGATTATACCACGCTCGCATTGATGGCGGATAAGTTGAGTTTCCCGTGGCCCACGGAATACTCAACTATCTCGCCCCTACTGCGCATGCGCTTAACCGATGACCATGCCCCTTTAAGACATAGTCTTCAAGGAACTAGTGCGTATTATTTCGATCAAGCAAGAGAGAGGAGATGTTAACTGTTTGTAGACAAATAATAATAATAATAACTTAATTTACCGAGGGATTACATCGTCGTTACCTATATATGAAGATAAACATTACGTTCTAAAATACAGCCATCAATTAAACACTCCATACATGCACAACACCATGACATAGGAGTTTAAAGCATTTGTAGCGCTTATTAAATGAATGGCAAACTGTGCTGGTAGATTTGGATTTGTTTGTTTTCGGTGAACCTGGTCAATTTAGATCATTTCTAACTTTTATCATCCCTAAATTGTTGGGTGTGGCGGAAGCCTTGATAAAGACTGTATAAAACACTGCACTTAGCCCTTCCGTTCAAACTATTAAGAAAGTACACAAAATACACACTCGCTCGTCTAGGTTTAATGAACAGGTTCCAAAGATATCCCTAACAACAGCATGCGGCAGATCATTTGCTTTTAGAGCCTCATTATTGTGGTATTCATTACCAGTTGATGTTAAAGATGTATCCTCTTTGAATATGTTCAATTCCAAATACTTTTATAGTATTTTATTTTATTGCAACAGAAGTTAATTGACCATTTTAAAGTTTAGCATTTTGTAATTCACTTATCTTAATCTCTCAGTCTCTAGTCAATATATATGTATTCGTTCAATTCCTAGATTAGATTAGATCGATTTAGCTACATGTTATTAGCTAGTAATTGTTGTTCTGGTTTTAATTGTATACAATGTACATCTTAGTTTTATCCGTAGTTTTTATCATATTTGCTACCTATATGTAAAGTTATATTTTATATTTAAATTAATAGTTGAGGGCCACAAGTTTGTAAGCTTTGCTTTTGGGTTTTACCCTCTTTAAATAAAGAATATTATTATTAAGATTGAATCAGTGTTTTAGATTCCTGAAGCTCTCAGCTAGCGCAGGCGGAGCAATATTTAGTTAATTGGATCCTGCCTTCCTATATCCTTTAATTCACTGTTTAGATGTCCTTTAAATGAAGTGTTTTTTTTAAATGGTGTCAGTTTGTACTGTCACGTTTCTCTGACTTGTTGAACTACAGTTGGAAGTATTTTTCATTTCTAGACACTATAATAATAATAACAGTAACAATAATTTTAGTAATAATAGTTGTAGTTGTTTCATTTCTAGTAGGCTATCCACCTTCTGTCATCATGATGACAGACATACAGCGATTGTTTATTGGCACTTTGTAAAAAGACAACAACGAGAGCCGCATCATTACAAGTCAATGTTTTCCTTCGATACCAGGGAGAACGGGCAACGGGGACTTTTTCTGAATTTTGTCGTAGGTAGAATGCCAACACATGGACGAGCACGGTAATGGAACAAACTAGCAACCGAAGGATTGAAGCTGGTTGGCCGTATTAAAACAAGCTGGTGGTTATGACGTTTATAGCCTGTGTTGCGGCTCTGGAGTATCGGAGCACAGCGAGCGGAGATTAGGGGGATTGGGGCGAGAGGAAAGAGAGGGGGAGGGGGTGTGGAGAAGAGGAAGAGAGAGCCTGCCGACAAGCCATGGTTATTTTGGTAGCCACCCACTAATTAAAATGCATAAAATTAGTAAGTAATTCGACGTTTCATCCAATCTTCATGCGGCGGAAGTGAAAACCATGTTTAATATCTGTCAAACTCACGCGTGGAATCTCAAGGAATCTCACCTCTAGCGTAAAATTCAAAACAAAAAATATACGAACTTGGAGAATGTCAGCTGAAACTGCGAAAAAACATGTGAAGACAGAGCCTAAACCCAAACCTGTAAATTTCAACGACTTTTCCACGATATGTTTTAAGGTAGCATTTGAGAGTTCAAATATTTCCACGGCAAGAATCTGTTCAAGCCTTCAGAAAGAAAAGAGAGAGCTGGTGCCTACATAAGTATTGGTCTTCATATTCCGAAATCTACTGCTCTACCAGAGCGGTCTTCATATTCCGAAATCTGCTGCTCTATCAGAGCGAGTCTGTCGTTCCTGTGTGCAGCAGCCTAACTACACCTTTGTTCGAGAAAGTTTGCAGGATAAAGATAAATAACTATGATAAAGAGAACTCGTTGCCGCTGAATATATAGTCGGCACCAAATCAGAAAAGAACACTGCCGACCACAATAACACCGGATCGAAGTTCTGCCAAAAGAAGCGCTAAAAATCATCCATGCAGCGTTACGAAATCATCAATCAAAGCAGTTCGTATTTCCGGATGCACAAGCCTGTTCCTCAAACCGGCACCGGTCCATGTTTCAACCGTGTGCGATTCGACGACGACAATACAAGCAAGACGCTTGTGGAGTTCCAATGCAGGGTTCTTCAGATCATCGCGAAATTCGCTCTTATTACTTCTTCCGCATAACTAAACAGCAATTTGAAGTTGCACCTCTGTAGTTCCTCGGGTGTTAGGTCTGAAAGTTCGGCAGCAGGATAACCTAAGGAACTTAACTGGTTCAATTGATCTTTCACAATACTAGCCAAAGGAGCAATAACCAAAACGACAAGCCGGCCATCATTTTCGACGCCTTTAACACTAGTGAATGCTTGGAATATCCTACTTTTTCCAAATAGCCGTGCTCCATTCATCGCTGAGGGAATTCTCGGTATGTTTGTCGCCATATTAATTGGTTTCTGCTCTTATCGCATGCCATGTATAACATTTAATGATTTCTGTCAATCACGCATATTAGCCAATAGCAATACACGGCCTTCTGAGGCCGAGAGTTATCAAAATAACCATGGCTTTTCTGCAGGCTCTCTCTACCTCTTCTCCCCACCCCACCCCCATCTTTTTTTTCTCGCCCCAATCCCCCTAATCTCCGCTCGATGCGCTCCGATACTCCAGAGCCGCAACGCAGGCTACGACGTTTACAATTATTTCGAATCTACAGGGTGCCTGTATTTTATTATATCTTGACTCACGGAAAAGCTTTTTCATAAAAAAGCATTTATAAAAACCGTCTAGTTTAATTAATGTTCTTATTACTTACGGGCTTAAAAATGACGCGAGGTTTTTTGCTTTTTACATTTTCCCGCCAATACATGTGATTTGGAGTCGCGCGCGTGTACATTTCCCGCCATTTATTTCGCATTTCGCAGCCCCGAGTTGCTCAAACGTTTTTAGCGGCTTATCATTAAAGATGAATTCTCTCAAAGCAAAAAAGTTACCCAATCAGTTTACGAGCACAAGCATCTATACTTAGATCTTCTGGTCTATCTGTTGAAATTTGCAAAAATACTAGAAAAAAAACGACTGTTGAGTAGTAAAATGGTCGTCCAGAGGCGAAGATTTTGAAGACAAGAAACGAAGTGAAAGACCTATAGGGTCCTAAACGAAGCGGCTAAGAAAGTCCTTGAGAAGGCAAAGTACAAACGAGGAAAATTAACAAGGCAGCTATCACAACATTTAGCAAGTTAAAGCTTGCCAGGCTCAAAAAACTCTGTCGTTAGATTCATGAAAAGCAAAGGTTGGAAACCTCTGAGACGGCAAAAGGAGCCACTGTTGACTGCAAAACAATGCGTAGCTCGGCTAAAATTCGCTAAAAATACAGAAAACTGACTGCAGAAGAATGGGATGATTTTCTCTTTTCTGACGAATGTCCGACGTATCTGTTTTAGTTGCGTAACCCCATAAATGACATCGTCTGACTGGATCGCAAGATAGCCAAGTACCTCTTGCCTACCAAGTCAAGCATGCACAGCTCGAAATGGGTGATCTGGGGCGTAATCGAATGCCAGGCCGCGGTCTGACCGATCTTCACTTTATTCCACAAGGACAGACTGTAACTGCTGATTATTATATAACCTGACATACTAGAGAATGAAGTTAAGCCTCTTCTTCGCCGTATATCTAGAGTGGAGAGGAACGGGTAGTGAAATCTCACTCCTCCCTATTTTTTTTCCGACATTTCTCCATCCTCCCTAGTGAGTTTTAAAAGTTCTCTCTAGAGCATGTATGTAGATCCCATTTTCTCCCTCCTCCCTGTATGCTAAATTCTTCCTCCTCCCTAGTTTTTCTGGACATTTCACCCTCCTCCCTGATTTTTTTTTGCCAATTCTCCCTCCTCCCTGTTCTGTTCCTCCGCCCTCTATCTATAAATGAAACAGCAGTTAAAAGAAAACTGTTCAGCTCTAACCGTAACATGGCATTCGTTCAAGACGGGGCACCACTTCACGCAAACACGGTGCGAAAAGAATTAACTTGCCCAATTTTATTGAGAAAGTAGAATGGCCAGCTAACTCACCAGACATCAACCCGATCGAGAATCTTTGGGGTATAATAGATGAATTCGCATACAAAGCTCATATCACGAAGACCATGAAAGAACTGAAAAGACGGCTCAAACAAGCATGTAAACACGTCCCGTTTTCAACGCTACGAGATTTATCTCACTCGATGCCGCGGCGGCTACGAAAAGTGATAAAAAACAAAGGAAGCCATGCAGGCTACTGAAATTACGTATACAAATAGTGTACATATATATAGTAGAAAAGAACTCCTAGTACTTTAGGTTATATAGCGTTTGTTAATCAAAAGTTATTTCAGTTGAAATCAGAAGAACGAACTTTTGGGACGCCTGTGTATATATCATCGAAATCATTATCAAATGACTCAAGAGCCAAATAGGACTAGTCATAGAAGCCCCAGGGTGGATCGAGAGGTACTTCATATATAAGCCATATAGGTATGTGCCGCGGGATAGGGTATGGTTTTCGAGGTGCTGCACCCTTAATTAGGGTCTCATATCCTTAAATAAATTATCCAATCCTTAAATAGGGTACGGTTTCTCCCCCTAACTCTTGGTATGCAATATCAGGCGTGCATTTGCTCAACGCCCGCTAAACGGAACAATCTTCAATAAACGTAAAGCATTACATATTAATTATTTAATCATTACGACACCAAAACCGGCAATAAAAAATAGGATTTCATATTTAGTTTCAAGCCTTGGACAGGATACTCTGTTTATGATTATAAAATCAAACAGAGTCAGGGTTTCTATATATCGTCGCGGCACACCCTATCCTAGATTTCTATCCTAGCCGTTAGGAGGGGGATACTCCCAGAAATTTAGGATAGGGAATAAACCAAGGTATTACTTATTTCTCTCCTTTATTTTTTCAGGTATTTTTCACGAAATACGTCACGAAAGATTGGCGTGTCTACTGTATATCTTTCCATTTCTGACACCATTTTGACCTAGTGCTATATTTCTGATTGAAAAGGTCACGTGACCTGTCGATGCAAATGACCTTGGGGGAGCCGGGCTAGACGAGGCCGGGAAGTATAGGACAAGGAAAAAAAGGAAGGAGGGGGAAGGGACAATATTCTACCTAGCACTAAAATACATTAAGATGTATACAAAGCACTTTATTACAGTACGCAACCTCTAGTTTTAATTTAATACGGCCAACCAGCTTCAATCCTTCGGTTGCTAGTTTGTTCCATTACCGTGCATGCTCGTACGGCGTATCGTACATGTTTTGTGTTATAAATGAGGCCTGTATGACAATGTGTTGGCATTCTACCTACTGCAAAATGTCCCCGTTGCTCGTTCCCCTTGGTATCGAAAGAACATTTGACTTGTAGTCTGCGGCTCATATATCACTCGTTGTTGTGTTTGGTGTTTAGTAAAGATCTCTCAGGGCATACTTACAAGACAAAACCTGTGTGGTGCAGTAGTGAGAGCGCTTTCCTTTCACAGCTGTGCTCCAGTTCGAATCCCGAACGCGGAGTCACATGTGAATTAAGTTTGTTATTGGGTCTCTCCCTTGCATGCTTCGAGGGTTTTTCTCCGGGTTCTCCGGTTTTTTTCTAAATTCCACTTCGGCCTGCACATGCGCGTATGAACGAGCTACCTGAAACTCATAAATGTCACGTGAGTAAGTAAACCATTTACATGTTTTTACTGTGTTACCTTGCGTGCAAACTGTAGAATCATTTGCTTTTCCGAATCAATTTCTTTTAAAATTAATATATAAAAAATAAAAAAAATAAAAAACGGCAACCTGATGTATAAAATATCAACACGTAATAATATAATTCTGAATTCATGTTAGCATGTCAATGTATACCGCTACCTGTTAATAGGTTTATTGTAAATTCCCTGAACTGCAGTCAAAACGCGTCGGAGAGAATAAAAATATTTAGAAACGAAACCACAGAGTTCTTGTTTTAAAACAATTATGTAATCTAATTAGTTTGACATATCCGTATCCGTGTATTACAAAACACCCGATACGGCTGTACCTACGGTTTAAAATGGTACTAAGAGATCTCAGTTTATAGAGAGCTATATGATGCCTGACTAGCCTCGTTGGCTTTCATGATTTCTTTAGTTTTGTAATGCCAATATCTTTGCAGAATTAAAGACAAACTTTCAAACTCCATGTATATCGTTACTATACCTATATTCTAATACACGATGGTTCCTGAGCTAAGGCTATGACAATATGTACATTAGCCTCCTCCACAGGCAGCTCGTCTCTCTTATACCACAGCAAGCCCGGTTTCACATCTTTTTTCTCGATTTTTTCGATTTTAATTAGGAGTTGCCTGCGGAGGAGGCTATATGTACATTAGGGCAGCCATATTTGAAAAATTAAGGTCTGTTATTAATGGTGATTTTCGTCATAACATGTAAGGGGTTATGGGATTTATTCACCGAGGCGGTTCCACACGAGGGTGCAGCCACCCCCAATGGCGAGGTTTTCTCGTGCTACGCAATGACAATATCTCTTTTCGCTCTAGAATTACCAATAATCAGTAATTGGCTTTTGCTCTTCAATTATCAGTAATCGCTAATTCTAGAACGCAAATTAACAATGCCATTCTTAAAACCAGTCAAGGATAAAGATAAACATTTGTCAAATTCTGAACGGCGGTAGACGCGCTTAGTGTCGTGTTCATGACATCTGCACTACCAAGCACTACACTCAAACGGTTACGAGTTCGAGCTGGAGCAGGAACGCTCAAATTTTGTTTTTCTCTCGTTTACCTTCTGTTCTTGTTTACCTGTGAACCCGAGCTCTAGGTGAGTGAGAACCCGTCGTTTACCCGTGAAATCGTGCTTAGGGTTAGTTTTGTTGTTCGGGTTAGGATTTGTCTTCTAGAATTAGCGATTATTGATAATTGAAGAGCCAATTACTGATTATTGGTAATTCTAGAGCGAGGATACGTTGATGAGGAAGAGGCGGGGAGGGGAAATGAGGAGAGAAGCCGCCGCCGAGAGGATGGGAGGAGGAATGAGGAAAAGGAGGGGAGGGGAAATGGGAAATGGGCTCCTTTCCCTTTCTTCTCCCCTTTTCTCCTCCCCCTCCCCCTGCGCTTGCTACGCAGGCTACGATCAAGTATGCAAGGGAGCAACTGCTAAAACGTTCTCTACAATGAACTTTGTAAGCTTCCTTAACTAAAATTGTATTTTGCGCTCAAAATGAGAATGAAATTATGAACGCCCGTTGGGAGATCAATCGGCTGAAATTCAATATAACAACCATACTGCCCTGTTAACAGACAGTTTTTACTTATTCCGGCTTGCAAGTGTTGTCTCATTTATTTTTGTTATGCCTTACCACTCGAAAGCGAACAGAGAGCCTCGACAGGCTTAGAGCACAGTTATGGAGGTCTCCGAACGCCTTAGAGCCCAGCTATGGAGGTCTTCGAGGGCTTTGGAGCCCAGCTATGGAGGTCTCTGAGGGCCTTAGAGCCCAGTTATGGAGGTTTCGCGATTCCGAGGGCCTTAGAGCCCAGCTATGGATCGGAGGTCTCCGAGGGCCTTAGAGCCCAGCTATGCAGGTCTCCGAGGGCCTTAGAGCTCAGCTATGGAGGTCTCCGAGGGCCTTAGAGCCCAGCTATGGAGGTCTCCGAGGGCCTTAGAGCCCAGTTATGGAGGTCTCCTAGGGTGTTCGAGCCCAGCTATGCAATGGAGGTATTTGAAGATTCGACGATTTAACGTCCTTATCCGAGAAGACATGAACGTCTGATCATTTGTAGTTCGAGGAGGAAATTGCTTCGCAATTGTAGCACTTTCTACTCAGTTATTTTAAGACCCCGAGTGTTGGTCAGGTTTAAATGAACTCCCGTACAAGTCAGACCGGCACGTTACCGCTAACATGCATGGAGGTCAGTGGTATTCATTATAATATAATAATAATAATAATAAATCTTTTGAGAGGAGGCCTCCGTCACTTATGCAAAAGTGATTTTCAGGAGGGTCCTCTATAACATAAAATTAAAATTAAAAAGACAAAATGGACATAGAACGGTGAAAATAGATAAAAATATTAATAAGAAAGAACGATCATAAAAAGATAAAACTAGCATAAATACTGATTAATTAAAAACTTATTTATATTTCTTTTAAAAATCAACTTAGGCATGGGCTTTTTTAATTCATTTGGCAGGGAAGCCCAATCGTTTGTTGCTCTAAAGTACGTAGCACGCCTTCCCCATTCTGTCCTGGGCTTGGGGAGTCTCGGCAGATATCCGTTCCTAGTATTATGACCATGCGACTGACTTAAAGTATTTTTGAAAATATCAAAGTGTTCTAGAATATCCCCTTTGATTGCATTCTGAACAGCAACACATCGATGTCCAAAACGCCTTCCGACCAATGGGATCGATCCATTTAAGCGATGCAAGGGCCTCAGCTGACGACAGCTTGCCTCCTTCAATCTTTTTAGCAAACCGATTTTGGAATGCCTGTAGCTGTTCCATTTCTGATTTCACACCAGGCTGGTCTCCCCAGACCGCGTCCGCATAATCTAAGTGGGGGAGCACAAGGCCATTAAAATACGCCATGCGAGTTCTCTTATCGAGCATGTGCGAAATACGGTTAAATACCGATAACCGATGGCCTAGTTTCCGTAATAAGTTACTAATGTGTTTCTTCCAGTTCCACTTTTCATCCAATGTTACTCCAAGGTATTTAAAATTATGAACGCGATTTATTTGCCCACCATCCGAAGCGAACTCAAAATCCTCAAAAGTTGACAACATTGTTTTGCTACCTGCCAGCATTATCTTGGTCTTCTTAACATTCAGGGTCAATCTATTGTCCGTATACCAGTCCGAGATTAGGCTGTAATCACGTCCAAAAGCCTCTTGAAGTTCAAAGGGTGTTGACGCAGCGAAAACCAAAACGGCATCATCTGCGTACAAAACCATTCGACTCTTCTCCACAACTGTTGGTAGACTATTAATGTAAACATTAAATAGCAGTGGACCTAGAATACTCCCCTGAGGTACACCGAGGGTAATATTGGGTGGGTCTCCGACATCTCCCCATTTATCCACACCCTTTGTCGTCTACCAGTGAGATAAGATTTAAACCATCTCAGAGTTTTTCCTTGCAGTCCTATGTGTTCGAGCTTTCCTAGGAGCACTCTATGGTTTATAGAGTCAAATGCTTTTGATATATCAACAAATAACAAACCAGTAAGTTTTCCCCCATCCATGGCCTCAAGTACCCAGTTATTTAGTTGCCCTATAGCTTGGGCGGTACTGCGTCCTCGTCTAAACCCGTACTGGTGCCTCGACAAAAAACCCAACCGATCCAAATACGCATTCATTTGTGTGTGTACCACTCTCTCCATGACTTTACTCAACACCGGCAACACAGAAATGGGCCGATAGTTTTCCACAAACAGCTTTTCCTCAGCCTTATACAAAGGAGTTACACGCGCAACTTTCCACAAGGCAGGGACAGTTCCATCCGTGATTGATTTATTGATGAGATAGGTTATCGAGGGAGCAAGCTCTACCTCAGCATCTCTTACCAATCTTGCCGGTATTTTATCAAGTCCTGCTGCCTTGAGTTGCGATTTGAGTTGCGATTTATTGAAACATATTATATACCATTTTGTATCAAACATACGGCTGAAACTAAACTGGCAATGTAGAGATCGGCAACGTACAATACTGTTGTTTTAGGTGCAGTGAAGGTGAAAAATGCCTAACTCCAGTTTGGCGTGTTGCTTTTAAAAAAATCTTCAATTTCCTTCAAGAGTGATTTGTTTTAACGACCGGACGCTACTAGCTTTTATTACAACCTATCAAAACATTGTTTAAACAATCTTTCTCCTGGTTCAGACGCCATTTGTACTGGTTAGTGTTAGATATACACCATACCACTGTTAATTCTTGCCGTTAAGCCATAATAGCCACTTTCGTAAGTGGTATTATATTGTGCCAATGTATAGTTATTATCTCTTAAAGGCACATGAAATGGTTTAATGAGTTAAAGTCATATCCGGCAAGACGAATTTGCAGTGAAATTGCATTTTGTTCTTTTTCTTCTGGTTCTTTATTTGTGTTTGTTCAAAGTAAAATTATCATATCACATCTGTATCTCGTATTTATATAACGAGTAGTTTTATTAGTTTGAATTGATTGTTTGTCTTTCCTCGCGCTTAAGTCTATATCATAAATCAAGGCAGTAAAGAAGAATGCATTTTAAACTGTTATAAAAACACTCCAGTCATTTCAGAACACTCGAGAAATGTTAAAATCACGTGCCTTCGGCTTGTGTGTTCAACATTTCTCTCATGTTCTCAAATGCCCCAAGGGCACCCAACGAAGTTTTCGGTTAAAAAGCTGTTAGGGAGAGTAAGTTATCCTAAAACTTTCGGATTTAAAAAAATTGTCCCTAGAAAATTGTTTTCTGAAATACTGGCTAGAAAATTGGTTTCAATCCCTGGAATATTATAGAAGAAAAGGGAGACTAAAAGGTTTTCCCTTAAAATAGTCGTACGTCAAGGGCACCCTCCACAAAACTTTGCGGCATGAAGTTACTTGGGCTAGAAAATTATTGTTTATGTTTTAGGCTACTATCAAATTCGTAGGCCGGGAATATTTGCCATAGTATTTTCTTTTGACGCGATTTCCACCTAGAAAATCCGAACAGCTAATACTGCTTTCTAGCTAGAATACCGGCGTCAAAAGACATAGTAGGCGCCTTAAAATGGCTAGATGAGCTGCATAAAATTGGTTTCAAACGAATTTCAAAAAGTACTCGTTGGGTGCCTTTGATGCCCGTCGTGTTTTATTTACAGTTTCGGATATTTAATTTAAAAAAGTGACATAATCCAACCAGGTGATTGGCTAATGACAGTGCTTTATTGGTGGCCACAGCACGCTGCGCGCTCAGTTGGAATATAAAACGTTAGAGACTTTATGTTTGTATTTTATCGACATGAAACAAGCAGACACATGCTGCCGACTGTACGATGAACGAAAAATAATGGATACTGCATGAGGCCAGTCTGTAACTGAAATAATACATGGTAAGGATTCTTTATTTGTTACGTAAAAGCCAGTTTACACTGGCGATTTTTGCTATGGTTTGAGTGGCAATTTGTATTCTTTTTTATTACAGTGACACTATAAATTATTTTGTGGTCAAGTCGCCGCAAGACTGAGTTTGTATAAATTTTGCATGCCACCTTCTGCTCAGTTTTTATCAGACTCTTGAGTGTTGGTTCAGCCCGGGATGCGACGTACGGCCAGGATTTAAGAAATCGCACATGTCGCTCTTCGGCTCAGAGCTGGGTAGAAGGGATAACCCTTCTAGCCGAGTTACTCAGGGAGGGTCAACTTTCCATACATTTCTCTGTAAACCACAATCAACTGTTTACATTGTGAATAAACTCGTCCCGGGTAAAAGGGTTGTCCCTGGCCCAGGGATATCTCGTGTCGGCGAGAAGGGTATCCCTTCTTCCCGGGACAACTTTCCGACATCAGACACTTCAGTCCCTTCTAACCGGAACAACTCGGGGCAAATCGATCACACAGAGCATGCACACTGTGATTCTTGGAATCAGCAAGGTTAGCTTTCCATATAAACGCTCGGTAAAGTTGTCCCTGCTAAAGGCCGGGTAACCCCTTCTACCCGGGATCATGTAACAAGGCCCTAATGGAGGGCGGCGATTGTGTGTTTGCTTTCGTAAAACGATGTTTAGAATGTTCTAGTCAACTCCGCCGGATTTCAATATTAATTGTTTAAGTAATTTAATGGACCTGAAGCAACCATAGAAGCTGATCAAAGTTAGGCCCCGGCTAATCCACAGATCGAATTTGGAATTTAGCGTGTTGGGTTTTGTAAAGTGCGGGAGGAAAACCGGAGGACTTGGAGAAAAACCCTCGGAGCAAGGGTGAGATACCAACAAACTCAACTGACGTGTTACCGGCGCTCGAACCTAGTTTTTAAACATGGTTATATGTATCGCCATCCTTTCATAGGACTGTCGCTTCGAGAAGTAATATGTAAAACACGAGGAGGTGTTTTAATTATTTTTACTACAGGTTTTATTTCTACCACATATTTTTATGTTTTTTACATCATGCGACAAGAAAAATAACAGAAACGTAATTACAATCATGCAATGTCAGGAACAAGGTACACGTTAAGTAGAAACATAAGTATATGGGTATACTATGGAGAACCTAAGCTGGGAAGAGGAAATAATTTAGACCACTGGGTAGTAGTAAGCACTCACACGAGTATGCAAATCAACGACATTTTGGAACTTCACTTTCTTAATAAATATATCAAAAGAGGGTCCAGAGGTTTGTTCTGCAGAGGAACTACCGGTAAATATATTTTGTCGCTAAGAGGATTAAGTAATTTAAGAAAAAGTAATTCGAGTTCTCAGGTTTATAACCATACAATATTTCGACTTCTCTCGGCATAATTAAGGAGCCACAGGCGCTACTATACCGAAATTGTTCCCAGAATCTAAGACATGTAGGGCATAACATAGAGGTGTACGAGGTCTTCTCTTTGACTGCATCTATGGCATTGGTCACTAGAACTTATTTTCATTAATTTTAACAGGCTTTTGGAAGGTAAGACATTATGAATAATTTTTAACTGAAAATCAATAAGCATAAACGTGATGCAGGAAGTCTTTATGAAAAATGATAATAGTTTCAGTTCAGCGGTAGGAGGCCTAAACTCTTTAAACGCATTCTAAACTATTTTGTCATTTTCTAAACTATATTTTTCTGCTAAATGTCGATAATTATCAGGTCTTTTAGGAGACTTTCTTTGAAGGCTATGGTAATTAATCTATTTTACTTATTATGTCCATAATGTCTACGAAATATTGCAAATGATCACTGCAAAATGCATGGTTTGTCTGTTTTTACTATTACAATAAGACGTTGGACATTGCAGAGTAAGTGGAAATCCCTGAATATAGGAAATAATGACACAAGGAATTGCATGATCCTTAAAATCTGGTATGATCCACTTTATTTCAAACTTGCCTGCTCTGAAATTCAGAGTAGCCAACTTGCCTGCTCTGAAATTCAGAGTAGCCAACTTGCCTGCTCTGAAATTCAGAGTAGCCAACTTGCCTGCTCTGAAATTCAGAGTAGCCAACTTGCCTGCTCTGAAATTCAGAGTAGCCAACTTGCCTGCTCTGAAATTCAGAGTAGCCAACTTGCCTGCTCTGAATTTCAGAGTAGCCAACTTGCCTGCTCTGAAATTCAGAGTACCCAACTTGCCTGCTCTGAAATTCAGAGTACCCAACTTGCCTGCTCTGAAATTCAGAGTAGCCAACTTGCCTGCTCTGAAATTCAGAGTAGCCAACTTGCCTGCTCTGAAATTCAGAGTAGCCAACTTGCCTGCTCTGAAATTCAGAGTACCCAACTTGCCTGCTCTGAAATTCAGAGTACCCAACTTGCCTGCTCTGAAATTCAGAGTACCCAACTTGCCTGCTCTGAAATTCAGAGTAGCCAACTTGCCTGCTCTGAAATTCAGAGTAGCCAACTTGCCTGCTCTGAAATTCAGAGTAGCCAACTTGCCTGCTCTGAAATTCAGAGTAGCCAACTTGCCTGCTCTGAAATTCAGAGTAGCCAACTTGCCTGCTCTGAAATTCAGAGTAGCCAACTTGCCTGCTCTGAAATTCAGAGTAGCCAACTTGCCAGCTCTGAAATTCAGAGTAGCCAACTTGCCTGCTCTGAAATTCAGAGTACCCAACTAGTGGGGCATAGCAATGTATTGTCATTGAGACCAGGGTACAGGACCACCATGTCTTCAGGACATTTTTAATACCTACACAAACAGCTGGGGAAATTAATTCCTGGGGGAGGAGGGTACATTGACTGGTGCATTATACATGTACAATATCAACATTTGAATGAAATTACCGGTATAATTATCTTTTTACAAAGGGCTTCCAAAATAGTGATCTGGTGAAGTATTGCAACTGCAAATAATAACAGGTTGCAATTGTTTTTGCTATTTTAATTAGTTCAGTGGTTTGTACAGAAAAATTCCAGCCTTACTTTCAATAGTTATAAAGGTTACCTTACCTATGTCTACAAAACTGAACACAATTATCCTAATTTTGACTTGGCCTTATAGGAACAAACTGGCATCTGAAATGCCATCTAATGTAGGACATTTACATGGTGATGAATGCAGAAAGGTTTTATTTTAATTTGTTATTACAATTTGGCAAGCGAGAAACCGATGTGGCAAGAATAATGTTTAGTAAATAGGTTTATTAAAAATTAATTTCATCCAGTTGTCCTCCAACATGCATGATGACAGTGAAATCAGCTATTGCTATGGGCACGTTTGAATACCACACAAGAGATTTTAGGTACTTTTTCAGGTATTGATTTTACTAGACCAGGTGGATTTCATTGCTATTTAACCAATAATTTTATTGATACAACAAAGTGCTTCAAAAGGCAAACATTGCGTGTGAATAATGTATAATTAATAGCTATTTAGTATATACAACACAGGAACCTATATAGATCATGCAATTTGATTGGCTCGCTATCTCGGAATAATGAGTAATATATAGCCACCTACAAAAGTCGGGCTAATTTTGAAACAAAATGGCATGCGTAAATTCACGTTTCACGATTGTTTCTGATGCAGAAATTTTAGAAATTCAACAAAATGCAGTGCCCCAAAGCAGGTTCGAATCCTGTGTTGTATATACTAAAACAATTATTTGCCTCGGGCTTAGTCGATATTCACCAATATCGACTTTGCCTTGTTAAGTGGCTGTCCTCTTATTGAAGATGGAAATTAGACAATCAGAGAGTGTGGAAATGGGCATGGGCAGTTGTTGAAAAAGAACAATGGAAATTTGCTTCAGTTCTTTAATCATTACTTATTTATGACTTCCTGTCTTAATCATGCATACTTTCAGTAGACATCAAACAAAAACAATTCTGTATTTTAAAGATACATAATATAGAATTGTATGTAGCTGTAAATGTAAATATTTGATACCATCAGATGATCAGTCACTTTCGCCTAGATAAAAGCTGTTAAGGAAAACATTGGTACACTTAATTGTTGGGAATTGGACAAGTTGGCTACTCTGAATTTCAGAGCAGGCAAGTTGGCTACTCTGAATTTCAGAGCAGGCAAGTTGGCTACTCTGAATTTCAGAGCAGGCAAGTTGGCTACTCTGAATTTCAGAGCAGGCAAGTTGGCTACTCTGAATTTCAGAGCAGGCAAGTTGGCTACTCTGAATTTCAGAGCAGGCAAGTTGGCTACTCTGAATTTCAGAGCAGGCAAGTTGGCTACTCTGAATTTCAGAGCAGGCAAGTTGGCTACTCTGAAATTCAGAGCAGGCAATGCAAGTTGGGTCTAAACGGTTGCATTTTTCCCCTTTGCATTGTATTGCATTGCTTTATATTTTTAAGGACTCAAAACAATGTATATTGCAGAACAGTTGAAAGTCCCCTCAAGTAAGTTCAATTTTTAATAGAATTTGCAGAGAAAATATAGTTTAGAAAATGACAAAATAGTTTAGAATGCGTTTTTAGCAATAATCGCTTGATATATTTGTTTGTAGTTAACAAAGTTAACCTTCAGCGCTTTTGAAGCAGAATCGCATGGACTTTTTATTAGTTTTTTTTCTACTGTGGCGAAAGTGCATCTGCTATAATTCCATAAAAATCTACTAAGAAATTACAACTGGTTATAGAAGATTTAGCACAAAATTTACTGTAACTAAGAATAAGTCCATTCTCATCCAGAAGATCTTTAACGGTATGTTAACCCAGCTCTATGCCATGCTTGCAAATAAATTGTATTTTTATTTATTTTAATGAATTTATTATTCCATAATATCTGGAGATAAACTTGGTTTTTAGACTCTATAGGAGGTTGGCCGTTAAATTCGCACCAATAATGCTTTATAACTGGCACGTAACAATTATAGGTAGGCCAGAAAGATCGAGACTCTTGTACTCTGGATTACAGAGAAAAAGACCACCGTATTTCTTTAATGATACTAAAGGAATTATTTTCCACTTAAGCATCGCTTTCATCATCAATCAAACGATTTACCCAATAAATACATAATGATTTAAAGAATACCTTACAGTCTCTCATTTTAAATCCGCCATCTTTTAAATTAGCTATCATTCTTGAAAATTTAATCTTAGGTTTATTATTCCATATGAAATCAGTGGAGATTTTATTAATTTCGTCACAAAAGCCATGTGGAGGTTCTAAGGTTGACATGCCGAATAGACTAGTTTTGATAATGCCAGTGATTTCAGAATTAAAATTTTGCCGATAAGTGTTAAATTCCTTTGTTTCCAAATATTCAATTTTTTTGAGGTAAAGTTCCTTTGAGAAGATTGCTTGTTATCATAAGAAAAATTACAGCCTAAAGTATATACTGGGTCTAACGGCTATTTTACGGAGAGAGGGGTATCTTGCCTATCTTTGTATGTTCCAAGCCATATAGCTTCAGTTTTATCTAAATTAAGATATAGACCGGAGCATTTACTAAACAACTCAATTAAACTTGATAAGCGTCTTGCGGAATCTACATCCTTCAGAAATGCTGTAATATCATCCGCAAATAAAGCTATTTTAATTTCTCGGTCGTGGATTTTAATTCCAGAAATTTCTGAATTAGAACGTATGGCAGCAATCCAGAGCAAGTATCTCCTTGTCTTAGGCCGCGTTCACACTTGGTGCCCAGGCACCAGTGCCCGGGCACCGGCACGAAACTGTGTTTTGTTCAGCCTACTAGTGCCCGAGATCTTGTTGTGTTCACATTTGGTCCCGAGCACATGGTAAGTAATTGAAATATCGAGGATTTCACGCCATGTATGCATGGCGTGTACGCTTTTTAAGCGTTCAAATAAGCATGTTGTGTAGTGTTTGCACATTCTTGATGATATGCTTCTACATGAGAAACTTGAGGGTGACGTGAACGAGGAAGAAAGACGAAAGTTAGCGCGGATTGTCACGAGAGTAAGCAATGCAATTACAAGGAGTTTTCACGAGTACCTTGCTAGGATTACACTTCGAAGGAGAACAACATGAGAGATTAATCGAAATAAGCATGTTTTGATAGATGAATTCCTTCATTTATTTGATAAAAAATGGCTGAGGAGGGAATTGTGGGTAAGCGAAGCAGTGGCTTTTGGGTAAAATGCCTGGGCACTCGTGGAAAACGTGTGCACACCAGGTGCTGGTACCCAAACCAGTGCCCGAGTACAAGCTACAATCTCGGTCAATTTAGTTGGAAAATTAAGACCCCCCCCCCTCCCCCCTATTCAATGATGTTAAATCATGGTCCATTTTAGTTTGCCTACGCTCTCATCACTGAAATGGGGGGATTTTTTTTCCTACTCAATTTGTCCGAGATTGTAGGTCTCGACCTTGTACCCGGGCACCGTGCCCAAATTTTGAAGTGAGCACTTGCCAAAAAAAGGGTTCGCATTGGTGCCCAATTGGTACTGTGCCCGGGTACCGTGCCCGGGCACCAAGTGTGAACGCTGCCTTACAGACCGCTGTAAACTGAAAAACTGTGATGCGTAACCGTTTTTTGTAACACAACTAGATGAATTGCAATACAATGTCTTGATCCAACTAATGAGATTGGTTCCAAAATTGAAAGTGTGCAGTGCTTTATATATATAAGACCATTCAATAGAGTCGAAAGCTTTTTGAAATCAAGAAATAAAGCTAATTCGGGAATATTATATCGCGAAGTATAATCAAGCATATCGGAAATCAATCTGACGTTATGCCCTATATACCGCTTTTTGACGTAGCCAGTTTGACCAGAATTAATTAAATGAGGTAAATGATGTATGATTCTGTTAGCTATGGACATAGATGCGTGTTGGGTTAGGCCTGAGCCCGAGGCCGAAACATGCGACTGTCTCAGAGCACCTCTGGGATTTAGGTCCAAACAGACTTCCTAATCCCTGAAGAAGGGGTCTGTTAATCAGAAATACACGCTTAGCGATTCAATTCTAGTGTAGCCTTAATGTAAAAGTATTTTTCACATAATTTTTACTTTAAATATTTTAGATAGATAAATTACAAATATTTTAGGTGAAATAAATAAATTGTTGTAAATAAAATGATGAAAGGGAGGGGTAAGGGGAACATCATTTAACCAATAATGGTTATATACTAGCTTAAGAGATATATTTTTATACTCAATATTCAAAGAAACTATTTCCATAATATATTGTTCCCATACATAATTTATTCACATATCATATTTTATCAAATCATATCCATGGTATAATCACATTAATCAATTTCATACCACTATTTAAATATATTTCATAATAACCCACTCTTCAAATTATCACTATATATAATCTACATGTAATACACACTAGTCTGACACATATAAATAAACACATATAAATACAATACACATAAGATAGTAATAAACAAAAGAAAGAAATAAGAAAGAAATAAGAAAGAAATAAGTATGAATTGGTAATGCTTGTCTTATACAAGCAGATACACATAGATGCTATTTTATAATCCACATTTAGCAAAGAAATGGATCTCCAATTTTGTAAATAAAGTAATTTCTTTTTTGGAATAAGTGAGATAACCCCAGTCTTTGTTCGCTAGACATTTCTCCACAAATAAACGTGTGATTGAAGCTTGAAATTAAACTGTATTTAATGTCATTCCGAAAAAATAAATAAAATTCAGCAGGGAAACCATCACATCCAGGGCTTTTATTTCTTTTAAATTGTTTTAAAGCTTTCAAACATTCTACCTCTGTCAAAAATGGTGCGTCGCAGGAGTTTTTTTGCTCTTCGTTTAGTTTTGGTATACTGTCGTTTTCAAAGAAACATCTGAAGCTTTCGTCTTCAACATTATTACCATGTGATTTATATAAATTTTCATAAAAATTCTTCTGCAACTTCAAAATTTTCTGTTGCATGCTGAGATTGAAAAAATATATGGACCTTTTTCTCAGTCCCTGTTCACGCCAATGAGCTCTACTTCTTGCAAATAAGCCATTAAGTTTATACTGAATAATCGCGTCAAGTTCAGCTTTAGCTTTCTCGTAGTCATCTCTAATTATCGGTGAAGGGTCATCGTCAAGCAACTTCTGCAGCTCATCAAGTTTGGAGAGTAACTCTTTTTCACGTTGTTTTCGTTTAGAAGCGGAGATCTTAGAATATTTTATTGAAAAGGCTTCCATTTATTTCCATTTTTAATAAATATTAATAAATAAATATTTATTTTTTCCAAAAGATTAATTCATTTTTCATTTGAATTAAATAGGCTTTATCCTTCAACAAATTATTATAAAATTTCAAAAATCCTGGACCGCGTTTTAGCGTATCGTTTGAGCGTAGTTTTAAAGAAACGGCGGAGTGGTCAGAGAAAGGTGCAAGTATAATTTTTGTTTCGACGGCATCGGAATCGAGGGATGTAGAGATTAGCCAAAAATCAAGTCGACAAGCAACTTTATTTGACTTATTTCTAAATTCTTTCGTAGATCTATGAGTGTTCCTTCATATGTCGATTAGTACGCATTTTCAATAAGATTATTTAATTCATCAATAACTTTTTGTTTTCTTTTAACGGAATACCTCCTTTTTTATCAAGATCTGTTAAGCAACAATTAAAATCGCCACCGATTAGTATGTTTTATCGTTATACTTGCTTTTAAAAAAATGTTGTTGAGATTCATGATCAAGATCGTTCGGAGCATAAATATTGGCCAAGACAAAGAAGAAGTCATTGATTTCACCCTCCAAAAATATATATCGTCCTTTGGGATCAATCGAAGATTTTAATACTTGAATCGGACAATTGTTAGAAAACAGTATTGCAGCACCTCTGCTATGTCTTGACCCATGGGAGTACACGGTATTAATTACAGTATTGCAGCACCTCTGCTATGTCTTCACCCATGGGAGTACACGGCATTAATTACAGTATTGCAGCACCTCTGCTATGTCTTGACCCATGGGAGTACACGGTATTAATTACAGTATTGCAGCACGTCTGCTATGTCTTGACCCATGGGAGTACACGGTATTAGTTACAGTATTGCAGCACCTCTGCTATGTCTTGACCCATGGGAGTACACGGTATTAATTACAGTATTGCAGCACGTCTGCTATGTCTTGACCCATGGGAGTACACGGTATTAGTTACAGTATTGCAGCACGTCTGCTATGTCTTGACCCATGGGAGTACACGGTATTAATTACAGTATTGCAGCACGTCTGCTATGTCTTGACCCATGGGAGTACACGGTATTAGTTACAGTATTGCAGCACCTCTGCTATGTCTTGACCCATGGGAGTACACGGTATTAGTTACCCCACGCTGAATTCCAAATCAATGCTATGTCTTGACCCATGGGAGTACACGGTATTGGGAGTACACGGTATTGGAAGTACACGGTATTGGGAGTACACGGTATTGGGAGTACACGGTATTAGTTACCCCACGCTGAATTCCAAATCAATTCGTTTTCAGCATATGAGTAAGTATCTTGTAGAAAACAAACCTCTGACCTCTGATTATGTAACCAACGAAATATAGTTCGACGCTTACGAGAGGTATTCAAGCCTCTCACATTAATCGAAATCGATGCCAACGAGTAAGGCATAATCAGGGGAAAGAATACTTTCAATGCGCTAGCCTGCGTAGCAAGCGTTTCCGTGGGGTTTTTCGGAGCTTAGCTAGGAATACTTTTTCGCTATTTGGCCGCGCGAAAAATGGGGTGACAGTTTAGGTTCAACTTCACATACAATACAATTTCCTTCAAGACCTTGAACAAGTGAAGTATACAGTACGGACATGAAAACCTAAAAAAAATATAATACAAAAAAAAACAATAAACTTACCAATAAACAAATAAGAAATATCTACTATCTTCATAGTAGTGCATATGAGTATTCATAGACCTGTTAAAAGTCTCTTAAACAAATAAGAAATATCAACTACATGTATCTTCATAGTAGTGTATATGAGTGTTCATAGACCTGTTTAGAAATATCTACTAGCTTCATAGTAGTGTATATGAGTGTTCATAGACCTGTTAAAAGTCTATTAAACAAATAAGAGATATCAACTATCTTCATAGTAGTGTATATGAGTGTTCATAGACCTGTTAAGAAATATCTACTAGCTTCATAGTAGTGCATGCATATGAGTGTTCATAGACCTGTTAAAAGTCTATGAAACAAATAAGAGATATCAACTATCTTCATAGTAGTGTATATGAGTGTTCATAGACCTGTTAAGAAATATCTACTAGCTTCATAGTAGTGCATGTATATGAGTGTTCATAGACCTGTTAAAAGTCTATTAAACAAATAAGAGATATCAACTATCTTCATAGTAGTGTATATGAGTGTTCATAGACCTGTTTAGAAATATCTACTAGCTTCATAGTAGTGTATATGAGTGTTCATAGACCTGTTAAAAGTCTATTAAACAAATAAGAGATATCAACTATCTTCATAGTAGTGTATATGAGTGTTCATAGACCTGTTAAGAAATATCTACTAGCTTCATAGTAGTGCATGTATATGAGTGTTCATAGACCTGTTAAAAGTCTATTAAACAAATAAGAGATATCAACTATCTTCATAGTAGTGTATATGAGTGTTCATAGACCTGTTAAGAAATATCTACTAGCTTCATAGTAGTGTATATGAGTGTTCATAGACCTGTTAAAAGTCTATTAAACAAATAAGAAATATCTACTATCTTCATAGTAGTGTATATGAGTGTTCATAGACCTGTTAAGAAATATCTACTAGCTTCATAGTAGTGTATATGAGTGTTCATAGACCTGTTAAAAGTCTATTAAACAATAATCAAGTGGTTCGATTGACGGTGCATACGGCCTTTGATTTCGAGTAATTTGTGTCAAAGAAGAGTTTCAACAGTAGGTAACTTACGATATAATCTTTCCATACAACTGCATGTCTCTTGTTTCGTCTCCATAGTATACGCTGCCATCGATGATCAATTTATCTACGTTGAAGTACGCAATCTTCTTCTGCTGCCTGGCAGTTTAAGGACCGGTAATAGTGCTAGCTCTTCTAATTTCATTTCAGTTGCTTGGCCTACTCAGACGCTCTGCCGTCAAAGTCCGAAGTACTAGCGCCCGTCGATGTCTGTACTTGTCCCTGGTTAGGTCGAACCTTGCCTATGCCTCACAAGTATGGAGCCCACAAACTGTCGATCTGATGCAGGATATAGAAAGAACACAAAGGAGGGCTACTAAGTTTATTCTCCTATTGCCCTTCCAAACAGACATCTCCTACAAATCTAGACTCTTAACTCTAAAGCTTTTACCTTTATGTTACTGGTATGAATACCTTGACCTCATCTTCTTGTATAAGGCAAAACACGGTTTAGTAACCTTAGCTCCAGATGTTTTGCCAAAGCTTGTAAACAGGGTGAATTTAAGCATCTCTCTACGTTCGATGGATAACTCACTTAATCTTATTACTTATCAGATTCCTAATGTCAAGACCCTGTGTTACCAAAATAGTTATTTTATAAGAGCTTCCCGAACTTGGAATACACTTCCACACGAACTGCGTAAATCAGATATCTCTTTACCTAAGTTTAGATCATTACTATTTAAATATTACGTGTCTGCCATCACTTCTGTATTTGACATCGAGAACCCTAGGTCTTGGAAGTCTGTATGTCTGAAATGTCACCAGGCAAGACAGTTAACCGCACCTCTCAAATGCTGCTTTTAGGTTGAAATAGGTATTGTAATTAGATCATTTATCGTAATTTTATTTTTCATAGGAAACCAACGTAATTGGCTAACGCTGTGTTGGTTCTCCTGGCCTCTATGTTTTGTTTGTTGTATATTTTACTTTATTCTATTTTGTATCTTCTATATATTATGGCCGAAGTAAGTAAATAAAAATAAATAAATAATTTCCTTTGGAAAATCATCAGATACGCTTACTCCCGACCCTTTTAAATTCTTTACGTACTGGAATACTCGTTTCTTCTGTTGAAAGAAACTAAACCTTGCAATAAGTGGTCTCGGCTTTGCTGGATTCGGAGAGGGTCGGGTAGCTTGGCTCCTGTAAGACGGAATTCGGTAAACTCTTTCGCTTTGCAATTGCATCTTTTCAATAAACATTCTCTTCAGGACCTCCGTTTCACTTAGTAAGTCGTCGCTTTCTTTCAATCCGTACACCATGATATTGCTTCTTCTAGTGTAAGCTTCCAGCTTTACATTACGGACTTTCTGATCAAGAAGTTGAACTTGTATATAGCTTAATTTAGCTGTTTCCGATGCAATGAACTTGGCATGGTCTCTGGGCTTAGTTGCAGAATACCCCCTCCACTCAAAAGATCGCTTGAAAACTGCGCTAAATTCTCTACTTTAGTTCAGGTGTATTTAGACTCGTTCTATGAATGATTTTGGGTCTAAATGGTTATTTTTTCTTTATTATTTCAGCGTTAGGTTTTTAGAAGGTTTGTAAGAAAAAGTTGAGAAATTAATTATTAATGAACCAAAGGTGGGGGTATTCTGCAATTACTCCGACTTTTGAACTTCACGATTTTCGTCAATGAGTAGCTTCATCCGGTTTCTAAGCTCGCTTATTTCGGCAACTAGCGGGAGTGGTAAATCCAATTTACTGTGAATCCCGGGGGGGAGGGGTACTCCTGTTTGTGACGTATTATGTATGTGCCGCGGGGGTGGGTCAGGGTTTTGAGCTCAGTTTGGGCAGGTAGGGTCAGGGTTTTGACCTGATTTGGGCAGATCAGGGTCAGGATTTGAGTATAATGTGGGTGCAGTCAGGGTCGGGGTTCAGTATTTTTTAGGCAGTTAGGGTTCAGTTTTTTTAGCTACTATGTCAAAAAAAATACATTCTGTTGCCGCATATTGATCGCCTGTCCACATGCAAGCACTGAGGTTCCCTCACATTGTGACGCCGCTAATTCGTACTTCAGTACTTATCTATGTACTCCATCTGCTGATTTGTTTACCCAATACCACGTCCCGACTTGAAATGTTCCATATTTTGCATGCAATCCCGGTACGCGGTATACCGGCCGGGATATATATCCAACCGTGTTTTGAAAACAATTTAGAGAAGGGGCAATAAGGGTTTTTTTTTTCCAAAAAGGGGGCAATCAGGGTTTTGGAGCTCGGATTGGGTCAAACAGGGTCAGGGTTTGAGTCTCTTGGCCTCACATACATACCCATTTTTCATGTAAGTACCCCCCACGGGTGTACCTCATCTGGTCATCTGGCTAGATGACCGATACAAGTTGCGTATAAATGTTTGCCTGGGAAAGCGTACGTTTTCTCAGAAATTAACCGGAATCTTATTTTCAAATCATAAACATAATTTCTATAATGTCAAGTGATTTGAATTGGTGTTCTTGTAGTAAATTAGATGGCCCAGCCGGCCGCTAGTAAACGGATCAGAGTTCAACGTCAAAGCTTTCACAGCAGCAAATACTAGTTGGTATCCGAACTTCAGAAGCATAAACATACTAACTTCTATAATTCGAGCGGTTTGAATTAGTGTAGCTATAAATAATTTCGGAATGTTTGCATTAGAAAGCGGTATATCTACAGCATGACCAAATCCGTTCGAAAGCTTGGAGGCATCTTCTCTGATAAAAGTTTGTTTCCTCAGAGTCACAGCTGCCAAAGACGGCCGTCAATTTCAAGATCGCTGTTCGCTTGTGCTTTATGGGAACCCCATACCAGTCAAAGTTTGAGCCGCCTGCCATTAGAAATGTGGGAGACATGGGCATGTACTTAGAATCACGGGACCGATGACGTCATCGTTACGACATCACCACTAAGTTATTCATGAGACCCAATACCACGTCTGTCAAAGTTTGAGCCACCTGTTTTCACCTTTTTCCTCCCTCTAAGTCTACAGTTCTACACACGCGCACCAAGAGTTCTCATATTCCGAACATTGTACGAGTACTGGTCCCGAAAATCATACATCTAACATACATCATTCGGAAATGAAAATCCACCTAACCCCAATAACTCGTTCTTGCGCATGCGTGCATCCACGAGTTAAAAACGAGAATGATGACCCCCTATTTTTATTGCACTTTATAGAGATGTTGCTTGGGCTAACAACTGGGGTTTAAAAAGTTAATTTCAGCTACTTTTTCAACGGAATCACTTTAAGCTTTATTAACTTCATTGTGACCTTTCATGTAACTTTTTTCACGCATGGCATAAGTTACATCAAAATCGATCACTCGAAGCGAGCCAAAAATATATAAACCAGCACATTTTGTTTAATTCTCTGTCAAATTAACGAGACTTTAAAATTTCGGCAATCAAAAACACATATTTATGTTGTTGTGATAACATGCTTTATTTCAAACGTATAGGTAACGCAGAATTTGACCTTAATAAGGTCAAATTCTGCGTTACCTATACGTTTGAAATAAAGCATGTTATCACAACAACATAAATATGTGTTTTTGATTGCCGAAATTTTAAAGTCTCTACGATAAAGTATGCTGAGTTATTAAGAACTGAAGATTCCTGTGACGTCACATTTTCTGACGTCATGGGTCTGACATCACTGAGTCATGCTTTCTAAGGTGAAGAAACATAAACAAGACCATATTGCGGCTATTCAGTGTACAGTAAGTACATTTCCTCTTTTAAACCCGAAAAATACTCGAATAGTTATTTTCAAAAATATATGACGTCATAATTACGTACTTAAGAATGAAAAGTCCGAAGACTATACAGCAAAGCTGATACACAACATAAAATTCTAACACAAAGCACTACGTACGGCACCGAAGCCCGCGTACTGTTTGCTATGCCATACTGACGAGTTCTAATAAGAACGAAACAGCTGTCTATGGCTGCAATCTAGTCCGAGCGCTTTTCGTGTCAGGCCTAGCTTACCGTAGTGCTTTGTGTTAGAATTTTACGTTGTATATCAACTTTGCTGTATAGTCTTCGGACTTTTCATTCTTAATCGTTTATATTTTGTCTGTATAGGTTCTTACTTCGGATCCAACGTATTTTTGCAGGATTTTTGTTCACGGTATTTGCTTATGTATTTTCTATAATTACGTATCCTCTTTTTCGATTCACTGTGAATTTTAAAGTATTTCCTCTCAAAAATTGAAAATTCTAAAAACATACGGTTGTGGGTACCATTTTTTTCTTTTGATTGCTAGATTGTCATAAACAAATACTTTAAACTCTAAAAGATGAATGAAGATGTTATTTTGTAAATGGTTCTGTATTGAATATTTCCCGCCAAATTTTGGCTGGAAAATTACCAAAATTCAAAATTTAATAACTTTTCTCCCTCTTAACCAATCGAACTCGGGTTTTCGGTATTTGAAAACATCGACAAACCTATTATAAATGGATACATGACGTAACTGTGACGTCATCAATCATCGGATTTTATTTTGGTCATCGGTCTGCATCCTCCCACAAAAAATCAATCTTCTACGTTGGAAACTTTTGAAAATATAGCAAAGTGATCTAATTTAGGGTCATTTGTGCCAAGCGTGTTTTGTTAAATAAACCTTAGGATATATATGCTGCCGGAATATCTGAATAAGTATAACTCGACCCAAGCACGTCTTATACCAGACGATGAGTAGTTCATCAGCAATTACAATGCTGACACAAATCAACATGGGATTCCCCATGGAGTTTACGCCTCCTGGCGAAGCCGAAAGAGCGTTGCAATTTACCTTTAATGTCGGCCTCCCAATAATTAAAAGTGATCGTGCCGCTTTAATCAATTATTTAACCCTCGAATGTTTTGTTTCAAGTTTTGTTTCAAGCTTGTCTTCCGATTAAAGAGTCAAAGTCCCCATCTGATCGCTTCAGTTCGTGGCGCAGTTCGACTCTTCACCAATTCACCGAATGATGGTTTGTACCCAGTTTGAAGAACAAGTAAGGTTTACTATAGTAAACTAAGAAGACCTGTACTTACCCTTTAATATATTACTTCTAGATCTTGAAAACAAACATTTTTTTTTATCGCAGAGATAAGAATATAACCACCACATATTCAGGATTTTGACTAGAACTTAAAACAACCGAAGACGCAGAGGTAGAAAATTTGGCTATTCATGTAAATAAAAAAATTGTAAGTTAAAAAACTGAAAATTGTTATCTTATGTGAACTCAATCATTTAAGGTGGGTACCAACTATACATTCAGCTTTTGCCGTTTGAAAACAAAATATTCAATGAGGACACTTTAAGTCACAAAACATTCGTGAAGAATTCAGTATTGTGAAGAATTATATTCTCGTATTTTATTCTGGTGATTGATTTATGTGGGGAAGATCAACATAAAAATAATGATTTAAATATAAAAATAATAATTTATTTCTAGAAAGAGTAGGGTATTGTCTTCCGACACAACAGCCAGGTATTCTGAAGTAGATGGGGTCATTTAGTATGGTAAAATATGCATTATCACTTAATTCTGGTGCCACATTTAATTATACGAGTTAAAAACCCACATCATAGCCAAATAAGATTAAGCGATTAAGCAGTGCTTTTAATTTGAACGATGTAATGACTGCAGCCTTGTCGCTCTAGATCTACTTTAGTCGCGATTGCATTACTTTGTGCGTGTCTAATGTCCATTCAAGGTGTGTCGTTTAACAAAATAGAAAATATACGAGCTCCAGGTTACTTTTAGATACCCTAGGATGGGATAAACTAGATGAACGAAGGGCTAAACGCAAAGCGGTCACTATGCACAAAATCCGAAATAATTTCTCGCCAGCTGGCCTTACTGAGTTATTTACAGTTATTTTATCCATTATAATTTAAGAGGATCTGACACAAAACTTTGCCTCCCTCAACCAAGAACTGAATTCATGAAAGAAAGTTTATCATACAATGGTGCAAAAATATGGAATGGGCTTCCAGCCAAACTACGCGAAACAAAGTCTCTTGTTTCTTTTAAGAAACAAGTTGCGACCTCTTAGTGACTAATGTAATTATTTATTTATTCATCTAGTAGTTATCATTTGATAGGATACCTTTTATAATTACTTAAATATTTTTATGACCCAGAAAAATTGTAAATAAGAATAATTTTAATATATTAGCTTAGCCTAGACATATCACAATTTTGTAATTAGAATATTGTTTTACCACACGGCTTCTATGGAAATCAGATCTGTTAGAATTCTTCGTGTTTTTAAATAAAGTTTGATTGATTGATTGAGAAAATGCATTCATATTGTGGTGCTGAAACATTTAACTGCGATGGCACTCATTAATAGCTTACACTACCTCACAGGTAATGATTTATAACACAGAACATGAAAACATGTTCATTCCGTTCCGTTTATGGACATAAACCTTGTGATAAAAAAAAATATTTTGCGTATTATTTTCGTGAGTTATATATTGAGAAGTAAACAGTGTTCTTTATAGAGTTCGTGACGTCATCATTTTATGTATTTCAGTTCTGGAAGGGTACATTAGTTCAATTAGTTGATGTGTGCACTGAAAATTTCAAGTCTCTACAACCATTACTAGCAGAGCTAGCGATATAGTGGAATTTAAAGTTCAACATTTTGCCATACAAAGTCTGTAATTTTTCAAAGTTCCAAAGCGTTTAGAACCAAATAAGAAGACGTTGCAATTGTATAGGGATATTTCTGCAATAAAAGGTCCATATCCACTTTTTTCTCATGATCTCAATTTTTTTAGCGAGAATTCATTTTAGCTAAACATTGGTTTAGGAAAACAAATCCTAAAATTTAATTGTTGCATATGATAGTGACACTTTCCCGCTTCAGTTGCATGTTCCGCTTCCTGAATGTTCTCCATGCAGCTTGAGAGAGAACAACTGTCATAACTGCTTTCTTTGAGAGAGAGGGGAGGGTACTCCCTATAATGGACTATACAGGGAGGCTCTGCCCGAAAGGAGTACCTTTTTAAGGCTGGCGGAATATATAAAAGAGTAGGGATTTCACGAGGGGGGGGGGGGGGGGGGGGGGGGGGGGGGGGAGAGGGGAGGGTCTGCCCGAAAGGAGTACCTTTTGAGGCTGGAGGTATATAAAAGGGTAGGGATTTCAAGAGGGGGGGGGGGGGAGAGGGGAGGGTACTCCCTATCTCCCTATAATGGACTATACAGGGAGGCTCTGCCCGAAAGGAGTACCTTTTGAGGCTGGAGGTATATAAAAGGGTAGGGATTTCACGAGGGGGGGGGGGGGGGGGAGGGGGGGAGGGAGGGTACTCCCTATAATGGACTATACAGGGAGTCTCTGCCCGAAAGGAGTACCTTTTGAGGCTGGAGGTATATATAAAAGGGTAGGGATTTCACGAGTTTAAGTATAGAAAAGGGTAGGCTGTCATTTAGGTATTTAAAAGGGCATTTCAAAATATCTCGAACAGACGCATCATCATCATTTTTATTTATTTGGACGTACCCGTACACAATCTAGTGCGTTTTGGGTTTTCACCAAATAATACTTTACATGGCGTGAACGCGATGGTAAATAGCTAGTAATTAAGAACGAGCATAATATGAGGTAGTTCAGTTACTAAGTTGCAAGCAGGCAATACTTATGCAGTTAATATATTTTTCCTAATGACGAGGCAGTCGTGCCGAATGTATTTAGCTGCTTGTTTTGCGAAAATATTTAGTGGATTTATGATAAGTTCATTTTCATTCATGTGCCGGCTGGTAACATTGAATATATTTTCGAAAATAAGAAATAATTTTATCCTACGTACATGGAATGTTTTACATTTTAGAATAAAGTGCATTTCATCTTCTACTCCATTTTGACATAATGGGCATATCGATCCTTTCTTCAGGTTTCAGGTAGGGTTTCAAATATCTGTCTCTTTCAATTTGTAGCGGGTGATTACCTATTCTTATTCGGGTAAGGGCTTGTCTGTGTTCTATAATAGCTACTTTGCTGAGATAGTCCTCCAGATTATAATTTATTTTGAGTATCCTATATGTTCTTAATTTGTTTCTTTCGTTTTGTTTTCTTCGTATATGTCAGTATGAATCTCGCTGAACATCCGAGTTCCGCTCGACAAGCATTGTTTGATGCATTTCTAGATACTCCGAGTAACATCTTACAAAATTTGACTTGTACCTGACTCTAATGGTCATTATCTATTTTGGTTTTGTTCTGATCAGATCCCCATATTTCACTTCCGTATAGCAAGATCGGTATTATAAGTGCGTCAAAGAGTTTGAGTGTGAGCTTGACGTTCGATTTGAAATTGTCACGGCCCATTTCTTTTCGTAGTTTAAATAGTGCCTTCAGAGCTACCTTTTTAAGTTCGTATTTCGCAAGACTAAAATTTCCGTATGTGCTACATGTTAGGCCGAGATATTTGTATTGCTGGACATTTTCTTGTTTTTCCTCTTTATAGTAAAATGTATAATTATTCAATCTTCTCCCGCAGTTATTAAATATCATCACTTTATTTTTCTCGATATTATTCTTCTAGTTTTCGCAGGTATTGTTGAAGTCCTTAAACTGTCTTAAATAATTATTATAACTAATATAACGCACGTAACGGCTGATTCAAGTATTTTAAGGGTTACTCAAGTGAAAAGGGATGTGAAAGGGGTACATTTTTTATGGAAGGTATATGAAAGGGTTACCTTTTCTGTCAAAAATGGTATATAAAAGGTAAGGGTTTGGACCTCGGGGCGGAGGTATTTAAAATCCCCCCCCCCCCCCCCCCCCACGAGCTTACGAGAGCTTCAACTGTATAATTTATATTTCTTAGTTGACTGGCTAGATAAAACTATGATCAAAATACTCAAGTCTCATACAGCTCCGCCACTCCACCTAGTTGAAAAAAAATGATGTATTCCTTCGCATGCTAGTAGAATGTTCGCATCCCATCGTCAATCAAAATGGATCAGTTATTTTAATATTTAAATCTGGCTAATAGACTGCTTTCAAGTCCGCTCTTCTTTTCTTCTAATTTCTATATAAGCACGGGCATGGCTAAACATGGTTCAAGATGGACAGCCATGTTGATTCTTCTTGAAACATGTTGAATATATAGAAATGAGCGGAATAATGGCTCACCTAATTAGCACACCATGTAGTAGACGTTCTGACCTCGATTGGCGTGTGTTAGTCATCGGCCCCGTCCACGCTTAGCCGGTTAAGTTTGAAAACGCAACTTTCTTTATCGTTTTGAAAAAGTTTTCCGTCCACGCTAGCGTTTTCGAATCCGGTTTTTGCCGTCCAAAAGTTCCGTTTTCGCCATCCACCGTACAACAGGAAAACGGCGCTTTAAAAAATTCCATTCTGGAGAGTGTTTTCGAAAAGTTCCGTTTTCGATGCCAAAAACGCCGGCTCAGTGTGGACGGAATTTTCAAACTTAACCGGCTTAGTGTGGACGGGGCCGATGACTAACACACGCATGCGCAGGCGCATTAACATCAGTGTTGTCCAATCACAGGTGTCCGGCAGCCGCAAGGAATAATTTACCCGTTGCATTGATTATTGTCCTTGCGTACACAAAATATCTGGATTCTGATTGGTCAATGACGAATACATCTAAAGGTTATTGAGTGCACAGTCGCATGCTCTCAGCAAATGTTTGCTCAGTATATTATAAACAAAAAACTCGCATGAACTGCTCGTGCTATACTTGATTTATAAGCACTAAGTGATGTTTTGAAAGTCCTCAAATTGCACTCGCCTAAATACTCGTGCAATTATGAGAACTTTCAAAATATCACTCAGTGATCCTAAATCCCGTAGAGCACTCGCGTTCATGCGATTTCCTCTATTCTCTATTATCGCACTTCGGCCATCTTGGATTGAAAGCGAAGCTTCCGGGTTGTCGGTTACGTAGCGCTTACTATTTGCTCTGTTGTTGGTCGCGAGTTTGGATGAAAAAGCTACTTCATCTCCACTTCTGTAATTCCAATTGTACAAATAATAGCCAGAAAAGAAGATCTAGGGATTGTTTTCACATATTTGATTCCAATAAACAGCTCAGAAAGCGATGGAGTTTGAAAATACACCGGGATGTCGACCCACACTTCAGACTTCGATAAATATCCAGAGGTAGAGTGAGGGAAAAAAAACAAGTAATACTTCTTCGGTTAAAGTGTCACAGGTTCCCTCAGACTCACAGCTAGCACCGGTCTCTACAGTTAAAATAAGAAGAGAGAAACCTCACCTAGCAGGGCGAATGGAACATGTTAAGTTATTGTTCTCAATAAATATATATACATGTGCACCAGCCACCCTCTATTATTATATTTTGATAATTTTTAATGCACATGGGACTATTTTCACGTTGATCGTTATTTTTCATTTTACTAACCACTAATAACAAATTGGTACTAATTTTGAAAGTGTCATGACCATCATATTAAAGTTTTAATGTGTGAATAATATTTTTTAGGTAAAATATATTATATATCATAATTATGTATTTGTAATGAATCAAAGGGAAATATTTTGGGAGGTTTTATTAGAATGGTCATGGGTGTTATGCAATGATATTTATCACTGTCAAATTTCTGGTATGAAATGAAGGTTTATTTATTAGTTAATCTGCGATTTTCATGTGTGATTTTCTTAGTAATACCACGATCACCTCAGCTTTCTTTGTTTGTTCAGGGACATTTAAACTCTAAATTCCCTCATCAGCATGGATACTTGTTCTAATTTTCTCTCGTTGACATGCAAGAATGAAAATTAGAAGGGCATGCATGCTGATGAGGGTTATGGCAGGTCATTATAAAAAAATAGTCCCTAGCAGAGTGCATGAATGCCTGTCAACCCTGTACCCTACCTATTTTATGGCTCAAGAAAGGTCTTCTCTTCATTTGTCAAACCCGCTTCTTCCATACATGTGAGATAATTATACTTAAAACCACAAACATGACATGATTAAACTCTATGTGTGCTCCTGGAATATTTAGTCAGCCACATATTACATTTTATTTTTACATTTTACTTGACATTTTATTTATTCTTCACAAAATCAACACACTTGCAGGGTCCAGTTCAACCAATGGTGCTCAATCAAGCATAACAAAACGTTAAAAAAACTCAACTATGGTAACTTTAGTTTAGGCAAAGAAAACCTAAAGTCCTCTGAGATTAGTTTCATTAGTCAGTGATAATAGTATTACAAAGTAATAGCATGAAATTAGCTAGTGTTTAAAATTTCCCTTGACCCTTGGGAGGATTTATGCAAATTCTTCCTAATCCCCCTCAGCCATAAATCCTCCCTCAGCTCTCGGGGGAAATTTGATAACTAATTGACCTTATGCCATGCCATTACTTATAATAATAATATTTTGGAGTTTGGACTGATTTTACATACCAGTAACCTGACTGTTAGGTCTATTCGATTTTATTAAACAGGGTTAAAAAAATCTGCTCTATCTGTGAATAAATTCAAATCAAGCTATCCTCCATAATTTCTGTGGCTTGGCTTGGGAAAGAAATAATATTAATTATAATAAATTGATAAAAAGGATGTAAATGATGCTGGAGTACCCATCCAGCTAGCAGCTACATGTAGGTTATAAAAAAACATAGTTGAATCATTGCTATGATTATGGCAGAAGAAAATATATTGTACAAAATGTTGTAATATACCAAAACAGACAACTGAGACAGTGTTGGGGTCTGGCAGTATTTATTAACATAATATAAATTATTATTACAATATATTTTAATATGTTACAATTTATTTACATGATTGAAATATAATATTAATAGTGATACAAAAGCTGGATGATATATTGTTAGTATGGCTGCTCCCCTAAAGCACAAGATAGTTGGTTTACAAAATAGTTACTACCGAGACACACAAGGCCTAACCCATTGGCTATATCCAGCCTGATGATAATTTTACAGTATTGCTCAACTAAAAGTAGGCTGTACCCTGCCAGACTCCAACCTGATCAGCTGATTCTGAATATCTACATTAATATTCAGTTCAATTATAAATTATGGAAATTAAAATAATTGTACAAAGTTTGAAAACTAAAGTTAGGTGATTTAAAAACAATTAGGTAGTTATTGTTGCAATTTTTATTGCCATTATTAGCACTGTCATCAACATCAACATTGTTTTGCATTAACACCATCACCAGTACCATTTCCATTGTCACTATCATCATTGTACATGCATGGTCAAATGCAATTGGTTAATATCAATGTTTTAAATTCTTACTATTGTAAAGCGCCACTGGATTCTTAGTAGAAGTGGCGCTTTAGAAATTCATTATTATTATTATTATTAAATGACCCATATCTCAGTTTCTCTACAGGTAATTTTGGTCAATTTCCAAGTAGCCATTTGTTGATAATGGCCCAACATTGCAAGTCAGTAATACTGTCATTATCATCATCTTACCATACACTACCTGGTATACATATGATATATGTATCAGGAGCCATATTATGTATATAAGATATATATAGTTACAGTACCAATGCAATGTTATCAGCCATCCATGCAAATTATGAAGGATTTTTCACAGGTTTTCAAGTGATCATTTGAAGTGTAGAAAATGGACTTCTGCTATATATTCTGTTAGTCTGCGGGAACCTGTCACACTTATTTAAGCGAAGAAGTATTTTATCAGTTTTTTTGTACTCTGGATATTTTATCGATGTCTGAAGTATGGGTCGACATCCCCGCGTATTTTCAAACTCCATCGCTTTTAGAGCTGTTCATTGGAATCAAATATGTGAAAAGAATCCCTAGATCTTCTTTTCTGACTATTATTTGTACAATTGGAATTACAGAAGTGGGGATGAAGTAGCTTTTTCATCCAAACTCGCGACCAACAACAGAGCAAATAGTAAGCGGCGCTACGTAACCGACAACCCGGAAGCCTCGCTTTCAATCCAAGATGGCCGAAGTGCTATAATAGCGAATGTATATCATCAACTAGAAGACGTGGCATTTTCCAAGATCTTCTTATTTTATCATCAAAATCTGAGGTGTGGCTCGGACTCTGTATGTATTGTGATCATAATAATTATAATAATTATAATAATTATATGCTACTCATTTTAACTGATGTGATGGTTCTGAAAAGAACTGTTTCTTTTTGGTCTCCATGCAATTCTCACGCTATCGAACTCATTGTCATGGCCCTGCTTTTCTTCTTCGATCGTTAAAATACTTTCTCTGACGCTCGTGACAACACGTGGAAACTTGGTTCTCGACGGGCAGATGGCTTTAACCTCATTCGGGTTCAGAAACGCATAATCGGAGAAGTAGAGTGTAGAAATCCTTCAACCATGCAGGATCATGATGAAAGATGTTTGTAGTGACGCATCGGACAGACAACCAAGTGAATACTAATACGAGACTCGTAATATTTGCAATACTGTCTAGTTTGACGGCACTAGACAATTGTCTTGTACGATTTTTTTAAAGTTTCGCCCTTGCTTGATTTTGTTCTGAGTGATATTGCAATTGGCTCGCTCGATTATTTTCTGTGCAAATTTTGTTTTTGTTATTTGGGGTGGGGAGGGGGATTTTGAAAATTTTCCGCTTTTCTCCGATCTAGTGAGATGGCTTTCAGAAGCTCCAACTCAAAAAATATTTTATGGTTGCTTTGTCGCATTTCGGAGCAATCGTATTAACAAAACCGTGCAGGGGAATATCAAAATTCGATTTGGTTATCATGCTTTCGGTGAAAAGGCGAAAACATAAATCCGACTAGATATAAGGGTAGATATGCGAGAAACACCGTCAAGAGCTCTCTTTTTAGAATTTCCCAATTCCCCAACAAATGTTTGTTTTGCAGCAGAGTTATCGATTGACATTGTGTAACAAATTCAGACAAATCGAATCAATTCTTCTTGAGTTAGAGCTTTTTAAAAACTCTATTTTGGTTGAAAATCGAAAGCGTAGAAAATAGCCCAAGATTTCCCGAAAATGCAATGTTCATTTCCGATCAAAGCTACGCGCCGCATCGAGAATATTTTATAGCCGGTTCTAGTTTTCTTATGACTTGGAAAATGGAAAAGACGAAAGGTCCTTGAGGGACAAAGCCAAAGCGAACACCTATAAAGAGGGCCTGAATGGGGTTAACTGACTACTGACAAACGGCCTTAAAAATAACTGACAACTGACAAATGACCATTTTTTTACTGACAACTGACAACTAAAAAATAACTGACAACTGACAAATTAGGTTTATGTGGGTCAAACATTGTAAATTTTCTCTAGTAATGATTAATTAGGGCTAACTGACAACTGACAAATGGCCAAAATTTTAACTGACAACTGACATGTAGACCCCCCCATTGAGACCCTCTATAAATGACAAAGGAAGGGCACAGAACTGATCAAAGGCCTTAAATGCCAGTGACGGCGATTTGCAGGAGTCTGAAAGGTCCTGAAACAGCACGGCAAATAGCGAGATCGTGGTGTTGGTTTCAAGCGATTCAGAGTTTTTTTAATATGTTTCCATCTAAGCTTTCTTGGAAACAAATCTTCTCTCGGCTGGTTCCTATCAATCAGATCAATTCTTCTTTATGTTCAGATGTGTAAACAACGTTTACATATATTTTTTGTCTTTATAAAATTGAAACTTGATGTCCATTTCAGCAAAAAAATATGTCTGTTCATGGTCACTAATGAGGCTTACAAAGCAAAATTTGTACAAAAAATGATAGTTATTGTAAGATAAATGGTTTGATTGGCATCTTTTGTAAAGAACGCTATGTCGAACGTTTTTTGCCCTAATATTTTGCCAGATAACCCAAAATATTAATCGAATTAAAAAAAGTTTCTCGGACAAAGAAAATTGCTGAGTCAGCACTTTTTCCGATTTTCATCCTTAATTATCTCTCTTAAACGTATGGGTACCCCATATTTTCTTTTCTGAGTTCAAAAGCTCCTTAGATTTTTAGAAAACAAATTGGTTTGTAATTAGTAGGCACCGTCCTTAATTGACCTGCTGTCAATCAAACAGAACTTTTTACTTCCGGTTAAAAACTGATTTTTTTTAAAAACAGTTTTTGGTATGTGAAAAATTGCTGCCAAAACTTAGCTTGAATTTCAGCCGTCTCCTCCGGTTCAGAGGAACGAACCGAAGGAGACGGCTGAAATTCAGGCTAGCCAAAACTACATTTCTGTGGGAAAGTATTTTCCCCTCATTTTTAAAATTTTAAGGAAATTTGAGATCTTCGTATCACTGTATCACTGTATCACTGTATCACTGTATCACTGTATCACTGTATCACCGTATTACTGTATCACCGTATCACTGTATCTTGGTATCTCCGTATCATTGTATCTTGTAACACGTTATATACCAAGCCCGTGGGACCTACGATGTTACGTCCTTATCCGAGAAGACGTCTAACCGTTTGCAGTTCGAGAACGAGATTGTTTCACGAAGGCAGAACTATCTACTCAGTTATTTTAGGCCTGGGTTGAACCCGCGACATCCCGCACGTCAAACCAGAGCTTAAAGTGCAAGTATCATGTCAAAAAAAATGGTATTGTACTATTGTGTTTGTTTCTCACAAAAAGGTATTAATCTTGCAGATTTTGTAAAATTTCTGACATTAATCCCAAATCTTGGTTACTTGTCGTGGAGCCTGTGACGTCATAAGATGAATCAACTCCCTCCCAAGAGAAAACTACTACAATAAAATCCCGTAGCTTTCAATTGTGACATCATAAGATGAATCAATCCCGCAATTCGGGTAACTTTTATTCTAGTTGAATTGCTGCTCCAGTCTCACGAAGAAAACTAATTTAGACAACTGAAGTCGATATTCGAGCAAAAAGAGATAATGTTGTTTTATGGCGCTACTTGCACTTTAACCACTGAGCTAACCGGGAGGTGAATATGATAAAACATTTGAATCCTATTTAATAAACCTACATAGCCAGACCGCACCCAAAACTCGCCAGAAAGTCTCGTGTTTCAGAGTTGTTTTTGAAATTTCATATATTTAAGAGAAATCAGTAACAAGAGAAATCAGTAAAATATCTTGGTATACTAATTGATTGTAATTTAAACTGGAAGTGCCATATTCGTGAAATAACTAAGAAAATAAATAGATATATTGGTGTACTTTGTAAATTAAGATATTACCTCAACTTACCTATGCTCACAAATTTATATTACTCATTGATTTATCCATGTCTCACTTATGGAATCCTAATTTATATTACTCATTGATTTATCCATGTCTCACTTATGGAATCCTAATTTATATTACTCATTGATTTATCCATCTTACTTATGGAATCCTAATTTATATTACTCATTGATTTATCCATGTCTCACTTATGGAATCCTAATTTATATTACTCATTGATTTATCCATGTCTCACTTATGGAATCCTAATTTATATTACTCATTGATTTATCCATGTCTCACTTATGGAATCCTAATTTATATTACTCATTGATTTATCCATGTCTCACTTATGGAATCCTAATTTATATTACTCATTGATTTATCCATGTCTCACTTATGGAATCCTAATTTATATTACTCATTGATTTATCCATCTTACTTATGAAATCCTAATTTATATTACTCATTGATTTATCCATGTCTCACTTATGGAATCCTAATTTATATTACTCATTGATTTATCCATGTCTCACTTATGGAATCCTAATTTATATTACTCATTGATTTATCCATGTCTCACTTATGGAATCCTAATTTATATTACTCATTGATTTATCCATGTCTCACTTATGGAATCCTAATTTATATTACTCATTGATTTATCCATGTCTCACTTATGGAATCCTAATTTATATTACTCATTGATTTATCCATGTCTCACTTATGGAATCCTAATTTATATTACTCATTGATTTATCCATGTCTCACTTATGGAATCCTAATTTATATTACTCATTGATTTATCCATGTCTCACTTATGGAATCCTAATTTATATTACTCATTGATTTATCCATCTTACTTATGGAATCCTAATTTATATTACTCATTGATTTATCCATGTCTCACTTATGGAATCCTAATTTATATTACTCATTGATTTATCCATGTCTCACTTATGGAATCCTAATTTATATTACTCATTGATTTATCCATCTTACTTATGAAATCCTAATTTATATTACTCATTGATTTATCCATGTCTCACTTATGGAATCCTAATTTATATTACTCATTGATTTATCCATGTCTCACTTATGGAATCCTAATTTATATTACTCATTGATTTATCCATGTCTCACTTATGGAATCCTAATTTATATTACTCATTGATTTATCCATGTCTCACTTATGGAATCCTAATTTATATTACTCATTGATTTATCCATGTCTCACTTATGGAATCCTAATTTATATTACTCATTGATTTATCCATCTTACTTATGAAATCCTAATTTATATTACTCATTGATTTATCCATGTCTCACTTATGGAATCCTAATTTATATTACTCATTGATTTATCCATGTCTCACTTATGGAATCCTAATTTATATTACTCATTGATTTATCCATGTCTCACTTATGGAATCCTAATTTATATTACTCATTGATTTATCCATGTCTCACTTATGGAATCCTAATTTATATTACTCATTGATTTATCCATGTCTCACTTATGGAATCCTAATTTATATTACTCATTGATTTATCCATGTCTCACTTATGGAATCCTAATTTATATTACTCATTGATTTATCCATGTCTCACTTATGGAATCCTAATTTATATTACTCATTGATTTATCCATGTCTCACTTATGGAATCCTAATTTATATTACTCATTGATTTATCCATCTTACTTATGGAATCCTAATTTATATTACTCATTGATTTATCCATGTCTCACTTATGGAATCCTAATTTATATTACTCATTGATTTATCCATGTCTCACTTATGGAATCCTAATTTATATTACTCATTGATTTATCCATGTCTCACTTATGGAATCCTAATTTATATTACTCATTGATTTATCCATGTCTCACTTATGGAATCCTAATTTGGGGAAATTCCTATCACTCAACTACACTACCTTTTCAGCGTTCTTCAAAAAAAGTACTTCGCGTTATAACTTTCTCTACTTAATATGACGCACATTCTACTCCACTATTTAAACAATTACAGATTCTTAAACTTGATGACTTATCATTCCTTTATAATGCACTATTTACATTTTAATTTCTCTAGCTTCTGTATTTAATAACGTTTTTGAACCCGATTGTCTTAATATTCGTTCTCACAATAACCGGTTAGCATCAGATCATCTCACTATCTTCCTACCATTCGAATTCGAACTTGCCGAAGTTAAGGCTGCTGCCTACTGGAACCTTCTAAAAAAGCGACTAATCCCAAGGTTAGAAAGAGCATTGGTCCACTGCAACGAGACGACAAAAGCCTTGCTGTATAGACGACAAAGAAAATGCCAATTTAATGAATAATTATTTGCCACTGTTGGAAAAAACTTGACTATGAATAGTCCGCCGCAACTATTGGTCGAAGCACAAAGGAATGATCTAGTTCCAGTTGCATCCGACATAAGTTTATCGACCAGCAGACGACTAATAAGTCAATAGATCGTTCTCACTGACGTCACACACAAAAATGCGTCAAGAAAAGACTGATATCGTCCACCTCATTGGCTTAAGCATCAAAATCTATTAAAACATGAAGAATAACTGATCATTTTCTCTGTTTTTTTTAAACAGATTTGAATTGATTGCATCTAGTGAAAACTCTCATAATTTTAAATATGACGAAAATTCAACATGGGGAACATTTCAAAATCGAAAGCTTTATTGGTAATTGTTTTGGACTCTTCTGATTGGACGAAATGTTTCACAAAAAAGGAAAGTAGTTTTAAAACACAGTTTTAGTGGATTTGATTTCAGAAATTTATCATTTAAGGATTGATGAGTTGTCAGTATGAAAAACAGAAAATTCTAACGTGGGGAAAGTAAATTGCATCATAGAATTGTGCCTACCTCTTGCGCGGACCTGAATGAATATTTCACAATTATTATACACTGAGTTCTTTACTTCAGAGAGTTCCAAAAATGGGATATTTTTCATGATCTGATAATAACAGCACTATTTTTTTCTCTTCGTCTCAAAATAGATTGCGATGTAATGGTTTGAAGTTCAAGTCCCAGATTGAGTTGCAGTGAGATAATCGGTAAGTGATCTCATCTAATACAGTTTAGCCTGTGCTTTTTACGTTGTTTCTTTTTACGCCGGTTAACTTTGCAAAATTCAAAAGAAATCGATGAACAATGTTCTGCATGTGCACAGATTAAAAGAACAGGGACTGATATTGCAGTCAGTGATGTCGTTAGCCTGCTATGCAGACGTATTTTTCACTCTCATAAATTCGAAGAAAAAATTATGATGTCGTGGGAATATTTTGACCGAGAAGAAACTCCCTTAACATTTAATATCAAGAGAGGATATTTATACCTTTACAAAGTGCAAATTAGCATTTAAGAAATGAAACAGATCTTCCGTGTTTGCACAGGCTCATGCAAACCGAGGTAAGTTTGGGAGAATTCGAGGGCAGAACAAACACGTACGAGACCGCAGGTCGAGTGTTTGTACCTGCTCGAGAATTCTCCCAAACTTACCGAGCTTTGCATGAGCCTGTGCAAACACGGAGAATTTGTTTCATTTCTTTTATAAAATAGTTATTTTGATAAAAGAAGCACATACGGTGCTTGTCTTACGGTGTGATGTTATTTCCATGTTTGCACAGGCTGATGAAAACATGGCTGGCTATCAGCCAATCAGAACGCACGTACTATCTATAAAATACGAGAGCTGTAAAGCGTAAAGCTGTAAGCTGTAAAGCGAAGTGTTGTTATGAAACACCTGGTAATAAATAACTTCCTTTCATTACTTTTCTATCCATTCAGTTCTCTTGACCGGCCCTTGCACTATTTCCTGTCTATGAAAAATGAAGAAGTATGTTCAATTGGTATCAATTGATTGAAGCAGCTATTTTAATATCTTGAAAGATCATGTTTATTATGCAGTCTATTTTATGCGCATATTACTTTTGTAACCAATTGACCCATAATATGCAACATTTAGTGTATTGAACCTGTTCGCGGCAGACTTTGTTTGTTTTTACTTGTCGGTGGAATTATGTATAAAGTCTGTTTCCTATTTTCCCGGCCTAAGTTCTCTCTTCCCTTGAAAGTCAAGTAATCTAAGTATTTGTTGCCGGTCTGCATTACAAGATAAGTTTACTGATAAGTTAGAGCGCGGCATCATTTCATACTATGTGAAATATAATGTTAATCCAGGATTACACTCGAAACGGCTTCCAGTTTCGACGCCTGGTTTCAGATAATAACTATTAAATTCTTTTCAACGAGATTTAGATTGAGTTTAAAGCCTTTAATTTCAATTATAGACAGCACTAATATTACATCCGATGATCGTGGAAATTCTAGAACTATTGCAAAGCTAGGCTAGTTTCGTCATTCTATCACATTCTTTCAGTATTGCTTCATCGGATTCGATTTGAAGGTGAGTTTATCAAAATAGCTGAATGTCCTTCGCAGTAGCCTGCTCCAGTCGTTAAACTCGTCCACTCACGGTTCGTAAGTATACTAGTCATTCTTATCGCTTGAACTAGTACACTGCTAAATAGCATAAGTCCTTTAGTCAGGTTCGGCCAAGGGTTTTGGGTCAGTATACTGGTATCCGCCAAGTGTTTTTAAATCGAGTATACACGGTTTGTAAGTATACTAGTCATTCTTATCGCTTGAAGCTAAATAACATCAGTGCGTTGGTCAGGTTCGGCCAAGGATTTTGGGTCAGTATACTGGTATCCGCCAAGTGTTTTTAAATCGAGTATACAGTATGTTTACACTCACGGTTTGTAAGTATACTAGTCATTCTTATCGCTTGAAGCTATACTGGTATCCGCCAAGTGTTCAGTTTTAAATCGAGTATACAGCATGTCTACATTTTATTTTTAATAGGTATTTGGGTATACGTACCACTGGCCAATTATTGGCCTGCGAAAGCGGCGTTCTAGGTGAAAATGGGGCGAGAGAGGACAAACCTGAAACTGTATAACTGAACTGTATCGATATTTCCCTGCTGGCAGAGCAATTTGCTTCACAGTTCGCTTGATAACTCTGCTATAAGGGACTATCGTCATTAACTTCGTACTTCGGTTGACTCGGATATAATCAGTGACAGCCGAAATCCACTGCCCATGTATGTTACCCACACGTACTCACTTATAATAATAACATTGTACATACAGTGTTCATTTGATTTAAGGTTTAGACAGCTAGCACTGACACAAACTGGAAGAAGTGCACTTCATGCCGAACTCACTGGTTTTCGGTTAAGGCTGACTAAATAAATCATAACTATAATAACATTATACATATACAGTGTTCATTCGTTTTAAGGTTTAGACAACTAGCAGCGCAAACTGGACGTAGAAGAAGTGCGCTCCATGAACTGACCGGTTCTCAAGTGTAGTTAAGGCAGATAAATATAACCATAACAAGGGCTTCACAGAAATAAAGAAAATTATGGCACGTACACTGAAAAATCGTGAAAATGCTTTTAAAAACTTGAAAAACGCTCAACTATTTTGAAACCACTAGTTAAAAAAAACGTGAACAGTCGAATGAAAAAGACTGAATAGAACATCTTTCTTGATAAACTAGATGTACTATCAAATTCGGTTTGTTCACATTATTGTATTGAGATTATGTTTGGTTATTGGTTATTCTAAAATTTCATTCGTCTGTATTCGGTGTGCCTGATCAGTTTGGGCATCTGTCAAACGTCGCCATCACAATTTAGTGAAGCTACATGAACATGTCAGGAGCAACGGATCGTAAGCCCGTTGCCAGGGAGGTTCGATCTCTTGCCCCCCTCCCCCTCCATGAAAACGGTGTTAAAAGGTTTTCCATATAGGTCCTCTCGTCAAAAGCTTCTCACATATTTTGGTAAAACCCACGATCGCGATTTGAGGACCTCGAGGCCTTTTGAGCTGTATATTGTAAGGTGTTCAGAAACGAATGTCATGGTCCTGCAGCAGATTAAAACATTAAAAGCACTTCTGAAGCTGAAGTAATATGTAAGTCAGTCCTGATTTCCTCGGTACAAACTGGGCACGAGTCATGATAGCGGACATAACTGTTCCTACAGTCATAGAAGGCAGTACTGAGAAACTGAGTATTTATAGACAGCACTATATTTTTGGCATGGTGTTACTGGATGGATGAATCTTCGCTCTGTAGTATTTTTCCTTACTGTCTCTGGCGTGGCATCGCGCTCATAAACTTTCGCAGAAATAAGAGACGGCTAGTTGTCTTACTATAGAAACTATTAAATTCTACTAAGCCGAAGTCGATCTAACGGCATATTAAATACCATTAAAGACTAAGGCATTTTCTGGTGTTAAAAAACTTCCAAAATGGCCTGTCGCCAAACCCTTAGCACTATCATGGCTGACAAACTAAATTAACATTTGGAGCGCAATATCGGCTTTGAAGTTAGCCATCATTATTTGACTTACAAGTGTCGCTGTCAAGCTAACCTTATTTTGTACGCCACGGATAGTTCAATCTTGCAATTGCCCTTTGAAAATATATTTTGGGCATATCAGGCTACCTCGATTTTAATTATTATTTGTGGGGTTTTCGACCTATCCAGTATTCAACTCTATTGATTCCCTCACGGCCCCATGTACTCGTCAGTTTTGATTTGATTTTTGTGTCAAAGCGCCGGCGACTCAGTTGGGTCACTAAAATTGGATTTTATGTTATAAACCGGTAATTAAGGCTTTAAGACCAAAACACAAAATTTCGGATTAAAATTTGTATTAACAGTAAGTCAAAAATTACACGGAAACGGTGGTCTTTTAGGATAATTCTAGGTGTTAATGTATTCTATATGAGCTTTGTAGTATTCATAACCATTTGACATATTCTAACATATATTCAGCGATCAAAATCCATCAAATCGCACCTTCGTTAGTCGGCTTTGCACTCGAGTGTATGCCATCCAAATGCTTTAGAACTAAGCACTGTGATTGGCAGTTATGCAATTAGGTTCAGCCTGATTAATGTTCCCAACCCATGAACAAAATGGAGACAATACTATTGTTTGTGGGGAAAAGGGGCAAGGAATGAAGTACTCCTATAAAGGTAGCATACAGGTCTATATATATAATGGCCATCCAGGGGTTCCAAATCCCCCAGGCTACAAAGAGGTCACAATCCTAATAAGGGGGGAATCCCCCAGGCCACAGAGGTCCCGATCCTCTATCCCTGCCATGTCACAGAGGTTCCCGATCCTCTATCCCTGCCATGCCAAAGAGGTCCTGATCCTCTATCCCTGGCATAGCAAGTAATGAGTCTATGGGGCAAAGGGTGACCTGTATGGGAGCACTTCATCCCCACCCAAATTTATTACACTTAAAATAATATTTATTTTACACTCTACGTATCATAAACGCAACTATCATATTCCAAAGCCCCCTGAGAAAAACAGTAGGGATGGTGCCATAGTCATGGACAGTCTTTGAATAGGCAGATAAACTGCACTGAGTTCATTAGAAAAAGTTGTCTTCATAGGCAGTGGAACTGCCCAATTATAGCAACGGATACATTGTTGCTGAATAATTTTAACATAATTAAGAAAATACCTTTATATGTACGTCAACAAGACATGAACCAGTGTAGGGGGGGAGGGAGAGAATTTCGGTGTGAGTCAAGTCTTTGCTAGCACAGTGAAGGAATGACACGGTGCAGAGCACAGCGCATACCGAGAGATCTGGAGACAGGCCATATGGCACGTGAAAGCTTGAATGTTATTGGTTTAGCTGTAAGAACATGCAGGATACATGGGATCAGGAAATGACCTTTGGACACAATGACAATGAAGAATGGTCCCTGTCTCGATAACATGACATATAGCCGGCTTATCTAGTTCATGGTTATCTCATTAACTTTTAATTAATTTATAATTCTTATAAATTTGCTTATATATACATATTATATATACACTTGTTTTCAAAAACTTTGCCTTTTTTTAAACAATATTAAGACTTAACATTTGCTCTAAGAGCTTAGAAGCTCATCTAGAGAGCTTATGTTAAATAAATAACAATGATATAGCCTCGTTACAGGTCAGACGATAATAATAATAGTTGTAGGAGTTGAGTACACATATATAAATAATTAGCAATAATAATTAAAAAGGATAATAAAGATAATTACGTGATGAAAAGTTATATAACTTGGATAAGTTTAACGGCTTAACGTTGGAGAAAGGCGCACTTCAGATGGAAGACTATTCCACATTTTAGTTGATGAAAAAACAAAAGATTTTGTGTGCCATTCCGTACAAACAGAGGGCAGTGTGAGGCTGCTAGAGGTTCGAAGGCTTATAACTCGATCTTTCACTAACCTGAACTTTGCCTTTGATTTATGTATATGAGGCACGTTAACACAAAAAGAGCCTTAGACACGAAGACTGCTTTTGTGATAACATGCTACATCTTGTGTGCTTTTTCGCTGCAGCATGTAAGAGGTAATAACGCGCTTTCCAGTGTTTCATTTTAAGAGCAAATGACAGTATCTGACTTTTCTGGCCTTTCGATCCCATGATGCCTTTGTCTCAGATCTATCCCATAATTTCTTTATTTGAGATGTTAGGGTTAGGTTAGAAAAACGCCATTTTCGGGTATTTCTACTCAAAATACGTTAAAATTCCATGGATTAAACTTAATCTACAGGAAAAGAAGGTTGTATATTGCCGTGTAGTGCATCGAAACCATTCAAAGCTAGAGAAATGGCGCCACTTTGAAATTTAGGTTACACAAGTAACTTGAGAGGTTAAGGTTAGGTTAGAAAAACACGTGCGTTTTCGGGTATTTCTAATCAAAATACGTTTATAGCCTTTGTTCATGCAGTTCGCACCTTTTACATAAATGTTAAGAAAAGGGATCTTACGATTTTAGACAAAATCCTACTTTAGGAGAAACATATAATAAATTAACAAGTTCTAGTTTAGCCCACGTTCGGCGCATCCAAAGTTGAGTTACTTTAATTAAATCGTTCTTTTGTTAAACTAGTTTGGTCACGAGCCTGTATTTACTAGGGTCGCTTTCGATCCATTGACAACATTGAATAGAACTCATTTTCCAATAACCTGTGTTTGTTACAGGGAACTAATTAAGTATTGATTATATCTTAAGCTATCGGTACCAAGCGATACCGACAACAAGCCAATAAGATTTAAGTATTTCTAATTACAGTTCCGTACTTTGTCAGGTACCAAATCCATTGAACTTTCCGTCAATGCAAATTAGTTATCAACTTCAAGTTGGATTTCTATGGAACATATCTAAAGACTCATATCATGTTTTACGCTCATACTAGCATATTTGATCCCTAGTTTCACCATTGACATATCTTATTTATGTTGTCGATCGTTTGAAACATCTTTCTTTCAAGGTCATGCAGTTTTGCTTTGTTCGGGCCACGATCCTACTTACAATAGGGGTCCATGTAAAGACATCTGCGCTGTTTAAGAAATATTCTGGTCAAAGACATATGTTCACCACAGAGACCATTGTTTGTAAATGACATAAATACAGAACGAATACTCTTGTAAGTTGCCAGTCATTGAGACCAGTAACAAAAGTACGTTGCTATCCAACCTTGGTTGTCGTCAGCTCTACGAGAATCCCTTCAATTCAGGAAAAGACTCCCTGACATAAAGAACGGTAATCAGCCGTGGACGCGCCCTTTGTATTTGGTAACAAAGAGCAACGGTGGTCTAATGGTTAACGCTCTTGCTTTCCAGTTCGAAGCCCGCCGAGTTCAAGTCACAGTATCGGCATCGTACCTTTTTTTTCTTTTTTCTTTTTTCTTTTTTTTTCCATAACCATTGGTTTTTTTTCTGTGTGCTTCTTACATGTGTGTTTCTTTTCTACATTCCCTGCGGCAGTCGAAGCTTTTGCAAAAGAAATGTTCGAACATCCCTTAAGAGGCATTGTCTGAGAAAGCGTGTCAGATGTTGGATATGGGGGGTCAGCGAATTTCAATTAAACTTGCTGTAGAAGTTGACCTTTATGAGTTATTCCAAAATGTGGTTTGACTTGGTTTGCCAGTCTTTTTTCAAAAAATTCAGGGGGGTCCAATTTTTGGCCTCAGGACCATCCAATGCCTCACTAAAATAGTACAGAAAACCCATGGACTTCACAATGGTATGGTATATTTCTACTACTAACCCTCTATCGTAACACATGTGAGATTGTGGCATTGAGGTAATGGGTAGAGAGAGGCCTGGCACTAGTTTTGTCAAAGCTGAAAACACTATCAAAAATGGCACAATTTCAAAACTAAATATTTTTACCTGCCATCCTAGCTAGAATTGGTATTTCAATCATGAGTTACATCATTATTAGTAGAAACAGAAACAGGTTAGAAAAATTTGGGCCATTTAATTTTTGTGGTTTTCTGGACTCATCAGTTAATATCATATTTCCACAAACACTTTTCTTGCTATAATGACAACATATTTTAGCTTTAGCATCTCAAATTACTTTCTTTTTATTCTACTTGATGTCTAAACTTATAAAACAATAGTATTTTAGGATTTTTTTAGGAATTCGTTGAAAACAACTACAAATTCATCAGAACTTACTAGCGTTTTTGCCTTTTTTAATACTCACTTCGCAACTGGGTACAAGTAGAATATTGTGCGGTTGGAATTCATTGGGATCACACTTCAACTGCTAACCGTTCTTCAGCGATGATGAATCCAAGATGGCGGATGTGCTTCAAAATATGCCCATATATTGGGCATATTTTTGGGTCACATGACCAACCTGTACCAGGGGTACTTTCGACGCCATCTTTGATTAGGCGCGTAAAGACCCCTGGGAACGGGGTTGCTCCCGGAGTAGCCGCCATCTTGGACCCTGGTCACGAGGTTGGCAGGAGTCCATTTAATACTTCCTGACACAGCAAAATATTTTGTCAACTGAAAAGTATTCTACTTCTACTTACTTAACATTGATCATACTAACAAGGGTGATACGGATTTCTTGCATTGTGGATATTACCAGCAAAAAATCGACATGACTTCGATGCAGGAGATCAAACAACAAAATTCATGCAAAGTGGACGGCGTGCAAAGTGGCGATAATTTTGCTAAGAACGTTCACACGGCAAGTGTTTTCATATTAACGGAGCCTTGAGGGTTATGCTAGACTTGGGTGAAGACAACAAAATTGACAATTTCAATTTATTTACAAATACTATAAGGGAGAACGTACAGAAGAAAGGCCAAAGCCAGAGACAGACATACATGTACTGGAATGTGAACAAAGCCATGATGTCAACATTGTTTTAGTAGAAGTAGAACCGATAAACTATATAATGTCGTATATGCGTAGGTGAGTACAATGAAGAATTGTTTACTGTAGAACTCCTTAACTCTTCAAATACCACTTACTAGTCTTTTAGACAGCTTTAGTTTAGTTATTAATGTGGCATGTGTAGTTTGAAGTCGAATATGGAGGGTTGTTACAGTATTATTTGATATGTACAGTTGTGAGGCCACTTTTTTACCACCTGAAACAGTGTTTTCCTAAAATACTATTGTTTTATAAGCTTAGACATCAAGTAGAATAAAACGAAAGTAATTTGAGATGCTAAAGCTAAACAAATGTTTTCAATATAGCCACAAAAGCGTTTGTGTGAATATGGCCATTTTGCAAAAGATGATATTAAAATGAGGACAGAAAACCGCAAAATTTAAATAGCCCATTTTTTTCTAACCTGTTTCTGTTTCTACTAATAATGATGTAATTCATGATTGAAATACCAATTCTAACTAGGATGGCAGGTAAAATATTAAGTTTTGAAATTGTGCCATTTTTGGTAGTGTTTTCAGCTTTGACAATTGCTCAAAACTAGTGCCAGGCCTCTCTCTACCCATTACCTCAATGCCGCAATCTCACATGTGTTATGAAAGAGGGTTAGTAGTAGAAATATACCATACCATTGTGAAGTCCATGGGTTTTCTGTATTTATTTTAGTGAGGCATTGGACTTAACCTCCAGATGACAGTATTTTTGATGGTCCTGAGGCCAAAAATGGGACCCCCCTGAAATGTTTGAAAAAAAGACTCTGGAAAACCAAGTCAAACCACATTTTGGAATAACTCATAAAGGTCTACTTCTACAGCAAGTTTAATTGAAATTCGCTGACCCCCCATTTCCAACATCTGACACTGCCTCTTAAATGGATGATAGGTGTCCTAGGCATTTTAAAGGTTATAGAGAACTCCGTTCTAGTAGTCACGTTTGAAATAAAAGCTTTGGCTAAACAATAGAATACCCCGCCACTACAGCTAGATGGTATATTCAGTGCTACCGCGGTCCCGCAGTCAGCTTTATTAATATTCATGCATTGACTATGGGACTGCGGGACTGCGTTGCCACTTAGTTCAACGTCTTACCGATATTAATATTCATGCGTCGACTATGGGACTGTGGGACTGCGTTGCCACTTAGTTCAACGTCTTACAGATATTAATATGTTTGCATCGACTATGGGACTGCGGGACTGCGTTGCCACTTAGTTCATATTCTTCGTTAAAAACACTATATTCTTCGTTCTAAAAAAGCTATCGCGACTGCGGTACCACGGTAGCACTAACTAAATAACATAGCTTCAAAAAGTGGCGGGGTATTCTATAATCGCTGCAAAGCTTTCAAGGGAATGCCGTCAGAAAAAAAAGAGGAAAAAGAAATGGAAACAATATTCGCAGTGAAAAAAAAGATGCGATGCCCATACTGATACTGATACTTGAACCTGGTAAGCAAGAGCGTTAACCATTAGACCACCGTGGCTCTTTGTTACCAAATACAAAGGACGCGTTCACGGCTGATTACCGTTCTTTATTGTAACAAGAGCCCATCTGGGCTTTCACTCGGGCCACATGAGATTGAAGATGAAATACACTTTCATTTGAAATCCTCTTAGTAACAAGTCGTGCTTTAATTCGCCAGTGAGAACGTCATAAAAACGTCTGGTCTATTAATTACTCGGGCTGCCTGTGGCAGCACCGAGTCTTAAAATGCAAGTCGTTCTTTTTTTTATTTTTATTCCGTGTAGCAAGCTTTCTGCGCATGCGTTAAAGGTCAAATTCACACCAATCAGATTGCACTGTGCTGGTCACGCAACAATCGCCAGGTTAATTTATTTACATAATTTAATACAGTAAAGCAAGATGGCGGAGGGCCCGCGAGCAACTTTCTCTCTAACTTGGAGTCTCATCTCTCAAATGTAAGCCAGTTTAATGTTTTATTTAACTTCACTCGTGCGAAAGCCCTCCAACAGGCTCAGGATATTTCAACTGGCGCTATTGTCGGAGCCGAAGGACCGCGTTTTTTACCCAGATGGCCAGTGATTTTATATACGACACGTACGACGACCTGAAGCCAGTGAAAGCGGCCAGGATCCGGAAAGCTATAATTCGAAGAAATAGATATTGGAATCTATAAGCCATCGGCTCGCTGTGCTGCATTTAAAACATCCGAGGAGAGCATCTTATTTTGGGTGAAGGCACTTCAAGACCAATATTATGAGTCTCTTAAAAACTGTCAGAGATTTAAATTTACCGTAAGTTGGATCAGAGATTATTGAGATCAAGTTATTTCGTCTGTTTCGTTCCAGCGAGGATAATGACCTAGCGGAAACGGTACAAGCTGTCGAAGGATTTTACTTATAATCATCCTCGTCTACTTAACAACAGGAATAGTTATGTGCCAAGGCATGGGCAAAGATTGAGTTTCCCAGATTACAGATGAAAGTAGAGAACTTAATGAATGAAGAAACAGAGGTCACGCGCGACATGCTTGAGAACATGTTCAACACTTTATGTTATAATAAGAAAACAAAACAAGTTACAGTCAGCCTGCAAGTTCACAAGTCAATGAAAAACCCCAAGAGCCTGTAGTTTTGGATCAACATATCCTTGAAACTCCAAAAGCAACATACACATGAGTCAAATTCAAACCGGAAGAGACGGAATTCTTTAGATTCTTCACGAGTATTGTTAGCCCGCAATAAGAACTCTCTCGCTGATTTAATGACCTTGATTTGTAACATGGAGGCTGACCTAACTGATATGCGTAATGAATTCTTACTCTCGTCACATCAAAACACGAATCAAGAAACCAAACTCAGTCATTTGGAAGACACATTAGTGCAGCAAGATAATATATACAAGACCGAAATCAAGATGCTGTCATCACGAATATATTATTGACCTAGAAGTTGAAAATGGCGAGTTGAAAGCGGATATAATAAAGCTGTGATCCGACTTTCAACTTAAAAAAGAAAAATCAAGAACACAGAAAAGAAGACAATGAAAAACCAAGGTCACCAGTGTTTCGAGACTACTCAACCTACTGAAGCTTTAGCAACGAATCAGTTTGTTCAAGAGCCATCTTTCTTACATGACAACCCGATCCCTATTCATCAGAATACATTTTCTGTGCTAAATGACGAGAGTTTACAAACACCTGACCGACAACCCACTACTAAAGAAAGGGACCATGAAGTACGGTAGTACGGTTAATTCTCGGGTTCAAAACAATGAATATATGCCTGCTCAAATGCAGTGTGTTAAACGAATAAGTAGTGTTTAAATTAATAGGTCAACATACGAGAAAAACAAAAATATTAAATTACATATATACTAGGGGAGCAGAGAATGAAAGTCACCGCGCTACCGGCCACTCCATTCAGCTAATAATTCTTCCCTTTGGTTATTACTAAGAGGATTTCAAATGAAAGTGTATTTCATCTTCAATCTCATGTGGCCCGAGTGAAAGCCCAGATGGGCTCTTGTTCCTTTTATGACATGACTATGATAACGCAGGATTTGAACAACAGAATACTGGCAATTCAAGTGTATAAATGTAATACAATGCCATAATCAGACTTTGAATTTGATTGAAAATAGATCAAAAACTCGGGGAAATGTCCGGCTAAAACTGTATGAATAAATGTGAAATGAAACATAAATTTCATAGCAAGAACAAAATTGGAATTCCTAATGAGAAAGCTCTTCTAAGTCCGCTTTTCAAATTCACAGACTGTTTCACAGAAACATTTGCGCTTATCGACACAAGAGTTCAGTTGATTAGCGACCTTTCAAATTATTTATTCTGAGGTACGCATACTCAAAATCACAGAGATGTTAAATAAAGCGATAATTAGAAGAAAAAGTACATTAACAGACAAACTGAGAGGAAATTTATTCAAATCAAAAAGAGTTTACTTACAGTGCTTACGTAACTGAATCTTTCGTTTTGGATCTTTTGGTAGTGTTGTTGACAGCATCCCACCTTCGTGCACATATGCACTGAATCGGAATGAAAGTCGAAGCCTACCTCGAACTTAACTTTCAGCTAACCTGTTTCCTTTCATTCCACAATGAATACTAATCTCATAAAGTAAGCCCGTAGCTTTCAATAAATTTGCCAGTGTCTGAATGAAACAGCTAGATCTTTTCCAATTTCTCTCACGAGTCACGGCAGAAGACAGTCTCAAGCTACAAAACTTGAATTTTGATCCTCTTCACAGTAACGTAATTTAACGTCTCAGATATTATACATATGCCCTACTTCAGCTAGCGCTGTGCATTTCAAGTACTTTTTCCTCTCTCTTTGCTGGCAGTTCATGCTTCTTGTTTGTGTAGTTGCCCCAATGAGCCGTAACCAGAAAACAAGCACAGCATTTCAGTTGGCATACCCTGAAAACATCTGCTTAACTAAGATTTGTAAAAATCTTAGCGGATCATGCAAATATTCCGCTTGGCTCAATGAGGGTTTCTGCCGTCAAAGTTCATTTTTTGTTTCAGTTTTCCCCATATTAGCAGACATGTATAATGTCTCGAGCTCTCAATCCAGTAGAAATACTCTGGTTATTCTGTCGTAAAACATGCCTTAGCTGTACAAGACCTGACCCAAATTTAGGTTGTATTGCATAATTGCCCACGATGGAATAGATTTCTGACAATGACTCGTTGAAATTGATATCTCCTTGTCTCGCCTAGTCTGAGAGCTTTGAACTTTCTTATCTGAGCGCGCCTGACGAAATCTAACCTTTGATTATAATTCGATACCCGTTGATATCCAAACGTGTTTGGATATTGTATTTCGCTTACGTTTCTAAATGTACATTGGATCTGTCCAGACAGAGCTGATCGAATGTATTACGGCTCCTGGTTGTTCATGTATTTTTATGGTCAACAAGAGCGCCAGTTGAAATATCCTGAGCCTGTTGGAAGGCTTTCGCCCTCGCGGGTCGACCATTCTGATTTACTGTATTCAATTATGCAAATAAATTAACCTGGCGATTGTTGCGTGACCAGCACAGTGCAATCTGATTGGTGTGAATTTGACCTTTAACGCATGCGCAGAACGCTTGCTACACGGAATAAAAATAAAAAAATAAAAATAACGGCTTGCATTTTAAGTATGAAGAAGCAAAGACCGATACAACGTAGAATTTTGAAATTAGTGGTACAATATTTCGGCTGGCCACACCAGCCTTCTTCAGGTACAATGAAGAAAATTTACATTGGCGTGTATTTTGGAACTTGATACTGAGCTGTCATAAAACAGATTACAATATGATAGATCGTGAAAAAATGTTAAGAAGGTGAAAACAGATATCTAGTATGACTCTTCCCGGATGTTAAGGCCATGAGGTTCGAGTGTTCTCGCCTGTGCGATTAATAACGCTTCTCTAGCCTGCGTTTCATCCGAACAAAACCTTGGTATTGTGGAGTGAACATGAGCATGAGCGAGTTCGAAGTAGCGTGTCAAACCTCAAGGAAAGCAACATCACCCTCGAAGAACGAAATTTTTTTTTCCACGCCTTCTCTTGCCGTTAACAATAGGAAATCTACAATGTTTACCGTCTCGTTTTTCTCGGCCAATGGAAATCCAGATACCGTTGCGCATGCTCAACAGAAAACCGTTCGGATCGTGGCAGAGGTTCTTTTCTCCCTCGTTAGTGGAGCTGGAGAGAGGGTAAGAGCAAAGAACTTCTGCTAGCAGGGTTCCATCAGGACGGCCACGCTGGCAACGCAGCCGACTTAACGGGTTTTTGTGGTACCGTGAGTTTTCCCAGGCTTTTTCTCTTTCGGGTTCGGGACGGGAAAGCCCATAACTTCTCAACTAAGCTTTCAACCTAAGGATTATATATGGTATATATAATATATGGTAGTACCAACGATAAGCTTCCAGTAGAGGGATCCCAAATGGATTCACAGTCTGCTCTTCAATAAGACGTATATTAGGAGGAAAGAAAGAGCAGGCAACTGACGCGTCCAATATTTTCTTAAAAACGTTTCGACCTTTGGTATTCTTCAGTTAAAAAATAAAAATGGTTATTTACAGCAGTAGGGTGCAGCTTATATAGGCGAGAAAGTGCATGCTATCTATAGAAATCGACTAACAATAACATTATGTAACCTGCAACAACACTTACGTAAGGATTAAGTCATTTAAATCTAAAGTAAAAAGGCAATAATTAGCTGATTTCTAGCAATATAGCTAGGTTATAATCCAAAAAGACTGAAAGGCGACTTTCTAAACGCTGTAATGAATCCTATTCTTAGATTTGAATTATTGTCTTTTGTTAAGGCCATAAGGATGAAGTGTATGCAGCTGAGCTGCCCAATAAGCTTCTCTTATTATGAGCTTTTTATCAACTTGATCGAGATCATTGATACTCTAGAGTTTTTCCGCGCTAGACGCTTTCGATACCGTTGAGATACAAATTTACAATATGTTAACCTTGCGCATGTAAATTATGGATTCTCGAAGTATGCGCACGCAACAGGCTTGACGGGCCGGTAAATACTTCACGTGGGCAATCACTTAGTGGTTTCCTATAACCCTCCCTATTATTTCAACCAATACTAAATCCAAGCTGCCTACATGAAGTATTTCTTGGCGGGCCGCGAGTTTTTTTAGCTTTTGTTAGACTCGTTCTGATGCGTCAGCCTTTGTTATTCAAATTATCCAATATTGCGTGCGCATACCTGAGAAAATGGTCTATTAAGCTGAGAAAGGCTTTTCGAACTGGCTTTTGCTCGCTTCTAATCAACTGGTAAAGTTGTGAATCAGGAGAAACACGGCTAGAGTTGTACGAATTGCTTTTTTCAGGTTAAGCGCAGGTTTGATCAAAGAAAACAATGTGATTCTACGCCTACATGAGCGCGAGTTAAATGCCAACAACAAACTAGCCACATAAAACGTACTGATGTTTATTAAACTTTCTCATTACCTTTTTGTCCAGTTTCTTCAGAATATCAGTCATGAGTCAATACTTTCGCTGGCTTTCCTTTCAGGAAACTACAACTCTTCAAATAGAGAAATATGGCATTCGGTTAACAGAGTGCACAATTCTATCACTGTTGGTAACAGCCACCTTTCCTGTCGCCATATCCCAGCTATACGCATTTATAATCTTTCAGATGCTTAAATATATGCTCGACTTTTATACGCTTTCGTGACAGTTCACGGTTAAAGCGTCTAGCCCCACGTCTTTCCCTGTGATATACATGTACATGTAGTCGTCTAATCTGAATTTGTCTGAATGGTGTTAGTAATGGAGGAATTTCTGGCTAGCCTTTGTCCGCAAGTAAAACGGCATCTGCGGGAAAATCAAGTGTCAGGCCGGGTCCGATTGGCTCCATTAGCCGAAAACTTTTGAGCGTCGTGAGTGCTCCCTAGAAATCCAGCTTGAAGAAAGCGAATATGGCCTTGATTATCACAAGATGGAAGTGTCTATGTCCGCTGTAAAATTGCCTCTGAGGTTCAGTTGAAGGAATAAATATTTCATGAGGAGTGATGTCTATGCAGCCAAGGGCGTTAGGGAATTTTTCCCAGGTATTTCGCATAGCATTCCACTCTCTTATACTGGGCCATATCACTGCTTGCTGAAAATGCCGCCACAAAACTAGAATGCCTTGAAACAGTAACGCTGATGCAGTCCGAGGGCTGATATCAAACAATAGGGCAAGAGTGTCTAGACGCGGATATTTTCGAACCCAGATGAATACAAGCAATACCCGATTTACAATATTTAACTTGTACTGTCCAATGCTCCACCTGAGGTGACCTTGCCTTGTTAAGATTGACAGGTGCGGAGCAACCTGATAAACAATGTTAAGAAGTGATTCTGGGGTTTCACCCGTATTGAGCCAGAACAGATAGCGTTGCTCGCACATCAAGGCAAACACATGACGCCCTCCAAAGTTGTGTCCATGGAAATTAGGGAGCAATTGGTCTCTTAGTGTCATTGTACTGTAGAGCGGAGGTGGTATGGATGTAATTACAAGTAAAAGCTGCGGCAAAACGTTCAGTAGTAAATTGACAATAAGCTGTTCTTCCTGTTCTAAGCAAAATACCGGTGCAGGTATAAGTGATATAAGGCGAGTTGTTGCTTGCGCGGCCAAGACGGCAGTGTAAAGACGATTGTCTTCCAGAAAAACAAAAATCCAAAGCTTGTGGCTTTTATTTGATTTTATAAAGGACAGCTAGTCGGGATAATTATGTTTGAATCGTAATAATTACAGGCCATTGTAAAAAGGCCATGCGTTGGGGATATATCATGAAAGGATAAAATTAACGTTTCCGGCTGGGCGGGGTGTTCACAAGTCAATGGAGTTTAACACATAACAAAAACCAGCAAGTCTTTGTCAGGGTTTGTTTATTTGCCTGAATTCGGTTGTTGTGAAAGAAACCACAGCGCAAAATATGGACACGGTGAAATCTAAAAATTACTTGCGTTAGTTTGCTTTAATTGAACGGCGCCATTTAACAATTGCTGATTTGTTTTCTTGTTTGTGATATTTTTGCACTAACAACCAATAATTAAAGGTATCTCGTTGTTCATTGCCAATGATTATCGTTAGGGGAAAGGGCGTGCTCTTTGACTATGTGGTATTATCGCCGAGCAAAATGGTGCAAGAATTCAACTATAAAAGAAACCCAAGTTTTCTTTGATCAAACCTGCGCTCAACCTGAAAAAAGCAATTCGTACAACCATAGTAGTGGAATGGTTATGAAACCCAGCGACCTTCTTTGTTATATGTCTTTCTTAGGCTTACGGCAAAGTCTCACTAACCATGAACTTAATTCATTCGAACCTATTAATTTTGAAATAGGCTCATGGATAGTACGACGTTTGCCGCAATTGAGATCGACCTATTCAATAGGTACGAGTCCAGCATGAGGTTCGAGTACTAGCCAAGTCGAGAAACACGACTCTGGTGCGACTTTACGGCAAACGTCGTTCTTAACACGCGCTGAACTAAATTCATAAATTATGTAAAATAATAAATCAATCATGCAAATAGTATGGTTGTGCCAAAACCGTGAAAACAACATCTACCCCATCTCCCAAACACTGATCCCCCCCCCCCCCTGGCGAGCATGCGCTGTACAAAGGCGATTTCGAAGGCGAAATGGCGGCCTATCGGAAGTAATTGCCGCATGACGCTCTGCCGGAAATGTGTAGTTCGTGCTTTAACGTCACAAAATACATTTGCCTTAAATGCGAAATGCCCTTTTGTAATAAATGCTCAATATTCGAAAGTAATGAAGACGTGTCTGGCTGGAATGCCGGCAGAAGCATTGGCTATTGCGAATGTTGCGATATAGCTCGCTTTGAAACGCTTCTACCATATGAAGTCAAACCGTCCAGAATGTCGTTGAAAACTGCGGCATGATCGACTATTAACATATGTTTCAATGTGTGAATCGCAACCGCTAGAAACACAGACAATAACGCCACTTGCAGAAACAACCTTTGTCTCCTATAACGGCACCGAGTGCTGTGTAGAATGCCATTCTTCTGTATCTCTTAAACCCTAACGCCACTTGCAGTAACAACCTTCGTCTCCTATAACGGCACCGAGTGCTGTGTAGAATGCCATTCTTCTGTATCTCTTAAACCCTAACGCCACTTGCAGTAACAACCTTCGTCTCCTATAACGGCACCGAGTGCTGTGTAGAATGCCATTCTTCTGTATCTCTTAAACCCTAACGCCTAACGCCTTTGTTAGCCCCTTTGAAGTTTGCCGAGTTTCATAACCTTTCCATTCTATTAACTATGGTACAACTCTACACATGTTTCTTCTGATTCACAACTTTACCAGTTGATTGAGCGAGCAAAAGCCGGTTTGAAAAGCCTTTCTCAGCTTAATTGTTTTTTTTCGAACAAAAGACTTGCAAATCCATAATTTGCATGCGCAAGGTTAACAGATTGCAAATTTGCATCTCAACGGTATCGAAAGCGTCTAGCGCGGAAAATCTGTAACGCAGTGAGGAATTTGATTGAAGTGTGCGGCAACCTCGCATACTTTTTTTGTAACCATCTAACTTTGAATTTCCCTGCTAGCAGCTACACTTGCAATACATGAAACGAGATAAACTATATTTGTAGACGAGCAGCCCACTTTCTCTTTAATCTTATAAATTTTGCCAGAACTTTTGAAAAATCACTGATTGTTCCAAAAAGTTGCGGCACAGATCACTTAAGAAGATATTTGTATCATCTGCAAATAAATGGAACTCTAGAATTTCAGAACATTTGAAAATGTCATTAACATATAGTAGAAAAAGCAGTGGTCCAAGGACCGATCACTGTGGCACCCCACATGAAATTGTCTGGTAATCCGAATCAATACCTCTAATAGACACAAATTGTTTTCTATTGCTCAAATAGGAAACAAACCAATTGTAAACGACACCGCGGATACCATAATACTCCAATTTAGTTATGCAGAATTTTCTTTTTTGGGGGGTGGAAGACTACAAAGCTAGTTTTATCAACGTTTAATGATAGCTTGTTGGCATTTAACCAGTCACTAACTTTTTCCAATTCAATATTAAGTACATGTTAGTAGTATAGAAAATAGGGGGACTGGCACAACACCTTTTTGGTAGCCCCCGCTAACCCTACGGATGGCCCCATCCCCCCCAGAAAATTTGTGATGACATAATATTTTCAATTAGAGGTATGTATATATAATGTATACCTGAGGTACCATGCGCGGTGAGAATTTATGCAGTTGGCTAAAGATCGGAGAGCAAGCCTTCTGTGACAAGTCGTGCATAGGTACGTACTGTAAGATCCATTTATATAAAATAAGGCAGGGAAGGCCTATTCCAAGACCTTGTCGCGGGTGCGGAAAGGGAACTCAGAGCACTTTCTATACTTGTGTTGGGTGCGGCTCGGGTTCTCTACGCGTAGAACTATCTAGGAAGAAAAAGGCAGCAAAGCGGCAGTTCTTAGAAGTACTACAGGAGCTGTTGCGTATTCGAAAACCCATTTAGAGATATCAGTTGTCTAGTACATACATATGAAACATGGTTGCTATAGATGAACCTAAAAACCTTACGTTTATCGAAGCACCCAGGGCCATTAAGGGTTATTTACGAGGATGGAAGATGGACGTTTTAGATGGTAATCCTCTAGAAGCAGACCCAGCTGCTTTCCTATCCGGCGTGCGAAAGCAGACTATCGAAAAGATCGATGAAGAGCTACGAGACTTAAATAGCATTAAGGTTCAGTTAGCTTTGAATATAACTCTTCGTCTAGACAAACCTGAGGGTTCAGAATACCAGATAGTTACCTTTCGGAGTTCACAAAAAGTTTTGATCAACAGTTCTGAGACCCGTGGAGTAATTGTAGAAGCGCATGCTCAGATCCATAACTACATTGAGAAGTGGATCAGTAGAGGATCGAACTGGGTTATAGATAAAGTAAACATTCTATGGTTAAACGTTGCTAAGTATCAACCACTACGTGGAGGTTCATACTTACCGCTACCTAAAGAAATCGCTAATAAGAAAGCGGTGATAAACGTGAAAAACTATGATGACCATTGCGCACTTTGGTCGATATGCGTAGCACTGTTTCCAGTCGAAAAAAATCCTCAGAGGACATCAAAGTATAAGAAAGATGATGTGAAATCCGAAGGGGTGGACTCACCAACACCAATCTCACAAATACCACGTTTGGAGAAGCAAAACGAGATCTCTATCAACGTATATGGTTGGGATTCTAATGAAAAGTGCTTGATCGTACATCACATCTCAAAGGAGACTTTCTCCAAGCGCGGTAACCTCTTGCTCATAGAAGACCCAAAGAGTGGTAAGCAGCACTACTGCTGTATCAAGGATTTCAACCGTCTCCTATTCGATCAGACAAAATATAAATGTAGGAAGCACTTCTGCGAACGATGTCTACATGGATATACTACCGAAGCTCTTCTTGCGAAGCACATCCCAGAGTGTAACGGAATTAACGACCGAGCCATACGCATTGAAATGCCCACCAACGAGAATAACAAAGTATCGTTTCAGAATGTACACAAACAGCTCAAAGTTCCCTACGTTATCTATGCAGACCTCGAGGCCTTAACTACTAAGATCGAAGGACCTGCCCAAGACCCCACAAAAAGCAATACGCTTAAAACGGAAGAACATATTCCTTGTGGATTTTCCTACATCGTTGTGTGTTCTGATGGTCATAGCGAACCACCAGTACTATATCGAGGTACGGATACGATCGAGCGCTTTCTACGATGTATCCAAGAAGAAGAAACAAAGATAAAAGCCCAAAAGGCCAAGCCACTATGTATGTCAATGAAAAACAAGAGGGAGTATGATAGGTCAACTATTTGTCATATCTGCCAGAAACCTCTTGGTAAAGATATAGTACGTGATCATTGCCACATTACAGGAGAGTTTCGGGGTGCCGCACACAAGGTATGTAATCTCAAATTACGTATCTTTCCTACTATCCCAGTCGTATTCCACAATTTGCGTGGTTATGATTCTCACCTATTGATGCAATCCATCTCCAAGACAGAGGGCGCTATCTCTTGTATTCCAAACAATATGGAGAAATACATTTCATTCTCACTTGGTAACCTACGGTTCATCGATAGTGCACAATTCCTACTATCTTCTCTCGACAAATTGGCTTGTAGTACTATAGATGCAGCTGCAGACAAATGTAAGCGATGTAATAAGACCGAGCCTGTTGTAATTAATGAGGCTTGGGAGCTAGTGGGGACTTGCCCAAAGTGTGGAGAAGGGAGCATAAAGCAACTCGACCCATCTCGCCTCCCAATAACCACCACACACACACCCACGAATGCACATCTTCTTGGACGCAAAGGTGTCTATCCATATGAGTATATGGACTCTTGGGATAGATTCGCAGAGACTTTTCTTCCACAAAAAGATGCATTCTATAGTAAGCTAACTCTAGAGGGCATATCCCACGAAGACTACGAACGCGCACTAAAAGTTTGGGGGGCATTTAGTTGTGAAACGTTAGGAGACTACCACGACCTTTACCTACGAACCGATGTACTTCTTCTAGCAGATGTGTTCGAGACCTTTCGAACGGCATGTATGCAAAACTACGGGTTAGACCCGGCTCACTATTACACTAGTCCAGGACTTTCGTGGGATGCATTGTTAAAGAAGACTGGAGTGGAGCTCGAACTATTAACTGACTATGACATGCATGCATCTATTCATCGAAAAAGGTCTACGCGGTGGAATATCTATGGTATCTCATCGTTATGCCAAAGCAAACAACCCAAACGTACCCGACTTAGATCCAGATAAGCCAAATAGCCATATAATATACCTCGACTCCAACAATCTATATGGTTGGGCCATGAGCCAATATCTACCAACGGGAGGATTTGAGTGGTGTACGCCAACGGAAGAACGAATCACCCAACACGAAATCGATTCTGACGTAGGATACATCCTCGAAGTTGACCTTGAGTATCCTCGAAAGCTCCACAACTCACACAACGACTACCCACTCGCCCCCGAGAGAATGCAAGTGAATAAAGGTTGGTTATCAGATTATCAAATCGATCTATTCGAGAAACTATATGAAGGCAATGGATCTTTGAAAGTGGAAAAACTCATACCTAACCTATACAACAAAGAACGATATGTGCTCCACTACCGCAATCTACAATTGTATCTATCTCTTGGAATGCGTTTAACGAAGATTCACAGGGCATTACGATTCGACCAATCACCATGGATGGAGCCATACATACGAATGAATACAGAACTACGAAAACAAGCGAAGAGTACATTCGAGCAAGACCTCTACAAGCTAATGAACAATAGCGTTTTTGGTAAAACAATGGAGAATCTACGTAAGCGTGTAGATGTCAAACTAATTCGCTCTTCAGAAGGAGTCAAACTACAACGTTTATTGAATAAACCTAGTTATGCTCGATCCACGATCTTCGACAACGATCTAGCCGCCGTACACAACTACAGAAGTAAGTTACTTTTGAACCGTCCAGTATATGTCGGAATGTCGATTCTAGATCTTTCGAAACATCTGATGTACGACTTCTACTATAATGAGATAAAGAATCAGTATGGGCAACGTTGTAATCTACTATATACTGACACTGATAGTCTATTACTTCACATTGAAACGGAAGACATCTATACAGACATTACCACCAATAAACATCTATACGATACGAGCAATTACGACAAAGATCACCCTTTATACGATACGAACAACAAGAAAGCACTCGGTAAAATGAAAGATGAATGTGGAGGTATTCCCATTGTCGAATACGTTGGACTACGATCAAAGCTATACTCGATCTCGAAAGTAGGTGGTGGCGAGATTCGGAAAGCTAAAGGTACCAAGAAGGCAGTCGTTAAACATCGTATTCGCCACGAACAATACAAAGAGTGCTTTCGAGATAAGAAAGTATTTCGCCACGGAATGGATATGCTTAGAAGTGAAGGTCATAGGATGTATGGAATGCATATGAATAAAATATCTCTCTCGCCATTCGATTCTAAACGTTGTATTTTGGCAAACGGAATTGATACATTAGCCTATGGACACACAAACTTAGATATGGATGATTTTATTTACGAGTTGCTATCTTAGATCGGTTGGATACGAATAGAATTCCCTTTGGTGGTAGTTCAGTATCTGACGGTACGACTTGTAGCTCTTCACGTACAAATCCACGCTTAGGTGGTTTCTTCGAAACGGTTTCTCCTTCTTGCTTCGCAAGGTAGTACAGAACTGGTTGGTTAGGAGATATAGCACTACGTGAAATGATATATGTCTGTAAACTCCACACAGGATCGGTTGCTCGCTTGGTTCCACCTTCCAACTCTCCAGGCGCATAGAGATATCGAACTAAAACGTCGAATGGTAGTCGCTTTTCTTTCAATCCAACAGTTCGAGAATATGTAGGAGTTTTTATGTTTACTTGTTGTATCGCTACAGAATTCGATGGGTTCTTTCCTGTTAGCCGAGTAACTTCGTTATTCATGGCTTTGACGACATCTGGAAGTCGCAATACCCATTCTCTACTACGTACATCCGATCCTTCAGATGTGAGTACCATTTCCTGTGCATATTGATATCCGAACAATCTCTCAGCTAGCGTTCTATTTGCTCGTTCGACAAAACTTTGTGCCCTATGATTACCAGCTTCACCTCGTTGAACTTTCGTACCACGTAGTTCTAAGGTTTCAGACATACGTCCCATGAATTCTCTCCCAGGATCGACTTGCAATGTTTTTGGCCATTCTAGTGGACTACGTTTGTAGATTCGCTCAAATGCCGCAGCCACTTCTCCACTATCTTTCGATGCCAAGGGCTCAGCCTCTTTATATCTAGAAGCTACATCGATTACGACTAAAGCATACTTATATAGTTTCCTTCCACGTCCAGGTCGATCGTGTGGTAGGAATATCAAGTCGGCTTGGTGAACCTCGTTTGGTTTCGATACAGTCCAATGTGGTCGTGGTATGTAGCGTGGTGGTGATAGATATATTTGCCATATGGCTTGCTTTTCCAACCAACTCTTAGCTACGTCTTCTGATACCTTTGCCGCCACTGAGAGTTTGCTAATTGCTGCTCGGCCTTTCCAATAGCCCATAGGGCCGTAGAAGGTATTCGCAAGTTTAGTGTCCATTAATATGTACATACATATATGTGCATTCTAAGCTTCAATAAGCAGAAAAGTTACTACCTATTAGTCGCATTTCATGCGGAGTAATTACCTAGTAATACTCTAGTAATGCTCTAGTAATCTAGTATGTGATCTAGTAATTACGTTAAACGTAAAAAGCTCGTTTTTTAAAAGCATAGCTATAACCAATTCTTATAAGAATCGAGTGGCAACGTATCCAGTCGCGAATACACTACCACCTAAGGCCACCAATTCGGCAGTTTTCCTCGAATTAGATGGTCGATAATAATCTGAAAGTTTAGGCTTTTCCAGTTTCATTTGCAATATGTGATATATATGGAGTTTTCGCATTGCATCGATTCTATCTTTAAGTCCAACGTGTGCGTTATTTTCTTTCCAGTGGTTCCAGGTGGCTTGTGCTTCTAGTCGTTTTTCTCGATTTTTCTCATAGGTTGCCATAGCGGCATTTGCCTTCTCCTGGGCCTTATCATGTCTTACCATCTCTGCGGCAGCCGCATTCGGCCCGCTAGTTGCTTTTTCTATTTCGTGTGCGGCAATACTAGCGGCAGCACTCGTTATGGCGAAGACAAATCCCATAAATATTATCGATGCCATGGCTTCGAAGGCGAGGTAGAGTCGCCCCCGTTACTCAACAGGCTTCCAATACCCTTTGTCCTTTAGGTATTTCTTAGCTGCAAGGCCACCAGATAGAACCGCTATCCACTTCACGAAGTTCAAAATACCAGATGAAGGATCGTTAGTCAAAGGCTCTTTGATTGCTTTTTTTCCGACCCAACCGATGCCTGCCGCAAGTCCAGTCAATATAGTAGCTTCCTGTATTGTGTTCATAAGTTCGTTAACCATCTTATTGGAACAACGTTTACATCGCCGATAATATGTGTCTACGGCGTGGCTTCAAATGCTATATCATGCCTTGAGTTTTTAGGTTACGACCTTTTGGGGTTTCTTTGGTAGCGGCAGCTGAGCTGTCTGTGGCTTCAGCGGAGCTGTGGTTAACTCGTTGCGTTTGTTTGTATTGCTTATACTGATAGTACAAACCCACAAATGCTATGCTTACCCCAATTACAGCAAGTGTGGTATTAGTTGATATCAAACTTGGCTTATCGGTATGACTGTCTACCTGCGCCTGCGTTACCGCCACATTGGCGATATTTTCTTTCCTTCTTTGCGCTATGAGTTTGCCTGCAGCAACTCGTTTTGGATTTGGTGGGGGTTTTACTGGTTCTTTCGTGATGGGATCATTTCGATCTTCGGAATGGTTATCAACTTCCATCTTGTTAAGAGTAATTACTTAGTAGTTGAGGTAACTTCAATACGTTAATTACATTTAAGATTCTTTTAAATTTGAATATACCTCAAGTACTTCATCAACTTCGTTTGCGCTCGGCAATACTTGCGCCTCGGAGTCCTGTTTAGTGGGCATAGAATGGTTAACAACGTGACAAAGGGCACTAGTTAGTGCTACAAGTGGACCTGCTTTGTAGGCCAATCGGCCAGCCAGTGCAGATATCTCGTTTCGGACTAAGCGGTCTTTCTTTAGAGCTTTCAACAGCCTTCGTTGTTGTTGAGAATCTAGAGTCCTCACATATGCGACTACACAAGTTGCTACACTTAGTGCTCTATCCACTAAGCAGTCATTTATTTGCTTCGCTAAGGCGGCTTGGTATCTACGATATAGGCGTTCTATGTCTTTATCAGGTAACTTAGAAATGTCCCCAAGAGAAAAATTCTTCCCTAGATATTCTTTTGTCGTACCAGTCACGGCTAGAATAGAAAGAGATTCCCTATGTTCGCTGATTTTTATACTACGATCTTCATCGGTGGTAGCGCAGTGTACTGCATGGCAATTTTTGCAGGTAGCTCCGATGGCAGCTTTGCTGCCGCTACTGCGGTAGCCGCATTCGGCCCTTGGTGGAGGACCTGTCACATCTATTTTGCCGGATTCAGCTAGTATGTTCATTAATTCGTCATCCAAATCTTTATCCATCTTACTTCAACGTATTGTGACATACCATAGGTGAAGGTATCTCTAATAATGTGAAAAATGGATGTCGCAAACAGAAACATATATGTGCAAACTTAGTCTCAAGTTCTGAAATGAATAGCTTCTTGTCATCTAAGGATATGCTAGCACCGTAGTCATCGAATAGATCCTTTAATCCCGGTGCGCTTGCGATGCGAAATGCCACAATGATTGCGCAATTCTCGCGAAAGTTCTTGCATATACTTTTTTGTGTTTGCGATGAGGCCCAAATCGAAATACCAATGTGGCGTGCAGAAAAGGCTAAATCGGATATCTTATTGGTCCTTCCCTTAACATCCTTGCTTGCCGCACAATCATCAAGGATAATAAGTGTATTTGTTCCTTCGAAAAAACACGCACAGTCGCCTAGGGTTGCATCAATATCGTTCTGAGAAGGCGCTAGGACAATGAAGCGAGGATCTCCCTTACCAACGCCTTTATAGGTTTTATTGTTAGCATAGGTGGGACAAATTAATACGATATATTCAAACTTAAAACGAAATGGACCTCTCAATTGATCGACTATGAACTGAGTCTTTCCGCAGTTTGTGGGGCCAATTATGAGTGCGTTAAAGGGAATTCGTTCTGTCAATGTGTCCATGTTAATGAGTACATTAATGAATACGTCAAGATTACATCAACGAATACGTTAGTGATAAACATTTTGTAGCATTCCCTGTTCAATAGTTGCTTGTGCATCAGAAAGCACGAATATGTGCATGTTCACCTTACCTGAGCCTCCCGCGCGATGAATCCTAAGGCGAATGGATGCTCCAGCATCTTGTTGGGCTAAACCATCTCCATGAACTATACTGGTTTGAGAAGTGCGGCAATCGATAAGTGCAGCAAACTTGTTCTCAAAGAACTTCTTATGCGTCATGGATGTAGCGGCGGCAGCCTCTCCGAAACGCGGGACAAACCAATTCTTTGCGGACTTCCATAAATCCTTTGGTAGCATCCCAAAAGAATGCCATTGACGTGTACCTCGACCTTGGTGATTCCTGGATTTACGAATTTCTCACTATCTCTAGTGCCTGCCACATGAGGATCCACAAATAGAAGAAGAATGCCATTGAGAGAGAGACGAAGTACGTTTATGCTTTCAGATACGAGTGTGTCGGTTCCTAGATCGATCGAGACGGTTTTGAAGTACTCATAATGGTTATACAGAAAGGCTTTACCGCTGGCGTAGGTACTATTGGCCTGCGACGCAAGATCGAGACTTTCGATGACTTCATATTCTAGTTCAATGTTCGATAGTTTGTACGTTCCTACTTTCGTACTGTCGGATCCGACTATGACGTCTATGGCCGGTGCCAGTGTCAAATGAAATGACATCTTATCTCGAATCGCATGTGGATAAAAGACGCCATGGGTTGTGATAACTTCATGATCAATAGGTATCTTATATACGCTACCGTATGCCGCTAGTGTCGCATTATCGGCCGCATTAGACGTAGATGCGTTACTGGCCTTTGAACGAAGTTTGTTCACATTAGCAGATTGAATGCCCCGCTCTACGCTATTCTCTCGTTCTACATCAGATAGGTATAGATCGCTATATACCTGTAGTAGATCGGGTCGACTTAGATCTTCTAATCTAGTAGTTCCCATCCATACGACTCGCTTTGAGACTATGCAACGTCCAACATTGGCCACCAAATAGTTGTCGGCATGACCCCCGGATAGAGTGATATTGGCACTAAGGGCTAGACTACCAGGTACTAGAAGTCTATTTTCGCCTAACGTAGGAACATTAACAATTAAAGTTTCCCCCGGATTGGCTGATGAAGGAGTGAAAGTTACACGATGGAACACACGACTGGCTTTAAGAGATCTACCTTTTCTAGGAGAGTAGTCAGGATGGAGCTTCGTTGATATCATGTTTGTTCCACAATTGAATATATCGCCAATACTAATAGTATATCACATATCAAGTGTTCAATATGGAAGAAACTTTAGACTTCGATCCTATATCTGAAGAAGGTAGAGCCGATGTGAATGATCTTACTGCCGAAGAATGGGCGGAGATTAGACCTGATGATGGCGAGGCAGAAATGGATTGGTGGAATAGAGCTAAGCATAGCTTCAAAAATACGACGAAAAGCATACGCGATAGGTTATGGAAAAATCGTAGTAACTGGGGAACCAGTTCAGCTGAGTATATAGAATTAGTCAATCAAGGTGATGATGCGGAAACGCAGTTTACGGCAGGCAGTAGTACTGCGGAAACGCCATTTGAAAGACTGGAAAGACGGACTGAAAATGCACAGGACCAAATAACTATAAAGTTTCCAAAAGCAGATCTAACGAAGTTCACTGCTAGTTTGGATGACTATGATAGGGTCGTGATAAAACTCAATCGTAAAAATGCTGGATCATACTTACTGTCGGATGCCGTAGACACTCCCAATGTATTACCGAAAACGCTTAAAAACGCTCTTGGACCTACTGCGGAAAAGGAGATTAGTATGAAAGAGGATATGGCCACCGAAAAAGATAAACAAAAGGCCGAGGAAATAAAAAAGATGGATTCATTAACTAAGGGAACTCCAGAATATGAAGTGGCAAAGAATAAAGTAGTAGCACTAGAGGATCAGAAACAGGAGATCGAGGAAGAAATAGAAGCCATCAAAGATCGTATGTCGTTACGAGACCGCATAAAAGCCATCTTCAAGAAACATGGATTTACGGTGATTGGAGTGTTAGCTGTCGCTGGTGCCGTAATTGGTACTGTCGTTAGTATATTGACAAAAGGCTTGGCTTCCGTTGCTAGGGGAGTTGGTGGTGCTTTGAAGGATCTTGGAAAAAAGTTGGCTAACGTGCTACCTGCGGCGATAGGCGCTATTGCGAGTTTCATATTCCGTACAGCTGGAGAAGTTTTCGGCTTCCTTGCAAAGAATGCCTGGCTACTCATTGTAGCTGTGGTCATATTCCTAGTAGAGCAATATAAATCGTCGAAACGTCAGCGCTAACGAAATATCATCCATGAGGCTACGCCGGCCACAATACCCACGATTGCTAAATTGGTTTCGTGATTCGTTGGCGATGCGCCGCGACTTTGTCGACTGTGTGGTATCGTATCAATCGTAGCGGTCGTATCAGTCGTGGCTTCGCTGTCTGTAGCAGGTTTATTCGTCTTTGGTTTCGAGCCTTCCATAGGGGCTGGTGGTGGAGATTTTTCGTTAAGATTGATGTCGTCGTTTATTCCTAAACTGATACCAGGTTTATTTGCCGTTCGTAGGCTGTTTACATACGTAACGCCCTTGAAGATAATCATATAGCTAGGCATTAACAGACAATCCTTCGCAACTGCTAGATCTAGACGAGAACTAATATCCTTAATAGATTCTTGGTATTGGGCTAGAGTGTCTGAAGCCGATTCTATGATGACATTTTCAAACATCGTATCGAATTTATTTTGGGCGGCTGAGGACTTCGATCCTACGATTGGTGAGCCGGTTGAAGCCTGGGATGATAAGACACAAAACAAATATACCATTATTGACGCATTAATTCGGACCATCCCGGCCTTTGTCAATCCTTTCCCATTCTGTGGAACGAACCAGTTGTAGCGCTTCTCATTCATATCATTTCGACGTGTGGTAAGGTCGATTTCATAAGCACCGAACTCTCTTCTGATCTTGTCATATATGACGTAATTCCATGGAACGTTGTTGAACTTATTGAATATGCTTTCCCTGGGGAGTGGGACTCCCAATTCAAACAGTACTCGCCTGATCGTATAGTATACATGAAATCGATAAAAACTCCGAATATTGTCGATGATTGGCGCATTGTCTGAAAGATGGTCGTCGAATGATACGCCACAGCCTGCCGTAGCACACCAAACGGCGAAACATAATTGGTGCTGCCAAAGTTTCATTGGTTCAACATCGAACCACTTATTCGTTTTTCCTATTCTATCGTCAGCATTAGCAATACTGTCTAGCAGGGCATAGCTCGGATCTTTATTTTTTATTTTATCACTAAGATCGAGCCCCAGATCTTGAAAAATATGTCGCGGCTCATACGTAAATAGTCGATCTTTTGCTACGTAGATCCTTAGAGTTTGTACGATTGGGTATATGTCTTTAGCGACGTGTGCCCAGGAAACGGCTGGAACTGGATACTTAAAATCAGTCCTTCTGAATGGAAGTGGAAAACCCATGCCGAATGCGGCCACCGCATGTTTTTGCGTTGTCACGCGTAACGCTTCGTGTAGACGATTTCGTACATCTACTGGTATGAGACCACTTATATTCCAATGCTGCCCACCATCGTAAAACATGATTCTAGTCTCGTATGTAGACTCATCATGTATGTCGGATGCCGTTGTCCTAGCTGAGAACTTATCGAAGTCCGCGTGAGGATAATTTTCCTTAAAGGACGCGAAAGCCTTTGCATTGCGAGGTGCGATATAGTCACCCCAATCACCGTCGAAATGAACTCTCGCTTGGAGACTAGGCATGGTTTCTTATCCTTGGCGCCGGGCCAATCAATCCGTTCGATTCATCCACTTGACTAATCTGTTTGATATTGATACGTATTAAAGTTACGACATATGTTAATATCGTGAAGTAAAGAACGTACGTTAGTACCATAATATGTTAATATCATATCGAAGTAAACTTCAGGCTTTAATATGGTAATCTTAAATGTCACCACTAACTCGACTGATCATACGGTCTACTTTCAAGAACCTATTTACATCCATAATATTTCTCTAATCGAGGTCTCTTTTGAGAACGGTTGGTGGAACCTATCAGAGAAAGCTTCATTCACTTGGAATACCCCAGGTGAGATACGGATTCCTTATGAACTTAAGCCGGGGAATTACAATATAAACATCTTGATGGACGCCCTCAAACCCGCGGTTACTGCTGGTTTATTGGAATTCATAGACCACGACTATAGGAAGTTTTGGATTCTAAAAATTAAGAAACCAATCCTGTTCAGTAAGAATCTCTGCGATTCGTTTAATATAAAGGGTACTCCAGAAGGGAATAATGTGTCACTCAAAGTAGGAGAATACAAACTGGTGGTACAACTTCTTCGCTATGTATATATCTATTGTGATGTGGTGGATCCTAGCTTCTCAATTATTAATGGAAAGCAATCAAACGTACTGGCTATCTTTAATCTCGAGGGCTTTAGGTTTACAGAATCTACTTACAATCAATGGCTTCCCTTGCCCATACGATCTCTAGGGACAAGACGAAACAGCCTTCGCCTGACACTTAGAGACGAAGAAGGAAATATTATAGACTTCCGTGGTCGACCTATACGATACGTATTGAAGATTGAGTACGTTATGATATAACATAATGGCAAGCGATTCGATTCAACTACTTCCAACGGCACCAGGTATTTATCCACCGCTGGCTAGCGGGGCTAGCGGAGATAATTTTCGGTTGCAAACAGTCCGAGATACTCTTTCAGATATCGAAACTCAAGAAAAACACTATGAAGGTGTGCGTAAGAAATACGCCCGCGCACAAGGAATTGTCCATGGTGTCGCTGTGGTAACAGGAGGTCTATCTGTATTATTATCGGGTTCAGGATTAGCAGTAGCTCTAACTGGGTTTGGTATAATAATAGGCCTACCATTCGGTGTTATTGGTGGGGTCTGTGGGATGATTTCAGCAGCTACGACCATTGGGGCTAAAAAGATCGGAAAAAAAGTTTCTAAACATGAGAAAACCGCTATGTTAGCTAAAGCGAAAATTAATACGATTCGCGATCTAGTATCAAAGGCCCTTCGCGATGAAAATATATCTGACTCTGAATACGGCCTCATCCTCGCTGAAGCAGATAAATATGAGATTATGAGGGCTGAAATTCGCCGCAAGACTTCGACGGCCGCGGGCGGTGAAAAAAACATGGAACAAATTCGAGCCGAACTCAAGCAAGAAGTGCAAAAGGAAATGCGAGCACAACTTGGCAGTCTAGTGGGATAAAAATCAAAATGTCCTATGAGAGGAACAAACATGGGTTTTATTTTCACTTTGCTAAGAGCAGTCTTTGCTAATAGCAAAATCGTCGGAACGATGACAGCTGCTAATTCGTATGTCTGGTTCGTATGCAAATTTCGAGACAACAGGTGGGCGATTGTCTGTGGATTTTTTATTTCAAAGTTTCAATCTCGAATTTTCTTACTCACATTCCTATCGCGTCAATCCGCCCCTGTTTTACTCGTTCAAGCAAGATTGGGGCGCTAAGGCATTTCTGGGTCGCTCAGGAATTTTAGGAGGAACTTAGGAATGTATATATCTTAGTACCCTTGGCTAGCAAGCTGTCAGAATGAGTTTTTCGGGCTCTGAGCGTATTTTAATTTCAGTCAACGCTAGAGCTATTTTAGCCGTCTACGTAATTATTACATCAGCTGCGTCTTATATAGCTGAGGTTCTACCGGCTTCGTCAGACGTATTCTCAGCAGTAAGATCGAGCGACATGGAAGGAGAGCAACCGAGAAAACTTGTCCATCCGTTTCTTGAGAAACTTGCCAGGGAAACTAAAGTTTCAAGATCACAAGTCGGGGTAAAGCTTTACAGAAAAAAAGCGGAGAGATCTCGCTTGTTACGGCAGCGAAGAAAACTACGAGAAAGACTCAGAGCCCTGGTAAAAGACCTAGAGACGAAGGAAGCCGAAGTACTGCTCGTAGAACAAGACATTCGGCTGCTAGAAATTGCTGTCAACGAGGGGACTGATGATGAAGATGACTAAGCGATATCTAGATGATCCTTCGTGTAGGAATAAAACACCCGCGGCAGGGGCATGGCTCAAACGATCCTTCTCCGATCTGGTGTCGGTGTTGCTTACAGCACTCGAATAAACAACTCTTACCACAAATAGTTGTCCTGCCTATTGTTAACCATCGGCACTGATTTTGTCCTCGCATCTTATGGCTGATAATATAACGGTACTCATTAATGGTTGCATAAAATTGACCGTTTTTATTGGGGGGTAGTTCTTAGTAAGGGAATAATGGGGGGTTATATGAGGTCTGAATATTCGTTCTCTAGTTCGTACTGGAAGAAGTACTCAACGAGACACTTAACGATACCGTAATGACCATTATCGTAGGCATAACGTAGTGCGTGGTCGGCGTCCGTATCATAATCGAAGGGATAAAAGTACTCAATAATCAATTTAACAACGTCAAGAAAGCCATTTCTAGTGGCCTTGAATAGCATACCACCAACGTCCTCATATAATTCATCATAATCATATTTGGGGATCTGGGAGTGCTTAAAGAGAAACTTGACGATATCGATATTACCATTTTCGCATGCGTAGCAAAATGCACAGGTGATGTGTATGGCTAGTATATTGAACTGGAAGCGCTTAATTAGCCACTTAACGATACCAAAATGATTATTCCTACAGGCATTGATTAGTATGTCCCCATCGTAGTTATACTCGGTTTCATCGTCGTCGTCTTCATCGTAGTAGTATGCCCTAAAATTACCATTATCAGTATGGCTATATCCTACTACGATACCATATTCGCAATCGTATACGTCATCCTCGGAAATATTGAATTTCTTAACCAAATTATCTCTCTCATCATCGTTATGAGCAGACATAAGCCCTAATAGGACTACTCGTCTACGGAATTCTTTGTCTACGTTTTCGTAACGTGCTATAGATGCGGCATCATTTAGCTGTTTTGAAGTCAAAGCAATAGCGGCAAATGATGATGGGCCGGCATACTCTATGATCTTAGTCAAGATTTCTATAGGAAGGTACAATATATTAGCCATAGTATACGGGATGTTTTACAATTTGGTACCTCAGGTATACATTATATATACATACCTCTAATTGAAAATATTATGTCATCACAAATTTTCTGGGGGGGATGGGGCCATCCGTAGGGTTAGCGGGGGCTACCAAAAAGGTGTTGTGCCAGTCCCCCTATTTTCTATACTACTATGTTCAAGGTTCCGAATGTTTGTATCACTTAAGAAGATATTTGTATCATCTGCAAATAAATGGAACTCTAGAATTTCAGAACATTTGAAAATGTCATTAACATATAGTAGAAAACCAATTGTGAACGACACCGCGGATACCATAATACTCCAATTTAGACAAAAGTATGCTATGATTAACAGTGTCGAAAGCTTTACTTAGATCTAGGAAGATGCCACAGGAATAAATGCCTTTGTCTATTGCACATTGGATTTTATTAGTTAGAAGAAGAAGGGCATGAGTAATAGAATGCTTTGATCTAAATCCAAACTGTTTATGATAGATAATATAAAATTTCTCTAAGTAACTTATAAGTCTTTTATACATTACTTTTTCCATTATTTTATTAAAGATTGATAGTAAAGAAATGGGCCTGTAGTTTGAGACAATGAAGCTTCCCGAACAGCCCTTCTTATGAACTGGAATCACTTTTGCTATTTTGAGTTGATCTGGAACTGTACCCGAAGAAAACGAGTAATTGAAGAGCAACTCAAGAGGGTAAGATATAATTGACTTTTAAGTCTTTAAAAAACAAGCTGAAATACTATAAGGGCCACAAGCTTTAACTGTATTGAGGGAGGAAATAATATCCTCAATTTCTATGGTAGAAACAGGCAGGGGCGTAGCTTCCTGTACGCATATATGCACGTGCATACACTTTGAGACGAAAATTCCCTGTTTGACCTTGTATTTTTTTACGAGAGGGGGCCCTTAAAACCGGTAGCTACTGCACTTGTGCGTACAACTTGAAAATGCCTAGCTACGCCCCTGACAGGATATAGAAGAAAGCTAGTCAATTGAGATTTGTCTAAGTAATACTTAAAGGATGTAGCTGATATTGGGATAGTTGAAGCGAGCTTATTGCCAATAGTAGAAACAAAATTGTTAAATTCATTAACAATGTCTCTGGCATTAGTTATTTCCTTTTTATCTTTCACAAGTTTGCATGGGAGAGAAGATCCTGTTGATTTTAGAGTTATGATCTGTCTAATCCCCTTCCATATTTCTTTGGTATTAGCCTTATTAGTTATGAAATATTCCTTGTAATAGTTTACTTTGCTAATTCTAATTAAATGATTTAATCTATTTCTGTATAATTTAAATTTAGAATGGTTGTAATTATTCCTTTTTCTCAGAAATTGTCTATACAACCTATTTTTTATCTTAATTGAATTTCTCAAACCAGCTGTAATCCAAGGCTTTTTATAAAATTTAGCTTCTTTCCTGGATAAGGGCTTTAGTGGTGCAGTTCTATCAATAATATCAGTGATTGTACAATAGAATGTATCAAACATTTGAGTCACATTTTGTGTTCCATAAAAAATGGTAGACCAATCAAGTGAACTGAATTCATTAATAAAGGATTCTTCATTGTAATTGGTGTAGTCTCGTTTGTAATTTTTTTCTTTGCGATGAGATATCCCCAGTTCATTTACGATGAGAAAGTTCGGTAAATGATCGGTTAAATCATACAGCAGATTGCCACTGAGTGTCTAAAAGTCAATTGAGTTAAAATATATGTTATCTATTAGTGTTGCTGAGAAATATGTATTTAGAGTATTAATAAACTCTTCAGTAAGAGCCAATGGCTTTCATAATTTATTAAATTTATATTGAAGTCACCAGACAAGACACGTGCACATAGTTTACCTGTCTGGTGAATTCTTTCAATAACTGAGTAGAGGCTAATCAAGAATGTCTCAAGTTTAGAATTTGGGTGTCCATATACAGTACCACACAAGATATGTTTTACCTTGTTTGCATTCAATTTCTATCCATAACATTTCATACTCAGTGGTACTGCAGCTGAGATCATGTCTTACACTAAATTGTAGATCCTGTTGTATATATAGAAACCAACTCCACCAGCTCTTTGTGTTGAGGGCTGGGAAACAAATGAATAGCCTGGCAGTGAAATATTGGTAGTTGGACTATTAGAGGCATTGAGCCAGGTCTCTGTTAAGCTAATGGCACTAAAACTAAAATTTAATTCTTCTATAGCATCTGTGATAAATGATCAAAGTTTGCTTGTATGCTCCTAATATTGCAATTTAGAATTGAAAAAGCTTTTTTTGAATTTTGCAAATTAGGAGAACTATGAAAGTCATGAATATTAAAATAATTGAAATTGACTTTAGATGGGATATTATTTTCAGGATCCTTATCTGCTAGATTTGGAATATTTCTAATTTCTGATAGAGTTTGAAGGGTAGGTAAATTTTCTAGGTTGGCATTCACTATATATATTATGGGAACACGATTAAGCACGCTGTATTAGAGTTAAAAAGAAAACTTGAACGTTCTTGATTATCTATAGAATGAAATGGAAAAGTCGAAATACTACAAGGCTGGCAGAGCCAATGTAAATTACTGGAGTAGTATAGAAAGTAGCGGTCCTGGCGCAGCACCTTCGTTTTCTCAATGCAACCCCATCCGATGACCCCCTTCCCCCAACGCATCGTTTGGACCTTGTTGTACCAAATCCCAACTTATTATCTCTCGAGTACCATAGATGTTGTAATTTGGTACAACAAAGCCCAAACAATACGTTGGGGTTCGGGGGCCATCAAACGGGATTGCATTGAGAAAACGAAGGTTCTGCGACCAGGACCGCCACTTAGTATACTACTATTGTCCACATTATTGTATTTTGACACCCAATTAGAGGAGGACCTAGTAAAAGGTATTACACTATGTTAACATTCGTTCGAGCACCAAGGACCATTAAGGGCTATTTACGAGGATGGAAGATGGATGTTCCAGATGGCAACCCACTAGAAGTAGACCCAGCCGCTTTCCTAGCCGGCGTGCGGAAGCAGACTACTGAAAAGCTTGAGGAAGAGCTCCAAGCCTTCAATAACTTTAAGGTTCAGCTAGCTTTGAACATAACTCTCCGGCTTGACAAACCTGAGGGTTCAGTATATGAGACAAGTACCTTTCGGAGCCCGCAAATCGTTTTGACCAACAGCACCGACATTCGTGGGGTAATAGTAGAAGCACATGCTCATATCCACAACATCATCGAGAAGTGGATCAGTCGAGGATCGAACTGGGTTATAGATAGAGTCAACATTTTATGGTTGGACATTGCTAAATACCAACCACTGCGTGGAGGTTCATATTTACCACTACCCCCCGAAATCGCGAAAAAGCATGCTGTGATCAACGTACGGAACGAAGGCGATGACAATTGCTTACGTTGGTCACTACGCGCAGAAAAGTTTCGAGTTGCAAAAGACCCCCAGAGGATGTTGAAGTACCTAAAAGACGATGGGTTGAACTTTGATGGGGTGGATGCGCCAACACCAATCTCACAAATACCACGCATAGAGAGGCAAAACGAAATCTCCATCAACGTGTATGGTTGGGACCCAAAGGAAAAGTGTTTGATCGTACACCGCATATCAAAGGAGGCCTTCTCAAAGCACGTTAACCTCTTACTTATAGAGTGCCCAAAGAGCGGCCGGCAACACTACTGCTGGATCAAGGATTTCAACAAACTTCTATTCGACCAAACAAAACAAGAACATAGGAAGCACTTCTGCGAGCGTTGTCTACATGGATATACCACCGAAGCTCTTCTTGAGAAGCACAAACCAGAGTGCAACGGAGTCGATGACCGAGCCATTAGCATCGAAATGCCTACCAACGAGAACAACAAAGTCTCCTTTCAAAATATCCACAAACAGCTCAAAGTTTCCTATATTATCTATGCAGACCTTGAGGCTTTAACTACTAAGATCGAAGGACCTGCCCAAGACCCTAAAAAGAGCAACACACTTAAAACAGAAGAACATATTCCCTGTGGATTTGCCTACATCGTTGTACGTTCTGATGGTCATAGCGAACCACCTGTACTATATAGAGGTACGGATACGATCGAACGCTTTCTACGATGTGTACAAGAGGAAGAGGCGAAGATCAAAGACCAAAAGGCCAAGCCGTTACGTATGTCACCAGAAAACTATAGGGTTTATAATAGATCAACGACTTGTCACATTTTCCAGAAGGCCTTGGTTGGTATAGATAGAGTACGTGATCATTGCCACATCACAGGCGAGTTTCGAGGTGCCGCACATAGAGTCTGTAACCTCAAATTGCGTATCTCACCCACCATTCCAGTTGTATTCCACAACTTGCGTGGATATGATTCTCACCTATTGATGCAATCCATCTCCAAGACAGAGGGCGATATCTCCTGCATTCCAAACAATATGGAGAAATATATTTCATTCTCACTTGGCAACCTACGGTTCATCGATAGCGCACAATTCCTACTATCCTCTCTTGACAAATTGGTTTGTAGTACTATAGATGCAGCTGCAAACAAATGTAAACGATGTAATGAATTTGAGCTGGTTATCATTAACGAGGACTGGGAGCTAGTTGGGACTTGCCCAAAGTGTGGAGAAGTGAGCATAAAGCAACTAGACCCGTCTCGCCTCCCGATAACCGTTACACATACGCCTCTCAATGCACATCTTCTTGGGCGCAAGGGCGTCTACCCATATGAGTACATGGACTCTTGGAATAGATTTACAGAGACTTCTCTTCCACCAAAAGAAGCATTCTATAGTAAGCTATACCTAGAGGGCATATCCCACCACACTTCGTACAAAGTCCGTATCTCGTACGGCAACCACGACCACACTTTGGGCATGGGACGAATTGGGCGCTCCCTCTTAGTATTTGAAAGTTGTGTTGAGAACAGTACTCTGATATCTTAGAACACTTCCTTACGCATTTCGTGTCCTTCCCTCGCATCAACCAATCACAAGTTATTATCTCAGCCATCTTTCGATATATACCTTATACTAGCCTTTCTCTAATTGCTGTTTAAGTGAACAATAAATGGGATTGTGCGATATGTGTGTTCGAGTGTACCAAATTACAACATCTATGGTACTAGAGAGATAATAAGTTGGGATTTGGTACAACAAGGTCCAAACGATGCGTTGGGGGAAGGGGGTCATCGGATGGGGTTGCATTGAGAAAACGAAGGTGCTGCGCCAGGACCGCCACTTTCTATACTACTACTGGCAGTGATGCGATTATAATCCTTAAGAGAAAGGGAAGTGCATTTTAAATAGAAGAACAATTAGCAGGTAGAACAATAAAATTTCCTGGCATTTCTCCTTATTAGTTTGCTACAGCAAGAGCAATAGATCCTACCTATATCCTGCATTACTGGTACTTATCAGTCATGTGTTATGGGCTACCTGGCCATAGCCTTGAGAGCTGGAGCGAAGCCTCTGTAGCTCCTTTAGAGTTGAGATCCGCACAGCAGGGCTTGACTCGTCCTTGCGCAAGAATATTGTGCCATAGCGAGTCCAAATGAACTTGCGAGTATCAAGGCAGTCTTTAAACAGCTTTCTTCTACGAGAGGTCAAGCTTTCCTGTATGTAAATCTGTTGTCACTGCGAAGGCCGATATCTGCGACAGTGAAACTCTTCAGCTTTGACCTGGGCCCGTAGAGCTCGTCTCGAATATTCCTGTTGGTGAACTTAACCACAAGTCCTGGGATCCACTGTTAGCCACCAATGCAGGGAGTCTGTGACTTATGTATATCGGTAGCTGTTCTTGGGGTGGGGAATTTGACACCGAATGGGAGGGGTGGGGATTTGAACAAGTTGTCTCGATTTCGAATTCATGTTCCGTTTTTAAATTTATTTCACCTCAATATACCTTTTTATTATTTTACAATATATTATTATTTGCTCTCGTCCTCGATCGAATCATGGAGGACACTTTCATATTAGATACATTTAAAGGACAAAACTCCGCTTTTGTGAGTGAGTGGCTGAAGAAGAAGGGACTCCAAAAGCTGTGTGCTGTGTTTGAAGGTATTAAAATGTAAATGTAAATTGCTTTTGAATATTTATAAAAGGCTCGACATGCTAAACAAATACCTGGGATACAAGGTCAAGGGCCTGCTGACTGATATTGAATGCTTTTAAGTTATTATGGAAGCTGATGTTTTATAGAGGTTGCCCCTCCCGTGACAACCACAGCTCGAACGTTGCTTTATTTAAAGGGGCTGTGTCACGGTAAGACTTTACATTCGTTTTTCCGGGCCGGAAAGAGCTATTTCCACCGATTTTGATATGAACTAACGAACCTCTCGGCCATGTGGGATGCATAAATTGAAAGCAAATATACAAAAATGACTAACAAACAGTGTACATAAAAAGTCTCCAAGGAAATTATTGAAAATCCTTTCACTCAAGCATTGAGGGAGGGAAGTTTAATTGTTTGTATCCAATTAACAGCCACTAAACGAGCGATTACTCGATACATGCGCAGTACCATGACATAGCCCCTTTAATACTGTGTTGTAGTCCATTTGAATTTTAATATATTTTATTCTCAGTCACGAGTCTCACAAGAACTTTTTGAAATTCGTTTGAAACCAGTTGTCTGCAGCTTATCTAGCTATTTTAAGGCGCCTACTATGTCTTTTGACGTAATATTCTAGAAAGCTATTAGCTGTTCGGATATTTTAGGTGGAAATCGCGTCAACCGAAAATACTATGGCAAAATATTCCCGGCCTACGAATTTGTTAGTAGTCTAGAACAGAAACAAGAATTTTCTAGCCCAAGTAACTTCATGTTGCAAAGTTTTGTGGAGGTACGATTTTTTAGGGATTCTTTTTTCCTTTAGGGAATGAAAATGCGTTGTTCTGACTCTATTGATCAGACGAATTGGGACTTACGAAAATCTTTTAGTCTCCCTTTTCTCCTATAATTTTCTAGGGATTGAAAACAAATTTTCTAGCCAGTATTTCAGAAAACAATTTTCTATGGACAATTTTTTCAAATCCGAAAGTTTTAGGCTACCTTCCCTCCCGAACAGCTTTTTAACCGAAAACTTCGTTGGGTGCCCTGTGTACATGCGTGTACCGCAAGTGGGCAAACCATGCTAGGAAACGGGTTAAAAAAACATGTTGTACCGTACTTATAAACTAACGCCCAAAGCACTTTGAAAAAGATTTCGAGATACTACTAAAGTACAAATTGTATAAAGTTCTGCAACGTTCGATTTACGCATCAGTCAATTGAACCCCGGGATTAAACCCCAACCACCGACCTCCGCGACTTCAGTAGTGGGGTTAACCGGGCCTAAGGCGGTGGCAAACCTCTTTAGCACCTCACTTTCTTTGGATTGGCCAGGAAATTAACGCCTGGAGACAATCTACCGCTGATTTAACATTGTATAGCTACGAGGGAGAAGTAAATGTACGTGCTCTAACAGGGCACAGTTTTGAGCATAGAACTGATTCGTTTAAATAGCGTGGAGTTTTACATTTTCAGAGCTCTGAATTAGTATATAGGTATTTCTCGGCGAATGTAGCGATCATGCATTTAAATGTAAACCACTCTCCAGTGATCGTAGCGATCAACTTATCCCTGTATGGATTGCGAACTGCTCAAAACATGTCTCAGATATTCATTGATAACGGAATGCAATTTTTATGTTTTTTTAACAGGAACCTAGTGTTTTTTGGCCGGGGATATGATTGCTATGTTGTTGCTATTTAACAAAAAGGTTTTGTAATCAAAAGTTTGTTGAGTACGTATTGGTCGGCTAGGTTTCATGTAAGTAAAATGAAACCTATATTGAACCAGCAGTTTGTCTGTATCCTTTTTAGAACTTTGTTTCAACAAGGAACAAGTCGCATCGCAAAATAAAGGTGTGCTACAACTGTCTATTTAAAAAAAAATGCGGTGTAAACCACTATGTCCCGGGGGTAGGGGCATTTGATCGCCTAATACGACGATGGGGTGGGGAATTTGAACAACATTTTTTGCCCGGGGGACGCCCGGGGGTTGCCGGGGGGGGGGGGGGGGGGGGGGATGGTGATGTTTCGAATTGATCGGTACATTACTGATATATCAGACACATCGATTTCGATATCTACAAGGTTGCCGATTGACTGCACTATCTCATCGGTGTTCTCTGTAACTTGATGGGGCACACCTGTGATCTCTAGACATTCGCAACGGGCATATTGCTCTTGTTCGTCTAATTCCGTTCAAATCACACTGCAGGCTACCCTGGATACCAGAGGCTCGAAAAGCAAAACAAAACTCGTTCGGGGAATCAAAACTCTTTCGAACGCGGTACATTACAGTATATTCGTACCTGAGCCCCTCTGGAACCAGGGTAACTGCAGGCCCGCCATCGTATTCCTCAGCTGCAAGTTTGCATTTGCCAGAGACTTGTTAGCTTCTTCCATCTTTGAAACTCTGTCCTTAAACTCATCGAACCCATTACTGATAAATTCCAACGAGTTGGCGATTGGATTCAGTTTTGCACTCAATTTGATTTCCAAAATGGCTTCGGCAGTTATGGGCTTTCCCGTCCCGAACCCGAAAGAGAAAATGCCTGGGAAAACTCACGGTACTACAAAAACCCAAAGTCGGCTGTGTTTCCACCGTGGTCGTCCTGATGGTGTAGTGGTTAACGCATCGGACTAGTGTGGGTTCGAATCCCACTCAGGGCTTATATATTTTCTCTTTCGCCTTTATTCTGATTATTTATATTAGGGACGGGTTTCTTCTCTCTATATACTTAAAATATGTACTGTTTAAAACACTCACAGCAGTGTTTTATCAAGTTTAAGAATTCGAGGGCGAAGCCCGAGAATTTTTAGACTTGATAAAACACGTGCTGTGAGTGTTTTAAACGGCTTCAAAAACGCTTCAAGAATGCAATGAAAGAAAGTCGCACATCTCAAGGGAATGGTTACTTAATGAACCATTGAACCTTTGTATTCACAACGCCATGCAAAATATTCGAGTAATCACCGCCGGCAATTACGAATATCTCAAGGGAAGGACATGAAGAAATTACCATACTATGTTGTTTGAAGCGGCGTTTCGCAATGCAAGAATAACCTGCACTTTAAGGATTTGGTGTCGTAGTTTACCTCGATAAAGTTCAAGACTTGGAAAGCGATGTGACTGACATGACGGCAGACTCTAAAGTTTTGGCTCCGGCACAAAATATGTAAGTTTAATGCATGTTTTTATTATTTTACGGCTTTGAGTTTGGTTTTAATAATTAAACTAAACAGTGGCTCGGTAAACAAGTAATGGTAGTTGGATAACTTCATTTTAAAAATATTATCTGTGTATCTCGGTAGTCTGCTGATATTAGTAAATTTAGTGCAAAATTTTTTTTCTAGGTACCTTATGTTCCGTGCACTTTTTGCTATCTTTGGGTCTTTATCAGTGAATTCTTAATTAGGATGAAACTTTATATAAAATTTCATGTTCATTGGTATTCTTGATATAAAGTCTTCATCCTAATTTGCATTCTTTTGTAATATCTTTGTACCCCATATTCCCCTGGTACCGAAATCAAAGCCCTCCCCGGGCTTTTTAGAATGATGAGATTTTATCAGGTATAAAGGAGCATGCACGTGACTGATTTGCTTCATCTGATTGGACAAAATGCTCATTAATTATTCATGAATTTTTGAAATATATATATATAACTTGTAAGAAAGGTCCAATGTCTAATGCCAACGGATAGTCCAGCTACAAGGATCCAAGGATTCATAGACGGTGCTTTGCAAGGAGTTAAATAAGATTAATAAAAAAGGCAAAGACCGTCAACTTATAACTGTAAAAAAAATATTTTGAACGGTTCGGCCATTCAGCCTTCTTCAGCTAAAAAACATGGAAAATGCGTGGTACAATATGTGTAAAAAAGATTACATAATGCTATTGTTTAAAAATTCACTAACTAAAAATGCTGTACAAGGTATTATATATATACAGCAAATTGCAAATATTATGAGGTGCCCAACATATATCAACATATCGGGTGCATTATGGGAACGATTTCCCGTTACTGTCCCGCACAGAGACCGATGCGACAATGGCTACGTATACGTACTGTTAATGTTCAACTAAGGGTTTTGGATGTAGTAACTAAACGAAATTTTCCCAGTACTAAACAGCTTTTAAATGTCGTATTTAGTTTTAAAAGCATCATCCGGCAATAATCTCCGCAGTTATGAGCGCGTAGATTATTGTCGCGGTTCGTGACTAGCGCGCTGGCTATTGGGAACGCCTAGCCCAGAGTACTAGATGAAGTAAATAAAAAAAAAAATTATATTATTAGCCTCATTATCTAAGGTGCAGACAATTTCAAGCCCCTCTTACGAAAAGCCTTCCAACCTTTACCTACAATATCGGGCCGTGTTCAACAAACAATAACATACAAAGGAGATACTGAAATGTAAATTCAAGGCACGCACGAATTTCTAGACTTAGGACGCAATTATTTCTAATTATTATTTTTTTATCCAATGGCAATATTTGTCCAAAAATAGTAGTAAGTAATGCGAAAAATGAAGTCATTTGTGAATTTTAAAAAGCATGATTCATTGGAAGGTTTGATATTTGATCTAACGTTATAACAGGCTTTGTAATTATCATATTTTCGCTAATATGCTAATGTTTTCGTTTGCAGTGTCGACGTTTTCATAACTAATAAAACCTTAGGAAACAAACTTTTACTTCAGAAATAACATTTGAACCTTCTCGGATGATAAAGTGGGAAAGCACGGCTTTATTTACATGTATTTCCGTCAAGTATTCTCAGCTTTAGCCAGCGCGCTAGTCACGAACCGCGACAATAATTATCTAATCTACGCGCTCATAACTGCAGAGATTATTGCCGGATGATGCTTTTAAAAACAAGAGGCCCTGATTGGCCTTAACTCGGGCCACCTATAAATAGGTTAATACATGGAGTTCTAGTAATATTTTTGTGTCCTACATGGTTTGTGCTAGGGGACCGGATAATTCATTCACTTCTGATGCTTGTGATAATTTATATATAATGCAATGGACCTTTTGCAGGAATGCAATAATGTGGCTGTACTAGATGGCAAACAAATATTTAAAGGCACTTGTACGAGATTGGTAGTATTATTAGCAAAACCTGTTTGTAAATGCTATTTTCCACCTTCTTCCAATTCTCCACCTCCAAAGGTGGTCACGATCACTTACAGGAGCTTCTAATTACAAAGTTTTACTAAAAATTAAAACCAGGTTGGATAAGGGTGGTCGCTGAAGGGACTGGTCAGAAATTATCAGGGGAAGGAGTTGTGAAAGGGGAGGATTGTATTTTTTTGACTCCCCAAAACTGGAGGGTCATAAATAATGGGCAACTGAAAAAGGATTGGTTATAAGGGAGAAAGGGTCAAAATATTTCATACTAATTGTCCAGGGAGGGTTTTACAGTTTTAGACTTTTTTTATCTCCACCCCACCCCCTCCCCCTTTGCACCTCCCCTGCTAATTTTTGACCAGTCCCTAATGTTTAATAAAATATTGTGTGCATTGATTTCATGCATGTAGACCACTTGGAAAATAAAATTAACTTTATTTAAAGAGGGTAACACCAACTAGTACACACATAGAAATGCCTAGCCTCCCCCACAGTCATTTTTAGGGGCTAGATATGAGCCCCTAAAAACAACTGCGTGGGGGGGGGGGGGGGGGGGGGGGAGGCTAAGAAATGCGTGGCCCTCCTTGTAATTAAAAATTCGAAACAAATGTAGAACATGATTTAGATTAATATCAATTAAAATATGTCACTAATTAAGCTAAATATTGTCTGTTCATGACTGTAATAATAATATCAGTATACAAGTGAATGCATATAAATTATATATCACTTCAATTCGTTATCTGAAAACATAAAAACATAAATACTTCTGAAATACTATAAAAGTAGATTGGACGGATTGGGTTAGGCTTGAAGGATCAGTAATATGCCCCCAAGAGAGAAATGCACAGGAAATCCCATTGTCCCAATTTCAAAACCTAAATTATTCTATTTTTTTACGGTGGCCCATAAGTGCACACCGAATTCCAATCTATACACCGAATTAGAATTGCTCACACCGAATTCCAATGACTCACACCGAATTCGAATTGCTCACACCGAATTCCAATGACTCACACCGAATTCGAATTGCTCACACCGAATTCCAATTGCTCACACCGAATTCCAATGACTCACACCGAATTCAAATTGCTCACACCGAATTCAAATTGCTCACACCGAATTCCAATGACTCACACCGAATTCAAATTGCTCACACCGAATTCCAATGACTCACACCGAATTCAAATTCGACCTGGCCTTCCGTATGGAGTCTGGAGCCTGGGCCCAAGAAACGAACGCAAGTAGTCTTGGGACACCACTGCATGCTCGCTCTTCCCGCGCATTTGACTTCGTGTTTGCTTTCGGTGAAGTCATGTTTTGTACAAGATGTGGAAACTACGTATATTCTGAGTCAAATTATTGCTCAAAATGTGGTTCAGGTACGGTTGATACTGTGGTTTATTACCTTTTGCAGCATTCATGTGTTGTAAATAGACTAATGAGTGAACATATAGCACATGTAACCACTAAAGCCAAACAAACGTATAACCTTGGGTGTCATAAGACGTAATTTTAGACATACATCTAAACAATGCAAATCTAGATTATATACTAGTATCATTAAGACATTAGACCCCAATTGGAATATGCAAATACTGTTTGGTACCCTTATCTTGAGAAAGACAAGTATAAATTGAATATGATTCAAAGATCTGCAGCCAGACTATGCTGTAACGATTATTCTAGGAATCCTGGATGCGTAACCCAAATGCTAGGCTAGTGTCAGCTAGGTGAACTAAAATGGCCTTCAATCATAAGCCAAAACAAAGTAGCTCGTCTATGTATGTTTCATCGTATATACTACAACTCAATTGATCTAGATAAGACATTATATTTAACTCCTATAAAGAGAGTTACAAGAGGCTGCCATGCAAATTCTTTAAATAGACCTCACTCAAATTGTAAAGTCGATGAGTTTAGTTTCTTTCCCTGGACTATTAAAAAATGGAATAATTTGCCATTTTATATTGTAAGCATAACAGATCATCTTAAGTTTAAGATAGCTCTAAAGGAACACCTTATTGCCTCTGGCGAATGGTTTTAATACCAATTATTTCTTTTATTTTTAACTTAAGCAGACTTATTACTGCATTTACATATTAGACCTTATTATGTCTAAAATTACGTCTTATGACACCCAAGGTTTGTTTGGCTTTAGTGGTTACATGTGCTATATGTTCACTCATTAGTCTATTTACAACACATGAATGCTGCAAAAGGTAATAAACCACAGTATCACCGTACCTGAACCACATTTTGAGCAATAATTTGACTCAGAATATACGTAGTTTCCACATCTTGTACAAAACATGACTTCACCGAAAGCAAACACGAAGTCAAATGCGCGGGAAGAGCGAGCATGCAGTGGTGTCCCAAGACTACTTGCGTTCGTTTCTTGGGCCCAGGCTCCAGACTCCATACGGAAGGCCAGGTCGAATTTGAATTCGGTGTGAGTCATTGGAATTCGGTGTGAGCAATTTGAATTCGGTGTGAGTCATTGGAATTCGGTGTGAGCAATTTGAATTCGGTGTGAGCAATTTGAATTCGGTGTGAGTCATTGGAATTCGGTGTGAGCAATTGGAATTCGGTGTGAGCAATTCGAATTCGGTGTGAGTCATTGGAATTCGGTGTGAGCAATTCGAATTCGGTGTGAGTCATTGGAATTCGGTGTGAGCAATTCGAATTCGGTGTATAGATTGGAATTCGGTGTGCACTTATGGGCCACCGTAATTTTTAGTATTATACAATTTTCTGATGATGGTCATTCCATTTTTCGAGTCAGCTCTAATTCAATTTTCTTTTTTCTTCTTTTGACAGTCCTACATTTGTCTCTTTCTTCAGTATTTCAAGTTGACTTTTTCGACATTTTTTTCAGGGCAACAGTGTTCGCTTGGTAAATAAATCTCCAAACCCAATTCTATTTATGATTGTTCTAATCAGTTTCAGTATCTGTGTATAGCTCTACCAATTCCAAACCTGCCCATCCCCCAAGGGTGGGGGTCATAAGTGGGGCATTTGACTGAGTTTTTGTCCCAGGGGTGAGACATTTTGGAGCAAACAAAAGTTGGCAGGGTGGGGAATTCATTAATTGTAGAAAGAGAGTCAAAATAGCGAATTTGATAACATATTTGCACCCGTACCAAAGCCCCACCGTGGAGCATTTGACCCCACAGTGGGGCATTTGCAACGTTCTGATGCCCCACAAATATCCAGGGGAGAGGGGCAGGTTTGGAATTGATAGAGCCATAACTTATATAATTGTACTCTCCAGTATCGCTTTACACAACAAATCCTGATCTTCTTTTGACAGTTTCACATCCAATTCAATTTTAATTCGGTATTCTCGGTTTGTAAGTCATACCCAGTTCTGTTTTTGGGTATAATTCGTAGTAAATTCGAATGCCTCTCTGTATCTTCCGAGTTCTGTTATTGTTTTGACGATCGATTTTAACTTTTTCTTCTTGGTCTCTATAAAGTCACATACAATTCAACTTACGGACGATTTCATTTCCAGTTTCGAATTACAGTCACCATTACACTTAATAAAATTTTAAAAGTAGGGAACAAGCAAGATTTATGTGCATATATAAACACAAATATTTCAACCTCACCAGTTCTGATTTCCGTTCGCGTTCAAAGCAGGGTCAATCACTGTTCACTTCCAGCTTTGGGACTCTTGAATTGAAGTCTTAGTAAAGTTCGGCATTGGTTGACTGGTTTAGTCAAGACTTCCCAGTTGTATAATCTTCATTTTCAGGAGAGGACTTCGCAGTAAACAGTTACAGCCAACATTGCAAACAATCAAAATCCCTCATTTGATCTCCTCACAGTGTGTGATGGTAGAGCATTTCAACAATATCAACAACGCAACACTGCAATCGTATGGTACTTAGATGCAGCATTACAGGCATTTTCTTTCAGTTTCCGTGGATTATTGGACCAAAACCATCACTCCTCCGGCCGGCTAGACTAGCTTACTGTGCGATATTTGGATCGCCACATCCCTTTCGTAAATGTGGGAATTTTCCATCGAAAGCCCCTAAAAGTCCTGTCAGCCCTAGAATAACTGAATATCTTGATATTTCATTCGAAGAAACCTTTGGTTTCAGCAAAAAAATAGTTCAGAATGAACCCAAACCTTCGCTACGTTGCTGGTTTTGCCGAGCTTCCACAACCAAGATCTGGCGGGTGTCGGATCTGATTGGTTGATCCTGTCACGTGTTGGGAATCGAACAATGGGCTCCTGTGTAATCTGATTGGTTACTGGTGCCAAACAGCGACACAAAAAAAAAAAAAAAAAAACGGCTTGCATTTTCTGACTCGTGCCTCGGCCGAAGGCCTGGCCCGAGTAATAAATACGACATTTAAAAGCTGTTTAGTACTGGGAAAATTTCGTTTAGTTACTACATCTAAAACGCTTAGATGGACATTAACAGTACGTATACGTAGCCATTGTCGCGTCGGTCTCTGTGCGGGACAGTAACGGGAAATCGTCCCCACAATGCACCCGATATATTGATATGTTGGACACCTCATAATTTTTGCAATTCGCTGTATATATATATATACACTCGTTTTCAAAAACATTGCTTTTGATTTATATATATATACCTTTTGTTCTCCATTGTTTCAGCTGTCAAATTTGACATACACCCGTATATACACCCGTTTTCAAAAACATTGCACTGCAAATATATATATATCTTTTGTATTCTTGTCAAATTTGACAGCTAAAACAATGGAGAACAAAAGGTATATATATACTAGAAGTAATAATAGATTATCAAAGTGCGTTCGACATATCTTTTGAAAGAGAAAGCACTGTGGTAACAGTCAGAAAAGCTGAAAAATTGCTGCAATGATGTGGACGGTGTACGTAATCCTGATCAAAAGTGCTTGTTTTTTAACTAATGTGAAAATTTTGATGTCTTGACTTATATGTTAATATACAAGGGGATGCATCTGGGTATAAAACTGTAATTATCTTTGTAACATTAAATCATTGGATGCGATGCTTATGGGGCTATATGTATACATGTGTGTTTTATATGGTTATGGCATTGATTTGAGAATTAGTAGCACCTTTTGCTGTGTGGTATACAGTGTAAAGCAATAATTGAAGTTAGTGTAGAACACATCAACCCAGGCTATAGCTACATACATTTATATACATACATGCAAACATGAACTTTATTTGAGTGTCAATAGTATTTAGCTGTAAAGCTAATTGGGGACACTATATTACAGGATATATAAAATACAGTATATTACAGGATATATAAAGGGATTCATCTAAAGTACGTATAAATAAATATTACTATTCAGATGTGTATAAACTGAATTCCAGTTCCTAGAACATAAATTATATATGCATGTGTATAAAGTACAGCCCATGCAGTTCCTTCGATTCAGATCATTCACATTATGTTTCCCGGGTATTTTTCAAGTGAGAACAAGGTTGGCTGCAGAATATTGAGCGCCATCGTTAGTTCCAGAATAATTTATGGTCAATGTTGGTAGCCGGGTCCTGGCTTTGATCGCTTTGATCAGCCTTGTTTCAGGTCTGTTAGAAATTCAGTGTAGATTAATTGAACACAGCAATGAAGTCAGTACTTTAAATTTTCCTCACCTTGTACTGTGTTGATATTCCAGTTCCTTGGCATATCAAAGTGTCGGTATAGATTAACTCTCTGTCTGAATGTAGTGTTAATTTTAATCCGTTAATTTGTATAACCAAGATGTACACAGTGTCGTAACTCACACAAGATACGGCGATTACGGGTATCTAGAAAACTCGGACCTTGTTTCTCTTCAGCCAGATCATCTTACTGTTTGTAGTTTCGGTATCTGTATGTACAGCGAAAAGCAGAATCCAGTACAGCGAGCAAGCCAACAGAATTCACTCGGTTGTTTACAAATTATGGTGAGTTGATTTGACTCAGTTCTCTGTTCAACTTCGCTGGTGTCGTAACAGAAATATTCATATCCATGTATTTCCCTTCAGCCTTCAGGTATGATTTATAGCATCTTGACCATTTGCAGTTTTGGTATCGGCAAACCGAACAGCACAGCAAGCCAATAGCATATTTTTCGATCGCACATTCACTCGGGTTCAGCATAAATAAATAATTATGGCCGAGTTGAATGTTCAAGGTCCTCCAGATATGCTACACAGTTTCCTCAGGCTTTGCTCAATTGTACTTGCGAACCTTTGAAACATCATTGCATTGCATTGTCGGAAAATAAGGCAAGTAACTAACCGATCGCGAAACAAAACAGAAGCCATGATGGCATTCACCAAAAAAAGGCAAAATGGCCGCTCGCATCGTGTACGTGTGGTTACCAGTTCCCCGGCCGAGATAATTTATTCTAAAAAGTACAAATATGAGGACATGATGACATGCGACGGACACTTAGTACACGAATCTCGATTTATTTCGCCTGGGGAAGCACAGGTAGCCCACACATGACCACAGGGAGTCAACTGCAAGATTAGTATGCGTTCTCCTTCGTCGAACGCAATTAATCAAAAGCAATGTTTTTGAAAACGAGTGTATATATATATATATATATATATATTATTCTTATAAAATGGTTCTAGACTTCAGGAGTGATTCATCGCTTTATTGCTACAGCTCTGTTTCGTATGTTCAAAGAATGACCACACTCTTCAGGCAATTACAACGAATGACCAGTAAATTTACATGCTAGCGGTATAAAATTAAATGAATGGTTGCTAGGTAACAGCTGAATTACGTAGTTCTAAAGTTCTAAAGTTTCTTAACACGTACTTATTTCTGTGGCGACATGAAAAAACTTTGCTTTTGATATATATATATAATATAGATATGTCTTTCGTATTTCCATCAAACATCCGATGTCAGGTCGCTGGTCTTTTCAAAAGACAAGGTACAATAGGCTATTAAGAGACACAATAGCTCTGGACCACAAGCAGACGGTCATTGTTAACTCAATAAAGGTTTTCAGGTTTTATTTATTTGATTTTGTCTGTAATAAAATAATAGTCAAACAACACTGACATTGATATTAAAATTGCTCCGATTTTGTGTACAATTTCAGCGTACTTTTTTACAAGGTTTTGTATGGAAACTTTCAAATATGAATATTTAATTTAAAACAGTTGGAATTATGCAGTCTACACGAAAAATTAAAATGGTAACCTCAATTTTAAATACAGTTGATTTTTGACACCGTAAAATTCGAAAGCCAAATTAATAATCGAAGTTGTTTTTTTCCGTGGATGATTTCTTAGGCCCTGTCCACACTAATCCTGAAAAATTCGAAAACGCGTCATTTTGAATAAAACATATAAATAGTCTTCCGTGCACACTATCGTTTTCGAAGTTGTCGCCGGCGTTTTCGAATTTATACACCCTGGAGAGCATCTTCAAAAAGATCCGGATAAATTCGAAAGTGTATCTGTTTTTAGCCGTTTTAGTGTGGACGGAAGGCCTAAACGGATAAAAAAATATGCGTTTTCGAATTTATCCGGATTAGTGTGGACAGGACCTTAGATTCGAATCGCACGTAAGAGCAAGAAGAGCACAAACTTTGCGTACGCAGTTTCGCACCCTGTCCACTTGGTCTCATACAGTTTCACTAAAATTAAACTGAATTTTTTTTTGTTTCAATGAACAAACTGTATTGCATTCAATTAGGAACCTGTTTAAGTTCATCGTGCCCACCGTGTTTTGTTTTGCATTGTTCAACGGGAATGTCACACATTTTTGGTAATCACTCTCACAAAGAACTCTGTGTGTACAATATGAAAACATAGTTAAAAGAGTGGAATGGTTAGGAAATCCGGCAAACTTCAAAAGGGCTAACAAAGGCGCTGCGATTTAGGTTGGAAGGGGTAAGACAAAAGATTGTGCATGATCATAGTTCATTAGCGTTCCCTGAACGACTGAACTCACGTTTCTATTGGCTGATTGATTAACATGTTGGAATTTCTATTGTGTTTTGTGCACGGTAGTGGTTGAAAAAAGCTAACAAAGACATATAACAAAGAAGGTCCCTGAGTTTCCTAACCATTCCACTATATTAACTATGATGAAAACAATGACAAAATCAAAGCAAGATCATCTGAAAATAGAAGAAGTTTTACTTGAAACAAAAATACACTTCAGTTTGGCAGTCTTTATTTCGATATTGTTGTCGGCAGGTTAATTTCTTCATGGGACACAATATCGATTTACAATGGCAATATTTCTGCTGCGATCGTTTCCCAAAAAATAAACACTGCTGCTACAATGAAATTAAGCAGATTTCTGATTGAATGTAGTATTTGTTATTGAATTGAGGGTTCTTGTTTAAGGTTTTAAGGTTTGTTCTTAATATGTGGTGTAAACGTATGAGATCAAGCGAAAAAAAACCTTTTTTTTGTTAAAGGACTCCTGCTTTGTACGCTATCAATTACGACAATTCTGTAAATATAAAATAAAAATGGAGGTTTCCTTTTTCCATTTTATTCCGTAGTATAAACTGTAGACATCATCGGCTAAATCGCGGCCAATTAAATATTGATATTTTGAAATTTCATTGACTAATAAAAATAGTTCTAAAATAGGATTAGGTTAATACTAATTTAATTCGGGCTACTTCAGTGGTACTGTATTGTCAGTTTTATATTAGCCGCAACAAACCAACTATCGCTGACGTCACGCGAACCACAAGCGAACTTGTAAAAGCTTGTTATTAAAACGACTAGGTTTTTACGAGGCAGATCAAGCGAAGAATGGAAACGACGGATATATACTCCAACGCGAACCATGAAACGATTACCCTCCAGCAAAGATTACTTATATATTGCTTTATTCTTCGAACAAAAATAAAACTTTAGACAGTCATTGTTTTCATATTGTAAACGCAGAGCTCGCTGTCTTATTTTCTTTGCGAATTGCATTGCCAAAAAAGTGCGACACTCCCGTTGAACAATGCAACTAAGAAATCACACCGTAAAATTCGAAAGCCAAATTAATAATTGCAGTGTTTTTTTTCGTGGATGATTTCTTTGACAAAATCAAATCAATAAATAAACCTGAAAACCTTTGTTGAGTTAACAATGACCGTCTAGCCTATATATTGTACCTTGTCTTTTGAAAAGACCAGAGACCTGACATCGGATGTTTGATGTGAATACAAAAGACATATATATATTATATATATATATATCAAAAGCAAAGTTTTTGAAAACAAGTGTATATATATATATATAAAGAATTTACTAGAGTACAACTGGCAACTTCTCACTTCTCTCTTCGAATGTTATCTATCTCGTTTCTTGCATCAAGTGCAATATGCAATATGTAGGCTCCACATCCAGCGAATTTAAGGTTAGATTCCGTAATCATAAGTCGGCTGTGCTTACTAATAAGAGAACGTGTGAAGTGGCAATTCATTTTAATCAATCGTCGCACGAGTTAACTGGATTCAACTGACACAATCTATAAAGATCACGATACGTATTGAAGACACCAAAATTAATTCATCCCAATCCTTTTGATACCACCTCGAGTACTAGTTCAGTATTTTACAAACGGGCTTCCTGTGGCTCAAACCAGACTAGGTTCCTCTGTTAACTTCAAAATGGCGACCAATAAATTGTGGTTTGGAGAATTTTCTCTTTTCAAGTGTTTTGGTAGATCTTGCGACGCGAAAGATGAGATAAGCTTAGTTATCGGTAATGTAATGTACTTATGTAATGTACTTTATTGACCATACAATTTGGCTCATACATTTGCCAAAGCCAGAGGCTTATGTGGCTTTGGTAAAAGAAGAATACCACAGACCAGAATAGCGGGGAAAATTCTACTTATATGCCACGACATGGGGAGGAAATTAATCGCGATGAACAGATGCAGATGAACTATATAGCTATACTATGCAGACTGTATAGACTACTGTATATAGGAGTATACCACACTACGACAGAATGTGTTGTGCGATCCAGTAAACAGTGAAGGAACTCAAAGGTATTATATTAATACTCAGAGATGTATTTTTAGACAGTTTAGAGGTGATTCCGTCGATTCTGTTGATTCCGTTGAAAACGAGTGTATATATATATATATATATATTTATATACATATACAGTCGATGCCAAAAAGGTTGTCCAGCAGAACATAACATAATACTTTAATTTCCATTGTTTTGGTCTATTGTTTTGGCCTAGACAATAGCCCAAAACAATGGATATTATAGTATTATATTATGTTCTGCTGGACAACTTTTTTGTCATCGACTGTATATACACTCGTTTTCAAAAACTTTGCTTTTGATTTATATATATATACCTTTTGTTCTCCATTGTTTTAGCTGTCAAATTTGACAAGAATACAAAAGGTATATATATATATATTTGCAGTGCATATATATATACACTCGTTTTCAAAAACATTGCACTGCAAATATATATACCTTTTGTATTCTTGTCAAATTTGACAGCTAAAACAATGGAGAACAAAAGGTATATATATATAAAAATCAAAAGCAATGTTTTTGAAAACGAGTATACATGTATATATTCATAGGAAACGCTCGGGTCTGTACAATGTGCGAGCCAGCGAGGCATGCGAGCCAGCGATGCGAGCCATGCAAAAAAATATAATTAATCAAAAACAAAATTTAGCCAGGCAAATTAAAGTTCAATCGATTCTTTCCAGTACTGATGATGAAACACTCATACAAATCCTTATTCAGATGACCGTGGATAGGGAAAGTGCGAGTTGAAAAGTGCGTGTTGCGAGTTGAAATGTTACAGGCAAAAATGGCGGGGAAAAGACGATCTATTGCAGTGCAGAGTGGAAATTTCGAAGATCGGCTGAGCCAAGTCCAAGAGAATTTGATTTTCTTTCCGATTAACGATATAAAGCAAGCATTTCTTTTGACGACCTTTTGGAATCAGTATTCTCCAGATACAGAACCGAGATGAACAGACCGAAATAAACAGAATACAAAATTTAAAGAGCCGAGAAGTTTAGAACTAAGCGAACTAGAGAACAGAGTTTGAACTGAACCCGGACTAGAGTGGACATGGACATGATTAGATATGAACCAAGAAAACTGAGCTGAGTGCATGAATAGAATAAATAGAACTGGAAACCGAACCCGATGTTGAAACTGTTTGACGCCCATACACAAAGAAATTGCCGAGAAAATTGAACTGACCGAAACCGAACAGAACATGGCTTACGGATATGAATCGAATATACAGAACTGAATAAACTACTTTTCGGATTGCAAAAACAATTTATCGAACTGCAAATGACATGAACGAACTAGTAGGATAAAGAAGAAAAGTACTAAACCCAAAAAAATATGATAGAACAAGAAAAACGAGCGAAACTGAACTCTGAGAGGAAATTAATTATAAAATTGGCCGGACCCTTGTGAAAACATCAACAAAGCTGGAAAATCGATGGAAACAACGGTTGTCACGGAAATGATGATTGTTATAGGTTTTAGTTTATTTAGAAGTCGCATGCGTGTTACAGAACTGTCGATGTTTCATGGGTTTAGCGCTATGGATTCGGGAACGCACTGAAATACGGCTACGATACAGCTATGTATCACGGAGCGGCTATATCGAATGTATATTGGAACAAAAGCCCACTGGGCTTTCACTCGGGCCACTATATATATATATATATATATATATATATTAATGCAGCCAGACACTCTTTAAGGTGAGCACACACCAGGAAACATTTTGCATGTCCCCGTAGTGTATGTCCCACCTTTATGGAGCTGTTGATAAACAAACTAATCATAACATTGGCACAAAGCACCATGGGCTCGGACACATTAGAAATGTGGAGGGGGGAGGAGGGTGGACTTCCTCAAGATGCACATTGCTTTCGTCGCTGGAAGAATCAGAGATAGAAGAAAGGGAATAGTTAAACTAAGTAATAGATTGAACTGAATTGTGATTGCAATCGAAATATTGTAAATTAGAATTAGAAAGGACTTAGCTCTGAATAACTGTGAGGGTAAAGAGAACAAAATAAACGTCCAGCGAGGTATACGCTGGTTCATTTTTCTAGGGATCCAGAAGGGGCGCCCACGTTTCGTCGACTGACTCGGAGTTCCTGTATACGGAAAATTTGATTTTTTTCCATCTCAAAAAGCATTTACCATTGCAGGAACTCTAATCTCAGTTTTCTTACTTTTTCTTGCAACTCGCATTTTTCAACTCGCATCACTCCCATTCTCCAGTACATTGACCGACAACCGGTAAGCAAAGCACACACTGGCGGAAGCTGAATTACTTACCTTCTCGCATTCATTTGCAACCAAAACCCAAAACCCTAGCCCTGAAAACACATGGTAACTCGAGCCACTGACGATGAGCCAACAGCTAACAGGTATAAATATCAATAGCGCTAGCAAAGCTTTTTGCAACAGTTGGTTACATTGCACAACGTGTCGTGTGAATGCGATTGGTGCCTGTACCAAGCATTTTGGCCGAGTGTCTACACCCCTAAATTTGGTCCGCGGACCCAAAAGTTTTCGGCACAACACCTATTTTTGTCGTGTACATTATATGAACATTTCTGGGTCCGCGGACCCATAAATCTCGGTGCGCCTGGTTGGAGAGCCGTGCTTGAGAATTATAGCAAGTCTACAATAATTATTACCTCAAATATAGCTTTTCAAATATAACAAAGGTATATCGGTTAATAAGAGTTTTATTATATGGCTATTTTGAAATCTAAAATAAAAGATAAAGGCAGGGAATTTCTTTTAAATTTGCATTGCTACAGCGTGCGTGTAACACTCAAATGACTTCTCCAGTACTTTTACTGAATACAAGAAACTACGCTTGGGATTTTCAAAACGATCGAGAGTATCGTTGTTTTTAGGCATGAAATCTAACAAGGAAAGCCTAAGCAAATAGAGTTTTCAAAAGTTAACAGTGTTCATTTAAAATGAGATAAATCAAACATCTTCCATCACTAAAGCGGCGCGGCAATATGTTAATTCAAACCTGTTGCTATTTGTGTCCAGACTGGGAATTCACCAGATCTTCATCAACTACTACATGCAGCTTTGATAGGAATTCGCAGCAATTGTATGTGAGTATTTTATTTATTTTTTGTATGTGAGGTTTTTTTTTCATGGCTCGCATGTTTTATTTGCATGGCTCGCATGGCTCGCATGTTTTATTTGCATGGCTCGCATGGCTCGCATCGTTGGCTCGCATCGTTGGCTCGCATGGCTCGCTGGCTCGCATGTTGTCCACACTCGAAACGCTCTATCAAGTGGTGAGCTTAGAGAAATTGCAACACGATGTTGAAACTTATGAACTCCTGAAATTGATCCAAAAATAATAATATACACCTTTGATGCACAGGTGTAGTTGACCACTATTTCTGTCTTTTGGCCAGAAAAAAAAACACCGAGTTATTTACCGAAAATAGTAGAAAACATTCAATCTAAATATGATATTTTGGCTACCCCTCTACTCGCCACAACACTAACACGATTTTTGCGGGTTGCCACACGTCTAGGCGTGTGGCTGATAACGAAGGCTTTCTCAGTTTGCGCTCACCTCTACGCTGTAGAGTTAATAGCCATGATGGCGAGTCCTAACAAGGACGAAACAGATGTCCGTAGCTGCCACTCTAGTTCTAGCGTTTTCAATAAGTGTTGCTTGGTAGAGAACTGTTTACAGTTTTTTTTTCACCTAAAGAATAATACATATTATAATGGCTGTACGTATAAACACGGTTTTGACAAGTTTTAAGGTACGGAATTCATATAGTATATAAATAAAGCCGTTGATCATTTCCTTCTTCGCATATAGTACTGGCCCGCTCAATTTCTTGTTAAGGTTATCGTATACCTTCAGGGTACTGTTCCGGATAAAATTAAGTAGCGTCTCGAATATTCGTCGTATTTAGATAAATTATACCTCATTTTAAAGCTTATAAAATTGGCTACAACGTTATACCTAAGGTTTGTAATTTTGATAAAAGTGCGATTTTTCAATAAACCTCCTTTCCGAACAAGCGAGTTGGTTTCCAAGAGCTCCAACTCCACGGCAATTTAATGAATTTAACTGATTTGTTTGCTTTTCTGGACTCCCACAGATCTTGTTTACGAAACGGTGTCGGCGATTGTGGAAATTCGAAGCCGTTCTGAAGATATTTCGGTCTTCGTGAAACTGCTAACGCGCAATCCAAGTATAGATGCGGGAGTCGCTCTCAGGCCTCTCTTTTAAAAAATTAAAATAATCACCGACATAGTTTTTTAGCTGATATAATTGCGAACAATCTGTGAAAATTAGAAGTAATTCGCACAAATTCGCGTCGAGTTGGAGCTTTTTTCAAACTATGTTTAGAACGAAAATAATAGAAAACGCTCTGAAACGTTTTACTGATTCTGGTGCCCCGCCTCTTTCACAGCAATCAAACACCTTCTGTTGCTCGAAACTAGATGCTTTTTTAGCTCAGACCGGGTCGATGGTGCAGTGGTACCGAAGCCTGCGTACTGTTTGCTATGCCATACTGACGAGTTCTAATAAGAACGAAACAGCTGCAATCTGGTCCGAGCGGTTTTCGTGTCAGGCCTAGCTAACCGTAGTGCTTTGTGTTAGATTTTTACGTTGTATATCAGCTTTGCTGTAGTCTTCGGACTTTTCATTCGTTATTGTTTATATTTTTGGCTGCATAGGTCCTCAATTCGGATCCAACGTATTTTTACAGGTTTTTGTCCACGGTATTTGCTTATGTGTTTTCTATATAAAGCAGCCAATGATGTTCAACCAGTGACTGGGAAATGTCACTGTCAAAACTTCCCACCAAGAAAGCAACACAATCAAAGGTCGCGTTTTCAATCACTCTTCATTATGGGCAAAACCAAGAATAAACCGGTCCAACGGCAAAGGATAAACCAGCTAAAGACAAGAAGAAGGCAAAACCAAAGCAGACCAAACGGACGCGGAAGACGAAAGAAAAGCACCAGGACAGATAAATTACCCGAAGAATCAGCCCGTGAATATATGCTCCGGAAAATGTCAGAGATTGGGCATGTTATTGTAGAAATACTTAAGGTATCTGCACTGGCAAAAATGGTCAATATTTGATTTGGAATAGACAGTAAATAATTGAACATTTACATGAAGAAGGGCCACATAAAAAATAATTAGCTTGGCATAAATTTGTACACATCCCCTTTTTGCTAATTGAATTATCACTAGACCCCCTGGTGCCTCAGTATTTTATATTTTGCGTTTTATTAAGCTTACATGTTGAAATGAGTCCATTTGACCTTATAATATTGTTGAAAATGGGATTTGAAAAAAATCGTATGGTTGGAAATCCATTTTCTGGTTTTACAACGCGCGATATCAGGTATTCTTACAAATAAAAGTTAAATATTAACAACGCCGTAACAAAAATGATTTCGATGACTTCCAACCACACGATTATTCGTTACAGTTTATGAAGTCTTCATGAGTGGTTTCGTAGGAATATCATAAAATCATTCAGAGAAAAATGTATTTGAAATGTCCTTTCGTACGTAAGTATTCACAAACTTTCCTCTGGAACCCTCAAAATATGCTTTAAACTCCATAACTTGAGTTGTATCTTGTTGTCGGCCATCTTGGATTCAAAACCGCTGATCAGAGCCACCAAGGACTCCAAAAAGCCGTGATTTTAGTCCTCCCCCCTTTGGGAAGATGCTTTTGTTTATCCGTTGTCAAGGCGTGCCTCACGAGCTCAAGCGTGACTTCCGGTACCTTTGTACGCATAGTCAATAATTAATCCGCTGTCCAAATGGGGGCTAAGACCTCAAGTAAACACGATGTCGAAGTCGATTGATGGCGTTTCTTCTGAATAGGATATAAGAAAAAGTAAAGAAAAAACAAGTCTCAGGAATTGGTTCTTCCCTAGAAATGGGAAGCAGAGGCCATGCAATTGCCTTTGTCGGCCTCGATCGGTCGCTATCGTTTGTTTCGTCGCAGAGAAACGTACAACATGCATGATATTTGAATGTATCTTGAACAGTCCTATCATGAGTCCTCATATAGTGGAGAGTGTTTTTCTGACTACATACCAAGCCTGGAAAGGAAGATAAAATTTAAGCAAGAAGATTTATTGAAAGGTTGTTTTATATATTTAGTTATGCGGTTGAAATTGATATGTATGATCGAGGCACGACAATTTATTCTCACAAACTGACAAAGCTTGACTGTATATTAAAGAACTTATAAAGGATCTTATAAATATATCGGTCAAGTTATGAATGAAGTACACTTCTAATCAATTCAGTGTTGAATGTAGACCTCAGAACCGTCTTCAAGTCTTGCAACCCCAAACTTTCCGCTATCTTGGTTTTGTCAGAGATACGGGCAATTTTCCACACTCAATTCGGTCTTCGCTAGTAACCGACCCAGTCTTCCGCTCGTCCATCAGCTGCAACTTCCGGTCAAAGACGTGATTTTAAAAGCGTTTTGCAACGTTCAGATTATGAGTAAGTGGAAAAAAACTATTGAAAGTGATATTAGATGCAATAAACTATAATATACCCGAAAAAGAGGAATTTTAAAGGACCTTAGCCAGTGATAATAAAAATATAAAATTTCGAACATTTCTTTGATTTTTTCCTCTTTCTTGAACTCCAAGGACCAGATACTTGTTTTGAAGAAGAAATCTACGGATAATTTTAGCGAATACGCTTCGAATTTACGATGACATATTTATGTGAGAAAAGATTCGATAGAACGCTGACAACAAGCCACAGAGCGAACTCCGAACTGAACGGTAACAACGACTCCCGCGCTTAGCTACGGTTGAATTCTCATGACGATTGATGTGGTGTATGAGCTGTCAATCAAACTATGTAACGCAATCTTTCGGTAAAATGTTTCTTTTTGATATTTCTCCGTCTAGATACGTGAATTTTTTTTTTTTTTCTTAATTCGGCTCTGAAGCTATACGATAACCTTAACTTGCCTTTTTTTATCACGTAAAACAATTAAACTGGCCATAAATAGTGAACATTGTTTCGAAACCTCTCAATCAAATCGGGAAAAATTGTGAAATAATATCAAGCTTCTGAGTGCCTGGAAATGCCTTTTGCTATGTCATGCGTGATGCAGAGGTGTGCGCCGAACCGGTTCTCACAACTCCTAGCCAGAGAGCGGCGCTCTTCGGGAAAATTCAGTGTACACAGAGTTTGTAAATAGTGATCTGTTTTACGTTGAGAAATGAATAACTAAATTAAACAACCGATTTGCTAAAATAGTAAATGTCAGCGGCTGCCATACGCATGTAAACACTGTCTCATCAAGGTTGGGAAATTGAAATTAGAAAAAAACAGTTTTAAAAGCTTTTCCTTCTCAACATATTAGTCCCAGAATGAAACAAATTTTGACCAGAACTGTTTTATCAACCTGCATTTTCTGATATTGGCAATCAACCACGCTTAAACTGACTGACTATGGTTTTTAATACATTCTTAAATTGGTTTACTCAGTGTAGAATTTTACCGAGACATCTACAAATACCAGTCATTTCATCACCAAGCCTCCAAATAAAACAATTAACCACAACACAAACATTCAAGGCTGTACGGTTAATATCTTTTTACACTTCAAGAAAATAACTCCTTTACGAAGGAACAAACCGTTTTAACCACTTAATCTTTAGATACTCTACTTACAGGTACTCAGTGGGTATAGCTTAAGCTGTACAAAGAAAGCTTTTCTTCCAGCGGAAAGCGAATTAAATAAATTAGTCACCTTTGTATTTACTATTCATATCTCTGGAGTGATTGCACCTGTCTGTTTTTTCCTAATTTCATTTCCTAATTAATTTTCACTAGGTATTAAATTTACACAAGCTTCCAAACATATATAGAAAATATCAGCTCAGTTATGAATTTTAGATACCATATCTATATTGACTGTGTATTCGAGGTAAGGCTTTAGTAACACCCATGCTCGCCTGAGTCATGGATACGTCAAGCTATAAGATCGCTTCTGAAGAGACTGGCTCTACACAAAAATCGCGGCCTAAAACAGAGGTTCAATTTCAGTTGTCGTATGTGTACTAAAGTTTCAAGGGTAAGTATGAAGTAAACTGTTACATTTCATTCACAGTGCAGCCGGTGTACAGCAATAATTGCTTGTTTTCGTCTAACTAATATGGCGCGTGTTTCTTATCAAAATTCAATTCATCATTTGTTTTGATATCAGTTATTCGTTATTCAATTGTGACATTGTTTTTAACTTTATCTGTTGTTCGTTTTTAAAGTTGAACATAACATTCGTTTTTGAAATATATTCCATTCGTTTTACGACTTGACATTCGTTTTACAACTCGACATTCAAGAGACAGGAACCGAGCGCGAATTATCGATTGAGAAAACTGGGAATTATGACTTCCGGGGCAATTCGCAAATCATCGAGCTAGCATCCAGGTTTGAGAGGACTGCACATGTATGGTATATGTAAAATGTCTTCTATATCTTCTATGGAAAAGTGCAAAACTCTTCTGATTAACGAACTTGGACTTGGTGGGAATGCGGTTCAAAGTGATACAGCTTCTGCGACTTATGTAAATCCAGTAAATCCTGAGCTACCTACAGGTACATCAAGCCGACAGCCCGCACGACCTACGTCCCGTCCATGCACGTCGCTGCTGCCACAACAATTTAGTACTTCTACAAGAGACTGAACCCTTGAAAGGAATATTTATTTTGCAGAAGGATCAGATATATTCAGATAACGTTGCACTGTTCGGTTTTTACAAAGAACCGACTTATAGCAACCTCTTTCCCAGGTACTTTTTTTCGAAAATCCGCACTCAGTTCCAGTCTCTTGAAAAACGAATGTCGAGTTGTAAAACGAATAGAATATATTTCAATTATGAACATTCAACTTTAAAACCGAACAACAAACAAAGTTAAAGAGAATGTCACGATTGAATAACGGATAACAGATATCAAAAGAAATGATGAACTGAATTTTGATAAGGAACACGCGCCATAGATTAATACATTACTGAGATCTGGTTTACCGTTACAGTGTTACAGACTCCTAACACATAAGGAAAATATATTCTTTTTGTTTAGTAGATAAACATAATACGTATTTGAACAACTTCCATTGAAGGATTGACCTTGTTTTCCTCCAGTTGTTTTATTGTTTACGCTACATGCTTAAAAACTACGTGGAGCCAGAATGCCGCCCTCCATCAGTACTGATGTATGGTGGCGCGGTCCCGGGTGTTTGAACGGGGTTTCAAAATCCGCGTGAAATGTCGAGTCGATTCTTATCGAGGATTTTGAATCCCTTGCCGGTGCCTCGTATATTAAACATTTTCTACTACTCATCATTATTCATGCAAGGTATATGTTTTATGTAAGCACAGTAATTATAAAGAGTATTGTTGGACTATTGTATATTGTTATCCCGCTCACGGATTGTCCCGAGTGCTGTTACTAGTGTAGTTGGTAAGGATTGGGCTTGAAATGTGTGGTTCTGAGAAAGTTGGTTAAAATCCCATTGAAGCCAGGTATTGTATTTCGATGTCACTTCACTTCTTCACTGTTGACATGTCAGGCCATGGACAGGACTTTGACATTTCAAAGCCCCCAGTAATTTAAATACTCCTCATGAGAGTTTCAGAGTTGGTAGTTGTTCTCATTAATAACAGTAATGAGAAGTAGAACCTAATTCTGAGTTTTGTGTAAAAATATGTGGAATTGCGGGTTATATAGACGACTCAGAATAATGATTTCAGGTTCGTTTTCACAATAACTCGGACATCCGGGTTCTAACTTTTTATCGTAAACTGAAACCGGATCCAAGTTTCATATTCTATGCTTGTTTTGAGATGAGACGAAACTAAAACAATAGCGATACTTACTGTTTGTAAACACTGACGTCATTTATATATTTGCATATATAATGTGGTTGACAAAAAAAAACGCGTGTTTGTATGACTTGTATGGGAACTAGCGCGTAGGCCTCACAAAATACATCTAAAGTCTCAATTCTGCTTTCAAATCTTAATTCCTTTATAAGACTTATAAGTTAAGATCATATAAGCTTCGATGAAAGGACTGGCTTGCATTTTGGAAGAACAAGAAAGTAATTTGGCGATGAATAAGCACCGACCTGTGATATTTTATAAGCAACTGACTGGGTTCACGCTTCGTTTCTGCCAACCACAGAATGCAACAAATGTGGCGTGACTGGCCTGTGTGACGTCACAGTAAGTATCGCTATACACAGAGTTATGAATATCCCATCTTCTCGCTGGTATTTATTAATGTTTAGCTTTAAATAAGAACAAAAGGCTCACCCTGTATATATGCGCAAGGCTCACCCTGTATATATGCGCAAGGCTCACCCTGTATATATGCGCAAGGCTCACCCTGTATATATGCGCAAGGCTCACCCTGTATACATGCGCAAGGCTCACCCTGTATATATGCGCCTGTAGTCATCGCATTCAGCGGTAATTTTCGAATACGAATCTGGACTATTGAAATATTAAAAACAAGCTGAAAGATGACCATCCCGTCGCCTTTATTCTGAGGACTGTCACGAGCTCATTGGACAGTTCCTGTCATCTCAAAATAAGCATAGAATATAAAGATAGGTTACACTTGGTTTTTGAATAATCAAATGTTGGTTTTAAGCTCGTATCAAGGCTTTTTGTAATATATCGCTTATTTTAATTTGATTTTCAAAGAGCTATATTTAGCAAATAGGGTTGATGTGATGCTGAATTAAACATCCAACGAACGATTGCTATGAGCGGTATCAAAGCTCGTAACCTCGTGTAGACTGGACAATGTTATAAAAATGGCTGTATAGCTGTACTGAGGAGAAATGTTTTGTAATGTATTGTTTCAACCGTTTTGATGATGCAACCGAGAGATTTATACTTTCTCGTAACCTCAACAACCGACTGAATGACAGGGTATTCCACGAGTCCAGCGTTCTTTCGGGGAGAAGAGCGCAGGCTCATTTTTCCCGACTGCTTGTGATCGAGTCCAGATCTGGCAAATATTTTGCTGGCTATTAACATATTGAATGTTCTCGGTCAATATACATTATGAGTCATTCATGATAACACAAGAAAGATAGGCTAAAAGGACGTGCAAGGTTGACTTTAATTATATTTAAAATGGAAATAAGAAATAGTTTTAAAATTGTAGATCAACTGCTTTTTCTTTGTTGTCCTATCAACATGGTGCACGTGAGGTTTAAAGTCTACGGTTGAACTGCAAGAACAAACCCCGCAACAACGCGTCTAATCAGCCACTAATTATTTTTTGCGCTGTGTTTTTTCACAGGCCTCAGCAATTGAAGGTCAGTTTCACATGTGATAATTTTATCTTTCGTAACAACATTCATTATTCCGGTTTTTAAACACTATAAGATAACTATCGTATCCAAGGACTGCGGCATAACTAGTTTTATCCGATCTATTACATCCTTTATTATTACATAGGTCAGGCAATATAAGACTATTCAGTTGAGATAACTGAACTCACGCTGATAATGATTTCCATGGATAGCCTATAAAGCAACATGCTTCTCGGACTTTAAATCTATAGCAATGACTCGTAAACTTCCCGGGGGGGGTACTTACATGAAAAATGGGTATGTATGTGAGGCCAAGAGACTCAAACCCTTACCCTGTTTGACCCAATCCGAGCTCCAAAACCCTGATTGCCCCCTTTTGGGAAAAAAAAAACCTTATTGCCCCTTCTTTAAATTGTTTTCAAAACACGGTCGGATATATATCCCGGCCGGTATACCGCGTACCGGGATTGCATGCAAAATACGGAACATTTCAAGTCGGGACGTGGTATTGGGTAAACAAATCAGCAGATGGAGTACATAGATAAGTACTGCAGTACGAATTAGCGGCGTCACAATGTAAGGGAATCTCAGTGCTTGCATGTGGACAGGCGATCAAAATGCGGCAACAGAATGTATTTTTTTGACATAGTAGCTAAACAAAACTGAACCCTAACTGCCTAAAAAATACTGAACCCCGACCCTGACTGCACCCAAATTATACTCAAATCCTGACCCTGATCTGCCCAAATCAGGTCAAAACCCTGACCCTACCTGCCCAAACTGAGCTCAAAACCCTGACCCACCCGGGCGGCACATACATAATACGTCACAAACAGGAGTACCCCCCCCGGGGTAAACTTGTATAAATTCTGATAAGATCTCTCTAGGAGAGACTCTCATGATAATGTAATCAGTATTCCACTGTTTTCTATACACCAGACAGCTGTTCTGTCCTCAATTAGAAACCCATTTAGCTTTTTGTATCAATTAATGGGCCTTCACAAACATCATAAATACTACAATGATAGGTTGATGTAGAATTTGTCCCTTGCAATAACGCGAAACTCTAGTTTTACATATGTTTTCTCGCAAAATCGGATTTATCTAAAATCTGCCATTCGACATTATTACTGGTGTCTGTTTTGCCTTCTGCAGATGAAGCACGTAGCCATGGCAGAAGTGTGAATGGCGTTTATGACAGTGCTTCAAAAAGGTAAGAAAATAATGGTTAAACTTCCCTTTCGATTGAAAGAATAACTTAGGTTGAATGCATCATAGAATGAAATGCAATCTTTAACTTGATCGAACTTCCTGGCCTTATCGGCACTCGCTATTACTCTCGAGTTGATCGCTGCCGAATTCACTTATTGATTAGTTCACGGCTTTGTTTGGTAAAGCCGCCGAACAAGCAGAACTGAGCAGTCCGCGCGGCTGAGTTTATAAGCTGTATGATGATAGTTATATGGACATGATGATAGTTATATGGACGTGACGATATTCTACGATTATAACTAGCTCTTGTTGATATTGTTGATTATTTCTGTGAAAATGGAAAACAAGCCTTTTTCTGCAAATGGATGTCAATACTGAATTAGATCGAAGCGACCATGTGACTTGAAGTAGCACATCTTTGTCATCGACCTCTCGATCAGTGAGTGTTTTTCCTTGTACCGATACTCGAGACCTGAAGCGGGAATGCCACCAGTATTGAAGTTACCAAGGTTGACACAATAACAAAACGCCTCACGAGAAGTAAACGCCTACAATTAAGCGGCAACGGCAGTCAAGTACTATTTAAAATACGTGTCAAACAGCTGTTGAGTCCACTCTGTAGTTTTGTCCAAAGGCTACCATAAAAAACCCTCAGAATTTTAATCAAAGTTAGGACCCGGCTGAACCAATCGGTTACCATCAGGTTATTAACCAGTTTATTAAGGAATTTTAGTGATCAGAAGTTTAATAGTGCTGCCTTTAAGAAAACTATGAGCCTGTTTTACTGATGGTGTCTATGCATGGCGTCTATATGTCTATATTTATAGTTTTAAGTCACTAATTGTCAAAGGGGTATAAGTGGCGTGCCGTCTTTTCCCCAAACACTTGAGAAATGGGCACCGATGAGCGACCAAGTGGCGGCAAGCAAAAGAGTGGATTGAAGCCGAGCAGCACAGCGACCATAGCCGCCTTGTCGGTGCCTTAAACAATAGATTCCTCGTTCTTTTGTTGGGGCACCAACATGGCCGCCATGCCCTTTGCCGTTTAAATCTCTGGAGATTGAGTGAAAACCAGCAATTCCGCTCTGCAATCCAGAACTCGGCACACCACAGGCAACCGGCAAGCTCTAATTTCGAGTTGTTGGTGTGTTTATTTGTGAGTATATAGGTTTAGTTGTATGGGAACTACTATAAACAGGGAAAGTTACAAATGTTACCATTATTGATAGTTTAAAATCAACTGAAATAAACGTACCGTAGCTCTATCTGTTGTCCTTTGTGCGTCCTTTTCTGATTTCCTCTCCTCTCTCTTTCTTAGGGAGAGGAGGCCAGAAAAGGAAAAAAAGACCAAATCGCTAATAAACGACAAAGGACAACAGATAGAGCAAACTGGGAACGTTTATTTCAGTTGATTTTAACCTACCGATAATGGTAAAATGTGTAACTTTCCCCGTTTATAGTAGTTCCATGTATACTGACAAATAAACACACCAACATGCAACTCGAAATTAGAGCTTGGAATGGAGTGTGGGGACAGCAGTACAGGGAAATTCTCGTGGTTTGTTTGATACACCTCAACGCTTGGCCGCCACTCGGTCGCTCATCGCTTATCATTTCTCTAATATTAGAAAAAATTGAGAGACAATGGCCTGCTCACCGTTACAAGCGCATCAAATAGACCGATTCAGGGCACCTGCCTTTTCCCTTGAGTAATGTTTTCTTGTTTTCCCTTTTCCCAAGAGGAAATGTACAAATTTCTCTAATTTGAAAACAAAGCACTGAATCCTTTGGAGAACTGTCACATGATCTGAATTGGGACAACAAATATACAAGATAAATCGGTCTATTGAGCTGAATTTGAGATTGGATTTCAATGGGAAGAGATGAAAACAGCAGAACCTTGAGAAAAATCCTAAATACTGAATATTTACAAACTCTACTCGCATGGCCTGGCATGGCATGGCATGGTGCACGTTTTGGAACCTAAGTGCGCAGTGTCAAATCTTCAACAACGACTCTATTTCATTCCCCCAAAGTTACAATATTTAAAAGAAAAGCAGTCCGGCATGGTTTCTATCATTCTGGTATCGTTGTGTTCTGATAGGTTTCACCGTTTGACAAATAACCAATAACTGACCGCTTCCTATAACATTCCTTCCCCTTTCAGTTTTTTCTTGTCTTAAAATACCAACTAAGCCACGGCCACATTGACAGTATATACATGATCCAGTGAGGACAAAATAACCGAGTTGAAGGCCGGTCTAGATGTTCTATGACATGTTTCCCGGGGATATTCCTAGAATCTTAGCGTCTCGATCACAAGTGTATTTTAACAGCTTTTCTGACACAGAACTTTCCAGTAGCGACGGCGGCAGAAAACAATGTAACATAAATGGTCAGTAAGCAACAACAACAACTTTATTACCATACGAAATAAAGTAAAGAGGAGATTTATGTACAAATTGAAAGAAATGAGGTAATAGTTACCCAGCGATGACTATAGTACCGTCAACATACATTTGTCAGCGATCGTTTTGGAGTTCTTGATCAGTATACAATCGATCATTTTATTGAGTCTAGTTTAAACAGGTGCAGCTAAATAGCAGAATCTCTTTTTGCCGAACATTGCCGTTTCTATCGAAGTCATTATTAGGGTTTATATAAAATACACGGATGATTTGAAGGGAATAGGTTGATAACACAAATAGCGGTCGTTGATCCACATCATGCCCTGTAGGCATTGACTAGGCATTCTTGATAATTAAGCTTTTAATTCTGAACACGGCTCAGAACGATCAGCACCCGATATATGGCCAGAATCGACCAGTTCGCGGTTAATTCCGACATTTTGAAAGGGGTGCAAACATGGCGCGAAATACAGTGTTTGTATGGGAATCCGATGCCAAATAAATTTCTGAAATAGTCATAGCCTGCAATGCAGACGTTTCTAGTGGTTTTCCCCGCTTTCATTGACGTTTTCCGCTCGCGAATGAATAAAACGCCTGCAAACTTAAGGTACCAGGTAAAAGATTAACTGATAAAAAATTGAGGCTGTATCTGTGCTGGGAAGCGTGCAGTCGTGTTTTCAGTTTTCCATACATTTGTCTGTAAATTTTCCCGCGGACTACGAACAAATGTATGGAAAACTGAAAATACGATTGCCCGCTTCCGAGCACAGCTACATCCCTCAAATTTCGATCAGTTAATCTTTTACCTGGTTTCTTAAGTTTTCAGGCAGTAAATATTTAACAAATTCGATTTTACGGAAATTATTTGGCATCGGATTCCCATACAAACGCTGTATTTCGCCCCTTTCAAAATGTCGGAATTAACTACGAACTGATATATTCCATCTTGACGAAGAAAATTTAATTACATATGTAAAATCTCGTCGACAGAACACATGCAGTTATCGACTAGAACCGCACCCCATGTTTTTGATAAATCAGTATGAAAATGAACCAGCAGTTTTCACTTTCCAGCTCTCGTTTTCTTCTCCTCTTTTCGGGTAATCTCGTCCTCTTTGAAAGAGGGTTTCATTTAAACCCTCCATATGCATAGCCGTTTGAGCGCCGGGCTGGGTCTTCTTCAAGTGTAGTATTTAATGTGAACTGAAAACACTGTTAACGTGAAAGTAAGTGACTCGTAATGCCTTGAATCGCCTCTAAAAAGTAGAAACATTGCTCAAAAATTGTTTCTAAGCCTCAAATTAATTATAACGATTCCTTCTCTTTCCGTATATAAATTAATACACTAGAATGCGATTAAACGGTCCAGCTTTGAATTATTTAGTTCAAAGGCAAACATGGAGCCGTTCAAAGAAACACAGCATTATTTTTTATCGTGAAAGCAGATGTTTGGGTATTTTGTTGCAAAACAAGGCGTAAAAGGGAGGTAAAATAGTTAAGTGCTAGTTGGGAACGAAGGCCGAACAGAAATGTCCGCATAGTCCAGAAGAATTCGAACTGATGAATGTTCCTACTGGAAGCACAGGTAGGCCAAGCTTGGTATCTGTATAATATTTATAATAGCATTTCTATGGGATTTGTTTCCATGTACAACGTAAGTCGTGAATAAAAATCGACTAAAACCTTATACAGTGTCTTCTTTTGTTACTTAACTATGTCTCTTGCCATGTTACAGCGAATTTCAGGAAATCTTGCTGAAATTCGCTGTAACATGGCACATACATAGTTAAGGAATACAAGAAGACACTGTATAAGGTTTTAGTCGATTTTTATTCGCACGACTTACGTTGTACATTGATGGAAACAAATCCCATAGAAATGCTGTTATAAATATTATACAGATCCCAAGCTTGGCCTACGTGTGCTGGTCTGGTCCATCTTATTTGATTTGTAAAACCCGTTTGAGTTTTCTCAATAATCTATCTAACGCCCCGGCGCAATTTGATGAGCACAGACCAAGTCAGTGAGTGCTATTTGTGAATCACAACTGCCTTGGTGGCGTTAAAACTGTGACAGCGCTACAAACAAAAAAACAGTGTTTTGTTCCATTTTAAAAGATCGTAGACTTTCAAGGCGTTCTGTACGAACAGTTGTGACAAAATGCGTCGCCGAACGATAGTGACGAACTTTTAAATCATTCACATTTATTGAAGATTGTTCTAGGGGTTGGGAAGGAACATTCCCAACTCCTAGATTATATTGGAATATACCAATATAATATAATATACCATTTACTTTTCAAGGCTTGCAAGGATTTCAGTGTTATTGGTTATAATTTCTCTTTTCTGCCTCCCACTTATTCGGTAAGAACATTGTCAACAGTCCACTTCGATGGATATGCGTCACAGATAAAGGTTTTAATAGGGCCATTTAAACGAGAGGAAGTTATATATGAGTTCGCGACTAACTGAAGCCCTCGTATCAATAGCATTTTTTTGTGAACTTCGCGGCTCAGATAAACCGCGGCGAACTTGCTTTCGTTTGCTAATGTGAGGCTCCGGGATAAATACATTTATTATTTTCTTCACTAAAACATGAAGTAGAAAACAAAAGGAAAGGACGGCTAACAGTTCGTTACAGCTTAATATACGCGAATGGTTGTCTGAGTAGGTAACTCTGCTATTATGTTAAATAAGGTTGAATAGGTTCTTCCTGATTTTCTCTTCCGGGAGTTTTCATCATCTTGTGAGACGTGACGAAATTAAAACAGGTAATTAATAAAATAGAATCTGTACTTTAAATTTAGGGGTTTGGGCTGCACAGAAAAAGAACATCCAATAGCTCCCTTGGATTTTACTTTAATATTTAAAAGGGGAAAATAAGTTGGGCAGTGCAAACAAGCCCTCGACAGTCTTGAATTATAGCCTTCAGTTGATTTAATTGATTCCACGCTTTGTTACCTTTATTGACATAGTATTTCTTAGCTCAGAAATTAAAAATTTTAGTGCTATTATTATTATTTAATCAATCAAAATAAGGGTGAGTAGAATGATTTTTCCACGTCAAAATTCTCATAGGCTTCGTTGTTCGCTATTTCATATGTTATAAAAAGAAGAATATGTAAATGGCCCTGTAGTCAAGTCTCGAGACTTCAGAAATGATTTCGAATCCCGAGAATTTCGCTAAGGCGAAGAAACTAAGCTCTTGTTTTCAGCACAACGACTTCATGCATGACATGCCGAGTGACAAGTGAGGGTTGAATTGAGCATGACGTTAGAAAAGCTTTTTGTGTGTCGCGCGCGGACAAAACAGCCAGACAAATTAATTGCAGATATTTGACTACCCCGACAGCTCTAATATGAACTATTCATATACCAGAGTCTAATTAAAACTATTATTGAGAACGTCAGCCATTATATAGGCCAATTGCATAACCCGTCACTCTACTGATAAAGCATCAGTCAAGTTACTACACTGTGGGTTTAGCAAATATGTTTTGTTGGAACTATAATTTCTAGGGTTTGACAGTGTATTAGTTGACATTTGACATATCCAACCAACACGGTCACACGATCACGCATGCGCTGACCGTAATTTTACCCCGGTATCTAATCGAACGAAAAATCAATCGAACTCAATCGAACTTAATCGGATCGATTGGATTCGATTCGATAGTGTTAGATTGGTAATTTTTTTTGGTGAGTTCGACGTTAGATTACCAAACTCAATCGAAATCAATCGAACGATTGGAGTTCGATTTATTTCGACTATCGAACGTTCGATTTGCTACGCCGGGTGTTACTTGTGATGTTTCAAGTCCGGGAGTATGTGCCGCCGGGTATGGTTTTCGAGCTGTTTAAGTCAGAAATAGGGTAATAAGTTTCATTTGTTTGGTTTGACAGGATATGATCTTGATAGGAAAGTACGAGACCTCGCATTTTCATATATTTCTCAAGTTATGAAATAAAGTACAGGTCTGAAAAGGGTATGGAAAATCTCATATTTTGGTCTGAAATAGTGTAGGGTCAGGGTTTTGAGAGGCCGGGCGGCACACTCCCACCCCCACCCCCACCCCCACCCCCACCCCCACCCCCACTCCCACCCCCACCCCCACCCCCACCCCCACCCCCGGATTTTAACACATTGCATTCAAAAATTTGTTGGCAGCAAAGCTGTTATAGATTTTTTTCTACTCTGTCGATATTCCTTCTTAACAATCTTACTCTCTCCCTAGAGCCCCTACCCTCCCTCCAAGGGAAATGTTTTGAGCGCCACGTAGGTTAGCTCAGTTGATTAGCTCAGTTGGTAGAGCACGGTCTAGCGTGCGGAAGGTCAGGGGTTCGAATCTCGGCCGCGTCCTTGGGCAGGGGCGTATAAACCATTGGCCTTGACTCCTTCCTCTTCTAATCTATACGAGGGGGACGTGAAAGAACCTGTTGCGTTATTTCGAGAAAGAGCAGGGGATTGTCTCCCGACACAACAGCCTGGTATTCTGAGGTACTAACAATCACTCATGATTGTAAACTGCACGGCAGCACATTGCGCCACAATAGCAGTTCGTATCACAAAAATAACCTTGTGAAGCGCATTTGGATATATTCATATAGAATTTGCGCTATATAAATGAATACATTTTTTTAGGTTGAACACGCCATTATCCCACGATTGCCACTTTTATCAGTTAAACCCTAGGATTAGTTACTTGATAGCGATCTCTCGTCTTGACCAATGAATAAACACTAGATTTTCTCAGATTTGATTGTGTAAATGCTCACGCACGTAAGATATATCGTAATAAGGTCTGTTCCTTATATCTAGTTGAAGATCACTCTCGTAATAAAATAAGATAAGCTTTATTTAACCACGTGACATTACTGAGCTTAATAAGGCTCGTTACAAAATTGTACGTGTAATGTATTGTAAAATTATTCAACTGAACCACTTCTACCTCATTTACGTTATGACTGAAGCCAACAACTCAGTTCCTGTCCGAGCACTTTTGCAACCCTTTTCCCTCTAAATTACCGGCTTAATTTTTAATAGCCAGGATTAGTCGAGTTAGACGATGCTAGATGGAGACACATTGAAATCAAGAAATAAACGAGGAAGACACGTTGGTCGTCCTTCGGTATAGAATTTAACAAGTACCTCGACAGAACCAGGTGTAAAATGTAAATGATATTATTGAGGCTATTAGTGGCTTCATTCAAAAGAACCACATTTGTCAGAACTTGACAGGTTTGGACAGAGCACAACATTAAGAGCTTACATTGACTCCTATGAACTATTTCTGCTAATTATTACAAACACAGAACAAAATTTTATTCAACCCACTTTTACAACAAGCGCCCATAATTTGGGGAAACCAAGACGCTGTCAGGTTTATTTTGCATGACAATTGAATGGGCGAGGACATGGCTACTAGATCAGCCTGTTCAATCCCATATATTGATATATATATTGTATATACCTTGAAGCTATATTCATTTGCACTTCACAAATGTAAGCTAGCTGCTTTTGTCTTTTGGCTCCGCCATCGTTGCTGAAAACGAAACTGGTAAGATACTGGTAACTAAGATAGTTTATTGTCAGTAGATACAGGAAAAGACAGGAAGAGGCAGTGGGGTGTATTTCTTTGTTAGATATCTGAAAATTCAAGATTCCATTTTATGTCAAGACTGACCAGGTTTTAACGTACTTCGTAGTGAACTGATTTCGTAATTTCGTTCTATTAATAGTTCTATAGTCTACGCATATTTATTTGAATATCTGTTTAGTACGAGCTTGGAACAGGAAGAGGTACTAGGTACTCCATCTCACTGTAACTCTCAGCATGTGTCTACTGTAGAACGAAACGGACTTATCAGATAAAACACTGCCTTCTGGCTACCTTGTGGCTTCATTCCAAGATTATTGAAGGGATTGCTATCCTTACTGTGGCAGTAATTTGGTTCTTGCTTTATAAAGAATGAGAATTAAGATATAGCCCAAATAGATCTCTTACAAAGCATTCCATCTGGACACTGAATGTTTTAGTTCACCGATATGAACGGCTAACACCTAAATACTAAAATATTATCAAAAAAGCAACACCATAGTTGTTTTATGTTGATATCTAAATTTAACCCAGAGTTCCCTGTTCATTTTATAACAGTGCCACAATAACATTTTGAAACCCAATATTTTGCCCGGATAATGAGTCAAACTCTGAATTTCTAACGGAGCTGAAACGACCATAGGGGCTGACCTATTTTTTTGTGGAGGGAGGAAAACCGGAGAAACCGGAGAAAAACCCTCGGAGCAAGGGCGAGATACCAACAAACTCACTCACATGTGGCGCCGCGTCCGGGACTCGAACCCAGGCCCCAGAGGTGAGAGGCGAGGCGCTTAACCACTGCGCAACAAAACTCGATATGAGTGATCCGTGAAAATGACGATAGATAGTAAACTTCCAGCGACATGGTATTCAGAATATCTTCGTTTTGCTCATTATTGCTACACAAAATTGGGTTCGCCACCACTACTACCAGTTTCGGCCGGATGACGTTAAAGTTCGGGATTTAAGTATCAAGGGCACCCAACGAAGTTATCGGTTAAAAAGCTGTTCGGGAGAGTAAGTTAGCCTAAAACTTTCGGATTTGAAAAAATTGTCCATAGAAAATTGTTTTCTGAAATACTGGCTAGAAAATTTGTTTTTAATCCCTAGAAAATTATAGAAGAAAAGGGAGACTAAAAGGTTTCCCCTAAAATATTCGTACGTCCCAATTCAGTCTGATGAATAGAGTCAGAACAGGAAAAAATCCCTAAAAAATTCGTACCTCCACAAAACTTTGCAACATGAAGTTACTTGGGCTAGAAAATTCTTGTTATGTTCTAGACTACTAACAAATTCGTAGGCCGGGAATATTTTGCCATAGTATTTTCGGTTGACGCGATTTCTACCTAGAAAATCCGAACAGCTAATAGCTTTCTATAATACGTCAAAAGACATAGTAGACGCCTTAAAATGGCTAGATAAGCTGCAGACAACTGGTTTCAAACGAATTTCAAAAAGTACTCGTTGGGTGCCCTTGAAGTACTACTGATTTACCAAACGAGAGGCCGTGTAGTATCGGTAGTCACAGTATCTCTGATACAACACGAATTTTGTAAATTATTTCTAAACTCAAACATATATTTCATATAAGAAAAAAAGGAAATAAATTATTACATGTCTTTGAGGAAATGTGTGTAGTGGTCAAAGGAGCATGAAGCTTTCGAGTTGACCACTACCATGAGAAAAGGACAGTATAAATATATAAAAAATGAAATAAACAGTGCAGGTGCTAATAGAGTTACAACAAAAGGAATAAATATACATTACATTGGTAATGGTTGTTTATACATGTATTATTATGAGTATATTGAAAAATATAATAACCTAATTACAATAGATCACAGTGCAGGTGCTGATAGGGTGTGGGATAAATATACATTACAATTGGATTTGTGTACTTCAGGTCTGATTATCAAGTAAAAAAAAATTAAAACTGTTTTTTGAAGCTGTTGTGTTTGAGGCATTTGAAATGTTTGGGTATTTTCTCCCATAAGGTCTAGATAGATTTAAATGTTGATAAACCATAATTTGTTCTGGAAGCTGGTCAACGAACTAATGAATTTTAAAAACTATTTACCTTTTGTCGTAATTTGCTTGTTTCTTACTCGTTCATAAACTTCGAATTCCAGTTGTTACGAATCTCCTCCACGCACCACGGCGACTTCCCCAACGCGTCCTATTTTCAAATCACTCAAACATTTGCTGAAAGGACGAGTTAATAAGTTTACCATTAACCCGTTGTCCATTGGGAGAGAGAATGGATAACGGATTAGCGCGATCAACTTATTTACTCGATTCGAGCATTATAGAAAGGTTGGTGGTTCAGCAGTGAGCAGATTTCTTATCCTTTTCTCCGTCTTTATATTCCTGAACTGCGTTTTGTCGTAAGCCTGTCCAAACAGATATTTTCAGCAGCCATTTGTCCAAGGCGTTATTTTCGATCATTTAGAATCGTTCCGGCTCTATGACATTGCCACTCTCTGTGGGGTGAGGTCGTGAACTTGTCATATTCCAGATGGACGTATAAACGTTAATAGGATCTTAGATTTATAATTACGTTCAAGTGGTCAGGGCTAGATACACTTACGGTCTCAGTCTAGTTGCGATAGATAGGCAAGCTTGCCTGACACGTATATCATACCTGATTAACCTGATACGTATATCATACATCATACCTCCGATGCATGGGAATCACGACAAATGGGAATCTTGCTATTTGCACACATCTAAATCGACTGAGGATCTGGTTTTTTTTTCAACTACAGATATTGCAAACAACGGAGATTTCAAACTTTAACTGTTGCTGTCTCTTCATCCTCCTCACTGACGGTAAGTGCTTCAGTACTGGCAAAACTGATCTTTCCGCTGAACTGAGAGACCGTTAGGCTTACGAATTCAATTCATTTGACAGTGCTGGGCTCTCATTGGGTTATTTCTTATTTGTTAGAGTTAAGAACAGGCTAGTAGCACAACGAATCAAAATCAGCCCCTTGGGGGTTTGTGGCTTTAAGATAGCGTCACTGCGTCTGTGATTACAGTCATCGACTACAAAATGTAAGATGTTGCAAACCAACATGGGATCGATCACCCAATATAATCAGTGTCACTTTCTGATCGGACTTTTATCAAGTATTGTCATGATCAAAGTGGTTCGTCGATGAGTCAGGGCTGCATAATAATTAGTATACATACATGGTACTAGTCACCGAAGCGCGGTTGCCTGTGGGTATATAGTGATTAAACATTCAGACGAAAATAATCAAAATGAACAACTCAGACTAACTCTATTCTCTTTCAAATCTCTACTTAGGAAGTCTAATCAGGCCGTCTCTTATCAGGATTTATAACATAGGGGACATGATTACTGAATTCTGATTGGATTACGAGCAGGACATTTTTTTAAATCTAGGGCCTGATTACTAGCGTCTGAGTGGAAATTGGTTGCTTAGCAACAGGTTTTTCGCTGGTCAATTGCAAAGTTTGAAGAGGGTATTTTCAGCTCTTGTGCACTTCTGCTCAAAAAAGCAAACAAATAAGGATTTTATAACCATTTCATGACAACAGAAAGTTTATAGGTAGGTTAACTAATCTGTTAAGTGTTATTTTACAAATTTCTAAAGGATATTTTGAGCGAATACTGTCAGGTGGTATTTGTCGTAATTGACTCATTTTATCCTTGATTTTAGCGAGTTGGACTAAATTTGAAAATGTCGCGGTCATGTTGAATCGGGTTTTCCATTGGCATTGAGCACACATCCGTAGATGTATTTTGCTCGGAAAATTTCCCTCTATATTATAAACAAGTAATCGCATGGGTCGCTTCGCGACATCGGGCAATTTGGTGAAAAGTTTGAAAACATGCATGATTAATCGGGGATTATGCAAGGCTGCTTACAGGTGAAGTATAATCTAGATTATACGAAAAATAGGAGACGAGATTTAACAATGCAGAGTCTCTTTATTCACACCTCAAAATATAGCGAATCGCAACGTCTGTAACGGCCATGGCAACTGCGCTGACAACCTCCATCAGTACTGCGGGCTCATGTCTGTGAAGTGAACGAAACACCTAAAAACCTGAAAAGAAACAGAATACAAAATTGTAACACATGACATGGGTGGGAAGGGAGGCGGGAATGCATTGTTAAATCTAGATTATACTTCACCTGTAAACAGCCTTGCATAATATCCGATTATACTTCAAAATACTCGCGTCAATTCAACAATGGATGTTCAAAGCTGATCAAACTTGTGTTGCACTTGGCAAAATTGTCCTCCCAGTGGTGGTGTCAAAGCGAGGCCTGTAATAATATCTAATAAAGGTGTGTTTCTGAGACCAATCTGCAAATTGCAGGATATCTGAAATGGAGAAGTCCTGTTTAATGGCTTCTGTGGTGAATACGCCACGAACTGAATGCCCTTTAAAAATGATAGTATCAATGCAGTCCTGAGAGGTGGCAGAGGTAACAGGTGTGTGTGGTTGAATGTATGATAGAAAGAGCTTGTTTGGTTTAGAAGGGTCTGGTGTACGCCATTCTTTTGTTCTTGCCTCATACGCCTTAAAAACACATAGGTATTTGTTTCCAGGCCGGAAACTTGCGTGAAAGCATGATTTCAGCTCCAGCCCTACTTTCACATTTTTGGTCAATTCAGCGAGTTTAAACTGTATACACCTGGTAAAATACGCCTGAACAGTAAATCCCGTGCAGACAAGCCTGAAGCCCTGTCAGGACAGGTCAAGGCCAGTAGACCAAGGCAAAGCAATTTATATGACAAAAGCTTGATGGATAAATCCTCGTTAGGTCCTAAGGATGCAATGTAGAAACTTCCCATGTTGAAGTCAGCTGTCAGGAAAATTCTCCTTCCCAAGGGACAATAACACAGGGTTAAGTTTGATCAATACATGCTGACGCCTTTTGGCTGAGAGCTGAGCAGAAGTATCGCCTATCAGCATCACAGCTTTCTTGATGCAGTGAAACATGCTGACAACCGTTGCTTCTTCTAGAGTAACTTTGTCTTCTTCTAGGGAGTCATACATAATATTAATGTTCTCGTACATGGTACGGTAATGTTCTCGTACATGGTACGGTAATGTTCTCGTACATGGTACGGTAATGTTCTCGTACATGGTACCCAGTGCCAAGGGCATCAAGAACCGTGTCAGTCCTGTATATCTCTCAGCGAGTTATCAAGATTCCTAACTCCTAGAATCATATAGATATCAGGTAGTTATCCAGGCTAGGGGTGAAGGCTGCTTCTGAGACTGGCCTTGGAAATTCTTTAACAATCACCCTTGCAATGTGAGAATTATTATCTCGATAAACAAATCTCCACAGAAAATGCGGGCAAGACTTTCCTGATAGTTCTCCAAAAATTTAGTTGCCTTCAGCTGCGTTAATTGTTTACAAATAATACCGTTAGAAAGCGTTGATAACTGAAACGCTTGGTCAGTATATTTTGTACTGCTTTTTAAGAGATCAGTTGAACGGCATGTAAGTGTCTCAGAAATCCGTGACTTCACATTTGAAAAATATCTACAGAATGCATTAGTAATTCGCTCTTATCCGTAAGTACCTGCCCCTCCGATTTGATTTGGTTAACTGACTCCGTTATCATAGTCTTGTTTGCGGGCAAGACTTTCCTGATAGTTCTCCAAAAATTGCGCGGATTATCCAAGTTCTCTTGAATCAGGTTACGGTTGTAAGCAGATCTCAGATCTTACAGCGGCTATAACCTGGTTTCGATATCTGCGGTAAATTGACCAGTCCTCGTCTAAACCAGATCTCTTGGATTTTCTCAGTTGGAAATCTCTAGAACGTATAAGCTTGGATACGTTAGCAGTTAACCATGGACTGTTTGAGCCGCACACTTTTTTAGTTATCAATGGGGCATGATGGTCACATATTTCAAGGAAGATGTTTTTAAAGTTGGCCCACGCATTGTTAACATCATCGCGTGTTATGCAATCCCAAGAGGCGGTGTCACAGTGCTGAGTGTATCCCAGTGCTGAGTGTATCCCCGATCACTGGGCACTAGTGTAGCGTGTATCCCCTCCCCTCCCCTTGGAATATTTTAGGGCTACCTGTATCCCCGTCTAAAACTCCTGGGGAAAATGGGGGAAATCCTTAACTAATGTTTGAATAAAGTGTTGTTAACAATCTTTGATTTGCCTCGTGTCTGACCGGATATCATGTTAAACATGGACGTGCTCAGATATGAAAACATCGTTAGGTATCTTTCAACGAAAGATTATCCTAAAGACTTCACGAAGGCTGACAAATTGAAAATTAGAAGGTCGAGTAAGAACTACCATGTAGGGGGATTTAATTCTCTATTATAAGAAGAACGCGATGTCCCTTATCGTGATAAAGGGAGAGGAGCAGAAAATGAAAATTTTCAACGAGTGCCACTCGTCAGAATTCGGTGGTCACTCTGGGAGGGATAACACCTTTCGAAAAATAAATACAAGGTATTATTGGCCAGAGTATTATAAAGATACTGTCGAGATGGTAAGTACATAGGAGCGATTGCACGGAATACCCCACCACTCGATTCATTAATAATGCATTTTCTCAAATTCTCATACAAACCTTCTAAAAACCTAACCCTGAAATTCAAATAAATCTTACCCATTTTCAACCCCAAATCATTCATAGAACGAGTCTAAATACACCTGAGCTAAATGGATAATTTTGCACAATTTGTAAGGGCTTTTCAAGTGATCTTTCGAAGTGGTGGGGTATTCTGCAATCTAGCCAAAATCTCATTGAACCAACATATTGTATGCCGAAAATAATTATTGTTAACAAAGCCAGTTATATATGAACAAATTATGAAAGCCTTATTTTTAGTACTTACAGTATAATAAGAATGAACGGGGATACACTAGCCCTAAAATATTCCAAGGGGAGGGGAGGGGATACACGCTACACTAGTGCCCAGTGATCGGGGATACACTCAGCACTGGGATATCATTAAGAGCCGTCGCACAATATTTACTGTAATTACGGCATGTGATGACACGTGGACGAAATTTCAAAGAGTTCAATTTACAAACACATCCAACCATATTATGATCACTTAGCCCCAGAGAGATGACAGTAGCTAATCGAATGTTATGTGGATGTGTCGAGAGAATAGCATCAATCAAGGTATTGCTATTCTTTGTTGTTCTTGTCGGGTCTTTAATCAGCTGTGACATGTTCATACTTCTGAGAATATCCTTAATAGGTACTTAGTAACTGCGTGACACCTCTGGTGCGGCATGAAATTTGCATTCAGATCTCCCAACAGAATAATTTATTTCTCCTCTGTAGATGCATTATTAATGCGCTCTTCGAACTCAACATTAAAATCCGGGCTCAAGTATTGAGATCCAACCGGTGGTCGATACATAGTTCCTACTAGAACGCCTCTTGATTTAGGGAACAAAAGTTCAAGCCAGATACTCTCTACCGAGGCCGATTCGAGATCAGTACGCCTCATCGCAGGCAGGTTGTCCGATAAATAAACCAAAACACCCTTTGCGTGATGAGATTTGTCTTTACGGTAGATGTTATGACCTTCAATTGCAACTTTTGCGTTTTGGACTTGAGACGATAGATGTGTTTCAGTGACTGAAAACATATGAATGCCCTTATGACGCTTTAGCAGCAACCTTATCTCGTTGATTTTCGATAGCAAGGAACGAACATTCAGGTGTAGGAGTTTTAAGCCGCGGTGATTAACAATGTTGGTTACTTCAGTAATTTCTGGGTAGTCCGTAATCTCTGATTTCGTTGTTGCATTGTATTGTAGAATCACATGACATGCAAGATCTTGAGTTCTCAAACTGGGTACCAATACACTTTAGATGACTGGGTAATTGTAGCTTACAGGCAGAACAGTTTACAGAGCCTTGTGATTTCTTGATGACCAGTTTGCACTTTTCACATCTAGGTCTTAGAGATCGCCCGGCGTTTAGAGCAGATGTTGTCGTGCTCGATGAACTAAGTGAACTGTTTATAGCTGGACCTGGGTTCAGGCTAACGTCATTTGCCAAAAGTAACAGGAAGGAGGCAGAGTTGTTTTCAATCACCAGAGTTGTTTTTCGATCACCAGAGTTGTTTTCAATCACCAGAGTTGTTTTTCGATCACCAGAGTTGTTTTCAATCACCAGAGTTGTTTTTCGATCACCAGAGTTGTTTTCAATCACCAGAGTTGTTTTTCGATCACCAGAGTTGTTTTCAATCACCAGAGTTGTTTTTCGATAACCAGAGTTGTTTTCAATAACCAGAGTTGTTTTTCGATAACCAGAGTTGTTTTCAATCACCATAGTTGTTTTTCGATCACCATAGTTGTTTTTCGAGTACCAGAGTTTTTTTCGATCGCCAAACTTTTTTTCGATGACCAGAGTTCTTTTTCGATCAACAGAGTTTTTTTTCGATCACCAAACTTGTTTTTAATGACCAGAGGTTTTTTCGATCACCAGAGTTTTTTTTCAATCACCTGAGTTTTTTTCGATCATCAGAGTTTTTCCTATCATTAACAGAGTATTTGAGGGCAATCAACAGAGGTTAAGTTATTGATTGAGGTTTTGTGTAGCGTTGACAAATGAAAACAAGAACAGTTGACAACATAGTCATAGCCACAGCCAGCCAATCATAGCAGCGAGTAATCACAAGTAACTCATAAATGGCTTCCCTGTGAGCCAATGACAAACCAAAGCAGACCCAAAACCAATTTGCGTTTGGTTTTACTTTGGATACTGATTGGTTGGTTTACTTTCTCAGCCAATAGGAGAGCTTAGTAAACGCAAAACCATAACACTCCGACACTCAATTGAAATCCGCTCTATTGGTAATAACACATGTTGATGTGATTACAACAGTGATTTTTATTTTTGGCCCATATATATTGCCCGGACTATTTTAGTTCATATATTAATTATCTTAAGAATACCGATAATCACAATACTAGATCATCTGCCAAAAATAATATTACAACACCAATTTCTCATAGAAACTCTGGACTAAAAACATTTCATGTAAGTGCTACTCGTCTCTGGAACAATCTCAAACCGTCCTATAGGAATATCACCTCGCACAATAATTTTAGAAAGAGCTTACATAATAAACTACTGAAACAGAATGCTGCTTTAGACCATTTTAACACTTCTAGAACCTACTAGCTCATCATCATTTTAAAAGTATACATATTGATATTCTTTCTGTACAGATACCGTTTGATACTATCTTTATATACATCTGTAATTATGTCCTCCGTTCGTCTAATGTAAATTCACTACTATATCTAGACCATTAGTCATTAGTTTTCAAAATCAACCATTTATTAGTGTTAGTATTATTATTATTATTAGTAGTAGTAGTATTATTATGATCACTTAATATCTATCATATTATTTACAATTATTATTATTTTTCCATCTGATTTTATTTACAGTGCTTAGCGCGCTCACGCGCCATAAATCCAGAGATTTATGGTAGTGGTTTTAATCTTCTCTACATCTCTGCCATCCTTCCAGCTATCGTCAAAAAGTCATACTACCTTATTGTAACTAATTTTCGCGGGACTTAAATTTCGCGATTTTCGCGATTTTAAAAAAAACGCGAACTTAAAGTCCCGCGAATAAAAGATACCGCGAAAATTAACGACGCGAAATTTAATGCTTTTCGGTAAAACCCTTTTGTCTTTTATCAACTTTAGCAAACGTTTACACGAGTATGCATAACTAAAACGTGTCTAAGAGTCCAGAGTCCGAAAAATCAGCATGGTATCAGCTAAGAAACGACACTCTCTTCATCCTCTTCAGCCTCTTCGTCAACTGCCAGCTCAGGATCGCTATCGCTGTCTTCATCTAGAAGTTCCTTAAGCACCTCCTTTGTGCAGTCATCAAACATGCCATCTTGACCTGGCTCCTTGTATTTGGCAATCACGATCTGCTTATACCTTTCCAGTATTGCCCTGTTCTGTTAAGGGTAGGCGATTTTTAAATTGAAATGTAACATAAAGCAGTGAAAAAAAAAAAATGTGGATCTTCATTTTCGCGAAATTTAGTTCCCTTTAACCCAACTTTTTTGCGAAATCGCGAAAATAAAGTCTCGCGAAATCTGCCGCCTAATTTTTCGCGAAATTAAGTAACCGCGAAAATTAGTTACAATAAGGTAGGTTGAACCGTTTTTATTGCTCTTCCTATTGAGCCTCTTATTTAAGTATTATTAAATTATTTGGTCATGCAAATTTTAGTTTTATTTCAGGTGGCCGTAGTTCTCTGATGGATGCCAGTCTTGTTCCGTCCTCAACGAAAGGAAACAATTGTCCGTTTGGGTCCACGATTTCCACCTACAACAATGTAAAGATAATTAGCGCTTAGTTCGAGTATCTACTATCTTTGAGCCGATTTGGGTTTTTGAACACCGTGGCTGGCTTACGAGCTACGTGACCACAATTTGCAACAAAACTTCACTTGAAGAACAGTTTCCTAAAATCATTTTCAGGGCTTTGGCGTTTAACTTGTGGAAACAGGTGACTCTGGTTTCGAAAGGCGGAATTCGGACTTTTAGACTGATTTTGCCGAGATTTTGGGATTCACCGGGTTGATCATTTGAAGTCGCCGAGACTGCATGATAATAATTTCCTATTCAAGCGAGCTGTTATTCGTTCACTGAACATCTCTCTTGAACTGGTTCTCTGGCAGTCCAGCAACGAGATTGCCTGCTAGCAGATAATCTCTCTCTCTCTCTCTGCAGGGAAAAATAAAACCGAGGGGAGAAACCTCTCATTTCATAATTATTAGTATTCTCTGTTTATAGTACTGGTGACAGGGTTCGGAAGCGACGGGTGAGCGGTAAATATTATAATCAACAAAATATTATAGGCATCGAAACTCCGTTTGGTCGACCCGAAAAGAATTGAGCAATTTTCCTACTTCGGCGTTTAACTTGTGGAAACAGGTCTCTCTCTCTGGTTTCGAAGGGTTTAATTTTCACACAGTGCTTTCGCCGAGATTTTCGGATCCACCGGATCGATCAAAGTTTATACTCGCACGAAATTTGACAACAGAGCCGCCGCCGTGATAATAATTTCCCATTGAAACGAGCTGTAATTCGTTCACTGTTCTTTCTTGAACTGGTTCTCTGCTACTGCCAGCAACGAGACTGAGATCTCTCTCTCTCTCTCTCTGTCTGCAAGTAAAAATAAAACCGAGGAGAGAAACCCCAATGACCTCTCGCTTTCTATAATTACCCGGAGAGTGTTCTCTGTTTATAGCAGTGAGCGGTAAATGTTATAGTATAGCCAAGTACTGCTGCATAACACTTTGTTTACTTCACATTCAACTTGTAAGGTACTATTAGTTTCATCAAGGTCATCCATGTTCAAATCAAAAGTATCATGTCACCAACATAAAGAATATAGCCGGGAACAAGGAGTCAAAGTCCCGGATATAAACAATAACAAAAGCACGCTAAGCACTGTAGGTGCGACGGCCCCTTTAACTTAATTTAATGAAGGCCATTATGTAAACTACCGGGAAACCGGTAATAATGTTTGTCACCCTCCATAAATAAAGATTCTACTACTACAATGTTGATCTATGAAAAGTAAAGTCGCCTGTTCAATGACCCAATATCCCAACATTGTCTGAGGGAGGGGGCAACAACAACAACAACAACAACAATTTATTTAATACCACGCAAATAACTGGATACAAAAGTGAATAAAATATTGCAGTAGTTGGGTATTGGCTAATTGGGGCAACGTACTTGTGACAACGTACTACTCGAATATTGTGGGAAATTGGTCATCACTATACGTTAGAAGTAGTGTGTCCCAAAGACATTTGACCAGGATTGTAGGTTAGGTGATGCGCGAACGCGCGCGTTTGATCAGTTTATGTAATTTGCGCAATATGAGCTAATCTGAATCACTATACCCTGTAACCTTGGCTGCTACCAAGTTCTCTTGTTGATTTTTAATCTTGTAATGATACTGATGATAGTCAGTTAGTGAGACACCATCCAACTCTGACAAAATCCCGAGGGGTTGAACTGGCTAAGCACATTACTGACGTTGTACTGGCTAAAAAGTGGATGCCGGAGTTAATAACCTTATCCAATACATGACAGGTTCCCAAATATTGATCTGTCTTCTGTCCTTTCACGGTTGTGAACTGCGGCATTAAGATCAAAAACATCGAGGAGTTATTATAGTATGACAACGCTCCTGTTGACGCAATAGCGCATAGTGAACATTCTACATGTGCTGCCCTCGGTTAACTCTCACCTGGTTGAGTCAAGATACATAGTGCTAACACAACCCTCCCCCCAAGACCAAGTTTGGGTAGCCCTGGCTAATTACGTACCGCTGACCTTTTAAGCCAATAGTTCAAGCTTTCCCCACAATGCTATTCGGCAGGATTTTACGGGTATCCGTTGCAGGTAAGTATTGAACTGCCGTGGGAGTTTGCATGAAACCTGCTCTAGTTTTGGACAAATAAGCCCGGGGGGGACTCCCATATAAAAGGGGTAGGGATGCTCGTCGGACATTTTCGATTTGACCCCTAAGAGGTACTAGACAGACATTCTTTATTTATACACGGTTAAAAAACATCAGTACAAAGCTATATACAATTTAAAAACAGTACATAACTCAATAAAAACTGGTTTACGTGTTTGCCGTGTGGGAGTCCGGTGATGAGAATAGTGCGTCAATGGCTCAAGCTTATTTTGACCCCTAAAAGATAACAAAAATGTAAATTGATAACAGCTTTTTTGTTCAATTGACACCCGACCCCTAAAAGGTACCGCTTTACATAGAAATGTCTGTGTTTGATGGTGGATACCCTAAGTGGTACCAAACTCCTGTTTTTGATTCCTAAAAGGTACGACGAGCATCCATGTACCCCTCACATAAGGGAGTCCCCCCCCCCGGGCAAATAAGCCGACTGCAAGAGAGCCAGAGGACATCATAAAGACCTTAGACGGCTAAAAACTACTTGGCTTGCTTTTAGAAAGCTTTGTGAGCAAATTTCACTGGGTTTCTGTTGTGTTTCTGCGGAGTCACAGCAAAACATTATTCAATGAAATCTTTGAAATTCTTTCAGTTGGTGTTTTTTTTCCCTGCTAACCTATTGGAATGTGTTTTTGGTGCTTTAAGGCCTCGGCTTTTGTCAAAATCACCATTCTTGGTTGTAGGGGCAAAAGGGGGGGAGATGCTGTCAAAGTTTTGTCCATTTACCCAGCATGCAATTGGAGGTGGATGTAGAAAATGGTGGTCGAGTAAGATGAACTGTAAATCGTGCCATGGTTCACAGTTGGCAGTTGCTTGATGCTTTATGTGCAAAGAAACGAGGTGGTTGGAGATAATAAAGAAAGAACTGAGTGCTGATTGTGTGTTTGGTCTTGATTTCAAGTGCACACGAGTAGGGTTTTCTGACTCGGAGATTTTCAGAGCACCGAAATTTGTGAACTCGAAGAAACATAAGAATATGTCTCAAACAAATGCGTTTTCCTCCAGCGAATTTTTCCAATCGATCAGAATTATGGCTCAGCCTTTGTAGTCTCCCATCCATGATGGAGATGCAATATTAGATTCCAAGCTCATCTACAGTTAATGTTAAGCGCATCCATGTGCATTGTTCTTATAGGAAAGCCTGGTTTCCACTAGCGATATACGCATTTAAGCGCAAGCAATGTAGGCATACGCCGTATTTATCCTTAGTGGTACTTGAATCGTAGTTATCATTAGCGGTACTTGAACCGTATTAATTTATCATTACCAGTACTTGAACCGTATTTATCATTAGCAGCACTTTAACCGTATTTATCATTAGCAGTACTTGAATCGTATTTATCATTAGCAGTACTTGAACCGCATTTATCATTAGCAGTACTTGGCCGTATTTATCATTAGCGGTACTTGTTCTACTCACGGGTGCGAAATGATAAAAACAATCGCTGCTAAATTATAAATACGGCACTGCGTCAGCGTATGATGCTTGTACTTTAATATAGACGACAGGACACAGGTTACTGTTTGATGCGTTTTTCTCTTTACTTTTACAGATATTACAAGGAACATACAAAGAAAACAAAGGAGGAACACAGAGCATGAACATAACATTGTGGCATACAGCAGAGTAAAAGGCTGATATCATCTGGTGTTGCAGTCACATGAAAAGAAATCTAAAAACTCAGTCACCAGTCGGAAATCAGACGAGTAGAAGAATGACTTGACTAGGTGTGAACAGACGCTATTTTCGTTGGTGCTGCTAACAAGCAGTTACTCACACTGGTTGGCTTCTCTGCATATCACTGGACGGTATTTTATTAAACATAAAAGCAGCCAAAAACGCTGAGAAATTACCGACTTGCAGAAGTTTATCAAGCTAAAAAACTTATCTAAAAATATTTGAAACTTTAACTTTTCGGAGTAGTGAAACATGATTTGGAAGCGATTAGACCATTTAACCAAGCCTTGATCAGAGGAGACACTTCGCAAACAAACAGTAAATGTTGAATATAACTTGGACCAGTACACGTGGAATTAATTAGCCAATGGAAGGTGCTCTCTTCTAAGTGAAAACAAACTGGTTAATTCAGCGAAGTTATACGGCTAGCATTACTGGGTTCTGTGGAATCTGTGGTTAATGCTTAATTAAATGGCAATGGTTCAGGTTAATATTACAAGGAATTACAATGATACCTTACTCGGTAATGGCACAAGGCCGCCACCATCCAGAATGGGGCCACCAACAATAGACTACTCGTCTGTCCCTAAACTCGTACCACTAGCTCTTGCGATTGTCATTGTCAATGGCTTGGTCTTTCTTCTTTTTGCAGCCAGGAGAAGTTTACGTACACCTGCTAACTATCTACTGCTAAGTCTGGCTGTATCAGATTTTATCACCGGAAGCGTAAATATACCTCTGATTATCGCATTCTCCGTTCCACTGACGAACGACTACATGGAGTGGTGGAACATTATTATAACAGCCAATACCCTTAGTAAACTAACTGCAATACTCACTGCTTATCATATCCTTGCAGTTACTGTTGAGAAGTACCTGGCTATTGTGAAGCCCCTGAAGCATCACAGTGCCAATCCTAAGATGGCATTTGTGGTTATTCTAGGAGTTTGGTTCGCCTCTTGTTTGATTGCAGTAACACCTGTGTTTTGGTGGATCCATCTGATTAACCCGGAAGACAGGGCGACTTCAATCAAGCTCCAGTTCGCTCATGATGTGTTCTGTTTCGTTACAGTGTTTCTCATACCTTACACAATTATCATATACTCACAGACGGTCATGTTCAAGGCGGTGTCGCGAAGCAAAAACAAGTCACTACTTCGGCGTAGCGCTGGAACAGCTGGAAAAGTGCAATCCAGGATGTCAAATGAGAGAAAGTGTCTAGCCATTTTTGCTACCATGGCAGTGTTGTTTGCTGTCTGTTGGTTGCCATGGTTTGCGCTGACGTCACTCGCTACACTCAGTAGCATGACTTCTATAGCGATGCCAAGAGTGCCTCCATCTGTTTTTTTCTTTTTTATCATCATCAGGTTATTCACATCGGTCATCAATCCGTTGTTGTATACCTTTTTCAAGCGTGACTTCATGCGAGCGTTTAAGATAGTGGTGTGTAAGCGTCGCCTCCTACGGTCCGGAACTCGATCTTCCCTGATGACTGCGAGAAATGTGGCTAGGTACCGCAAGCATCGACATCCTTCAAATAACGGTCATTGTAAAGGTAGGAAACCTACCTACGAGTCGCAAAGACTCGACCTTCGCAGCGAAAGCCCGATTACCGAGGAAACTATAATGCATGTGACGTCATTGTGAGATCAAAGTCCAAACGTCTTACGTGGTGAAAGCGTATAGTTCTCAGGGTCAACGAACCAAGGGATTTAGGAACCAATAGATCAAGGGATTTAGGGCAAGAATACTGACATGCTTTTCTGCGATTTCAGATTGTAGATTAAGTTATTATTAATGAACTAGTGAATCAAGTTGTCATTGTTGGCGTGTTCGTGACCCCTCTATATACTTACAGTCGTTATGATTTCCTTTCCCGCCCGAACGGCGGTCGTTAGCTTTTTACCAACCATTAATCTGAAATCACAGAAAAACGTGATACACATCATTTCTGTTCTCAAGGACCGGTCATTAATATGGAAAGGAGAGCTGTAGGAGAAATAGGGGAGTCTCGATTTTTTTTTGTCTGTATTGTGAGGAGTTTCTCCAAAAAATGTTAATGAAAACGGGGGTCTCAATAATTTACTACTGGGCTGCTGAGGGAGACGAGACACGACTTACAGGATTAAGGCCCTGCTGATTTAATAGCTTTTAATAGCTAACATACATTTCAGGATTAGATGTACATTATATTTAGTATATAGTATACAGTATATAGTATGCGTAGACATACATAATTATGAATGGGAAAGGGAGGCCTTTAAAATGTATTTTCATTAAAGGGGGGCCCTGGAACATTTTCTGACAAAACGTAATTTCTCCTCCAGCCCCCATCCATATTTAATGATGAGCCTCCATACATGAACTGAGGTAACAGTATACATGAACTGAGGTAATAGCATACATGAACTGAGGTAACAGCATACATGAACTGAGGCAATAGCATACATGAACTGAGGCAACAGCATACATGAACTGAGGCAACAGCATACATGAACTGAGGCAACAGCATACATGAACTGAGGTAACAGCATACATGAACTGAGGTAATAGCATACATGAACTGAGGCAATAGCATATACGATAGTATTACCTGAGTATCAGGCTTTCCTGATACTCAAGTTAATACGATAGAGAAAGCAAAGTCCCACTTCTAGAAGACTGGCCATAGCGGTAAGTGGCAGCGAAACGCGTTACTGATAATGGTGACATATTATTGGCCCACCCGACTGGTATCGGCGGGGATGAGCAAACCTAGTTCACTGGTTCATGTCTGCCCTCGTCTGCAGCGTGCCTGAAAAAGTGCTGCTCTACGTAGACAATAACTAGGGCGCATGCGCGAGTTGACGCGTAAATCGGGGCGGTTGCAGCAAATGTTATCCCAGTGTGCAAAACCTTTCTTAGTTTTTGAAGGAAATAGTCCGGCTGAGTATTTGAAACTTAATAATATCCTTGACATTAAATTCTTATTCTTCGCAGAAAACATTAAGGTAAAATTCCCGCCATTTTTGCTGCTGCCGTCCGCGCGCGTCCTGACCATATTCAGCTCTGTCCTCTACGTATAGCTTATTTTCGAATCACGTGACTCTAGGGCCGAGTAGGTCCCTTTATTGATCACTATCCGTATTTTGATTACTAATACGAGTTTTCACTAATTTTAACCGAGCGAGGACCGAGTCTAAAACGAACCCCCTGGGAGGGAGGGACGGATTTAAAATGTTTTCTTTTGCCCAATCCCCCGCCACCTACGTAAAGGATTTGACTCGTACACAATCTTCGTTCGGGTTATTTTTAGAATGCGTTTCCCGCGAGTTCGGTTTCCGTTTGTAATCACAAGCGCTTGCGTAATTATAATTATGTTTCAGCCATGCTGCTTGACCAAACAAGAGAAGCTAACGAGACATGCCGCGAGAAAAGAGAATAATGAGAAATGAAATCTAAAAATAACCCGGTCTTATTTTCACATGGCTCAGTTTTCTATTTCAGGGGAATATATCACATAACCCCTAAGGAAAAAATATATATTCCCTGCATATTTAATTAGCTACACATGGGTTATATGGCATTGGGTCTAACCCTGCCCCCTGTATTGATATCGCTCTGAAACACCATTTTACTTACAAAAGGTATTCGCCGTAGTCCATGTGGGTGTAATAGAAACATCTACGCATGCTCAAGGACGCTAGCAGTGCGAATTCATCTAGAATGACTCATATATTCCGAGCTATTCTGTTATCTTTTCTTTTGTTTATAGTTGAGAATTTGCTTAAGACCAATAAAAAAAATTTTTTTTCTCGAATCAGTGTATATGAGAAAACTGAGCCATTGTAAAAAAATAAGCATTTTATTGGCCTGAAACTCGGCATATGTGATATAGTCCCCTCGGGTGCGCCCTCGTGCGGATATCACATATCCCCTCGTTTCAGGCCAATAACCCTTACTGGGAAAAAGCTGCATCAAGAATATATGAGTGAGCTCCTGGTTCGGCCATGACAAGGTACTACTAGTGACGTCACAGCTGACTTGAGCCGTCTGTACATAGCGGAGGTTGTGAGGAAGGTTTTCTCCGGCGCGGACCACATAGATAGACCTTCATAGATAGACCTTCATAGATAGACCTTCATAGATAGACCTTCATAGATAGACCTTCATAGATAGACCTTCATAGATAGACCTTCATATATAGACCTTCATAGATAGACCTTCATAGATAGACCTTCATAGATAGATTGATTCGTTCCCCTTTAAAGAAAATCAGTTCGAAAGGCGGCTTAAAAAACTTTAAAATAGAGGAAAATATTAAGAAAACAGAGACAGAGAAAGAAGAAAAAATTGTATGGAATCGAACCCGGGGCTTAGTTGCCCACCTTTGGACCCGACGCTCTACGGACTGCGAGCAGGGCCCAGTTTATTTTTCTTGGTCGGCATTGAAAAGCTGGACTAACGGCTCCAACTTATGGACCATTGTGGTTTCTTTTTGCTGAAAGTGTTATTGTTTTTTTTGGGTCTGTGTGACGTGCGATATGGGGAAATTTGCACCGAATCGAGCTGCCACACAAATTAGATTTATCGATCAGCGAAGAATCGGTTATTTTTCGAACTTGAAAACGTATTTTTTCTTCATAGACACGCAGTACGGGAAAATATAATAGTAGAACTGAGTTTTTCGAATACACCTTTCTATAGTCGCTAGGTTGGTTTAGAGTTCAGTTCCCATATAAATCTGGCATTTTATTTCTTGTTTTTCACTTCATTTTCCGGTATTACAATTCTACCAGTTATCCGAACTATGTACCTTATTATTCATGTCTCATGCCCACGCGGGAGGAATCTGGTACCGAACTATGTACCTTATTATTCATGTCTCATGCCCACGTGGGAGGAAGTCTGGTAACAATACTATGTACCTTATTATTCATGTCTCATGCCCACGTGGGAGGAGTCTGGTACCGAACTATGTACCTTATTATTCATGTCTCATGCCCACGCGGGAGGAAGTCTGGTAACAATGGTATCAGAGCGAGGCCAGTTGCTCCAAAGGTCGCAAGTTAGGATCGCCTGTCAGAAATGTTTTCTGTTGTACTGTACGGTTGTTCTTTTGTGTAAGGAAATTAACGTTAATTTCTCGTCGTCGAGTGTAGGTTTCTCTTCCTGTGACAACTAGCCTCGCTTTGATGCCTCTAGGAATAAGGTCAGACTATTCCCAGGCCCCTATCAGATTGATCCATGCAGCTAATTGGAGCTCCGCTTGTAGGCTTGCCTATACCTATCTATATATGTATATATCTTAATTAATAGACATAGTCAGACATCATTATCACTTTCAGAGATGTCTGAGTATGCGTGCCTTGGGATAGCACGTTTTTCTGGGGCTCCGCTTGTCATATTACTAAATGTGAAGAAAATATCTACTATTTGCCCATAATGCTATAAATTGAACTAGCCAGAATGAGTACCAACAATAATAGTGGAAACAAATGCAATACAGAGAAGAAAAGACCACGAATTAGCAGTTCTACTTCAAACGAAGGAAAGGAAGACGACGCCATTGTGAAGCTAACTCTTATCGAGTATCAAGAACTTATCTCCAAGCTACTTAAAATCAAGATAACGAGATACTTTCAAGACCTGGGTAAATGAAATTCCATCCTTTAAATGCTATGTCCTTCGGATTTATAGAATCAAGAACCTATCATCCATCAATACACCATGTCAGACCAAATCTTAAAGGCTGTTGACCATCAACCTTACCCGTAGGCAAATACCATCACAGAAACACTCATCTGGAAAACACACATTCTAAATGTGAGAAATAAAGCCAATACGACCTCGGGCTTTATTAAAAGGAATCTCCATGCATTCATGCCCTGAAAGGATTCAAAGCACATGCATACACTTCACTAATAAGACCTACCCTTCAGTATGGAAGTGCTGCCTGGGATCCTTATAGGATATATCAGAAAAATCTGGCTTGAGCAAGCAGAGACGTGCTTCTCGTTTTCAATTGCTACTAGGACTTATTCGTACCCGTGCATTGAAACATTTTAACTGGACAACATTGGATCATAGGAAACAAGTTGCCAGACTAACTATAAAACTCTACACGACCAAGCAGCAATTAGTGTTCCATTTTATGTGCATCATAAATCTATACTAAAAACTAGGTATTCCCATCCAACGAAACTGATTCATGCCAATGATGAAGGTAAATTTAGTTTTTGGTGTAGGACCATCGTTGACTGGAACAACTTACCGCCCCAGTTCATGAACGTGGACTCGGCAAGCAGCTTGAAATCAGCTGTTAACAATTAGCTTCTTGCCTGAGCCACTACTTCATATTTTCTTTTTTTTCTGCACTGTGCATATCTACACACATTTTTTTATTTCATTGTGCACTGAAACTTGCGGAATGTCTTTAGGATATTGCAAGTTAAGTCTGTTGATAAGCAGGAGTGTTTAACCGGTGGCTTCAGCCTGTTACAGGACGTTTCTAAGGAATATATATGTTCAAGATACAGAGGCTGTGCCGAAAGCGCTTTAAAAAAAACAGTATTGAAAGAGCCAGCAACCACACTGCAGTCACTCTTGTCTCCGAATCCAGTGGAACCGCTGTGAGTCACCACCGTCGTCTCTATATATCAATTGAGTGAAACCTGCAAGTTTCTTTAACTACAAAAATAGAAGAGAAATACCATGTGGATGTCTTGATATGCTTTTCAAACTTTTTCGATAAAGGATGGCAAAGATTAAAGTGGATTACGAAAGCTTATTCCGTTATTCTAGAAACTTGATTTCAGTTACAGCGAATCGATTCAGTCAAGTTGCTCTAAATTGCTCTTAGCATCAGTATTTTTCATTCACTAGAATCTCTGCCATCCTTCATCAAACGTGTCGCAAATTTTCTCCAGTGTACCTGGAAAGCATACTCTGCTTATCTGAGTAGTTATTTTTGTCTTTTGTCATGAGAAACTTTATCATTTGGGGGTTGACAGTACCCCTATATGCGACAATGTTTCTAAAAATCCGTTTGGTTTGTTCCTTAGTCAAATCACTAAGTGCATGGTTGCTTACGAAAGGCCTTTTGCACTGAGTTGGATTAAAGATAGCTCTATCTCGAACTTCGTTACTTAAGCTTGAGTAATACGGACAACAATTTCTTGCAACTTGTCTCGCAACAATATTGCGCTGCGAGATGAAGCGCAATTTGCACGTAGCAACTCGTCACGCAACAAATTTTCGTGTTGCAAGTTGCGGTAAGCATGAATGAATACGGCGCTGTGATTGGATAGTGGTTGTACTAATTGTTTGTTGAAGCAAGATGGCGGCCGTTGTTGCGCGACAAGTTGCAGGAGTAATACAGTGACCGCTGGAAACCTGTATTCTGATAGCACATTATACTGTAGCTCTATTGTTTTTGTACTGCACGTTCTAAAGGTTAGGGTGTTTTGTATTGTCGGGAAAGCCAATGCTGTGGCTCGTATCGAGCGGTACAGGCCGGCTCAGTTGCAGCGCCAGGTGGTAATACGAGCTACAAAACCAAAATTTGCTGCAAAAAATAGAAGTCACTTCTACTTTCTACAACATGTTGCTGCAGCATGGAAATTTGTTGAATTGCGTGGCAAGTACCTCGAGTGGGTGGTAATACGTGCAACATCGCGCTTCAACTCGCAATGCAGCATTCGGTTGCGAGACAAGTTGCAAGCAATTGTTGCCCGTATTCAGTTTACCTTTACCCTCTGCTGAAAATATCAATGTTTAATTACACAGCAGAAATTCCATACGGGGTTTAACGAGTGAATACTCAGACAAATCTAGTAGTTAACCTCGGGACCTGTAGTTAGAGTTCTAATGCGGCCCGCTACTGATTGAGGTCAGCCAATAACTAAGAGTTGATGCATGATACGTAATAAACGAACTTAGCAAATGTAACACGTGATCAAGCTCATTTTTAACATCCTCAGAGTCTGTTCCCCCGGGGAGAGGGGGCACTCTTGTTTAGGACTTAATATATCAGTGCGGCGGGACCGGGTCCTGGATTTTCGTAAAAATATGTCGACTTCCGGGTCATATGTCGACTTCCGGGTCATGGCCACACATACCTATCCCATGTATCATGTCGGCCACACATACCTATCCCATGTATCATGTCGGCCACACATCACATACCTATCCCATGTATCATGTCGGCCACACATACCTATCCCATGTATCATGTCGGCCACACATACCTATCCCATGTATCATGTCGGCCACACATACCTATCCCATGTATCATGTCGGCCACACATCACATACCTATCCCATGTATCATGTCGGCCACACATACCTATCCCATGTATCATGTCGGCCACACATACCTATCCCATGTATCATGTCGGCCACACATACCTATCCCATGTCTCATGTCGGCCACACATCACATACCTATCCCATGTATCATGTCGGCCACACATACCTATCCCATGTATCATGTCGGCCACACATACCTATCCCATGTATCATGTCGGCCACACATACCTATCCCATGTATCATGTCGGCCACTCATACCTATCCCATGTATCAAGTCGGCCACACATACCTATCCCATGTATCATGTCGGCCACTCATACCTATCCCATGTATCATGTCGGCCACACATACCTATCCCATGTATCATGTCGGCCACACATACCTATCCCATGTATCGTGTCGGCCACACATACCTATCCCATGTATCATGTCGGCCACACATCACATACCTATCCCATGTATCATGTCGGCCACACATACCTAACCCATGTATCATGTCGGCCACACATACCTATCCCATGTATCATGTCGGCCACACATACCTATCCCATGTATCATGTCGGCCACACATACCTATCCCATTTATCATGTCGGCCACACATACCTATCCCATGTATCATGTCGGCCACACATACCTATCCCATGTATCATGTCGGCCACACATACCTATCCCATGTATCATGTCGGCCACACATACCTATCCCATGTATCATGTCGGCCACACATCACATATCATGTCGGCCACACATCACATACCTATCCCATGTATCATGTCGGCCACACATCACATACCTATCCCATGTATCATGTCGGCCACACATACCAATCCCATGTATCATGTCGGCCACACATCACATACCTATCCCATGTATCATGTCGGCCACTCATACCTATCCCATGTATCATGTCGGCCACACATACCTATCCCATGTATCATGTCGGCCACACATACCTATCCCATGTATCATGTCGGCCACACATACCTATCCCATGTATCATGTCGGCCACACATACCTATCCCATGTATCATGTCGGCCACACATCACATATCATGTCGGCCACACATCACATACCTATCCCATGTATCATGTCGGCCACACATCACATACCTATCCCATGTATCATGTCGGCCACACATACCAATCCCATGTATCATGTCGGCCACACATCACATACCTATCCCATGTATCATGTCGGCCACTCATACCTATCCCATGTATCATATCGGCCACACATACCTATCCCATGTATCATGTCCTCCCTCCGGGTCTGTCCCTTCCTTTCCCGGCGTGCACTTCAAGCCAGAAAAACGTATTTCTCGACCGTTAACAATTATCGTTGCTGGAAGAATCCTAATCCCAGTACGTTTGTTACTCTTCCCATGAGGACCCGCGCGTTGTACTCGCCGATCGCTAAATTACGTGATTCACATGAATAGACCATTTTCTCAGGTATGCGCACGCAAATTGGCCCGCCAAATCGCTTTTAGAACAATTAGCCGCCAATTTTTTAACAATAGCCGATAATTTGAATAACAAAGGCTGTCGCATCAGAACGAGTCTAACAAAAGCTAACAAAACTCACTGCCCGCCAAGAAATACTTCGTGTAGGCAGCTTGGATTTAGACTGGTATGTAATCAACTAAAGTCGATTGAGGTATGCTAACCGCCGTGGAAAGCGAGTAGCAGCTGACGTTTCGAGCGTTAGCCCTTCGTCAGAGCAAAAAAGCTTGGATTTAGTATTGGTTGAAATAATAGGGAGGGTTATAGGAAACCACTACGTGATTCCCACGTGAAGTATTTACCGGCCTGTCAAGCCTGTTGCGTGCGCATACTTGAGAAAATTGTCTATTCGTTTACAATTCGTTAACTTTTGTCAGATAGTTATCGTGGATAATGTTTAAAAAGCACATTTATTTGTTGTTGATTCCTAACAACAGTGACTGTTATTAGTGGTCAGAACATCACACAATGTAACAACATGAAATCACAGTAAATACTGCGTCATTAGACAATCGACCAACTTAAGGCATCTACACACAGAACCTGACCGTGTTAAAAACTCGACTTCTTATTGTATTCGACATATCGAGGCACGAAAATAAATTGAAGAAAATTGAGGCAAGAAAATAAATCAAAATAGTGTGTGAATTAGCTTCGTAAACGAAAAAAGGAGGGGGGCGAGTATGTAAATTAATCGATTTAAAATAACAAACCTCCCCACAATACCCCGCGGCAATCGAAATGAGCACGTGCATCAAGTTTGGAGATGTTTGGGTAAATAAGAACTGAATATAGTACATTATCCATCCTGCTGAGATAGTGACCTCCTATCTCGTCCATGTATGGCGCAAAGATGCCCCACATCACAATTCCCATTTCCTGCACCCCAATCCTTATCCACACTATCCTGCCACATACCCCAATCCTGAACCAAATTGTTCTTCCATACACCCCAATCCTTACCCAATCCTCACTCCGTACAACTGCTGTTAATCTTTGTCAAAAGACACTGAAACACTGAATATTTCTAACGGGGCCTGAAACAACCATAAGAGGCTGATCAAAGCCAGGACCCGACTAATTCACAGATATGGACGGAGGAAAACCGGAGAACCCGGAGAAAACCCTCGGAGCAAGGGTGAGATACCAACAAACTCAACTCGCATATGGCGCCGCGAACGGGAGTCGAACCTGGGTCACAGAGGTGAGAGACGAAGCGATTAACCACTGCGCATGCGCCACTCCGGCTCCCCATGCAGTCTACCCCAGCTCCCCAGACTAGTTCTTCGACAAAGAAATAATGTTTCAAATTACTCATCCTGCTGGTAATAAATCCGTGGGGATATAATGAAACAATTGACCGAAATCTTTTAGTGTCCCCAAGGCCAATGTGTGCCATAAATGTTCTATCTGTCCCGACAACGATAACCTCAGTCAATTCCGTGTAACACCTAGTACTGTGATCAGCACTTCCCCCGACATCAAGATATTTGGACTGTCTCTGCTGATTTTTCGTCAACCGTTTAGCCATAGAAAATGCCACGAAGGAAAAACGCTTGCGGGGTCACTTCTCCTCACAAAAGTCAAATATTCCACAGATTCATATATGTAAAGACGCAGGCTATGAGCCAAACACATGCCTAATCCAGATGGGGTCTGCAACTTACAACTTACAGACTGCAACGTAACCCTCAGCAGCCTCGTGCAATTTCAGGGAAATACACACGATTTTCTGACATTTTGAGTGATTTTGTTCGATTTTCATTTAATTGATTAATTTATTATTTATCTTATTTATCTATTTATATTAGCTAAATTATTATTTATTTTATTTATTGCTGCCGCAGCGAGCGAGCCTGAAGCGAGCGAGCAAGGCAGCAGTTCTAATCTGTAAGCGGGTCCAAATCTCGATTTCTTTTTTTACCACAATGCAACACTTCTATTTCTCATTTTTTACCACACTGCTTTGCACGGATCTGATCGTCACGTGACATTACACGAGGTGGAATCTGCATTGTTTGAGCTAACTACGTTCAACCGTTCTTTAATGCATTTCTGTGTATGCGATCCTTGTGTAATCATGAATTTGTTGAAGTGTAGACGTGTAGGCGAACTCTTTCTAACTCTGTGTGAACTATCAGTTTCCAAAGAACAAGATCTCTCCTGTTATCAAGATGGTGAGCAGCAAATAATTTTCTTCTATTGGCTTCGATAAACTGCCGTCAAGCAGCCGGTTCAAAATACAATTAGCATTTACAATTACATTCTCGATTACAGTTGATTTCCGGTGTTTAAACTTCACCGGGGAGAACAGCAGTTCGTTGTGCCGGGAATCTTAAGAAAATGTCGGGAATTGGTAGGCTCAGGCAATTTACCGGGAGATCGTTGATATGTCGGAACAAAATGAAAATAAATCGCGACAACTTTTGAGTTACACACCACAGCTGGCTATCGTGCGACTGAATACTGTTTGACGGCCAAAACTACAAAATACTGATTCATCTAACACCTTGGCATTTTATCACCCAGTAATCTATTTTTGTTGAAGTGTAGACGTGTAGGATCGTGTAGGCGAACTCTTTCTATCTCTGTGTGAACTATCAGTTTCCAAAGAGCAAGATCTCTCCTGTTATTTGATGGAACAAAATGAAAATAAATCGCGACAACTTTTGAAATACACACCACAGCTCAAACAGGATTCATTCGCCCCAAAACCGCAAAATATATTCATCTAACACCTTGGCACTTTTATCACCCAGTAATATATTTCCTGCCAAAGTGCTACTGTAGGTTCTCTTCTAATACACTTCGGATTAACTGAGCGGAGCAGCATTCATTACCTGTTAGGTATACTAGTCTATTTTATCAACCGAAAACTCTCAACCTGCACCCAACCTGCAACCTGCACTTTGTACCGTCCGTATATCCCTAGCCTAAAATGTGCTTGTATTTGATCTGAGTCAAAACAAACGACCGATCCAATTCTAGGAATTCTACATTTTCTTTGTGGCTTTCTATTAATACACTATACTGTACATTTTAAATATCTATCTAAACTCTTACCGCATTAACACCGCAATCAGAAGCCGAGGATTCACTGCAGACGCCATGTTGACCACGGCTCACTTTTCAACGATTGTAGACCGATTATAGTTATAAGTCGCGATCGCAAGTTATAAGTCGCGATCGCTAGTTCAGTATAAGTCGCGATCGCGAGTTTGGAAGTAAGTTGTGATCGCGAGTTAAAGCGAAAAAAATGTGTGTATGGTATGTCCCTTATGGGCCACCGTAGTACCGCATTACAAGTTTGTACTAGAATGTGGCTTACCTTTGATACCGGAACTATACGAAGAAGAATTCTCTGCTTTCGTTACGCGCGTTATAGTCCAGGGAAATTGTGGTTCGAGGTCAAACAAATTGCAACAGAATTTTTCTCACCGTGCTGTAGTTAGGGTTGTTGTCCTAAACAGCATACTAAAAGTACCAAAGAATCCCATTGGTGGAACTTGACTAAATTCAAATTTGAAAATTTCGGACTATTTCCACAGGGAGCCCGAGTCTAGAAAATTGAAAAGCCTAAAAACACGTACAATTTTGCCGTTTTATTTTACAATAGTTGCATATTTCAGCAAAAAGTTGGATGTCTTTCTTCAAACAACATTTCTATCGAGCCAATGCCCCATTCTGCACGGTAATGCAACCTCATTCCACAGGGTACCCACGTCAGTAAAAGTGATTTTGATAGCAAAATAAACTATTCATTGATATTTTTCTCTATATTTAACTCAAGATGTTCAGTAAAAGTGGACGCGAGATTTTTCCTTCATTTCGTTTCATCTTTTTGTGACATTTTTGTACGTGAAAGAACAAATTGATATTCAAATAATATATGTGGAGGTATTGGCTTGGTGTCTTTTTGGTGTATCTCGCTTGTTTATATTTGTTTGAATCCCGTAGTCTGTAGGCTCGTAAATCCTACCGCGCATACCAAATGTAAACACAAGAGAAAGCGTAAGATTTGGAAGAGTAACAGCGATTTGACCTACTCTAAACTCGTGAAACCTCGATGTTCTATACATCAAAATTCTGGAAATTTATTCTCCTGTTTGAATCTCACAGTAAGAAGCTTGAATATTTGAACTGACTAAATCCAGTTTTCCGCCAACACAGGCTTACCATCCTCCATATTTGTTGTAAAATTCACTTCAACCCGCGTATAAGGAAATTCAAATTTGATCCGTCGAAATCTTAATATAATCACTCCAAACAGTTACCAGTCGCAGATTAGATGTTACTTAACTTAGACTCGAGGGTAAGAAGAATTTATGAATCATTTTATTTGTTTTAGAAGGCAAAATCAGGTATTTTCGAGTGAAATGTGAGCCTATACCGGACGCCAGTAACCGGATATCGATATGTAGGCTTTTGTACGCCTGAGGCTGAGGAGCTTTATAAAGGATTTCTCAGCGTGAAGACGTCTCAAAATCGAATTACGATTTTGACATTTTGTGGTTTCAGTGCTGTCACCACTTTATTACTCGGGCCAGGCCTTCGGCTGGCTCGAGTCAGAAATCGCAAGTTTTTTATTTTTAATTTTTTGTGTCGAGATTTGGCGCCGTCGACCAATCAGATTGCGCCAGTACTGTGAACAGTGCTGGCGCAATGTTGTCCCAGTGAACAGTGCTGGCGCAATGCTGGAAACGGGTTGTCCACGTGAACACCAGGTTTTTCAAGATGGCGGCGAGAGAGAGTTTTGACTTGGCAAAACCTTTAATATCAGCTGTTTTTTTTGTGTAAACCAAAGGTTCCTTCAAGTGCAATACCAAGATTTTTGTCTTTTCTAAAGCTGAGAGGTGTTTCACGGGCTTTGGACGGGAATTTATCACATATTATGCGACATGCTTAAAGGGATACCCGAGTGAAAAACACATTGGGGCTCAAAAGAATCTTCAACATGTTCTTTGTTCAGAAAATGTATTAAAATTTGATCAAACGTTTTTAGTATTAAGAACGAGCACCTCAAAGTTGGCCCCGCGAAGACATGGGCGCCGCCATCTTTGTTTGCATTTACGGAAGTGACGTCACTTCGTCCCACCAGCGTATCGCGGCTACTTGTCTTTGTATGATTTTCACACGCTCGGAATTAAAGTGGATATATTTTCATCGAGATTGCAGAGGAATTCTTACAGAAACCGGAATTATGATGAAGACGACATTATGAGAAAAGTTCAGAAGACTGGGAGGAGGAAGAAAAGCGAGAAATTATCAGACGAACAACAAGGTCTCGTAACTGCCATTTAATAACAGTCAAAACAACATGGCTTAAAAGACTCGAGTGACTTCTGAATAAGTATAAGAACTACAATGTATGTGAGGTACAGTTAAGGCGTTTATCATCCTAAAAACACCTAATAAGTGAGAGAGTGAGAACGCTGGTGGGACGAAGTGACGTCACTTCCGTAAATGCAAACAAAGATGGCGGCGCCCATGTCTTCGCGGGGCCAACTTTGAGGTGCTCGTTCTTAATACTAAAAACGTTTGATCAAATTTTAATACATTTTCTGAACAAAGAACATGTTGAAGATTCGTTTGAGCCCCAATGTGTTTTTCACTCGGGTATCCCTTTAAGATACACTCGTGAGACGTGACATTGCTCTGCATGCGATCAACACTGACTATATATAAAGACAACAGCTTGTAAATGTAAGTAGCCGCTAATCTGAACATGATAACCTTTATACCAATTGACTGTCGTTATGTTGTTATTTATTGTTATTATATATAACCTCTCGAAAGTATAGACTTAGTAGAAATGACCCGATTTCTCAGTTCTCTGACTGACAGGGGCCTTTTAAGATATTATATGCACATGTATTTAAATGTTTATAACTTCGGGAACGAAAATCTAGAATGCAGTGAGTGAGTATAAACTGAATAAGTAATCCGAAATGAAGATTTTTTCAAACGAACGATAAATGACTCTGTTATTGACATTGGTAAAAACCTGTTCCGGCTTAGTTGCAGAATACCCACACATTCTCCACTTTATAATTAGTTCAGGTGTATTTATAGACTCGTTCTATGAATGATTTTGGGTCTAAATGGTTAGTTTTTTTTTATTATTTCAGGGTTAGGTTTTTAGAAGGTTTGTATGAAAAAGTTGAGAAATGAATTATTAATGAACCAAAGGAGGGGGTATTTTGCAATTACTCCCAGTGTATTTCATGTTTTTTTTTAAACTGACATACTTCATAGATATGATATTATGTATAGAGTAGTGTATTTATCATTATTGCAAGATGAAGTTTATAAAATAAACTAAATTTGGTCTAGAACTGAGAGAGTATACTTACATGTAAGTGGCACTCTTTCTTTCCCTTCCCCTTTCTTGGTACCATTATATATCTATACAAGCTAGATCTTGTTTCGGTGTTTTCCATCTGAGGTGATCTAGCTGGCTTAAGATAACCCTAAGGTTACCTTAAGGACCTACCTTCTCATTATTGTATTTCTTATTATGCCTTATTACTCGTATACATTTCCATCATCTTATGAACAAATAAATGTAATTGTTATTGTTGGTAATCAGGCATCAAATATATATAGTAGTAAATGGCCCGATTCCTCAGTTCTTGGAGTCAGCATTGTCACTTTCACTCGGTCACCATCAGGAGTACGAGTACTTTTAAGAATTATTTGGGAATGAAAATTAATCTTGCTGCAACTCATGACAAATAGATGCCTTATTTTCATATGACTAGATCGACATTCCCTAACTATTCACAATGAATAGCAACATTATGTGGAATTTGTTGTTCTAAATTGCTTGATTTTTCGTAGTCGTACTGCACCTGATACGATTAAAATGCATCAAATTTGGGTGACTCGATATCGCGCAGACTACTCAAATAACCATTTCACTTCAATCAACAACGCCCATACCAAGGGAACGAAGTTGACCACATCCACAGTCCAAAATTTCTCGATGTGTTTCGCCTGGAAACGCACAAGGAGCCCAATGCAAGCAGATTAGTATGCGTTCTCCTTCGTCGAATGCAATAATTTTATTACAATTGGATTAATTTTATCTGAACTAAGTTTGGGCCTATAACAGAAAGATGGTAGCCTCCAGTTTGCTTAAACTGCATTCCAGTAAGCTCAGTGGTTAAGTGTCAGTCTGTTCTGCAGGAGGTAGTGGGTTGAAATCCTGGTGGGACCTTCAAATATGTGGGAGAACTGGTACCGCCTTTGCTCTGACATCTGCAAATGGTTAGACCTTCATGTCTTCTTGGATCAGAATGTTAAATTGTAGGCCGACACTGAGAATGCAACCAAATCTCTGGTAGTGACCACCCTCAAGTGTAGTGGATATAGTTGTATACATAGAGTAAATGAGTTTGTCCCCAGTTAGCAATACCATGATGCTAAATACATTGACATTCTCCTCTGTTAGTGGTAGTAGTACTAGTTCCCTTGTTGCCACTATGTACATTTTATATATTAATATACAGGCTAAATCTAGTAGATTTAATACATACATAATCATGACTGCTGCCTTAAATTCTTTTGTTGTTGTAGTATATGGATGGGTAAATAATGCATGTATTAGCAGCTTCCCCCAGGGGTGGATCCATGGGAACCTGTCAGACTTAATTGTTTGTTGCCCATCGGTGAGGGGGAAAAGCTCACTTTGGTTCATAGATCAGGAACCTTGTATGAATTTTTACTAATTGCTGTGCCCCATACCAGGGGATATGATACAACAAGTTTGATTGGGTATTTGTGCAAATCCCCATGGTACCTGGGGGTTGACCCCTGGTGTAGTAGCTGCCAGTAAATATGCAAAGCTACTGATACAGTGCAAAACTGAATGCTACATGTAAATCACTGGAAGGAAGTTCAAAGGAACATTGCATGTGTTATTTTAAAGACTTGTTGTCAAGGTTTTACTTGGCCTCTTGTACAGGTGAATCCTCGTTTACGTTTTTTCCTTATTAGCATACATCAAACTTTAAGCGACGTACATATAAACAAACAGAGTCCATAAATCGAAAGATATTGACACACTTGATAATCACTGAAAATTTTAGAATGTAAAATTAATTTATTTTGAGGAAAAGTATTTTAAAATGGCAAAATTTACAAAGAATGTATGGCTGTCAGCAACTTTTGCCCCCCAGCCCATTTTACAGTTTTGAAAAGTCAATTTCTCTGTAAATATTTAACATATCAATCTTACATTTTCGGTGATTACTAAGTTTAAAATTATCTTTCAACTGATGTACTCTGTTTGTTTGTAGCTTGAAGTTTAATTTATGCTAATGAGGCAAAAATGTAAACAATGATGTCAGCCTATTCTTCACTGAAAACCATACGAAACCATGTGAATTAAATCAAACTTGTTTGATAAAGAGTTGTAAGTCTCAGCAGAGCAGGACAGAATTAACCATTCGTGTTCACTATATTATAACTGGTCTTGTGTTGCTACATATATATTGTCTCAAACATATGTAGCTACTGTTATAAACATGGCTGCAATTTGCTTTCCGTTTTCCATGGCAGTTATCATCCCAGGCACTCTAAAATAGGATAATTTTTACATAACTAATATAATATTTTTATTATATGGCTTCTCTGGAGACAGAATCACAATTCTTCTAAAAAGAATGTATATATGTAACTCTTGTAAAAAGAATTCAAAATAATTTATTGTTCTCCCAAAGGCTAAAACAATTGCAAGTGTAAAATACTTTTTTAATCAAACCTGCAAAGAATACCAACTATTCCTTGTTGAAATTCCATATGGCCTGAGTAAAGGCTGGTACAGCCTCTTGTTTAATATAACATAAACACTTTCGAAGATTTTGCAGGTATGATTCCTGTGGAGAGATGAAATTGGAGGCAGAAATTATATTCTAGCCGTCGACGCTAAATGCATGCGATCATGGAGGACGCGAACGCTGAGACCTTTCCACTTAAAATGTTTTTTGGAGCTTCACTTGGCAAACTTAAGATGTGGTACGCTCTGTCAAACAGCCATTGTGATTGTAAAGTGAGAAGATTTGTCAAGAACAAGGCTTTTGAACGGTTCTCGAACGAAATTTTCCAAGTGAAAGTATCAGATTTGTGGCGGGAAAATCAGTGGTGAATGCAGCGCTTTCTGGACGGAAAGAAGAAACACCGAGAGCATGTACGCCATTAGTCTGTTTGGACTCTGTTGTGGGCTGCTAAAGTAGCAGCAGACTTGTTGGGATCATATCAAGGGTTTTTGGCCTCATCCGAGTTCACCAAGCAAGTAATAATTGACGCGATGACCTCTTTCGACCTCACGCGGTCCGCTGTGATCGCGGATGAATCAGAGAAAAAGGGTAACCCTGAAGACTCGTCGCATTCAAGTATTAGGAAACGAGCTGTCGTTTTAACTAGGAGAAAGAAAGGAAACGAAAGCACCCATCGCTGCTAGCGTTTTACAATTTATTTTGTTTGAAGTTATTTATTATTAAGTGGTTACGTAGATTTTAAACCGGCCTGTTGAACAAACCATCAGTCGGGATTATCAATTTTTCCTCAATCATGCAAATTTACTTAATCTTTAATTTCCTCTCAAACTTTCACAATCATGTACATGTAAATGTACTATCATGCATAGATAATATTTTTATTTTATTTTAGTATAATGTGTCATTGCATGTGTATCTCTATTTTGTGTATTTGTGTTTTTATATATTGCCATTGTAGAACCCAACATATCATTTTTTATAGCATGTCAGGTAATGGTTCAGGAAGCTGTGAAGTTAATTGGAGTAAAACTTGCTGAAATTAAGAGACATCATTATTCTGAGCGATACATTGCTTCATCCGATAAAGGGCCGATCGATTTTTGAAAAAAGTGGGAGAATTACCTGTGTTCAGAGCACCGGGATCTCAGGAAAGGTCAAATTTTCACCATTTCAAACATGCCTAGAACATAGAGTATTCCGGCTCTGTAAACCAAAAATTTCTTCGCAGAAGTACTCAAAACCTTCAAAGATTCATATGTATAAACATTGCAAAAGGGGTTAGGTGCACTTTAAGGGGAGTTATGTTACGGTTCCTGTGGCGCAAAAGTGAACATTGAATGTTCACTAGCGGCAGGGAGTCCATATCCTGACCTGTACTAAGCTCTTCATTGATGATTTTGATATGATTTAAGTTTCATCGCTGTTAGTTTTACAAGACTGTCACGAGTTTAAATCAAACGCTTTGCTTCACCTTTAGAGACTACGTAAATTAAGGATATTGTGATTTGTATGGTTACAATGGACAGTCAGCGAGCCCTAGTAAGCCATTGAACTGTTAGTCCATTCAGTGCGAAAACTACCCTTGGTATACTGGTGCGACTTCTCGCGCGGTAGTTTTAGTTGAAATCAACTCAGTAGTGTTCTAATACGAATCCTGCAATCTGATTGGCTATAGCTGTATATATCACAGAATAGACAGTGAGTAGCGAAAAAGCGATTTTCAAAATCAAAACAACGGCGACGAGTTCGTCAAAAAATCCAAAAAATAAAACTAGTCGGTTTCTACTAAAACAATCCTAAGACTACTCGCTCTCTATGACTAGTGGATGACTCAGAGCTATGCTGTCAACCAATTTGCAATAGAAACTTCAGTCGAGCTTTCTTCAGATCATAGTCTACCGGTAATTGTTACTAAGGGTGCGTTCGATTGACCGTATTCCGGAATAAGAATAAACAGTATGATCACTACAAATCGCTTATACTGGGATTTTTTAGGCACTGAAATACTAATTGTATCCTGAATATCATATATCAGCAAGCATTTGTAGTTTACAGTGCAAAATGTGCCTGAACCAGTGATTTCCAGAGACTATTCCATCTATTCTTATTTTGGAATACGGTCAATCGAACGCGCCCTTAGTATAATCCATATCATATGTCAAGCAAATAAGGAAAGTATAATGAATAATGCATTTAAAAATATGCTCTTGTTATGATCAGTACTGTCGTTATTCAAAGAGAACTAAATCTGAACTCCAAAAAATCTTAGTGATATGTTGTCTCATTATGGATACAGTCATTAAAGCCATTACTCGGTTAAATAAATTATACAATTGATTGCAACCATTAACTTTACTTATCGCCACGTGTTGTTCCATGCGACTCTGTTGTATGTCGACACGTGTGATTACACCCAGCAAACAATTACCTTAAACTGATTAGATTCTAGAAATATTAACAATTGACAAACAATATGAAATTATGTACTGTTCAAAATATATTTTTGTCTCATGGTCTATTGCAGCTTCTATATATTTCTGGGCTATTTGTTTTAGAAATAATAAAAGAAACAAAAAGTCCCCTGTTGAGAACGGAGTGACAAGATCGGTGACTTGTTATGCTCGAGGGTCCAGCCGGTAGCACTGTTGGCAGTTTCCTCAGTTTGTTGATCCCGACATAAACCTTTTCAACTAGATTTGCCATGAAGAGGACTATTTTGGTTTCTTTGAACTGAATAAAAATGTGTTTATCATGGCATTTTAACAGTGAAGACGAAAGCCACATTGTACGACTACAAAACTGATACTATGAGTGATGAAGGTAATGATAGTTTGTCGGGACGTGAGCATTCTAAGATACGTGATTATCCTAAGGTTTGTTTGACAAGTCCAGCTTACTCCTGAAACAGTTCTTGTGATCCTAAATCTAACTGTCTTACCAGATATCTTATCAATTTTGAATTATTCAAGAAGTCTTATTTACGGAGGAAGTCAGCCTCATCATTTGCTCTCCCGGCGTACCTAGCATGATAAGTGCTGTCTGTATGTTATCATGCACAGCTCTAGGGTTACACCAGAGCACTCACGGTTAGTTTCTGGGGATCCCTAGGATTCTCAGGCAAGGGGATTCCAGAAGATATTAAGACTTCCCGAATATTTAAGTTCAAAGTGATGGACAATTTAGGAAATTCAAATTAAAAACTGAGCCCAAAATTCAAAACAAAAATAAAATTAATTATAAAGAGCTAGCTCGGTCATGAAAACGTCAGAAATACCGTTTTAGAGCTCGAGAGTTTACTGTATTACTAACATCAGTCCAGGGTTAGGTTGTTTAAAGAGTGGATAACGCTATCTATACCGTATAAATCCCTATCCAGTGGATAAAATAAGCTAAGGTAGTTAGTAATGATCCACTGCATTGACAGAGATTTATCCGGTGGATAGTGTTATCCAGTCTTTGAACCGAACTGGACCGAGAAGACAAGTAACTCACTATATACCCCTTCAGTCTCAACATTTGAATTGGAAGATACACCGGGCCGTTTGTGAACTCTACTGAATAATGAGTCGCTACAGTGTTACCACAGTGAAAAGACTCCTTCAAATACTGAAGTTGAGCAGGACCTCATACAAGCATAAGGGATGATCAAAGTCAGGACCCGGCTAAACAGATCTTCCAGGAATAACTTTGAATCGTCGGTTTTTATTCCAAACCCCCTGTTTCCACTAGCATGGCAGTTGTCTCTTTTATAAACAACCGATACATCTTGACCGTGAGACTATAATAGCAATGAATAGTAATGTACTTAATGATATGCACGCCCATATCTTTTACAATGACAGGCATTTTACTAATAACAGAAATCCTAACACAACAGCAGGATGTTTTAGCAAAGCATGTCTAAATCTACATTTGCATAGAGTCATAGCGATCGCTTGCCGTGAACACAACATTTGTGTTCTTGGTTGATTCTTAAGTAACAAACTGATCGTGAAAGCGGCGTTCACTGTGGAACTTGTAGATCCGGTGCTCAAAGTTGGCTAAGACACCGAACACTTTGGTCGAAGATGGTTAACTTGTGACTCTGTAAAGTTCTTGGAAGTTATTCATAGTAACATCTGATTTGAACATGTTGTGGATAAGCTGGCTCTTTGGTTGGTCGTACATGACGTGGGTGCTTGTTTCTCTGCAATCACCGGCAATAGGAGGTAAAAGCGAGTTTGAGTTCAACTTAGTTTGTTTGTTGTCACTTAGTTTTCGTGTTAACAGTAGTTTAAAGCAAAGAAAATATGATTAACCAAACTAATGCAGCTGACAAACCACACAATACATCCCAGCATGGAACACGGAACGTAATAAGTGTAAATGAGGCCCTTTCGGTGAACTATGCATTTTTATGAAGTCATTAAAGCTTCGTGATTCGCCATGTCCATGATGTCACGAAAACCAAGTTTGAAGAATGTTTAATATAAGTGTTGTTAGACCAGATTACCAACTACGCTATTTTGATATCTCTCATGAACTTTCTCTGAATGAAAACTGCTAAACTACCGAGGTAATCCGTCAGTAATTATCACACCTAAGAAGGTCTGTTTATTGTATTTACCATTATATTTAATAGTATACATAATGTTTTTTGGCCGGTTATTCCAAAGCACACCATGTGTTGAACTTCATTGAAATATCACATGATGTCCAACGCTGTATTATGAGGCAGGTGTCGTGAATCATGGAGATGCATGGAGTTTATTTAAAAAACAGCAGAGTTTTTAGGCCATGAAAAGCATTAAAACATCATGCATGCTTTTAATCATCCCACACGCAAGTGCAATAAAGATATATGTTTTATATTTTAGTTAAGAACAGCTTAGACCTCAAGGAGAAACTCGAGAGAGAACATTTTAATTGGAGGTTTTCTCAACTAAGTGAAGTTGCTTTGAAAATTGAAAGAAAGAAAAATTAAACAGGCGTCAGGCCTAACCAATCGGACTGTTTCCATTGCCTCTGGTTTACATTAGTTGTAGTACAGTATTCAGAACGCATTCAAGTTTATTTTAGAATGAAATTTCAATTAACAATAATAAAAAGCTCTTAACCAACATCCTCAAGCACGTTATAACTGATAATTGAGCGTCTTGGGCTAAAGGAGTTTTACTCTATAAAAGCATCTGGCTTTACAAAAGCCGTTCTCCGTATTGTCTTCCGGTGCTTTAAACCAAACCATTAACTTATAAGTCGATCACGCTTCTGTATATACCCCGAAAAACCTCCGTTCTCCATTAGTGTGTATCAGTAAGATGTTAATTGGCTGAAAAAGCGAACGGGATTCTGGCAAGAGTTCGGAAGCCGGCTGTGGCAAATTTCCACCCGGCATTAGCTCGACAAAATGTTTTGAAAATAGTGCATTCTTTCGAGGTTATCGGATCTTGTCTTCCTCGCTACAGAAATAATATCATAAATTCCCCTTGTTTGAATCATTATATGGCGGCATTATATTCTACAAGGAATAGAGAGTTAACTGGTCTAATATATATTAATCCACAGAAAAAATGCAATTGCTCTAGACTCGTTTAGCCTAAGGACTATGGTTTAAATGCACTAATATGCAGATGCCTATTTTCGAAAATCATTCAATCTCAGCGTTAAAATGATCTCGGCGGATGTCTCTCCCTTCCAATATTGGTTAGAATGATGTTAATACTGATTGTAATAACTATGGATTATTTTTATATTTAGGATTTTTTTCAGTTTCCTATCAAGTACGATATTGTGCAAGCACCATTTGCCAGTTTTAGTCAGGATTTATTTTTTACTTCTTTTACGTATACAGCACATGCATGCAGACATGATATCAACCAAGAAAGTGGAACTTTTCAAAGCCCAGCCTTTCCCGACAAATATCCTAACGGAGTAGAATGTATTTGGACAATAACGGTACCAAAAGGGAAATACGTCAAGTTGAAGTTTGGTACATTTGACGTTGAAAACTATAGAGACACCTGTATCGATCTGGTTGAGGTTAAAGACGGTGGAGACCCTTACAAACAGTTACTTGGTAAGTCTGAGCGAGTATATTGCCTATAGGAGGAGCCAAATAAGGAGGTGGTCAAATAATTCTGCTCCTAAAGCTCCTCTAGCTTTTGTTCTGACCACACACCGTGTTCCGCCCACCCTGTTTGGACTAAAACGAAATCGTACTTCCGTTTCGTTCGATTAACGAACATACCGATGTTTATCGTTAGCGGTAATGGACTAGAGTGACGTCATTTTGATTGAGTGCTTCTCTAGATCTTGTCATTACTTTTTTTAAGCGTTACAAACAAGCGAATGCAGAACGCGTTACAAAATGCGTTACAAACAGGCGAATACAATGGGGCTAATCAGTGAAGCATTTGAGAGGCTGTCTCAACCAGAGTCCTTTGCGCACCCCACAAGCTATCACTTTCCTTTCCTGCAATCCAATTCTGAATTAAACAAGTTAAGGTTTTCATATATTGATTACTTTACGTATTTTTTGAAATCATTCTCACTGGAGTTGTAGAGCCTGAGCAATAAATAATAATGTTGGCTTCGAGGCCATTTGACATAAAAAAGTAGGTCGAAACGGATCCTTTAACAGATGAACTTGGCCGAAACCCATAATCCCTCTTGCCCCCGATTTTAGCTAGCCACGCATTTCACTTCGGCTGGCCGGCTCGCCTTGATGTATAACGTGTTTCGATATACTAAATAATTTAATCAACAAATAAAGAAGCCATAGCTATATATTATACTGTCAGAAAACACGTCGTACATTTGAGACTGAACGCAAACGGTTAAAAGTAGAAGCTGAAGGCACGCGTGCTTTTAACAATTCTCGAGTGCTCTCAAGTGACTGACTGAATATAATACATGGTTAAGGCAGGCTTCTTTATTAAATTATCGAACAAATAGAAGATGATTCTCCATGTTCTATAAGGGGGTCTATATCGTCCTATAATGAGTTCTATATCGAGGTCTTGAAATGCTTCGGATGCACCGAACGCGGAACGCGAGAGTATTTAGCACCTTATCAACAATAATACATTAATACCATGTTCTATTTGTTTTATATTATCAGATTTGATTGACACATATATATATTGATTGACACACACACATTTTTTGAAATCCCACTCAGGGCACACATTTTCTCTTTCACCTTTATTCTGATTATTTATATATAGCGATGGGTTTCTTCTTTATACTGTTTATATATATATATATATATATATGTACGTTTCAAGAAATACTGTTATCGGTCCAAGTGTTTTGGCAACGATTGCAGTTTCCTAATTTCGTAGATAACGAGCCGCGACAAACTTTTGAATATTTAATTTTCGAAGTTTCATTTTGTAATTATATTGCAGCTCCAAACAACATCAGTTTATTTCTCAGTTTGACTTTCGTCTCATCGGGATCACCTAAAAATAAACATTACACACAGCAGTTAAATAAAACGATTTGAAGGTTTTCTTACGTTACCCTATAAAGTGTTTGCTATTTTGCTTTCTCAAAACTTTTTAACTATAAGCCAGGCTCTTGTGCAGTCAGCTCTGTACATATGAATCCTTTCATTCTGCTCTTTGAAACGTTCTATCAGTCTAATAACACTGATCAGTTCAGTCTTCACAGAGGTAGAAGACAGAGAACGGAAGTAACTGCGCTTCTACCGATCTGAATTATTTCATCGCTGTGGTTGTGGTTTAGAATCACTGACAAAAATCATTGACAAAAAATGTAGAATGTCAAAGTTTCAAACGAATTGATATTGGCCCTGAACCCACATATACAGATGAGTTGTACTAATCATGTCTCCTCTACATTGGTTATCTCGATATTTTAGGTCATCAGAAGATCTCCTAACAGCTTCACAGATAGCTCTGAATTCATGCTTCGAACCTGTAACTTCGGCATGATCATTTTCCGTTCTCTTTCCGCCGACCAGGGATATGTTCTGTTTTGCAAATATTCGACCTAACAGTAAATATATAGAGTGCATTTAAATACTCAGGTTACTTTGAGCTTTCCTGCCTGTCCCGAGTAAAAGTGTTGTATTCTAGATAAATTCTTGAACTTTAAATCAACTACACAAGTCTTCGCTATGATGATTTGTAAACGCGCGCGGAGATCGGCTGTAGTTGCATTTTAATGAACTTACTCCTACCCATAATGCACCCGATATAGTTATATAGTTCTTAGAATTCATCCATAGTTTATATTATAAATAACGCGCGTACAAGCAAAACAAGCAGTATGCAAAACAATAAAAGACAATCGCGCATGTTGGTAAAACGTTTTTTAGCTAATCAGAGCGCGTGTTATATCGTGACTATGTTATAAAACATGTTTTTTTTATCCAGTCAGATCGCATGTAATGTCGTGCAGTATGTGATAGACATGTATGTATGTGTGAGTGTAAGTATGTGTCTGTATTTACTTACATAATTTATTATATTAATTAGGAAGTTACTGTAACTTCTATCGACCTCCTTACGAAATCATCTCAAGTGGCAACCAACTGAGGATATGGTTTAACTCTGATAGAGCTGACCGCTTTAAAGGGTTTAATGCCTCGTTCACCAGCCATCAAGACAAAGGTACACGTTGTTAATTCTCTGATCAAGAGAGCATAAGTATGAGAGGGAATCTCGTAGCGCCCTTGTGCGATGATAATGTCTAATAAAATCTATTTTTACTAACCGGAAGTAGCTGAAGTAAAATGCGCGAGCACGCGACAACAATCTCACGGAGCAAAAGGGCGCGAAAATATTTTCCCGCCATAAGATTGTTGTCGCGTGCTCGCGCACTTACTTCATAGATTTTAGTCGACATTATGATCGCACATGCGCGCGTATTGTCGATTCCCTCACTTACTTCTGCTCTCTTGCTATGACCCCCACGGGTACATCTATTCCCTTCTCACATATTCAGCACGTTGATTGAAATAAAACACTGCCCCAAACTAAAAGTGTAACCCCGCGCATCAACTATACATTAGCAGGGTACCAGCTCGTCATACCTTTTTCAGTGAATTCTTCTACATGACTGGAAAAATTGTTTGCTCTTCTGCTTCACAAAAGGGGCAGAGTTAGAGTTCAACACATTACACGTTTAACAAAACCCTCTAACTCTCGCTAACAACTCTCAGAAAATAACAGCTGAATTATTACAATTCACTTTCCTCTAAACCCCTGGCCCGGTTGTCCGAAGTAAGGGTAACTTTAACCCTGTGCTAAATCTGTAGTTGTAATCTGTACAGTTTACCCTTGGGTTAGTGATTTAACCCTGGGATAGTGCTAAATATGTAGTTGTAATCTGTACAGTTTACCCTTGGGTTAGTGATTTAACCCTAGGCCGATAGTGCTAAATATGTAGTTGTAATCTGTACAGTTTACCCTTTGGGTTAGTGATTTAACCCTGGGATAGTGCTAATTATGTAGTTGTAATATGTACAGTTTACCCTTGGGTTAGTGATTTAACCCCGGGACAGTATTTACACTCGAACAACCAGGCCCTGACTATTTTCTTCTCAATAAATTGGAAATATTTGGTTTGAACTTTGTTGCAGTTTGCGGAGGCATTTTAACGAAACCAAAAGGCATTATCTTGTCTCCGCGTTATCTGATATCTCCTTACCCTAACAACGTGCACTGTGAGTGGATAGTAACGGTCGACCAGAACAAGTACATAAGAATGTCCTTCACGGATTTTAACGTCGAGTACAAATGTGGCACGTACTCTGGATGTCGTTGCGCGGACAAGTTGGAAATCTGGGATGGCCCTCCGAACAATGAGACGTTACTTGGAAGGTAGTGTGTTATGTGAACCTTACAATAGTCCCGCTGTTACGTTTAACAGTGAGACGTTACTTGGAAGGTAGTGTGTTATGTGAACCTTACAATAGTCCCGCTGTTACGTTTAACAATGAGACCTTACAATAGTCCTGTTGTTACGTTTAACAATGAGACGTTACTTGGAAGGTAGTGTGTTATGGTGAACCTTACAATAATCCTGCTGTTACGTTTAACAATGAGACGTTACTTGGAAGGTAGTGTGTTATGGTGAACCTTACAATAATCCTGCTGTTACGTTTAAGCATTGAAGTCAATAACACAAAACTGCAGTCAACTGAATCGATTAAACTACTTGGTGTACATATTGACAAATCATTATCATGGAATATCCACATTGATTATACTGAAAAGAAGGTTTCGCAACGCATCGGATTACTTAACCGCAATAAAAGGTACATACCTCATGCAGAAAGAATACTATTTTATAATGCACTAATTAAGCCTGTGATCGAGTACTGTGCCACAGTTTGGGGTGGATGCTCCATAGAAGGTAAGTACCGCCTTCTTAGATTACAAAAACGGGCTGCTCGAATTATATTAGACGCACCTGCACTTAGCCCTTCCGTTCCCTTATTTAATACACTTAGCTGGATTCCTATCCATGAAGTCTGTAATTACTTGAGCTGTATATTAATGTTTAAGATTTTAAATGGCTATGCACCAGCCTATCTTTCAGATGGCATTAAACCTATTAAGAAAGTACACAGAATACACACTCGCTCGTCTAGGTTTAATGTACAGATTCCAAAGATATCCCTAACAACAGCAGGCGGCAGATCATTTGCTTTTAGAGCCTCATCATTGTGGAATTCATTACCAGTTGATGTTAAAGATGTATCCTCTTTGAATATGTTCAAGTCCAAATACTTTTATAATATTTTATTGCAACAGAAGTTAATTGACCATTTTAAAGTTTAGCTTTTTGTAATTCACTTATCTTAATCTCTGTCTCTAGTCAATATATATGTACTCGTTCAATTTTTAGATTATATTAGATCGATTTAGCTATATGTTACTAGTTAGTAATTGTGGTTCTGATTTCAATTGTATATAATGCACATCTTAGTTTTATCCGTAGTTTTTATCATATTTGCTACCTATATGTAAAGTTATATTTTATACTTAAATTAGTAGTTGAGGGCCACAAGTTTGTAAGCTTTGCTTTTAGGTGTTACCCTCTTTAAATAAAGAATATTATTATTATTATTATTATTAACAATGAGACGTTACTTGGAAGGTAGTGTGTTATGGTGAACCTTACAATAATCCTGCTGTTACGTTTAACAATGAGACGTTACTTGGAAGGTAGTGTGTTATGGTGAACCTTACAATAGTCCTGTTGTTACGTTTAACAATGAGACGTTACTTGGAAGGTAGTGTGTTATGGTGAACCTTACAATAATCCTGCTGTTACGTTTAACAATGAGACGTTACTTGGAAGGTAGTGTGTTATGGTGAACCTTACAATAATCCTGCTGTTACGTTTAACAATGAGACGTTACTTGGAAGGTAGTGTGTTATGGTGAACCTTACAATAGTCCCGCTGTGACGTTTAACAATGAGACGTTACTTGAAAGGTAGTGTGTTATGTGAACCTTACAATAATCCTGCTGTTACGTTTAACAATGAGACGTTACTTGGAAGGTAGTGTGTTATGTGAACCTTACAATAGTCCTGTTGTTACGTTTAACAATGAGACGTTACTTGGAAGGTAGTGTGTTATGGTGAACCTTACAATAGTCCCGCTGTGACGTTTAACAATGAGACGTTACTTGGAAGGTAGTGTGTTATGTGAACCTTACAATAATCCTGCTGTTACGTTTAACAATGAGACGTTACTTGGAAGGTAGTGTGTTATGGTGAACCTTACAATAGTCCCGCTGTGACGTTTAACAATGAGACGTTACTTGGAAGGTAGTGTGTTATGTGAACCTTACAATAATCCTGCTGTTACGTTTAACAATGAGACGTTACTTGGAAGGTAGTGTGTTATGTGAACCTTACAATAGTCCTGCTGTGACGTTTATTTGTGATGTTCATCGTCATGAACCTCGATCGCAAAATTGCTTTGATTGATGAAATGAAAGAAAACAGTTTGGTCCTTGTAAAACTAGGTTCCATTTTGGCGTCATATTTTATCTACTCGTCACGCCGTGGATGTCGTAATACACGAGTGAGCGGACGAGTAGAACTTATATCAGTATTACAACAAATTCACCACATAATATATAATATTGTTTATTATTCACCAAGCTATAAATTACCATATCTCCAAGCCTGCATGTAGTATTCTGTTTATTATTCACCAAGCTATAAATTACCATATCTCCAAGCCTGCATGTAATATTCTGTTTATTATTCACCAAGCTATTAATTACAAGGTTTTACGCGCGACATAACAGTTATGACGTCACAGCCGTGTAATAGCGGATCTCCCGTGCCGGCCGAAGACCCGCGCGAGCGGAGCACCATACATATAGCACGAGAGTGAACGGAGCACCATACATATAGCACGAGAGTGAACGGAGCACCATACATATAGCACGAGAGTGAACGGAGCACCATACATATAGCACGAGAGTGAACGGAGCACCATACATATAGCACGAGAGTGAACGGAGCACCATACATATAGCACGAGAGTGAACGGAGCACCATACATATAGCACGAGAGTGAACGGAGCACCATACATATAGCATGAGAGTGAACGGAGCACCATACATATACATGTAGCATGAGAGTGAACGGAGCACCATACCTATAGCATGAGAGTGAACGGAGCACCATCCCGGGGGGGGGGGGACTCCCTTATGTGAGGGGTACATGGATGCTCGTCGTACCTTTTAGGGGTCAAAATCAGGAGTTTGGTACCACTTAGGGTATCCACCATCAAACACAGACATTTCTCTGTAAAGCGGTACCTTTTAGGGGTCGGGTGTCAATTGAACAAAAAAGCTGTTATCAATTTACATTTTTATTATCTTTTAGGGGTCAAAATAAGCTTGAGCCACGCCCATTTTAGTACCTCTTAGGGGTCAAATTGAAAATGTCCGACGAGCATCCCTACCCCTTTTATATGGGAGTCACCCCCCCGGGAGCACCATACATATAGCATGAGAGTAATGTCAGTATTTGGAAAACAATCCGCGGTCACTGCATACCAAACAAGTCTAAATCACAGCGGATCTTTAGCAAAGACGATAAAACTGTTGCTGACGAATTTCGTGTTTCGTTTCTGTCGGTCAAACTACCATCGAGAATATAAAATCGCTGGCCAATGAATACAATATTGGGTTCTTTCTCGGTGTAAGAAACCCTAATATTTGAATTGCAAATCATTTTCAGCCGTGTTTAAGAATACAATACATACAATACAATAATAATAATTAGTGTATGCTAATGACAAAAGCAAGATAAAAGTTCTAAAAAAGCGGTCATCAGCAGCGAAATCCCTCGTGGCGTAGTGGTGAGGGTTAGTGACGGTTAGGGTTTGGTTTAAAATCAGGGTTAGGGTTTGTTTCGATTCTTCCCAAGTTACTCCAAATATTTTTTTATATAGTTGAGGGTGGCGCACTTGTGAGTATTTTCGTTCTAAAAATTTCTTCTAAGTGTCGCTTTAATTTGTACTTTCAGGAACCCTACAAGTTTGGGTTTCTTAAACCGAGAAAATACCCAATATTGTGACAGGAAGCAGCGATAACTTCATCCCAAGAGAATACCAAACATGCGAACAATTCTCACTGAGCCCCATTGTTTGTAAACACGTCGAGGATATTACAGATATTATATTATCTATGCCCTCTAATAAAGCTCCAGGGATTGATACGATTCCGATCCGTGTAATTAAGGACTGCCTAGGCCCTATTCTCCCAGTTTTTACTTCCATTGCAAACACTTCAATAGCCACCAACACCTTCCCTACACAATGGAAACTAGCCGAAATTACTCCAATACCTAAAGATGTAGACTATGAATAAGCAAATAAAAATAGACCGATTTCGCTCCTACCAATATTATCGAAAGTCTGTGAAAGGATCGTCCACAATCAATTTACATCATATCTTATATCAAAGGGAAGGCTGTCAAATAACCAAAGTGGAAACACGAAATTTCACTCAACAGAAACTCGTTCTGTCACTGAAACAACAGACAAAATTGTCCAGGCCATTGACAACAAAAAAACTAACTGCTCTGGTTCGTTTTGACATGAGCAAGGCTTTCGACAGCGTCGACCACAAACTGATGATTTCTAAACTACAAGAAGTAGGGGCTTCACCTTCATGCACAGACTGGTTTCGTAGCTACTTGAATGACAGACGACAAGTTGTCCGAATTAACTCAGCCCTATATGAGCCTCTTACTATGGTCAGCGGCGTACCTCAAGGGAGCATACTGGCACCACTCCTATTCAGTATACATGTATATACGAATGATCTCACCTCTGTACCACATAAATGTATTGCAAAGAGTTATGTGGACGACACCAAACTACTTATATCATTCAATCTGAGAGATAGGACATCTACAATAACTGATATAGAAGAATATTTATTTAATGTCAGCAAGTGGTGCTGTCAGAACCGCTTATTACTAAACCCAGATAAAACTAAACTCTTGGTATTTGGTAGTAGACAGAAGATAGCTGAACTAGAATATTTTAAGATTTCTTTGCTAGGAAAGGAGCTGTTACCAGTATCCAGTGCCAAAGACTTGGGCGTGATCTTAGACACGAACTTAACCTACGATGAACACATTACTGAGACCGTTTCTTAATGCTTTTCTCGACTAGCACAAATAAACCATGTTAAACACGCGTTTAATAAGAACACTTTAATTACTGTTATTAATACATTAGTATTTAGTAAGTCGCTTTACTGCTCGAATGTATGGGCAAATGCATCTAATAGAAACATACGTAAGCTACAATCATGTCAAAACTATGCCTGTCGTATTGTTAGCGGGGCCAAAAAGTATAACCATATTACACCTATACTAAAAGAGCTAAATTGGCTCCCAGTCGATAAGCTAGTGTATTTTAGAAGTGCCACTCTGGCATTCAAATGCATGACTGATTCCGCACCAGATTATTTAATATCTAAATTCACGAAGCGCTTCATAATTTATTTTAATAATTACGTCTGCACCACGCATTACATTTCGCGTTACATATGAGCGTGCATCTCAACTGCACTACACTTTTTATTTTCGTAAATTAATTGCCATTACATATATGCGCGTGAATCTTTTCGTATTTGGTTATTGGGAGCTCTGGTTATAGGCTTGCCTATATATATATTATTTTTATGTCGCGCGTAAAATCCGGTATTTTATGATTTTATGAATAATAAATATCGTTATAATCTTATTATTATTTGTATTTATGAAAGCCATAAAACTGATGCTATTGCATTTAATGCAGCTACTGCCAGATGATAGAGCCTGGGATATTTCAATCTAAAAGTAATCGTTTGAGACTCAACTTTGTGACAGACGACGAAGGGCGATATCGAGGATTCAAGTCGACATATACAACCTCCCTAACACCAGGTAACTCAATAAGTAAGCTCCTCCTTAACGCCAGGTAACCCAATAAGTAAGCTCCTCCCTAACGCCAGGTAACTCAATAAGTAAGCTCCTCCTTAATGCCAGGTAACTCAATAAGTAAGCTCCTCCTTAACGCCAGGTAACCCAATAAGTAAGCTCCTCCCTAACGCCAGGTAACTCAATAAGTAAGCTCCTCCTTAATGCCAGGTAACTCAATAAGTAAGCTCCTCCTTAACGCCAGGTAACCCAATAAGTAAGCTCCTCCCTAACGCCAGGTAACCCAATATTTAAGCTCCTCCTTAATGCCAGGTAACTCAATAAGTAAGCTCCTCCCTAACGCCAGGTAACTCAATAAGTAAGCTCCTCCTTAATGCCAGGTAACTCAATAAGTAAGCTCCTCCTTAACGCCAGGTAACCCAATAAGTAAGCTCCTCCCTAACGCCAGGTAACTCAATAAGTAAGCTCCTCCTTAATGCCAGGTAACTCAATAAGTAAGCTCCTCCTTAACGCCAGGTAACCCAATAAGTAAGCTCCTCCCTAACGCCAGGTAACCCAATATTTAAGCTCCTCCTTAATGCCAGGTAACTCAATAAGTAAGCTCCTCCCTAACGCCAGGTAACTCAATAAGTAAGCTCCTCCTTAATGCCAGGTAACTCAATAAGTAAGCTCCTCCTTAACGCCAGGTAACCCAATAAGTAAGCTCCTCCCTAACGCCAGGTAACTCAATAAGTAAGCTCCTCCTTAATGCCAGGTAACTCAATAAGTAAGCTCCTCCTTAACGCCAGGTAACCCAATAAGTAAGCTCCTCCCTAACGCCAGGTAACCCAATATTTAAGCTCCTCCTTAATGCCAGGTAACTCAATAAGTAAGCTCCTCCCTAAGGCCAGGTAACTCAATAAGTAAGCTCCTCCTTAATGCCAGGTAACTCAATAAGTAAGCTCCTCCTTAACGCCAGGTAACTCAATAAGTAAGCTCCTCCCTAACGCCAGGTAACTCAATAAGTAAGCTCCTCCTTAATGCCAGGTAACTCAATAAGTAAGCTCCTCCCTAACGCCAGGTAACCCAATAAGTAAGCTCCTCCTTAATGCCAGGTAACTCAATAAGTAAGCTCTTCCTTAATGCCAGGTAACTCAATAAGTAAGCTCCTCCCTAACGCCAGGTAACTCAATAAGTAAGCTCCTCCTTAATGCCAGGTAACTCAATAAGTAAGCTCCTCCTTAATGCCAGGTAACTCAATAAGTAAGCTCCTCCTTAATGCCAGGTAACTCAATAAGTAAGCTCCTCCTTAATGCCAGGTAACTCAATAAGTAAGCTCCTCCTTAATGCCAGGTAACTCAATAAGTAAGCTCCTCCTTAATGCCAGGTAACTCAATAAGTAAGCTCCTCCTTAATGCCAGGTAACCCAATAAGTAAGCTCCTCCTTAATGCCAGGTAACTCAATAAGTAAGCTCCTCCTTAATGCCAGGTAACCCAATAAGTAAGGTCCTCCCTAACGCCAGGTAACCCAATAAGTAAGCTCCTCCTTAACGCCAGGTAACCCAATATTTAAGCTCCTCCCTAACGCCAGGTAACTCATTAAGTAAGCTCCTCCCTAACGCCAGGTAAACCAATAAGTAAGCTCCTCCCTAACGCCAGGTAACCCAATAAGTAAGCTCCTCCTTAACGCCAGGTAACCCAATATTTAAGCTCCTCCCTAACGCCAGGTAACCCAATAAGTAAGCTCCTCCTTAACGCCAGGTAACCCAATAAGTAAGCTCCTCCCTAACGCCAGATAACCCAATAAGTAAGCTCCTCCTTAACGCCAGGTAACCCAATAAGTAAGCTCCTCCCTAACGCCAGGTAACTCAATAAGTAAGCTCCTCCTTAATGCCAGGTAACGAAATAAGTAAGCTCCTCCCTAACGCCAGGTAACTCAATAAGTAAGCTCCTCCCTAACGCCAGGTAACCCAATAAGTAAGCTCCTCCCTAACGCCAGGTAACCCAATAAGTAAGCTCCTCCTTAACGCCAGGTAACACAATATTTAAGCTCCTCCCTAACGCCAGGTAACCCAATAAGTAAGCTCCTCCTTAATGCCAGGTAACCCAATAAGTAAGCTCCTCCTTAACGCCAGGTAACCCAATATTTAAGCTCCTCCCTAACGCCAGGTAACCCAATAAGTAAGCTCCTCGTTAACGCCAAGTAACCCAATAAGTAAGCTCCTTCCTAACGCCAGGTAAGCCACTTAATTATATTCATTTTGAAATCAGTGGTATTTCCTGCAATTTGATTGGTTAAAAGCAGCAGTGATTTCAGGCTATATCGCATCATTTTGTGTCTGGAATTGCATATTTTGTTGAACCAATCAAAAAGCAGAATTTAAGAAGCCATTTCACAGCGGTAGGGATTGCGTGATGGCTCCTAGATTTCAATTTCCTTTTTCTTCAAAGCTCTACCCGTTTGACTTTTCTTGTTTGTTGTTGTAAAAAAAATTACGGGAGTTTATCGCTTGTTACGATTTCAAAATGAATATCATTAAGTGGTAATATAACTTTGTGAAGTGCAAATCATACTCTTGCCTTTACAAACTGCACTTTCGCGGTCGTGCAATTTTGAAATCACTCGTATGATTTCAGACCAAATTGCACTCCACTCAGTTCTATTACCATTATAAATGGGCAGCTTGTTACGAACCCTGTGATTCTTGTAGTGCCGATAGATACCGTAATACGAACAAGTCAACTCAGTGAAGGCCTAGGTGCCTATCGTTATGCAGATAAGCATCACGGATAACCATTTACAATCGAAACTCCCAACAGCGTAATTTTTTCTGGTGATAAGAAGCCCTAAAAGTGTAGCAACTCCTCCAATTACTAACTGAAACCGTGTATTGATCATTGTCTCAGGCTGCGGTTGGGATATAGAAGGTTCTCCCGTGACGGCCATTGCATCTCCCAACTACCCCTCTTCTTACCCTGCTCTCACTGAATGCATCTGGCGTATACAAGCCCCGTCCAATCAGTTTATCTCCATAAGGTTCCCGGAGTTTATTGGAGTGAATGGAACTACGCCTGCTTGTCCTTTAGATCACATAGACATAAGAGATGGCTACAAAGCTGACTCGAAGCTTTTAGGTAAGTCACGCATGTAGGAGAGACAGAGGTTCGCCTTACGCAACTCAGATTTTACATCCCTCTAAAAGTGCACTCTTTATGTCTACTGGTAAGTGGAAACCTTGCTAGAAAACCTGATCTGACAAAATCCATTGACATTGTGACAATAATATGAGTGCTTGCCGTAAACTAGATTGTGCTGAATTGACCTTTAAAGCATCAAAGCGAGGCCAATGGGCCTTTTGCAGGAATGCAATCACGTGGTTGTACTGGACGGCAAAAAATCTGACTTCATTTATCTAAAGGCACTTGTACGAGATCAAGTACGAAATCGGTAGTGTTATTAGCGAAACCTATTTGTAAATGCTACTTTTCACCTCCAGTTGTTTGTCGATCTTTCTAAAACAGCGTTTGGAAGTTTGTTTGCCGTCCAGTAAAGCCTTTCCCATGGGAACACGAGCGCAATTCATTGGTTATTGAAGTGATATATCAGCACGTGACTGTTTCCAGTAAATCCTTTCCCATGGGAACACGAGCGCAATTCATTGGTTATTGAAGTGATATATCAGCACGTGACTGTTTCCAGTAAATCCTTTCCCATGACTTCTTCCCGCGCGGCAGAGATCACGGTGGGCACAAATGGGGTAAAACATGAGTAGGTTTCTATATTTTCAAAACTTCCCAACGTAGAACATTCAATTTTTGTGGGAGGGTTGAGAAGGGTAAACAAAACAAAATCCGATGATTTGCATTACAGCGGTGCAGATCTTGATGACGTCACAATTACGTCTTTTATCAATTTATAATAGGTTTCTCGATATTTCCAATTACCTTTAAGATCCTTAAGTTTCATGTTTTTGAGTTGCCATCTTGTTGAGGTGGTTAATAGGGAGAAAAGTTATTCAATTTTGAATTTTGGTCATTTTTCTGGTAAAGAAGCAACACAAAACCATTTATAAAATGGTTTTCTTCAAACTACTTTTACAGTTTAGAGCATTTAAGCATTACAATCTGGCAACTTAAAGAGGGATTGAGTACCCACAATCTTGTTTTTAGAATTTTCAATGTTTGGGTCTAAAAACGCTAAACGTCATTATGACGTCATACATGTTTGAAACCGTCTTGTAAAATAGATATGCGAGTATTTGAGATTTTATTAAAGAAGTATACTTCTAAAACACTAAGAAGCCGCAATATGGTCTTTTATATATATTACAGAGTAGAAATCATGATATATGTCAGACATATGACACCAACAGAAATGACGTCATAGAAAATTAAATTCTTAATAACTCTGGATATATTTATCTTAGAGACATGATCACATGCTTCATTTCAAACGTGCACTTAACGGAAATTTTGACCTTAAAAGGACACAATTATTATGACGTCATAACAACCTCAATAGACAAAATGTATTAATGCTAAAGACGTACTTTCGTTTTAATATTAACCTGCGAAAATTGTGACATTTCAGTCACACCGAACCTGCTTATTTTTGACGCCATTTATGTCCACTGTGATATGAATAAGTTCCGTTGGCTCGAAAAGGCGGCTTCCAACCCGGCAAGAAAATGTCACAGAAACGCATGCGCGTAACCGGGTGATCTTCCTTCCTATTCAGGACGATTTTGTACCCATAATGCGCCTGGAGTGATAGTTTCCAGTGGTAATCAAATGTGGGTTCGCTTCCAGTCCAGCCTCAGCATGACCCCTGGCAAATTCAGAGCTGTATTCCTTACTCATTCTCGAGGTAAGATCACACTCCCTTTTTACTTCTGTAATAATATACATTCTGCAGCCACTAACAACACTCATCTCAGTTATGGTTGACCAGAAAAATGCACGATGGTCAAAAAGGGGTCATTTTCCTCCCGCAAGCTTTGTAGAAGGGAGTAAAACATTCAGAATGATATAAAACTTGGCATGAATTGAAGTCAGAAACGGATAAGATGTTTTTGGAAGTTGGTGTGGTCCTTTTTAAAATAGATTTGATTTAATTTGCATAAAAGGATCTAAAGTTATGAGGCCATATATATAAAGTCAAACTTTAGGAAAGTTACAGATAAAGCTAGTGAAGAGGAAACATGTAAAAGGCTTTGAAGTTGAACAAGTATAAAATTTGTTTTTTTTAACACACGTAATTTACACGTCACATTTGTGACGTCAGTGAAAACTTAACAGCGAAAGCCCGCGCGTGCGTAGCCGGCTTGCAAGCTCTGCTTATATTTTTACCTGGTTTTGGATTTGGGTTCTGCTTTCTCGTTCTCTCCCTTCCTCGGCTCCTCTCTCCCACCACAGGAACCCCAAATCCAAAATCAGGTAAAAATAAAACCAGAGCAAGCAGGCTTGCGCGAGCGGAGCACCATACATATGGGATGAGAGCTTCCGGTTTCCCTCGCACCCGACGCGCGGAGCGCGGAACCCAATGAGCGACGCGGATGCGCAACGCGCCTGAAAATGTGCTGTACATACGTGCGAACTGCCAAAACCAGGCGGCCGGGATTGAAACCTTGGCGCGCACGAAAGGAGGATACCTCCTTTGCGCGCGCGTAAACAACCTGAGCCACAGGAAGCCCGAGCTAAATCAACACATGGACAGCAGAATCAAGTCAAAAGGTATTTTATTTCACAATCGGTTATATGAGCGAGTTTCGGAGACTTTGCTAAGAAATAATGGATTAACAGAAAGACATATCAGTGACAAATACACAAAATGTGAAGATGGTGAGCCTGTGCCTAAACTGTCAAATGACCAGATCATTCTGCTTTAGATTCGAGTACGACTTTTACTACGAGTACGACTTTTAGACTCGAGTCACCTCGCAAGAAAGTACAGATCTTCCATTTCTGCCAAACAATGCTGCAGACACGAGAACAAGCTACTAAGGGTAATTGTTTGTTCATATATCTTTTTAAAGTTTTCGTCGATTGTGAAAAGTCGTACTTGTTGTCGTACTCGAATCTAAAGCGACTCGTGAAATTACAAGGAATTTTGAAATCTCTCTCGTGGTGTCTTTGCACCAGTTAAAGTAAACCCCCCACTCCCGGGACATAGGTGGGGATTTGTTCTGGATAGCTTGCAAATACTGACAAATGCTCCACCATGTGGGGGGGGATAAAATTTCGAAAAATAAGAGCAAATGCTCCACCTGTAAAATTCAAAACTAACTTAGCAACTGATTTTGTTTGTCTTCAAAATTGAACTAAACCAAAATAATCCCTCAAACATAACTGAATAAATCAATCGACGGATCATTTGAATATGAATAGAGTGGTTATAAATACCTTGTCGTCATATTCAACATGTATTCCCTGAGCCAAGGGAGTACTGCATGCACATGTTCTGTGCGTGAATGACCGCCGCCATATTGGATTGAGCAACTACCAATCCCGACCTACTGCCCCCAGGACCGTAGCTAGCGCCCCCCCCCCCCCCCCCCCCCCCAAGAAAGTACCTCTTACGGGTTTAGTACCTCTTAGGGGTGAAAACAAAAATGTCCGACGAGCATCCCTGCTCCTAATATACGGGAGTCCCTAGCTACGGCCCTGGCCCCACTAACGGACAGGAGTTACTAAACGTACTAATCCCCGACCTAGTTTAGTTGGGACGCAAGTTGCTAGCAATGGGGTACTAAACCCCACATAGCCCGGAATGTGGGGGGGGGGGGTTACTTTGACTGGTACATTATGCCAAATACCACTACAAACCATGCTATTATTATTACTTAATCTGTAACTAGTTATTTGCATGTTATGGTGAAAGGTTATTGCCAAGCGGGAGGAAAAGGGGTCTTTTTTTGCCATCTAAACAGAGGTAATCTAATTGGTTCTTGTTAATACCATGAATACTTGTAAAACCTGACGGGTCTATCCTGCTCCCCACACATGATTGCATAATTATAACAAATTATATTGTATTCTTTGCTATGGAAATAAACAAAGCAAATCAGATTAGGTCCCGGTCAGCCTGGTCCCCAGAATTTTTTTTCTGATTGGGTTAATGGGATCCCTGTGGTTTGTTCTGGTTTATGACGTCACCACCGTTTTGGTCAGAATGAGCGGTGACATCATAAAGCAGTACAAACCACAGGGACTCCACTAATACATGGCCAATCACAAGAACGACTAGAGACCAGGCTGGGTCCCGTTGTAATAATCCTTATTGATATGGCACAGCATTATTTTATACTTTGAATTTTGTTTGTTCTCCAACGATTCATATCTTAATTTCGTTTGATTGATTTATTCCCAGAATGCAACGCGTCCCTAGGTTTACTGGACGGCCGTATAGGCGACACTCAACTATCTTCCTCATCCTATTACGAGAGGAGCATTGGAGGAGGGCAGATGTTTTACCACCTACCAAAGTTTGGCCGCCTGAATGGGGCGTATGCGTGGTGTAGTCAGGTGAGGAATTGATATCGACCAGGGCCGATCGCTGGGGGGGGGGGGGGGTGGGGCAGTTGCACGATATGATAACTGAGATGCAAAACTTACCAGACAATCAGGCATGATTTCTTTTCCTCCTTAAAAACTCTAACGAAATTAGATAGCAGAAAAATGACAGAAAAAGAACTATTTTCGGTAATCATTGATCCCCCGAGACAAGTCACAACAATAGCAGCAAAATATGTCTATGATTGTATGGACATGCGATCCACCATAATTTCAGCACAAATAATGTAAGCTAATTTAATGATAACTAACTATATATATATTATATTTTTAAGATTACAGAACAATCTATCCGTCATTAACCAACTTTTTAAATTTGTTAGCAGTCATCTGATGTACCAATGTAGTACAAAGAGCTAATGAATAAAGTCTGTCAGTCTGTCTGTCTGTCTGATAACTGTATGGCCACGGGGGTCAGAACCGGACCTGGTTATCAGAGAAAAAATACCTCCAAAACCTGGATTTCCAAGTTATTGTAAAAACGAACCAAGATTGCTCCCTGTTTGGTTACTGTAAATCGTCTATAACTCGGAATTCGACATGTACGAGAACCAGGACCGAAATCAGGTTCAAACCCGTATCCAGTACCACCGCACACATCTATTACGTGGGGGATTAGGCCGGCCCGCCTATTATTGCATATTTTACTGTACGTATACTTTATCCCAAACAGAATCAACCATATCAAAGGATTCTCGGCGAGTACTTCCAGGTGGACCTCGGGAACTTAACAAAGATCACAGCCGTGGCAACGCAGGTATGTCAAACAACAACAACACCAACTTTATTTGGGGGGGAAATAGGACATTACAATTGTTGTCTCCCGCAGGCAAGCTAAATGAGCTATTCGAGGCGGGGGCAATTAAGTGTAACAAAATAACAACACAGAAGCTTTTCTGTAACGTAGAGTTATGTATACAGAAAAGGTAAGTTGGATTGCATGGTAATAAAGTTTAGGTAAAGTTGATAAAAATGATAAAGTTGCTAATTAAGGAACGATCTGATCATGGTCAATATTTGTGGAACTTCTATATAGTCATCGGCTTTCTGAAGTATTTCAGAAAGTATTTCTTTGATTTGGGATTTAAATTTTGTTTTGCTTAGTAACTTAAGGGATTGGGGAAGCCCATTCCAAATTACGGGTCCAATTCTCGCAAAAGATGTTCTTACTATTTCAGTTCTAGAATGTTCAATATAGAAACAATGTTGCAGAGAAGATCTAGTATTATAATTGTGTTAAACTAAACATGCTGGTTAAGTTAGGGGAACGACTTGGTGGAAAACATCGTGCATCATCAGGCAGACATCGCTTTTACGGTAGAATAATAAAGGTAAAGCTATTGATTTTTGGTACATACCACACCAGTGAATATCACTTTTCGCGCGCTCTGATTGGCTACCCAAACAGTGAATATGATTAATTTCATATTCTCCTCCGAACGAAGCAGCGATTATTTTCGGGAATCGAAACAAAACGTTGAGAATCGGGAGACACACGGAATGTAGCGGGAAATTTCTTTGGGAAATGCACAATTTCTATTTGGGATTGTAGGAAAAAAGTTCGGGACGAACTGAAAATAAAGCGAGACACCTTTTGAGAACGGCATGTCACTGCTTAAACAATATATAATGAGGCCCTGTTATGAGAACGGCATGTCACTGCTTAAACAATATATAATGAGGCCCTGTTATGAGAACGGCATGTCACTGCTTAAACAATATATAATGAGGCCCTGTTATGAGAACGGCATGTCACTGCTTAAACAATATATAATGAGGCCCTGTTATGAGAACGGCATGTCACTGCTTAAACAATATATAATGAGGCCCTGTTATGAGAACGGCATGTCACTGCTTAAACAATATATAATGAGGCCCTGTTATGAGAACGGCATGTCACTGCTTAAACAATATATAATGAGGCCCTGTTATGAGAACGGCATGTCACTGCTTAAACAATATATAATGAGGCCCTGTGGTGTTATGGGTAAATTCCGACAAATGACACGGCGTTGAAACAGCAACATGAAGAAAATGAAATGAACGTCTGAAATTTCGAGTGCGACTGAGAAATAAGAAAACAATAGACGAAATTCCGACAGCAATCTGCCCACCTTACGAGACTGCCACACGACTAGTCTTGAAACTCAGACAGGGGACATGCATACCCCTCCTTCCCTCCCCCCCCCCCCCCCCCTCCCCTCCCGCAAAAAAAAATAGGGGGGGCTCTGTAATGAGCGTACAATCAATCAATCAATCAATCAATCTGCGGGAGGTATTCATTAAAAGTGATAGCCGCAATTCCCTAGGATAACAATAACATATTTTAAAACGGGGATGGACACCCTCACGGTTCAATACTGGATCCCCTATTGTTCATCATGTTCATAAATGATCTCACTGATCTATATGCAGATGACACTACTCTAACATCTTCAAGTAATTATGACGCAATTAACTTGTAGTAGTAGTAGTAGTAGTAGTATAACTTTATTTAAGCACGCTAGCCCTGTCAACAGCAGTTGATTTACACAAGGGGCATGACAGAAATATAAAATTTACAAAATATTAAAATATATTATGAATATAGATAAAAATAAAATGTTTGAATATTACGTAATAATTATTAAATATTTTTATAGCTGGTATTTGTGAGCGGCAATTTTAGTCTTGAAATAAGGGAATGAGTTAGAGTCCCTAATTTCATTATGGAGCGAGTTCCATATTTTAGCCCCACTGTACGAGAAACTCTTTTTCATACTTTCGGTTTTGGTATGCTTAGTATGTCACTATGTGATGTAAATTGGATATTTTTATTCGCAGGGTTATTGGGATTATATTTCCGGCAATCGCGAGCACATGGACTTTGTCAACAAGTTCAAGGTCCAGTACAGCTTCGATGGCTTCTACTGGGTGTTATACACTGATGACAATGTCAACAGTACTAAACTGGGATACACGGTAAGTATATCTATCTCTATCACAATTGACTTTTTAGCAACCAATTAATGCGTATTTATTATTTATCAGGAATTCGAAGCGAATGACGACACCCAGTCAGTGATCGATGGAACCTTTAAGCCCCCCATAATCGCTAACATGATCCGGATAATTCCCACCGGCTACAGTAGTTTGTTCTATCATATATGCCTACGGGCAGAACTGTATGGCTGCCCCTATGACCTAGGTAAGGACGTATAGGCCTCGTTCACACTAGCGACATAAGCAAAAGCAGTAAGTCACATCTGTGAGAAGAACAAGCGTCGCTATTGATCAATGCATTACTGCGTCTGCGTATGTTGTTTGTGCTTATGTCACTAGTGTGAGATAAGAACAAGCGCCGCTAATGATCAATGCATTACTGCGTCTGCGTATGTTGTTTGTGCTTATGTCACTAGTGTGAGATTAGAACAAGCGCCGCTAATGATCAATGCATTACTGCGTCTGCGTATGTTGTTTGTGCTTATGTCACTAGTGTGAGATAAGAACAAGCGCCGCTAATGATCAATGCATTACTGCGTCTGCGTATGTTGACTTTGCTTTAGGCCAAACAAAATAAATGTTGTTTCCAGTAACGAGGTATGTCGGAAAATAATTTTATTTTGTGATTTTCTTTTGCTTGTTACGTTCACGCTGTTGTCATGTTCGTGCGAGAAGTAGTCTTTTATGTATACGTACTTCTCATTGTTTTAGTGTTTTTATATTTTATGTTTATTTTATGTTTCAAGTCTTGGAAAACAGCAATAAAAGTTTGAGGTCCGCGATTTGGACATGAAAAAAATTCAGGTCGGTCGGGTTACCGGCAATACAACACTTTGTTTTTGTTTGGTCGAAGGGAGAAGAGCATATACAAAACACAAACAATTCACTTGCTGTGTAGATTTATGTCTGTGTCCGTTTAACGTACGTTAATTTGGCAGACGAAGATTTTCTTGTCATTGTAAAATAAGCTAACCTCCAGTTGCGTACTTTTCTTGTTAGAATGTGGCGGGACCATTTCGACGAGGGTCCCAGGCAGGTTCCAACTTAGAGGGCATGCAAATCAAGATAAACAATGCACGTGGATCTCTTTCCCCAGTCCTCCAGGTATTCCCGGTCTCATTCTACGACTGGATTTCTCCAAGATGTTTGACGTACCGTGCAACTTAGGATATGTTCAACTACAGGTTAGCTTTAATAGAGACTTTAAGACAATGTCATAAGATTGTTTTAATGTTTTCCCTGATAAAGTATGAGAACGATGCATTCGTTTTCTTTCTATGTGAAGGAACAAATATCTGGCAAAACAACCAAACTATGTGGTGCGAACGCGCCGCTGACCTACGTACTGAAGGCGTCTGATCAACTGATCCTCAAGGTCAAGCTTCAAAAAGGCAGCGACAACAAAGGCTTTGATTTGTTGTACAACACGGAGTCCCTCGGTAAGTAGAGACGTGTAAACTATAACAGAACTCCACTGAATAAGAAATATAAATAATCTCGACGTAGTCCAGTCCACTACAGAAGATATTGATTATCTTGTTATGACAGTCTCTATCGTAGCGAGATTAACCATCACGTTTTACGGCAAACGTCAGATTTAAGTTCTCTTAAAGTATTATTAAATAGATATATAAGAAAAATGGAAAAGAATTTCATGCACGTTCACGCTGCAAGGGCGGGGAAATCAAGGTTGAGTGGTCATTTCTGCAGTTCGTGGGAAGAAAAAAGGCGATGTTTTAATCTCCTTTCGCGGAAGTCTGAAGCGCGCGCAAAAAGGCTGAGAGGAAAGGGCCGGGGGTACGCCACAGAAAATAGTGGCCATAAAGAGGATTTGTAACCATCTCCACTTTCTCTTTCCTAGGATGTGGTGACATCATTCACGTTACAGGTGACGGGACATTAACTTCCCCTCGCTACCCCTCAGAGTATGGTGGGGATATGCAGTGTACGTGGGTATTGTTGGCCAAACCTGAAGCAAGGATTGTACTTGACATCCAAGAATTCAACATGCAGCTACCAAACGGTTCGAAATGCCTGGATTTTTTGGAAATACGAGATGGACAACTAGGTGAGTTTCTCGGCTCTTCCAGCATTTTAATTGATAAGCAAGGAGCGGGATAAGTAAAGTGTTATCCTGGATTAAGCCAACTGGATCTGGTTCTCTTGGTAAAATGTTTATTTCTTTATTCAAGGATTACAAGTAGAAAGGTACTTCTCATTCCTCGTCAAATAAGGTTTTCTCCCAAAATAAGTAGTCAAACAACTGAAAAAATTCAACGAACCACTGATTACCAACAGGAGCCAGGACTTTTGTCGATACTCTCAACCAATCACAGCACGCGTTACTAAATATCTATCACATCAATAAATGGCAATACTCAAAACAGCATAGGTTAGAAGTTAACTAAGGCAATATAGCAATTCATGCTTGTTCGTGTTCTTGTACACGACGTCCCTGCCCACGTTTGTTAGGTCGTGGTGCGCATGCGCAATGTAGCCTAATACAGCCTCGACCAGAAGTGCAAACTTTAACTCAAGGGGGGAGGGTTTGGTAAGAAAATCATTGAATACAGACAGTCTTCTTTAATATGTTCTTTCAACGAAATAACAAACAGCCACTGATGAACATACACTTCGTCGTAACCGTACATTTCAGGTTTTCAGTTTGTTGGCTGTTTCCTGTTTCTCGATAAATGTACGTCTACTGTCTTACCATAACGCTGAAGTAGAAATCCAAATAACATTGTCAACTGCAACTTTCAGACAATTCGCCGCTAGTCAACATCTACTGTGGCAATACCACGCCTCCCAGGTTCACATCGACTGCCAATTACCTGCGTGTCAAGTTCTCAAGTGATGAGGACGTGTCAGCCAAGGGGTTCAAAGCACGCTATGAGTATATACCGCCGGTGGGAGGACAGCAAAAAGGTAACAATCTGGATTGAGCCAGATCATCCACAGTTAAAAACCTGTTTCTAGACATCTTCAACTACTTTAGGGACCGTCGATATATAGACATTTAGGGGGAGGAGGTCCTGGCATGGACATGAGTGTGTGGAATTAAGATCAGAACAGTTCTAGAAACGAGATTAGAGCAAAAACACGAGCCAACATGGCGGCCATGGCTTCTGAAGTTGAAGCAAACTGTTTGGGCATAAATTACAAACATGCAGATATTTCCATAGACCAGGTACCGAGAAAACAATCGATTAGACCATCACTCCGTTCCACAAATGAAAACCAAAATATAAAACATCACTATTCACTTGTCCTTTTTCTAGATCCTGCCCGAAGAACCGTCCGAAGTGTAAAAAAATCAGCTTCTCGAAGGAACGAGACACCCATCGTAGTGCTGCTAGTCATCACCTTCCTGGCGTTATACCGCTGACCTTTGGTTGTCCCAGTGTGCATTGCACGTAACCCATGACGTCACTGTTACCTCATCGCCACTTTCTTGCGGGTGATCGTCATACTGCTTGCGCGGTGTAGTCGTTTGCTTGCACATGCTGTAGAACACCCTTCACATACTTCAGATTATTGAGCAGATAAACACTGGTATAAACACTGGTAGAATCCACTGAAAGTCGACCGCCATGGGGAGCGAGTAGCAGCTGACAGCGCAGTCCTTCGCAGTGAGCAGAATAGAACGAACCGGGAATGCCGTCATACCCACCTCACACTTTGATTGGGTACGAAAGGCAGCTCTACCAAAACCCGGACCCTGAAATCTAACCACTGCACTTAATTATGTAATATAAACAAGAGTGATGTTACGACACCATACCAAACTCCTCTTTCGAATTTTAAAAGTTTAAGGCGCCGCTGTGAGGACTAGCGCATAGACAGGTCAGTTGAACAATACATCACTACTACACCGCCTGATAAGGCACGTGTAGCACGTTCACTTCCGGTAAAACACGGACGCAAATGACTGATTCAGTCGAGGGTGCATAGTAATAAAAGTGCACACCATTGCAATAGTTAGTTAGCATAGTAAATAAGAGATGGGGGAAATGTTTATCACTGGTTGCTCTGATTAGACGCAAATCCACCCACCACATTAACACTTGTTTAGAGTTGCACGAGAACTGTTTGGAAGTGCGGATTTATACACTCGGATTTTTGGCTGGTTTGACGCGAGCGTTGTATTTCTTTGCCATATATAACTTTATTTTGGTTCCTTAGTCTTAGGAACTACAAATGCCAATTCCTTAAACTAATAATACGCGAAAAAAGGAAACAGCAGCTAAAAGAAACACTACATTTCTTGGTCTAAGTCCCGTGAAAGTCCAACAGTCGGCCAATCCCTGTCCCTAGCTCAAATACGCGCGACTCTAGTTCTGCACAAGAAAGCATCTACTCTGCACTAATACATACCTATAGGCAAACCTAAAAGCGGAGTTCTCGAATGGCTGATTGGATAACATAGTAGCCATAGGTTCACTAAACTGTATAACGGAACATAGCGCCGCAATGGCGAACTCGTGGACGTAAAGCGTATTTTAGTGTGTTCTCAAGGGTAAACATGTGGAAGTGTTCAAAGTTATTATTGCGGGATCATCTCAGGTACTTGATGGGAGTCATTTCGGGTTGGGGATCATTTCGGATCATTTGGGGCACGGGATCATTTCGGGTGCTGTACAGTACCCTGTATGCTATTGCCCTCTCTGAGCCAAAGGAGCGAATCGACGAGAAGGCAGAGAGAACCTTTGGACGCGCGAAGTATGTCTGAGTCTGTCTGAGTCAGAATTTGACATTTATACATGTAAATATTGATTTTTAATCAAACTGCTAGCCTGTTCACAGGCCCTGGATACTAAAAAAACTAAAAAATCGTGAAGGAAGGGGGAATGGGGAGAGAAAGAGGAAAAAGAAGGGGGATTTTGTTTTCGCCACGTTTTCCCCAGTATCTAGAGCCTGTGAACAGGCTATCAAACTGCCTGCTAAACTTTGCACAACTTGTAAAATTTATACACACTTGTAAAACCCGTATATATGAATAGATACCTACCTATGCCATAAATATGACATAAATTTACCCCCGATGAATACATTATTAGCCCGGAAGCTGTTGAACGTTCACTACTGGCCATCAAAGAGCGCAAGTCACGTGGACCGGATGAAATTCCTAACTGGGTTCTGAAGAACTTCGCACCAATGTTATGCCGCCCAGTGTGTTCTATATTCAATTCCTCTATTAGCCAAGGCCACGTCCCTTCTCTGTGGAAGTGTGCTAATGTCCTGCCCCTAGGTAAAGTTCCTCAGCCGCGCTCCATTGATAGTGACCTCAGGCCGATTTCTCTAACTGCGGTTCTTAGCAAGGTACTTGAAGGCTTTGTTTTCGATTGGCTTGCAGCTGTCGTGATGCCATACATCGACCCTTTTCAGTTCGGTAGTGTGAAAAAGACCTCCACGACGCACGCTCTGGTCCATCTCATCCATCAATGGCTGGCTGCTACTGAGTCTCCTAAAACTGTGGTGCGTTCTTGTTTAATTGACTTTTCTAAGGCTTTTGACAGAATTGACCATAATATCTTGTTACACAAGCTCCAATTACTTAATGTTCCTCCCATTCTACTGAACTGGTGTGCACACTTTTTACAAGATCGTCAGCTTCGGGTGAAACTGGGTAACTCTACTTCTACTTGGAAACCTATTCATGCTGGGGTACCACAAGGAACAAAACTTGGGCCCTTATTTTTCCTAGTTATGGTGAATGATTTATCTGCTACACTCCCTTTGTACAAGTACGTAGATGACGTTACGGTGTTTGAGGTCATATCCTTATCGTCGATTGAGCCATCTGTCTTACAGCGGGAACTTGACAAGATCTGTGAATGGACATCGTCTAATAATATGAAGCTGAATGTCACAAAAACTAAAGAGTTTACCATCTCCTACGTTAAGGACCCAAAGTCGCTGGAACCACTTACAGTTAACAGCCTGCCCCTTGAGTCAGTCAAGACCATTAAACTTCTTGGGGTTCACTTGTCGTCTGACCTCAAGTGGTCGACTCATGTGGATACTGTGTGCGCTAAAGCAAGTAAGCGTCTTTTTGCTTTACGATCCCTGAAACGAAGTGGCGTTCCATCAGGAGACCTAAGATCGGTCTACTCCTATTTCATCCGCCCAGTTTTGGAGTATGCTTGCCCAGTTTGGCACACTTCACTGTCGCGCAAACTAAGTGATCAACTTGAACAAATCCAACGTCGTGCTCTTCGTGTCATATTTCCACATCTGTCCTACACTAATGGACTAACTGCACTAGATCTAACCACTCTTGAGGAGCGAAGAGAATTTCTATGTAAATCATTTTACAAGAACAATTTAAACACTACTAGTAAACTCCGCAGCCTGTTACCTGACCCTGTTGACCATTATTATAATTTTAGAAATCCTAGGAAGCTGCCCTTGTATAAATGCAGAAGTACTCGTTTCAGTAACAGTTTTTTACCATATTGTGTCCGTAAATGGGATGCTAACCCATAGCCTTACATGTTTAAACACATTACCTTAATTGCCTTTTATATAATATTACTATATACCATAAATGTATTATCTGAAAACTTGAGTTTTTCAATTTCAATTTTTATTATTGTAAATTGCCAATCAAGTGCTTTAATAAACATTATTATTATTAAATATGTAAATCAATGACAATACTTACTCATAAATTGTCTTATTTTATTTTATTTCCTCGACTTTCTTCTCTGTGGTAGTGGTCAACTCGAAAGCCACTGGCTACTTTGACCACTACGCACTTTTCCTCAAAGCTGTAAATATCTATTTTTTCTCTTTTTTTTTCCAATATATTATATTATATTAATATGTTTGTAATTGGCCTAGAGCAAATTAATTTGTAACGATTGCTGCGATTGGATCACGCCATAGCAATTTCCAAGGGCGCCATTGCATGTTTACTGGCAGTTGAACCCGTCGAGTCATTCGCACGAGTTCCCTCGAGCTCCATAACACTACAGAAAACCGAATAAAAAGCCATTTAAACCAGCTGACCTGTTCTGTAGTGCTTCGGCCATATGGAGAGGAAAGTGTAATTTATTTCAGCTGTCCGAAAGTACTGGCTTTTCATAAACCGTTGGGAATTAAGCCAACGTGGACTAAATCGGTTTGATCAATTTGATAGAAAAAGGTTTCTCAGGTGTCAATCAAAAGGGATTAGTCTGGCATGGAAGTGAGATTCATACTTGGCGCGCCCAGAGGTTCTCCCGCTGTCTCGTCGCTTCGCTCCTCGATGGCGGCGCTACGCGCCTTTCGCGTTAGAGAGGGCAGTAGAACCTCTGGCATCCAGGGTAGCAAGTGAGTGACAAAGAATGCACGATCTCCCCAACTATCCTGATAACTCGTTCCTGCGCTTGCGCGTATCCATGAGTTAAAAACGAAGAGAAAACCAAGATGGCAGATTTAAGGAAAACCAGTGAGAAAGGAGGCTTTAAAAACTTTAAAATAGATTAAAAGATTAAGAACACTGAAAAAGAAAAAAAAAATCACTGGGAATCGGACCAGGGATTAGTTGCCAACTTCGGAACCGAAGCCGCCATAGATGCGATCATTAGACAAATAAGCCACATGTAGAGAAGATGCAGTACTTTTGCACGCCGGGATTCGGCCGCGAGGGCAGACACGAATCAGTGAATTATTATTCGTGTCCCAAACCACAGGCAGCCCAGACTCGACATATATTTCCCGCCTTTTGGGTTACCTGTGGTATGTTTCATAAGCGATCTCGGAAGAGTTTACATAATTGCTCCTTGTGAATTCTCTTTTCCGATTCCTACGAAATAAATCTTCAATAATAAAAGATTGATACTTAATGAAGTTTTGTGAGTGGTTTTGGGGTGATTTGGGGACTTCTAAAGCAGTTTATTAGGCCTCGAGGTTTTGACCGTTGGCCGCGTGTCTACCTCCTAGCTACAAATATACACAAGGTATGCAGCTTCGAGCCGCTTTTCATCGATGTCACCTCACTCGCCGCCGAAATTCGACAAGAAATTCAAATCGATTTCGCCTCTGCTTTCGGCACACAAATCCAGACATGTGTAAGCACTTCTCATCCACGTTTCAGGCCAAACGACGTGAAAACGGCCTGGAAAATAAATTCCGAATTGAAAATATTTCTCTCCGTATGTGATCTGCAGATTCATCGGTCCAGAAATCAGCAGTAGACATCGCAGGCGGTGCTTTCAAGTGCGTGGGCATGGCAACTGCATCTTGAAAGCACCGCATAAATACAGCAAGTGATAAATATCACGTACAAATCATGCTATTTTTGTTTTTGACCTAAGAAATTTACTGAAAAAGACAATCACATGTTCTCATATTGTAATTTAGTCTGGGCTTCTACTTACCCATCCAATCTTCGTCGTATAGTACTACTTCAAAAACGTGTCATTAGAATCCTAATGAAGCAGACTAAATTTGATGCTCACACTGATCCTATTTTAAAAGAACTAAACATAATTAAATTCCATGACATTCTTTTGTTACGGATAGGTCAATTTATGTACTCCTACAAAAATGGTCTTTTGCCAATTAAATTTAACATGTTTTTAACAAATGATCAAGTCCATAATTACAACACTAGAAATGCTCCAGCTTTTCGCACTCCCTTATGTAAAACCAACATAGGCAGTTTTCTGTATACTTTCAAGGTCCAAAGTTATTTAATTCACTTGATACTGAACTTATTAACTCCGCCTCCCTTTCTCTTTTCAAAGTAAATTTTAAATCCTATCTCTTTCGTAAATATTAATCATGATTAATTATTATTAAGAATACGGGTAACGCAAAAAATAACAAGGAAAAAAACGCCAGTTCGTCATAGTTACTCGTTATATCTATCCACTTGCTGTTGTTTTAAGAGGAAGCCTAAATTCACATAAGCCCTTAATGGTTTCTTTTTAGGCTTCCTCGCCACTAACCTTTATATATATTTACTTTGTATTATCTACTTTGTAAATTCTATTAGTGGCGAATAAAATACAATACAATACAATACAATAGTAGAGTTTGTTTACTTTGGGTTTGAGCTCGTGCGTGGGCATGGCAACTGCATCTTGAAAGCACCGCCTGCGATGTCTACCGCTGATTTGTGGACCGATCAATCTGCAGATCACATACGGAGAGAAATATTTTGAATTCGGAATTTATTTTCCAGGCCGTTTTCACGTCGTTTGGCCTGAAACGTGGATGAGAAGTGCTTACACATGTCTTGATTTGTGTGCCGAAAGCAGAGGCGAAATCGATTTGAATTTCTTGTCGAATTTCGGCGGCGAGTGAGGTGACATCGATGAAAAGCGGCTCGAAGCTGCATACCTTGTGTATATTTGTAGCTATGAGCACAGGCAGCCCAAGTTCTGCAAAACTTACGCCGTGACATGCCGCGAAATTTTTTTTTTTTGGCGGTACCCTCCCCCTGAAAGGATCGTGTTGCGTCACGGGGGGTCTTGCTGACGTCACGCTTTTGGTCACGAGGTCCGAGGCTGTACCGTCCTCGCATCGGTCCACGGCAAGAATCTTGATTTGTCGTTTATAAGCTGGGAATTTCTCCATTTTTAAGAAAAGTTTTGTCAAAAGACTTCCAAATAATGATTTCCCGCCCAGAGATTGATACCACCGGGAATTTGGGATCAATTGGAGCATCTTTTCGGGGGAAAATCGAGGCATAGAGGTAAGCGTATTGAAATAACGGTTTCCCGCCTTTCTAATATATATATAGTAAACAAGAAAAAGAGCGAGCTAGAAAACGTGCTAAGATTGAAATATGATACTTAAGGACACTTGATAACACAAGACAAGTTCTTCAAAGTTCAATATTTTATTGTTTTCATTTTTTTCTATTACACGATATCTGATACGGGAAAACAGTATTAGTATAAACCAACCAGTGGACTATTACAAATCCTGCGTTCTGATTGGCTACCCTACTGTAGGTCTATTTGTGATAGCCCATGGTAGAGAAAAACCGCACGCATTTTCACGAAATAATAACATTTCTTCAACTTCAATTTGTTTCTTTCTATTATTTTCTACTGTCCGAGTAGTTAGTTTATAATAAAACAATTAGACCTCTCGCCTAGGCCTGAGCGGATTGTGCTCCTAAAAGTGGCATATTATGCCGCTAGCACTGCTCCAAATTTTGTCGAATTATGCCCAAATTATGCCAAAGTTCAAAAATTATGCTCGTAGATTACACAATTATGCTCACAAAACACGTTTTTTGAAGACGGCCGGCATTAGTTGATGAGCGGCATTTTTAGTTGTTCACACAACATTTTATTAGGTGACCTATTTTTCAAAGGTTAAGTCACACTTATAAAGTCAAAACCAGAATAGATAACTAGAAAGTGAAATTCAGGTATTTGCTTTGGAAAAATTTAGAATCTAAGCAAAATATACCAGCTAATAATTAGGAAAGGCACTATAAAAGCAATAATAGCATTGCTTTTGGCTTTAATGCTTCAAATTATGCTACAATCTGGTAATTATGCTCGAGCAGTGCTTCTTTAAAAAATTATGCTCGTTTGCTCCAATTATGCCAAAAATTATGCTAGCACAATCCGCTCAGGCCTACTCTCGCCCTCATGGGTTACGAATTAAATAGCCCATTCGGCTGCGCCTCATGGGCTATTGACTCGTAGCCCATTCGGGCTACGGGTCTAATTGTTAATTAGTCACACAGTACAGATACAGAACTTGGGCTGCCTGTGCTATGAGGTAGACACGCGGCCAACGGTCAAAACCTCGAGGCCTAATAAACTGCTTTAGAAGTCCCCAAATCACCCCAAAACCACTCACAAAACTTCATTGAGTATCAATCTTTTATTATTGAAGATTTATTTCGTAGGAATCGGAAAAGAGAATTCACAAGGAGCAATTATGTAAACTCTTCCGAGATCGCTTATGAAACATACCACAGGTAACCCAAAAGGCGGGAAATATATGTCGAGTCTGGGCTGCCTGTGCCCATACCTTGAGGGCAGACACGAATCAGTGAATTATTATTCGTGTCCCATACCTTGAGGGCAGACACGAATCAGTGAATTACTATTCGTGTCCCATACCTTGAGGGCAGACACGAATCAGTGAATTATTATTCGTTTCCCATACCTTGAGGGCAGACACGAATCAGTGAATTACTTTTCGTGTCCCATACCTTGAGGGCAGACACGAGTACACTACGTGAACGGCCAGTCTGCAGACGCAACTTTTTAACTGAGTGACAGATTTCCCTTCTCCATTTAGCAGTCCAGCAAAGTAACATCACTGTCGCCATTGGTTTGTCATCATTTTTATTATAAAATCATTTCTAAATATCTCTGTGTATGTACATAAAGTTGATCATTTCATATTGAATTCTAAATTGTTCGCCTCCTTAGCGGGGCACTGTCAACGCCAAACGATGAACGTTTTCACGACGACAAAAATAGCTACTCGAATTAGCAGAGTATGCTTTCCAGGTATACTGAAGAAAATATGAGACAATTTTGATGAAGGATGGCAAAGATTAGTTAAAATCTACTGCTTTTAATATAAATGTAGAGCAACTTGAAATCGATTCACTGTAACCGAAATCAGGTTTCTAGAATAAGCTTTTGTAATCTTTGCCATCCTCTATCGAAAATGTTTGAAAATCATATCAGAACATTCACATGTTATTTCTCTTCTATCCATCCTCAGGGTGTTATTTTCGTAGTTTTGTTTTAAAGAAACCTGAAGGTTCAATTCGATTGACAGTGCACATTTAAAGTTGTGCTTAATGTCAGCTAGAAAGGCTCTGCCCGCTCTACACTTGACACACATACACCCTATTCCAATATGGCTGCTCTACACTTGACACACATACACCCTATTCCAATATGGCTGCTCTACACTTGGCACACGTACACCCTATTACAATATGGCTGCTCTACACTTGGCACACATACACCCTATTCCAATAGGGCTGCTCTACACTTGACACACATACACCCTATTCCAATATGGCTGCTCTACACTTGACACACATACACCCTATTACAATAGGGCTGCTCTAATTGGCATAATGCCAAACAACGCAGGACATTAGGCGAAGTGAATGTCTTTCATCGCTGCAAAGTTATTGACATTTAAATACAGGGAAAATCACCAAACTGAGACTAGTTAGGTTAGAGAAATCAATACTATCACCCCTAAAATTCAGAGTATCGCACATCTTGGCATGCTCGTTAACCGTTTTGGAATGGGGTCTATATTGACGTTCTACTCAGGGAGTTCGAGTCCCCCAACCGTCAACAGCAAGTGTACAACAGATATCTAGTAAAGGACCGGCGTTACAATCTTTGTAACACATTTTTCAGTATCCATACATTTGTTTGCCTGATTTACTGTTTATAAACATTCTAAATCGCTTCAGTTTTTGTTATGCAGTCAATCAGTGGACATTCTTGTTTTCTTCTGGCAAAATTGTTTTCGATTCTTTCGAACTTGGCCGGTAATCTAGAAATAAAGTGACAACGTGACGATTAAAAGATTGTAAGTCTTTATACCTTGTAGACAGCGTGAGGTTTCAACCGAAGAAAGCTACGGAAGACGAAACTCAAAAGATGATGCCACTTCATAACGTGTCTTCTCGCCGACCCAGTGGGCCTACTCATCGGGAACACATAATGTTAAGTATAATGATGATAAGAAAATCTAAGAAAAGGTTATAAAAGCAGGGGGGGGAATGCTACTTAGACTAATATCTAAGCTAAAAGTTGATGATCTAATTGACCACTCCCGCTTTTAAGGCCTCTACTGCGGACACCGTATTACTGAACTTAGTTACAAAAATCTTATTGATTGTGTGATCTTTAACTGCACAACGATGGTCTAAGGAGGGGGGAATGGATCACTAGTAACACAAACATCAATAAACAACTAGTAACACAACGCGTCAAGAATAGGCCTTTTGCATCAATTGATCACGTGACGATTTTCCCATAGCAACGCCTTGTGTGGAGGGCAAGCCATTCTAACTTTCCTTGACAACAGAGAGAGCGTGGGAGACGCGAACGTGAAACCTCAATACTAAAAGTTCTGCCGGTTCCTTTGTTATTCGTTTTCAGCTCAAATTTATCATAACTATTTAGCTTTAAATCTTAAAGTTCAGTGTTAGAGGATTTTAAGAGCCGTAAGACGATCAGAAATAGCTTTCTGAAGCCAAAACCGAACCGGACTCTGCGAGTTTAATACTCGCAACATGATGGCGGCCTCAACAGACGGTAAGAACTGAGCTGACTTCGGGAATGTACTTTTCTTCCACGCTTTAAATCGTTTTTATGTTCTAGAAAAATTATCTGATGACAGGAGATGTATCTATTTAATACTCTACCATAGCCGAGGAGATGCTTGGAGACGCTGGTGTTGTATAAACTGGAACGCGCTACCACTGTTGTGTGCAACAAATATGCAGTGGTGATTCACGCTATAACGATGGACTTTCCTTTCATCGCAAAAATTCCCCGGTAAAGACATGGGATTAAGGTCTCAGTGGATCACCAAAATACGAAGTAACGAGAGGCTTTATTTCAAGATTACAGACTCTAGTGTTGCTGGTGATTTGGGAAAAAAAAGAGAACCTGTCACATAGGAAAACCAGCTACTCAACAACCTATAATATCAGGTTGTTATTCGTACATCCAGTTTATAATATCTCTGTAGCCTGTAACGCGTTCAGATACATCCGTTCTCCTGTCATCACATATTTTTTTCTAGAACATAAAGACGATTTAAAGCGTGGAAGAAAAGTACATTCCCGAAGTCAGCTTCTTACCGGCGCCAGCTGTTGTCTCATGTTGCGAGTAACTCGCAGAGTCCGGTTCGGTTTTGGCTTCAGAAAGCTATTTCTGATCGTCTTACGGCTCTTAAAATCCTCTAACACTGAACTTTAATATTTAAAGCTAAATATTTCTGATAAATTTGGGCTGAAAACGAATAACAAAGGAACCGGCAGAACTTCTAGTATTGAGGTTTCACGCTGGCGTCTCCCACGCTCTCTCTGTTGTCAAGGAATGTTAGAATGGCTTGCCCTCCACACAGGCGTTGCTATGGGAAAATCGTCACGTGATCAATTGATGCAAAAGGCCTATTAACTTTCACCATTGTTAGCTTGTTACTCACTTTTAGCTTGGACCAACATCAGGAGGTGGTGGTGCATCCCCATTGCTTGAACCAGCTAAAAACAACGACAATATCACCGTCACATTATGCCGGTTTCAGTTCTTTTGTTTTATTCATTTTATCCGTCATCAGAGAAATCAGTAAGCAAAGTAGAAAGTCAGAAAAATAATTGAAGAGGAAAAATACATAATTTCTTCATATAATTCCATGATTTGTATAATAAAAAGCATGGTGCTATCGTTCATGGAGATTATATAATGAAATAAACTGATAAAATTAAATGAAGAAAATGACGAATTTATGTGATAAATTGTTCATGATATATAGTGCAAAGTCTCTGGTCTCTTGAGATATTAACGTAATGAGCATTTTAAATTGGAAACTTGTGGGCCGATATCCATACCTACATACATACAAACATTTATTTTGATACGCTAGCCACTGACAACTTACAACACGCTGATTTCCACGTGAGGCGTATACAAATATTGTTATAAGAGCAAAAGATAAGATAAAACCAAGTATGTGTACATTTAAGATTAGAAGATACATATAAAATTAAAAACTGCCACGAGCATAACTCAGTATCAGGATCAGATAAGGAGACCATTTTACTTTTAAATTAGCCTGCGTTGCGGCTCTGGAGTATCGGAGCGCAGCGAGCAGAGATTAGGGGGATTGGGGCGAGAAAAAAGAAGGGGTAGGGAGGAGAGTAAGAGGGAGCCTGCCGGCAAGCCATGGTTATTTTGGTATCCACCCACTAATTAAAATGCATAAAATTAGTAAGTCATTCGACGATTCATCCAATCATCATGCGGCGGAAGTGAAAACAAGTTTAATATCTGTCAAACTCACGGGTGGAATCTCAAGGAATCTCAACTCGAGCGTAAAATTCAAAAAAATAATATACGAACTTGGATAATGTCAGCTGAAACTCCGAAAAAACATGTGAAGACAGGGCCTAAACCCAAACCTGTAAATGTCAACGACTTTTGCAGGATATGTAGGATCCCACGGACTCGGCATACTAGTCCGCTGTGTTACCATTACACCATCAGGACCAACCACGCTGGCAACGCAGCCAGTTGATGGTGTCATTGTGGAACGTAACCGTGGGTACTCCCGGCATTTTCTCTCTGAATGCTTCGGGAGCCTTTAAACCTAGTGATTCCTAAGTTGGCCTAGGTCAGCTTGTCTGTCCGCCTGTGAATCAGTATGATCCTTAGGTTGAAAGCTAGTTTAAAGTTATAGGCTTTCCCATCTCGACCCAGAAAGAGAAAACGCTGGGAGTACCCACGGTTACGTTTCACAATGACATCAACTGGCTGCGTTGCCAGCGTGGTTGGTCCTGATGGTGTAGTGGTAACACAGCGGACTAGTATGCCGAGGCCGTGGGTTGAAATCCCTTTATTCCGATTATAATTCTACATTTATATAGCGCCTTAATCCTAAACGTCCAAAGGCGCTTTATATAGCTAGAAAACAGGCAAGTTAATTTACAAGAACTATAAAATCTTACGATCTAAGCAATAACTAAACTAATAAAAACTTTCCTTAAATAAATATGCTTTTAACTTAACTTTGAAGACTCCCCCCGAGGGGCATAACTTAATAGTAAGTGGCAACAAATTCCACAGTTTTGGCGCAATAACAGAAAAAGCCCTTTCTCCATAGCTCTTTAAATTGACTGTAGGAACCTTCAGAAGGAACTTATTGGCAGACCTAAGATTACGAGGAGGAGTATAGTACTCTACCATATTACGAATGTAGGTAGGAGCCAGATTATTTAGAGCTTTATATGTAAGAAGTGATATCTTATAAGTTATTCGTTTTTCTACGGGTAGCCAGTGGAGACGCTGAAGAACAGGTGAAATATGATCATACTTTCCACCACCAAAAACCACCACCAGCTCGGTCATCGCGAAATTCGCTCTCATTACATCTTCTGCAGAACTAAATAGCAATTTGAAGTTGCACTTCTGTAGTTCCTCGGGTTTTAGGTTTGACAGTTCGGCAGCAGGATAATCTAAGGAACTTAACTGGTTAAATTGATCTTTCACAATACTAGCCAAAAGAGCAATAACCAAAACGACAACCGGTCATCATTTTCGACGTCTTTAACACTAGTGATCGCTTGGAATACCCTGCATTTTCCAAACCCAGTTGGGATTACAGCTAGAACATCTCTTCCAGACAAAATATCTCTAATAGCCTTGCTGCTGTTCTTTCTTTAAATTCATCGCTGAGGGAATTCTCGATATGTTTGTCGGTTCCTGCTCTTATCGCATGCCTGCATGAATAAAATTTAATAATTTCTGTCAATCACGCATTTTAGCCAATAGCAATACGCGGCCTTCCGAGGCCGAGACGGTTATCAAAATAACCATGGCTTGCCGGCAGGCTCTCTCTTCCTCTCCTCCCCACCCCCTCCCCCTCTCTTTTTCTCTCTCGCCCCAATCCCCCTAATCTCCGCTCGCTGCGCTCCGATACTCCAGAGCTGCAACGCAGGCTACTTTTAAATTGTCGTAACGAACTGGCTGTTTTTGCCTCATCTGGTAGACTGTTCCATAACATAGCACCATTGTATTTTGTTCGCGGCTTTGGAAGTGCTAGATCAGTCTCGGAGTTTCTTAATATTTGTTACTTAATATAGTAATAGCTTTACGAGTTTTGAAATCATTAATGTAACTTAGATATTCCTCAAACCATGCACAATTGCATTTAATTACAATTGGGATCGCATAATCCCAGCTGAATAGCACTAGTGCGTTTGCGAAATCTGACGCTGATTGGTTGAGAGGAATGGTGATTCATAGTGGAATCACCACTGTAGGCTACGCACCCTATTTATAACTTAACAAAATATAAACGAAAGTAATAAATCATGTAGTAATTCATCGGACTATGCGATTCAAGGACTCGAGTGCAATTTTCCATACATTGTTTAATCAGTTTGTAAAGGGTTCCAAATAAAGGAACCTATCCACGAAATTTGCCTTTTATAGGATCGTAGCTCGGGCAAATTGAAATGCTATTGTCTCGTACTTGACACTGATTGGATCAAATAACCATAAGTTGAAATGCTATTGTCTCGTACTCGACATTGATTGGCTCAAATAACCATAAGTTGGAATGCTTTGTTTTCGTCCTGCAGTGTGATTGGTTCTCGTTATTTAGGTCGAAGCTCGAGCAAGTCGAAATGCTATTGTCTTGTACTCAACACTGATTGGACCAAATAACCATAAGCTGGAATGCTTTGTTTTCGTCCCGCAATGTGATTGGTTCTCGTTGTCTAAGTGGCCCAGCCTGGACTTTAGGAATGCATGCAATGATCGAAACTCGAGCCAAATGGGAAAGCAGTCGGTTTATCCACAGCGGATGTTACTTACCGTCACTTCCAGCCTGGCTGCTCTTTTCTTCCTTCTCCTCCTGTGCCGTCTTGTCAGCTCTGAAAAAGATTCGCGCGCTGTTGAGCGAGAAGTAAACCAACTCAAACTCGCGCTGGTAGGTGGTGAGTCTCTTGAATGTCAGGTTCATCGTCTGCTGCAACTTCTCGTCCTTCACACCTCGCGCCAACGAAGCACGCAAATCATTCTGGGTAAGGAAAACGCCGTCAGCAATCAGTGATCCTAACATCATTTCATCAAGAACACGAGATACGTTACAGTGACTACAAACTGGAGCTGAATTGGTGTTGATACTGAACTAATGTCTTCATGGTATTGCACGCCGTTTTCTATGAAACAAATCTACGGCACGGCTTGAGTGGCTTCCGTCCTGACAATAAAGATGGGCTACGGTATGGTAGACTAAGAATGCTGCCCTGAGATCTTGGCTGATCTGTTGAATTCAAACTGGCGTCACTTCAGCACTGCATGGGAAATGTTTACCCAGTGTGATTCACACGCCTAGCTCGTACCCACCTTTTCTCGATTATACTTGTCCTGCACGGACTGGAACCAGTGAAGAGAGTCAAACTCATGATACTGATCGAGAAGTTTTAGAATGTACGCCACGCCTACAAAAATAACAAACAACGTTGTCTACATAGAAATGATACAACCTAACAGTTCTCAGTTTACTTAGCGTGTAGGGATTGCGCTTGGTTTCCAGGTTAGAATATAGGCTAGCGCCTCGTGAAAACAACTTTGACCATGTGATGACGCCAAACGTGGTAAATAAGAGGATATATCACGGTAAACTATCGTACATTAGTGAACTCTTGCATACCCATAACGAAGCCGTCATCAGTAAAAGCAGCACCCACTTTATTCTTTTTGTTCAACTTCTCTTTACAGCTCAGCATGTACTCCACAAAGTTCAGTGTCTACGGTGACAACAAACAAACGGGTTAAAGGGACACTGTCAAGTGCCAAATAATAAACGTTTCCACAAGGAAAGAAAAAAAACTACTCAGATTAGCAGACTGAGTATACTTTCTAGGTATACTGGAGAACATTGGAGAATTTTTGATGAAGGATGGCAACGATTCGAGTGGATGCAAAATACCGCTTTTAAGAATAAGCTTTTAGAATAAGCTTTTGTAATCCACTTTAATCTTTACCATCCTGTGTCGAAAACGTTTGAAAAGCATATCAGGACATCTACATCGTATTTCTCTCCTATCTCAGGGTGTTATTGTTGTAGTTTGTAAAGCATATCAGGACATCTACATGGTATTTCTCTCCTATCTCAGGGTGTTACTTTTGTAGTTTTGTTGTAAAGAAACTTGAAGGTTCAATTCGATTGACATGACCTATTCTATCGGGTTCACTCCTGAGGAGGTCAGAAGTCTAGGAGTGCTAACACTTCACAACAGTAACTCGCAATGCATGTCTGTCTTACCAGCGGAGGGACGATGGTGTAGAAATTCCTCAAATGCATGTTCTTGGCGTCACGGAACTCTGGTGCAAAAACATCCACAAGAAGCTGCAAAATACAACGCGATGCAATCATCCCGGCCAGAAAACCTGCCAGAAGTCAGGGGCGTGTCCAGCAATGTGTATATAGACCCTAACAACGTGTAGGCCCACACAACCGGTACGTTGCGGGGGGTCTGGGGATTATGCTCGCCGGAGAAATTTTGCAAATGCCTTCTGCTGCATTTTCAGATCATGTTTTGTGTATTTCGCCAGCTCCTCAAGCCCAACATTAATTTGTAATAAGACGAAGGCTTAAACCTTAAAAGGAGTAGCGGTATTTGTACGGGATACCATCGTTGCAGTACGCAAGAGAAAGACTGGCAAAGCACTAGAATCTCTCCTCCTTGATATACGTATAGGCAATAGACAATTTGCTCTAATTAGCGCTTACAAACCTCCTTCTGTGGACAACAGTGCATTTTCAAATGAGATGTCTGCGGTGCTCGATGAAGCGATGTCTTTCTCTGATAATGTAGTTTGCATCGGAGATCTAAACTGCGACATTCTGCACCCGCAAGAAAACAACAAACAGGGGAGATGCCTTCTGGACATCTGTGACATATACGAACTGGTGTACCTCAAGGATCAGTTAAAGGACCTCTACTTTTCCTTCTTTACATTAATGATTTTCATAACTCTTCTCAGACTTTTGAATTCCACCTTTTTACTGATGATTCAAATTTATTTTTTGCGAATAAGAGTTTGTTAAGCTTAGAATCTATTGTTAACCAACAACTAATTAATATTAATACCTGGCTTTGTGCTAATAAACTGTCTTTAAATATTGTTCAAAAACTCATGAATAATTAATGAGCATGTTGTCCAATCAGATGAAGCAAATCAGTCACGTGCATGCTCCTTTATACCTGATAAAATCTCATCATTCTAAAAAGCCCGGGGAGGGCTTTGATTTCGGTACCAGGGGAATATGGGGTACAAAGGTATTACAAAACAATGCAAATTAGGATGAAGGCTTTATATCAAGAATACTAATAAACATGAAATTTTATATAAAGTTTCATCCTAATTAAGAATTCACTGATAAAGACCCAAAGATAGCAAAAGTACACGGAACATAAGGTACCTAGACAATAAATTTTGCACTAAATTTACTAATATCAGCAGACTACCGAGATACACAGATAATATTTTTAAAATGAAGTTATCCAACTACCATTACTTGTTTACCGAGCCACTGTTTAGTTTAATTATTAAAACCAAACTCAAAGCCGTAAAATAATCAAAAACATGCATAAACTTACATATTTTGTGCCGGAGCCAAATATTTAGAGTCTGCCGTCATGTCAGTCACATCGCTTTCCAAGTCTTGAACTTTATCGAGGTAAACTACGACACCAAACCTTCAAGTGAAGGTTATTCTTGCATTGCGAAACGCCGCTTCAAACAACATAGTATGGTAATTTCTTCATGTCCTTCCCTTGAGATATTCGTAATTGCCGGCGGTGATTACTCGAATATTTTGCATGGCGTTGTGAATACAATGGTTCAATGGTTCATTAAGTAACCATTCCCTTGAGATGTGCGACTTTCTTTCATTGCATTCTTGAAGCGTTTTTGAAGCCGTTTAAAACACTCACAGCACGTGTTTTATCAAGTCTAAAAATTGATAAAACACTGCTGTGCGTGTTTTAAACAGTACATAAAACAAATTTTGTTATATTTCACCCTCCTCAAAAGAAACTTAATCACTCGGTCCAAATAAAAATCATCAAAATATTAAACATGTAAATAGTATTAAATATTTGGGAATAATGATTGATTCTAGTCTAAATTGGAAAGACCATATTTCGGCAGTCTCAAAAAAAATCTCAAGAAGCATTGGTATACTTTCAAAATTAAGACATTATATCAATATCAATTGTATTTTTCTTTAATTTATCCCCATTTAATTTATGGCCTCATTATATGGGGCAATACCTACAATACTAACATTAAACCAATTACAACGCTTCAAAAGAAAGCTATTCGCATCATCACTTTCTCTAAATTCGATGCTTATACTAATCTTTTGTTCCTAAACCTAAATATTTTAAAGTTTACAGACCTAATAACATTTCAAACTGTCTTTTTCATGTATCAGTTCTATAATGGTCTGCTTCCCCAAGTATTTAATTCATTTTTTTACTTTCACTAGTGACATACACTCTTATAATACAAGATTAGCCTCAAAAGCTTCCTACTATCTTCCACAGATTCGCACGAACTTCGGTAAATTTAATACAAGATACTTCGGTCCAAAAATTTGGAATACTATAGATGATTCACTTAAATTGATGACGAGATCCAGCTTCAAACTTAGGTATAAATATCTACTTATAAAATGTTACGAAACTATCTGAAATTGTCTGTACAATGTTAATCTATATCACATGACATGTTGTATTGTGCTTGTATTCATGTCTCGCTTGTTTGTTTTTGATTTCCTTTTTATTTTACACATCATATATTACGATAATTGCAGCCTCGACTACCCTGGCATTTTCCTTTTTTTTATATATAAACATGTAATTTGTCATCTGTCTTGATTAGCCTAGTGGTTATTACAGATGACATAAGTACTTCCTTTGCACACTTTACAATTTATTTTTCTCTTTAAATGTTTTCCATCTTAACTAGTACTTGAATAAAGTTGTTGTTGTTGTTGTTGGCATTCATGAAAGACTCTGGAATTATCGATACTGGCCTGAGTGACAATAACTTAGTGTATACTGTGCTAAACTCCAAGTTACTGAAGCCAAGACCTGAGGTTGTTATTAAACGATCATTCAAGCAGTTTAACCGGGAGAAATTTCTCGATGATCTGCGTAGAGTCCCATTCTCTATTTCATACGTAAACGACGACCCTGACGATGTTTATTGGTGCTGGGAACAGCTCTTTACCCAAGTTGTAGACGATCATGCACCTGTCAAAACATTTAAGAAGCGTACTACATGTACATGCGGATCTAAATTCATAACAACTGACATACGGAAAGCAATGAGACAAAGGGATCGGCTAAAGAAGAAGTACAATAAATCGAGAAACGCTGACGATTGGGAGAGATACCGCAAAATGCGCAATATGGTTGTAAGTATGAGGAGAGGAGCAGTTCAAGACCATTTCAAAATGCTGTGCGACAAAAAACATGCAAATCAAAAGGAGTTCTGGAATACGATCAAGCCTTACATAAATTCGCGCAAGAATACACACACTGGCCGCATAGTACTAAAGGACAATAACAAGCTAATAAAGGACCAGCAAAATGTGGCAGAAACCCTTAATGAGTTTTTTTACGAGTGTCACTAATAATGAACAATCAAACAAAGCGGTACCTGATCTCAAGCAGATATTTCCAGATTCAACAAAAAAATCAAAACTGTTACTTAGAAAAACAAACAAAACAGAGGTGCGCGAAATTATGACAAGGCTTAAACCGAAGAAAGCAACGGGATGCGATTTAACCCCCCGAGAATTGTAAAGGATTCAGCGGACGTATTGTGTTATCCTTTCAGTACGCTTTTTACTCGGGCTGCCTGTGGCAGCGCCGAGTCTTAAAATGCAAGTCGTTATTATTATTTATTTTTTTGGTCCATGTCAGACGGCTTCTGCGCATGCGTTAAAGGTCAAATTCAAACCAATCAGATTGCACTGTGCTGGTCACGCAACAATCGCCAGGTTAAATGTATTTACATAAGTGAATACAGTAAATCAAAATGGTCGACCCGCGAGGGCGAAAGCCTTCCAACAGGCTCAGGATATTTCAACTGGCGCTCTTGTTGACCATAAAAATACATGAACAACCAGGAGCCGTAATACATTCGATCAGCGCTGTTTGGACAGATCCAATGTATATTTAGAAACGTAAGCGAAATACAATATCCAAACACGTTTGGATATCAACGGGTATCGAATTATAATCAAAGGTTAGATCTCGTCAGGCGCGCTCAGATAAGAAAGTTCAAAGCACTCAGACTAGGCGAGACAAGGAGATATCAATTTCAAAGAGTCATTGTCAGAAATCTATTCCATCGTGGGCAATTATGCAATACAACCTAAATTGTACAGCTAAGGCATGTTTTACGACAGAATAACCAGAGTCTTTCTACTGGATTGAGAGCTCGAGACATTATACATGTCTGCTAATATGGGGAAAACTGAAACAAAAATGAACTTTGACGGCAGAAACCCTCATTGAGCCAAGCGGAATATTTACATGATCCGCTAAGATTTTTACAAATCTTAGTTCAGTGTATGCCAACTGAAATGCTGTGCTCGTTTTCTGGTAACGGTTCAGTGGGGAAACTACACGAACAAGAAGCATGAACTGCCAGCAACGAGAGAGGAAAAAGTATTTGAAATGCACAGCGCTAGCTGAAATAGGGCATATATATAATATCTGAGACGTTAAATTACGTTACTGTGAAGAGGATCAAAATTCAGGTTTTGTAGCTTGAGACTGTCTTCTGCCGTGACTCGTGAGAGAAATTGGAAAAGATCTAGCTGTTTCATTCAGACACTGGCAAATTTATTGAAAGCTACGGGCTTACTTTATGAGATTATTATTCATTGTGGAATGAAAGGAAACAGTTCAATCTCATGTGGCCCGAGTGAAAGCCCAGATGGGCTCTTGTTAACTATACTTGACTGCTCGATTATACCACAACAATGGAAGCTAGGCGAAGTCGCCCCAGTCTTCAAGAAAGATTGTAGTCTTGATAAAGCAAACTACAGGCCATTGACAATTTTACCATCATTGTCTAAAGTGTTCGAAAGACTCGTTCACGTAAGAATAAGCCCTCACTTCAGCGAAATTTATCACAAGTACGTATTCGCCTCCTACTCAGCCTCACCGAACAGTGGAAAAAAGAACTAGATAACCACAAAGTCATTGGACTGGTCTCCATGGATCTTTCTAAGGCATTCGACACACTGCCGCATATCTTATTATACTAAAACTACGTTAATACGGAGCTGATAACAAAACAACTGACTTGATAAAAAAACTATTTGTCCGACCGTAAACAAAGAGTCAAACTTGGCGACAAGTATTCAACCTGTCAGTCAATATCAAGAGGAATCCCACAAGTTCAATCCTGGGCCCGCTGTTCTTCAATATATTTATGAACGATCTATCTTACATCATAAAACACTCGACCCTCTCCACATACGCCGATGACACTCAGATCTTCTGCGCCAACAATGACCCCGCTACGGTAGAAGAGGCTATAAACATAGACCTGGCAAGTATCGATAAATGGTACGAGGAAAACGGCATGAGGAGAAATCATGGAAAATATCAGGCTATGGTTATGGTAAAGAAGCCAGTAAAACCAACCTTCTGCTGTGAGAACACTATAATTCCCACAAGAAAAGAAATAGAATTACTAGGAGTAACAGTGGATGATAAACTGAAATTTGAAATTCATATATCCAAAGTATGCAGAAAAGTGAGTCAGCAGATTGCCGTTCTAAAGAGAATGAAGAAGATGCTCCCGTTTGAAACCCGGAAAAATCTCTACCAGGAGTTGTAAATTAAATATATTTAACTATCTTATTATTATATACTGTATTTTTATTTAATTTTATTTTTGTTGTGGCAAACCTGTAAAATAGCTGGGTTGCTCCCATGGGGGCATCCCTCATATAGCTCAATGTGTTTGACCACGTTAATAAAATTATTGTTTTGTATTGTATTGTAAGATTTGTAGGCCCGGGTCTACGGGTCTATAGCCTAGGAACGGCACTGGAATTCAAATTACCTTATGCCATACAGGTCATAAATGTCTTTCCCACTAGGCATGTGTTAACCTACTCTCGTTCTTAATAAAATATGCGTGTAACATTTTAGAGTCATACCTTGAAATACTCGGTCGCACCAGCAAAGTTCTTCGCCAGATTATCGATCGCAGCGTCCAAAATCCTAAGCAGGGGTAGAAGTAAGCAGTAACGAATCAGAGAAATGTAAAACTGGTGTGCTAACACAAGCCAAGACTCATTACAATCTAAGGAACACTTACTTAGCTGCTTGTGTGGACTCGGTGGGTAAATCTTCTTCTTTTACAAGTTCTTCAAATGATACGATGTCCTCCAGATCTGGCACGAACCTGGCACACAACAAAACAACGGGCCTTTAGTAGGAATGCAGTCACGTGGTTCTATAAATAATCTTAATTCATCGGAGAATATTCATGCTATTCTAAAGTTAACCTCAGGACTCTTTGTTTTAACCATAGGGGCATTTTAATATGATTTTAATATTATTTGGAACCTGTGCTAGTTCTCTTTGATGAATGTATTTCTTGGAATGCCCATGTTAAGTATGTTTTATCAAGAGCCGGTAAGAGGGTGGGAATGTTAGGTCGTATCAGAAACAATATAACATCACATTGTGCAAACATTATATATACATATTTCATTCGTGACACTGTTTGGACCTGCTGTGGAGAGGAAACAGCTCATCTCTAGAGAAACTTCAAAGGCGCGCGGCAAAATAGTAACAAAAATGGACGATAGTGACAGAGCCTTGGACAACCTAAGGTGGACTACTCTTCAGTGTAGGCGCGATATTCATGTATTTAAACTCGTTAAGAAAAGTATTAACAATCGCTGCCCGCAGTTTTTTAAGAATTATTTTAGTTTTAATAGAGACGTCACGGGCCGTACAACTAGACAAAGTAATCTACTACATTAACCTAAGGTGCGCACTGAAGTCGCTAAACGCTCTTTTTGTTAAAACGGATGCATCATTTTTAATAGATTGAAATCACAATAGTTTTACAATCTATTGGTAGTTTTAATTATTGTAAGTTTCCTATGTAGATCAATTATATTTGTAAATAGTTTTAAATAATAGTTATTAATAGTTTAATTGTTATAATTTAATTGTCAGGGCTGCTATTGATAGCAGTCACATTTTGTAACTAAAGGGACTACCCTGCTTAAATAAAGGTTTATTCATTCATTCATGATACATTTTAACTCAAAGCATCGAAGATGGAGCCCAAGTTTATTTTTTTGTTTTACTGCTCGATTTTCCTAGTGAAAACCATGAAGAGTTTCAACGTGAAGGACGCCATGTTCCCTAGATAAACGGTGAGTACCAAACGTTTTATTATATCGTATGATTACAGATTTTTGTCGGCCTAGCCAGTATTTCCCCTGGTTCCTTGAAGGTTTATCTTGAGGTGTGGGACGTGTGAGCATGGTATGGTATAGACCACTAGAGTTCTCGACAAAATAGGCACCAGTCACCGGTTTTGATTCTTGTCTTACCTTGCAGCGTAATATTTCAAGCATAACTCTACCAAACTCTTTTCATGATGATTTACAGAAAAGACACTACAACAATTAGCTTTTGAGAGAATATGGCAGTCTGTCAGGGGTTGAAACTGTGTGAGAAAGTTTTCACAAGTTCAGATTTATGCGTACTGATTCCAGGATTTAATAAATCGAACAACTTTGCAGCCCTGAAGATGTTTACGGTTGTACATGCTTTTAACTCCATGTAACATAAACTAACATGAACTAACATAAGACAATTTTCTGTTAATTACCAAGGTCCAAAATGTTTTAATACTCTTAGCCTGGATATCCGTGACCGTCTACCCTTACCTCTTTTCAATCTAAATTAAAAAGGTTTTTACCGCTTATTTGAACCTTTTCTTACCTTAATTATTACTCGTATCTTTTATTTACTCCATCTTATATTCGTGTTGCACCACTGCCACCTTGTATTTGTACCATATTCATGTAAAAAGGGAGCACAAAATTTGTAAACCTTGGAGTTTCTTTTGGGCTTCCTGGCCATGCTTTTATGTAAGCTATGTCTTGTGTAATATCTCAGTACTGACCTTTGAAGTTTGCCGGGTTTCCTAACCATTCCACTATGACGTAACACAGCATTTAGTCATGGTTAGTTAACTCTAGGTATGAGAAAACAAGTGGCATCGTGCTTGCGTGATTACCTGATGGCATTACTACAGCAGTGAAGACCACCTGAGCGAATCATACGAATGTAGCCCATCGCATTCCCTGCAAAATTGAAATAGATTAAGCAGATCAAACCCCTGCAACTTACATAAAGTGTTCATCTTTGAGTCTATTTCACGCACTTTACTGTTAGTAACTCTATATTTTCCAACGGGTCATACGCTTGCCTTGCTGGTTGGTTTTCCTTTGGACGTGTGTGGTAAAGAAAACAAGTTCCGCCGATTTTCTCTTAAAGTGACATAAATTGAACTGTTTGCACAAGAAACGTTCACCGTATCATACTGACTGACTGGGTTCAGTTCAACAAACTCCACACTATTGCTACTGCTAATCATAATTCTGGTATATTTCACACACCTTTGCTGCATCATAAAAAGTTTATTACAGCATGCTTTCTATCATGACTGACAATGCAAAAACATCATGAAAACAACTCCAAGCATGTCAACGTCTTACTTGCGTCAATGCCACTAGTGTCAATCAACTCACCAATTTGACCAATCAGTATCCTGAACTGATCCAGATAGGTGTGGCCATCTGGGGACAGACCTAGCTTACGGATCCCCTTATTAAACTTCTCGGCTCTCTCAAACGGGTACTTCTGGTCTGACTGCTCCTTTGTTTCCTTGAAGAAGCGGATGTCCTGAGAGAAACAGCAGTGAGCTTAAAGACTGTAGCTCCTCTTAACAGTATGGTACAAAGAGTATCATAGGTAAGGATAGTATCATAGGTAAGGATAGTATCACAGGTACAAAGAGTATCATAGGTACGGATAGTATCGTAGGTACGGATAGTAACACTAACTATAATGAACATGCTACGAACAAATTTATTTTCCTCTTAAATATTATTAGTACATTTGAGCTCAAAATAAGAATAATTTTGCAGAAGTCTGAATGGAGTTTGTTTTTAACAGTCATGGCTGTCGTTTGAATTTCCACTTTCAGCCACCCTTGCCGTTAGTTAATTAATTAATTACATTAATTAATTACTACAGTAATTATATTAAATTTATAGTGCGCAAATGTACCTTAACGAGTCTAGCCTTGATGTGTTCATCGTACAAGAACTGTGAGAAGATGAAGAACTTCTTGCGTAAGAACTGATAAGTAAAGTTCACCGTTGTGTTCATGATCCCAGCGCCGTGAGTACGGATAGAGTTGGCTATGTTACGAATATTAATCGTGTTCAAGTGTTTGTTGTTCGATGCACGCTCCACGAAAATCTGGGATTGGACAAAATATCATTTAGTAATCCAATCGCCTCGTCCGCAGGTATTGAGAATTGTTAGTCCTCTAGCTATTAAAGCTAATCTTACCGAAGTAAATTAACTCAAAGGGTTTAATATAAATGACAAGGACAGGTCGGGTAACACACGTCCATGACCTCCTGCATTCATCACCGGCGCTCTACACCCTGCGCTATTCGTCCGTGCGAAACTAAAAGAAAACAGAGGCAATCACCCCTGTTTTAAATTTTTGGTACGAATGTGCAATGTTTCCCAAAAACAACAACAAGAAAACTACTTAAAGGCTAAACCTAAGGCTTTAACAGGTTGAAGTTTTCTTAATTTGTAATTCACTGTGAGTTTGCTAAGTTATAAAATTATTTACTAAGAAAGTTTAAGCACTCGGAAATTTGTATTTGAAACCGGAGCCTTCGTTCTTTCGTCCAGCGGAGCATAACGTTTTGCCGCACTGCACACAGCGGTCAAACGTCTGCGCGTGCGTATTACGGTGAGTCTGGTGGGCGGCCGCGCGAATTTCCCGCGCAAATTTACCTTAAAACCTATTACAGTGAACTTCTACCCCCAAAAGTTAAGAAAAATACGTGAAAGTTAAGCTTTTTATTTTCACAGTCGACGAGAAATTGAACAAACTTCAAACTGTGAGTTTACCCAAAATTTTCGTAATTTACCAAAGAAGTTCTCAAGGTTTGAAAGCGGGTTTGTGAACAGTGACGGCCGCCGGCTCGCTTTGAATTTGATTTGGAATACGTTGTTGTTGCAAGACTTGTAACGCATGCGCAGACGTTTGACCGCTGTGTGGCCGCACTGTGCCTCGCCTCTCGTCAATCCTCCCTCTTCTGTCTGAGGAGGCTGCTAGTAATCTAATACAGCACTTGCCTGCACTTAATCAAATGATGCTACTCTTCACACTCTAGTTTTGTTTATTCTTTCATACACGTAACTTGTGTGATGTTTGATCAGTCAAATAACATAATTACCTGGTTATTTAGGTTGTACAGGTACCGTGACACAAACACGTGTATGTTACGCATGATCTCGAGCACATCCAACCCCTATAACAAGTTACACACAGTAATACTATTATCATAATGTACCTACTAAATATACGCGAACTTTCACCACATGTAGGCACAGACAGTTCAAGTGTAGCATCTCCTGACATTACATAACTATCAGAAAATGACCTGTCCTAACTAGAACACAAAATTCAGTTATTTGATCGTCAAACAAATAACATACATGTAGGACAAAATAATAGAATGAACAGGGTTTTTTGGGTCCTAAGATGCGACTTTAAAATTGCGAGAGCTTTAGATCTTTGGCCATGTTCTATCTCACCACGCGCTAATATATCAACATGTTCCTAACACGCAGACACGCTCTCTTAACACGCACAATAAATAACAGAGAACACACAGATACGCGCATAACGCACGCGAACAGTACTTCGGTACCTGCTCTAGCGTTTGGCTGGGCAAATGTACTTCAGCCATTTCCAGTCCATACTTTTGTCTCGCCATGTTTCTCATCTCTGCGTACGTCTTCCAGTCATGTAGGGCCACAGTGGTTAGGTTATAAAATGTAGTGTCCAGATAGTGAGTCACGAGTGCTGGAGATCAAACAATGGTATATGACGACACCTTAAAATATACCAAACAGGGCGAGATGAACATAACCATCGATGCTTGACCTTCAGGCAAGCTTCAACCTTACTTCAGTAGACTATGGGTCTATCAAGCTAACCCAAATGTTAATATTCATCAAATTTCAGTTTAAATGATTATATGTCGACCCCTTGCACGTTGGGCAAACTGATCTACTATAGCCCAACAGGAATACCTACTAGCCCAACAGGAATACCTACTAGTCCAACAGGAATACCTACTAGCCCTGCCAACACGAATACCTACTAGCCCAACAGGAATACCTACTAGCCCAACAGGAATACCTACTAACCCAACAGGAATACCTACTAGCCCAACAGGAATACCTACTAGTCCAACAGGAATACCTACTAACCATACCAACAGGAATACCTACTAGCCCAACAGGAATACCTACTAACCATACCAACAGGAATACCTACTAGCCCAACAGGAATACCTACTAGACACAGTAATGTATTGATCATTAGTGGTACTTGTTCTTATATCACACTAGTGACATAAGCACTAGCAACATACGTAGACACAGTAATGTATTGATCATTAGTGGCGCTTATCTCACACTAGCGAAATAAGCATAATGCAAAGCACAAACAACATTCGTAGACACAGTAATGTATTGATCATTAGTGGTACTTGTTCTTATCTCACACTAGCGACATAAGCATAAGCAACATACGTAGACACAGTAATGTATTGATCATTAGTGGCGCTTATCTCACACTAGCGAAATAAGCATAATGCAAAGCACAAACAACATTCGTAGACACAGTAATGTATTGATCATTAGCGGCGCTTATCTCACACTAGCCACATAAGCATAAGACAAAGCACAAACAACATACGTAGATGTATTGAAAACTATCGATTCTGGTTCTTGTCTCACAATTACAGCACCTGTGTATGTTGCTAATGCTTGTGTTGCTAGTGTGAACCAGGCTTAAGGGTTAAGCATTTCTATATATAACTCTAATTCTGTATATGTAGCCTAGATGTAGAAGTTTCACTCTTCGTACCTTTGATGTCGATTAACTTGGTAAAAAAACGCAGAGGGCGCATCTTAAGGAAGTGAGACAAGTCCCTCATGCCAACCTGAAACAACACATGGGACAATGAGGTCAGTGAGGTTAGGATCCAATCAAATTACAGAGTTATGGTACGGCACGGTTACAGTACGGTTACGGTAAGGCTACGCGGACATGATGTAGTTGCTCTAGTTGGTATGACTTACCTTGAAGGGATTGCGGTCATCCAGTTGTAGATGCTGGTGAATGTGGAGACGAAGATCTGTTTCGATGTCACGGCACAGTACATGAAGAAAATGCTGCGGAATGGATTAGGAACATCATGTGATGTCTCAGTGACATTTTAGTACAGTTCATTGTCGATACAAGCTCAAGGCAATTAATGTGCCGGCAGGTTTAACAGGAAAGATACATTCGAGTGGAACCTGTCGAAAGGGGAATTAGATTACACGGCCTGGTGCCAAATAAAGGGCTCTTGGATGATTAAAAGTAATAGAAATGATTTCAAAACCAAAGTAAAGGTGGTCATATCAGGTTTCAGTAAGCTGATGCGATGTCATGTCGGCAGATGCTCTGCACGTAAGGCAGGGTTTTAAGTACCTTTCACATAGCTGGCACATTCTGTTAAGTAGACGAAGAGCAAAATGGCGGCCGTGTTTAACCTCACGCGCTTGCCAGTAACCGTAACTTTACTGATATTCTGCACCTTACCGACTCCCCGGTTTATCACTAACTCATCTATAAGTACAAGTACATCCCGTATAGGAGGAAATGAGACCCAGAAAATGACATTCACAGAAGCAATTATACAAAAAAAACAATCAACCACTACTCGGCCTTCCAAGCACACCGTGGGAAACGTTATTTGGCTACAAGAACACTTCATACTGTGAAGGGTACCAGCAGCTTTCAACTTAGCCGCCTAATTCTGTGTGGGGATGTTCAAAGTAACCCAGGTCCTCTGGCAAAGACTACTCTCAGGTACCCATGTAAAGAGTGCGGAAAAAGTGTTCGCAGCAACCAAGATGCCATTTTATGTTCCGAATGTAATATTTGGACACATGCAAAATGTCTTAATATGACCAAAGCCATATTCCAGTTCTACCTAGAAAATCCCTATTTAAACTGGATATGTCTACTATGCTCTCTTCCGACAAGATCAGGAGACTTCTCATTCAATGAGGAATTTGTCACTGACTCTAGCACACATAACCCACCAGCGACGGATTCGGCGGTGTTACGGCATGACAACAGTGATGATTCGTCTACCTACGGCAAGGATTATCTTTCCAAGATTGCCCAAGAACTCGATTCTGCCCCCAAAGATCTGAGTTGCACATTTGAACATCTACAGCCTTCGAAATAACATTGATGAGCTATGAGTTATGCAAAAGGTCTGCCGATTTGACATCCTTGGCATTACAGAAAGTCACTTGAACTCGTCCATATCAGATACCGAGCTCCAAATTGACGGTCTTACATTCCTACGTCTTGACAGGACCAAATGTAAAGGTGGTGGATGTGTGCTGTACTACGCTGAACATCTGAAAGTGATTCACCGGAGAGACTTAGCAAACAATGACCTTGAAGCAATATGGATTCAGGTTAAGTTCCCAGCGAGCTCAGCGTTATTCTCTGTTATGTACAGATCAGAACTTGAATCCCCGAATTTCTTCAGTGATGTCTACGATATCCTAGAAAAGGCATGGATGAAAACTAGCAATATTTTCTTGCTCGGTGACTTCAACTGCGATTTGCTTAACATCAATGATAGTTTGACCACTGACATACAACCCAAAACGAAAACATTGCTCAATATGTTTCAACTATTTAACATGCAGAACGTAGTAAAAGAAGCAACCCGTGTTACACCTACTACAATGACCCTGATCGACTTGATTGTGACCACAAAGACGGAACTGGTACGCAAGACTGGGGTAATGCCGATGGGAATATCCGACCACAGTCTAGTTTACGCGACCCTCAGACTTACAAGCAAAAGACCTCCACCAAAAATCATAAGGATCAGAAACTTTAAACACCTAAATGTTGATGATTTCAAAGCTGATACTGAAAGCACACCGTTTCAGATTTGCTCCATATTTGACGATAATGACGACACCCTCTGGGCTTGGGAGTGTTTGTTTAAAGGCGTTTGTGATAGGCACGCACTGTATAGAGATATAAAAGTGCGAAGTCAATGTTCACCTTGGATAAACAGTGAATTAACGCTCAAATGAACTGCAGATACCAAATTATTCAAGAAGGCTGTTGAATCAAAAGACAATGAGATATGGGTCAAATACAAGAAGTTAAGAAATGAAATCACGTCGGATATAAGAAAGGCCAAAGCATGCTATTTCCAAGAAAAGCTAAACGAAGTAAAGACTTTCACCGCGTACTGGAATCTGTTGGCTAAAACAACAAACCCAAAAGTACGAAAGACAATAGGCCCACTGAAGCGAGATGACAAAAGCTTGGCAGTGGATGATGTAGAAAAAGCTAATCTAATGAATGTATATTTTGCTACCATCGGAGAAAGTTTAGCCAAAGACCTCTCTATCCCATCGCTGAACACAGATCCTACAACATATCCGAACGCTCCACAAGTTCCAAGTTTATCCACAGTGTTCCTTTCGACCAAAGAAGTCGAAAAGAAACTCGCCATACTGAAACCTACTAAATTAACTGGACCAGACGGATTATCACCCAAGCTATTAAAACTGGCTGGATCTGCCATCGTATCTCCACTAACTGACTTATATAAACTGAGTCTTAACACTACTTCAGTGTTTAGTGATTGGAAGATAGCCAGACTAAATCCAGTGTTTAAGAAAAACGATGAGACAGAGATGGGAAACTATAGGCCCCTCTCTATCCTAAGTGTCCCAAGTAAAGTACTGGAATCATGTGTCGCTGACAGAATAGTGGAACATGTTTTGACGGACAATGATCTTATTACTGACAAGCAGTGGGCTTATCGCAAAGGACACTCAACAGAGCTCCTATTAGTCCAGCTAACAGAGACCTGGAGACAGGCGATTGACACTAAACTCGTGGTTGGGGTAGCATTTATTGATTTCCAGAAAGCCTTTGACTGCATCTCCCATACAATTCTAGTACAGAAGCTACAAACTAATTTTGGAATAAATGGCAGTATGTTATCCTGGCTGAAGGATTACCTTACAGATAGACAACAATTTACGGTCATTAACGGAAAGCAATCAAACTATGCTAAAATAATGTACGGAATCCCACATGAACTGTTCTAGGCCCAATATTATTGACATTATATACAAACGATATGCCTAATGCAGTCACATCTGGAACAGTTTTTATGTACGCCGACGACACCACAGTTTACTGCATTGGTAATACCGTAGACCAAGTGATGGTGTCGCTTAATAATGCACTCAATGAATTAAGTAGGTGGTGTTCGATTAACTCACTAACACCACACCCCACGAAGTGTGAAGCAATGAATGATCCTATATAGAGGCTCATTCACTGGCCCTCTTAACGAACGAATATTAGGAAAGAATAGAGTTAAATGGGTGACTAACTCCAGGCTTCTAGGTGTCATAATTGATGACAAAACTAAACTGGGCCAGACACGTACTTGAAGTCAAGAAAGGATTCGTAAATAAATTAAACATGTTGAAAAGGAGTCGGTTTTTACCAAGACAGTTACTTTTAGATTTGTATTTTAAGATAATTTTACCCTCTGTTACCTATGCGGCGGTCTAACATGTAAAGATAATTTTAAGTCATTAGAGATCCTACATTGTAGAGCAGCTAGAATTATTTTTAATCTTTCGCGAGATACCGGTATGCATTCAATTGAAGTACTTAGACATGCCAAATGTGACAAACTATTTTTTATGTATAAGTTGAACCTAGTTAAACTACTATATAAGATTTATAACGACCTAACACCCACTTGTATGTCCCACATAATTGAAAAGCACCACAATAAGTATAATCTTAAAGGCACAAACAGACTTATTATACCACGTTTCAACACTTATATCATGAAGAATTCCATCGCACATAGAGGATCAATTGCATGGAATGCATTATCCTATCTGTATGATAACAATGTTACTGTAAAATCATATTGTAAAAAGGCAAACAATTCTGACGTACTCCATAAGCTAGATTTTAATGTTTTATGTATCTGTTCAATCAACTCACAATGTTAGCGATGATTTTCTACTGTTTTAATTATTACTCTTACACAGCATTTCGCCTTGTTTTAGCTTTTTAGTACCCTAGTTCTTCTGTAGTGAAAGTTTCATTGTTTACCGATGGTGGCTTATAAACATTAATTTTAGTAAAGAAAAATGGTGCTGACCCAGTTGGACGTCGACAAGAATAGCCTCTACTTCTTTGCTTTTGATTTTTACTTGGCATGAAAGAATAGAGTTGTGAATATACAAAAGTAATCACCCGCCACCTTTCTTTCTGTCCCTGCGATAAATGAGAACGAGAGCGAATTGCGAGCTTGAAAATGTCCTGTCAATTTTTGTCTCTTGAACACTTAAAATATCAAAAGCGTCTGTCCATTCTTGTATTTCTACGAATTTTCCAGGTAGACTGTTTATGTTCAGACTTCCAATAATAACACATTGCTTATGTGCGTATCGCTCAATCCCGTTATAATGTTCGCTTTCTCTTCGACATTACTTGGTTCAAAGTCCGAGTCATGTATAGAGGTATTCGAAGACTCAAAGCCGGAATGAGGCGCTAAAGCGAGGTAAACTGCAAGTTAAGCAATTCCATTTATCCACACAGTTTCCCAGTGCATTAATAGCGTCCTTGGATAAGCCAGAGCACTTGAAATGAAACCATGCATCACAGCTATCACATAAAATGGCCTTCTGGTTTTTCCTAAACGTCTTTTGACAATGACTACACTTAGACTTAGTTGTGGGTCCAGGGTTGGATTCTATGTCGTGATACAGCAAAGCATCAGGGAGGTATAAACACAAATGGCCATGCTTGGTCCAACATACTTGAGGTATCCGAATACGTGCTGGCTTTCGCTGTTTTAAATTTTCCGCTGACAAGATGGCACTCGTCGAAGCGTATACTGAAAAGCAACTCGGCGAATTGGTCCTTTTGAGGCAGGAAGAGCCATCCCAGTCATTCGAGGGAAACGTATGTCTGATACTGCTACCTTGTGAGAGTTTTGGAAGGATAACTAACAACAGAAACAGTTTAATAACTCTTATAACTCGCCTAGGCGAACGAGAGCGGTCCGCCATAACCTGTCTGTATCGCTTGTGCTTTATCAACGCGATGAAAGGAAACCGCCAGTTGAAAACAATAAAACACGGCAAACCATGTTATATACTCTGATAAAACATGGCTTTTTAGCCAATCAGAGCACGCGTACTATCGTATCTATATTATAATATCGTATAATATACTGTCCTCTCACCTCGTTGAGTGCGTCATCTATCTCCTTTTCAAATAAGTCCAACATAACTTGCGGCGATGACTCGTGTCTGACTTGCTTCAGTATCGGGACACAGTCACGCAGACTACCCATCATGTACTGAAACAAATTCAGCCATTACTGTATGACTACTGTAACCGGGGCCACTTAGACAATGAGAACCAATCACATTGCAGAATGACAACAAAGCATTCCAACTTATGGTTATATGAGCCAATCAGTGTCGAGTACAAGACAATAGCATTTCAACTTATGGTTATATGAGCCAATCAGTGTCGAGTACGAGACAATAGCATTTCAACTTATGGTTATATGAGCCAATCAGTGTCGAGTACAAGACAATAGCATTCCAACTTATGGTTATATGAGCCAATCGGTGTCGAGTACAAGACAATAGCATTTCAACTTATGGTTATATGAGCCAATCAGTGTCGAGTACAAGACAATAGCGTTTCAACTTGCTCGAGCTTCGATCCGGTAAAAGGCGATCTGGAGGACTAGTTTTGAAGTCAAAGTCTTTCGAATGAAGAAAATCGCGTGGATATTGTAGGATTTGGAATTTGGAATGCTTTATTTTCGTTCTGTAACATGTTTAGTTCTCGTTGTCTAGCTGCCATTAGTCACACTGTAAATGTCAAACAGGAGAAGAACACAAGAGGGACGACGATCAGCTTTCACTTTCTTTGGGCTGAAAGCCAGAGATTTTAAGATCTAAGGTTATCTTGTCTTGAGATTTGAAGACCTAAGGTTATCTTGTCTTGAGATTTGAAGACCTAAGGTTATATTGTCTTGAGATTTGAAGACCTAAGGTTATCTTGTCTTGAGATTTGAAGACCTAAGGTTATATTGTCTTGAGATTTGAAGACCTAAGGTAATCTTGTCTTGATAAAATGGTACCAGCAAGAGTAATTGTACCAGCACATGTACACCAGCAACTACAACAGCAGTTGTAGTCATACCGGCTCTGTGACTACAATGAAGGACGAAAAATGACCAAACAACAAAAACTGTCTGCCTACAGTGAATATAGAATCTTGGAGCTCGGAGGCACACAAAAAATAGGCCTTTTGCAGGAAATAGTCACGTGCTGTTAATCACTTCCATAACAAATGAATTGCGACCTTGATCCCATGGGAAAGGCTTTATTGGCTGGCAAACAAACTTAAAAATGCTGTTTTAGACAAAGATCGACAATCAATCAGAGTTGATTTTACAATAACACTACCGATCTCGTACTAGTGCCCTTTCACCCCTAAGAGGCTTTAACTGATTTTTGGCTCTTTCTAGACTGCAAGGAACCCTCCCCCTAAGTAAGCTGTAGTCCCCGTTACCATGGAATTATGTACCAGTACCTATAATACTGGGGGCTCAAAGTTTTTGTCGGCCATTTTGGATACGTTGACGTTGGATTGCTAGGGAGCTGGAGGAAAGTTTGTCTGGGGGAATACAGAATTTAAGGCTTTTTAAAGTCTTTTTCATCATTTATAGAGTGCTGGAGGACTTCATTAAGTCTGATGTGAGCTTCAATCAGCACTTTCTCGAAGAACTGAGTCTGTGCCTTGGCTTTTTGACACAGAGAGAGCCTTGTGCCTTGCTCCTAGCGATGGGCCCTGAGCTCTTCAGTCATCTTGCCGTTGGCTTCATAAATGGATGTCTGGAGCCACCTATCATAGCTTTTTTGGAATATTGGACAATATTTACTTGCCATTGATTCCAATATGAAGCTATTAGGTCGAAATGGCTTTAGACTTCTTCTATATTTTGAAGAATGAAGATGGGGGAAGGGCCATGTCGCTGTTTGGTAGGATTTCCCGGCATGCTTTGCGGTTATTATGGATGAATTTAGCTTGGTGCTGGGCAAGTTTAAGTGCTGGGAGACAGAAAGTGAGGTTAGTGCAAACATGAAACTCTAATTGCTATGTGAAATATGCATTTTTGTGAGAAAATATAGAATCTGAGGAGAAATATTATTTTCTGTAAGTGTCATTTTAGTCCCTTTTTCTGAAGTGAAATAATGTTAACAATAGTAACTTATGCAAAGAAACGAGGATTTAGAGGAAATTATTAATTTTTAATAATTATGCCTAATGCAGTGCAATAGGATCATTTGTCTATACATTAAGGTGTGTGGGAATCTCAGGGTATTGCTCTTTGAACTTAGTCAGACTTAAACCCTCAAAGCAAGTAACCAGTAATAGTGCCACATTAGGAGTGAAAGGGTTAAATAAACGTCAGATTGTTTGCCATCCAGTATACAACCACATGATTATTTCCTGCAAAAGGCCAATTGTAATAACAAAACAAAAAGTCTCAGCCATTTTTTTGGGATACATACGTGAAGACGGTGAACATCCACTGCGTTCTCGTACAAGTCATCCAGGTAGGTTGGTAGAATGACCTGCATCAAGTTGTTCATGTTTAGTTTTGCTAACTGGCATAGGAGACAATCAATTTATAAACTAGAGAAGATGCTCAACTTTGAAACAAATGGCAATTGGATGCAAGACCATATTTGGGTTAGGGTTGGATGCGAGACCATATTTGGGTTAGGGTTGGATGCAAGTCCATATTTGGTTCATATCGACTTAAGATGGCAGCTTGTACTTTTACCCACAATCCAAAACTTTAACTCCATTATAAAATCGCGGTAAAGAAGCTCTAAATGATAAACAAGCAAGTATGCTGTCGTTGAAGAGAGTAGATGATTTGTTATTTTGACCGTGTTAAGTTCGCAAGGGATTGTGGTCTAATGTGCAGCCGCCATCTTTGTTGGTAGAGTGGATTGCAACGAGGTTGGTGTGGATAGAAATAAAGTGTTTTACCTTATCTCATGGTAACAACGGCACAAACAGTGAGACCAGTTGTCTCAAAGAACGCAAATTGGAGTTGGTCAGAAATATCTTAGTTTCTGTTGAACCGTAGTGTTCTTTACCGACATCGATTGTAGATGTTTTCTCTTCCTGGGACAACGGATCTTGCTTTGATGTCTTTATGAGTAAAACATTTGGTTGTCCATAGAAGTTGAACTCAAGTCAGAACTTGTTACACGCCTGGTTAATGAAAAGCAGGTCTGCAACTAGTTTGATGTGTCCTCTTTTGAATTAGTCAATGCTTGTATTGTAGTTAACATTTTACACAATACGATGATTCTCAAGATACATGCAAGTATTCCTCCGTATTTTGAGTTACTTTGCAGTTAGTGTGGCATTTTGCTTAATTTGCAAGTGCCAGATGGTGATTTTTTTTTTGGGGGGGGGAGCAGAAGGTGGTAGGGGGGGGGGGGACTTACCCGATGCCAGTGCAAGAAACCACAGTCACAAGCAGACCTTAGCATGGAGTGTAACCTGCTGATAATCTCCAGCTTCTTCAGCACATTCATTAAATTGTTCATCTCCTCATCTTTGAATGCCTTCTGCAGATGAGATGATACACAATAAGTGAGTTTTGTTCGAGTCAAACTGTACTCCTTAACTACCGCAGGTCTTACCATCTGGGTCCCAACGTGCAGGCCAAGATTGACAATAAGCTGTCGTTCCTTGGTTCCTGACAAAAATAAACAGCTACGGTAAGCAACAAGGCACTCGTATCTTATAGGATCTTGGTGATCTTACTAGCTACTGTCGAGTCGCTCTTATTGTTGCGTATCTAGGAGTATCATGTCTGCCTTGTAATAGAAACAATTAACTACGCAGTAAAAGACAGCAGCCATCCATCCTAACACAGTACAAATAACACAGTACAAATAACAGTGCCTTTATATGGAATTCAAAGTACTTTTACCGCAAAGCATCATGGATAAATATACCGCCAAAAGTTGCCAAAATGATTTATTTTCTGATACGGTGAATCAAAACAAGTACTAACAAACTGCTTTTGTTTGGCCAAAGATAAATAAATCACTACAAAATCAAAAACAACAAGCGGATCCTTGTGTTACCTGGTCCATTCAATGCTGTTTGTACCAGTACAAGAGCAGCCAGTACATCCTACGGATAGCAGTAGTGCATTATTACAAATGTAGATACTTACTGACTGAGGGAGGGATGGACCAGTAAATATTTGGTTCGAGGTTATGACATATGAACCAAGCTCAGCAAGGTCTGTAAAAGATGATCGAGAGCCAAATATTCTCCCGTTCGGCTCAACCTAACTCAGTCAAGAATTTTTTAATCATATCACCACTTAACCATAAAGTTCCGAAAGTAATGGCATTTTTCCGGAAGTAACGGCCCCTCCGTAAATACCCTGCCCCCTTCCGAAAGTAGCGGCATATAGTGGGACTGTTGTGGGTTCCTTGTGGTTCTAGAGGGTGCTTGGGTATAAAGAAGTGGTGTGAAGATTCCTTGCACTTACAAAGTCAGCGTACGAAAGAAGTTAAGATAAGATTTAAAAGGAAATATTCTGATGTTGAAGAAGAATGAAGATGGAAGAGTGCACTAACAAAACTGGCTGGTTTTCGTCATAAAAATATATCTATAACTGTTAGTTGTGACTCCTTTGTTGATATATTTTGTACTCCAAAAGTAGCGGACCCCCGAAAGTAGCGGCGAACACAAAAGTAACGGCCCCCAACGGGACAACACAGCTCAAACAGGCTTCAGTCGAACGATAGCCCCAAAACTACAAAATATATTCATCTAACACTTTGGCATCATGCCCAGTAATATATTTTTCCTGCCAAAGAGCTACTGTAGGTTTTCTTCTACCACACTTCCTTAACTAAGCAGCAGCATTCACTACCTATTAGGTATACTAGTATAATATATATAATTTATTTAACTAAGCGGCAGCATTCACTACCTATTAGGTATACTATTATGGAAATCACCGAACTGTGGAATGGCCCCGAAATACGTATCACTGCCCCGCCCACTTTCTTTGACGCATTACTCAAATTCCTCTAGCATGTCTTCGACAAGTTGAGCACCGTTTTGTTTATATCTCGATATATCAGTTATTGAAATAGCGAAATTTCTAGAAGCAAATGGAAAGATACGAATTTAAAGTCATGGGACCACAGGAGAGATGGATAAAGTAGTTTCTTTTTAGTGAAGAGGTGAAAACTCTCTAGTTGGACTCTCCGCAACAGGGAAGTGAGCTTGAAATATTTAGACGAAAACGACTGGATCGAGCTTCCCAATGATGACTTAGATTCATTCATTGACATGATAGAAACAGCAAATGAGTCAACCAGAGAAAATTTGAAGAGAATCACTCTCAAAGTGAATGAACTCGCTCAAACGCCACTAGCGTTTGTCGGCGCCAAAACACAAAAGCGTCTAGTTTGTCTCCTTCGCCAAACTGCGAGACAAAGAAAAAGCAAAGAAACTTCGTGACAAGGCGACTGGAAGAAGACTTTGGTACCAATACCGCTTTATATAATACGGATTATGAAACTCCTACTCAAAGATATTTCAAGAAACTTGCAAAAGAAAAAAGTGACCAAGAGATAGTTGCGGCAAGAAAACTACACGAGCTGTCGGAACTCGAAAGTAACTTCAAGCCACTCGTCGTAAACAAGAAGCCGTTGTGCTCAAACTGTCATCGGTCTACCCACGTCGGGTAGCTTTATACCCGATTCATCAAATAATTTCGGTTTACATTAGGGTCAACGGACCAGATGTAATTTACAAAGTTCTGACAATAATCTAAGTTTTCTGGCGTGAACTTATCGGCAACAGGTCGTGTTGGTTTTTTTCCACGTCCATATCGTGTTTCAATGCTCGTTGGATTGCTGATTTCGATGTACCACAGGCGACATCACAGCAATCATCCACATGTTTATATAGTTCACCAGTACTCATTGACGGTGTATCAGCCTTCAGAAATCGGTTTCACAAATGTTTTTCCAAATTTTTCGAATCGAGTCATATTTCAGTCTGTTTCTCTGGGCAATTAATTTTGTGAAAATCTACCGGGGAAGTATCCTGTGATAAAGTCACCTCCTTCGACAATATCCTGTATAACATTCTTACGCAAGTCCAAATTCAAGGCTTTTCCGCGTTCGTATAACCTTCCGTTGTTGCTGAACGAAGACATTTTACCGTTCTAAACAAATTTTCCCGCCTTTTACCACGGCCTTTAGGAATTTGAGTAATGTCTCAAAGAAAGTGGGCGGGGCAGTGATACGTAATTTCGGCCCATTCCACAGTTCGGTGATTTCCGTAGTTATTGTAGTATAATATATATAATACATTCACTACCTATTAGGTATACTAGTATAATATATATAATTTATTTAAACTATAAAAGCGGCAGCATTCCCTACCTATTACGTATACTAGTAATTAGTTTTAAACTTGTGATAAGTGCGTAGCTTATTACTTTGTTCTTTATCTTTCCTGACATTGTCGTTTTGCGCTCAACGAAGACTGGTATTCAATATCTTCTAATCTCTGTTTGATCAGTTCTAAATAGTGTTTCTGTTCATAGGGTTCAGGTTTCCGAGTCCTATTTCAAAAAGATTTGTCTTCTGGTACCAGTCGGTCTTGTTGTTCGAAGTGATACAGTCTAGATAAATTATGTGTCGTGTGATAAGGTACTCACTTATGGATTAAGTACTGTAATTTAAATCAATACTTAATGGACCTTACGTTTGTCTCTACTTTTAATGGCAATCTACCCAATTCGGCTCTACAGGCGATGTTGGTAGCGATTTTATCAGTTCACTCCTATAATAGCAGCTTACAGAATTTATTGTGTACGATTTTCTATTAGGTCTTTTGCTACTGATTTGGCCGGGCTCAGCTAGCCAGACTTCGCTCCCATAGAGCAGAATTGGCTTGGTATGGGTCATATGATAAAAGAGGATAACATGGGCAGGGCATTATGGGTCATATGATAAAAGAGGATAACATGGGCGGGGCTGTATGGGTCATAATTATGATAAAAGAGTAGATCAACTCACCAATCTCTTATCTGTGTATTTCTTATCTGCAGCAATGCGTTTCTAGAAAAGCAAAACAAACACTGTTACCCTCTCCTTAGTATAACTGTTATGTGTTTGACAGTGTAAAAATTTTAAGGTAAAGGAAAGTATGAAAATAAAGTCACTCTATTTATTGAGGGTAACATGTTAATCGCTAAATCTTCCACATGGCCCTCTGTAATGGATTAAGACGACGTAAAGGTGTAACCGTTTACTGTTGGATTATTTAAACGCATCACCTTCTACTCAGTTATTTTAAAGCCCTAATTCAGTCAACCTTTCTATGACAGCAGTACCTTAGCAGTATCAATGGATGTCAGGGCCAAAAATGTCAAGTGTTGTATGATGTGGTTCACACTCTCAGCAATCAGCATGCTGCGGCGATGGAATGTGTGTTCGATGGCCTGGAAATACGAGAAAAGTATCATGCACAACAACTTTGGCTTGATTCCGTACTTCAATTTTCTCCTCTTAATACTTCTCAAGATATACAATGTATTGTCAGACAACAGTTGTTAGCATCCAAGTCTTTTCATATTAATCATAAAAATGTTGAACCAAATGATAAGGAATTGACAGTATGTCTGTCATGACCGACACGCTCATATTACACTTACCACACTAATAACTATGTGCAAATCAATGGTTTACGAGCAACATGAAATAGGAAGTGTTTTACAACCCCATTATGGCTATTAGCTATTCTAGAATGGCACAAGTGCTTGTCACAAGAACATCATACATGTACAATGTATGCAACAGACATACGCTGGCTGGGATCGCATCGTGTAAGTCAGACTTTACATTGTGAAATGCACTTTGGAATGATTGCCTAAAAATCCCTTAACTTGCTCATTAAGCCTCAGACTTCAAGCAAGTTGTTGTTTTTAATAACTAAATTACAAGGGAAAGCTGCTTGATACCTTGAGAAGCTCGGTGAGTCTGCACAGCGCTAGCACAGCAGACTTGGTCATTGGTTTAGACATCACAAGGTGCATGTTCATCATCGTACGAACAAGATGGCTGATGTTATATGCATAGAGAATGCCCTGCAATGAAAATATGGTCAACTGAATGAAAACCATCTATATGTAGGGTGATGATTTGAAAATAGTTATAGCATCTAAGTAATAGATACAGAATGAGTGGTCATGCTGTATGGGATTTACAAAACTCGAGCTGAAAGTGAGAGTTTGTAAATCCCATAAAGCACAGACACGAATTCTGTATCTGACTTATCAAATGTCTAGATGTACATTACATTGGCGATACAACTTATTTTGGCCAAGAAAAAACGTTTATTATGTATTAAAATCAGGATGAATCTGTATCATATTTACAGATCACTTATCGCTGTGATTTTCTTTGTTTTGCTTTATGAATTATTAATGAGTTTGATAATATTATTTCATAGTTTAATCTCTGGTTGTTGGTGTGTGGCAGGATTAAATCATGGTGAGGTGCAGTTTTCCCTTTTAATTTGTCTATCAAACTTCTAAACCAAAGGAGAATGCCAGAATTGATGCTTATACAGACCACTTTGTTGGAACAGGACGTAGAATGTTAAGGGATGAATTGAACCTTCAGGTTTCGTTAAAACAAAACTACAAAAATAACACCCTGAGAAATACCATGTGAATGTCATGTCCTTACAATTTATTCTTTTCATCTTTACAGCCATTCATCAAAACTGTCCCAACTTTTCTCCAGTATATACCTGGAAAGAATTCTCTGCAAATCTGGGTAGTTATTTTTGTCTTTCGCCATGAGAATGTTTATCATTGGGGTTGACATGGCTCCTTTAAAAATGGTCACATATTCCAGTATTTACCTGTACAAAAAGAATACATCTGGTATTTAAGTCTTCTACTAAAGAGCCTCCTTTGGCCAATGTGGATTCCATGTGAACCATCCATGAACTGACCCTCATGTAGTAAGCCTGTGCATCCCTAAATGAACAGTTATTAAGACAATCATCATCAAAATCAATTTCTTACAATACATGCATTCTACAATAAACATGGGTGAGTCTGAGATACTTGGGGCTTTTTAAAAGGATATATTATAAATGGGAGTTTTTCCTAGGCCTGGAAATTTTCAAATTCCAGATAAAAATTGCAGAATTTTGTGTGTGAAATCTGAACCAACAAACTTTCTAGATCATATTATTGTTTCTCTGGTAATAACAAGTGGAAGTTGAAAACTCTAAAGAAAATCTGGAATTAGGCATGGAGATGTAGAGGTTATTAGTTCGCTAAGCATCTACCAGTAATATGGCTACATGTATTTTTACGAGTCATGTATTTTGCCGAGCCTTTAAGCAAGCTAAATCCAAACAACAAGTAAAAATACACAACTACATTATGTATGTTAGATGTTTAGCCAATTAATAGGTTGTTTCTTAAACATATAAATTCTGCCAAGAAACGATAACTTCTTTCCATAATAACCAAAAACCTTGCATGGTCGCTTCAGAAATGAGATTTACCTTGATGGTGAAGGGAAGCCATGTGAATGTAACTACCAAAATACAGTCTCATATTTGGTGCTGTATTTCGTGTGCTCTTGGCAAAATAACAAAATTAATGCCTAATATACAGTGCTAAATAATGAAACTAACTCTCTTTATGAACTAGTCTCTAGCCTACTGATTGACAAAATCTACATGTACTAGCCTAAAGGCAAAGTGCCTCAGTGATAGTCTCATGATTTACTAGCCCAACTCAAATGTTTGGTAGTCATGGGCTGGTGGACTACCACTACTTTCAAGCGCTGCCATACATGCACATGCAATGACTGGATCAGTGCAAACCTTGATAAGTTCAGGTTGCAGTTGTTGAGATATGTTTCTCTGGATACACCGACAGCTGCCAACTGCTTCCTGTCCACTGTTTTGTTCAGATGAGGAATTTTTCTCAGCAGGAATTCATTTGGAAAGAACATTATATCACCAACCAGATGAATTGACGGAACCTGTGGACATCATTCAGGAAAATACCATCTTCAATCTGATCTTATTCTTAGCTAAATGACTCCCATATGAAGCAAATTTTGAAAAGCAAGATAACAAAACAGGATACATTACTTTGGCCAAGAATCAGTGGCATAGCACCTCATTAGTCATTAATTATTTAAAATAATGGTGAAGAAACACATTACATTGTTACAGTAATCTAGGTCTCCTCCAAACCTCTCCACCATAATCTGAACTCTCCACCATACCATAATCTGGGTATCCACCATAATCTACGATTCCACCATAGTCTACATGTTAACAGTTAGCAATGGTAATTTCACCTTCTTGTACGCATCCCACAGCTGTTTAAAGAATTTCTTGTCAAGTCCTCTGTAGATTTGGAAATGGAGAATAAACAAACCCAACAAGCCAACATATTTCTGTCGTTGATCAATCTCACTGGTATCCCCTGTGTGAAAGTAAAAAGGAGTAGAAATTGAGTTCTCTTTCATTTGAACAACCATCCACTTTAGACACATTTTAGTTCACAATCATGGTTAACTAAATGTAGACCCGAGATGGTCATAACATTCATATTAACTAAAAGGAAGATAAATAATGATATCCAAACAATAAGGACTGGTTTTGCAATGGTCAAAACGTATGCAATACAATATATAATCATTGCAATCGCCTGGTACAGTACTGTTCGAAAATATTACAACAAGGAAAGTGAAATGTCACCTGAACAAGTGACATTTCTATTGTCTTGTTGGGAAAATTTCACTTGTTCAGGTGACATTTCACTTCCCTGTTGTAATATTTTCGAACAGTACTGAAATTCCTACGACTGTCCCTTACCCAGTTTTGGCTCAAGATTGTGGTAGACAGCTTTCATATTGTGAAAGAACTCTTCAGCAAACATTGGGTTACGAGCCACTCTTGCATATTCTCCCTCAAACGGTTGTTCTACACAGTTCTAAACACAGCAAGAAACAGCATGTTACCAAATCTTATATCTGATTTACATGTAGTCATCGTGAAATAATAGACCCTTCCACGGTTTGTTTGAACTTTTGATGTATACGTATAACAGCAAAACCGTCGATACTACTGAAAAGAGCACCTTGAAGTTAGTCAAAATCCCAAATTTGAGAGTTATAATAATTTTATTTATTATTCTTATACTTGCCCCCAAATAAAAATTTCCATACAAACGTCTGTAAAATGTTCCGAAATTTTCCGAGTTTGCGGGCCTATAACTTTGCTCCTATTCAAGATAATAATTATAATTCTCAAATTTGGGATTTTAACTAACTTCAAGGTGCTCTTTTCAGCAGTATCAATGGTTTTGCTGTTATACGTATAAAAATTACACAACTGTATATCAAAAGTTCAAACAAACCGTGGAAGGGTCTATTCCTGAAAATTATATGATATAAAGCACTCCAATTCTAACAGTGGCAGAATAATTAGCTGGTGGCTGTGAAATCCATGTTTGCCATACAACTTTGATTTCTTATGACAAGGGAGTGTTTGGAAGAGTTTTCCTGGATACATTACTGAATGGAAACTGAGCATAACTTGAAACTTATGTACAACCTTAAACCATACATGTACTTGCCTGCCTCACAATAAAACAGCTGGATATCATACCTGTAGGATGACGCCATCCAACAGCTGGCCTTCAAGTCTCATCAGAAGCTTCTCAAAGGGGCGTAGCTTCTCCTCCTCAACGCCAAACATTCCTGTGTTATGGTACACAGACTTCACCATCCTACAAATGAATATGTACATGGAATTACACAAATAATAGTGTTTCTCTCCAGAGTGTGGTAATCTGTTGTGTTCCACTACTCGATCTTGAACTTCTAAATATTTTTAAAAGCCAAGTAAGTGTCACTGCCAGAGGTGTATCCAGAGTGCATCAGTGTCCTGGGATGCAAAATTTTCATTTTGCACACAGAATCCGAGCAAAACAGTTGAATATTAATTAACTATATGATTGAATATTGATGTTTACTGTCACATCATCCATTGTCATTAATGTGCCAACCAGAAAGCCATTGGTTCCTGATACAAAGTGGCCTTTTGAAATCATGGTACATTAGCATTACAATCGAGGAGCTGTGTGCAATAAGGGTGTAACTCCTGATCACATTTAAATTCTCTCTTAGGAAACAAAGAATGTGAAGGAGAATTTAGAACGTGATCACTTACGCCCTTGTTGCACACAGCCCTTCAATGACAATGGTTATAAACACGAGGTATTGTTACAGTATATTAATAAAGATACCACTCTGGGAAAATATCTGGGGAGAAGACTGCACTCCTATGAATGAAATCCACAGTAAGCAATCAGTATACATAACATGTACCTCCTGTACAATTTCCAGTGCTCCTTCAGTGTGTGGCTTGCCTCCAAAATTTCATCCAAGGTAATCAGCACTGCAAGCACTTTACCAAGATGTTCAAACACTGTCTGAAGAAGCATTCAATGTTCACATAAAAATTATGTTAGCATTTAATGTTCACATACAAGAAAATTGATAAGAAAATAACATTGAAATACCATGTACATGTAAGTAGTTACCGTAAAGTGAACACCTGTTACATCAATCACTTTTGGACCATCCCTGGAGTTAAATGGGAAAAATAATAATTTACATTTATTTCAAATTTGTTTAAAAATTATGTATTTTGCAAAGAGAGAAGGAATACAAGATTGATGTCATTATTTACACAAGAGGAAGTTAGCCACAGCTTATCTATTAGCCACAAACAGATTGTATACAGTAAATACACATGTAAATCAAAAATGACTAACTGAAGCCATGGCTTTAAGGGTCTCTATAGCAACAAGGAAAAAAGATCAAACACATACAAACTTCAGATGCAAGTGGGAAAGTGACTACGAGCTACATGTATGGGTTTTCATACTTGGGGAATACTTTTAAAATATACCAGAACAAATAAATGATGTTAGTAGCTTGTTCTTGTTTCTTTAGGAAGAACCCTACTTTCATTGACAGTAAGATATTGTGAGTCACAAATTTGTACTCACAGTGAATCGAATCTGATTCAGAAGCCCACTTAAATAGCGACATTTATGAAAGTGAAGGTGGAAACCAACTGAGAGCTAAAAACAAAACTGAGGCGAAAGGCCGGTTGAAGTTAGAGGATAAACAGGAGAATGTAACCTGGGCATTGAGGTCGCAAACTTCTGTGAAAAAGAAAACGGAATTAACTTTTATAAAGCTAAATCAAAGGGAAAGGCAAAGAGTGAAAATAATTTTACACAGAGACACACAATGTAAGATGAAAGTCAATCTATTTTTCATCCTGATACAAGCTTTGTCTAGTATCCCAACGTTTGATAGTCTTTCAAATTTAATTAGTATTTTTGTTTTGAAAAGTTTCCTTGTGTTTACATACACAACAGATATGACCAGACGTTTGACAGGTTAATACGGTTTTACATTGAATATTTACAGAGGAATAAAACAGCAGTTGTGTGGTAAACATACATGTAAGCTCATATTTGAGGTTGATTAAAATGACTTTGAACAACATTACTTCCATTTATCAAAGCTGACAGGGATCAGTGTGCAGCATTGCTTTTGCCGTAAATTGTAAAATGTTTGGTTTCAATTCATCAACATTCGCATGAATCAATATACATGTATAGCAGCTCTATTTTAATATACCATGCCAGAAATAGGAATCTATTTTCTTCTTTTTTTCTTATTCCTTGGGAACATCAGGACTACTAGCTACTCGCATTATGACTTGATTTTTGAGATATGGGAAGGTGGTCAGTCAACTGAAATTAGAAGTTGGGTTGCTTTGATGCATATGAACCTTTGTTTTCGATTTCTATTTTAAATGTATTTGCATAAATTTCGACCATCGTGAATTTCAGACAAACACCGTCGGAATAAGTGGAATAGGCGTACTAAGCATTCGAACATCGTGAATTTCAGACAACCACCGGCGGAATAAGAGGAATAGGCGTACTAAGCATTCGAACATCGTGAATTTCAGACAAACACCGGCGGAATAAGAGGAATAGGCGTACTAAGCATTCGAACACCGTGAATTTCAGACAACCACCGTCGGAATAAGAGGAATAGGCGTACTAAGCTTTCGAACATCGCGAATTTCAGACAACCACCGGCGGAATAAGAGGAATAGGCGTACTAAGCATTCGAACATCGTGAATTTCAGACAAACACCGGCGGAATAAGAGGAATAGGCGTACTAAGCATTCGAACATCGTGAATTTCAGACAAACACCGGCGGAATAAGAGGAATAGGCCATCGGGTAGAATCTCATTGTTTTAGGCGACATCGATTCTCGACCGCTAATGAGAAGAGAGATATGAATAATTATGATACGCCTTATTAGATATTCAGCCAAGAGCTTGTGATTGGCTGCTAGGGAATCCTTCCGGGAATACCTCATTCCCATGTTGGCTCTTGGACCTGTCAATTACTGTCATCTATCTTCTCATGGGACTAACTGAAATCCCAAAGCTCGTTAAGAGATTTCAATAGACCTTGGGTAAATAGCTAAATCGGTAAAAGTAAAAGATCACCGCAAAATCAATTTGCCGTGGCTACTTGGATAGCCTTCCCCGCAGCTCTTCTTAGTGGGGATGTAGGTAGGAGAGAACTCCTAAGAAGAGCGGGGGATAAGTATTGCCGCGCGAAGTTTGCGAACCTATTTCGTTTGGGTTCGACGTTTGACTTATGTCAAAATTAAAATGAAGTATCATATATGTCTGCATTTAGAGCTTATTCGAAAAGCCTAAGTGAAATTTAAAAAGCTTTATTTTAGTGCCATAGTTGTGAAACTAGTTAAATAAAAGTGAACCTCAGCAATGTTCGCACGAGCTATCCGAGCGAAAGATTTCAAACTCCATACAAGATAGTAAAAGTTTTTTTAACTCTTGAAACTAGCTGCATCGGCGTCGCGAGCAAAAGATTTTGAACTCTAGAGAGAAGCTACACGCCACCGCGCACTGTTTGCTTGCTTTGCCTCCCTTGCAGTCGCTATCGAGTTGAAATGATTCGTAAGATTGGTGTTTACACGGCACGAGAGCGTATTTCTTTCACTAAAGACTTTGCTCTTTTATGGCTTTCGGCGTTCGCCGTGGTAGTCGCGAAATCTTGGAAATGAGCAATCCCAAAATTAAATAATGGCTTGCCTGCCTCTTTTGCCGGTTTAGCTTCTTTGAAAAAAAATTAAATGAAGTAGAGCTTTTCTTGTGAGGTTACAATTTCTAGAGGAGGATTAAAAGTCGGGTTTCAGCACAATGGCTCGCCTGCCTCTTGATTTCTTTGACAATTTAGTCGCCGGCGTGCCTTTGTCTAATGGGTTTTAGATCCATGCGTTTGCATGTTAATTGAGGTTACATGGAAAATTCAATAGGTAATTAGCGGCATTGTGCCCAGTAGAGAGGAGGCGGAGTTACAGCAGTTCAAACGAGCGGCCGCGAATCGCTTGGAACCCAAATATGGCGAGCGCAGTCCAGTCAATAACATGGCTTCTAGAAAAGTTCACTGCGATATGAAACATTATCAACAGAACTCTGCCAAAATATAGACATGGTTTACTGAGACATTAAACAAACTTTTGCCGTTTGTAGCATAAAAATCGAGCGAGATTTGGAGGAGAAAATCAAGCTGAAGTCACAAGAATAGCTTTTTCTCATACAAATAAATCTTGAAAACACGGACTTTCGTTGTCGAATAGATATGATTTGCTTTTACCGCAAAGTTCAATTATTGCGCGCAAATTGTTTATTATAATGTCGTCTTTAAAATGCCGTGTGTAGCATACGTATACCGCCAGTGAATTTGACGAAATTTGAGGATTCACTGACACTACTTCAGCTTTTGGGGCCGTTTTCTTTGTTACAATTGACACTCGCTTTCGAATTTGCCGCTGGCAGCTAATTAAAGTGGTATAATAAGTCCCGGATGTGTCGCGTCATTCTGCCCGATGCGTACTAAGCATTCGAACATCGTGAATTTCAGACAAACACCGGCGGAATAAGAGGAATAGGCGTACTATAATATATATAAGCATTCGAACACCCTGAATTTCAGACAAACACCGTCGGAATAAGAGGAATAGGCGTACTAAGCATTCGAACACCGTGAATTTCAGACAAACACCGTCGGAATAAGAGGAATAGGCGTACTAAGCATTCGAACACCGTGAATTTCAGACAAACACCGTCGGAATAAGAGGAATAGGCGTACTAAGCTTTCGAACATCGAGAATTTCAGACAAAAACCGGCGGAATTAGAGGAATAGGCGTACTAAGCTTTCGAACATCGTGAATTTCAGACAAAAACCGTCGGAATAAGAGGAATAGGCGTACTAAGCTTTCTAACATCGTGAATTTCAGACAAACACCGGCGGAATAAGAGGAATAGGCGTACTAAGCTTTCGAACATCGTGAATTTCAGACAAACACAGTCGGAATAAGAGGAATAGGCGTACTAACATTTCGAACATCGTGAATTTCAGACAAACACCGTTGGAATGAGAGGAATAGGCGTAATAAGCATTCGAACACCGTGAATTTCAGACAAACACCGTCGGATTAAGAGGAATAGGCGTACTAAGCTTTCGAACATCGTGAATTTCAGACAAACACCGTTGGAATAAGAGGAATAGGCGTACTAAGCTTTCGATCATCGTGAATTTCAGACAAACACAGTCGGAATAAGAGGAATAGGCGTACTAAGCATTCGAACACCGTGAATTTCAGACAAACACCGTCGGAATAAGAGGAATAGGCGTACTAAGCTTTCGACAATCGTGAATTTCAGACAAACACCGTCGGAATAAGAGGAATAGGCGTACTAAGCTTTCGAACATCGTGAATGTCAGACAAACACCGTCGGAATAAGAGGAATAGGCGTACTAAGCTTTCGAACATCGTGAATTTCAGACAATCACAGTCGGAATAAGAGGAATAGGCGTACTAAGCATTCGAACACCCTGAATTTCAGACAAACACCGTCGGAATAAGAGGAATAGGCGTACTAAGCATTCGAACACCGTGAATTTCAGACAAACACCGTCGGAATAAGAGGAATAGGCGTACTAAGCATTCGAACACCGTGAATTTCAGACAAACACCGTCGGAATAAGAGGAATAGGCGTACTAAGCTTTCGAACATCGTGAATTTCAGACAAAAACCGGCGGAATTAGAGGAATAGGCGTACTAAGCTTTCGAACATCGTGAATTTCAGACAAAAACCGTCGGAATAAGAGGAATAGGCGTACTAAGCTTTCGAACATCGTGAATTTCAGACAAACACCGGCGGAATAAGAGGAATAGGCGTACTAAGCTTTCGAACATCGTGAATTTCAGACAAACACCGGCGGAATAAGAGGAATAGGCGTACTAACCTTTCGAACATCGTGAATTTCAGACAAACACCGTTGGAATAAGAGGAATAGGCGTAATAAGCATTCGAACACCGTGAATTTCAGACAAACACCGTCGGAATAAGAGGAATAGGCGTACTAAGCTTTCGAACATCGTGAATTTCAGACAAACACCGTTGGAATAAGAGGAATAGGTGTAATAAGCATTCGAACACCGTGAATTTCAGACAAACACCGTCGGAATAAGAGGAATAGGCGTACTAAGCTTTCGAACATCGTGAATTTCAGACAAACACCGTCGGAATAAGAGGAATAGGCGTACTAAGCATTCGAAAATCGTGAATTTCAGACGAACACCGACGGAATAAGAGGAATAGGCGTACTAAGCTTTCCAACATCGTGAATTTCAGACAAACACCGTTGGAATAAGAGGAATAGGCGTACTAAGCATTCGAACACCGTGAATTTCAGACAAACACCGGCAGAATAAGAGGAATAGTTGCATGTGTTTATGGATGTACCTGCCGTGGAGCCAGTCAATCCTGGCTTAAAATATTTCCCGCATTTAAAAAAAAATCATTTGTAGCTGTTTCACTCACTGAGTGAAAAAAAACTTCTGACAGCTTAAAACGTATTATGCTTATGTAGCGATTTGACACTGATATGAGGTAACTAACTCCTTTTGGGTTATCATCCGGATCAATTTTATGTTTTGCTTCCTGCTTTACATACTACCAACCGTCGGCATTTTGTAAGTGTATTAAGAGTACAGAATCTAGTAAATCTGAATGTCCACCGGTTACGTTTTCAATTGAAAACCCATTTGTACGTATACGGTTTGGTGTTTCATGAATAATATGTTTTCTAATAGCGTTTATTTCTTTATCCGCACGATAAAGACGCTTAGACAAAACGCAGTTTTCGAAAACACTCAAAAATGAGAAATTGTAAACGTCTAAGGTTGAAAGAAGCGTGAGAGTGAAAAGTTTTTGACACTTATTTATATATTAAATAATAATGATTTACAAATTTGAATCAAACTTGTAACAAATTTATGTAGGTCAGCTGTGTGTACACACGCCATGTGTACAGACTTTCATGTCCTTCCCAGATTTCATGACCATTTTGATCAGTTGCAAGTCGTACACTGCCATGTTATAAGCAATACATCGCATAAATAAGGTGTATATATATATGCTTGGAGATCGTTTCCGTGAGCTTTTGCCACATCACTCCTCCTATCTCTTCCCAAGGACATTAAGGCTGCAAACTCACAAAACAAATTTTAAAACTTTGTCTGTTCATTACAGCAAGTGTTATCTCCACTATATTTCATCCTTTAATTTTTCTTTATTTTAGGATAAAATAATTCCATTTTATCCTTGGTTTAATTTTTATTTTCCTTTGTTCTAGTGTATGGTAATATATGATAAGACATAAAACAAAGGAAAACTGATCAAAATCAAACCAAAGGTAAAATTGAACCACAACATGTAAAAACTATGAAAAATTTGTGTTTTATTCTATTGGTTTGAAGCGATTCATGTATAGAAAAAGTATAAAACACTGATGCCATGTTTACACTCAAATAATTTACCAGCTTTAGTAAACTGGCCGGCGGTAAGTCAGAGGCAGTGATGGTACTTAAGCAAACGAAATCTAAAGCGACGACGTTACATCACATCACATGGGGATTCATGTAAAAGAACGATCGCTGATTTGGAGTATAATAGAAAAGCCTTTGTAGAGGCTAGGTATGATATTCTATTAAATTTGGCGCCATATTTGTGGTTAGATTTTAAGGCATTATATAGTGCTAGGCTCAGATACAAATATCCGGATAATTTTGGAGATATTTAGAAGCTCCTGGGAATTTTAGAAAATTCCGAGATATTTAGAAAAAAAAATGTATTTTTCTGGAATATTTAGGACTTTTAAAGCATACTTTGGGGGTTTTCTGGCGTTTTTCCTTGATTTACCCGAACCAGCAATATAACTATCCAAATTATCAATTGATCTTCTTGCATCCCCTCTATCAGAAATATGTAATTTATCTCTTCTGAGAACTTTAATGCAGTAAATGTTGATAATAAAAAAATCTTGATAGACTGTTGTAATCAAACACAACCTGATGGCTACATTCAATGCAAGAACATCTCAAAAGATCGCAAAAACCTGCAGGAACTTACCTATATATATATAGCACAGGTTAATTGGCTCCCTAAGTAAACCAGGCCTTTCAGTATAACCTCAAAAACCAACATTTCCAAATTCCAATTCGACCGCGGAAGAGGGGGTTACACCTAGTTTGGAGCCATGTTCTGTTTCGTTGTATATAGGCGCAACGGAAAGCAGAATTCACTACACAATACAATACACAATGCATTAATGTTAATATTCAAACCTCCACCAAGTGATATAGCATTTAGCCTTGGAGTTAGCAGTAGTTTTGCTATATTGTATTTACTAGCAGTACACTATAGTTTTATTTGCCCATACAGGTATGATATGTTTTAGCTAGATGGTACATTGTAAACGTACTACATGCATGCAAGATCTAGCTTGCATGTATATATAATTGTACCAAGAAAGGGGAAGGGAAAGAAAGACTTCCACTTACATGTAAGTACTCTCTCTGTTATGGACTAAATTTGGTTTATTTTATAAACTTGAACTTGCAATAATGATAAATACACAACTTTATACTTGAACCGGGCTGAAGTTAGCTGCCAATTCAAATCGAATTGGCTTTTAGAAGTTAGCTGCCAATTCGAAGTTTCAAACGCGGAAACTGGCTCTTCATATGCGACGGCATAGGTATCCATTAACTAGCTCACTGCCAAAAGTGCGCACCTTTTCTTCAAAACAACACCCATTTAGGTCAACAAAAACATATCAGATGTCTCATGTCCTCACTAAAACACAGTACCAAAAATTAAAACTTGAATAACTCCTTCTAAACAAACACCCTGACCAAAATATTTTGCAGGATGGAAGACCTTCGGTCATAGACCCCAGACCAGAGTAAATGAGAGTCACTCCTGTCACGCCTTCTTATTTAAGGGGGTTAGGGTAAAAACCTAGTTTGCCTTATCCTCGTCATATTTACGTTTTCAAACTTGAATAACTCTTTCTAAACAAACACCCTGATCAAGCTCTTTTGCAGGAGTGAAGACCTTCGGTCATAGACCCCAAACCAGACTAAATGAGAGTCACTCCTGTCACGCCTTCTTATTTAAGGGGGTAGGGTAAAAACCTAGTTTGCCTTATCCTAGTCATATTTACGTTTTCAAACTTGAATAACTCTTTCAAACACCCTGATCAAGATCTTTTACAGGATTGAAGATCTTCGGTCATAGACCCCAGACCAGAGTAAATGAGTCACTCTTGTCGTGCCTTCGTATTTAAGGGGTTAGGGTAACAACCTAGTTTGCCTGATCGTGGTCATATTTACGTTTTCAAACTTGAATAACTCTTTCTAAACCAACCCCCTGATCAAGATATTTTGCAGGATGGAAGACCTTCGGTCATAGACCCCAGACCAGACTAAATGAGAGTCACTCCTGTCACGCCTTCTTATTTAATTTAAGGGGGGTAGGGTAAAAACCTAGTTTGCCTTATCCTCGTCATATTTACGTTTTCAAACTTGAATAACTCTTTCTAAACAAACACCCTGGTCAAGCTCGTTTGCAGGATTGAAGACCTTCGGTCATAGACCCCAGACCAGAGAAAATGATAGTCACTCCTGTCACGCATTCTTATTTAAGGGGGGTAGGGTAAAAACCTAGTTTGCCTTATCCTGGTCATGTTTACGTTTTCAAATTTGAAAATCTCCTTCAAAACCAACACCCTGATCAAGCTCTTTTGCAGGATTGAAGACCTTCGGTCATAGACCCCAGACCAGAGAAAATGAGAGTCACTCTTGTCGCGCCTTCGTATTTAAGGGGGTTTGTCTGAAATTCACGATGTTCGAAAGCTTAGTACGCCTATTCCTTTTATTCCGCCGGTGTTTGTCTGAAATTCACGGTGTTCGAATGCTTAGTACGCCTATTCCTCTTATTCCGACGGTGTTTTTCTGAAATTCAGGGTGTTCGAATGCTTAGTACGCCTATTCCTCTTATTCCGACGGTGATTGTCTGAAATTCACGATGTTCGAAAGCTTAGTACGCCTATTCCTCTTATTCCGACGGTGTTTGTCTGAAATTCGCGATGTTCGAAAGCTTAGTACGCCTATTCCCCTTATTCCGACGGTGTTTGTCTGAAATTCACGATGTTCGAAAGCTTAGTACGCCTATTCCTCTTATTCCGACGGTGTTTGTCTGAAATTCACGATGTTCGAAAGCTTAGTACGCCTATTCCTCTTATTCCGACGGTGTTTGTCTGAAATTCACGATTTTCGAAAGCTTAGTACGCCTATTCCTCTTATTCCGCCGGTGGTTGTCTGAAATTCGCGATGTTCGAAAGCTTAGTACGCCTATTCCTCTTATTCCGACGGTGTTTGTCTGAAATTCACGATGTTCGAAAGCTTAGTACGCCTATTCCTCTTATTCCGACGGTGTTTGTCTGAAATTCACGATGTTCGAAAGCTTAGTACGCCTATAAGGTAAAAATCCGAAGACATGTTGTTCCGTTGTTCCGCGGGAATAAGGAAAAAATCCGAAGACAACAATCCTAAAAAAAATCTCCATTGCATCGGTCTTACTTGCAACATGTGACTAAAAAACATGGGCATGACATCATGCATGAATCAATAATGAATAAATTATAAAATCAAGAGTTTCCATTGAACCGTAAACTGTAAATTTGCACATTTACATGTAACTTCACTGCTAATATACATTGTAAGCTGTGGCTAAGTTCCCCTCATTTAAATGGGCCTATTCATAATGTAATCTGACAGGTACATGTATAAGATATTATTGTCAAGTCATGAACTCTTACTTATTGTACAATGCTCCTAACTGCTGCAGAACATTCTTGACAACTTCATAGCAGCGCATTACAAAGCTGGAGATTTCCTGAAAATCAAATTATAATAATTTTATGTACATTGTGCAGTTCCCATGCACAATAGCTGAGCTATTTCAATGACCTACATGACAAACTGCATAAGTATAGCTGTTGCAGTCCAATTTTTTTTGAACTGGTTTAATTTTTTTTGGACTAGTTCATTATTTTTTACTTTTTTTTCCTTCAAGTTAGTAATTGTAAAAGCACTTGTGTTCAATGATGTTAGGGTTCTTTTATATGTTTGGTTAGGGTTTGGAATTTGTCTGTGTTGTTTAGTGATCTAGCCCTAACAATTAAAATTAGTGATTACACGTAGCTCTAAACACCCTAAATTAGTGACAAGCTCTAAAGACCCTAAATTAGTGACTAGCTCTAAACACCCCAAATTAGCAACTACCGGTAGCTCAGTAAACACCCTAAATAATGACTAGCTCTAAATACCCTAAATCAGTGACTAGCTCTAAACACCCTAAATTAGTGACTAGCTCTAAACACCCTAAATTAGTGACTAGCTCTAAACACCCTAAATTAGTGACTAGCTCTAAACACCCCAAATTAGCAACTACCAGTAGCTCTAAACACCCTAAATAATGACTAGCTCTAAATACCCTAAATCAGTGACTAGCTCTAAACACCCAAAATTAGTGACTAGCTCTAAACACCCAAAATTATTGACTAGCTCTAAACATCCTAATAAAAATAATAAAATAAATAATAGGCCATATTTATATAGCGCCATATCGCCACAGTCTCATGGCACTTTACATTTTACTGACATATCCCGTCAGTGAATTTTTTGGACTGCTATTTCAGCGCAAATGGCAGCCACGCAGTTTACAATGTTGGGTGTGTGGTTAGTGCAATAGCTAGGCTGCTGTACCGGGTGACATCCCCTTCTCTTTTTCGATTAGTACAACAGGTTCTTTCACGTCCCCTTCAAATACTCATTAGAAGTAGAAGAAGACAAGGCCAACGGCTTATAAACATCCCTGCCCTAGGACTCTAGACCATGCTCTACCAACTGAGCTAACCAGTGAGCTAGCGACTAGCTCTAAACACCCTAAATTAATGAGCAATTGGGTTTACTGAGGTTAGGGTTTTTTTAATGTTGGGTTAGGGTTTGGATTAGTTCATTGGGAGAAGCATTTTTCTGTGTTGTTTAGTGATCTAGCCCTAAAAACGCTAAATTATTGGCCCTAAAATATTTACGTAAGCAAGTGACAACTTTTTGTTTTAACTTTTCTGGTTTAACCCTTTCCCTACTGGACATGTTTGGCTCAGTTGGTGAAATCCTGAGTGCTAACTCAACCCTCCCCCCTCAGTTCAAGTTTGGCTAGCCCGGGTCAGTTAAATACTGCTGACTTTTTAAGCCGAGGGCTCAAACTTTTCCCACAATACCATTTGGGAGAATTCTGTTCACTCGTTGACGGTAGGTATGGCTGCTTCGGTAGGGTTTCTAATGAAATGAGCTCTAATTTTGGATAAATATGCCACTGTCGGAGAGCTTGAAGACATCATTAAGTCTGAAGATGGCTGAAAAGTACTTGGTTTGCTTCTAGTAGGCTTTGTGAGGGGATTTCACAGGGTTTTTCCGTTGTGTTTGTGCTTTGAGACACAGGAAAACATTCTTCAATGAAATCCTTGGAATCCTGCAGTTGGCAGTCTTTTACCCCTGCTCAACCTATTAGGATGTGTTTTTGTCACTTTAAAGCAACGGCTTGAGTCCAAATCACCGCTCTTGGTTGTAGGGGTAAAAGACTTATAAAAAAATAACCTACCGGAGTCCCAGAGGGGGGAGCCCCTTGTGGAATTTTTGTCCATTACCCAGCATGCAGTTGGAGGTGGGAGCAGGGAAATGTGGTCAAGTGAAACGCAGTGTAAACATCGGCGTGGAACAGAGTCGTTTGGTGTGTTTTATGCAAACAAACCTGCTGGTTGGAAAGATTAAACAAGGTACTGTAACGACTGAGTGGTGATTTTGTATTTGCTTTTGATTTCAAGTGCGAATGGGAAGGTTTTTTTGAGCCGATTTTCAGCTCCTCAAAATTCGAAAAAATCGAAGAAACGAACAACAATGTCCAAAACAAATGCGTTTTTCTCCAAAGTGGGAGAGTCAAGCGATCCCTGTTATAGCTCTGACTTTGAAGTCATTAATTCCTTGAAATAATATCACAACATCGTATTTCCAGCATGTCTAGGTTTGATGCAATAATTTTCTCCAGGTACATGCTTCATATTGGGCGGTTTCGGGCGGCACAGGAGGGAAAGGGTTAATAGGATTTTGAAGGGTTCAGGGTTAAGGTTTTGTTATGATCTGGTAAATAGATTTAATGAATAGCAAGCTTTTAAAAATTGCAAAAATAAGAGATGTTTTCCAATGATCCAAACATCTCTTATTTTTGCGATTTTTGAAAGTTCACTACATGGTAAATATTCACTGAAACATCCCCAAACTTGGTAAACTTGCTATAATTTCGATATGCTCTTTCTTGTGATAGCGTTCATTTCTTAATTAGATTAACTTCACAAACTCAACCTCAGTCCTTTTTTCAATTTGGTAATAGCCAATTGAAATACATGTAACACATTAATGATGTATTTATATACAATCATTGTGGGCACACGTACATGCAGTCCTCCATACACAAAAAGATGGTGGCCATACATGTATGTACATTTGACTGCAATTCATTGCAAACCTAACACTGTCCAAACAAGTTACACATACATGTACACATACAGTGTAGAAATCATACAGTCTCAACATGTTTTAAACACAACAGGGAAGTTTTGATCTAGGGGGACATTTATGGCCCGGCCGTCAAATTTTAAGGAACAAAATTATTATTGCCGTGCAAGTGCGATAATGTCGCAATTTCGTGCTCTGGCTCAAACCCTGTTGTCTGCACAGCTTACAGTGTGACCACACCAAAAAATGCAAGGCATATTTTAAAACAAATTAGCCAATTACATTCAAGTAAATATTCGAACAATGAAATGATCACTAAATGTAAAATTGTGTGGCAGGTTGTTGAAATGTTTTACATAATATTCTATTGTTCTTGAATGCTTCCATGTGACTTGTGTTGATTGGTGTGGTCACGCATTGAGTGTTACTGGTTGAATTGGTTATTTCTTGATACTGCGAGCTTGAAAAAGTAAAGAACTTTATACAAATTCATACACATCACTTTTTCCATCGCACCAATCACACACTTTTCCATTCTGCAAATCACGCCCGGGTTAGTAGAAATTTGATATCAAAAGATTGCAGTGTTTTACATTTACACACTTGTGCATGATGCTACATTGCTTCATTCCCATTTTTCTGAGCAGCACTGAGACATGATATTTGGGCCACAGAAGGCCAAATTGTTTTCTGAGGTTACAAAGCTGCTCAAACCCTGAGACAACATAATTTTACTTGCTTGGTTTTGATATTTCAAACCTCTCTACCACAATTTAATAAGGGATTAAAGGTTTTTCCTGTGCAAAGAATTGTAGGTTAAAATACATGCCACCATATTTTTCTGCACTGCATGTGTATAGAAATTAACGTTACCTGTAGAAGGGGTAGCATGCGACCAAGTCTCACTTGAGCCTCGCCTTCTTCTAGCTCTCTTTCTGAACCTACATGTAGAACAAATGAAATGGATACATACAATGTAGATGCACATTTGTACAAATGTAACATTTTAGAGCTATGGAGAAACTTGACATGCCTTTGCAAAATAAGTACATTGTACCGTAAACACGTATAAGCTGCACCTTTTTACCCAAAATCTTCATTCAAAATTGGGGCTGCAGCAGACGAGAACATCTAAATTTAAAGGTTCCATAAATTAACACTATTAAAGAAAATACTACACTATACTAGTATATACTACACGAAACACAACAATAGTAAGAACCGACTGTTAATTGCTTTCATTGCTACTTTGTTGGCTCCAAAAAGAGCAGTTTTTGTTGGTGAATATTTGTTTCACCACAAGCGAGAAAATACCACGATGCTGAATGGCCCACTACAAATATTTCTTTCTGTTTAGCACTTTAAGTGGTAAATTTGTTGCAATGATTTTCCACCTCTCTTTGGGCAACTAGTTTTTATCCAATAGATGTCTCCCAGTTATCCGTTTAGACATGATGACAGTTGATGAAAAAGCAAACTACTCTGTTGCTTCTCATTCGGTGAAGAACTTCTAGTGTCCAGTTTTTTCTCTTCCATTCAAGTACCTGGTTACTTATAAGCTACTGATGAATAAAGTACGAAAAAATTGACTCAAATGAGCAGATCCTGGCAAATAAATACTATGGAAAGATAGATCTTGTATCTAAGGAGGTAGAAATAAAGTTTATACTATCTCAGAGCTGAAATTCCAGGTAAGACTTTCAGGAGTTTTGTCCAATTTGAAAGTTCAAGTTACGTTCAATGAAAGTCAAATTTGATCTCTTCCAAGTCAGGGTGTGGCTTATCCGTTTATGGTACATGTATATCCTGAGTTAAATTTTGGTAAAAGATCAGCCAATGTTAAATAAACAGTACGTTACTAAGGTTATACTCTAATAGCTTGGAGTGTTGTTTGATGTGATACACATGTATATGAAGCTTTCTATTAATTACATGTATGTAGTGCTTACATAATTATATCATTACTGTAATATGACAACACTTAATTACCATGTACAGTATATGACATCTTATTACAAATTATATAACCTCATCATAATACAATAATTATTTCAATAGGAATGGACTGCTTGCCTGCTTCTTCATATAACAACAATGGAGTGTAGAATTTGGTAACAGCCTGTCAATCCAAAAGAATACTAGTTAATTAATAGTTGAACACTATGTACCATTAGCTCACCTGTGGTACTACCATCTTAAACTTCACCTATATTTGTATGGTACTTAACCACCTTAATCCTCACCTATATTTGTATGGTACTACCATCTTAAACCTCACCTATGGTACTACCATCTTAAACCTCAACTATATAAATTTTGTTATGGTACTACCACCTTAAACCTTACCTATGGTACTACCATCTTAAACCTCACCTATATTTGTTATTAATAATAATGGTACTACCACCTTAAACCTTACCTACATTAATTATTTGTACATTTGTATGGTACTACCATCTTAAACCTCACCTATATTTGTTATGGTACCACCACCTTAAACCTTACCTACATTAATTATTTGTACATTTGTATGGTACTACCATCTTAAACCTCACCTATGTTTGTTATGGTACTACCACCTTAAACCTTACCTACATTAATTATTTGTACATTTGTATGGTACTACCATCTTAAACATCACCTATATTTGTTATGGTACTACCACTTTAAACCTTACCTACATTAATTATTTGTACATTTGTATGGTACTACCATCTTTAACCTCACCTATATTTGTTATGGTACTACCACCTTAAACCTTACCTACATTAATTATTTGTACATTTGTATGGTACTACCACCTTAAACCTTACCTATGGTACTACCATGATCTTAAAGGCAATCCAGACTGTTGGAACAAATTCCTGTTAAATTGTCAGCAATATAGTCTAATAAAATTCAAAATGTGTTGAACAAACTGGAAAAAAATAATGTTAGTTAATTACGAAAAACATGAATAGAAGTATGAGCCATTTTGGCCTTTGAATTTCAGTCACCACAACCTTGGATCTTATATTTCGATCATGGTTCCCTATTGTTACATGACAAGAGCTATATATGTATAACTGTTTTCTGATAATAGGGGTAACTATAAAATGTCATAATCCAAGATGGCAGCATGCCCATAAAGGCCCAAATGGATAATACTTCTATCAACTTATTTTTTCCATTTTTTTTCTTTCATTTTTTTTATTTAGACTTTACTGCCAACAATTTAACAGCAATTTGTTCTAACAGATGTGTTGTTTATTACACTTACTGGGAATAAAAAGCAACAATTTATGCCTATTATATTTTAATACCTCATGCTTGAGTTCTTCCATCTCACCACACAGTGCAGCAAACACTGTGATAACTTTATTGAAGACCTGTAAGGTCATAATTGAAAAAAAGAAGTAGCTGTTATTGTAAAAAGCAAAAAGAAGCATGGAAAAGTGCTTTACATTTATTAGATATTTTAATGGTATAACAATGTTTCCTATTTATTGCAGGATTACACAGTTACTGTAGTGTAATTTCAATCATGTTAGCTTGCTTTTCCAAGATTTTCCCTTCACACTTTCGGGTAAACAAGCCGGCCATTTTTCAAGACAAGATCAAAAATGCTTTGACATGCTTTCCAAATATAGCAAGAGCTACCATATATGGGTTTGTAATACTTACATGTAGATATTACAAATTACGCTGAAATACTACTGCTCTCAACCAATCAAATGAAAGAAATTTCTTAGCTTGTATTATAAATAATTGTATTGTAAGTTTTATTCTAATTAAGCATTAATCAAGGAGGGAGATATCACCAAAATATAGTGCTGACTGCCTGTCTACATTCATGCTGATATGAATCTTGTTGAAGTCAATTCTTGTTTGCAATATTAAAAAATAGGTCCGCAATGCGAACATTGGCAACCATTATTATAATTTCTTGAGAATATTAATTTTGGTGAACCTCCCCTTCTTTAATTTTATTATTATAGGGTACCCTTCCTGTTGTATAATTTAATTATTATAGCCACACCCCATTGAGTTTGAAATTACTATGGTCTACCCCTCTTGTTCTATTTTTGATTCAATATAGCCTACCTGTCCACTTCTATTATTTAATTTCTATTGGCCACTTTCCCCTTCTATTTTTGATTCACTAGCCCACCCTCTAACTTCTATTATTTAATTACTATAGGCCACCCCTCCTCTTCTAATTTTTAATCACTATTAGTCTACCCCTCGCCTTATTTTATTTAATTACTATAGGTACCCCTGCTGTTCTATTATTTAATTACTATACGCCGCACCCCATTGATTTTTCAATTACTATGGTCTACCCCTCCCATTCTATTTTTGATTCAATATAGGTTGTTTTTCTTCTCTTGGAACCATTTTAGGGTCCTAAAAACACCCTGAAGTGGTTCCAAGAGAAGAAAACCCACAAAGAAAACAACATGGAAGCGAAAAGGTAAGTCTATTATTTTATACATTGTATGGCAATTTGAAAGGATTTATAAAACTCTATACATATCTTCTATTTTCACAAACCCATAGATTGGGCTGCCTGTGATTCATTTCAGTTCAATTTGAGTTCCACTTTGAGAAGAATTCATTGAATGACTGCATGATTTACATGTACATTATGTAGCTTCACTTGTATGTAAAACAATACAGTGTAACAACATAGTACTCAAAAACTTGCCCTTAAAACATTCACAATACTCTCTAGGTCCTAAATACATCAAATGCATTCCAATAACAGCCCTATAGTGCTAAGACTATTTCCCATATTGATTCTGTTTGGACACCTTCTTGGTTCAGCAATAGCATGTCTCGTTCATAGTGATAGAGTTTGACAGCAATTTTGTATATATTCCCTTATATTCCTTTATGTTTCTTTGTATTTCTTTATTAGCTTTTCAAGTTTACTTTTACACCTGGCAACACGACAGTGTAACTGTCAGCCTGACTGGAGACACAAGACTTTGGCAAGCTTTGCATCTCTTAATCATAGATATTCTTAAAGGCTGTGTATGCAAATGTAAGTTTGACAAGAGCAAAAACTCGAAAGCAAAGCTGGACGAAATTCTCACCGATTTATTTTTCTTCCGCAATTGTCAAAACACATCCACTCCCCCAATCTGTCACATCAAAGGAAGGGAGCGAAGGCCACATGGTCAAGTCATATCCCATGATTTAGTTACTCTGACTCTCACTCTGAGTTTCTAAAGAGCCCAAAAACAATCATGGGGGCTGATCAAAGCCAGGACCTGGCTAATCCACAGATCAATTTGGAATTTAGCGTGTTGGTTTTTGCGGAGGGAGGAAAAACTGGAGACCCTGGAGAAAAACCCTTGGTGCAAGGGCGAGATACCAACAAACTCAACTCACATATGGCGATGTGTCCGGGAATCGAGCCTGGGCCACAGAGGTGAGAGGCGAAACGCTTAACAACTGCACCACCCCAGCTCCCCAATTACATTTTTAGCACACCGGTGGGGTCCCTCAGGCTTTTAGTTAAACACACCAAAACCTTTTACCTGCAATAAAACTAATGTTCTGTTGTTGAATACATTTAACAAAAGAATAATTAAATAGCCAAAGATCTTTATTATACAGCTTTCCTCACCTGATTCAACACTAACCCCCTGAGTTAAATTGTGCACTTATCGGTTGATGCTGAGACAAACATAGGTCCCAACTTCAGTACTACATAAGGCTACATTGCACATGTGCAATGGTCGCCTAAAAAACCTCTGCACACATGCAGCCCTGGACAAAATGTTTTCACACATTCTAAAAACATCATAATTTTATAGGTGATCACACTAAGAACTTTTTATTGGCAAAAGGAACTATTCTACGGACTCCCTTCCTCCTATCAATGTTGTTTGTATTCCTGCAACAAATTTTTAAAAAAGTGGGCCAAATCAACAGTGGCTATTTTAAAAACTCATTTTACAAACCTTGTTATCTGTTTTGACAAGCTCCAGTAGTTTGGTTTGCTCGTAAGGAAGGACCTTTAGAGTTTACATGTAGGACACAAACATAAAACACTTAGTCAGAAAAAAATCAGTAAACTATAGCTAGCCAATAAAATTCCTTGCAAGCAACAGGAAAATTTCAAATCAGTAATTTTCCTCATACATTCATATTATGTAGGACAACCTCAACAGACTTAGAACCCCTCGATGGAGGTCTCCATGCATGGCCTATGATGTATATCCAAGATGTGAAAGTCTGACCAATAATTGCAGTTCAATCATAAAAGCAGTACCTTCTGCTCAGTTATTTTAAGACCCCAAGTGTTGGTCTGGCCAGGGTTTTAACCCATAACCTCCTTCACAACGGACCAGCGCTTAACCACTGAGCTAACTGAGAGGCAGTTACAGTCCCTGACAAAAGTTTTTCAACCGTATGCGGCACCGTACGTGATTCAGTAAAACGAATATTCGGTTACCACATGTGCTAATTTCTGTTCGGTAAACTCCATACCTTTTACCACCTTATACCTTTTACCATATGTTGTTGAGCCACAGTTAATGGCTTTTACCGTATGTTGTTGAGGCAACGTATGGCTTTTACCGTATGTTGTTGAGGCAACGTATGGCTTTTGCCATATGTGCATGCATGTAGTTGAGTCACACCGTATGGCTTTTGCTGTACACAAAATTAAGGCACTAATATTTTCTCTTTGTGACTTAATTGCAATACAGTACATACAGTGTAACCCACAATCTTATCATCCACTCTGCAGTGCCTCACTCTTTTATTTCAACTTGAGAAACGCGAGCCACAAAGTGGCGACGGCACTTCGGATCACTGCGGCCTTCGTAATTCATCTTATATTCGATTTACATGTAATTAAGTATGGTATAAGTTTCATCCAATCCATGTTTATAAAGCCCAGGGATTTATTCTGTAGGCAGCGCTATCCACTCTTATAATCAATCCAAGAAATTTAAATCAAACCACAAAGCGGTGTCAGCAACTTCATCTACAAAGTTTTCAGGGTCTCTTTGAAGAAAGCTGCAATAAAACTAGAGCATTTCCCATGGGATTCACGCAGTGCGTTTCGACCCGCCGTTTGAGTTCTGAATGAAGAGAAAATAAAACTTCTAAAGTGTTAGGTTTATTGACGAGTGCGTTTCGACCCGCCGTTCGAGTTCTGAATGAAACGAAAATAAAACATTCTAAAGTGTTAGTTTTATTGAAGAGTGCATTTTGACCCGCTGTTTAAGTTCTCAATGAAGCGATATACATGTAAAACATTCTAAAGTGTGACACCATTTCGACCCGCCATTTCAGTTCCGAATGAAGCAAAAACAAAACTTCTAAAGTGTTAGTTTTATTGACGAGTGCATTTCGACCTGCCGTTCTGACTGAAACGAAAATAAAACATTCTAAAGTGTTAGTGTTATTGACGAGTGCATTTCGACCCACCATTTCAGTTCCGAATGAAGCGAAAACAAAACATTCTAAAGTGTGACAGTGTTTCGACCCGTCATTTGAGTTTTGAATAAAGCAAAAATAAAACATTCTAAACTGTTAGTTTTATTGACGAGTGCGTTTCGACATGCTGTTCGAGTTCTTAATGAAGCGAAAATAAAACATTCTAAAGTATTAGTTTTATTGACAAGTGCGTTTCGACCCGCCATCGAAAGAACAGATGAAATGATAAATAATACTGCAAAAGTTGATTTGAAGTTGACACTGAGTGTTTGCACGATACTTAATTTGCGTGAATTGAACTTGAAGTTTTATTAACCGCTAACTCGAACAATTAGCGGCAAATATTCAGATTACGATACGGAACTAATAGGTGATCGAGAGACCAAATGGCATTCACTATACTGTATGTACATGTAGGGGAGACCAAAATAATGTGTTATATAAAGTAATTGAGGCATTTAATTTTCACTATACGACATGTAGTTGAAGTGCCTAATGCATTTTGCCGTACAGTATAATTGAGGCACTGTATGGCTTTTAGCGTTAGTAGTCGATCCACCACGTGGCTTTTACCGAATGTACAGTAGTTGAGCCACCACATGGCTTTTGCCGTATGTAGTTGAGCCACCACATGGCTTTTGCCGTATGTAGTTTAGGCACTGCATGTACTTTACCGTATGGTGATTCACCGGATGGCTTTTACCGTAAGTGGTGGAATACATTTTACTGTATGCGGTAAACACATGTGGCACATGCTAACGTATGTGGTTCGTATGGTGTGAAAAACTTTTGTCAGGGACTGTAGTATGCTGGCTACTGATCAAGTTTGAAATTCTCATTTATTCTCATTGCTTTCAATCTAAGGGAGAATTTGGAACCTAAATCACGTCATGAGCCACGAGTAACATTTGAACTCAAAGGACCAAGACATTGATGTACCAGTATGTGTACATTGTACATTACCAGACCATCCATCTCCAATACTACATCTGTGATGCACCATTTTTACAGACCAGGTTATTTTTAGAACGTGTTTTCAGTGAGTTTGGTTCCACTTGCCAATCACAAGCATTTGCATAATTAAATTCAAATGATTAATGATGTTGCAGCCATGTTGGTTGACCAAACAAGAGAAGCTAATGAGGCATCTTTTGTTGACAACATTCCATGATGGAAGTGAACAATGAGATGGGAAATCTAAAAATAACCTGGTCCACTGTCCTGGTCTGTAAAAATGCTGCATCGTGAATATATGACAGATGGACGCTCTCAGGGTAATAATGGGCTCCTGACATCATCATGTAGTACTGCTTCATCAATAAGTTATTTAACAAACCTGCAAGCTGATTGGGTCGAGAGTAAAGTCCCAGGAGTCACCCAAGGAGTCGTCCAAGGCATCTTCAATGGCTTTCAACTGTGATGCATACTCCTCCAAAAACTTTCCATACTTCCTTAACTGGGTCTCACTCACAATTTCTATTAAGGAAGTAAGAGATTTCAGAAGACTGGCAGAAGAAAGCCTTCTGAAATAATTTCACAACTTGCACCTGAAAACGTACCTTTTTCAAGGAGTATAAACAATGCTCAAAGGGCAGAGCCCAATACCCTTCTCCCCCCTCACCAGTTAAATTGCATAATTGCGAACAACACACATATAATTTCAAACTGTTAAATTAAACTAAATCAAGGACAATCTCCATTCCTATTTATTATTCAAAGCAAACGAGCACCTTGTTGTTATCCGGCTGTAGTCGTAAATATTATGTATTACAGTGTTGTACAGGAAATGATATTAACTATTAAAAGGATCACTTAGGCCCAGTTCAAACGTCGAACTTCTCATGTGCCGAATCTAATACCTATTTGGGTCGACTCAAATAATTAAATGCGACGTTTGATTCAAACGTCGAATTTAATGGAGTCGAATCTAATTGCTAACTTGGTGAATGTTTACATGAAATCGGTGATTGGCGACCAAAGTCACTCATGTCTCATGATATGACGGACAAAGAGCATTCTGTGAATCAGAGGATCCTTTTATTTTCAAAGACAACGACTAATGATACCATTGCCAATAACTTTTCGTCACGTTTTCTCTTCGAGGGATCCAGTTTCCCAGGAGTGATTTGTTTCTGCACGAACATGAGAATTCGTGTCGTTTTGTCGCCAGCATAAGGTTTGCAGTAATGTCTTCATCGATTTTGATTACTGAACACTTCATACAGAAGTACTGGAGGCATCCTAAAAAGAAGTGTACTTGCATTTTCACTTGCGTCAGGATCCAGCGGTACTTTCCCCGTGCTGTTTTCCTGCCATCCGTGTCTGAGTTAACGTCTGCGCATGACATTTAGCCCGAAAGTGTAGAATTGTGGGTATTACATAATTTATGCATTAGATTCGGCACATGAGAAGTTCGGCGTTTGAATCAGCGTCGAACTTGTGTCGTTTTATTCGATTGGCCCAGTCGCGTAAAACGACGAGTCGAATCTAATACAAATCTGTCGAACTTAATTGATTCATACGTCGAACTTTTCATGTACTTAATACAAACATTAGATTCGGCACATGAGAAGTTCGACGTTTGAACTGGGCCTTAATTATCGCGGTTATCCATGAGCTAGAGCTGCCTCTATCCATCCGAGCTTTTGATTATTTATGAGCCTTTTCAACGCAGATAAAATACACTTGTGCCCATAAACATATACAACTACCCTAGCATCAAATTCACATTTTCCTGAAAAAACTCCAATAGCGGACAGACTTACTCAGTGAGCCGTCATCAAATGCATCAAGCTGCCATCCCGCGTCATCCATCTTGGTTCCTTCCTTCCCCGTCACGTGAGTTTAATAATATGCCTGGGTTGCCTGTGGTAGGGACCTAGTTCCCTAGCGGCCAAAGTATAGGGACGCCTGCCGAGTAATGACCTTTTGGCCAAACGTGACGAGTCTTTTGTCTTTTTTGATCTGAGTCAATTAATTATGAAAGAATCAAATCATAGAGTGTTTGCTGTTTGGTAACAATGGAAAGATAAATCACATATATATATTTCTCTAATGAGAACATTATATCTCTTCATCGACGTGGCGTTCGGACATTTTGGATTTTTATCGTCATGCATCCCGGACTACTAACGTTGGGACTCACGGCAAATTTGTGTGCATCAATTTGTATCGTATTTCTCAACAAATGGATCTATGTTCACTATGGATTCCCTAATGTGACTTTAACTTGTATCCATTTTGTTGTTACATTTCTCGGTCTTCAACTGTGTGCTTTCCTTGAGGTTTTTAAACCCAAGAAACTTCCAGTGATAAAGATGATTCCTCTGTCACTAACATTCTGTGGATTTGTAGTGTTCACAAATCTGAGTCTACAGAATAACACTGTTGGTACCTATCAACTGGCTAAAGCTCTGACTACTCCTGTTATTATAGGGATACACACTGTCTTCTATCACAGACGATACTCAACCAAGATAAAGTTTACCATAGTAAGTGACCTTCTTTATGTGCCGATCAAATCAAAACTTCAACATCCCCCTCCCCCAGGCAGCCCTCCGGGCATTTGAACTTTTGTAGTTTGGGTTATTCAAATTCCCCTCCCCTGAGCCAAAAAAAACGTTCGAATGCCCCATCCCATGGTCATATTAGGTTCTCAAATGCCCCTACCCCCAGGACATAGTATTTAAGATGTGACACTGCATTTTGTTTTTAACCAACAATTTAAATAAAAATAATTTGTAAGCAATTTACATTTATATTTTAATACCTTCAAATACAGCGCAAATCTTCTGGAGTCCCTATTTTTGGAGCCAGTCACTTACAAAAGCAGAGACAACTTGTTGAAATCCCTGCCCCCACCCCACCCCTCCCATCTGGTGTCAAATTCCCCACCCCCAGGACATGCAGCCACCAATGTCAAATTCCCTACTCCCTGGGCACGGCAATGAGTCAAATGCTTGGGGTATGCCTGGGTTGGGGGGGATGTTGATGTTTCGATTTGAATGGTTGATATTACTTGAGTTTAGACTTTAGAAAATCTAGAAGAGAAGTAAAATGAGCAATGCACACAGGAGTGTTGTACAAACATTCATGTAACCCAGAGGTTTCAATAGAAGCCAGAGGGAGCTAGTTGGAAATGCTGCATGGCTGTGGTTCATGTAAGCCCCCAAAATATGTTGATATCTCCACCCCTTATCTTACGTACACCTTCCAAACCCTTCCTCAATAAATAGTGCAAGCCCTGATAACCCAGTATGTTTTGACCTGACGGGTACCAGGGGTTTTGTTGAGAGGAAAAGCAATAACAATCCCTGTGTTTTTCTTTTCTGCAGATTCCAATAACCTTAGGAGTGTTTTTAAACTCATACTATGATGTCAGGTTTAATATGCGTGGTACATTGTATGCAATTCTTGGGGTTTTAGTAACTTCACTTTATCAAGTGGTACGTATGTTGCAGTGATACATGTATTATTGATTGTATGTGATTATGTATAAACATGCTTTTTAAAAGCAAACATTATTAGATGAATACCAAATAAAATATCCAAAGATGATGACAATAATTTTTAGTGGATCATTCACATAAGTGTAAGACAATAATTTTATTAACTTTTCAGTTATATCAATGTATTTAATTTCTTGTTTTTTTGTCCTAGTGGGTTGGATCCAAGCAACAAGAATTCCAAGTGAATTCCATGCAGCTGCTGTACTACCAGGTGGGATAAACCTACATATCATCACCAAACCCATTTATTAATAAATAAATAAATAAATAAATAAATTTGGATTTTTCTATTTAAATTAATTTTTCAAATACCGATACTGTTGTGGTGTTATTAACTGAAGGCACCTCTGTCTGCATGTCTTCTTGGAAGTGTGGTTCCCATGTTTGAACCAATCACAGGTCATGGAGGGCTGCTATCATATTGGTCATCTGGAGCTATTGTAAGTATTAAGCATTATATATAAAACAGAGTGACATATACATATATATTGTCTATTCAGTATTGCTTCAGACTAGACATTGTGAAATGTAGATATACATGTCTGAAAACATTAAATATTGTAAAACAATAGAGCAGTTCTCAATTGAATGTTGTAAAACCAAAACCAAAGTAATCACAGAACCAATCATGAGAGCAAGTAAAAATGCAATGAGCCAATCATGAGTGCAAGTAAAATGCAATGAGCCAATCATGAGCAAGTAAAAATGCAATGAGCCAATCATGAGAGCAAGTAAAATGCAATGAGCCAATCATGAGTGCAAGTAAAATGCAATGCAATGAGCCAATCATGAGAGCAAGTAAAAATGCAATGAACCAATCATGAGTGCAAGTAAAATGCAATGCAATGAGCCAATCATGAGTGCAAGTAAAATGCAATGCAATGAGCCAATCATGAGTGCAAGTAAAAATGCAATGAGCCAATCACTGGAGCAAGTAAAAATGCAATGAGCCAATCATGAGTGCAAATAAAATGCAATGCAATGAGCCAATCATGAGTGCAAGTAAAATGCAATATATGAGCCAATCATGAGTGCAAGTAAAATGCAATATATGAGCCAATCATGAGTGCAAGTAAAATGCAATATATGAGCCAATCATGAGTGCAAGTAAAATGCAATATATGAGCCAATCATGAGTGCAAGTAAAAATGCAATGAGCCAATCACTGGAGCAAGTAAAAATGCAATGAGCCAATCATGAGTGCAAGTAAAATGCAATGCAATGAGCCAATCATGAGTGCAAGTAAAATGCAATATATGAGCCAATCATGAGTGCAAGTAAAATGCAATATATGAGCCAATCATGAGTGCAAGTAAAATGCAATATATGAGCCAATCATGAGTGCAAGTAAAATGCAATATATGAGCCAATCATGAGTGCAAGTAAAACGCAATATATGAGCCAATCATGAGTGCAAGTAAAATGCAATATATGAGCCAATCATGAGAGCAAGTAAAAATGCAATGAGCCAATCACTGGAGCAAGTAAAAATGCAATGAGCCAATCATGAGTGCAAGTAAAATGCAATGCAATGAGCCAATCATGAGTGCAAGTAAAATGCAATATATGAGCCAATCATGAGTGCAAGTAAAATGCAATATATGAGCCAATCATGAGTGCAAGTAAAATGCAATATATGAGCCAATCATGAGTGCAAGTAAAATGCAATATATGAGCCAATCATGAGTGCAAGTAAAATGCAATATGAGCCAATCATGGGAGCAAGTAAAAATGCAATGAGCCATTTTATCACAAACTGCAGTAATTCACAGTTGGTTTTACTTCAACCAATCATGAGGCAAGGTATTTAAATGGAATTGTGGATAATTATGTCTATAATATAACCAATCAAATTCGAAAGCAATCACCTACATGTAATTACATGTACTTTTCAACACTCAATTGGTCACTCTACGTTGAATTATCTAGACTTTGTGTCATATTACGTGATCAGATTATTGTGTAGTGTGAGAAGTAAAAACCTAACAAAATGTACCTGCAGTGTATATCTTTGTCTAAAATTATATCAATTAACATTATTTTGCTTTTCTTCAGCTTGCAGTGTTAGCATCAGGATTGGTAGCATTTAGTGTCAACTTATCCATTTACTGGATCATTGGTAACACCTCACCTGTCACGTATCCTTTTTATGAAAACAAGTTGCATCACCAAATAAAGAAATGTAAGTACTCAAAACTACATGTGCACTTGTGGTAAATCTGGAGACACACTTACATGACTTGTACCAGTTTCAGCATCATGCGCAGTTGTGAAAAGACATTATTTATTTGGCAGACAGGTACATGTTTGTTAAACAATAGGTGGCTTTCACTGAATCCCCAGAGATCAAATGACAAAGGGCATGGCAGCCAATTGTTGGTGCCCCAACAAAAGAAGCTAACGAGGAATCTATTGTTTAAGGGCACCAACATGGTGGCTATGATGTCAAGTGAAAACCAGCAATAGGTCAGGGTCCGAAATTGTGCCTTATTTGGCACCAATACGACTAAATTTTGAGTGTTGGCAAACAAAATTTCAGAGTTAGTCACCAGCTGGCGACTTACCTAAAGTCTGCACAATGTTTCACAATGTCCCGAAGTCACACGATGTTCTAAGTAAATTTAGCCAATAAAACATGCCAGCAAATGTTCTTTGTTGCGTGTTGCTTGAAACTTGAAATGTGGCGACCACAATTGGTATTTTGGCGACTAAAAAAATTTGGCTAGTTGCCAGTTGCAATTGTCGCCTATGTGAAAAAGTTAATTTCGGACCCTGTAGGTGGATGCCAGTTGAAAGAAAATACATAAACATGATCTTGAAAGTGGCTTTATTAGCCTTTGAGCTTATATAGTAGTAGATTTTGTCAATATTTTTTTGCTATTGATGAGGAAACACAGTATTAGGCACTGGTGTACAATACATTACATTTATTATATTACCTTATTTCACATTTTTCTGGCTTAATCTCTATAGTTTTAGAATAGCCATAATGCTGAGAGCATAAGTTACTTTGTTTTTACTATAAAAGATAATAATTATAATTTATTCATTTATTTGCGCAAATATCAATATAGTATTTTCAAATGTGCATTAAGTGTCATAAAGTGTTATTGAAGGCTATGACAATTTTAGGCAAATCTATACATTTTAAAGTATTTATCCTTAAGTGTTTGTGACAGATATAACATGGTTGGTCACCTCAAGTTCTGCATAACTCTTCTGGGTGGATACTTTATTTTTCATGACCCACTGAAGCTCAACCAGATGATGGGTGTCACTATCACCTTATCTGGCATCATGATATACACACACTTTAAACTAGAGGAACAAAACAAACAGCAACTACCAACCATGGTCAAACCAGTTAAAATGTAAATGACATGTCCGACTAAAAGCATCCAAAAGACAAAAGTATTTTTGTATATACAATTGAAGTGGTCAGTGTAAGAAAAGTGTAAGTGACTTTGATCAAGTTCTGAATTCTCCCTTAGAAAACATGAAGGAGAATTTAGAATATGATCAGTAGTCACTTACTTGTGCGTGCCACTTCAATTGTTTTATTTCAATGCTGTATGAGTAAATTACCTTTATTAATATATGTGACCATCGGTCTACAAGAGAAAATATATTTTATTCATTCAGTAATGGTACTGACATACTTATTATTGCCTGGTTGTAGTTCTGGGTGAATAATATTTCTGGCAAGTTAGATTTTGGGTTGCCTGTAGTGGAAAAGCGGTCCATTGCGCTCCACAGATTAACTTGCCCTCAAACACCCAGGGAGCCACTAGTAGGGAAGCATAATTATATCCTCACTGCATACCATTAATATATATATACAGGCAAGCCTATGAGCGCAGCTCCCAATAATCAAATACGAAAAGATACACGCGTATTTAGCAAATTTCCTCTGGTTTTCCGTGGTGTGGACTCTTATTTACCACGATTTACGTCATCACATGGTCAAAATTTGTTGTGGACCACGGAAAACCAGAGGAAATTTGTTTTTTACAACAATATTAGAAAACGTACAAGGAAGTTTCGTTACAAAGCGTGACATCATCATCATCATCATCTTTATTCACACACTATACATACTTAATTTTACAATAATACAATCTATACAAACTTACATTATGAATTAAATTTTCAATCTGGAAGAAATTTGTGCGTCCTAGGGGCTAAATTAACCGATTGGTTTTCTTAGTTAGTCCCTAGGTTAATATTATGTTAATATGATCAGTTTTCTAACTTATATTATATTATATTATATTATATTATATTATATTATATTATATTATATTATATTATATTATATTATATTATATTATATTATATTATATTATATTATATTATATTATATTATATTATATTATATTATATTATATTATATTATATTATATTATATTATATTATAAAAATAATTATTGTAATGAGAATAAATGAAATTAATTATTTGAAAATATAATATTAATTAATCTGAAATTGGATATCCAACAAATAATCTTTAAGTTTTTTTGAGAAAGAAAAGGTACTCGAAGACTTTATTGTTTCCGGAAGTTTCTTCCACATGTCAATTGCAATGAAAGAGATTGTTTGTTTGCCAATATTAGTTCTCACTTTTGGTTTATAGAAGTTTTGCTTTGTAGCATATCTGGTATTGTGAGAATGGATATCACTTGCATAGCAAAACCAGCTCTCAAACAAACTTGGGAGCTGTTTTCTATGCCATAAGTGAGCAATTTTAAGTATGTGCAACCGAAATACATTATCAACTGTTAAAATATCTAATATATTCAACAAGGGTAGTGCACTTTCTGTATGCTTACCATATGACTTAGCGAAAAATATTAATCTAACCACTTTATTTTGTTTAAATTGTATCTTTTTAATATGCATTTTATATGCACTGCCCCATGCAGAGATTGCATACGTTATATAAGGGTATATAAGAGTATAATACAATTGCTTTAATTGCCGAAGAGATAAATAGTGCCTTAATTTTGAAATTGCTCCAGTATTTCTTGCAATACGTGAGCATATATATGATATATGCTGTTTCCATGAGAGAGTATCATCAATAAACACACCTAAGTATTTGATGTATGTCTTCCTTTCAATCGAATGTGTAATATCATCTTTGCCTTTTAAATTTAACGTTATGTTGATATCTCTTCTCTTGGCTGATTTAATTATCATGTAATTTGTTTTCTTGAAATTTATTGATAATTTATTGACAGCTTTGAAAGAGCCAGCGTTGTCTATAACTTTCTCGCGTCAGCACCGTTGTCTGGACTCTCATTTACCACCGTACTTCAACCAATCAGATCGCGAGATTACCGGCAGTTGTGGTAAAAATATGTAATGGAAATTAATTTACCAAAATAAATAGTGTACGTGCAGTTGATTTGCACGCGCATATGTAACGGCCAATGTAATGCGTACGTGCAGACGTAATTACGAAAATAAATTCTGCACGTTCAGATTAGTTTCACGCGCATATGTAACGGAAAAGGCGACAGCATACAACACAAAGAACATGATGCGTGCACGCGGAGATGTAACGGAAAGTGAAGTTGGAAATTGAATATTTTGCGCATTACGGCAAAGAATTTACACTGATCATTGAGATAATTTAGAAAATCACAAATTCCCATAAACAGAGGATTCGATGTAAAGAACAGGACGGCGTTAAATAGCCAATCAAAATCGAGCACCTGATTCAGGACTCGAACATCTCACGTGTTCCGCGCGCTGGTGCACGGGCGGGCGGGCGGGCGGGCAAGAACACCTGTATTTCGGCCCGCGCGGGAGCTCCGCTATCACATGACGGTGGATTAAGTTATGTCTGCCACTGCTTTGGTAGTAATGCAGCTTGAAAAGGAGGGCCCATCTCCCGCCACCATGCAGGTGAGGAGGGTGGGGCGAATATTTTCTTTAGACTTAAAGGAAATGCCGGCAAACTGACCTCGATTCGACCCGTGGAGCTGTACTTAAGGCACTGGGGGCGCAATGCATTAAGCTGATTGCACCGGAATTTGAGGAATTAGACCGCATTTTGCGTGATGCGCTAAATATATATGCAGTGAGAATACTCAAACATATGTTCTCTTCCTTCCTGGGAAAGCAGATTGATAGCGGTGCTTACAAAATAGACTGAATGATCGGCTGGAGGTTCTCAGGGTTGGAAACCGGGGTTTGCTGAGGGAAACCACCTTGGGGACCACGTCCTCCAAACGGCGATGGAGCCCGTTGTATCAGACAGCTGCGTGTAATGCTTTGCCATGTTTACCCCCTGCCACCCTAGATATTATAGGAAAATCACATGCCTGACGAGGTAATTCCACGTTAAATTGCACGAGAAAACCGATATCGCCCGAGTCGTTTCGACGAGGGTGATATCGGTTTTTCGAGTGCAATTTAACGAGGAATTACCGAGTCAGGCATGTGATTTTCCTTGAATCGCATAGTCCGATGAATTACTTGAAGATTGAGTACTTTTGTTGATATTTTGCTAAGTTATAAATAGCGCGCGTAGACGGAGTGGTGATTCCACTCTGAATCACCACTCCGTCTCAGCCAATCAGCGTCTGATTTCGCAAATGCACCGTGCGATTCAGCTTTGGCTATGCGATTCTGGGCAATATCTTCTTGAGAGCAACCTAAGCGTGTTCGATAATCCTACTCTAAAGCTATGGGGGGTTTCGCCCCCGTAAAGTTTTGCCTCAGTGAGATACTTTCGTAAACGGTTATTGACAGCTGTTCCTAAGAAGGGTATTTGACTGATATCCCTTCCGCGATCGGAGGCTATAAACGAAAACCGTCGGCTAAATTTACGTCGAGCAATTGACAAACAGATATAATAACTCATTCAAGAGACCGGGCAAACGCCGGCTGAATCGGTTCTTTTGGTAATTACCGTCAAGAGCCATCAGGTCAAAAGAATGTGGGCCAGAGAAACGTTCCACCTGGTTCCACGCTTTTTCTGAAAGCATACAGTCCAGATCGGAGTCAGATTTCCTCAAGGCTCGTCAGCTGGGTTGTCACGGGAAAGGATATACTGGACATCGATGCTAAAGTTGTGTTTTCGGCTACAGTGGAGGATCCCCTTAAAGGACGCGTTGGTATTCGAATTCATACAACCATCATTCTCCAGAGCCGCTTTCAAGGTTTGACTGTCCGTGTGAACGTCCACTCTGAGTTCTGAAGTTGAATGCTATAAGTGAATGCAGCAATATATTTATGCTTTGGCTTTGAGCGTGTTGATATCCTCCGCTGGTTCTGACAAGTATTCTTTGGATTCGATTCGTTGTCCGTCCTTCGATAAAACTCCACCCCAAGCCCGCTTAGATGCGTCGCTTAACAAAGTACATCATGGTAGAAATGTTTTTTTTTCGTCTCGTTTGTAAGTCGTCCCAATTAAGCTCTCGACGAAGAGAGTGAGACCGTACGCCATATGAAGACTTTGTAATAACCCTAACAGCTCTGTTCTGCAGTTTTTGTCAACTTGCTCGACAGAGTTGTACCGACGTTATCCCCGGCATACAGGACTGCCAGACGACACTATTTCACAGATTTTGTCTGTGTGGTTAGATCAGGAGAGCCTGTCATCGATTTCGACTCCCAGATATTTCGAGTTAGGCACCCTTTTTCGTTGGGCCCATGCTGAAGAAAGCGTTATTTAACCCCTGCGAAATGAAGCTGAGAATTCCTAGGAATTCCTAGGATTTTCCTAGGAATTCCTAGGAATTTGTTCCTAGGAATTCTTAGGAATTCCTAGGAATTCCTAGGAATGGAGGTGTTAATTTTCACGGTAAATTGGAACATGGAATTCCTAGGAATTCCTAGGAATTCCAAGGATTACTTGATCTTCTGTCAGGAGCATGGAAAAATTCCTAGGAATTCCTAGGAATTCCTAGGAATATTATTGTTGCCTGCAGGGTGACTTGGATTCCTAGGAATTCCTAGGAATTCCTAGGAATTCCTAAGAATTCCTAGGCATTTCTTAGTATTCAAGGAATGGGAGAAAATATGTCACTTATTAAATGAACTGGTGTTCATATGAAACAATAATTATCTCAAAATATGTTTTATACTGCCTTTATTTAAGACAACATAAATGAGGTAACATACAGTCCAATTACTAATCCCTACATGTATGACAAAACACGACAGAAAATAAAACAATTACAAATTAACTGTACTGTTATGAATGTCCATTACATTGCAATTGAGTAGGAGCTTGAGTCACCAACACTGAAATTTATCCACCAATAATTTCCAGCTCATGAACTTGATCTGATCTGCAACTGTTAGACCTCTTCTTGTTCAATCAGCCGTTAAAACAAATGCGAGTCATCAAGTGAGCAAGGTCATCTGGCGGCTGAACTCAGTGCCTATAAATTATAACAGATATTTAAATTTTAATACTTTAGTCTTTAAGGAGATCACTTCATATCAACCTACATGTAGTTAAATACACTATGGAAGCAAGGTTAAATGGTCATTATATTCATAAATCTCTTGTTATTTTCTAGTAAACACAAACAGGGACAGAGCTTGGTTTCCTGTGAAGAGCATATAAGCTTATAACTTTATAAGCTGTGTCAGATAAAAATATGTGAAAGATTGAAACTGAACTGAGTGAAGCCATCATTGAATTCCCTTTTCTAGTTACAATTCACAACAATTTATGATCGCATCTTACCTTTATAGTTTTCTAATCTCCTGGGTGGTTTGAAAACTCCTTTGCTCAGTCTTTAAGCCATGTTATACAGATATTACAAGAGATTCCATGTCCTGCCGCCGTCAAGAAAGGAGGTGCAAGAAAGCCGTTAGCTTTTGAACGGCGAAATGGCGCGCAGTTTGAGTGCGCCCGCACAATTTTCGTCAGCGGTCTTCAGATTAAAGCAATGCATCTTGGGATCTGTTAGTTCAAAGCCGCCATGTTTTGAGTGCAGATTGAGAGTGCTTCATCCCCGCTTCATCTGAGGATTAATTTAGCAAATGTTGTGGCTATATCCGAGGAATATAATACGCTAATGAAATGGTCAACCAACTCCGTCTTCAACTGTTTTGCCAAGTCTGCCTGAGAAAGTACGTAAAGCCATTTTAATACCCGACGCCGAAATGCGACATTAGAACGAATTGGAAATAAGTTTGGTGTGTTGCATGGTTTTTGTGGATGAGGAAAACCGGAGAACCGAGAAAAACTAGGGCTCGGAGCAGTCATTCGGCGAGCCTGAGTTCCTTTTGTCCTGGAGAAATCTACGCTTCTGTAAGTAATTTAGATCGTTTGAAAAAGATGTATAGAAATAAATTGTTTTTAAGTGATTTCTTGTGATTTCTTGAGCCTTCTAGTTCTATTGATACTTTGAAAGATAAAAAAAATTTTAGAGGGAAAATTGTGGTCGAGATTAATTTTAGCATAATGGCCTGCAGTGATATTTTGTGTCGAAATTATAGAGTAATTTGTCCTTTATGGTAGTGAGTTGGTAATTCCTAGGAATTCCAAGCTATTCCAAGCTGTTCAAAATTCATAAATTTGAAATCCAAGAAATTCCCAGGTATTCCATGCTTTAAAGTTAACACCTTTCCTAAATTAAATAGCATGACTTAGAAATCTTGGGAATTCCTAGGAATTCCTAGCTATTCCAAGCCTTATCTAATTTGTTATCTACAATTCCAAGGAATTCCCAGCAATTCCAAACCTTGTGGACTCACACTCATTTGCATCACTTGGAATAGTTAGGAATTCCTAGGAATTCCTAGGAATTCCTAGGAATTCCTAGGAATTCCAAAAAAGCTGGGAATTCATTTCGCAGGGGTATGCTAAGATTGCGGCTCCGGGCAGGATCGAGCGTCTTGTGCCAAATGTTTAGTACAATGATTTCATTACACGAGCTATGTATTAATGAATATCTAAGGCACTATGTAATAAGTTAGAAAATGTTACTGAATCACTACGTTTTAAGAACTCTTAAATTTAGGTAACAAAGTAAATTATGACACTTGTCTATCTATGGCTTCTATAGACTCAGGACTGAGCAGAGACGATTTGAACAATCACTCCTATTTATTTTTTTATGTTTTAGGATGCAGGGCCCAACCTATATTTCCATTTTTTATGCCTCTCGACTTACACCTTATAACCTACGTAGTTCCGGTCTAAATGTTACTCAGCCTTCCCATAGTAGTTATATATGCATAACTCGTTTTGTTATATTATATCACATATCTGGAAGCAATTACCTACTACTGCTAATCGGCTACTTTTAAGTCCGAGTTTCGTACTCATATTAAGGGAGTTAGTTTTTCCGGCTGCCAATGCAACAGCTGTTTATAGGCCTCCCTGAACCTCAACTATATATGATTGTAAATAGCTAATTTTGACATCTACAATTTGTTTTTAGATTGTAATTGTTAGCTACTTAATGTCTGAAAATTGTTTGTCTGTATTTTTAAATCGAGTGTTTATAACGTGAGCCCCTGGCTCGGGAGATTGGGAGACCACTCCCCAGTTTATCGATGTTAAATAATATTGTGTTGTATTGTATGGGTCCGAGTTGGCTAAAATCAGGCGATATTCCGCAAGATTGACACATCGATAACAAAACGCAGTCTTTACCAAAATACTCGCAAAGAGTACATCTTTATTTAAAAAAATCTTTTTGGCAGGAATCTAGTGGCACGCGCGCGGCATCAGTTTGTACACAATTGTGGCGCCTTTATCCGATTTTGAGCGAAGTAAACATTTTCAAACTCAGAGTGAGTTGATGGTAAGAGAGTGGTCATTATTTAAGGTAGGGGGTTGGAAAACGGGGGATGCCAGTATCAACAACTTTTTGAACCCCCTCGTAGGCCCAGGCAAACATTTCGTGCTGCCCAGTAGCACTAAGCCTAAATTGAGGTTGCAATGAAATAATTAAGCTAAGTTATATGAATGTGTGTCTATGCATGCATAGCCACTACCAAACTACCTTCCGATACTATTAATAAGGTTCAGTATTTTCACTGCGTAATGGCGTAGCCACTTTGTATTTTTGTCATTCTAATTTCCAGTTCCTAGCCGCAAAGCCACTGGCTGCGCGGATATTCTGTCGTGTTGTGGGGTATTCTGTAAGTTCACTTAGTGCTTGAGTGAATTATCAGTTTTGTTCGTGCCGTTCTCTTGAAGTCTACTAATCTACTAATTGCTACCAATGGTCGTCAAGCCTAAGATTTTAATTAAACACTCTTAAACTAATTAAAACAGATTCCACTTGATTACTGCGCGTAAATTCTGGTCGCGCCTTCCTGCTCAATTTTAATTTGACATACTCGCGCCGTCGATTCCCCGTCTTGTTACTTTTATCAGTGATATGTAACACTGACGGACAAGATAGTTTTTCATGCCTTGGGTTCTTAGATCATAGGATCGTGTCGCACGTCTAATCTGTATTTCACCGACAAGTAGTTTGCACTAATACTGGGGGTTATAAATGAATAATGTGACTGCAATCGATGATTATAAATGGGAGAAATAAATGTTACGTAAGAGTACAAGTACTGAACTTAGTTCTCACTGTCATTCGGTGCATGGGCCAAGTACGTAAATAACATGCGCAAGGCCTAGCTACTAAAAAATGTATATTCCTATTTTAAAAAAGGTTGTTACGGACGAGCGACAAAGGATTGTCATTATTGCTGGCAGCAGCTGTGCGAAATGGAATACGATGCAATTCGAAGATCCATTCGAAGGAAACTTTTAATATTCCTCTTAAAGGGGCTGTGTCACGGTAATAAGCTTCGCGTTCCGGGCCGGAAACGAAACAGCTATTTCCACCGATTTTGATATGAACTAACGAACCTCTCGGCCATGTGGGATGCTTAAAATCAAAGCAAATATGCAAAAATGACTAACGAATAGTGTATATAAATAGTCTGCAGGGAAAATATTGAAAATCCTTTCAATCAAGCATTGAAGGAGGGAAGTTTAACTGTTTGTATCCAATTAAAGCCACCAACCAAGCGATTACTCGATACATGCGCAATACCGGCATGACATAGCTCCTTTAAAGCCTTTGACTCCAAAAACAAACGAATTCGCCAGACTTTTAGCAACACCCACAATCCATTTCGGTCTGGGTGAGTCTTTCGACGTTTGCCGCTTGTCCGGGACAACCTTTTTGAAACAGCTGTATTCCTATTTCAATAAACGTCGGAAGAAAATACAAACCTGTGACAATTTGAATAATAGGCGAAAGAGAAAAGTAAAATAAAAAAAACCCTATTCCTGACATAGTCTAACAATGACTCATTAGAAAAATGTTAATCCTATTCAAGTGAATACAATGGAGGCAGACGGAACAAATAAAATCCCGGGGGAGGGCGGTACTATAATGGACTCCCTATAATGGACTATACGGAGAGGTTCCGCCCGAAAGGGGTACCTTTTCAGGCTGGAGGTATATAAAAGGTAGCGATTTCACGAGTTGAAGTATAGAAAACGGTAGGGAAAACTGTCATTTTTGTTATGAAGGCTGCAAAGAAAAGCACTCGCTGTTTTTGTATCTGATGTCCGGAGTATCTTGACTCCCACCACAACGTGAACGGAATAAATAATATTGTTGTTTGGTTAACATTTCTACTGGTAACGCTTGATGTTTTCCGTGGACATCGTTCATTAAGCAGAAAAGGGATGCAGTGTTTCTACTTTGGGTATGTGAAAGGGGTACTATTTTTTATGGAAGGTATATGAAAGGGTTACCTTTTCTGTCAAAAATGGTATATAAAAGGGTAAGGGTTTGGACCTCGGGGCGGAGCCTCCCCGTATAAAATGTTGTTGAGTACCCCCACCCCCCGGGAGATATAATCATGATTCCACAATGACTCCATTTGAAAGAAGTTCATCCTATTCAAGTGATCGAATACAATGGAGCCGGACGGAACATAATAGTCTTACAATAGGTATATTCGGTCAGCCTAAAACATTCGCAAGTAGTTTGGAGCCTGCATTGTTATAATAGCAGACAGGCTGCTGCTGCTTTGTCTGACAGCAGGTTCCACATGCTCGTAGATCTTGGGAGAAAAGATTGACTAAAGAAGCGGAAAACATTGCCTTGAAGTTGATAATACATGGATTGCATATAAATTATGAATGATGTCTTGTACGTATAACAGAATGTACAACACACTGGGAAGGGGATATGTACCAGGCCATTACGAATATTATAGAAGAGCAGGAGCTCATTACCAGGAGCGTCCATCTTCCCCATTCGTTCTATTCCCAGCACAGGAGTAGATCTGGCTATATTAAGAATTGCATTTCGCGCAAAATAAACAAAGGACATGTTGTCTTAGCCAATCGGATAGCTGACGTCACACCATTATTATCTATTATCTTTCTTCTCACTTTCAACGCGGGAATTCGAATTCTAAATATAGCCACATCTACTCCTGTGCTGGCGGCCCAGCACATGACATAGGAACGCTCCTGGTACTGATGGGCTCCTGAGAAAGATTTGTTGGAAGAGTAGACTTTCTCAAAGTCCTTCTTAGCCCCCCGCACGAACGACTTCCCACTTGGAGCGCGGCAAATTTACGGGTTGATTTTTCAACCGGAGGCGTGGCTAAGACGTACTAAGATTTGCCCAATCACAAAGCGTCAATTCTTCAAGAATTGTATGTCGACGTGTCAAGTCAGTCGACCGTGGATGTGGTATTTACAATTTGATTGTACTAAGAAAGAGTTTGTCAAAGGCGCGAAATGTAAGCTCCGGCCCTGAAACGTGTTTTCGCGCCAAAACATAATCCCCCGATTCAATTTCCTGCAAGTGAAACAAGTCGAACTCGCCTCTCGTTTCGATTCTCGCGCTCGATTTTTGACCCAGTAATCGCTTACCCAGTGACTCAGCGAGTTCGACTTGGAGCAATTAAGTCTATTGAAAGAGTACTGCAATGTGCTCGTAGTGTTCTTGTCATGTCTTGTAATCAGTCGCAAATCTTGCAGCATTGTTTTGGACTTGTTCCAAAATGTTCACACAAGTGTTTCTAGTTCTACATAGTAGTTTGTAACGTGTTTGTTTAGCTTATTACCAGACTGTTGTTATAGCTCCCTTGGCGTGTTTACCATATTTGGGCATTCTTTGTGTAGTGGAATTCGTGTGAAGTCAACCGGGTACTTTTAGGTTAACGTTGCATATCGAGCCCAAGCTCTGTATTTGCACTGTGTGACTATTATTTCACAAAATGCTCAGATAAAGAAAATAAACTTACCTTAAGAGTTTGTTGTTGTCCTGTTGTTTCTCTGGGGTCTAGAAATGGCGGTTATGGGGTATTTCTATCACTTTGGGGTTTTCTCTCTTCTCGTCTAAAAGAAAGGAAAGGCTGCACAAAAAAATCAAATTCAAACCACGAGTCACTTGAGGCCGATTTTTCTCACGAAAACCCGTCCGATAGGCGTAATTTCCTCCGTCAGGTGAAAGGTAGATAGTTTTTCTTACCCCAGAGAAATCATTATCCTAACTCTTCCAAATGAACTCATTTCTTTGAAAAAGTCCTCTCATTCTTCGTCAGAAACTACGTGTTTGCATCGTTTCGGACATGATCGTTGCAAACTCGGCTTTGTAGCCTGGTCTGCTGACAAAATTCCTCTTTCTGGCAGAGGGACAGTCAATAAATTGCCAGATACGTTACTCTCTCCCCGCGTGCCGCCCGGTACTGAGTAGCCAATCGCGTGGCTACAATTTCAAACAAGTTGGCAACGCTTGACGACGGCTTGTTCCCAAAGTTCACGGGCTCAGAACTTATACATATATACCTTATTTTGAAACTGGTCTACAAGTGAATCGGCTCTATGGTAAAGTGGTGTAGAGCGCGCGCTTCGAATCCAACGATTTGGAGTTCGATTCCCACACCAACCCGTAACAATTTTTCTTTAAAAAAATTTTTCTCCTTTCTCAGTTTTATTTAATCTTTTCCTCTATTTTAAGCTATTAGAGCCGCCTTCCACACTAAAACTTTGTTTTGCATTGGCTCTCAAGCTCCAACACGGTCATGACCTCGATTTTTATTTATATTATCATAGTGCAATGATGAGAAAGAATGTCATTAACCTCGTAATTACATAAAATCCTGTGAAAGTATCGAACACTACAGTTTTACAGATTAATGTACTTTACATGCGATCATTTGAATCAATCAAAGCCCGTGAAAATTAACTGATACATCAATTTGCTTAATTATAAACTGAAACAATAGAAGGAAACAGCGAGATATCCCAGCTTTCCTTTTCTACGCAGCAGGCTTTCCTTCTAGCGCTCTTGTGATCAACATGTTCATTAAAGTAACCAGAAAAGTGACTTGTAGCATGTTGCATGGGTTTTATTCTTCGTGATGATATAATTTCTTTCTAATCATGACTGTGTTGGAGCTTGAGAGCCAATGCAAACAAAGTTTTAGTGTGAAAAGCAGCTCTAATAGCTTAAAATAGAGGCCAAAAGATTAAATAAAACTGAGAAAGGAGAAAAAGAATTTTAAAAACGTTTATTACGGGATGGTGTGGGAATCGAACTCCAAATCGTTAGATTCGAAGCGCGTGCTCTACATCACTTTACCATAGCGCCAATTCATTTGTAGACCAGTTTCAAAATAAGGTATATATGTATAAGTTCTGAGCCCGTGAACTCAGTTTGGGAACCAGCCGTCGTCAATTGTAGCCACGCGATTGGCTACTCAGTACCTGGCGGCACGTTAGACCCCGTGGGGAGAGAGTAAAGTATCTGGCAATTTATTGACTGTCCCTCTGCCGGAAAGAAGAATTTTGTCAGCAGACCAGGCTACGAAGCCGAGTTTGCAACGATCATGTCCGAAACGATGCAAACACGTAGTTTCTGACGAAGAATGGGAAGGAGGGCTTTTTCAAAGAAATGAGTTCATTTGGAAGAGTTAGGATAATGATTTCTAAAGTCTGAAAACTTCTGGGGTAAGAAAAACTATCTACCTTTCACCTGACGGAGGAAATTACGCCTATCGGACGGGTTTTCGTGAGAAAAATCGGCCTCAAGTGACTCGTGGTTTGAATTTGAGTGTGCAGCCTTTCCTTTCTTTTAGACAGAGAAGAGAGAAAAACCCAAAGTGAGAGAAATGCCCCATAACAGCCATTTATAGACCCCAGAGAAACAACAGGACAGCAACAAACTCAAGGTAAGTTTATTTTCTTTATCTGAGAATTTTGTGAAATAATAGTCACACAGTGCAAATACAGAGCTTGGGCTGCCTGTCATCGAACTAGGTCAAATGAGTTAAACTTATGATCTTCTTCTAGTTCTACATAGTAGTTTGTGGATAACTGGCAACGCGACATGGTGTCAGAAGTGTTTGGATACTCTCAGGACTTTGTTTAAATCAAATTTAATCAAGTTTAGTCGATCTTTTATCGTTGAAATCGAACCAAGATGGCCGCTAACAGCTTGCCAATTCCACCGAAACTTGATTTGGAAAGCACCACAGCCCAACAAGCCGACAACTGGAAAGATTGGAAAACCATTTGGGAGAATTATATAATTTGTACGGAATTGAACCAGAAGGATGAGGCTGTACAGGTCGCTCATTTGCTCACGTATCTAGGTCCAAAGGTCATTAAACTCTTTGGAACTCTGGAGTCGGATTTACCCGAGGGAGATCAAAAGAAGATTGGGCCAGTGATCGACCGATTCGATCAGTATTTTCTTCCAAAGAAAAATGTACCAATGGACCATTTACACTTTAATCGTTGTTCGCAAAAGGAAGGTGAGTCGTTCAACTTGTACCTGACAGCACTTCGTCGTCTCGCTAGCACATGCGAATTCAACGATTTGGATGACATGCTACGCGACCGGATCTTGTTTGGTATTCGCGATTCGGCTTAGTTGCAGAATACCGCCCTCCACTCAAAAGATCGCTTGAAAACTGCGCTAAATTCTCCACTTTAGTTCAGGTGTATTTAGACTCGTTCTATGAATGATTTTGGGTCGAAATGGTTAGGTTTCTTTATTATTTCAGGGTTAGGTTTTTAGAAGGTTTGTATGAAAAAGTTGATAAATGAATTATTAATGAACCAAAGGAGGGGGTATTCTGCAATTACTCCCCCTGCCCGTGACGCAACCTGTCTTAAGTGCCAGAAAAAAGGCCATTTCGCAAAAGTCTGTCGAGGAACGTCTACCAACCCTAAAAGTACTGTTTCAACCACCTTCTGAAATCATCGGCAACTGTAGATCTCAACGGACAGCAAGTTAAGGCCCTCTTTTACAGCGGAAGTAGTGAAAGTTTTATCCATCCCAACTTGGTGGAATCTGCTGGTCTACCCGTTCATCCTTCCTCTAGTACTATATCTATGGCTATATCAGCATTCTCTACTAAATTGGAAGGATTCTGCGAAGTTAATCTCGCCTATCAGGGACGGACATATGAAGGTCTCCGTCTGTCAGTATTGCCGGGACTTTGTGCTGACCTTATACTAGGCCTTTATTTCCAATCACGACACGAAAGCATCATCTTCAAATACGGTAGCTCTGCACCCTCTCTGTCTGTCTGTGGCTTCACTACGCTGAACATAGATCCACCTGAACCTTTTGCACATCTGACGGCAGACTGCAAACCAATCGTCACTAAGTCTCGACGGTACAACCGAGAAGACTTAGCATTCATCGATGAGGAAGGACAGGCTACTCAAAGAAGGCTTAATAGAACCAAGTCGATCACCGTGGCGAACTCAGGTCTTAGTATTAAGAGATGAAAACCACAAGAAGAGATTGTCTATAGCCTACTCAAAGACCATCAACCGGTTTACACTCCTTGATGCCTTCCCTTTGCCAAGAATCAACGAATTGGTCAACCAAATGGCCCAGTACAGAGTCTTCAGTATATACGATCGATCTCTGCAGCGCGTATCATCAAGTGCCACTCAAGGACGAATACAAGCCTTATACAGCTTTTGAAGCCCGAAACGGCCTTTATCAGTTCACACGCCTGCCGTTTGGTGTTACTAGGCAACGGTGTAGCCTGTTTCCAAAGGGAAATGATGAAATTCGTACAAGAGGAAAACTTAAAGGCAGTGTTCCCTTATCTCGATAACATAACCATATGTGGGGAAAATCAAGACGAGCACGACACAAACCTGAAGTGTTTTCTTGAAGCTGCTAAGCGTCAGAACATTACCTGCAATGATGACAAAAGAATCTTCTCAACCAAGTGCCTTCCAATCCTTGGATATGTCCGGCATTGAAGGGAACATCCGTCCAGATCCTGAACGCTTACGACCCTTGCGAGAACTTCCCGTTCCACATGATGCAAAGTCTCTGAACAGATGCCTAGGCTTATTCTCCTATACTACTCACAATGGATTCCTACATTCTCAGATCGCATCAAGCCAATCACCAGCTGTAAGTCATTTCCACGATCGCAACAAGCTATTGAAGCTTTCAAAAGCCTCAAGAAGACGATAGAAGAAGCTGTCGTTACAGCCATCGATGAAAGTGCCCCATTCGAAGTTGAGACTGATGCCTCAGAGGTAGCACTAGCAGCCACCCTCAACCAAAATGGGAGACCTGTGGCTTTCTTTTCACGTACATTGCAAGGAAGTGAGCTCAAGCATGCGTCGATTGAGAAGGAAGCCCAAGCGATAGTTGAAGCTGTACGACATTGGAGGCATTTTCTGTCTGGTAGACATTTCAATCTTAAGACGGATCAAAACTCAGTGTCCTACATGTTTGACAAGCAGCATAAAGGGAAAATCAAGAATGATAAGATCTTGCGTTGGAAACTAGAGCTCTCTTGCTATAGCTTTGATATCAGTTATCGACCAGAGAAGGACAATATCCCACCGGACACACTATCTCGAGCCACTTGCGCTGCTACACCAGTCGAAGCACTGTATAAGCTTCACGAGTCACTCTGCCACACAGGTATCACAATATTTTGGCATTTCGTACGTGCCAAAAACCTCCCCTATTCCCTTGAGGATGTAAAGAAAGTGACAAATGCATGCAATATCTGTCACGAGTGTAAGCCAACATTCCACCGCCCTAAAGAGACCCATCTCATCAAAGCTATTCAACCATTTGAGAGAATCAACATCGACTTTAAAGGTCCTTTGCCAACAACTAATAAAACACATGTACTTTCTCAACATAGTTGATGAATTCCCCAGGTTTCCTTTCGTGTTCAAATGCCCCGACGTCTCGAAAACGACAGTGGTTAAGTGTCTCACTACGCTTTTCTCTCTCTTCGGGATGCCGGCGTATGTTCACTTAGACCATGAGATCTTCCCGAGATCTTGCAGAGAAAGATGCATGAGCTCATCGAGGGTCTCGAAGGAGTTAAGGTGATGACAGACAACTTCCTTGTCTATGGGAGAGGCGAAACGCAGGAAGCAGCTGACAAAGATCATGACAGAAACCTCGTTTCCTGGGTATGGTTGGCTATCTCGGAAAGTTTCTACCCGGACTATCACAATTGACACATCACCTGCGCGAGCTAAAAGTTAGAGGAGCAAGTTGGGTTTGGACCCCACACCATCAAACAACGATGAAGGAGATAAATCAAGCAATAGTGACCACACCTGTGTTGAGGTTCTACAGCCTTAGCGATGACGTCACTGTGCAAGCGATGCTTCTCAATTCGGTTTGAGTGCGGACGTACTTCAAAGATCGCAACCAGTGGCATACGCTTCAAGAGCAATGACTGCAGCAGAGGCAAAGTGGGCCCAGATCGAGAAAGAGTGTCTAGCAATCACGTGGGCTTGTGAGAAGTTCGACGACTATCTGTATAGCCGCCATGTGATTCGTGTTGAGACAGATCACAAAAAAGCTTCAAAAAAGCCTTGGACACTGCTCCCCTGAGGCTGCAGAAGTTGCTCATGCGTCTTCGACGCTATAATCTTTGTGTCATACAAGAATTGTTCTGACATGTGTCTCGCATATCCTCTGAGTCGAGCTAACCTGCCCACAACTAAAGACAACTCAGCGATTCATGCACTCTCCTCTGTTGATCATCGGGACCCTCGTTCCATATCGTCAGTTGGTTGGGAAGAACTCAGTCAAGCATCAGCAGTTAATCCGGTCTGTATACAGCTCCGTGAAACGATCCTCACAGAGTGCCCTGAGTACGCGGTGGTATCACCTACTCTTCGCCCATTCTTTGGCGTGTGTACGTCCCAGCTTCCCTTCGCAAGAAATTGATGCCACTCGTGCATTCAAGCATATTGGTATTACGTACTGGCTGCCGAATGCGTGAAGCACTTTCAGTTGACCGGGCAGCAGCAATGAGTTCAAGAACTTTATGAGTAAATGTGACATCTGCATAAAACACCGTGATGCTCAGCAGAAGGAGCCCTTATTGCTACATGAGGTAGTCCATCATCCGTGGGCCAAGGTGGGCATTGACCTTTGCGAGTACGACGAAAAGCAGCTTCTCGTTGTGGTTGACTACTATTCCAACTACCCGGAAGTCGATCGTCGTCTTCGTGCAACAACGACGTTCTGCCCTAGCCTAGTGTCATTTTAGATGAAAATCTAAAATGGAATGAACATACAAGTTACATCACAAAAAAGATAGTTTCTGGCCTAGGGGCTCTAAAAAGGGCTGGACCATTTGTATCCCAAACCATACTTATGAAAATTTACGACTCTCTAATTCAAACACACTTTGATTATTGTTGTGAAGTTTGGGACACACTTGGTAAAGTGCAATCAGACAAATTACAAATTCTCCAAAACAGAGCCGCTCGAATAATACTCGGTGCAGATTATAATACCAGTTCTAGTAAAGTGTTACCAATTCTAGGCTGGGATAAACTCGATGAGCGAAGGGCAAAAAGGAAAGCGATAATTATGCATAAAATAATCTAGCACCTGTTACCCTTTCTGAGCTGTATACAACGGTTGGAAGTTCAACGTGTTGTAATCTAAGAGGCGCCGATACCAAACTTCGTCTCCCACAGCCCCAACCGAATATTTAAAGAAAAAGCATTTCATACGACGGCGCGAAGCTGATGAAGTCTCTTGTTTCATTTAAGAAACAAATTGCACAAACCACCATGCTTGGTGACCGCTGAATTAATGATAATCAAAATATTTTAATTGGATTTTATTATAAATTTTAGCATTTAGTATCCCACAATTGTATTTATATTTAGATTAGCATTAGATTAGATTAGATTAGATTAGATTAGCATATTTTTAATTAGGCACGGCTCTTAATGAAATCAGTTTTAATTTATTAATGTTACTGTTAACGTTCCGTGGATAAATAAAAAAGATTGATTGGTCTGGTCGGGTCTGGTCTGGTCGCAATATATAAATAATGAAATTCATTTTAATTTTAGAAGGAACAGTACCATTCATAATTATAATACCAGAATCAGGAACAATATCCATTTACCATACGTGAACTAACTGGGGGCAACAAAATTTTGTATATCATGCATCAATTGAATGGAAAAAAATTACCAGAGAGCACCAGGGACTCTCAAACGTTATCATTTTTTAAATCTAGGTTGTCATGTGTATAATTAGCTTTTATTGTAAATAATATAGGTCTTAGGGTTTTGGTTGTTTATTGGCTGCATACAAAAAAATTTTTCGAAGGAACAGACTAATTCTTTGATTTCGATTTGCACGTTTAGCGATTACTGTTCTCGCTCTCAATCGTCTGAACTGTTACGTGACTGCTGCTTTTGGAAATGTCCCACTCCCCCGAACTATTTTGTAGTTCGGCAGAGTTTAATCAAACATTTAACTCCTAAAAGTATGAAACGAACAGAACGTTTCGCCGTGAAGCGGGCCAATTCTCGACTAAGTTAATTTTGTTGTTCGTCTGTTCATAGAGTTTTATCAAACCACAGGCAGCCCAGACTCGACATATATTTCCCGCTTATTAGTCTGTTGGTTACCTGTGGTATGTTTCATAAGCGATCTCGGAAGAGTTTATATAATTACTCCTTGTGAATTCTCTTTTCCGATTCCTACGAAATCAATCTTCAATAATAAAAGATTGATACTTAATGAAGTTGTGTGAGTGGTTTGGGGGCGTTTTGGGACTTCTAAAAGTAGTTTATTAGGCCTCGAAGTTTTGACGGTTGGCCGCGTGTCTGCAGCTTTGAGGCGCTTTTCATCGATGTGACCTCACTCGCCGCCGAAATTCGACAAGAAATTCAAATCGATTTCGCAATTGACCGCGGTTTTACCTCAGTTTGACCGCGGTCATTCTGAGGTCAAACCGCGGTCGGACCGCGGTCAGTGGACGCGGGAAAACCGCGGAAAATGCTTCAATAATTTCAGGCGGTACTGCCATATAAGGCTAGCTTTTTCAAGAGAATTTCGTGCTCAACTGTGTCGAATGCTTTCTTTATGTCAAGAAAGACAACACAATTAGCGAGGCCTTTGTCCATGTTAATAAACCAATCATTGGTTACGTCTAAAGAGCTGTGACGCGGTGGAGTGCAACAAGCGAAAGCCAGATTGGTATTTGATAACAAGTTGTTTGAAATGAGCTACTGGTAAACTTCTTTTTAGAACTTTTGATACAACGGAAATTGGCCTGTAATTGTTGCAGTCTGATTTACTGCCAGATTTAAATATCGGTGTTACGCGTGCCCTTTTCCAATCGTCTGGGAAGATACCAGTTTCAAACGATAAATTGAATAAAAACGTCAAGGGGATGGAGACAAGACTGGTGCTGCCATTTTTAAGATTTTCGGGGGAATTTTATCCAGACCAGGTGCTTTTGAACCGCTAAGTTTTTTGCATTAATCTGGTCACGGTATTTACCGAGACAGGACTATCGGACACAACTGTCGGCTGGTGTGATAAAATCCTTAAACGAGGTGTTAGTTGCCCTATTAACGTTTTCATTTGCTAGCTTATCATTAATCTGTGTAAAGTGCGTATTCAAAGCACCCGCTATATCAACCGGTTTTGTATGAGAAATACCGTCGAGATCGATTCGGTTCAGTGATTAGCGTGTGCTTTTTTTTTCTAGAAGTAAGTTCGTTTAGTGCCTTCCACGTGTTTTTAGAGTTGTCCACGTTAGAGCTAATTTTCGCACTATAGCAATCGGACTTGGCTTTTTTTATGCCTAAATGCACTTGATTGCGAGCAGCTCTGTATCTAACTGGCCCAGTCAGTTAGGTCGCCAGACCTGTTCGCTAGTTTTTTCAAGTGGTCACGATGAAACATGGCTTTTTTAATGTCCGTTGTTATCCAAAGGGCGGGTTGACTTCTTATTTTCGTCTTACGCAGCGGTGCGTGATTGTTCAGTACTTCCATAAAACGTTTTTCCCACTCGCGCCAAAAAGTGTTGGGATCCTTAAAAGAAGTCGAACTGTCCCATTGTTGTCTAGCGAGGCCGTGAATCGAAAGCATCTATATTCATGCGTTTATATGAGCGAGATTCAACTATTTTAGATGGACCTCGAGGAATACCAATCTTGCGAATAGCATAAATCATATTGTAATCGCTGACAAACATCCGCTACCCCGTCAGCGACAGCGTTTGATCGTCATTAGTAATGTGATGGTCAATTAGGGTCTTTGTGCTACTTGTAATCCTCGTGGGGCTAGAAATTGTTTGTTTTAATTGGAATAGTTGCAGGATGTCTTGGAGACGCTTAGTGTTATTGTCCGGTTCGTTATGTAAGAGGGTAATAGTGAACAATCACGTACCAAATTTTGGTCGGTAGGTTGTCGGTAGGTTGTCGGTGGGTTGTCGGTGGGTTGTCGGTAGGCTGTTGGTAGGTTGTCGGTAGATTGTCGGTAGGCTGTTGGTAGATTGTCGGTAGGTTGTTGGCAGGTTGTCGGTAGATTGTCGGTAGGTTGTTGGCGCAAAACCTGTCGGCAGGTTGTCGGTAGGTTGTTGGTAGATTGTCGGCCGATTTCATATGGTTGTCGGTAGGTTGTCGGTGGAATTTACGTAGTTGTCGGTAGGTTGTTGGCGTGTTGTCGGCCGACAATCTACCGACAACCTACCGACAACAACTTTGGTACGTGATTGTTCACTATTACCATGTAAGAGATCGCAGTTAGTGTCCCCAAGAATGTGGAACTCTTTGTCCTCGGAATCGAGTTTTTGTAAGCCCAGTTCAAACAGATCCATTGTCTCGACAGGAGCGCTAGGAGGTCTGTACCAAGTCGAGACAATGAAGGCTCGAGAATTGAAAGTCCTCCAAAGGATCCAAGAAAAGGGTTTGACACTAAACAAAGAAAAGTGTAAACTCTACATGTCAGAGCTAGAGTTTATGGGTCATTTGCTATCAGCACGTGGTATTGGGCCAACACAAACCAAAATTGAAGCAATCACGGAAGCACGAAGACCAGAGTCAGCGTCTGAGACCCGGAGTTTTTTAGGTCTTGTCAATTTTTGTGCTAGATTTATCCCAGGCCTTGCAACTGTGTCAGAACCATTGAGGAAACTGACAAGGAGAGATGTACCATTTGTATGGGATAAAGAACAGGAACAATCATTCAATGAGCTGAAATGCAGGTTAACAAATGCAGAGACACTGGGTTATTTTGACTTGGATGCGAAGTCATGCGTCATAACTGATGCTAGCCCAGTGGGACTTGGGGCCATCTTGACACAGAATGGGGAGAGGACAGTTATTTGTTATGCTAGCAGAAGTCTGACAGGCGTCGAAAGACGTTACTCACAGACAGAAAAAGAAGCCTTAGGCATAATGTGGGCCTGTGAGCGGTTTCATATGTATTTGTATGGGACGCACACTTTGAACTGTTAACTGATCACAAACCTTTAGAGGTTATCTACTCTAAGAAATCCAACCCCAGTGCTAGAATTAGCCGTTGGGTGCTGAGGCTCTAACCGTACCGATTCACTGTAAGGTGCATTCCAGGGAAGCAAAATATTGCAGACCCATTGTCACGACTTACGTACCAGAGTTAATGTGCAAGAGGAAAGTCAGACGTTTGAAACAGAAGCTTATGTGAGGTTCGTTGCACAAAATGTCCAAGAGCCATGTCAACTCGTAACATCCCTCATCAAATTGAAGTATATTTGAAGTATACCTGAAACATACATAAAGTATATACTTGAAGTATACTTGAAGTATACTTAATGTAGTGTTAAAGGATACTTTAATTGTACTAGACACCTTATTGTAAAGTATACTTGAAGTATACTTGCTTGATAAAAAGTATACTTAAAGTAGTGGTGTTTTTGGACTAAAGTATTCAAAGTTGATGGGATGATAAGTATACTTAAAGTATACTTCTAAAGTATACTTGAAGTATACTTTGGTAAAACATATACTTGAAGTATACTTTGGTAAAACATGTACTCGAAGTATACTTAAAGTATACTTAAAGTATATTAATTTACAGGACACAACTTTAATTAACACTACTGTAGCACATCATGTGACATATGTGAAATTGGGAAGTGAAATCAACAAATTTCACACGTATTTTCACATTGTTTTCACATAATGTTTTCACATGAACATGTATGTGAACAAATGATGTGAAACTGCCATGTGAAAAGGTGTCCTTCTTTTCACACCATGAAATGATGTGAAATATTCAAGACTTAATTAACATTTACCAAATGCAGGGAGATGAGGATGTGAAAATACATATTGCTGTGAAATTACATGTGAATTATAGTAACAATAATATTAATATTTATTAATATTACTATATCTATATTAACTGTACTGGGATATATCATGTGAAATTTGTGTGAAACACCTAGCTGTGACATGTTTTGAAGATGTGAAAAATGATGTGAAAAAATAATTAACAATTATTCACCGAAGTGGAGGTGAATAGTGGTGGATATTTACCGAGCCGAATATCCACCACTATTCACCAACACTGAGGTGAATAATTGTTTTAGTATATACCACACTGCAAGTGAATATAGCCAGCACCAAATAGTGAATTTATTTCCTGTGAAATGGACAAAAACTCGCGCGAGATGATCGCTGCTTTGCTCGGAGGTGAATATGAAATCATATTCACTGTTTGAGTAGCCAATCAGAGCGCGCGAAAAGTGATATTCAATGGTGTGGTATATACTAATGTCAGATATTGGGGGTGTGAAAACATATGTGAAATGTTTCCTTAAACTGGCCGACATAAAACATTATTAAAGCTGGAGTTACATGTACTAGCTATATAGCTAGCTATATATAGTGCAGACATAGAAGATTGAGGTGTAGAAACATGAAATATATATATCAAAATCCACACATCCATGATCATGAAATTAAAATACTGCATGTAATATATTACTATATGCTAATATAGTGACTCAAGCATAATACTGACAAGCACCTATATTATTTTCTGGTTTATATACATGTACCTAACAAAGGGCTATTAGAGCAGATTTCGTATGAGTGGGACAAACTACGTACAGCACGGTTAGCATACGTTGAAATGGTTACCAATTGTTTTTGTCTTGCTGATCCAATCATATCACAGAGCTAGTACGTACAGCACAGCACGCGGTTACAGACATGCCGTAGTTTGTCCCACTGATACGAAATATGCTCTAATTAATACACACATGCCGAACAAATTATAAGCCCCACTCTCTAATATATATACTCCTACATATGTAGTCTGGTCTCTCTTTAATAAGCCGAAGTTAAGGGCCAAAGTGAGGAAGAGGAAAACAGAAGGATGCACGTTAATTTCCTGGATGTTTATTTGTGAATCTGCTACACGAACATTGTAGTTTCAACAACCGAGCTATGTTATATTTAACTACAGAGTATTATTAGTCGTTTACATGTGAGCCGGTAAAGGCAAAGAGAAAAGGGCAAGGGCGATCGAGATACATGAACGACTTGAAAATATTAAAACTTGCATAACCACAGATAGCGGCGCGCGGAGGTGCGAACAGTATATACTTATAACTAGCTATTAGTACAACCGATTTCAATAGGAAACTATTCGACAGACGACATGCTTTGTAAACAGGCTCACTTGTTTATCCTGGTTTTGAGGTACTGAATCAAATAATTTAGTGCTCTTTCATATTACTCAATAGCCTTCGAGTACTGAATCGATAACATATTGTTTTACGCGGATGCACGTAACACTGAAATCGCGGTTGTAAAGTTGTAATCAACGTGCTTTTCTGAGCGAAAACTTACCTTCGATTATCGCCCGGGGGGGGGGGGACTCCCCATAAAAATAGACGGGGGTGCTCGACCTATCTTTTAGGGGTTAAAATCGTTAGCAGTGCTATCTCTTAGGGGTCTTCCAAAGGTCTGCTATCTTTTAGGGGTCTCCGAGACCCAAACTTTTTGTGGCCGAGAAAAAATAGCGCTGGATCCTCGAGCATGAGACCCCACAAGTTGAATCGGTATTTACGGCTTCGATATAGAGTTTGATCCATCCGAATATTAAAGACGAGGTTATGGGGCAGAGCTTTGTCTCTTATTTCCTTTAGTTTGCACAAATTTGTCTTTTGGAGTGCTATCTTTTTAATAGGGGTAAAAAAATTGTGAGCCACGCCCATATTGCTATCTTTTAGGGGTGAATTTCATTTCTCACGTCGAGCACCCCCGTCTATTTTTATGGGGAGTCCCCCCCCGGGGATTATCGAGGAATCCTGGAAATTGTTATTAAAGAAATAGAGTTTCATAACGCTAAAACCATAGCAAAAGACAGAGAGTTTGCAGCAAACAGACTTCACGTGATCGTACGTACGGTTGAAGAGAAATATTATACTTCAAGATTTGAGCGCCAAATTAATTGAAAGCGTGCATCCGTGTTCGGATTGGTTACCGAACATGATACCTGCAGCATTCTCCGCGACGTGTTTTGTAATGAACGTATATTAATACCCGGATGCTGCCAAAGGTTAATCTGTAATAAGTTATAAACAAAGTTGTCCGTTCGCCAATGTCAGACACGATGGAGAAAGTGACATCCATGTGCGCTGCTTCTGTATAAAAACATGGCTGAAGCCAAAAGTTAAATGGCGACAAAACAAGAAATCCTCAAACAAATTAAACTTCCTAGAATCGGAGGAACGCGATTGTTGGGAGCTTGCATGATCGAATTCTTTGAATTGAAGTGGGAGATCAACAAACAGTTCGGAGTTCCGCGTTCGCGTTCATCCTGTGGCGTAATAAATAGACGTTCCTGTGCTTCTTGCATGGTTAATTGGCATGCAGAGAGACTATTGAATTGTATTTGCTTGTGATAAATACATACAAAGTATATTTTAAAAGTGTACTCAGAATATACTTTGAAACCTGAGTACATTTCAAGTATACTTGAATTGTACTTGCTTGTGATCAGTACATATGAAGTACATTTTAACAAGTGTACTCAGAATATACTTAGAAACCTAAGTACATTTGAAGTATACTTGAATTGTACTTGCTTGTGACAAGTACATATGAAGTACATTTTAACAAGTATACTCAGAATATACTTTGTGTAGAAAGTATGTTACAAGTATACTTAAAATGTACTTAATAACTTAGTCTACAAAAAAGTGTTGAAAAGTATACTTTAAGTACATTTGAAGTATACTTCAATTTGATGAGGGTATAGAACAAGCATCTGCAACAGATGAAGAACTGACTAATGTGAGGAAATGTGCTAAGAATGGTCAGTGGCAGGATCTCCAAAACAAGAGGTATCTCCTAGTCAGAAATGAGTTGTCTGTCATTGGCAAGCTAGTGCTACGAGGGACAAGGATAGTGGTACCCTCTAGTTTGCGAGAAACAGTCTTATATCTAGCTCATGAGGGCCATCCAGGCATCGTGTGTATGAAACGTAGGTTAAGAGCGAAAGTATGGTGGCCGGGGATTGATAAGGAAGCGGAACAGTTTTGTAAAACATGTCTTTCATGCCAATTAGTTTTGATCTTCAAAACAAGAGGTATCTCCTTGTCAGAAATGAGTTGTCTGTCATTGGCAAGCTAGTGCTGCGAGGGACAAGGATAGTGGTACCCTCTAGTTTGCGAGAAACAGTCTTATATCTAGCTCATGAGGGCCATCCAGGCATCGTGTGTATGGAACGTAGGTTAAGAGTCAAAGTATGGTGGCCGGGGATTGATAATAGGAAGCTGAACAGTTTTGTAAAACATGTCTTTCATGCCAATTAGTTGGAATGCCACAACCTCCAGAACCAACAGGACCTTGGCAACATGTTGCAGCAGACTTGATGACTCCCTCGTTACCATCAGGGGCCATCGTTTTGTAGTGGTAAACTACTACAGTAGATATATTGAAGTAGATGTTTTGAAATCGACAACAACTGATAAAGTCATTGCAAGCCTTAAGAAGATGTACCTAATACATGGACTACCAGTGAGTTCAGTGAGCATCACAACTGACAATGGCCCACAGTTTATCAAGAGTTTAAGAACTTCCTGACAGGAGAAGATATTAGACAAAGGAGAACCTCTGTGGCTTCAAGCCAATGACGAAGTAGAGAGGCAAAATCGTTCTTTGCTAATGAGTATCAAGATTGCACAGATAGAGAGGAAGGATTGGAAGGAAGAACTAGTATCCTATTTAATGATGTACAGAACTACACCTCACAGAACAACAGGAGTAAGCCCAGTAGAACTGTTATTTCACCGAAAGCTTCGCACTCGATTACCAGGAATTAATCGAGGAACACCCAGTGGACCAAGAAGTACGCTATCATGACAGTGAAGACAAGGTTAAATGGTTGAATTCCTTTGGGAACCCCGTCGATGTCAGTGAGAAAATGACAACTACAGAAGAATTGCAAGTGAAGACGACACTTGTCGAACGTGGGGAAATGGTTTGAGACATCCGATGGTTTCGCGACCCAAATTGCTTTTTGGCTGGGAAGCTTCATAACCATGCCTCGGTATGGCGAGAGATGGCTGAAAGAAACCATTTTGCAAAACAAGAAGAAATTCTCGATTGGATTGTTAATAGAGTATCAATATATACCCTACTTTCAACATTCAACATTTCAAGGGAACCTTTAAGGGAGAAGAGTATGATTCTGACCGCCCACCGCAAAAATACTTGTCCAATTCATCGAAGAGACTTGAGAGTAATCGTTTGCAGACTGGAGCAATTGCTGTACTAGGAAGGGTAGGGGAAAAGGTATCCGCCACATTATCCTCCCTTTGATTGTTGAACCATATGCATCAAAGCCGCGTCTTTGCCACGATGCAAGGTTCCTCAACTTGTGGATGAAGGACATGCCTTTCAGTTAACTGATCTTCCACGTTATGTGTCCAAGGATTCTTACCAAACAGTTCTGGATGACAAATCTGGATATGACCACATCCTGTTAACTAAAGACAGCAGAACCTACTTTGGGATCCAATGGGGAGGATGGCTATTCACGTACAACACGTTGCCATTCAGATGGAAGATCTCCCCGTACGTCTATCACACTACGTGGCTGATAGCCAGTAGCTTCTTCCGTTCAATAGGAATCCCCTGGAAGAGGCTTATATTTATTAGTCTGGTCAAAGAGATACTGGGAAACCCTTTGGTGACTGTTAGAATCCGTCAACGCCTGGCTGGCAAGTGCGTGTCGTTTTCTTTGGCTTTCCCGGCGGCAAGGTTATTCACCCGAGAAATGAATATGGCCATATCTAAGGGTCAGAAATCGATGAAGCCAATTCCTGTCCAGGATGTCTTGCGAGAAGAAATATCTTACTGGTTGTTCCTTAAGACATGGGACAGCCCGCTTCCTTGGCGGGATGAGCGTCATTACCGGGTGTCTGTGGCAACTGATGCATCAGGTTCATGATGGGGAGGACGGATTATCTTGCCTGTGATGGAGGAGACGTCTGATTATTGGAATGAGGAAGAATTGCGCTGGGACATTGCAACTAACTATGGAGGCTACAGCTGTTGAAAGAGTGCTCCTGGCTTGCAAGGATAAATCGACTAACACTTGGGTAGAGGCGTGGGTGGACAACCAAGCGGTGATCCAAGCGTGGAATAATCTGGGATGCAGGAATGTACGACTATACAATGCTCTGAAGAAGCTCTTCTACACTACTTCACAGCTGAACATATCGTTACACCTCTACTATGTTCCCTCGAAAGACAACCCAGCCGACAAGCCATCTCGTAGAGTGTCTCATAATGACAGCAAGTTGACAGACAAGATGTGGCAGATTATACAACAGGAATTTGGTACGTGTTGGAAGGGTCATTCCTGTGATTTGATGCCATGAATGATCTTTGGGGCCGATCACTCTCCCATTTTATTCCATTTCTGTCCCCCGGCTCTTTAGGGGTAAATCTGTTTGCTCACGATTTGTCGCTTCATAGTTCAATTTTGAGGCACCCGTATGTATTCCTACCGAGTGTATTGGCTATCCTACGCTTTTTGGAAGGTTATTAACAACCGTCCACTATTGTCGTCCTGGACGTATATCCTCGAAAGTATTGGTGGCCACTTTTGAGACGCAGATCGGTGAAGGCATGTAAGTTGGCTGTGAAAGGCGACCCTGACTCCTTACTGTTTCCATCTAAGAAAGGTTGGATGCCACACTGCTCTTTCCCTGGTGACTTGTGGGCTTTTGACGTACAATTTTAATTGTGTTCCACAGATAGTCATATGAGGCTTGTCTGCTTCTCTTCAGGAACTACCTGTTATGGCCAACTGAGTTGTTCGTGAAGTCGGTAAGGTGTCCAGTATGTAGCCACACTAATAACTGACTTAATTCCGCTACTGTCAGCGTTGTGGTTATGTGCGAAAGGGATCAAGGCCACTCCTACCAAGGACTTACGGATCGAAGTGGATGCCATAGATAAACGTTTACAGCAATTAACTATGATCAAGCTACTAGCTATGCCAAACAGAAAGATTCGCTCCAGAGTTAACTGGAAGATTTTTTAATGGCTCTCCCGAGGCATGCTACTCTAACAACCGTGATCCCTCGGGACGTATGCCGTTTCCTTATCTATAACGACAAGAATGGCAAAACACAAGTACACCGTAATAGTTCTGAGTTTATCGGTCAACGGGGAAAATATCCCTGCGGTTGCCCCATGCGTTTAGCTTACAAGACAATCGATTCCTACATAGGGAAGCTGAGGTCCATATTTCATTCGATTGGCAGAGATGGGAAATGGGACAAAAGACTTGGCTTGGATAATCCTGCAGCGGACAAATCAGTCCGTCTGGTTACCGCTAAGCAACCGGAAGCACGTGTGACACCTAAACAGGCTATGCCCTTTTTCGTGGATAAGTTGACGCAACTCTCATCCTACTTGGAAAGAAGACTGGAAGATACTAGACTGCCCTTAGATCGTTTCATTATTGCCCGAGACCATGCCGGCACACTTTAAGACAACCTTCTTCAGTGGCGATCGCCCAGGAGATTTGGGACGTGTGAAAGTTCCAGAAATCCTACGTTTTCCGAACGACGATGGGTTCTTGCTCAACCACATTTGGGGAAAGACCTTGCGTGATGGAGATGAGTGTTTTGGGGATAAGGCGTAACCCCTCAAGCATGTTAAGGCCTGGTTCATTTAACGTAAATAGATGTATGTTAAATAATGTTTTCTGACAGAAATAACAGTTTAAACAAAATCTAATTACACCATAATACTAATATCCACTTCCTTAAATTTGTCGAGTGGATGGTTGCCGTATCACGTGATCGATGACGTCATAATTATATAAAATCGTTTAAGTGAAATGCGGCTGCGACGATAACATATGAATATAAAGTAACCATGCTAAAACATTACTCCTCCCGCAGTGTTTCAGACCACACTTAGAAAACACGACTATCATGTAAAGATAAGGAGATATTGAGGGTGCAAAAAGTCACGTGACCTATTTTGCATATGTTCGCCTTAATTACTCGTTAACGAAACATTGTAGTCATCTTTTCTAAGTTGATTTAGGTAAAGGGCTTCAGCCTTAACTAAACACATCCACTCATCATCCTAGCTGTTTTAAACTCGGAGCCGCGTTTTTGATTTACTGATTTCCTGTTCTAAGTCACATGACAGACCACGTGACACGTTTTACTACACACAAACCACTTAAGGTAGTCAAGAATAGCGATATCTATTATCGTAAGAAACTTGGTGTACTTACCACACTCGGCTGTGCTGAAATAAGGAAAACAGTTTTTACCCGAAATTTGACCCCTGAACCAGGCCTTATTAACATGCTTGAGCCCAATCAAGCTATCTGCCCTGTAAGAGCAATTGAAGACTATCAGATTGAGGTGGATCTCTCAAGAGGCTACCTCTTTAGGCCAACGAAGCCGGATAAAGGAATTAGCGACTCCCCGTTCTCTTCAGCAGTGGCTGAAGCTCGATTAAAGCTTTACCTAAAGGAAATGAACATGGATGAAGGGGAGACACTACATGGTTTTCGATCTGGATGTGCTGGCACTCAGGAGGGCTGACCTGACGGAGATAATGGACCATGTAAGTTGGACGCGCCGGCATATGGCCTACACTGTCTACAGTTAGCAAAGGTGCTTAATCCTAGTGGCGCGTCTGCCAAGCTTACTTCATCTTCAGCCGCAGATGTGACGAATTGGCAAGATTTCAATGAACTCAAGCGATTCCTATGCGCCTTCCCATGTGAAAACTCACTGAAACGCTCACAACCCTCATCATCAAGTGTATTAAGGCTTGGTTTGAACATGAAAACGAGGCAAAAATTCTTTCTTCGTGTTTTCTTGACCACCTTTCAAGTAAAAATCATAAAACTTTACAGAATTGTAGAAACTTGTTGCTTAAGCCCACGAGTGATACCGTTGCCATAGAAACCACCGTTGCGAAAACTTAGGCGGGAAAATGCAATGCAAATTTGTATATGACGAACTTTTTAAAACGGGGTGTGGAAAGAGCCCTTATCATATTTAAGATTATTTATAAGTTATACCATGGCATGAGGGGTATTAGTGATTTACAAATCTTCCCGCGCGGCTCTCGGGGCAATTTAAATCACTAATACCCCGAAATGCCATGGTATAAGTTTGTTGTACCATGATCGCCAAGGAACGGAACAAATCTCTGAGAAGTTTAGTTTTCTCTGCCGAAACTAAAGACGTCGCAGTCGAGTTGCTTTCGAAAACTTTTGTTTAATGCTTGACTGAGCGCCATTGATTAAACGACCCTGGCTTCCCCTGGGGAAAAGCGTGTTGTTTTTGAGAAGAATAACACTAAAATACAATGTAATTATGCGGTTGACTAAATATTCAAAGAGCATGAATGGATTTTAATTACGTCACGTTTATGGTTTTAAGTATCCCACATGGAAGAAGCTGGTTTGAGAAATTAAGAGAAGAATATGCAGATTGAAATAGATTTTAATTACGTCACGTTTATGGTTTTAAGTATCCCACATGGAAGAAGCTGGTTTGAGAAATTAAGAGAAGAATATGCAGATTGAAATAGATAGAAATAGATGACCTATTTCAATCTGCATATTCTTCTCTTAATTTCTCAAACCAGCTTCTTCCATGTGGGATACTTAAAACCATAAACGTGACGTAATTAAAATCCATTCATGCTCTTTGAATATTTAGTCAACCGCATAATTACATTGTATTTTAGTGTTATTCTTCTCAAAAACAACACGCTTTTCCCCAGGGGAAGCCACATGGATTACATTGAAGGTTATGATGAAGACAGGTCAGTTTGGATTCAGTATTTTTCATCCGGGAGCGTAGGCCTAGTCGTGCCAAAGGGGAGCAGGAGTTGATGCTTTTGACCTTCTCACTTCCAGCCTGCATTCTCTTCTAATTTTCCCTCATTACGCATGCAGGGGAAATTTCTAAATATGCATTGTCTCGAAATTTCCCGGCGGGAAATTTCGAAACAATGCATATTTCTAAATATCCCTGCCATCAGGGAAAATTAGTGGTTTAAATGTGCCTCGGAGAACAAAAGAATCCGAGGCTACCATGGTATAACCCCACTTAATTTTAATAGCGATGTAGGTACACCAATTAGCCTTTTCTCCTTGACGAGTTCTCTGGTCCTAGTATAGCTGATACCTTGACGTCGAACTTTAGACGTTGAGTTTGGAGGTGCAAGAGCTCGGAATAGAGGTAAGTCCTCCTCCATATCAATTCCCGCAGCGATGCTCTAGCGCCCTTACCGGGCAGGTGTCTTGACCTGATCTTGCAATGGATATCCAAGCCCCTTCACGAAGTTGGTCTGTCTTAGACGATTCTAGAAAAACAGACAAATAAGATGGAAAGAACTTAACATCGCAAGCTCGTATCTGGCATAATTCGCTGAAACGAAGAAATCCTGCAAAAGCAATAAGACACAGCGCCATGGTCCTTCTGTGTGACAAAGAACACTTATCTTTTGTCTTGGGGGAAACGAGATTCTTTAACATCTCCGCTGTAATAGGTTCTTTTCTGGATTTTGGTTTTCCCAAGATCCTCTGAGAGGCACTTATCATGGAAGAAACCAAAGGATGATCAGACACTTTAGATAAACCGGCGAGGTGTTGTGCCCAATCGATGCTTTAGACCGCATTGAGGATTGGCGATGGCGAATTCGCATCTTGGATTAGGCATTGAAGATAAATAGCAACTTGAAAGGGGTTGGCCGGATGGTGCCATGCACGATTGGATGAAGCCCATCATTTCCAGCAGTGAAGCCTGCTAAATACGTTCGAACGGTACCATCTGCCTTAGATGCAAGAACTGTCTCCTTAACTCGGTGACCTATGGACTGCAGATACTCAGGTACAACGGCAGAAAACTCGGACCACATCTGCGACTGAAAAACATTTGAACAAAGCAGCTAACAGCCAAATAAACCTGTATGTTTTTAATCAACTGAACGCCACAAAAAATTACAATTATCTCTTCAAACGTCTATCGTCCCTTCAACGCACGGGCACAGATCGAATTGTTGCCCGCGCGGGAAACATTGAATTTTGATGACACGTGACCCTGAATCAGCCAATGAGTGCGTACGTTGTGTCTGGAAAACTTATGGCTATGTTACAAGAGGGTATATACTTCATGGTAGTGTTTCGTTCCATATAATCTCCCTGCATAATACAGTGAAACAGTAGAGAAAATGATTATGCAGGGAGACTATATGGCCGAAACACTACCATGAAGTATAAGGCTCTGAATAACTAGATCTTTCGTTATTAGTCCATGATTATTTTATTTAACAAATAAAGAAGCCTTAGCCATGTTTTATAATACAGATACGATAGTACGCGCACTCTGATTGGCTCAAAAGCCATGTTTTATCAGAGTATATAACATGGTTTGCCGCGAGTTTTATTGTTTTCAACTGGCGGTTTCCTTTCATCGCGCGCGTAAAGCTATATTATAAAACAGATAAAGAAGCCTTAAATCCATGTTTTATACTCATTTGAGAACCCTCGAGAAATGTTGAAAGCACGCGCCTTCGGCTTGTGCTTTAACATTTCTCTCATGTTCTCAAATTCCCATCGTGTTTTATGATAGTATAAATCGTTATATTGAATGCTAGTATAATAAAGGGCGTTAGATAACGAGCTTGCTTATACGCTAGAATATTCTACTATAGATTGTTGGAAAGTTGGTGTGAAATCAGAATAATTATAAGTAATAGCATGACATGAGGGAAATTAGCAATTAAATTTCCCCGCAAGCCGAGGGAGAGTTTGTAGAAGCGGTCGAGGGACTTCATGCTATAACTTTGTAATACTCTGATCGGCGAGGAACGGAACAAATCTCTGAGAAGTTTATGTTTCTCTTCCTAAACTAAAGACGTCGTAGTTGAGTTGCTTTCGAAAACGTTTAAATGCTTGATTGAATTACCTTGGCTTCCCCTGGGGACAAGTGTTGTTTTTAGAAGAATAGCAGTAAAACACAATGTAATTATGTGCTTGACTAAATATTTAAAGGTCATGCGTATATGGTTTTAAGTATCCCACATGGAAGAAGTGGGTTTGAGAAAAGAAGAGAAGAACGTGCAGATTGAAATATGTGATCCCACATGGATTTCTTTGTCTACTAAATTTCCCTCATGTTGATGCATGAGGGAAATTTAGAAGCATCGATCTCTAATGAGGGAATTTTGGGTTTAAATTCTCTAACCGAGGCGGTCATGGTGTTACTATATATCTCGTTTGCATTTGAAACCGGCCGTCAGTCTACCTTTACCTGTAGGATCTTTTGGAGTGTTGGAACTTGAGGGTTGGGGATTGGATGTCGTTGGGGGTTGATATGCAGATATTTGGAGTGGTATAAGGTCTCAGGATCATTGAATAACATAGGAACAGGCTTGACATTTTACATTTACCGCCTCCCGGTTAGCTCAGTGGTTAAAGTGCCTATGAACCTTATTTTTGATTTTTGATATCAATTCTACATCAAGTGAATAGTAGAATGGTACAATATATCTTGCTTTGAATGCTGTGCCGCTGAGTTAAGGAGGTTTTAATATCCAAAATGCTAATTACATGACGTCAGGGGAGGCATCAATTAAACAATTTTTTCAAATTATCAGTGTTATACCCATGGTTGAAATAAAATGATGTTAGAAATTTGTTTTCCTATATCAGTAGAAACGCCCATTCACAACCACTAAGAAGTGATTGCAGATACCTCCCCTGACGGGTGGGAGGACTCCCCTATAAAAACGTCGGGGATGCTCGTCCTATCTTTTAGGGGTCAAAATCGTCGGCTACGTTATCTCTTTGGGGTTAAAGGGCTAAAGCGGATATTTTTCTACGAGTCTACTATAACTTAGGGTCTATTGCAAATGGTGGCCTTAATCTTGTTCTAATCATTGCACTTGTTACACGGGTATGCTATCTCTTAGGGGTAAAAGTCATGATAGACCACGCCCAAACTGCTATCTCTTAGGGGTTAAGCACTTCTGTAGTCTTGTCACGAACGACTGAGCATTATGCACGGAGCCTCGTATTAATTCCTTCGTATGTAGGAAGTGAGGCATATCTCGGAAGTGAGCTATTCAGGTCACCTGATGTTTCCCTTGAGAAATATTTCCTTGTTTTTTCTGGAAGGATGTATGAATTTCTCACGAACGATGCAAACCTCGTTCCCAGGGACCATTACGCGCCCAATCCAAGGTCTAGGTGCGTAAAGGTCTCTGGGTAAGAGATTTCTCTAATGATATTTTGGGTTTACCAGATTTTTACTCAGTCTACATAATTTTACATTCACTCCGTGTACGGAGTAAACCCCAGAAGGGACTATGGCAACTATAGATGACAGATTAATGGGCTACAGAAGGGAGAACTACATATCGAGCTCTGAAGGCGAGAGCGATGATGAACGAGAACAACGCGGTGCTTGTTGCGGCGATAGCACTTCTCCTGACTTCCGATTGTCAGGGCCTAAAGTAAGTTCTTTCTGGATGTTCCAACCTGCCTAGAAAATTTTAGCCTGACGAGAGTTGTAAAGAGCATCCATAAGGAGGACGTACTATGATGTGGCTGTTGGGAAGGAAAGAACCATAAAAATAATGCCATGCACAAGTGATTGGGAGCTATGTTTTTGTCATAATTTATTTATTTTTGAGTCGACTGTCACTAAGTGTCAGAGCAACAGCTGCCCAATAGATCCTCGTTTGAAATTAACATTTTGAAACACTTAAAGATTAGGTCAAATAGATGCTTTACTAATATTCATCGAATGAGGTTGTATTGAATGGAATGAAAGGATTTGAGGTCTTGGTCAATTCATAAAAGCAAAGGCGCATTTTGCATGTCATTTGTAGTCGAATCATTATTTATACTGATCCACCTGTTCTGCAGCAGATTCAAAGCATTTTCCCCAACTCAGCATGTAATTCTCTTTAAGACTTGTCTTGCATTCAAATAAATTGTATTTTTATGGAAGATCCAAATATTTTTTGGGGAAATTATTTTTTATTTTTTTGAGCAATTATATTTTTTATTAGAACCTAAAACAAAATTCATTCAACTAAGGTTTGAGCATTATTTTGTAAATCTTAGAGTTGTACCATCATTTAAATCTGCAGATTGATTGGGTAAAATAACAGGGAAGCCATTTAATTGCTCTATTTTGTTTTTTAATATATTGGCCGAGCTCCTCAGCTGTGTACTGAAGGCCCAGAGGTGTTGAGAAGTAGACAAAAGAAGTCAACCTGCTCCATTAGTAACTTTAGAACCCCAAGCAAATGAATCACATAAGGAATAGCCAGCATAGCCAAGTATTCTTGGGGGGAATGCAGGCTATGTATAAGGGAATTTAAGTTCCTCAACATGATTTTCACCTTCAGTGATAATAATTTATTGATAGGAGCCTTTCAACCCAATAAAGATACATGTAGTCTGGTCTGTATAAGTTTACCACACATTGAACAAAAAGAATGGATAATGGAACGAGTAAATAATAGGAAATCTGGGATGCCACAACAGCTTTTGCCAATCACTGTGGACCCGAAATGGAAAGAGCATGCCTTGATGCAAGTTTCATTATATTATATCTAAAATTGAAGCAATTTTGAAATCTCAAAATTTAACAGAGTTTGTGAGCTGGATACACCATGCTATTCAGCCTCATAGACACTGTAAAATTTTGAGATTTCAAAAGAAATTGCTTCAAAGAGATATTAAAAGGTAAAAAAAAATATACAATTAAATAGTGCAAATTCCATAAAATTATGGTTATATTCAAATGCACTTCACAAGGTTATTTTTGTGATACAGACTGCTATTGTGGCAATATGCTGCCATGCAGTTTACATGTACAATCATGAGTAATTATTGTTAGTACTGTAAACAGTGGTAGATAAGCCACACCTTTTTACCCAAAATCTTCATTGCAAATCGGGAGTGTGGCTTATCTGCGATAACATCTAGAATACAAAACATAAAGAAAGGAATCATTGATTATCACTTTTGCATGCTTGGTGGCTCATAAAAGAGCCATTTGTGTTTTTTTGTTTCTTGTTTGTTACTTGTTCCGGACCCTTGTTCTGTTAAATCTTCTTCATCGAAATATCTTTTAAGCAGTTAATAGTTGCTTTTCTCAACCAACTAAATGTCACCAGACACAGAATCTCCATTCCACCGCAAAGCTTTTTGCAGTGTCACCATTTCCCAGTAACTTCAACAGTTATAGTTCCTCCACGAACAAGAAAATACCATGCTATTCTTGAGTACTCAACATGTTCTAAAGAGCTTCTAGTGTCCTGAGTTTTCTCTCTTCCAATAAAGGGCCTGGTTACTAAGCTTTGGTGAACGCAAGCGTGAGCATGTTTTTGTTGACGTGAAATTCACGACTACATTCAGCTAACAATTGACCTCGGACGAAAAAGTACAATCAAGCAAATTAATGCTATAGAACATTCTATTGATTATGCCAGGTAAAACTACGGAGTTATCTCATTGAAAGTTTGATGAGGCAAGGAAGGTGATGCATCTTTCTAATGATTTTCCTTTCAAATTTCCCCCAAAAAAATTTGGGCTTCTAAACTCGGGGTGTGGCTTATCTGCGAGTGTGGTTTATCTGCCGGTTTTAACGGTACTTTAGAATACCAGGCTGTTATTTCAGGAGCTAATCCCTACTCTTTCTCAAAATAACACATCCGGTTCTTTTAAGTCCCCCTGGTTACTATAGATTAGAAGAGGAAGGAGACGAGGCCAACAGCTTATATGTCCCTGCTCAAAGACGTGGCCGGGAACCCCCAACCTCCCACATTCTAGACCATGCCCAACCAACTGAGCTATAAACCAGTGAGGCAGTATTAGGCTATTAATTAAGATGAAAGTTGTGTCAGTTGCTAATTTTGGCACACTTTCCATTTTTAGCTAGCACCAATATTTTGGATTGACAAGGTCACATGGCCGTTGATGCAAATGGACTGTTAACCTACATGTAGCTATGATGGAAGAAAAGTGAAATTGCTGGAATTTTCAATTTGTAGTCAAGATTGTACATTTTTATATAGAGGATTCTTTTTAATTCCTGTGGTGTACTGCAAACATTAAAACAGCATAAACTAAGAGCCATGTATTGTAAACCACAATTACACACAGCCTTACCTTAGTAACTTAAATTCAGTCCCTACCACTAGTGGTTTGCATAGCAGTGCAATGGGAGGGGGTGGGAATCCCCTCCCCTAAGGTGCCTCTATCTCGCTAGAGAACTTTTAATATGTGATCACAATACTTCTCCAGTGTGATTACTTTTGGAACAGAGGCTAGCCAAACTGGTTCTTTGTCTGTTATTCTTTTATTGTTTCTTTTTTTCTACAAAAAAATACCAAAGTGTACATGTACAGTAACACCTTTTTCAGTTAGCATAAGGTGAAGTAAAGGCAACCTTATTTAATATTGGTAGCTTGTAACAGTCTTGAAAGACTGATAAACTTGAGGCAGATGGAAGACCTATGATTTATTTTGAGAAGACGTGAAGGTGTAACCATTTGCAGTTTGAGAACAAGATTATTTTGCAAAGGCAGTACCTTCTACTCAGTTATTTTAAGACCCCAAGTAATGGTCCGACCAGGGTTTTGAGCCCCCAGTGTATCTTGTGTATATCAGACCGGTGCTTAACCACTGAACTAGCAGAGGCAGTTACTTTTTAGCTCAGTAAACTGTATTTTCTGTTGTTGTTTCCAGACAGGACCCAAGGGAGTAATCCAGGACTACAGGAGGTACAAGCAACTTGAGACTGAGCAGAAGAGAGAACAGGAAGAGGAGTTGAAGACTTTAGCCAGCAAGTTCTCATTGACCTGTCAAAGTAGTGTTAGTGTTTTGTTGTTTATACATTGAACATTTTCATTATCACATTAACATACAGGGATATCTACACACAGTATGGCAGACAGAAAAAGTTTGACCCTCCCTGTGATTTTTGACTTTTAAATTTTATGTTTACTTAGTTAGATGACGAGAGAGAAAAAGAGCTAATGAAGGAACTTGAGATCGAGGAAGATGAGTTTATTCAACAGTACCATCTTAAAAGATTGCTGCAAATGAAAGAAGAACAGCAACAAAAAATAGCAATGAACAGGTTTGTCACTATCGTTGGAACATTTTGGATTAATCACAGTGTCTGGAAAACTATCCACCCCCCCTCCCTTTGGTACACATGTGTAATTAATGATTAACCTTTAAACTATCCACCCACCCCTCCCTTTGGTACACATGTGTAATTAATGATTAACCATTAAACTATCCACCCACCCCTCCCTTTGGTACACATGTGTAATTAATGATTAACCTTTAAACTATCCACCCACCCCTCCCTTTGGTACACATGTGTAATTAATGATTAACTATTAAACTATCCACCCACCCCTCCCTTTGGTACACATGTGTAATTAATGATTAACCATTAAACTATCCACCCACCCCTCCCTTTGGTACACATGTGTAATTAATGATTAACCTTTAAACTATCCACCCACCCCTCCCTTTGGTACACATGTGTAATTAATGATTAACCTTTAAACTATCCACCCACCCCTCCCTTTGGTACACATGTGTAATTAATGATTAACCATTAAACTATCCACCCACCCCTCCCTTTGGTACACATGTGTAATTAATGATTAACCTTTAAACTATCCACCCACCCCTCCCTTTGGTACACATGTGTAATTAATGATTAACCATTAAACTATCCACCCACCCCTCCCTTTGGTACACATGTGTAATTAATGATTAACCATTAAACTATCCACCCACCCCTCCCTTTGGTACACATGTGTAATTAATGATTAACCATTAAACTATCCACCCACCCCTCCCTTTGGTACACATGTGTAATTAATGATTAACCTTTAAACTATCCACCCACCCCTCCCTTTGGTACACATGTGTAATTAATGATTAACCATTAAACTATCCACCCACCCCTCCCTTTGGTACACATGTGTAATTAATGATTAACCATTAAACTATCCACCCACCCCTCCCTTTGGTACACATGTGTAATTAATGATTAACCATTAAACTATCCACCCACCCCTCCCTTTGGTACACATGTGTAATTAATGATTAACCATTAAACTATCCACCCACCCCTCCCTTTGGTACACATGTGTAATTAATGATTAACCATTAAACTATCCACCCACCCCTCCCTTTGGTACACATGTGTAATTAATGATTAACCTTTAAATTTAGGATGAAATGGGGGGAGGGGTTTCTCAGAAACCGTGATTGATCCAAAATTTATTAGTGAAACTGATTAGTTTAAGATCTGGCTAAAAGCTCTAGCCTACCACTGAATTTGCACCATGACCATACTAGCCTGGATTTCAGCCATCTCCGGTTCATTCCTCCCGAGAGAGACGTCTGAATCCAATAGCCGATAATGCCATCCAGTGACGTCAAAGCAGATTACAATTTTAATTTATGCAAATAAAACTGCCACACGACGGCGGCTGTAAAGAGTTCATTGGGTCACAAAAACAAAGCTCTCGCCGTGAGAAATTAGTTGAGATTATGTCAAAATCCTACCTATCTACATCCTATTTGCTTCTCAAGTACCTCTTAAATGTATGCTGTGAAAACCTTTTTGAAGCAACAAATCATTCAATAACATTTGAGGCCTTCATCTTCCGTTTACTAGTAGTAGTCTCTCGATCTGCCGTTCAGTTAGAGACAGGGAGAGATTGCCTTTGTAAATACTGTAGCAGAAAAGTAGAAAAGCATTGAAGGATATTTGGAGAATTTACAAAGAAGTTTGAAGACGCTTTTACGGGAAAGAACAGTTCCTTGAAGAGAGTAGCAACAGTTTTACCACTGAGTGTGAACGAATAATTGATTATCAACAACCCCGCGAATGTGACTGCCGACGTTAAAAAAACGTATATGTTTACAGAACAGCCAGCCGGTTATTTTGCAGGACACTTTCAATCCATTTCCAGTTGTTTTCAAAGATCACTACCAGGTTTTCTGGTAGTGACGTCACTGGATGGCATTATCGGCTATTGGATTCAGACGTCTCTCTCGGGAGGAACGAACCAGAGGAGACAGCTGAAATTCAGGCTATGACCATACAGCATTTACTGGATCTCACTGTATCAGCCTCCAGGTCAGCATGGTGACAGATCATCAGTCTGATATGCGGGAGGTTAAGAGTTCAAATCCTGGCCGGACCAACACTCAGGGTCTTAAATAACTGAGTAGGTGCTGCCTTTGCGAAACAATTTGATTCTCGAACTGCATATGGTTATGTCTTCTTGGATAAGGACGATAAATCATAGGCCCTCTGTGACCTCCAAGAGGGGCTTTAAGCCTGTTGAGGTTCTCTGTCGACATTCGAGTGGTAAACAGAATAAATAATAATATATATAATAAGTTTTCAATATTAGAGCCAGCAGCTGCTGATATTTAAGTCAAGCTTCACTTATGGTTGTAAAACTGTTCAAACTTTTAAGAAAAACCACAGCACTCCTCATTGCCTGCATTTGGAGTGAACTGCTACTTCAAAATTTATTAAAATCTCTGGTCAGTATAAGTAAAGCTATTATTGTAATCAAAAGCTATTCCATTTTAATGAATGTTTAGCTCCTATGGTGAAAAGCCAGACTGCACAGCAGCCAATCACAATTCTAGATTTCTTAGATTCTGAACTTGAAAATACAAGACAGTACATGTGTGTGTATTGTATTCTTTCGCAACCAATTCTGTTTTGTCCTGAAACTCGTAACATTTGTGTATTGATGCCCAATCCTTTCTTTTAATTGTTTTGTTTTATTTCAGGCCTAGGTTTGGTAAAGTAATAGATATATCAGATCGTGATGAATTCCTACATGCTATTGACAAGGAGCTTCTTCATGTTGTTGTAGTAATTCATTTATATGATGAGGTAAGAACACTACAAACAACACAGCCACTTATTTACAACACTTACAGTACATTGTATCTATCTCTTTCTATCAAGATCAGGTGATTGTGACTTACATGTAAGTATATGAAAACAAGATAAACTCATGCATATGAAGCAAAAGATAATGATATCTTGTGCAGGATATCATCACATGGTTGTATTGCAAAACAAATGTGACTCATGTATGAGATAAGTAGGCAAGTGTGATTAGCATATTAACCTATTTGTAAAATAATGCTAATAATTTGCCTTCTTTCTAAAATAGCAATTGTTTGCCGTCCAGTAAAACCTTCCCAATTAGGATCATGAGTGCAATTCATTTGTTATATTGATATGATCTATAACTACATGTATAATCATGTGACTGTTTCCTGATAAAAGCCTATTATGCAGCTTAAAGTAATCTTCTTTTGAACTGTCAGCAATGTAATTAGATTCAGCACATAGTTAAGTGGCATCTGAAATGAGCTCGAGTCAGATTGTTTTTTCTTATATGTGAAAAATACATGTATATTGAATTACCAAGTTGTTGATTACAAAATTATTGATGTAGTTGAATGTGACATTTGAGTTCATGAGGTGTTGTTGTAAATTTTCAGAAGACTCCTAGCTGTACATGTATGAATGAAAACCTCAAGTGTTTAGCCCAGAAATACCCCATGGTGAGTAATATTGGTACATGTACATTGGAGTTAGGAATTTAGTTGTAATTTTATACTATAATTTATTTTATTGTCCTAGCTAGGATCAATATAGAACAATTTATATTTATATAATTTAGTAGGGCAGTATTTCAGTGCTTTTTGTAATACCTCTATTGTAAGGAAACAGAAAGTAATCTGACCTGAGCATCCTGCCAAGCTGCAAATCTGTCGGGCATTTTTGTGAAATGATTGATCATAGTCTGCTGTGTGACAACAATCTCAATCCCAGGGAGTGTATTGTTTGGTTGGCCTACAGTATCTCATTGTAGCATCTAACTGTTGCCAATATATATAGAGTAAAAGAGTGCAGCCCTGGACAAAAATATGGCATGTCTTTATAGCCTTTATATTAAAAAGAAAAAGAAAATCCACCCAACCCTCCCCCTGAAAAATAGTTTTGACGACTCTACCTTCCCTCTCTACGGTACTGACTCCACCTCCCTTACTCCCCTTTTCCTTTCCCCAGCCCCCAGGGAACTTAACATGTAGTTCACACATTAATATTACACGTCACTATTACTTACTTTTATTTCACTTTTTCATTCACTGGTAGCGGGACTCGAACCTGTGTCCCTTCGTTTGAAAGCATGCCTTAATGGAAGATCAGAGCTTTACCAACTGTGCCACAGAGTTCCAGTCACGTTTTTGGAATAATATAGCTTTTCTTATGGAAATTAGTTACTAGTCCCCTCTCGGTCATTTGCAGATGCGCAGTACTAACAAAGTCGGACTTCGAAAACACGAGCTGCATGAGCACAGCAGTGGAAAAGCGTGAAGCACACTGACTTTTATACAGTTAAAACCAAACTACATGTAAAAGAAAGCCACAGAATAGGATTTCACCTCTCGCTTTACATTTAGAAGAAAACTTACAAGGAAGAGTGGAGTGATCTCTTTAAAGTGTTTATGAAACCAAATTTTGCATCTTTATTTTATTGTAGAATAATAAAGTTCATTCTTTCCTGATTATCAAGTCTTAGAGTATATTTATTTTTCAGTTCCGCCTTCGGAAAGGTCTCTTTTTCGCCATTCAAATTGACTACTTTATGCTAAAAACTGTTCGGTTTGCTGCGCGGCCAAATGAGCTGCGTGACGTCACTGTGAGGACTCGTTGTTACAAATATGGCGGACTCCAGCGACAAAGTTTCATAGAAAGCTAAAAATAAGCGAGGAGGTGGAAGATATTGTGGCTGCATGGTGGCATCACAATGTGCAGATCAACAAAACTAATCCTCGTACGGCCACGAACCAATTTCGGTAAAAAGGCTTTTCGCTTTAGTGGGGCTAAGTTATGGAATGAACTGCCTGAGGATGTAAGGCAATCAACTAGTTTAAATAACTTCATTTTTAATCTTACGAAATCAAGTTATTTTAACCTTATGTAAATATTTCTTTATATGACATTCCTATTTTTCTTATTCGTCCCTGCAACATGGCTTTCATGTAAAACAGTTTCATATTTTAGTGTTTTTTATCTATGTATGTAACTGATGATTTTCCATGTATAAATAAAGATGTACTATTAACTTCTCCTGTGCTGGCCATACATTGTAAAAAGAAAGAACTTGTGTTTCCTGCAACAGTTTTGATCAGTTGACAATTTTACACCCTGTTTGCGGCCGGCACTCTTGCAATTTCTGTCTTTCACTTTTATCAATCAACATGTTCTTTTTATAGCAGGTTATTTCATCCAATAAGAAACGAGTTTTCAGATCATCAATGTCAAGCTGTCAGAATTGAACCAATCAGCGACGAGAAATATTGTAAACAAGTCGAGTACAGTAAAATGGAGTTTTCACTGTAGTCAGTTTATTTGCTTAGTAGATTTTTATTTGGGTTCTTAAAATTAGATAGCTTACTTTCCTTCGTCTAGATTGAAGTTTATATTATAAAACAAATAACAGATGGTTCTCCTTGTTCTATCACAAAATAATGTACTTTCGAGGTCTTGAAATGCTGCTAAATGCACGTACCCGCGTTATGCTCATGCATCCGCAGTTTTTCAAGACCTCGAGTGTGCAATATTTTTTTTATAGAACAAGGAGAACCATCTTTTATTTGTTAAGTATTGTGTTGCGTTCTACTGTATTTCATTTTTTTTGTATTGAATTGTTTGTGCTTTATTATATTGTATTTTTTTGTAGAAATGCCTGTCGTCCTACATGATCATATTTAGGAATTGTCACTTGCGAGTCCTCACAGTGACGTCATTGTAATGGCAGATTCGGTTCCAGGCCCCGGACAGTTTTAAGCATAAAGTGGTCAATCTGAATGGCGAAAAAGAGACCTTTCCGAAGGCAGAACTGAAAAATAAACATACTCTTGATAATCAGAAAAGAATGAACTTTATTATTCTGCAATAAAATAAAGATGCAAAATTTGTTTTCATAAACACTTTAAAAAGCGACGAAAGAAGAGAGTCTGACACTGTTTCTGCGGAATTACAGTCTACTCTCAGTCGGAGAAAAATATGTACTTTGACAAGAAAGTTATGGAAGTAAACCAGCTTCTAACCTGAAAGTGACAGCAAAGAAATTGTTGATAAAAGAATGTATTTCAAAGTGTTCTCCTGTCATCAGATCTGAATTATAAATATTATAGTGCAGAGAGGATAAGAAAAAGCGGGCTGTGAATGAAACCTTACCACTCTCACTCTCAGCTGTCTCAGGTACCTCCAAAAGTTATCAACTGTCAGTTTTGTTGCACTGTGTCGTTCTCTTACAGAACAAAAAACTATTACAAGCAGAGTAGAATCAGTACAGAGTTCACAAGCACAGTTATTCCTAATATTGATAAAGGTGGATCTAGTACTGATAGAAGTTTGTTCCAACCCAAAGTCAAACGAAACCCTAACTTTGAACCCTCTAAAAACCCTATTAAACCTGAAAAGGTAAACAAACCGAGTTCTCACTCACTTACATAAATATTTAGGGCCACTAATTTAGCGTTTCTAGGGCTACTAATTTAGCGTTTCTAGGGCTAGATCACCAAACAACACAGAAAAATAATGCTTCTCCTATGAACTAATCCAAATCCTAACCCTACATTTAAAAACACCCTAACCGTCAACAATGGGTGCTCAATAATTTAGCATTTTTAGGCCTTAAGTCACTACCGTAATTTTGGGCTTTTAGGGCTAGATCACTAAACAACACATGCTTCTCCCTATGAACTAATCCAAATCTTTGTTTCAGGTTAAGTTCTGCAGAGTAAAAGCTGAGGATACTGGGATAAGTAAACATTTCGTAAGTGGAGTTTACTCGTTGGTAAAAGTATGTTACAACCAACTCCATCTTATTTCTGAGAGCTACATGCGGTACCTCATCCACTTGTGATTTAATACTGATTCATCCTTTTGTATGTGTTTTGTAGAGAGATAGTGGCCTTCCAGCTCTACTCATATACAAAGGAACTCAGATGGTCGGGAACTTTGTACAGCTAGGAAACATGTTTGGAGAAGACTTTTATGCTTCAGATGTTGAACATTTTTTGATAGAGTGAGTTTAAGGGCACGGTTTTAGACATATTCTCGGTATTCCGTAAAAGGAATACACAGAAAAACCAATCTTGTTTACCTTATCAAACAAAAAATACTAATTTCTAAGGGACGTATTGGAATAGGGATTTGTGCAGGATTTCAGTGTATTCTAATACCTAAGGGACGTATTGGTATAGGGAAATGTGCAGGATTTCAATGTATTCCAACTCCTAAGGGACGTGCAGGATTTCAATATATTCTAATTCCTAAGGGACGTATTGGAATAGGGACAAGTGCAGGATTTCAGTGTATTCTAATTCCTACGGGACGTATCAGAATACGGAAATGTGCAGGATATCAAGGTATTCCAATTCCTAAGGGACGTATCAGAATAGGGAAATGTGCAGGATTTCAAGATATTCTAATTCTTAAGGGATGTATCAGAATAGGGAAATGTGCAGGATTTCAAGCTATTCTAATTCCTAAGGGACGTATCAGAATAGGGAAATGTGCAGGATTTCAAGCTATTCTAATTCCTAAGGGACGTATCAGAATAGGGAAATGTGCAGGATTTCAAGCTATTCTAATTCCTAAGGGACGTATCAGAATAGGGAAATGTGCAGGATTTCAAGCTATTCTAATTCCTAAGGGACGTATCAGAATAGGGAAATGTGTAGGATTTCAAGATATTATAATTCTTAAGGGACGTATCAGAATAGGGAAATGTGCAGGATTTCAAGCTATTCTAATTCCTAAGGGACGTATCAGAATAGGGAAATGTGCAGGATTTCAAGATATTCTAATTCCTAAGGGACGTATCAGAATAGGGAAATGTGCAGGATTTCAAGATATTCTAATTCCTAAGGGACGTATCAGAATAGGGAAATGTGCAGGATTTCAAGATATTCTAATTCCTAAGGGACGTATCAGAATAGGGAAATGTGCAGGATTTCAAGATATTCTAATTCCTAAGGGACGTATCAGAATAGGGAAATGTGCAGGATTTCAAGATATTCTAATTCCTAAGGGACGTATTGGAATAGGGACAAGTGCAGGATTTCAGTGTATTCTAATTCCCAAGGGACGTATCAGAATATGGAAATGTGCAGGATTTCAAGGTATTCTAATTCCTAAGGGACGTATTGGACAAGTGCAGGATTTCAGTGTATTCTTATTCCTAAGGGACGTATCAGAATAGGGAAATGTGCAGGATTTCAAGGTATTCTAATTCCTAAGGGACGTATCGGTATAGGAACATGTGCTGCAGGATTTCAAGATACATGTATCCTCATTTCAGTACAGCTGAGTGGAATAATAAGGCCTAATGTTGAACTGAATTTTTATGGGGTGATGAATGTAACTACGTAAATATTTTAATCGTATATATGACAATATTAATCAAATTAAGATTTTTGGAAGCTTTTTATTAATAACTTAATCTGGTTAATTAAACAAGAATGAATTGCAATGTTTGCTGATTTGATGATATATTTTTATTTTAGGAATGGGATTCTGACTGAAGAACTGGAAATTCAGTCAGGCTCCAAGATACAGACAGGAAGTGCTCCTCCAGGTGATGATAGTGACCTGGAACTGGATTGAGTCAATCACTTATCACCATCACAGGAAGTTATTCTGGCAAATTACATAACCCTGGTTATGCAGCAACGCTGTGGGTCCCTGGAAACAAATCTTCTTTAAGGGATGTTTTTGGTAACTGAATGCCCTTTCATGAGATGGTTGAACAAATTCTGAAACCATCCTACATTGTTTTGTTCAAACTTACCTCACATAGACTGACAAGTACCATCCGTACTCTTATCAGAAATTGTGATACCTAAAGGCAGTTAATTAATACTTCACACGCAGTGGCCATGTGCACTTCCAGCCTCTATCTCGAGAACAAAGGATTTTATTCTCCTGGGACGTAACATGGCCTCTGCGTGATAAAGGTCTATAGATTGGTATAATTATAAGTTACACCTTCTACACTAAGAAGACTTTTAAAATGGTTAAAACTGCGCCTACATCTTAGATTACCACGTGAAGTGGAGTATTGTACAAACGAACAACAACACGAAATATATATTGTGGAAATTGATGACAGTTCTTGTTTACAAATTATTGACACGAGTGCGTTTGCGAAATCTGACACTGATTGCATGAGGCTGAGAGGAATGTTGATTCACAGTGGAATCACCACTGTAGGCTATGTGCGGTATTTATAAATATTAACAAAAGTACTAAATTGTCAAGTAATTCATTGGACTGTATGCGATTCAAGGAAAATCACATGCCTGACTCGGTAATAGATACGATGGGTTACTAGTTCCTGTAAAAACTAGTGTTGATCTGCGTCAGCGGGGAAGATAAACACTGGTATCATCGATTAAAAGTCGACCAAGCGGAGCGAGTAGCAGCTGACCTCTAGAGCTGGCCTCAATGTTGTCCCATTTCAGATCACGTGACCATCCCCTTGTGTATTGTAAGAACAATAATAACGGATTAATCAGTGGCATTTCCACGAGGTGGCTCTTCATCCACTGATGGGCCTACGATTTAATAATAATAATAATAGTCTTTATTAACAAATATACCACATCAAACGTGCAATATTTTACAAAATATATAAAAGGAAAAAGAAGAAATATATATAAAAATATAAATCTAGTAACAGTCTATTATGTTTTCACAAAGTGAAAAGACATCTATTTATAAAAATGGATTTGAACCTCTCAGTTTTTACACAAGGCAAGATGTAGTTATGCCCTCTATCACGGAGTTGTCTGGATCTCTGTGGTGGAAACAGATCGTCAAGGGCAGTATGATTTTGAGAGATTCTGTTCCATAATTTCTTATCCCTAGAGTTTAAAATACTGCAAATACTGTATTTCTCCAAACAATACCCTGATCTAAAAGCTCTAGCAAACATTCTATCTATTCTACTGAGATATTTATCATAGAAACAGCATCCCCATACTTCGATGGCATAGGTGAATACAGAAATAATAAGGCTATGAAAGAGCAGATCTAAATGCTCAATTGGATACTTATAATATTTACATACTCTTAGTATATAAAGCCGACTACTAGCTTTACTCAAAAGGAATTCTACATGAGTATCCCAATTAGTGCAACGGTCTTCAAAAGTAACTCCAAGTAGTTTCAATTGATCTTTGCGCTCAATAATAGGAAGAGGGGGAGGTGGCTGCTTAGGACATCTACCCTTAAGCAACATTTCCCATGTCTTACTAAAATTAAGCTTCATGTGGTTATTTTCTGACCACTGTATGATGGATTGTACTTCTAAGTCAGCTATATTACAATTTCGGTTGTTTTTAGTATTTACTGGAATGCTAAGAGTGAGGTCATCAGCATATTTAACTAGCAAACTGTTGGGACTTATGGCCTTAATGTCATTAACCATGATGGAAAATAGTATGGGACCCAGTACCGTTCATGAGGTACCCCTCTATTGATGTTTAAATAATCGGTTGTAATGCCGTCAATAACAACGCGCTGCTTTCTATCACTTAAAAAACTAATTAGCCAATTAAAAATGTAGGGGTTTATGCCTATATCCCTTAATTTATTAAAAAGAACACTATGGGATACACTGTCAAAAGCTTTGCTAAAGTCGAAGGAGAAAATTCTTACAAAGTTAGCATTATGATCGAGCTATTTTAACCAGTAGTGTTGAGACTTGATCAGGGCCATAGTAGAATTATGTCCCTGTCGATAAGCGAATTGATCCAGGGCAATATAGCTATTACACACACTGGATAACTCACGTTTATACACCAGGCGCTCGAAAAGACGCATAATGATGTTGGTAAGAGATATAGGTCTGAGCTGATTACAGGAGCTTAAAGGTGACTCTTTAGGGAGGGGTCTGACATTTGCTTCCTTCCATATTAGAGGAAGGGTGTGTCGCCTCAAGGATAAATTGAAAACATCAGCCACTATAGGGGCAAGATGGTAAGCAAAGTCACGATAGAGCCAATAGGGGAGGTTAACTGGACCAGATGCAGTCCTTTTTACTCTAAGTAGGAACTGTGTGACGTCATGTACAGACAATTCAGGAATTCTAGTGCCTTCAGGTATAACAGCAGCTTCAGGAGGAGAATAATGTAGATCAGTGTTAACGTCAGCAAAATACTTGTTTATGCTGGCAGGATCAATAATTGAACTGATGGACTGGTTATGTGATTTCCTCCCGGTAATAGAGTTCACAGTAGCCCACCATGATCTAGTCCCTTTATCATGCTTGTTGGATTCTTGTTTGACAGCACGTAGTTGGCTCTCTCTAATCAGTTTGTTGATCTTATCTTGAAGTATAGAAACAGAGCTATTGTTCTCGGTATGCCCCATTCTCATTAATTTGCGCCTATTGTTCAGAAGATGTTTTACAAGTGGTGACATGAAAGGGGGGTCTCTGGAAGACACTCGCACAGACTTGATGGGAAAGCAGTCGTTGTACATGGACGAGAGCGCAGTTTGTAAGTTGTCTATTTTCACCTGAATGTTATCTCCCGAAGAGAGAACACTTTGCCAGTCATATTCATCCGACAACTTGGACATCTTGATTTTATTGTGTTCTCTAACATCGTGAAATTCTCTAGTACAGCGTTTGGCTTTGACCTGGTCTTTTGGGACTGCGATAACCATCTTGTGATCTGTCCTCACAGAACTCTTAATGACTTGTGTCTTTTTCCATAGATATGGCTTATTAGTGATGAAGACATCTAGTATTTTGTTTTCCCTTGTGGGTTCCTTAACCAGTTGTGCTAGGGTTGCATGGTTTAGTAGATCAGTATATTTAAGTTCATTTATATCTCCACCAATAATTACTGTATTGTTGGGGCCAATAGATGCAATACTCTCACAGGTGTTTGTGAGAAACTCTAGTAAGTCCTCCACATTATATACTGGTTCGGGTGGATGATAAATAGAGCACACATAAAATATAGAATTAGGTGTGGTTATGCGTGCCCACAGACACTCAAAATCATTTACGAAACAACCATCCAGGTTTTCTAACTTCCAATCATCACGGCAGAAAATAGCAACACCACCACCCATACGATCTATTCTGTCCTTTCTGATCGCACTAAAGCCAACAGGGCAGATGAGGTGAGTAGGAATAACTTCCTTGAGCCACGTTTCACACACAAGTGCAATGTCACATTTATATGAAAATAGTTCAGCACTCAGGGCAGGAAAGGCGTCCACTTTCGCTAAAGATCTTGTATTTAAGACCATACATTTGGGGACGATCTTAGCCAAGGTGGGTTGAGCTGTGACAGGTCTTAAAAAGCTATTCTTTTGATGAGTGGAACTTGCGTGACCCTTGCGTGACACGTTCTGGCTTGCATAATTATCCTTCCTTTGATAATTATTCATCCTTCGTCTTGAAATTATTAAAATACTCCCATCTTGTTGCAAATCTCGAGTTCTTTTCCCAGCTTTACGACCTCTGGCCTTATAAATACCACAGTATTTCAAAGTTGTTGCTTAAATTCTGAGCGAAATGACCGAAGGGTTAGTAGGTCTTTGCGTGAATAAACAGTTCGTGTTTGTTTGGTTTCGCAATTATCTTTTTTACGTCCTTATCCGAGAAGACGTGAAAGTCTGACCATTTGTAGCTCGTGAACGAAATTGTTTCACAAAGGCAGCACCTTCTACTCAGTTATTTTAAGACCCTGAATGTTGGTCCGGCCGAAATAGTGATTCATAGTGGAATCCGAGAAGACGTGAGAGTCTGACCATTTGTAGCTCGTGAACGAAATTGTTTCACAAAGGCAGCACCTTCTACTCAGTTATTTTAAGACCCTGAATGTTGGTCCGGCTGAAATGGTGATTCATAGTGGAATCACCACTGTAGGCTATGTGCGGTATTTATTATTTTATATCTGGTTAACGCATGAGGAGATCTAGATAAATTGATATGGAAATACTTCGGACACAGAATATTCTTCCCGAAAGATTTGAAATGGGACAACCTTGAGCCAAGCTAAAGAGGTCTATTCCACAGGAGACAAACACAGCAATAGAGTTAGGCAGCCATAAGGAACAGGAGACAAACACAGCAATAGAGTTAGGCAGCCATAAGGAACAGGAGACAAACCGCACAGCAATAGAGTTAGACAGCCATAAGGAACAGGAGACAAACACAGCAATAGAGTTAGGCAGCCATAAGGAACAGGAGACAAACACAGCAATAGAGTTAGACAGCCATAAGGAACAGGAGACAAACACAGCAATAGAGTTAGGCAGCCATAAGGAACAGGAGACAAACACAGCAATAGAGTTAGACAGCCATAAGGAACAGGAGACAAACACAGCAATAGAGTTAGACAGCCATAAGGAACAGGAGACAAACACAGCAATAGAGTTAGACAGCCATAAGGAACAGGAGACAAACACAGCAATAGAGTTAGGCAGCCATAAGGAACAGGAGACAAACACAGCAATAGAGTTAGACAGCCATAAGGAACAGGAGACAAACACAGCAATAGAGTTAGGCAGCCATAAGGAACAGGAGACAAACACAGCAATAGAGTTAGACAGCCATAAGGAACAGGAGACAAACACAGCAATAGAGTTAGGCAGCCATAAGGAACAGGAGACAAACACAGCAATAGAGTTAGGCAGCCATAAGGAACAGGAGACAAACACAGCAATAGAGTTAGACATCCATAAGGAACAGGAGACAAACACAGCAATAGAGTTAGACAGCCATAAGGAACAGGAGACAAACACAGCAATAGAGTTAGACAGCCATAAGGAACAGGAGACAAACACAGCAATAGAGTTAGGCAGCCATAAGGAACAGGAGACAAACACAGCAATAGAGTTAGGCAGCCATAAGGAACAGGAGACAAACACAGCAATAGAGTTAGATAGCCATAAGGAACAGGAGACAAACACAGCAATAGATTTAGACAGCCATAAGGAACAGGAGACAAACACAGCAATAGAGTTAGGCAGCCATAAGGAACAGGAGACAAACACAGCAATAGAGTTAGACAGCCATAAGGAACAGGAGACAAACACAGCAATAGAGTTAGACGGCTAAAGTGAACAATCTGCACCGAAAAAAAGTGGTCGGTAAGTGGTCGGTAAGTGGTCGGTAAGTGGTTGGTAAGTGGTCGGTAAGTGGTCGGTAAGTGGTTGGTAAGTGGTCGGTAAGTGGTCGGTAAGTGGTTGGTAAGTGGTTGGTAAGTGGTCGGTAAAACTGTGTCGGTAAGTGGTCGGTAAGTGGTTGGTAAGTGGTTGGTAAGTGGTTGGTAAGTGGTCGGTAACTTGCGAACTCGAAAATTACGTGTTTGTCATCTCTTCACTAGGTCCAGTTGAAATAAAATACCATATAAGAACACTTCAAAGCTTCTAAATATAGTTTCACAACACTTTAGTGTTCTTGCAACAATGAGGGCCAACAATAACATCGATAGTTCTTCACGAGCGTAAACCCGACGCCATTTTGTTTTGACCGCATGGCATCACTTGTTACCAGTCCTAACGGAACTAAAGCTGCGCTAGTAGACTCGCAGTGCTTCTCCGTTGTTCTTCGAGAAGCGTCATACATGCCGGAGAAAACTTTGGAATTTCCGAGAAGAGATGGCTGCGATGAGAGCTGATGGGAGGCTTCTGCCAATGGCCTTTGATGAGGCATTCTACCGATCAGATTAGTCTGATCAACCACAAACAACGGCTCCTTTAGGAGCCACACCATCTCTGAAAGGCAATGACCTCATGATCATGCAGAAACCCATAACCTAGCTGACCTTAATTGGCTTTAATAAAAAAAAATATTGCTTCGCGGCAGGTTTTAATAATATATATATTTCTTCGCGGCATGTTTACGCTAATAATAAACGGCCTCTTGTCGGCACGCTGGCGCTACTAATTAGCTGTGGGCTGCCTGTGTTGTCAAATGGCAAGATGGGAATCCAAGATGGCGCGGGTTCGCTAATTCACGGAGTGAATGCTGCAAAGAAGAAGATCAAAGAAGAAGAGACAAGTACACTATTTTCATCAACATCCAACTGTCTACAACATTGTAAGCGTATGTTCCAATGCATAAATGGCAGAGGAAACCATCTAAACTGCAGTTCTCAAGTATTGTCGGGTTCGCTAATTCACGGAGTTGAGTGTGACCATTTTTGGCATTTATACTGAGAAAATGCTGCAAAGAAGAACAGACAAATATAATGAGTACACTATTTTCAACAATATCCAACTGTCTACAACATAGTAAGCGTATGTTTCAATGCATAAATGACGGGAAACCATCGGCATAAATGACGGGAAACCATCGAAACTGCAGTTCTCAAGTGTTGTCGGTAGGTGGTCGGTAAGTGGTTGGTAAGTGGTTGGTAAGTGGTCGGTAAGTTACCGACCACTTTTTTTCGGTGCAGATTGTTCACTTTAGCCGCAACAGGAGACAAACACAGCAATAGAGTTAGGCAGCCATAAGGAACAGGAGACAAACACAGCAATAGAGTTAGACAGCCATAAGGAACAGGAGACAAACACAGCAATAGAGTTAGGCAGCCATAAGGAACAGGAGACAAACACAGCAATAGAGTTAGGCAGCCATAAGGAACAGGAGACAAACACAGCAATAGAGTTAGACAGCCATAAGGAACAGGAGACAAACACAGCAATAGAGTTAGGCAGCCATAAGGAACAGGAGACAAACACAGCAATAGAGTTAGGCAGCCATAAGGAACAGGAGACAAACAGCAATAGAGTTAGGCAGCCATAAGGAACAGGAGACAAACACAGCAATAGAGTTAGGCAGCCATAAGGAACAGGAGACAAACACAGCAATAGAGTTAGGCAGCCATAAGGAACAGGAGACAAACACAGCAATAGAGTTAGGCAGCCATAAGGAACAGGAGACAAACACAGCAATAGAGTTAGACAGCCATAAGGAACAGGAGACAAACACAGCAATAGAGTTAGGCAGCCATAAGGAACAGGAGACAAACACAGCAATAGAGTTAGGCAGCCATAAGGAACAGGAGACAAACACAGCAATAGAGTTAGGCAGCCATAAGGAACAGGAGACAAACACAGCAATAGAGTTAGACAGCCATAAGGAACAGGAGACAAACACAGCAATAGAGTTAGACAGCCATAAGGAACAGGAGACAAACACAGCAATAGAGTTAGGCAGCCATAAGGAACAGGAGACAAACACAGCAATAGAGTTAGGCAGCCATAAGGAACAGGAGACAAACACAGCAATAGAGTTAGACAGCCATAAGGAACAGGAGACAAACACAGCAATAGAGTTAGACAGCCATAAGGAACAGGAGACAAACACAGCAATAGAGTTAGACAGCCATAAGGAACAGGAGACAAACACAGCAATAGAGTTAGGCAGCCATAAGGAACAGGAGACAAACACAGCAATAGAGTTAGACAGCCATAAGGAACAGGAGACAAACACAGCAATAGAGTTAGGCAGCCATAAGGAACAGGAGACAAACACAGCAATAGAGTTAGGCAGCCATAAGGAACAGGAGACAAACACAGCAATAGAGTTAGACAGCCATAAGGAACAGGAGACAAACACAGCAATAGAGTTAGACAGCCATAAGGAACAGGAGACAAACACAGCAATAGAGTTAGGCAGCCATAAGGAACAGGAGACAAACACAGCAATAGAGTTAGGCAGCCATAAGGAACAGGAGACAAACACAGCAATAGAGTTAGACAGCCATAAGGAACAGGAGACAAACACAGCAATAGAGTTAGACAGCCATAAGGAACAGGAGACAAACACAGCAATAGAGTTAGGCAGCCATAAGGAACAGGAGACAAACACAGCAATAGAGTTAGGCAGCCATAAGGAACAGGAGACAAACACAGCAATAGAGTTAGACAGCCATAAGGAACAGGAGACAAACACAGCAATAGAGTTAGGCAGCCATAAGGAACAGGAGACAAACACAGCAATAGAGTTAGGCAGCCATAAGGAACAGGAGACAAACACAGCAATAGAGTTAGGCAGCGATAAGGAACACTTAAAAGCAAACATTGTTTTTCAGCCGAGGTTCCCTTTAATTAACGGTAAACTCAATAAAAATCAATAGAAACATTAACTCATTTATAATTCATTGTAGTCAATTTGTAGAAACTTTCACCAGTTTGCCGTCCAGTAAAAGTCTTTTCCATGGGAAAGCTCAATTCATTCATACTATTCATTATTTGAGTGATAAATCAGCACGTGACTTTCCGGCGAAAGAGCTATTGGTGTTTATACAGAACAGGCGATTAAAACAACTAGCAGTTATAATCTACAAAATTTAGTTTAACAACTATTTGCCATTATACTTGAAGGATATTTTCAAAAATAGCATCCAGTGTACATTCCCATCATTTGAGGAATTCATCTTTAAATTTGTACATTTCTAGACCCAGAAGCAGCTACATCTGTGGAACAGGCTTCTTGTGGAGGTCGACAAAATCCAACCCTAAATTTAACTCGTGGATGCGTAAGCGCAAAAACGAGTTGTGGGTTATGAGATGCTTGGGGACATCGTATCATTAACTCTCATAGCTGTTAGCAGAATAGAATGCTTGGAATGCAAATTAATAATAATAATTGATATTTGATTTAGTTAATAATTGAACGTCTATGTGGAACATTAATTGCTGTTGTAATAAACGTTGTTCGCGTCCTCGTCGCAGGTCCCTTTTGCTATTAACTGTAAAGTGAGCGAGCAGCTGTGGTTAATTCATGTGGTCCCGCCGATAGTGACGTAAAACCCCTGTACGTTTTCATGCCTAACTTGCTCAAACTTTGGGCTCTATATACTTCGGTGTAAGAACCTCGCAGACTGCGTCACAAAACTCCCTTTGTTAACTATGAATAATTTGGGACTTAGAATATTTCCCAAGCACCCGAAGCGGCACTTATAAATTTTACACAAAGAAAGGCTTTCTACACGGTTTAATCTTACCCGCCGAGCGATCACAACAACCGTTCTCTCCCTCCTGGGTTCCCGATCTCCCATGACCCCTTGCGCGTGCTAATCCCATGGTAACGCGTAACATAGGTAACATAATCTAGTCACGCAATACATCGGTCACACTCTCCCTCCGATGAGGAGATGTATGCCACGACATCTAACTTTAACAAATATTTCTATATATATTATCAATGTGTCTCGCTAAAACATGCAATGTTATGATCATTTTCGGATCACTGTCTTTTCGGGATGCACAGTCAATCCATGCAGTTTACAGAGGTTTGCGAACAGGATTCTTCCGTGAGCCAGTTTCTTCTCATAGGCTGATGTTCCACGAGCATATTGACTGCACAAATAGTCCCTAAGATGTTGCGGACGCGCTTTCTTCCTAGTGGGGCGTCTGACGCTCTGTTCCGGTGTTTGCTTGGTTTCTGCTTGTTGTGGATTGTCTGAACCCTCATTCCTACTCTCTAATTTGTGTCCTACTTCTGTACTACTGTCATCTGACACTTCTAGTGTTTCTTCTTGTAAAGATGTCTGCAGGGCGTTGTCGACTTGCGCACAGTCACCCTGCAGTCTTGAGGCTGATACGAGGCTTTCGTAACCCTCGTCGCTCCGCACTGTCGCGTTACTATCGTCGACCCTCTTACTCGTCTCTTCAGTTAAGTCGCTGGTGATCTTTGCTTCGGTTTCTTTCATTACCTGTGGCATACCGGGATCTGTCTCTACAGATGAAACGTCAGCAGTGGTATCTTGGTCGCTTGAAAGAAACATGCATTGGCGTAACATATTTCTGTGCAATGTGTGAAGTTCGTCACGGTTATCCTCCTTTCGAATTACGTACACTGGGCTGTCATGCATTTTCTTCTCTACTATATATGGTCCCTTCCATCTATCTGCTAGTTTGTGCCTTCCTTTGATGCCAGTCTTCACTGTGAGTACTCTGTCTCCGGGATTGAACTCTGACCCCTTCGCTTTACAATTGTACTGCTTTCCTTGCTGTTCTTTTGCCTGTAGTGACGCTTGCTTTGCCAATTCGTAGCTTGATCGTAGTCGTTCTCTCAGCTCACAGATGTGCTCACAGTATTCTCTCTCCTTCTCCGGTTCTTCTCTCTGCACACCAAAGGCTAGATCAACGGGTAGCCGAAGATGTCGTCCGAACATCAAATAATACGGGGAATATCCGGTAGAGGCATGGGTTGTGGCGTTATACGCGTGCGTCATGGTTTCAAGGTGATCTTTCCAATCTAACTTCTTACTTGGGTCCATGGTTCCTAACATGTTCATCAAAGTGGAATTAAATCGTTCCGTGAGGCCATTTTCCTGGGGATGATAGGGCGTTGTGCGACTCTTATCCATACCTGTAATCGCACAAAGTTCCTTCATAAGGTCGCTTTCGAAATTTCTCCCTTGATCACTATGTATTCTCTTTGCTATCCCATATACGCACATAAATCTCTTCCAAAAGACCTTAGCAATTGTTTTTGCCTTCTGATCCTTCGTAGGGTAGGCTTGAGCTAGTCGCGTGAAATAATCGGTAACAACAAGTACGTTCTCTATTCCTCCCTTAGGCGTTTCTAGCGTAAGGAAATCCATACATACCAATTCCAAGGGCTCTGACGTGTGAATACTTTGCAATGGTGCGCGCTCTGTCGAAATAGGCTTTCGCAATCCGCATCTCTGGCATGCTTCACAAAACTCCTGGGCTGTGTCATACATCCGCGGCCAATAGAATCGTTCACCCACAAGTTCCTTTCAACGCCCGGATGATTCACGTCATGAATACTTCTTAAGACCTTCTGTCGTAGGGCTTCCGGTAAGACAACTTGTTGAACGGTGACCTTGTGGTTTGAGTACTCTCTCACGAGGACGCCTTCGATTATCTTTAACTGATTCCACTGTTTTAACAACAGTTTAATGTCTGCTGACATGTTCCTCCGTTCTCGACGGCTTGGCTTATTACCTGACACAACATACTCAAGGACAGCACCCGTAATCTTATCTTCTTTCTGATGCACTCTTAGTTCTGCTGTGGTCATTGTTGGTAAAGTTTCGTGTCCCTGTAGGATGTGGCTTTGTATGGTGGCCTTCGTTTTGTTGCTTGAATGTAGCACCGCGTCAAGCGCCTCTCACGTCTTCCTGGGGCATCCTCGATAATGCTTCTGCGTTTGCATTGCTTTTACCTGAGCGGTAAACGATGCTGAAGTTGTGAGAGGATAATTCGGCCACCCATCGCTGCCGACATGCATCTAACTTTGCTGTTGACATAACATAACATAGTGGGTTGTTATCAGTTAGTACCTGAAATTCATTACCGTAGAGGTAATCTCTAAATTTTTCAGTCACGGACCATTTCAGTGCAAGGAACTCTAATTTGTGGGCTGGATACCGTGCCTCTGCCGCTACCAATCCGCGATTCGCGTACGCAATCACTCTTTCTTTACCATCTTGTACCTGCGCCAGCACTGCGCCCAAACCTCTGGTACTCGCATCGGTCTGTATAACGAACGGCAGCGAGAAATCTGGATAACCAAGCAGTGGCGCACTAACTAGTCTCTCTTTCAACAACTTGAATGCTGCGTCACATTCCTCCGACCACTTGAAGGGTTCACTAGATGGCTGTCGCCGATTACCGCGCTTCTTCTTTGACCCCTCTTCAGAAGCGAGCTTATGCAAGGGAGCTGCTACCTTCGAGTACTCTCGAACAAATCTCCTGCAGTATCTCGTGAATCCTAGGAATTGCCGTAACTCCGCTTTACTCTCCGGTGTTTTCCATTCCTTAACTTTGCGCGCTTTCTCGGGATCTGTAGCGATTCCGTCTTTGGACACGACATGGCCAAGGTAACGTACTTCTTCTTGAAACAAATAACACTTCTTGGGCTTAAGTTTAAGACCGTGATTATGAAGACGGTCGAACACCAGCTTCAGTCTCTCTAAATGTCCCTCGAATGTTCTAGAAAATACAATTATATCATCAAGATATATGAGCACCTTCTCTATGTTAAGATCTCCTAGAACCGTTAGCATTAGCCTTTGGAATGTCGCCGGTGCATTTACTAAGCCCATGGTCATACGACGGCTGTTATATAGACCTACTGGTGTGACAAATGCAGTTTTGTGCTGGTCCTTGGGGTCGACGCCTATCTGGTAGTAGCCACTGGTTAAGTCGAGGGTTGATTTTTTTTTCGCGCCCCCGAGTGCGTCGAGCGCTTCATCAACACGTGGCATCATAGGGAATGAGTCTTTGACTGTCTTAGAGTTTAGCACTCTATAGTCAATACATATACGCATTGTGCCATCTTTTTTTCGTGCTATTACAATGGGTGATGCATATGGGCTCGTACTCGGTGCAATGATACCTTTGGCTTCCATACCTTTCAGCGTTTCCACTAACTCCTTATGCTCCGAAAGTCGCACCCGTCTATGGGGGATCTTGAATGGGGTCTCGTCAACCAGCGGGATCTGGTGCTCTATCGTCTTGGTGTAACCATAATCGTCTGAACTGCGTGAAAATACATCAGCACGTTCTTGCAATAATTTCTCTACTTGGTTTACTTGCTCCTCATTATTAAGTAAGCCCCTATTAAAATTCAACTCAGACAAATGGTTAGTACCCTGAGTAGCTGCTTCATGTACCTCTTGGCACACAGTTCCTTTGTTCTCGCTATTCTCGATAATGCCATCGGTAACATATAAATCTGCTAACCGCGTGTTTCGCTTGATTTGAAGGGCTTTATCTGTAGGGTTCGCGAGTCGCACTCGAACCAGTTGGTTTGCTATTATGACAACTGTATTTGCAACCAGAAGATTATCGGGACCGTTGTACGCGGGCGTCCTCTCCAACAGTCCCATTTAAGGCCGATTTCCGGGTGCTTTAGGGACACTGACCGGGACGTTTACTTCTCCACCGTTCGGGGGAATAACTATAAACTGGTGCCCAGTATACCTGGCGCTCCCCTCAAAACCCGAAAAGTCACCATACACGTTCTGGTTTTATTGCCTCATTGCGGTATGCCATGCTCGCGATTTCCCCTTCACACTTTCCATATATTTACCTCCATTCTCACTCTCGAAACTTACCTGCACAGCTCTGATTACGGCTGTTCCCACTAATAACGGAACGCCCTTCCGGTACTCTGTTGCCGGTACTACAAAAGCTTGGTTACCCTTATACCGTCGGCCGAGTATTACAACAACTAGTAACACTTTCCCATTATAAGTCATTTCATTTCCTGACGAGTCTTCGAAAATGACATCGCTATGACTACGGGACTGTTCACTCAGTACAGGGTGCTGCATTACAAACTCTTCTGTTATTGTTGTCACGGCAGATCCCGAGTCAATAAGGCTTTGACATAATACCCCATTTACTAGGATGCATGCCTCGTTCAATGGGCCTATCTCACACTGATGTATTTCGGTTGGGGTTCCTGTGGTGTGGCCTGTAGATTGCCCCTCCCCTACAGGCGATGGGAGTTTAAATTTGACCGGGGCTTTTCTCTCTCTTCCTCGCTCCTCGGGACATTGCGTTGTGTATTTTGATTTTCCTGGTTTCCACTTGCCCCCTGGGGGGTACCCCTCCCCCCATCTGGCACGTCCTCATAGCAATTGTAGGACATATGCCCCCGCCTTCCCGCATCTGTAACATACCCTTTTCTCTCTCTTAGGTGTCCAGGTACCCCTGGGAGGCGTGGGTTGCTGGGGGATGGGAATATCAGAGTGATCCAATTTCCCTTTTATAACCTCTATTTCCTTCGCTTGGGCCTCGCACTTGGCCTCGATTCTGCTGAGGTCTGCTTTCAGCTCTGTTGTAAACTCCCTCAGTGCTTTTATTATGGGGTCTTCAAAGCTTGTGCGACCCCCCTTTTCAACTCCTGGGGTCTGGGGCTGACTCATAACTCTATCCCCTGCTTGGCCATCCCCTTTCTCTTAGTGTCATATTCCAGCTTTAATAGCTCATCCTGTATCTGCTCGTATGAGAGTTCCATGGCCGTTAATGGCCGGAGTTGCATAACAACTTTCTCATCCCTTAGACCCGCTATTAGCACATCCGTCAGCATTTTCTCTCGGTTAGGGTACTTAAATCCCAAGTTGCCCTCCCTTTCCGCGATTCCCAGTAGCTCTGCCAGCTCTATAGCATATTCGGCCGGGGTTTCTCCGTCTCGCTGGGAGCGACAATAAAAAACTTGAAGTGGATTCCTACCCTGATACTCGATGCCCCCAAACATGACTTGTAGTCGTCGTAAAACTTCCTTATAGGTCTTATCCTTGCCGGCTTCACTCCTAAAGACTTTCGCAGCTTGCCCGGCCACATACCGCTCGATGAGTTCGAGGGCTCCTCTGTTGTTGGTTTCCAACCGACACACTCAGTTACCAGTCGTTCACGCTCACCTTACTGTCTCTCCCCGAGAATATTTGCACTTGCTTGATTTGGTGCGATGTTCGCACCCGGCTGCTCTCTCTGTTTAACTGGAGAGCCTCACATCTCCGCCGTAGACTGTTTATTTCCTCACGGAGCTTTGCATTGACTTCGGCGAGCGGAATGCTCTCCAATGCCGGCCCAAAAAGCTCCCTTTGATCATCAAACTTCATCCAGCTGTCCTCTTTCTCCTTCTTTATACTCATCCTGGTCACGGCACAGTTGTGGATCCAGGGGAAGGAGTATACAAGACACAAAGAAAGACTTTCTACACGGTTTAATCTTATCCGCCGAGCGATCACAACAACCGTTCTCTCCCTCCTGGGCTCCCGATCTCCCATAGATAGATAGATAGATACTTTATTATGCACAGAATTCAAAAAAGCTAAACACTTATTTACATTGAAGCTGTGCGTCTAAGATATAATACAAATACAAACATAACAATAAATACAGACAAGCAATCATATCTAAGATAAAAACTAACCTAACTACTAATAAGTAACTATATATAATAATAATAATAATAATAATGTTAAACTACTGATAAAATAATAACAATAAACTATAATGATAAACTATAATGATCTGACAGACGAGTCCAACCAGTAATTGGCGCTGAAGGTTCTGATAGAATGAGAGCTCTTAATGGTTGAACTGAGACTGTTATAAAACTTAGCTGCTGAATAGGCAAAGGATCTATAACCAGATTTAGAGGATATTTTAACCATATGGAGATTAGACCTATTTCGAGTATTGTAATTATGAACATCAGAATTACGAGAAAACAAATTCCTAAGATAAGGTGGACAAAGTCCATTCAAACATTTAAAGACAGTAAGACATTTATGAAAGTGCCATCGATCAAGTAAGGGGACCCAACCAAGCTCTCTGAATAACTGCTCTGTGCGTTCTTCTCGGATTTTCCTCCGGAGTATGATGCGCGCTCCTCTCTTCTGTAACCTCAGAAGTCTATCAAGGTTAATTTTATCCGCATTAGACCAGATTACATCACAGTATTCATACAGCGGCTGAATAAGAGTTCCATGCAGAAGCTTACAAGTGTCGACATTAAGATATTTCCGGATCCTCCCAAGGAGGTTAAGTCTACGAGATACTTTAGAAGCAATGACATCAATATGGTCATGCCAGTTCATTGTAGCATCGAAAGACAAACCTAGATACTTAACAGTCTCTGGTAGTTCTAATAGTGTTCCTGATAGTGACAAAGAAGGCTTCTGTGATCTTGCTAAACGTTGATTAGAACCAAATAACATAACTTTAGTTTTAGTACAATTTACAATTAATTCGTTATCAGTAAACCATCTACTAAGAGCACTAAGTTCATCCTGAAGTACAGATTGTATAATCTGAACATCCTTATCGGCAAAAAAGAGAGCAGTATCATCGGCATATATTACTACCTTACAATGGTGAACATTATGTGGTAGATCATTGATGAAAATAATAAATAGTAATGGCCCCAAGACCGAGCCCTGAGGTACTCCTAGTGTTATTTCTATAGTATCAGATAGAGTTCCATTAATAATGACAGACTGAGTTCTATTAGAGAGATAGTTATTGAACCAGTCCAAGGCGTGTCCTTTAACACCAATGTTGGCAAGTTTGACCTTAAGAGTGGAGTGGTTAATCATGTCAAAGGCCTTGCTAAGGTCTAAGAATACTGTTCCGATGAGGTTTCCGTTATCGATGTTCTTCAGAATATAGTCTGAGACGTCTAGGAGGGCAGTACAGGTGGAATGGCCAGGCCTAAAGCCAGATTGGTATGGTGATAACAGCTTGTTGGTAGACAGATGGTCATAGAGCTGCTTATGAATGGCACGTTCAAAGATCTTCATAACGACTGGGAGAACTGAAATCGGTCTAAAGTTATTAGGATCTGAAAGTGATCCGGACTTATGGAGAGGAGTAATAGTAGCTGATTTCCATGCCTTGGGTATTTCACTGTGCTGCAATGATAAGTTGTAGATGTGGGTAAGTGGGGCAGCTAGAACACTGGCACCGGCTTTAAGTATGCGTGAGTGAATATCCTTCAACCCAGAAGATTTATTGGCACGCAATGATGATAGTTCTTTGCGCACAAAATCAACCGGTATGTTTTTGAACGCAAAATCTGGAAACCTCACGAGATGTAGAACAGTTTCTGCGCCCGCTTACATTCGGTATCGAGACAGTGCTCTTGAGGTCGAGACAGTGCTCTTGAGGTCGAGACAGTGCTCATGACCCCTTGCGCGTGCTAATCCCATGGCAACGCATAACATAGGTAACATAATCTAGTCACGCAATACATCGGTCACACAAGGAATTGGGGAGCCTCTACTTGAAAAATAAAATTCACTGCGTTCAGCGTAGGAATCGAACCCAGGAAGATAGGATTTATAGAACGACTGACACACCACGAGTGAATTCGCTTGGTGGCAATCGTTTTTTCACGTATTTATATCCACTAATGATAACAGTAGGTGCATGAATTATAGTATTATAATTTCAATGCATTGACAACTCACCGAGCGCGGAAGGGCATCGTTCTGATCTAGGGAATGGTTCTTACACCGAGGTTAACCCAAACTTTGACAGACATGGCAGAGATTCGTGTTGAAATAAAGGCTATTGTATTGCATTGTAATGCCAGACAGCTCAAACTTTGACAGACATGGTATTGGGTCCCCATGAATCACTTAGTCATCATCGGTCACATGATTTTAAGTACATGCCCATATCAAGCTCCCTCACTCATTTCTAATGGCAGGCGGCTCAAACTTTGACAGCCATGATATTGGGTCCCCATGAATCACTTAGTCATCATCGGTCAAATGATTTTAAGTACATGCCCATATCAAGCTCCCTCACTCATTTCTAATGGCAGGCGGCTCAAACTTTGACAGCCATGATATTGGGTCCCCATGAATCACTTAGTCATCATCGGTCACATGATTTTAAGTACATGCCCATATCAAGCTCCCTCACTCATTTCTAATGGCAGGCGGCTCAAACTTTGACAGCCATGATATTGGGTCCCCATGAATCACTTAGTGGTGATGTCGTAATTTTGAGTTGTTGGAGTTTGTTAATTTGTCAGTTATATAGGCTTTGTGTGGGAACTACTTTAAACGGAGAAAATTATAAAAAAAATACCATTCATTAATTAATAAAAATAATAATAATTACATTTATATAGCGCTTTTTCCTGCAAGTCCAAAAAGCGCTTCGGCGAGCCATTGTAAATGACCATCAAGGTGAAGTAATACGGGAAACAATTCTTGCTTCGCGAAGCGGCTCGCCATTGTAAATGACCATAAAGATCGGACGCTCATATTTTATCGTGCTTGTGAAATGAAACAATAATTGGAATGCACATTATTGTTATGTGATCCTGTGTTATTCTAATTATGGAACTTGAAATGACCATGTATGTCCCATAGGAGTTAGATCGTTATCAAAGTTATGCATACTTATTAGCTGAGTACGAAATCTTTATCAAAAGTTAATTTTCTCATTAATAATTTTATCGGGATTTACAGTACTGTGCATGTGATCTGAATACTGAGCTGGGATTGGTTTTCACCCTAATTAATTTTACAAACCTAATTAAAAACTACATCTGATTTAAAAGTTACAAATACACTAATATTTAAAATTCCTAAGTTAATTAAGCTAAAAACCATGATTAAAAATTACAATAAATTGTCGATATCCGAAAATCAATAAAAAAACGTTCTTAAAATGGTTCATGTCTTAAAGACTCTTCTTAAATAGCTCTGTTGAAGGACCAGATTTAATGTGAAAAGGCAATGAGTTCTATAGCTTTGGCGCACACACAGAAAAGGCTATATAGCCGTACGATTTAAAATTAAAAGTTGGCACCTGTAACATTAACTTCGATGCAGATCTCAGGCTGTGTTGTGGAGCATTAAGGCTGTAATAAATCGCACAAGTACTGAGGAACAGTAGCAATAGCTTAAATTATATGCGCTGCTCAATAGGCAGCCAGTGCAATTCTATAAGAAGTGGGGAAACGTGGTCTGACTTGCGAGACAAGGTAACAAGCCTAGCCGCTGAATTTAGGACATATTGCAGGCGCTGTGACAATTTCTTAGGAATACCGTAGAGCAAAGAATAACAATTGTCAAGCTTTGACGTCAAAAATGCGTGAACTTATAATTCTTGGCTATATCTACACTTAGAAACTTTCTAATGCGTGATATGTTCCTAATAGCATAAAAAGAAGATTTGCATAATATGCTTGTCCAGTGAAAGAGTCTTGTCGAATATGACTCCAATGTTCCTTGCAGAATTCGAAAGCCCAACAGATGCAGTAGCGACTTGAATATCGTCCAAGATTGGAGCGGGACGATGCTTAGCGTGGAATACCAACATCCGTCTTATCATCATTAAGTTTAAGGTTATTACGCAGCATCCATTTATCAATACCGTTAAACAGGCTTCCAGCTTAAATCGTGCACGGTCAAGATCACCCGCAACAGATGATTTAAAAGTTACGTAGACTTTAGTGTCGTCAGCGTAGAGGTGGAACGATACTCCATGGTGCCTCATTATATCACTCAACGGCGCTGTATAAAGCAGATACAGAAATGGGCCCAGCACAGAGCCAAGAGGAACTCCGCAGTCCAAAGGACGACTGGAAGAGCGCGCATTGCCAATCGAGACGAATTGCATACGTTCACTGAGATAGAACTTGAACCAAGCGTGAGCCTTGCCTTCAATGCCAAATCGATTAGTGAGTCTTGCGAGTAATATTTGGTGATCGACCGTGTCGAATGATAGATAGATAGATAGATAGATAACACGTTACACCGCCATGGCCATGAGCGCATGACATAGCCGGAAAGAGAAACACAACCGAGAATCGAACACATTTTGAAAGAACCTTAATCCGTATGTTTTAAAACAGTCTAATAAATCTACCAAAAATAATTTTATCATATCCCGGAGTATCGTTTCCTCCACGCCAAATCAAGCAAAGTGCTTTTCAAATCCAAGCAAAACTCTCTTAAAGACTAATCAAATCCTACAAACCATAGGTATCCCAATCCGGAGTGAGCGAGATGCGATTATAAACGGTATTTCCACGCGGTCGTACGATGTAGTGAAAACAGGTCTACTAAACGCCCGGGGGGGGGGGGGGGGGGGGGGTACTTACATGAAAAATGGGTATGTATGTGAGGCCAAGAGGCTCAAACCCTGACCCTGTTTGACCCAAAATCCGAGCTCCAAAACCCTGATTGCCCCCTTTTTTGGGGGAAAAAACCCTGATGCCTAAAAAATACTGAACCCCGACCCTGACTGCACCAACATTAAACTCAAATCCTGACCCTGATCTGCCCAAATCAGGTCAAAATCCTGACCCTACCTGCCCAAACTGAGCTCAAAACCCTGACCCACCCCGCGGCACATACATAATACGTCAGAAACAGGAGTACCCCCCCCCCCCCGGGACTAAATGGCTCGAAATGGAGTTTACTTTGATAAAGAAACAGTGGAAGTGTATCACAATGCTACCAGGATGTATCTAAGCTAAAAGAGAATTCTGAAAAAGCCGTTCATTTTCCGTTAGCGTTGAAGCGATCGATAGCACATGCTCAGGTTAAACGGCTTCTCCTGGCGTTCCCACTGATGAAACTTACCAGAAAACTACCCAGTAATATACTTCATCTATTGCTCTACCTACACAACGTGGTTTAAGGTTATTTTAAATCGTTTTATTGATAAAATGTGAGAAAATTGAACTATACGAATCATCTCCCTGGACTCAGCCCGTTCGGCCAATAAAAAGCATTGTTAGAATTAACAACCTTTGCGTCAAAAGCGAAGAGCCAATCAGAATACGTCGTAGTACTTAGTACCCTTTACCAGGGTCTTCTCTCAGAGTAGCCGCCATCTTGGATCTGACCAAGAAGACCCTGGTCACGAGGATGGAGCAAATGTTTACCGAATTTTGAGCAAGCCATTACAAACCATTACAAACCACAGGGATCCCATTAACCCACTAAGACAAAATACCAAGCCAGAAGGCCTAGGGACTAGGCTGAAGCAGCTGAAGCTGCTTCACATAGCCAAAATGGCGGCTCTGCAGTCTCGTGGGCATCCGCCCATAAGTCCGTGCGCGGGCTCGCCCCAGTCCATGCACAGTCACGGTAACAAACATGATCATGATTTTTTTATCCATGCACTTGTGCGAGAATTGTAATAGTATACCGACCTCCTCCATCACTGAAAAACAAACGAACACTAATTGGCTTACTTCTGGAAGAATGTTCTGTTTTTCTAGAGCAATTGATGACTACGACTTCTCCGCTGATCATTATGGGCGATTTTAATTTCCACTTTGACAGTGTGAATAATCCTGCAGCAATGCGGTTCTCTGGTCTACTAGACGCCTTTAATTTAACTAAAGACAGCACATCTATGCCCCAACCCACAGAAATGGACACATTCTCGACCTCGTCATTGCAAGGGCTGATGAGAACTTTGCCTCTAATTTTGTGGTTACTGATCCAGTGATATCCGACGGATCATTTTGCTGTATGCTGTACTCTCTCACTTACGAAACCTTTGTTTGTGAAAAAGGAGATTGTCAACAGGAATCTGCGTTCCGTCGACACAACCATCTTGTGCCAGGATATCATGAATTCATCATTGATCTGTCATGATGACTTTACGAGTATATCCTAGTTGATCATTATGATGCCACTCTCTCTTCATTGCTTGATCAGCATGCTCCATTGAAGAAGCGTATCGTAACATTGCGCCCAGCCGCACCGCCTTGGTACTCAGATGAGATAAGAACGGAAAAGACGAAGCGTAGGAGGCTTGAGCGCTTGTGGAGGAAGACGAAACTTACTGTCAATAGAGTGATGTATCTTGAACAATGTCACTTGGTCAACAGCATGACAGTTCAATCTAAGATGAAGTTTTACTCGGACGTTATTACTGAAAACAAGTCGGATCAGAGGGTATTATTCAGCAGTGTTGATAAACTTTTAAATCGAAATCCAGTTAAGCGTTACCGTCATGTGACAATTTGTTCCTTCTGGCCAACAAATTTGTTGATTTTTCACTGAGAAGGTGCGCCAAATCAAAGATGGCCTAGCTCCCATGACAGTTCCAGATCTATCTCCAGCTGGTTGCTGTTCTGAATTGTGTGACTTCTTACCAACATCTGTTGAGGAACTCTTTAAACTTACTGGAAGTTCTTCTGGCAAGTCTTGCGGCCTTAATTGATCCTTTCCCAGGCCGAATATTCATGCTATACTGCCTGTGATAACCAGGATTGTCAATATGTCGTTTAGTACTGCTGTGATGCCTCGTAAGATGAAGGAAGTGGTTGTTACGCCGGGTCTTAAGAAATCCACATTAGACCATGAACATTTCCCTAACTACAGACCTATTTCCAATCTGAGGTTATCGAAAGCCACTGTGTTACAATGACTTACACTTCGTGCTATAATAGCTTAGGCTTCACGTCTGTCACAATGACTTACGCTTCACGTGTGTCACAATGACTTACACTGACGTGCTATAATAGCTTAAAATTACAATTCGCGTGTGTCACAATGACTTACACTTCACGTGTGTCACAATGACTTACACTTACACTTCACGTCTGTCACAATGACTTACGCTTCACGTGTGTCAAATTGACTTACGCTTCACGTGTGTCACAATGACTTACACTGACGTGCTATAATAGCTTACAATTACAATTCACGTGTCACAATGACTTGCACTCACGTGCTATAATAGCTTACCATTACAATTCACGTGTGTCAGAATGACTTAACACTTCACGTGTGTCACAATGACTTACACTCACGTGCTATAATAGTAAAGTAAAGTAAAGCAACTTTATTTAACGTCGGTAACTCGTGACAGTCTGGTGAGACTAATAAACTTGAGGCCGACGGGAGTCCTACGATTTTACGTTCTTACCCGAGAAGACATGAAGGTCTAACCATGTGCAGTTGTTTCACAAAGGCAGCACCTTCTCCTCAGTTATTTTAAGACCCTGAGTGTTGGTCCGGCCGGGGTTTGAACCCGCGACCTCCCGCTCAACAGACCGGAGCTCAACCACTGAGCTTGCACTTCTCGTGCTATAATAGCTTACAATTCACGTGTGTCTCAAAGACTTACACTTCACGTGTGTCACAGTGACTTACACTTCACATGTGTCAATGACTTACACTTCACTTCACGTGTATTGCAACAGCTTACACTTCACGTGTGTCACAAAGACTTATACTCCACGTGTGTCACAGTGACCTACACTTCACGTGTCAATGACTTACACTTCACGTGCGTTAATGACTTACACTTCACGTGTGTCCTAACAGCTTTACGCTATTCGTGTGTCCAACGACACTTACACTTTGTGTCTATATTAGTTTAACACCTTGTGTGTCCAATGAGGTTACATTTCATCTATGTCTACAATAACTATGCACTTCACGTGTGTCCACAATGACTTGTCCACAATGATTTTAATTAGGTGTCTGTGTATCTATAATAGCTGTACATTTAAGTGTGAACACAAGACTTAACACTCACATGTATGTATAATAGCTTTATAACCTTACGTATGTCTATGCATAGTGTATGCAGAATGACTGACACTTACGTATACATGTATCAATAATAGCTGTACACAACGTGTCTACAAAGACTTCACGTGTATCGAAAACAGATTTACACTTAGAAGTGTCTAAGCACTAGGACTTACATGTATGTGCCCACAAAGACTTACACTCACATGGGTATATAATAGCTTTACAACGTTACGTATGTCTGTGCACAATGACTTACGTGTCCACAAAGACTTACAATGTACACATACATACATGTATAATAACTGTACATAACGTGTGTCTACAAAGACTTGCCTAAAACAGCTTTACGCTTACATGTGTCTAAGCATTAGGCCTTACAATGTATGTGTCCACAAAGACTTACACTCACATGCATATATAATAGCATAACACCTTATGTGTGTGTCTATGCACAATGATTTACATGTGTCCAAAATTACTTTACGCGTGTCCGCAATGATTATTACTTACGAGTACAAGTATCTATAATAGGTGTACCCGGCTTATGTGTGTCCACAACGATTTACACACGACGTGTATCTATAATAGCTTACCGCCTGCACGTGTCTGTGCACAGTGACTATATGTGTGCCACACTGACTTATACTCTGATGCATCTATAATAGCTTTACACCTTACGTGTGTGTCTATACACAATGACTATAATTATACGTGTGTCTACAATGACTCAGTTACGGCACTCCACATGCATCTATAGTAGCTTTACACCTTAGGTGTGTCTGCACAACGACTTAATTGTGTCGATAATGACTTTACATGCATCACAATAGCTTACAGTGTACATGTGTCCAATACTTCACGGTTTACAGGTGAAAAATAACTTCACACGTAACTGTATAATATTAAATTTGGATTGTCTAAATGGAAATAACATAATCTAAAAGCGTGCTCCGCCCGATACGAAAAACCCAGAGATAAAAACCTTTTTAGGCAAAAAAACAACTCTGAGAAACGTATTCCCCGATCGAATGCAGTAGCACAGGGTCTCGGGGGTTAAGACCTATGATTCTCTAGTAAATAATTACAAGTTGAATCAAATTTGCCTTCCGGACGCTGCACGAACGGCGAGATATGAATTGCTCTCTGAAGTTGCTCGTTATATACATGCACCATTGCATGCCGGCCTTTTGTCACCAATGACATGCCAAATATAAACAAAACAAGAGCCCATCTGGGCTTTCACTCGGGCCACATGAGATTGAAGATGAAATACACTTTCATTTGAAATCCTCTTAGTAATAACCAAAGGGAAGAATTATTAGCTGAATTTAGCAGTCTTTAGGAGTGGCCGGTAGCGCGGTGACTTTCATTCTCTGCTCCCCTAGTATATATGTAATTGAATATTTTTGTTTTTCTCGTATGTTGACCTTTTAATTTAAACACTACTTATGTTCTAATTCGCTCCCCGCTCAACCGAACATAAAACATTTATCATGTAATAAGCAACCACTTATAGGGGTGTGTCCACACGAACCGCGTGCGCCGTCTTTATTAACTATCATAACTTCAACTATACACGATGATAAGTTGAAATCTAGAGCAATTGGTAGGTATAGGTTGTATCGCAAGCGACTAATACAACGCACCACTTAATTAGTCAATCTTCATAATTGTAAATATTTTTAGTATTAGTAATATAACAATAGTATTAGTATTAGTAACAGTAGTTTTCTCGAAGATATTAGCATGTATTTGCTACTCTGAAAATTCGAGTTGAAATAAAGTTTATGTATGTATGTATGTATAATGTTACTGACAATAGTTACGACTGCAATAATGCTGAGCCGGACACTTATATTACAGGCTTATTGTTCAAATAGGACTGTTTACATACCTTGGAAATCTAACTAAAACTATCTTCAGGTTGAACAAAGCACCTACGATGTTAATTATACTTCTTCCAACAATTTATTACATTAAGGAAAGCTTAATAAATAATAGGTTGTATCACATGTGACTAATACAGATTCAGTCATTCAATCTTCATAAGTTACAATAGTCGTGACTGCAATATTGCTAAATTGGACAGTGGTTTCTAGATTGTTAAACGTAGATAATCTAGGTTTATGTACGTTGCCCGATACGAAAAACCAGAAATAAAAACCACCTGACTGTGGAAAAAAATCTGGAAACGTACTCCTCGGCCAACGTACTCCTAGGCTCCGAGGGCTAAAGCCAAAAGCTAAATAGTACTCTATCAAATACGAATTGGGCACTTAAAACGCTGTTTGTAAAAACATAAATTAAAACATTGTAATATAAAATTAAGTCCTTTAGTCCTTAATTTGCATTTTTATTATGTAATAATAATTTGAGTTACATATAGTATATATAGGCTTATTATTCAAATAAGCTTGTTTACGTATCTTTGGAAGTCATAACAGAAAACATATTCGGTTGGCTTCTAGTGTAGTTGGTAGTCGAGTAGACTTGGCTCTTTAACTTGAGAACTCAGTCCGTCTCCTTCTGCTCCAGAGTGAAGAACTGTACTGAACTGTGAAAATATAACAAACAAAAAACAAGAAAACAAACAAGAAGCCGGTTGCTTCACACAACATTTTCTGGACCTAACGTCATGACTAGTGCTTATACCATCTCCTAGCCTAATGCCATATATTCTTACCTCTAAATTCTGGCAATTTAGTAACAACGGCTTGCTCTCGGGTGAGCCATTTGCTGCTACAAAAATCATCTAGTAACTGAAACCATAACTTCGTTTCGAACTAAAACCATATACGGATTTATGAAAATATATAACCTTATGCTCATTGGGTATTTAATTTGGAAGGCAAAGCGGCGGACATAGGACTCGAATGAATGTTCATTATGCATATCAGACTATATAGTAATGTACCACTAATGATGTATTGTTACTAAAACAACACGTACACCCCAATGGCGGGGTTACGTAACCCATGATAAATACATTTATTCGTTTAACACACTGCATTTGAGCAGGCATATATTCATTGTTTTGAACCCGAGAATTAACCGTACTACCGTACTTCATGGTCCCTTTCTTTAGTAGTGGGTTGTCGGTCAGGTGATTGTAAACTCTCGTCATTTAGCACAGAAAATGTATTCTGATGAATAGGGATCGGGTTGTCATGTAAGAAAGATGGCTCTTGAACAAACTGATAAGCTTCAGTAGGTTGGGTAGTCTCGGAACACTGGAGACCTTGGTCTTTCATGGTCTTCTTTTTTGTATTTTTGATTATTTTTTTTAAGTTTGAAAGTCGGATCGCAGCTTTATTATATCCGCTTTCAACTCGCCATTTTCAACTTCTAGGTCAATAATATATTCGTGATGACAGCATCTTGATTTCGGTCTTGTATATATTATCTTGCTGCACTAATTTGTCTTCCAAATGACTGAGTTTGGTTTCTTGATTCGTGTTTTGATGTGACGAGAGTAAGAATTCATTACGCATATCAGTTAGGTCAGCCTCCATGTTACAAATCAAGGTCGTTAAAGCAGCGAGAGAGTTCTTATTGCGGGCTAACAATCCTCGTGAAGAATCTAAAGAATTCCGTCTCTTCCGGTTTGAATTTGACTCATGTGTATGTTGCTTTTGGAGTTTCAAGGATATGTTGATCCAAAACTACAGGCTCTTGGGGTTTTTCATTGACTTGTGAACTTGCAGGCTCTGTAATTTGTTTTGTTTTCTTAGTATAACATATTCATGTTCTCAAGCATGTCGCGCGTGACCTCTGTTTCTTCATTCATTAAGTTCTCTACTTTCATCTGTAATCTGGGAAACTCAATCTTTGCCCATGCGTTGGCACATAACTATTCCTGTTGTTAAGTAGCCGTGGATGATTATAAGTAAAATCCTTCGACAGCTTGTACCGTTTCCGTTAGGTCAATATCCTCGCTGGAACGAAATAACTTGATCTCAATACTCTCTGATCCAACTTACGGTAAATTTAAATCTCTGACAGTTTTTAAGAGACTCATAATATTGGTCTTGAAGTGCCTTCACCCAAAATAAGATGTTCTCCTCGGATGTTTTAAATGCAGCACAGCGAGCCGATGGCTTATAGATTCCAATATCTATTTCTTCAAATTTTAATATAAAATCACTGGCCATCTGGGTAAAAAACGCGGTCCTTCGGCGCCGACAATTCAGTTTCAGTTTCAGTTTAATTTATTTGCCACAAATATAAATAGTACGTAATCTTACAAAGATTAAAATAAGTGGCGGGGTAGCCCAAGAGAAACCATAAAGGCTTGTGAGGTTCTGGGCCACCTCGTTACCATAGCGCCAGTTGAAATATCCTGAGCCTGTTACCGGATACCTTCAGGGTCCGTTTCCAGTCTAAATTATGTAGCGCCTCGAGGAAACATCGTAGATAAATCATTCATGTATCATTTTAAAGCTTATAAAATTGGCTGCACGAATACATAAAAAGTTTTGAGTTCTTTGAAAATCTAGAATGTTCCGCCATCCCGTTTCTCCGATCTAGTGAGATGGCTTTCAGAAGCTCCGACTCCGTAAATATTTTAAAGTTGAAAAATCTGTTTGCTTTGTCGTATTTCAGAGGAATTGTATTACAAAACCGTGTCGGGGAATTTCAAAATTCGATTTAGTTCTAAAGTTATCATGCTTTCCGTGAAAAGGCGAAAAATAATCCGAGTAGATATGCGGGAAACGTCGTCAAGACCTCTATTTTAAGAATTTCCCAATTCCCCGACACGGTTTTGCAGCTGCGATATCAATTGACATTTTGTGAAAATTTCGCACAAATCGAATAAATTCCTCTTGAGTGGGAACGTTTTAAAAACTCTATTTTGATTGAAAATCGAAAGCGAGAAAATAGCACTTCAAAAAATTAGCCGTCTGTCGTGCGTGAATCTGAAGCCCCGCCTCTCCAACAATTAGCGAGCTCTTGGCCAATCATTTCTCATCACAGTTCAACTATCTGTCAAGATTTCCCGCCAATGTTGATTTCCGATCAAAGCTACGCGCCGCATGGAGAAAATGTTTGTTCTTTTTTGTGTGACTTGAAAAATGGTAGCCATAAGAGTCGGCTGGTTTCCCAGGCTAGAAAAATGGGAAAGACAAAAAGACCTCGAGGGGCAAAGCCAAGGTGAACACCTATAGAGACCCCTTGAATGCCAGCATAGTTAGTAGTTCCGGTTAAAAACTTCCTTTTGGTATTTCTCCGTCAATATTAAAAAAAAATTAACGGAGTTTTTGATATATGAGACACTACTACTAAAACTACATTTCTGTGCGTAAAAAAATATTTTCCCATCTTTTTCGTTTTGAAGGTATCCGGAATCCGGTAATCTTAAATAAAACATTAAACTGGCTTACATTTGAGAGATGAGACTCCAAGTTAGAGAGAAAGTTGCTCGCGGGTCCTCCGCCATCTTGCTTTACTGTATTAAATTATGTAAATAAATTAACCTGGCGATTGTTGCGTGACCAGCACAGTGCAATCTGATTGGTGTGAATTTGACCTTTAACGCATGCGCAGAAATCTTGCTACACGGAATAAAAAATAATTAAGACTCGGTGCTGCCACAGGCAACCCGAGTAACTACGACACCTTACTACAATGATGCTCTTAAGCCGATATGAATACGCTTTCCGACTTCACTTGTTCCGTCGGAAAGCTTCAATTATCTGTCCCATGGGGATGTGCCTTTGATCATGAGCTTAGAGAATACGATCCACAAATCAGACTGTGTTTAAATTTTTGAGATTTTCTAAAACACTGGCTACCTGTGTTCTGGAGACTAAACATTGGCTTCGAATTACAACAACAATTTCATTACATTTTACATGACACATGATCATGACAGGAACGTCAAACTTTGATGACCCCCCCTACAAAAGCACTTGAAACTTTTCCCCCCTCCCCCCTAAATAATGAACACTCCCTCAGGGCCGTAGCTAGGATTTTTTTGTCGGGGGCGGGGCCGGGGCAGACTCTGCACAGCCACGGGGACTCCCGTATATTAGGGGCGGGGATGCTCGTCGGACATTTTTGTTTTCACCCTTAAGAGGTACTAAAATGAGAGTTGCCCAAGATCCCATCTTTCTTGGGAGGGGGGGTGTGGAGGGGCTGCCCCCCCCCCCCCCCCCCGCCCCCCCCCCCGCCCCCCCCCCCCGCGCGCGCGCTAGCTACGGCCCTGTCCTTATTAATAAACTCCGTACCATACAGATTTACTACGAAAGTGTATTGTCTGTAATGGAACCGTAATCAAGAAACAATATGCATTGCCTCGATTCCAGGCTTTGTTTCCCTGTTTGAGAAACATTTTCATATCTCCAGAGTCCAGACTCTCAACGAATCTAGGAAACTTCGGCTAGGAGATTGGCCATCAATCACGTGACGAGCTTCAGCCACGAGCAGAGGAAGTAAACAAAATGGTGGAGCAGTAACGGAACACTGTAGGCTGTAGCGTAGGCATGGCTAGGTCTTGGAGGGAATAATGTCAAACTACACCGCCATGTCATCCCTTGACTCCACGAAAGATGCTTTAGGTCTCATAGAGAACTTAAAGATCTGCATATTGAAACAAGACCAAATTATTCGTGGCAAAAATGTCGAGATTGCTTCGCTGAATGATGCAGTGAGACGCTTGGAGGAAGAGAGAACAGGACTGAAACAAGAATTGTCCAAACTGAAAGAGGAAAATGTCGCTGTGGTTAATGCTTCAGAAGAACTATTAATCTCTCAAGAAAGAAGGTATGGTTATTTGAGGATAAAAACGAATAAGAGTGTTTAGCATGCCTGAGTCAAATCTAAGAGAAAAGTCAAAATTTTGGCTCCAAGACGTGAGAAAATGCATCTACGGTCTAGCAAAGACTGAAAGAGTGAACGATTTTGATTGAATCAAAACATTGTATGAAAATAGGATTGTGTTTAAAGGCATGATTTAGTTTTCAAGACAAAAATGTATCAGTCTGATAAGGGTAAAATTGTTTTCGTTTTTTTGCAAAGAATGAATGGCTGATCGACTGTTGATATCGTGCCGGGCTGGGAGATCGTGAACTGTGAAGTGAAACAAAACCGGGAGTGTGCCAATGTGGTTTGAAAAATGTATTTACGTGTTAAGATAAGGTAAAATATCGGCAAATTGTCTTGAAGATTTAAGGGAAATATATTAATATGAGAGAATGTGCAACACGTCTGATATCCCCTGGGCCTATATTGGCTATAAACATTAATAATACAGAACTCAAAAGCATTGGAGAATCATGTCAGGCTTTATGTTGTGACGAAACGCCTTGTGCCTGGTCAGATAACCCCATACTAAGCTACAGTTATTGATTTAATGAAAGCAAATTTGCTTAATTTCCTCACTGTTAGTGTAAAGAGTCATTAATGTTGCACTTGATTGCTAATCGAAATGTGAACCATGTTAGTGTTTATGGGCTTCATATAATTTTCATCAGAACAACTACTCAACGTTAACAACCCTCGAGCGATAGTAACAATGACAAAACTTAAAACTTGACGTGATTATTAAGGTATTTTACTTCAAGCTGCAGGAAATATTTAGCAGTAACCAGGTAACAGGTTGGATTGATTTCTCCTCGCGTGTTGAACACTTCGGCTCACTTCCGGAAGCGCCTTAATTTCTTTTGACATGCACTTCCTGATACTGTAGGTTACATCTCCTCTCTCATCACCTTTTTCTTACTACCACATGTACAGTACAGCTCAAAAAGAATGCACGCGCAAGAACTTCTTTTTGCGGACGCAAGAAGTTGATTATTGCGCTTCTTTTTGCGCTTATAATTAATTATCAACCGCAAGAAGTTAGACCCGCAAGAACTTCTTAAACGCAAGAAGTTAGAACCGCAAGAAGTTCAACCGCAAGAAGTGCAGACTGAGGTTCACGTTCTGCGGGAAACATCAAATTAAAGTACTAAAGAAATATATTAGAACAACAAACACAAACTATGCAGCAAATTTATCGCATTTTGGAAGTGAAATTTCACATCAGACTCTTAAATCCAAGTGCAACTTTTCGCTAATACTGCTGTTGAATAATAGCTTGGTTGATTATATGACAAATGGCCCTAATAAGAGTTGTGTTCTTTATTGAATCCCACCGCCGCTCATGTGTTCAGCTGACTATTAAATAAGACAAACACTTCAGAAATATTAAACGTAAAAACTCCGAGACAGCAGCCCAAAATATTTTCGCCTTTCACACTTCTTTATAATATTTATCACCGCCGTTTGTGTATATCGGCGAAAGCACTTACCTCCTTGCTGCTTCACAGCTCGCTTATAACGCATCCTCCCATATATTCTGATAACCTTACTGAAAATCGTTACTTAAAATGTAATATGGAAGCCTGAGCTTTCGGCACAAAATAATAACAAACAACGGCTGCTCGATCGCTTCAGTTCCCGTTATAAATACCGGTGTTGCGAGGCCAGCTTTATAGTTTGCCGTGCAAAGCATAACATCAAATAAACTTTAGCGTCTGTAGTTTCACATTTATAACACATCCCTGTGTTGCTCATGGTTTCGGCTCAAATCATTGCAAATGTTCGCAGTCCTAATATAAGGCATATTTTCGAAATTAAAATCTCAAGTTCTTGCCGTCTGAATTTCTCCACGTGCAAATCAGTCAGGCGTGAACGTGTCAGTCTGAGTTGATCGCTGCACTTTCTGAAGCTAATTTGGCAATGAAACCGTGTAAAACTATACTCTTAGTCTTACCAGAAAACTTCTACTGGGAAAGTGGAATCCTTTTGAACTAAATGCGCCTTAATTCGTAGAATAGTGAGTGACTGTCTTCCCAAAATTTTACAGGTCAAAAAGAAGTGGTAATTTGCATATTGCGATCGACTCAACAATAATCGCTAAACGCGCAAATCAAAGCAGTTGGATCGAACTACAAAACCTGGGAAACCTGGCAAAGCGAAAGAAACAGTTAATAAACACTACCATAAACGAATCAAAGCAAATTGTTAAATACATCTATGTCTTTGAAAATAAGTTTTTCAAAAATATTACCGAAAGTCTTTCTAAATAAATTTGCCGTATACACTTGTAAACAAACCACGATCGAGCGTGCATTGTACTCGCGTTTCGAAGTTTGGACTTGAAACTTTTTGTATTGTTTAACTTTGTGCGTGGTCTTGCAGTTGAGCCGCAAAAAGCGGATTATCCACTCTTTACTTCTTGCGCGTTCTTGCGGCTGAGCCGCAAAAAGCGGGCTATCAACTTCTTAAACTTCTTGCGTGTTCTTGCGGGTGAGCCGCAAAAAGCGGGTTATAAACTTCTTGCGGGTTCTTGCGGCGCAAGAAGTTCTTGCGGGACTTCTTGCGGGTGCATTCTTTTTGAGCTGTACTGTACACGAATAGTACCATTCACTCCTTTATCACTCCTTTCTTTCTTCCTTTCTTTCTTCCTTTCGAAAATGGAGATCTGAAAATCAGAAAGTTAATAAGTTCCTTGAATTGTACAAAGTAGACACTTGAGTGATAATACACTATTCAATATTAATACATGTACATGTATAATTAATGTTCCATTATTGAGATCTTTATAATATTATTATGTGATATAGCTTACTATCCAAAAAGCCAAGAGCTCTCTATATTCATTCGTGGTGATGGGTTCAATTAGTTCTAGAATGTTACTAAATAACCATAATTACAATCTGCTGATAAATCTAGATTGTATGGCAGCTCAATTCAGTACAAATGTCCCCATATCATACAGCACACATGCCAAGGAAAAAACCTCCAGCACAAAGAAAACACAATTGTCAGCAATTAGAAGCTGTTAGTCCAGCTTTTCAATGTCAGGAACAGCATGGCAATACTGATTTATTCCCCTTACCTGATGTCACAAATTACAAGAATTGAGCTGTCTGTACATAGCAGAGGTTCTGAGTAAGGTTTTCAGATTTTCTCTTCATAGATGTGCAACAGAAAAATAAAATAGCAGAACTTATTTATTTCAAATACATCTTTACGTAGACGTTGGATTGATTTTAGTGTTCAGTTGCCCTTCAATAAAAATATATCACTTTACAGGCCTCAAAATTACAGTGCGACTACTGAAACCGGGGCCACTTAGACAACAAGGACTAAAAGCATTGCAGAACGAAAATAAAGCATTCCAAAAAGTCATATCCACAAGATTTTCTTCATTCGAAAGACTTTGACTTCAGGGTGGTGTAATCAACATTGATTGGCTCAAGTATCCGTAAGTTGGAATGCTTTGTTTTCATTCTGCAATGTGATTGGTTCTCGTTGTCTAACTGGCCCTGGTTTCAGTTATAGTCGCACTGTAAAAAAATCTTGAAGTCACCACTTCGCAACTAGCAAAAAAATCTGATCATTGGCTAGCAAATATTAGGAGCTGAGTTGGTGACTATATATAATAATAATAACTGTAAAGTGTTTTAACGAGGGTTTAAACACTTTACAGTCACAGACTGATAAACTAGTGGCCCTCTTAATACAGTATATTAAAATATGTTACAAAACTATGCAAATGTAGGTTCTAGTGCTATATAAAGCTTTTAACACTAAACTAGATAAAAGCTATAAAGTCAACTATATTAAGGTTACCGTATACTTTTGCGGCATGTTTTCTTAAAAAAAAATTTTTTAAATTCTTTTCAAATTGATGGATTGATCTTCATCTTTCCTTAAAAATCTTTTTTAAACATGCAAAAGTTTGCGAGATATTAGAAAAAAAACTAATTTGAAGGAAACTAAATAAGTCGCTTAGGCGTGATAAATCCCACTGATCCATTACGTGCCACAGGCACCCCGCTGAATTTTTGCGGGAAACTACATCCGGGAGCTTAAGACTCAACAGTGAGCCGTGACTCGTGAGTTCAGTGATTTTATAGCATTTAATTTACCGGTATATCGATCATGGATATGTCCAGAAGAGAAAAGAATAATCCTTGGATAAAAGGTTAAAAAAGAAGACGTGAACCTGAGCGAAGTTCAGCCTGTCGATTTTGCGGAACTGAAGGAATCATCGCAGCTAACATAGCGGGTTTAGGATCAACATCAACGTTTGGAGCACGAGGTTGCCTGCCACTCGCTTTTCCCTTTGCTCTTGTTTGCGGCGTTGCCTTTCAACGCGATTTAGTTTTCGATATCTGGCCCTCTCCCTTCTTGGTACAACCCCGTTGATTTACCTTTCTTTTTCCCCTTTTGCATTATAATAATAATAATAATAATAATAATAATAATAATAATAATAATGGTTTATTCACAGCCTATCTACAGAGTAGCTATACATCCGTGAAAGGAAACACTAATGGTAATAATAGAAATTAAGTAAGTTGCTACACTATTTACATCAACTATTATTATATGGACATAAAAAAAAAAAATAATATAAACTATGGTAACTATTAATTACATTAACTGTCAACCATTATATACATTAAACTACCGTCCATTAACTATTGGCGCAGAGAAATTCTCTCTTTTGCCCTGTTCATTAAAAAGAGTTTGACCTGCCGATGAAAATGATGTTTATCTCTAGATGATCTTATATTTGCGGGCATTTCATTAAACAAACTCGCTGCAGAGTCCTGGAAAGTTCCCTTAATTAGGGGAATAGTTATTAGAGAAGCGATACTAGAACGTAAACGCCTTGCTGGTTCATGCATTTTTAAAGGTAAATATTCAGGCCACGAAGGATTATGCATGGCTTGAAAAACGCTTTTAAGTAGGTTGAATTGGGATCTCTCTAAAGTAGGGAGCCAACCTAACTTTAACACGTCCACCTCAGTGGAATATCGATTTGTTACAAAGCTTGCAGCGGAATTTTGCACGTGTTGAACTTTTTTCTGTAGGTAGACAGGCAGAGGATAGCAGACAATATCATTGAAACCTAGTTTAGATAACACAAGAGATTCTACCAACTGCTTCTTTATGTGTTGCGGAGTCATGTTCTTTATTCTGCGGAGAGTTGATAGGATGCCATAACATGACAAGACTAGTTCCTTCACTTGGTCTGACCACTTGAGGTGTTCATTTAGCCTGGTTCCTAAGAGCCTGAATGTTCTAACCCTTTCTAGGGTGTTACTCTTAACAGTGAGAGTTGGTAAAGTCTTGCCTAATTCGTGTATTCTTGACATTTGCTGTGTAGTTACTAACATCTGCTTGGTCTTATTTTCGTTTAGTAGCAGATTCGAGTCAGTGGCCCATTGCTCCAAGGCTGTTATCTCTAGTTTTGGCCATAACGCTCTTTTGAATATTTGTGACATGGCACTAGTATGTATGTTTCTTATGCAATTTGAGCCACGTAATAATTTCCCGCGAATTTCTGGACTTGATTCATAAGCTCCGGGGATCCTTACATATAATTGTCTGATTGGTTTAAGTGTTGACGTTTGCTTTGATGAGGTGTGATGTGTTTCCTAACCTTCAGAAGCCAAAAACGCCGATAGATTTTTATGCGTATTCACTGTCTTTGGATGAATTTATAGGGTATGAAGACTTGTCAGATCTTGATGAAACTTGGCCTAGTGTTAGAGGAGCTACATATGAACTAAAGTGTGTGAGCGTTTAGCGATATTTTAATTATTTTTCTTATAAGAGTACTTGCCGTGATGAAACACAGAAACTATTTCGATTTAAACTTTGAAGATGAATTGCATTTGAACAAAGTAAAATATAAAAAAACGCTCACACACTTTGACAGGCCATCATGTGCTGATTGACATTATGCAGCCGAATCGTCCGTAGGCGCGAACGTGGAGGGACATAAATTCACTTCTGTGAGACTCGTCTTTTTTGCGTTTGTTGCCTTAGCATTTACTGAAAATGTAATATTTGTGCACAAAAAAAAAACGGTAACATATTATGAATAAATAAGCTAAATTAAAAATATTAACAAGATGATACTCTAATTATAGATACTATGAGTTACACAAATAAAAATAACTATGGCTAAGTAATAATTATAAAGATATGCTAAAATGGTCAAGGCCCTTGTATTGTTCTCTTAACAAATTTGAGTGCTCTACCCTAAAGGACCTAATACTTTTACATTTCCTAATCTGTGGTGGCAAGGCGTTCCATAGTCTAGACGAAGTAGTTAAAAAAGACTAATATGTTAATTTTCCTGGTAGTTGCCAGACATGTTGTAGTCACAATTTGGCAACTGATAAAGTCTTCTCTGCAAGCAGAGTTCATTTGAAAAGCTCTATTTTGGAGTGAAAATGGAAGTGAAGAAAAGATCGCTTGAAAAAGAGCAACTTCAACTTTATTTATAAGCATACAAATAGAATTACAATAACACAGTTAGTAAGACTATTCTAGGCAGGGGTAAGGGCTAGTTACATTATGGCGAGAGAAAACTAAAGTACAAGATTTACACTGACCAGATCTGACTATCTGTTGTGCAAATACATGTAAATTAAGAAAAAGGAAAAGGCAGGGATTTCATTCAACAGATATTGAAATGACAAATAAAAGATTGATCAAAATAGAAGACAATAATAATGAATATGTCTAGGTGTCTAGCTGATTATACTATTGTTAGCAGAGGCTCTTTAGTAATGTAATGATTTGGGTACCTTCAGCATAATTATAGTCATCCTCTGTCGTAAGTATATTCAGGAATATATCTTTTAATTCCTTTTAACTTGTGGATGCACACCAGTGCAGGAATGAGTTATCGTAATGGTTGGGAAATCATGTCTAACTTGCTCACTCACTCACTCACTAAAATATTAACAGAATGGAATGCTTGGAATGAAAATTGATAAGATAATAGTAATCGATATTGTATTTAATAATTAATAATTGAAGATCGAAGTCGAACATTAATATTAACATTATTGCTGTTGGAATTGATGTTACTCAAGTGCTCATCACCATTCCTGTCTTGCTACTAACTTGCTACTAAAGTGAAGGCAAGCATATTTATACTTCAGCGAGCAGCTGTGTTATTGATGTGGGAGATCTGTGTGTTCATTCAGCTGCGCATACGGAAGATGTGTGTGCTCATTCAGCTGAGCATAAGGAAGATGTGTGTGCTCATTCAGCTGCGCATACCCGAGTCCTGCTGATAGTGGTGTAAAACCCTTGTATGTTTTCATGCCTAACTGGCTTAATATTAATGGAAAGTGGCTCAAACGTTTACAGATATGGTATTGGGTCCTCATAAATCACTTGGTAGTGATGTTGTAACAATGATGTCATTGGTCACATGATTTTAAGTGGCAACTCAAACTTTGACAGGCATGGTATTGGGTCCCCAATAATCATTTGACGGTGATGTCGTAACAATGATATCATTGATCATGTGATTGTTAGTACGCACACATCTCCCTCATTTCTAATGGCAGGCAGTTCAAACTTTGACAGACATGGTATAGGGTCCCCATGAATCACTTAGTTGTGATGTCATAATGATGATGTCATAGGTCACATGATTTGCAGTACATGCCTTTATCTCTGAATATACTTAAAAAAACTTGTGAAATTCATAGTTACAGGACTCTATCTTCTACAAATGATTGCTTTTATTTTAATTATTCAAGAACTGAAAAAATGAGATCTTCCTTCTCAAGAATTGGAGCTCAAATATGGAATGCTATCCCGCAATCAATCAAATCACTTAGGGAGTGTTCATTATTTATGGCTTGGGGGAGGGGGGGGGGGGGGGTGGTCGGCATTTCATCTGCTTCTCTTGTTAAAACTTTTATGACCCCCCTATGAATGAATTAAAACTTAGATATAATAATATATTTAATAATAATAATAACTTTATTTAAACTGTAAAGACTGATCAGTTAATCGAAAAGGATTAGCTGGTATCAACCGGTGACCAGTAGATGACCAGTAGATGATGACCAGTAGATGAGCCCTTATACAATTGCTCAAAACTTTATTGACCCCCCCCCCCCCGACAAAAAAGATGGATATGCAAAAAAGAATGCAAACTGCATATACATGTAATCTATTAAATTTACTATTAATGTTTCTAGATTTATGGTATTTTCCTTTGTTTAGTAGAAAACACATATATACATGTATTATTCTGAAAATCTCTACCTCGCCATCCTTCCAGGGTGGGTACTTGAAATTGTACCATTAATTTGTGCATTATATTGCATTGTTCCGTAGTCACAAATAAATAAATAAATAAATGAAAAAGAACTCAGCATTGGCACTAATCTCCTGAACACCAATGCATTATCTCTCCTATGGGAATGTGTCTTTGATCATGAGCTTGGATAATAATAATAATAATAATTTATTGACTTATATTGCACAAGTTTCATGTGTATATGATCACTTGCGCATTACATGATATGTAAATAACTTATATAACCTAAATAATATAATGTTAAAAATTCATACTAATGTTAATACTAATTTTACGGAAGCTAAACCTATACTAATAGAATACTAAATGTTTAAGTAGTAGTTAAAATATGAGCGGGAGATCTGTATGGGCATTTACAATGGCGAGCCGCTTCAGCGAGCCATTGTAAAGCTCATACAGATCGGACGCAAATATTTTATCTTACTTGTAAAATGAATAGATAACTAAAATCCATTGATATATGCACAACATAAAATTTTAACCTTTGGTTTCTCCCACCTTGCTATCGATGTGGGATGAATTAGTTTCTCACAAAAACATATCCCACATCGAAGAGACAATGTGTATGCAATAAGAGAGCAGAGCGTAATGTGCAGAAAAAACAGGTCCCACATGGAATAGATGGTGTGTACATAATAAGAGAGCAGATGTACTTTGTTGTTTCACCCCTCCCTGGATAGGGGAAGTCAGTGATCGGGTGTGAGACTTCCCTCACTAGCTTAGCTAGTATTCTGTACCTGATACAGAATACTACTAGAGCTATAATGGACCATTGGGTCTTTATCGCGGACCATGGTGTCTGTATCACGGACCAAGGTGTCTGTATTGCGGACCATATCTTTATATCGATACAGAACCTGATGTTTTATTAATCAGGTTTGTACGTGGGTATACAGAGGCGATCATGTGGTGTCATTCAGCACATGGGATTGGCTAGTACCCTTATGAATTATTAATGAATTTTACAAGAACTAATAAAATACTAAAAATGAGTAAAAACTATACATTCAAATATAAAAAAATAAATTATGTTAAAAATAAATTACAGTTAAATGCTTTCCTAAAAAGATAAGTCTTAATTGAACGTTTAAAAGAATCGAGAGACTTCATTTCGTATAGAGTTCGGTAGATCGTTCCACAGTTTAGGAGCAGCTGATACAAAGGCTCTATCGCCAGGTGTAGGCTTAGCTATCACATAAGGTGGTTCGAGTAACAATTCAGTATTAGAACAAAGACAATATCTAGACTTACTCTTAATCTTAATTAGATCATTAATATATATAGGTGACAGACCATGCAATGCCTTAAAAGTAATAAGTAATAATTTAAAGATAATTCTAAACTTAACTGGTAGCCAATGCAGCTTATATAACACCGGTGTTATAAAAATTATGGTTGAATCTTGGTATATTACGAATAAGACGAGCAGCAGTATTTTGTACTCTTTGTAACCTAATTAGTTGTGTCTGCCAAGTTGTGAATACAATCCTGCGTTTAAAGGAAACGTAGAATACGTGTTTTTAATGTTGCGAAGGCCTGAGCATAAATTTTACTGCTCTCTAAAACACTGGTTTCCTGCATTCTGGAGACTAAACATTGGCTTAGCATTACAACAGCAATTTCATTTTACATGCCAGGTATGTCAAAATTTTGATGACCCCCCCCCCCCCCCCCCCCAAGGAGTAGGTAAAATCTTTGATGATCCCCCTAAAAAAGCACTTAAAACTTTTATTGCCCCCCATGATTTAACCGACCCCCCCCCCCCCCCCCCCCAAGCCATAAATAATGAACACTCCCTTAGTAAACCTCAATTTAAATCAAAGATCAGTGAAATGCTTTTCAACATACTTCAGAAAGAGGATGACTACGTTGAGGTCTCCCAAATATTGTCTCTGATCAAATTTAAATAAATATAATCCTGGCTATAGTAGTATTAGCTTATATCCTGCCTACATTAACCCTCATTATTTTGATAAACTTATAATTCCTCACTTCTATGTTACAGAAAAGCTTCTGTACTGTATTGTAACAATTAATTGTTTGTGTAACCAAATTTATTTTGTCCCCGCCTAGAATAGGTCTTAGTTCGCTAATATGCGGGTGTCAAAAATACTTGTAAATTGATTGTTTATTATTAAAAAGTTTGTTGTTTTGTTCTATTATTATTAATAATAAACATACCAAAAAATAAAGTATTACACATCCCTTATTTCCATGCCTGGTGGCTCAAACTTTGACAGGAATGGTATTTGGTTCCTATAAATCATTTACTGGTGATGTCACAACGATGAGATCATCCTTCACATGGTTTTATAGGCTACACAGGCCATCACAACAGCAATAATAACTTAAACTTTGAACATTTCAACATTTTTACCCTTGAAAACACACTAAAATACACTTTGCATCCACGATTTTGCCATTGTGGCACTATGTTTAAAATTATTTTTCTTCAGAGATCTTACCGAAAGGGGGAGAGCATTCCATATTTGGGTTCCCAATGTAATGTCATACTCTGCTGTGGACTGGTCTCGAGTCACATGGCTAGCTAACTTAAGTGTCTTGTGTAAGCACGTGTTTGCACGTGCCACAACCTAATATCAGTGGACTTCGAATTGCTTACCTTAAGAATTGGAACGACAAAATCACAACAAATTTTGATCTGCATGTGTTGTTTTGTCAAAAATGGTGCAAGTTTTGTTGTGTTGCAAAATCCTGTCTACACTCAACATTTTGGAATGATTGTCAAGCATTTTGGGTCTGAAAACAAACTTAGAAGATATACATATTACTTGTTGGTAAGTTTTAAGTGTTGACAATCACTCGTCAATATCTTGTCTTAGAAGATAAGTTGCAGTTCAAATATGATCTCAGTTAAAAAAAAATTGAACTGGTTTTTTTTTCAACTGAGATAGTAATTAAGCACTGAAAAAGCATTATATTTATCTGTTTAGTGACTTAATTAATAATAAGCCTTAAAAACCCAAAATTAGTGACTAGCTCTAAACACCCAATAGGCAATAGTGAACAATCACGTACCAAATTTTGGGTCGTTAGGTTGTCGGTAGGTTGTCGGTAGGTTGTTGGTAGATTGTCGGTAGGTTGTTGGTAGATTGTCGGTAGGCTGTCGGCAGGTTGTCGGTAGGCTGTCGGTAGGCTGTTGGTAGGTTGTCGGTAGGTTGTCGGCAGGTTGTTGGTAGGCTGTCGGTAGGTTGTCGGCGCAAAACCTGTTGGCAGGTTGTTGGTAGATTGTCGGCCGATTTCATGTGGTTGTCGGTAGGTTGTCGGTGGAATTTACGTTGTTATCGGTAGATTGTTGGCGTGTTGTCGGTACTAGACGGTAGGTTGTTGGTCAATAATCTGCCTTATAAAGCTTCTCTAAAATGCTTCAAACGATCATGTACATGCTTTTACACTTTCAGGACTTTATGCCACCTGATTTTTTCCTTGATGAAATTGATAAACAGGCTTCACATGGACTTCACACGGGCAGCCATCTTAAGACCGCCATCTTGGATGTAACGTCATACTCTGCTGTGGACTGGTCTCCAGTCACATGGCTAGCTAACTTAAGTGCCTCTTGCGTAAACACGTGCACAACCTAATATCGCTAGTGCAGATCCGCCCTTACACTTACAGTTAAATACCAGTTCAGTTAATGAACACAAGAAGGAAATAGGCAATTTACTTTATTGAATTTGGTGCCTCTTAAAAGAAAAGAGCCGTTTGTTTGGATTGGCATTTAGTAGCCAGCAGCAATGTCCTCTATGATGGCAGCGAAGTCGTCTCGTCGTCTCCTGTCTCTTCCACATAAACTCGTCTAAGTACAATGTAGCTGGGAAGATGGTCGTAACGGGTGCCGTTCATGCGTTTCAGCTTTCGCTTAATGCAGCCCCATGTACATGCGACTAAAGTTACTGATCGTATATGCTTCTAAGTAAACATCAAATTCATCTTTATTATAAAGTGTCATTTTCAAACAAAGTGTGCGCGCTCTAGACTGATGAGCTCGCAACCAGAGCGGTTACCGGTATTTCTTGATACACATATTACTTGTTGGTAAGTTTTAAGTGTCGTCAATATCTTGTCTTTAGTTAGAAGATACACATAAGCTTATTACTTGTCGGTAGATTGTCGGCCGATTTCATGTGGTTGTCGGTAGATTGTCGGTGGAATTTACGTAGTTGTCGGTAGGTTGTTGGCGTGTTGTCGGCCGACAATCTACCGACAACCTACCGACAACAACTTTGGTACGTGATTGTTCACTATTACCCACCCAATATTAGTGAGCACCCATTGTGGATGGTTAGGGTGTTTTTAAATGTAGGGTAGGGTTTAGATTAGTTAACATGATTATTAAAGGAGGACTATAGTCTGTGTTAGTGACTTAGCCCTAAACACCCTAAATTAGTGACTAGCTCTATAAAGCACCCTAAATTAGTGAGCACCCATTGTAGACGGTTGGGGTGTTTCCAAATGTAGGATTTGTATTAATTAGTTCACAGGACCATTGAAGAAGTATTATGTTTCTCTGTTGTTTACTGTAATGAGTTAGCCCTAAAACCCAAAGAAGAAGAAAGGGAAAAGGGAAAAAAAGAAGAAAAAGGAAGAAAAAAGAAAAGGTTAAAAAAAATTCTAGGAATCTTTTTGGATTGACTTACATGTAGAAAAAAATTTTTTTTTACTTTTTACTGCATTTATGCAAATTTTGATTAGATTGTGAGGGACTGGGTACTAGTAGCACTATCATATATAGTAAATAAGTATAGGGGTTTCACATCGATCACTCGGTGGTTCAGTGGTTAAGACCCGGTATGGTAATTCTGACAATATGGTAAACTGTATAGTTTTTTAAAGCAATGTACATGTAGCACTGCATGTATGGAGACTTGTGGAGAGAGGGATAGGGGAAGGAAGTGATAGAGAAGAAAGAGGTAGGAAAAGACAGGGGGAAGGGAGGGTGGATATATTTTTATAATCTTCATAATTGTACTGGTTCAAAAATAATTGAACTGGTTAAAAAAAAATTGAACTGGTTAAAAAAAAATTGAACTGAGATCATATTTGAACTGCAACAGATACACATAAGCTTATTACTTGTCGGTAGATTGTCGGCCGATTTCTTGCAGTTGTCGGTAGATTGTCGGTGGAATTTACGTAGTTGTCGGTAGGTTGTTGGCGTGTTGTCAGCCGACAATCTACCAACAACCTACCAACAACAACTTTGGTACGTGATTGTTCACAGAGTATTACCCTTGAAAATTTTAACACAAAGAAATTTGTCACAACTCACGTCCGATGATCAATAATTACTATTTAAACTAATCATAAACCCACCTATGGAAGTAGCTCATTTAACAGCAAAGTTTTTTTAATGATAACATGCAGTTAAGATCTATAAATATCCCTAACTAACAGTGTAAATTTGAGAGTGCTAAGTGGCCTCTTATCTTGCCGAAGAGCCTATATTGTTTCAGTTATCACAAGTGCTTGTAAAGCATAATGCATTGTCATTAGCAACAATCCAATGTACCATCTGCTGTACAAGGTGCTAATAAAGGGTACATCATCATGACCCCCCTCCCCACTGATTGCCCAAGATGGCCCCCAAATTATACCCCTCCCTCCCCTCCAGAATTTCCAGACTATTGCCATGTAAACCCCCTCCCCCATGTAACTAAAACTAAATATATGCTACATTGTACATGTATTAGGGACTCGACAAATAATAGCATCATTGCCAAGTAATATTAATATAAATCTAGATGGAAAGGAAATTGAAAGAAAGAGTTCATTCAAGTGCCTTGAGCAGTGTTAATATTGATGAGCACCTTACATGGGAGGCTCATATAAACTACATATCTAAGGAAATTACCAAGGTGCTTGGTGTACTATGCAGGCTGAAACCATACCTTCCTAAAGCTATCCTACGAGTAATAACAATATACAAATCGATAATTTTACCTTGATTGGATTATTGTAGTGAGGTATGGCCAGGTAGTTTTGGAAAAACGCTGTCAGTTAAACTCCAAAAAATGAAAAACAGAGCTGCTAGGATCATCACTAGTTCAATTAAAGGACTGTGTGCAAAAATGGTGCAAGTGACTCTTGATCATGTTCTAAATTCTCCCTTAGAAAACAATGAAATTGAAGGAGAATTTAGAATTTGATCAGGAGACACTTACACCCTTTTTACATACAGCCCTTCATTATTACATTACGATATCAGGTCTAATCACATTTTAACTGAACTGGGTTGGAAGAAGCTATATGACAGATGGCAGTGTAAACTTGCTTCAATGGTTTACAAATGCTCCCATGATAGTGTGCCAGACTATCTTAGTGAGATTTTTACGCAGACAAATTCAATCCATCAATACAATCTTAGAAATTTGGATTCAGCTCTGTTTGTCCTGAGACCAAATAGTGAGGCAGGGAAAAGGAGCTTTTCCTATAGGGATGCAGTGCTGTGGAATTCACTTCCTCGGGCACGCCAAGGTACACTGACCTATACTAAATTCATGAAATCACTGCCATCAGGCAAAGTATACATATAGGAGAATTTATTATAGTTTCATCAATTTTATCATTTTCACAGTTTTTGTATTTAATATTTAGAATAGGTTTTTAGTCTTTCTTAGCCATATTGTAACTTATATATTAGACACAGCTCTACTACTACTATTATTAGGGACTGGTTAGAAATTAGCTTGGGGGGGGGGGGGACAGGCAGGGATAGAATGAAATAAAAGTCTAAAAATGGATACTCCTCCCTTCCCTTTTTTATGACCCTCCATTGCCCCACCTCTGCCCAAGTAATTTTTGACCAGTCTGTTATAACATCCTTTTTGTGGTCTTCATTTCCCAGTTCAACAGAAGAGCCATGTGATAGAGTGGATGCTCCCAAAGGGCACACACCTACTGCATCACCACCACTATCACCTGTGATTACAGTCACTTCTGCTAAAGGGGTCAACCAGAAATCGTTTTTATCACCACAAGAATCTCCTGTAGGTTCACCAAAAGTAATGAGGAAGGATCTTGGAAAATCAAGTGTAAAACGAAATGATAGTGTCACCAAGTCCAAATCATTCAACAAAAAATATGAGCTCTCCTCAGATCTTATGGACAGGAGTATCAAAGTTCTCGAAAGGAAATATGGTGGAAAAGAAAAAGCACATCACTCTGCTCGAATAATCCAGAGTCATTACAGGAAGTATGCCATGGAGAAGAGATTTATAAGGCTAAGGACCTATTCTGAGACTCCTGATAAAGGGCCAAGGGCCAAATCACACAGTGATCCACGCCAAGTGACAAGTCCAAGCCAAACCACTCCAGTCTTGAGGCTTAAACATAAGCATGTTACAGACAAAAGTAATCGAGTACGTTCCATTTTAATTATTGATAATATTACACCCTACAGCGGAGCAACTGCAAACTTAAAAAATGCTTTTGATGCTGTGGAAACAAATAAGAATTCTGATGAGACATTTAATGGCAGTCTCCCTCATTTAGTATCAGTACCCAGTGAAGAGAGAAATCCTGTTGAAGAGAGTGGTGATGATGCAGATGAAAAACCAAGTATAAGTGAAACAGAGCACTATGTGAAAGTTGAATTGATGGAGGGCATTGGTAGTAGTCCAGGGAGTGTGTATGCAGAGTCAAGTACAAAGACAATTATTGCCAATGGAAGTATACCGCAAGGTAGAATAACTACTGTTGGTGAGGACAGTGATGATTCAGGTGAGACAATTTAGATAGTACATGCATTCTGATTGGCTGATAGCCATGTTTTCATTAGCTTGTTCAAACATGGCAATGACATCACACCATAAGACAAGCACTACCGTAAGTGCTTCTTTTATCAAAATAATAATTTTATAAAAGAAATGAAACAGATTTTCTGTGTTTGCACATGCTCATGTAGCCTGTTTGCAGGCGGTGGATGTGTTTTTTTTCCGCGCAGCAAACAGATCATCGAAGCGGCTGCCATATTGGCCGAGTGTGATTGAGACTTGGGATCGAATGACAAATGGAGGGGGGTGGGGGAGGCCGGGAGGGGGACAAGCAGAAAGGAAAGCTAAAGACCGACTGCACGAAAACCCCTGGTTTCTGAATATCCGCCCACCATGCACATGACTTCCGTTAACTTGTAACGCATTCTTAATTGACCAATAGGAGTTGACGTGTGACAGTCTGCCAATTTTGATTTGGTTTATGAAGCGTATTCAAAACAAACTTCGCTCGCTGTCAAATGCAATGCAAAATGTTGGTAAAATTGTCAATTGGTTATCAGATACGGAAATTTTAATAAAACCAGCTATTTTTGTTAAAAGTTCTCCATGGAAAGGAATGCGACAGTACCACTTGAGAATATATATGTAGACAGTTCGGTTTTAGCTTGTTGCGTTCGCCCCATCAGTCTCAAAGAGTTTTCAAATCCTTCGATTACATACCAACATACCAACATACCAACATACCAACATTACAAGATGTAGATAGAGAGCTGTCCAGCACCGCAGCAGCAGTCTGGCGAACCAGAAGAAGTGCGATACAAGCGGCTGCTTCCTTCCTTAAAAGAATTTAGCTCACATAAAAAAAAGTTCAGAGGACAAAAAATCGAAAAAATCTTTAAACTTCAAAGAAAACTTCGATGGAGACAATGTTTTCACAGAACTCTATTTCGAAGAACTCCACAAACAAACTACGAGCGCAAAGTACACAGGTAAATGTTGTGACGAGAGAGTAGAAACGAGAAGCACTTTCTCTGAGAAGTCGAAGTCCATCTTAGTGAATATATGGACGACCGTTGCATAAATGTATTGAGGCGGATTTCTGATTATTTCCTAGTTCAACGGCCGTGAAGTCAATAGCCGGATTGCATCTCTGCAATTTGGTCGACAATAATACTTTTCAGTGGCGAATTAAATCACGGTTCATTGTCGAGTTCTCTTTACCGTAAATGTCATACTCTTTCCAAAGCCTGTCGAAAGCACAGCCATCTCTAGGATATCTTTACCTATAGAAGCCTAGGCTCTGTACTGTTTGTCTGCAGATATGCTGTGAGAAGTGAACAGTATCTAAGAGCAAAGCTCAGGAGAAACTGAGTTTTGAGGAGCAGATCTATAATAATATTGTCCTAGGACAAATATTAGTGCTTATTGTTTCTGGTCAAGAATCCATTGAAATGGTGGACCATGATTAGCTAGTAGCCGGTCTGTTTTTTCTCTCATACAGACCAGCTAATAGCCAAACATTTTCAATATCTTTGACACCATTTTGCCATAAAAGTATGCTTGGCTATCATTGGACACATTGTATTTCTGCCACATACTGGCATTGGATAATAAAAGCCTTGGTAAAAAAGGGAGAAACTGCAGGAAATTGCCAGTGATTTCAGTGAAACATAGTCAGTGCATGCTCAAGACTGATCCATATATTGCCTCTCTACAAGTGTACAACTGAATTAATGAAAGCAAATAAGATAAAAGAAGTTGATAAGAGAAAAAAAGCTATTTATCAAACTATTATGGTCGGTCCATTTTCAATATGTCTGACTCAATACAGACCTCCTGTCAGATAAATAGCATATATATATAGACCTACATGTATATATTTCCAAAGCCACCAAGTAAGTAATATTGGCTTTGTCATCCTTCATTTAATTTTCTTCTACTAGAAGCACTGACCCATGTGAGGAGGGGAGGGAGGGGCTTGGCTATGTTGCAGTTAATTTATTTCCTTTTTTTTCTAACTTGGTAATTTTGAACTAGGAAATTGTTTTGCTACATTGTACCCATATAGTCAACTATACTAATTACCATATTTATTTTACCTTCACTGTCCTTGCTGGTACTTGAACCTATCAGATCTGTTGGTCAGAGCCTTAACCACTGTGCCATAGAGGTGACTGATGTGAAGCACCATACTCATTTACTATATATGATGGTGATACTAGTCCAGTCCCTCACAATCTAGTCCAAATTTGTATACGTGCAGTAAAACCTTATGATTAAGCTTCGAATTTCACTAAAACTGTGCAGAAATCGATGACACAAACTCAATACCCCAATGAACATAAAATACAAGTGAAAAATACTGGTTGCTGTAAAACCCAGTGTGGGTCTGCATCGGCACTCAATACTTCATAAACCATTTCCCATCCCACAAAGCACTGTAAATGTCGGCTGCTACTCGCTCCTCACAGCTGTGGTTAATATATAAATTATAAACAATTATTATCTACTTGTGCCATTGGGGACATTTATCAAGAGCAAAGCTTTCAAAGTTATTTACATGTACAATGTAATATTTTAAACACTGAGCAATTCTAGTGCTAAGATAATGTTTTGTTGCTCCAGTAAGCGAAGAATACAGAAGATATGGTGAAGGGTCCAGTGTAGATAGCTTGGATGGTATGTGCATGTCTTCCTCACGTCTCAATGTTGACCAAGATACTATCAGTATGACCTCAGAGTTTGATCCTGTCCCTGCTGCAGACCTCAAACCACAAAAACTGGAAATGAGAATAGGAATCAACCACTTCAACAGGTAATTAAATTCTTACCAACCTAGCATTAGGGTAATGCTGCAAAATAGAGCAGATTTCGTATGAGTGGCAAAGAAATACGGGAAGACTGTAGCTGTACTGTAACCGTACTGTAACTTTACCACTACTACTAGCTTACATGTATTGTTATTACATTAGAGTAGATTTCATATGAGTGGTAAAGAAATACAGCAAGACATGAACAGTAGCTGTATTGTAACCATACTGTAACCATACTGTAACCATACTGTAACCATACTGTAACCATTAACTGTAACCATACTGTAACCATACTGTAACCATACTGTAACCATTAACTGTAACCATACTGTAACCATACTGTAACCATACTGTAACCATACTGTAACCATACTGTAACCATACTGTAACCATACTGTAACCACACTGTAACCATACTGTAACCATACTGTAACCATACTGTAACCATTAACTGTAACCGTACTGTAACCGTACTGTAACCGTACTGTAACCGTACTGTAACCGTACTGTAACCGTACTGTAACCGTACTGTAACCGTACTGTAACCATACTGTAACCATACTGTAACCATACTGTAACCGTACTGTAACCGTACTGTAACCGTACTGTAACCATACTGTAACCATACTGTAACCATACTGTAACCATACTGTAACCATACTGTAACCATACTGTAACCATACTGTAACCATACTGTAACCATACTGTAACCATACTGTAACCATACTGTAACCATACTGTAACCATATATACTGTAACCATACTGTAACCATACTGTAACCATACTGTAACCACACTGTAACCACACTGTAACCACACTGTAACCACACTGTAACCACACTGTAACCACACTGTAACCATACTGTAACCATACTGTAACCATACTGTAACCATACTGTAACCATACTGTAACCATACTGTAACCATACTGTAACCATACTGTAACCATACTGTAACCATACTGTAACCATACTGTAACCATACTGTAACCATACTGTAACCATACTGTAACCATACTGTAACCATACTGTAACCATACTGTAACCATACTGTAACCATACTGTAACCATACTGTAACCATACTGTAACCATACTGTAACCATACTGTAACTTTACCACTACTACTAGCTTACATGTATTAAATAATTGCAATTACATTAGAGAAGATTTCATATGAGTGGTAGAGAAATACAGCAAGACTTCTCACACAACATTAGATATTCACGACACATCAGCCAATGAAGATCGAGTCTCGTTTCAGGCCATGTGGTGTTACATGAAAACTAGGGATAGTACAACAAAGTTCATTATTCAACTAGTGGGCAGGGCTTTGAAGCTGAGGGAAATTGAGGAGTAAAACAATAACTGATTTCCATATTTATTGATGTTTTTGCTGTACTTTGAAATTATTATTTTCCAAATACATACAGCAAATATGCAAATTAGTTCTAGATTACAGTTCTAAAAAGAGTTACCAATATAACTATACATTCAGAGACAGGACAAATGTAATACCTCTAGAACTCTAGCTATACTTAGATATTTGTTTGCAATGTCTTGGATAAAATGTCATGAGCTACATTAGGAATAAAACTTCATGGGGAGTGCCGAACGGAAATCCAATCAAAAATCATCTAAAATCATCCTACTGGTTCTAAATTAACAAAATATTAATTATCTTCGTTTTGGTTCACCAAAGAACAGGAGCAAAAGACAATAGGGTGCGGCAATGAGCAATTCCCAATCATGGTTTGGCAAAGAACAGGAGCAAAAGACAATAGGGTGCGGCAATGAGCAATTCCCAATCATGGTTTGACAAAGAACAGGAGCAAAAGACAATAGGGTGTGGTAATGAGCAATTGCCAATCATGGTTTGGCAAAGAACAGGAGCAAAAGACAATAGGGTGCGGCAATGAGCAATTGCCAATCATGGTTTGACAAAGAACAGGAGCAAAAGACAATAGGGTGCGGCAATGAGCAATTCCCAATCATGGTTTGACAAAGAACAGGAGCAAAAGACAATAGGGTGCGGCAATGAGCAATTCCCAATCATGGTTTGACAAAGAACAGGAGCAAAAGACAATAGGGTGCGGCAATGAGCAATTCCCAATCATGGTTTGGCAAAGAACAGGAGCAAAAGACAATAGGGTGTGGTAATGAGCAATTGCCAATCATGGTTTGACAAAGAACAGGAGCAAAAGACAATAGGGTGCGGCAATGAGCAATTCCCAATCATGGTTTGGCAAAGAACAGGAGCAAAAGACAATAGGGTGCGGCAATGAGCAATTCCCAATCATGGTTTGACAAAGAACAGGAGCAAAAGACAATAGGGTGTGGTAATGAGCAATTCCCAATCATGGTTTGGCAAAGAACAGGAGCAAAAGACAATAGGGTGCGGCAATGAGCAATTGCCAATCATGGTTTGGCAAAGAACAGGAGCAAAAGACAATAGGGTGTGGTAATGAGCAATTGCCAATCATGGTTTGGCAAAGAACAGGAGCAAAAGACAATAGGGTGCGGCAATGAGCAATTGCCAATCATGGTTTGGCAAAGAACAGGAGCAAAAGACAATAGGGTGCGGCAATGAGCAATTGCCAATCATGGTTTGGCAAAGAACAGGAGCAAAAGACAATAGGGTGTGGCAATGAGCAATTCCCAATCATGGTTTGGCAAAGAACAGGAGCAAAAGACAATAGGGTGCGGCAATGAGCAATTGCCAATCATGGTTTGGCAAAGAACAGGAGCAAAAGACAATAGGGTGCGGCAATGAGCAATTGCCAATCATGGTTTGGCAAAGAACAGGAGCAAAAGACAATAGGGTGCGGTAGTGAGCAATTCCCAATAACGACACTTTGCTTGAATATGCCTTAAATGCTGTCTGAGATGTCTACAGTAAAAGTTATCAACTGAAAATAAAGGAAACTGTACGATGTTGGTCATGTTTGCTGTGAAAACTGAAAAAAATCACCAGCCAGCCAATCGGAAAGGGGGAAGACAAAAGATATTTGAATCACAAGTTAGAGGACGTTCCCCATAAGTAGTTTGATCAACTAAATTGAAACATCAAAACTTATCTAATGAAAATAAATTGCCTTGCTGGTTTTCTATTGAATGTATGAGTATCAACCAATGAAATTAAAAGAAAGAAGAATAGAAAATTAACACATTTTTACATTCCTTGCCATTCAGTGCTCTAGTTCTTAACTGGAGCATTGCTTAACTTAATTACCTTTGATTCCGGTTTTTTGTTGTTGGAATTATTAGCCCAATAGGGTCAGTTTGCTGTAACTATAATTTTCTTTAGAGCGCTTTGACGAAACATGACTGATTATCTTCCACTTCTGAAGACTTGCGCTGCCGTCCAGATTCCATTCTCATACTCTTTAATCCTTGTCACAGTTCATTTGATAGTCACAGGGTTTCTTCATCTGTTTAGGGCTGTCTAAATCGTTTACGTGTTTGCTTCTCTCCCAGATCACTTTCAATGCTGGCCATAATCTCTCTCCACTCAACTATGGTTTGATTATTCGAACCAACTCAGTGAACTCTAATTTAGGCATCTGTCCTGTACTTTCTGAAGATCCTCTTCCAGATAGCCTGGGAGTCCTCCCCAGATCGGCAATGCATACTCTAGGGGTGGTCTAATCTTTGTTAGACATGTAGTAAGTCCGATGTCCTTAGTAAGATTAGCCTTTCTGCATACTCTCAGATGGTATATCCTCTTACTAGCTTTGCCAATGACACTTGATACGTGAGCATTCCACTTTAAATCATTCTGCCCATTCACACCTAGCAGCTTAAACTCTGTGACCCTCTCTAGTATGGTACCTCCGACATTGAAATATTATGTATAAGTCATTGCCGTAAATTGCCCACTCATACAAAATCTGCTCTATATTTAAAAAAAATTCCTTGCATACTTAATTTCTAGTAAGTCCAGAGCATCCGCAGGCTGTGAACATATCAGTACATTCAATTCAATATGTATAAATGCTTGAAGTAGGCTGTGAACATATCAGTACATTCAATTCAATATGTATAAATGCTTGAAGTAGGCTGTGAACATATCAGTACATTCAATTCAATATGTATAAATGCTTGAAGTAGGCTGTGAACATATCAGTACATTCAATTCAATATGTATAAATGCTTGAAGTAGGCTGTGAACATATCAGTACATTCAATTCAATATGTATAAATGCTTGAAGTAGGCTGTGAACATATCAGTACATTCAATTCAATATGTATAAATGCTTGAAGTAGGCTGTGAACATATCAGTACATTCAATTCAATATGTATAAATGCTTGAAGTAGGCTGTGAACATATCAGTACATTCAATTCAATATGTATAAATGCTTGAAGTAGGCTGTGAACATATCAGTACATTCAATTCAATATGTATAAATGCTTGAAGTAGGCTGTGAACATATCAGTACATTCAATTCAATATGTATAAATGCTTGAAGTAAGAATTAGATGAACTGGAAATGTGTTATTGCCTTCACTTTCCAGGAAACCAGAAAAAGGCATCAATTATCTTCTAAAACACCAAGTATTAGAAGACAACCCTGATGGAGTGGCCAAGTTCTTATTATCTGAACATGGCATCAGTAAACAGAGGTTAGGGGAGTACTTGGGTAATCTACAGAATGACTTCAACATGGCTGTTCTCAAGTAAGTATGGTATTGTTTACCTAACATGATACTGTATTATGCAATAACAAGAGCCCATCTGGGCTTTCACTCGGGCCACATGAGATTGAAGATGAAATACACTTTCATTTGAAATCCTTTTAGTAATAACCGAAGGGAAGAATTATTAGCTGAATTTAGCAGTCTTTAGGAGTGGCCGGTAGCGCGGTGACATGCATTCTCTGCTCCCCTAGTATATATATTTCTCGTGTATGCAAATTAAAGAAGTTGACCTCTACTTATTCATGTACCGCACGCTTACAATTTAGTCTGCTGTTCTCCAGGTTCAGAGTACTAATAGATGAGTGTCTCAAATATATGTTTATATTTGTCCCATATTATAAGTTGTATCCTGTCCATCTATGATGGAGCTACATGTATCAAATGATATATTTCTCTACTGTTCATTCTACCCTGCAGCTCTTTATCGCAGCTCGCGTCCATATCAGGTATTTATTAACTGAAATGCCTGTTGGTTATATACCCTCCTTCCCAAAACTGATCTGCTCATTATATTACAGAACTATAAAGGGAACTGTTGGAAGCCTTTAATTTCTCGAACCAAAACCTCGGCCGTGAGAGGATTCTTGTTTAAGTTGATATTGCTTCGCTCATCATAAATTATTCTGTTCTCCGGGGTATTTCTGACAGCCAAAAACACGCTCAAAATTATTTTAGTGCATGTTGGTCTACAGTTCACGGTGTTTGCGCTGGTACAGTACTGTTCGAAAATATTGCAACGAGGTGAAGTGAAATATCACTTAAAAAGTGATATTTCACCTGAAAAGTGAAATTTCACTTTTATGTGAAGTTTAAGGTGATATTTCACTTTCTACAAAAGTGATATTTCACCTAAGTGATATTTCACTTCACTTGACCAAAAGTGATATTTCACGTCACCAAAAGTGATATTTCACGTCACCAAAAGTGATATTTCACGTCACCAAAAGTGATATTTCACGTCACCAAAAGTGATATTTCACGTCACCAAAAGTGATATTTCACGTCACCAAAAAGTGATATTTCACTTTTTCGAACTGGACCTTTCACCGTCGTTATTATTCCTGTTCAAGCATGATGAGTTGTCAGTTTCTTACTCAACAGCGCCGTTCGCGTTCTTATTAACTAACGAAGCCAACTGCTTCAAAATAAACGTTCTTAAAAGACAGCCTGCAAACAATCTTCGGTTAACTTTTATTCCTGTTCAAGCGTGTCATGAGTTGTCAGTTTCTTACTCAACACCGCCGTTCGCGTTCTTATTAACTAACGAAGCCAACTGCTTCAAAATAAACATTCTTAAAACACGGCCCGCTAACAATCTTCGGTTAACTTTTATTCCTGTTCAAGCGTGTCATGAGTTGTCAGTTTCTTACTCAACACGAAGCCAACTGCTTCAAAATAAACATTCTTAAAACACGGCCCGCTAACAATCTTCGGTTAACTTTTATTCCTGTTCACACTTCATGTGTTGTCAGTTTCTTCAACACCGTTCTTATTAACTAACGAAGCCAACTGTTTCAAAATAAACATTCTTAAATCACGGCCCGCTACCAATCTTCGGTTAACTTTTATTCCTGTTCAAGGGTGATGAGTTGTCAGTTTCTTACTCAACACCGCCGTTCGGGTTCTTATTAACTAACGAAGCCAACTGCTTCAAAATAAACATTCTTAAAACACGGCCCGCTAACAATCTTCGGTTAACTTTTATTCCTGTTCACACTTCATGTCTTGTCAGTTTCTTCAACACCGTCAGTTTCTTCAACACGAAGCCAACTGCTTTAAAATAAACGTTCTTAAAACACGGCCCGCTAACAATCTTCGGTTAACCTTTATTCCTGTTCACACTTCATGTGTTGTCAGTTTCTTCAACACCGTTCTTATTAACTAACGAAGCCAACTGCTTCAAAATAAACATTCTTAAAACACGGCCCGCTAACAACTCATCACGCTTGAACAGGAATAAAAGTTAACCGAAGATTGTTAGCGGGCCGTGTTTTAAGAACGTTTATTTTAAAGCAGTTGGCTTCGTGTTGAAGAAACTGACGGTGTTGAAGAAACTGACAAGACATGAAGTGTGAACAGGAATAAAAGTTAACCGAAGATTGTTAGCGGGCCGTGTTTTAAGAATGTTTATTTTGAAGCAGTTGGCTTCGTTAGTTAATAAGAACGGGAATGGCGGTGTTGTGTAAGAAACTGACAACTCATCACGCTTGAACAGGAATAAAAGTTAACCGAAGATTGTTAGCGGGCCATGATTTAAGAATGTTTATTTTGAAACAGTTGGCTTCGTTAGTTAATAAGAACGGTGTTGAAGAAACTGACAAGACATGAAGTGTGAACAGGAATAAAAGTTAACCGAAGATTGGTAGCGGGCCGTGTTTTAAGAATGTTTATTTTGAAGCAGTTGGCTTCGTTAGTTAATAAGAACGGTGTTGAAGAAACTGACAACACATGAAGTGTGAACAGGAATAAAAGTTAACCGAAGATTGTTAGCGGGCCGTGTTTTAAGAACGTTTATTTTAAAGCAGTTGGCTTCGTGTTGAAGAAACTGACGGTGTTGAAGAAACTGACAAGACATGAAGTGTGAACAGGAATAAAAGTTAACCGAAGATTGTTAGCGGGCCGTGTTTTAAGAATGTTTATTTTGAAGCAGTTGGCTTCGTTAGTTAATAAGAACGGGAACGGCGGTGTTGTGTAAGAAACTGACAACTCATCACGCTTGAACAGGAATAAAAGTTAACCGAAGATTGGTAGCGGGCCGTGTTTTAAGAATGTTTATTTTGAAGCAGTTGGCTTCGTTAGTTAATAAGAACGGGAACGGCGGTGTTGAAGAAACTGACAAGACATGAAGTGTGAACAGGAATAAAAGTTAACCGAAGATTGGTAGCGGGCCGTGTTTTAAGAATGTTTATTTTGAAGCAGTTGGCTTCGTTAGTTAATAAGAACGGTGTTGAAGAAACTGACAACACATGAATAATAACGACGGTGAAAGGTCCAGTTCGAAAAAGTGAAATATCACTTTTTGGTGACGTGAAATATCACTTTTGGTGACGTGAAATATCACTTCTTCAAAAGTGAAATATCCCTTTCCAAAAAGTGAAATATCACTTTCCAAAAGTGATATTTCACGTCACCAAAAGTGATATTTCACTTTCCAAAAGTGATATTTCACGTCACCAAAAGTGATATTTCACTTCCCTTAGTGAAGTGATATTTCACTTAAAAGTGAAATATCCCCGGGGATATATCCCCAATTCTCGTTGCAATCTTTTCGAACAGTACTGTATGTATTATGACCGAGAGGCATAAAACCTATGAAACATACCTCAAACAAGAATACCGTCCGATGGCAAAATCTATCAGCGCCACAAGGTCAACAAATCGACAAAGAAATGCAGATCTATATAAACACGCAATGATTTCAACCTCACCGTACCTTAATTCATGACCTGACAAGACACTGTTCAGTTTCACTTTCACTCTCAGCTTTGCTCTTGAGTTTGAGTTCGGCTTTGTTAAAGACTTCTTATTCAGTTGTATGGTATTGTGCAGTATATTTGATTATACCAATCCACAGAGATTCCAATAACAAAGCCGTGGCGAAAGAGAAGCTTAAACAAGAAATATTTTGTCCTCCTAGAAAAACACAACATATTGCCCTTTCTATCGAAGAAGCCTTGGTTTCAGCAGAAAGGAAAACGCTAAATTCCAATTCGATATGTGTGGATCTTTGAGTCCTTCGTGTCGTATATAAAATCACAGGCCATCCGGGTAAAAAACGCGGTCCTTCGGCTCCGACAAGAGCGCCAGTTGCAATATCCTGAGCCTGTTGGAAGGCTTTCGCACGAGTGAAGTTAAATAAAACATTAAACTGCTTACATTTGAGAGATGGGACTCCAAATTTGAGAGAGATTTGCTCGCGGATCCACCATTTTGATTTACTGTATTAAATTATGTAAATAAATTAACCTGGCGAGTGTTACGTGACCAGCACAGTGCGATCTGATTGGTGTGAATTTGACCTCTAACGCATGCGCTGAACGCTTGCTACACTGAATTAAAAATAAATAACAAAATAACGACTTGCATTTTAAGACTCGTTGCTGCCACAGGCAGCCCGAGTAACTAGCAGGGATCCGCGGGAACTCACATGAAATCAACAAATATGATAAAATATAGTAACATAGTCATAGTCTAGCCGGCTGACTGACTCCTGGCACAATGTTTTTAGCATGTTGATATTTTAAAAGTTGTATTTTGATTTTTAAAGAAGGGAATAATATCTTACGGATCTCAGTTAATTTCTTAAGCCGATGAGCACAATTATTGTCGAAAAAGTGCCAAAACTGACGGTCACAGGCAGCTCGAGACATGAATTCGTGTGACGAAAACAAATCTGGTCGCCGAAACAGTTGGTTTTATATCTAAGAACACAGGAAACTGGATACAGAAAACAGACATGGACAAAATATCTTAGTATTAGACACATAGAGTTGTAAGATAACAGCCTTTTCCACGGACAACATTTCTAACTGTGTTTGAATACCTGGTCTTACCTCGTTCGGTCATTTGACTTCGGACGCTTCGCTTGGCGATAGGTTTTCCCTAAACTCTAAGTAAAACATTCCCGTAAACTCGATGGCTTGCTCGCCCAGGTTTTCCCTAAAACAGATTCCTGTAAGCTCGATGGCTCGCTCGCCCTTTTTAACATTCTTTCCTCAAATGCAACCAAGACCAAGACAGAAAGCAACTTTTCGCATGATTCGTCGTCTTCGTTGGGATACCCGTAGCCGTCACTTTTTGGCGCCATTTTTGGACACGAATGCGCGCGCGTCCTCCATATTAGGAAATTGATCGAGGGACCCTGGGAAATAGCGTTTCACACACACACACACACACACACACACACACACACTTAGCCTATTATTATATAAGATTAATTGCTATATCAACAAGCCACCTCCCAGTTAGCTCAATGGTTAAGCTCTGGTCTGTCATGCAGGATATTGCTGGTTCTAATCACTTATCGCTCGGTGCATGATTTCCTTTGGTTTTGCTTCATGAATTATTAATTAGTTTGATAATTAATAAAGTCTTAACATCTATCTGAGTAAGTGACTTCATGAAGGTGCATTGGAAAATTAGGATTGGTTGATTGGAACATGGATCGATTGGATCACAACTTATTGCCGAAGTGACATTTTATTATTTTTTGTTTTTCCTTCAAGAACCTGCTTTTTAATAGAACCTGCGTTTTCTTCTGAAATTCTCTATCGTATACTGAGCATTTTACCGTCTTGGCATTAGTGTTAAATGAAGATTATCTTTATCTGCAGACAGGCTATTTGTTAGCTCTTTGTAAAAATAATTGATGGATGAATTATTCTGTAACCTTAAAAACGTAATGTATAGTTGTCACTAAATAACTTACATTTTTATTTTTGAGCTAGATGTGGATCACATGTTCATACTCAAATGGTGTATGAATAGCATACCAAAAAAGGAAATATTTATTTTCGCAGACTAAGGACACTCAACTTGCACCAGTCACACAGCTGCATGTCCTTTCACAAAACATTTCAGCTCCTGTATTTTATTAATACATTTTCTGTTTGGATGCCATATAATGGCCCGAGTACAGGCTGCGTACAGCCTATTGTTTTAAGAGGGCCACAGGTATAATTTGTTAGTGTTCTATGCTATTTATTGCTATTATTGCATTAATTATTTATTTACTTACTTACTACTTACTTACTTACATATGTACTTACTTACTTACCGGTACTCACTTACTTCCTCACTCACTTACATTTGTACTTCCTCACTCACTTACATTTGTACTTCCTCACTCACTTACATTTGTACTTCCTCACTCACTTACATTTGTACTTCCTCACTCACTTACTTCCTCACTCACTCACTTCCTCACTCCACTTACTTATTTATTTATTCGTTTATTTATTTATTTGTTTATTTATTTATTCGTTTATTTATTTATTCATTTATTTATTTATTCGTTTATTTATTTATTCGTTTATTTATTCAGATGCTTTGCAGAAAGCTTTGATTTTACAGGAATGGAGATAGATGTATCCTTAAGACTGTTCCTCTCCCAATTCAGGATACCTGTAAGTATTGTATCCTGCAGTGAGCAGAGGTTTTTCTCTTTTTTTCCTCCACCAAAAAATTATTAAGGGAGAGTAAAAACCTAGATGCCATAATCTGAATGTTTTTCTGTGGAGCATGCACAGATCAAGTTACTGTGGAAATGACTACTAGCCATTCTTTGATGTTATTGAGATCTAAATTAATCAAAGGCTCAATCGCGTCAATGGAAGCCACAGATGCTAAAATATTGATATCATCAGAATAGAATAGATTGACAAAGACAGAAGACAGTTGGGCAGATCATTTATAAATATCAGAAAGAGTAGAGGCCCCAAAATGCTGTTTGAGGAACCCCACATGTTATTTTACAATCACTTCGAGAGAACACCATTGACAAGACATCTCTGCATGCCTTCTGTCAGAGAGATATGACTGTAAAAGTTTGTGACATGCACCATGGATACGAATAGCTTTAAGTTTATCAAGCAAGATTGAGTGGTCAACCATATCGAATGCTTTCTTCAAATCCAGAAATGCAACGATATTTAAGAGCCCACAATCAATATCCACAAACCAAGATAGTGTTGAACTTCAGTTTAACTTAATTCCCATTGTATGTTATTCTTAAAACAGTACCTTAACTTATGGTATAAAGTAGCGGTATTAGCCATTAGTATATCATATTGAGTATATTGTATTTTTATGTTAGGTTAGTTTGGGCTAAAGTGAACAATCTGCACCGTAAAAAGCCGACCGACCACTTACCAACCACTTCAGGATTGCTCTGATTTGAGTTTCTTTTAGGTTTTTAATGTCCAAGGGTTCCATGTCTAAGTTCTGGGAGTCCTCTGAAGTTTGCCAACGCTCTGAAGTTTGCCAAAAAAAGTTGATGTTTTCCTTGAAAGTACTGAACAATTCAGTGGCCTTTGAAGTTCACGAAGCCGTGCCGTCTGACCAGACTACTTCAGGATTGTCTTTATTTTAGTTTCTTTCAGGTTTTGAATATCCAAGTCTAAGTTCCAAGTCCTAATATCCAACAACTTGCCCACATTATGTTTCACAGCCCCTATTTTGTTTTTATTTTTCCCTTTTTTCAACCTGAGGACTGGTAACCAGTGATGCCATGCAGTCAAAACAAAATGACATCAAGTTAATGCTTGTGATCGATTGTGAAGAACTATCGCTAATACGAAGGGGTTATTGTTGCCAGAACGTTGGAAAACCACACTAAGATGTTGTGAAACTATCATAAAAAGTTCTTAAGTGGTATTTTGGTCGAGTGAAGAAAAGGGAAAAATGTAGTAATCGAATCAACAGGTTACCATCCACTTACCAACCAGTTACCAACCACTTATTTACGGTGCAGATTGTTCACTTTAGTCGTTAGTTTTATAGATTATATTAATTGTATTTTTAACAGGGGGCTACTAGTTTATTAGTACTGTATACTTTTTGTGCTACCCTCATGAAATAAAGGCATTATTATATAATCAGAATTTAATGATTTTGTTGAGTATAAGTTATAAATTCATTAATAGGTTTGTCATTGTTTCAGGGTGAAGCACAGAAAATAGAAAGACTAATGGAGGTAAGAATATAACTAAATGTCAAAATGTGATTAATATCTTAATAATAAAGGAATGTTTAATTAAATGCTCTACGAAGATGAAGTGCAGTAACTCTGACAATTGGTTGCTATTGCTGTTGAGTGCTCATCTCCAAAAAACTTGCAAAGTAATCCTGAAATATATGTTTAAGAATTTAAACATATTCTCAAGAGTACAGGGATTGAGATAGAGTACAGGGACTGAGATAGAGTACAGGGACTGAGATAGAGTACAGGGACTGAGATAGAGTACAGGGATTGAGATGGAGTACAGGATTGAGATGGAGTACAGGGATTGAGATGGAGTACAGGGATTGAGATGGAGTACAGGGATTGAGATAGAGTACAGGGACTGAGATAGAGTACAGGGATTGAGATAGAGCACAGGGATTGAGGTAGAGTACAGGGATTGAGGTAGAACACAGGGATGAGATAGAGTAAAGGGATGAGGTAGAGCACAGGGATGAGGTAGAGCACAGGGATTGAGGTAGAGTACAGCGATGAGATAGAGTACAGGGACTGAGATAGAGTACAGGGATTGAGATAGAGTAAAGAGATTGAGATAGAGTACAGGGATTGAGATAGAGTAAAGGGATTGAGATAGAGTACAGGGATTGAGGTAGAGCACAGGGACTGAGATAGAGCACAGGGACTGAGATAGAGTACAGGGACTGAGATAGAGTACAGGGAGTGAGATAGAGTACAGGGATTGAGGTAGAGTACAGGGATTGAGATGGAGTACAGGGATTGAGATAGAGTACAGGGACTGAGATAGAGTACAGGGATTGAGATAGGGTACAGGGATTGAGATAGGGTACACTGGATTGAGATAGAATACAGGGCTAGGGATTGAGATAGAGTACCGGGATTGAGATAGAGTACAGCGATTTTAAATTAGAGAAAAACTATGTACATGTAGGCCTTTCCAGCCTTACTTTCATATTGTTTCTACATTTAAAATGCCAACAACTCGTCAGCAATTTGAAACATTGCTTTCAAACTGTGGTCAATTACTAATAATTTAGGTATGATATTTCATGTGGTAGCAATAGTTACACATTAATCTTCCAATTTATTATGCAAATTAGGTGGCGGCCATTATGAATGAGGTCTATTGATCTAACCCTAGCTACGACAATGACAGATAGTATAATGTCCTTACTGTTCCACTACATTGTCCTATTGATCTAACCCTAGGACAATTAACAGATACTATAACATTATCTATCTATCTATCCTATTGATCTAACCCAAGCTAGGACAATTAACAGATACTATAATGTTCATTATCTATCTATCTATCTATCCTATTGATCTAACCCAAGCTAGGAGAATTAACAGATACTATAACATTATCTATCTATCTATCCTATTGATTTAACTCTAGCTAGGACAATTAACAGATAGTATAATAATTATTGTCTATCTATCTATCCTATTGATCTAACCCTAGCTAGGACAATTAACAGATACATGTAGTATAATATTGTCTATCTATCTATCCTATTGATCTAACTCTAGCTAGGACAATTAACAGATAGTATAATATTGTCTATCTATCTATCCTATTGATCTAATCCAAGGACAATTAACAGATAGTATAATATTGTCTATCTATCTATCCTATTGATCTAACCCAAGCTAGGACAATTAACAGATAGTATAATATTGTCTATCTATCTATCCTATTGATCTAATCCAAGGACAATTAACAGATAGTATAATATTGTCTATCTATCTATCCTATTGATCTAACCCTAGCTAGGACAATTAACAGATAGTATAATATTGTGTATCTACCTATCCTATTGATCTAACCCTAGCTAGGACAATTAACAGATAGTATAATATTGTCTATCTATCTATCCTATTGATCTAATCCAAGGACAATTAACAGATAGTATAATATTGTGTATCTATCTATCCTATTGATCTAACCCTAGCTAGGACAATTAACAGATAGTATAATATTGTCTATCTATCTATCCTATTGATCTAACCCTAGCTAGGACAATTAACAGATAATATAATATTGTCTATCTATCTATCCTATTGATGTAATCCAAGGACAATTAACAGAGAGTATAATATTGTCTATCTATCCTATTGATCTAATACAAGTTTAGCATTTGACAACGAACAAGACGCCATGTTAGGTGAACAAGCCGTTTATTCTAAATATGGCATGTGCCAAATATGGCACAACTGGAAGTACACATGTACCGGAAGTATTATCGTAACATCTCCCTTTCTTTGTAAACAAATAATGTGTCCTGTAAATACGAGCTAAATTGTAATTTTAAGCTGAAACAAAAATGCAAATAACAACTTTCAAACTGCATATATGCGATCTGTAACACTAGAGCACATGCTAAAGTTCAGTGTCTTGTTGGAAACAACAGAGTTAATATTAATACTATATAGTCTCTTGTTAAACATAGTCTTCGTAACGTTTCGGTGGTCTGATGTTTCTGGTCCTGGTCCTCCTTGCAGGGGGGCTGCTGACGTGTGGTGATTCCTTGGTGGTGGTCTTTGTGGTGTTAGGCGCTGCTGCTGCCATTTGTGCTGGCTCTGTAGCATTTGCTGGGTTGCTGTTGCTCTTGTGATCTTCTGGAACTGGTAAGTCCTCTGCAGATGGTTGAGTGCTGGATGACACATCTGGTTGAGCTGATGGCTTGAGAAACTGTCTGTTCCTCCTAATGGTCTCTTTGCCGATCGATATCAAATATGATCTGTCCGAAAGCTTCTCTATGCACTTTCCTGACCTCCACTGCTGATACTTGTTGGACGGTGCAACTCTTACGTCCTGGCCAACGTCTAGCTCTGGTAGGGTCTTGGCCGTGCGGTCGTGATAAAACTTTGCTTTCTGCCTCTTAAGCTCGATCTTTCCTTTGACACCTTCTACTACTTTCGGATGCAGTAAGGTAGATGCTGTTGGGAGTAGTCCTCTTGTTCTTCTTGACATAAGCCATTGTGCTGGACTAGACTCTAAACCTTCAGTCGGTGTATTCCGCTGATCTAGCAAAGCTAACCATGGATCTTTTCCATCTTTGAGCGCTTTCTTAAACAAATTCTTAGCAACTTTGACAGATGACTCTGCTTTCCCATTAGATTTGGGATAGATTGGAGATGATGTAACATGTTCGAATTCCCAATCAACAGAAAACTGATGGAACTCATGACTTACTAGTTGGGGTGCATTGTCTGTAACTACACAGTCTGGAATACCATGCCTACTGAATTGTTTTTTCAGAAACTGTATCACTGTAACCGATGTAGTGTCGACTAATTCATCAATCTCTATAAAGTCAGAATTAGTGGTCTACCAGCGAGATGTACTCCTTCCCTTTGAGGGTGAAGATGTCTGCACTGAGTCTGCTCCAGGGCCTGTCTGGTATCTTCTGACTCTGCATTGGCTGTTTCACATTTCTTGATTGGAAGTCTGCGCAGACTGAACACTTTGCCACTGTTTCCTTCACATCGTTTGTCATTCCTGGCCAAAAGACCAAATCTCTTGCTTTCCGCAGACATGATTCTGCACCGAGGTGACTTGAATGTATGCGTGACAGTGTATCTTCTCTCATTACTCTAGGTATGACAACTCTATGGCTCTTGAAGAGAACTCCATTGTGTACTGTAATCTCATCTCGATAATTCCAGTAGTCGCGTATGTTCTCTTGCGCTTGTTCTCTGCGCTCTGGCCATCCTGCAAGGACTGTATCCTTCAGGGTTTGTAATACTCGATCTTGACCTGTGCATTTCTGCAGATGTGCAAGGCGCTCTGGCTTCACTTGGATGTGGTTGAATGGGTCTGTATTGTCTAGCTCTACTGTAAACACTTCGAACCCATCTCTGTCTTCCTCTGTTTCAGCAATCGGAGCTCTAGAGAGGTGATCTGCTATATGCATCTCTTTTCCTGGCTTGTATTGTACGTTCAGGTTATATCGCTGTAGTTTGAGGAGCATTCGCTGCAGCCTGCTGGGTGCTGAAAGGATTGATTTCTTAAATATTGCTTGGAGGGGCTTGTGATCACTCTCGACGGTGACTTTATCTCTCCTGGCTAGGTACTGGTTGAAACGCTGACAACCAAATACGATTGCAAGGCACTCTTTCTCGATCTGCGCGTAGTTCCTTTGAGTGGCTGTGAGTGTGCGTGATGCAAATGCCACTGGTTGCCCACTCTGTAATAAGGTAGCACCAAGCCCACTCCCACTAGCGTCACATTGCAGAGTTATCTCTTCTTTAGTGTCATAGAACCTCAGGACTGGGTACCTTATCACGAGCTCCTTGACTTCCTGGAAGGCCTGTTCATGCTGATGTGACCATAAGAAGTGAGCATCCTTTGCGGTGAGGTCTCGTAGTGGTTGAACAACGTCTGAGAGCCTGGGTAGGAACTTGGACAAATAGCTAACAAATCCAAGTAACGTCATTAACTCTTTCTTACTTGTTGGTCTTGGCATTTCCTGGATGGCTGATACCTTCGCCGGATCTGGCTTGAGCCCATTCTTTGTGATTACATGTCCCATAAACTTCACTTCAGTTTTTTTTAGATTCATTTTGTCCTTGTTCAGCTTCAACTTTACCTGTCTGGCCCTGTCGAGTAGTCTTCGCAAGTTCTCATCATGGTTGGCTTCGGCTTCTTGCTGTGTATCTCCATAACCTACAACTAGAATATCATCACGTAAGACTTCAATGCCTGCGAGGTCATCAAGTTTCTCGTGCAGCTTACACTCAAACTCTTCCGGTGCAAGATTTATTCCGAATGGCATGCGTAAATAACGATAGCGGCCAAACGGTGTCCAAAAAGTAGTTTTCAAGCTACTTTTCTCATCAAGACCTATTTGATAAAACCCGTCCTTAGCGTCTAAGGTGCTGAACACTTTAGCTTTAGCTAGCCTGGGTAGCATCTCTTCGAGTGTAGGCATTTGATACTTAGGGCGTAGAACTGCTTGGTTCAAATCTCGTGGATCTAAGCAGATTCTGATTTTCCCATTAGGCTTAGCAACTATGACCATGCTGCTGATCCATTCCGTAGGCTCAGTTACTTTCTTAATTATTCCTTTCCTCTCTAGCTCTGCTATCTTAGCTTTAACATTATCTTGGAGCGCAATTGGTATACGACGGGGTGTGTGCTGTACTGGGTTAATCTCTGGATTAAGGACAAATGTAGAGTCTCCTATGTGACCTAGACCACGAAAGACGTCATTGTACTCTTTGACAACTGTCTCTTTGGTGACTGCGGGTTTGCTGAAACCCTCAACTTTGTTTACACTGCCCTCATCTAAATCAAGTTTCAATACCCCTAACTTTTCACAGCTCTCATATGAAATTAGTGGTTTTTTGCATTTACCCACTACTTGAAACTTCAGGATATGTCTTTCCCCTCTGTGCTCTACTGTGAAATTTATCTGCCCAAGAGGCTTCATGATTGATTGTAGTTGTTTTTGTAGTTGTGCTTGCATGAGTCGGTCAGACAGAAATCTAGATTTGCAAAAAACTTGTTTTCCCTTGATACTAACTGTTGACAGTGTTTCTATCTTGTACAAGGAATCTGAATCCAAATCTGACTCGGTATCACTCTCTTCTGAAACTATTTTTACCTCATCTTGGGCTTTAGCTTTGCAAACTGATGCAAAATGATTTTTCTTTCTGCAATAATTGCATTCTTGACCATAAGCTATACAGTCCTCTCTCTTGAAATGCTTCTTATTTTGCCCACAATAGGTGCATTTAGATCCAGCTGACTTACTCTTATCTTTTGAGCTTGGTTTGTTTTGCTTGTTTGGCTTCGCGGGGTGTCTACCCTTAGCATGTGGTTTGCTTGCCGAGTGCTGCTTTAAAACATTGATTTCCTCAACTGTTTTTGACTGCATAGACTTTAGCTGCTCACTCGCGATTTCACTGGCTTTGCATAGCTTTATTGCTTTGTCTAGTGTTAAGCTCTGTTCTCTCAGTAAGCGTTCTTTCAACCCGTCGTCTTTGACTCCGATGACTAACCGATCTCGAATCAGTTCGTCCGTGAGTGCATCAAATTCGCAAGTAGATGACAGATGCCTCAGATTATTTATGTATGAATTAACACTTTCATTGGGTAACTGAAAGGAACTATTGAACTTAAATCGCTCAAAGACAACATTCTTTTGGGGTCTAAAATAACCCTCTAGAGCGCTCAGGATTTGGTCAACGCTTCCCGACTGTGCTGTGGTTAGGCTTAAGTTCTTGAGAATTTGTAAACACTCTCTCCCCATTATTGATCTAAGGGTAGCTAATCTGACCTGTTGTTCCTGTTTGTTCAAACTTGTGGCTACTTCATAGTCTTGCCAGCGCTGTTTGAAGAAATCCCAGTTGGATGGAAGGTCTCCTTGGCATTGCATTCGTTCAGGAATTGGCAGATTTCGCAGGCCTCTGAATGAAGAAGTGTGGCTCGTGGCGTTTTGGCTTGTCGGATTGCTCTGCGACGCTGCCGACTGGGCTTGCTCGGTCTCTTCGTCGGACATTGCTTTACGTAACTTTCTGGGTGCTTTTTATTTGCTTTCGCCCCGTTTAGAAAGAGAAAATCCCGCTTCTAGACACCATGTTTAGCATTTGACAACGAACAAGACGCCATGTTAGGTGAACAAGCCGTTTATTCTAAATATGGCTTGTGCCAAATATGGCACAACTGGAAGTACACATGTACCGGAAGTATTATCGTAACAATTAACAGATACTATAACATTATATATCTATCTATCCTATTGATCTAACCCTAGCTAGGACAATTAACAGATAGAATAATATTGTCTATCTATCGTATTGGTGTAATCCAAGGACAATTAACAGATAGTATAATATTGTCTATCTATCTATCCTATTGATCTAATCCAAGGACAATTAACAGATAGTATAATATTGTCTATCTATATATCCTATTGATCTAACCCTAGCTAGGACAATTAACAGATAGTATAATAATTATTGTCTATCTATCTATCCTATTGATCTAATCCAAGGACAATTAACAGATAGTATAATATTGTCTATCTATCTATCCTATTGATCTAACCCTAGCTAGGACAATTAACAGATACTATAACATTATCTATCTATCTATCCTATTGATCTAACCCTAGCTAGGACAATTAACAGATACTATATAACATTATCTATCTCTCTATCCTATTGATCTAATCCTAGCTAGGACAATTAACAGATACATGTACTATAACATTATCTATCTATCTATCTATCCTATTGATCTAATCCTAGCTAGGACAATTAACAGATAGTATAATATTGTCTATCTATCTATCCTATTGATCTAATCCTAGCTAGGACAATTAACAGATACTATAACATTATCTATCTATCTATCTTATTGATCTAATCCTAGCTAGGACATGCAATTAACAGATAGTATAATATTGTCTATCTATCTATCCTATTGATCTAACCCTAGCTAGGACAATTAACAGATAGTATAATTTTGTCTATCTACATTTGTATCTATCCTATTGATCTAATCCAAGGACAATTAACAGATAGTATAATATTGTCTATCTATCCTATTGATCTAACCCTAGCTAGGACAATTAACATATAGTATAATATTGTCTATCTATCTATCCTATTGATCTAATCCAAGGACAATTAACAGATAGTATAATATTGTCTATCTATCCTATTGATCTAATCCAAGGACAATTTCTAATCCTAGGACAATTAACAGATAGTATAATATTGTGTATCTATCTATCCTATTGATCTAACTCTAGCTGGGACAATTAACAGATAGTATAATATTGTCTATCTATATATCCTATTGATCTAACCCAAGGACAATTAACAGATAGTATAATATTGTCTATCTATCTATCCTATTGATCTAACCCTAGCTAGGACAATTAACAGATAGTATAATATTGTCTATCTATCTATCCTGTTGATCTAACCCTAGGTAGGACAATTAACAGATAGTATAATATTGTCTATCTACATTTGTATCTATCCTATTGATCTAATCCAAGGACAATTAACAGATAGTATAATATTGTCTATCTATCCTATTGATCTAACCCTAGCTAGGACAATTAACATATAGTATAATATTGTCTATCTATCTATCCTATTGATCTAATCCAAGGACAATTAACAGATAGTATAATATTGTCTATCTATCCTATTGATCTAATCCAAGGACAATTTCTAATCCTAGGACAATTAACAGATAGTATAATATTGTGTATCTATCTATCCTATTGATCTAACTCTAGCTGGGACAATTAACAGATAGTATAATATTGTCTATCTATATATCCTATTGATCTAACCCAAGGACAATTAACAGATAGTATAATATTGTCTATCTATCTATCCTATTGATCTAACCCTAGCTAGGACAATTAACAGATAGTATAATATTGTCTATCTATCTATCCTGTTGATCTAACCCTAGGTAGGACAATTAACAGATAGTATAATATTGTCTATCTATCTACATGTATCCTATTGATCTAAACCAAGGACAATTAACGGATAGTATAATATTGTCTATCTATCTATCCTATTGATCTAACCCTAGCTAGGACAATTAACAGATTATTAGTATAATATTGTCTATCTATCTATCCTATTGATCTAATCCAAGCTAGGACAATTAACAGATAGTATAATATTGTCTATCTATCTTAATCCTATTGATCTAATCCAAGGACAATTAACAGATATAGTATAATATTCCAATAAAATCCCTGGAGTATTAATTGTATGTAAATGTTTCCTAGCTTTAGAAGCAAACATTCTGCTAAATTATCTGTGGATCATATGTTGCAGGTGTTTGCAGAGCAGTATATATCATGTAACCCAACTGATGATGACTCGGCACAAGACAAGGTCCTCATCTTAGCCTTTGCCATTGTGATGCTTAATACTGACCTCCACAGCCCTAATGTCAAGAAAAGAATGACCGAGGAAGAATTTATTCGCAATCTAGAAGGTACGTATTCTCAGTTGTTATCTAGTGAGTAATGATATTTCTGTTTGGATGAAAGAAAAAGAGAAATGAGTTCCTTATCCTAAAGACTGTATTGGTATCCCTGTGGATAAAATTAACCCGCAAGAAGGTAAATTGTAAGAAGACCCGCAAGAATGCTGAAGAACACGCAAGACGTGGCATATGAGAACATGTTTGTGTTTTATATGAGATCGCTAATAAGAAACGGAACCTTTGAGAACCATGAAAGTTTGCTGATTTCTTAAACTGAAGTAGAGATTAGCTGTATACCCGCAGACTTGAATATTTTATTAACTCGTCACAAAGAAGCTGAAATCAAAACTCCAGAAGATTCGGTACGATCTCATGCAAATTATTAATCAGACAACAAATTAAAATATCCAAAAAACTTATTCACCAGTGTATCAATTTGACAGAATAGACTCAAACCAGTTTTCACAGCAGGTGGAAACTACATGTATTCAGATCCGTAAGTAAAATGAAACTTTCAAAACATTTGGTTTGGTAGGAAGACAATTTTTAGTGCGATCTCAAAGCAAAACAAACACTGCGGAGCTCATTGATTATTCAAATCAGTTCGCGAAAAATGTCACACATCCAGGACTCGCACTTTGAAAACGGAGCCACATTAAATAAAAAAATTAACTCCAGAATATTTATTTGGTAGAATTTATCATTTTCCAGTAAAGCTGAGAAGCTTGTGGTGCATTTTAAACTACAACGCAATAAAATCACACTTTCCGCAAAGTTCACGGTTCTCTTGTGTCAAAAACCAGACAATCAGTCTCCATGGCTGAAAGCACACGTGAACTCGGAGAATCGTTGTATCACTGAAAAGCTGGATTCTTGAATTGAAAACATATGCAATAGATGACTTTAAAAAATACTGAATGATTGACGGATCTATTAATCTACAAAAGCTAAAGTTTATCAGATAAAATAAAAACACCGAACTAACGATAGGACGGTGTTTAGTAACGCAAATTTTCCACGCAACCTTTCTTTTGGTGACCCTTCGATAATAATTAATTTGGTCAATGGTGAGCCATTAGATAGTCAAGACTATCAAGGAACATACAATATGGATTTGAAGACTGATAGCTTCAAAAGCTTAGTTTAATACTACCGTTTCATAATGCTACACGATAGCGTGAGACGTACATTCCCGCCGGGCCAGTTTTTTGCCGCTGATCGTGATTTGCAGTCTTTAATACTATCACTAAATGAATATCCTGGAACTCGCGGTATCTCAAACAATTTTTCACTTCCCTTGAGTGTATCGATATTTATTCGACTTGTCTGCTAAAATAGCCGAGTGCTTGAGATACATATATTTGCTTTTCGATTATCGTACTCTAGAAAACCTTTAGATCCAAGAGGGAAATAAAAGGTGAACGACGATATCTGAAGTTGGAAACATAAATCTTAGTGTACGAAAACAGCCGCGTCCTTCCCGAGCTCAAAGAACCGACCAGTTCTTGCGTTAAGACTTCAACTTCTTGCGTTTCATCTTCTTCGGATAAGCTCAAAATATTTAGTTCTTGTGCTTCAGCCTGAACCTCTGCGGTTCACTAGTTCTTGCGTCTAAAGCGCAAAAAGTTGGTTTAGGCCTTCTTGCGGCAGCTTGCGTGTTCTTGCGTCGCAAGAAGTTACTTGCGCCACTTCTTGCACGTGCATTATTTTACGGCTGTACTGTATATTAAAAGTCTCCACTTTAATACCACGTTGTGTGGTTTTCGTGCCCAGTGTTGGACAATAACAGTCTGAGTAATTGGATCTCACTTACAGTGTAATAGCATACAGTCATTGTATCTTTGCAACAGTCATTATAACATGTTGAGGCTTAGTTAGTATAATAAATTGTGTGTGCGGCTATCTGTCAGGACTGCCTCCCACATATTGTGTATGTTGTCAGTATTTGGGAGAAGGAATACAGGTATAAACTGAGTAGGCAAGGCTTAAATACTTAAAATATGAAACAGTACATGTAGGTAATTATTTATTACTGTAAAGACCCTTGTATAAGCCACACCTTTTCCCACCATATTTTCGTTCAAAATCGGGGGTGTGGCTTATCTACACCTATAAAAGGTATACAAATTTCGCATAAATTACCATTTGTTTAAATCATAGGGAAAAAAATCCCACCATCTTGGTTGACGTTAACAAAAGATTCCTCTTCGATCAACCATGAACCAAAAGATTTCTTTGTTTGATTCAACCAACATGCATGCTGCCACGTCTTTGTTATTTGAATCTCTGGGGATTGGTTGCAAACCAACAATACAACCAAAAACAACAGCTCTCAGATTCACTCTGTGCCAAACTCGTTGTTGACTGCCTCGTTGTTGTAAATCGAATCGATTTCTACTCAAGCTCCTTTCCTTCGCTTTCCAAAGAAGACTTTAAGCTGTCCAGTTGCTTGTCGTCTTCTCTGCTAACACCTCAAATGGTTCCTAGTGTTGTCAATGCCCATAACTAGTCTGGAAGCCTTCAAATTTTCAAATAAAGAATCATTCTCGTCGAGTTCATGTTAAGAACGCATTCAAAAACACTCGCCCCAGGCCCCTCTCCTTGAAAATCCAAGATGATGGACCACAGACTCAGACACATGCACATATAGTTTCGCCAGAAAATCTTACTTTCTTGTTTGCTTAAAGGAATGAAGTTCCTTAAATATGTTGTCAGTTAATGAGGGAACAACAGCAGAAGAATTCTGAAGTGATTTAAAGACAGCAGATTAAAATATACACAAGAAATGACAAGGAAAGTTGTAACCATATGCGAGCTGGCAATAGCTAGTTCCCAGGCACCAAAAGCCTGGTAAAAAGCCTGGTAAGCTCGGTTAACCCCGGTTTAACCAGGCTTTAACCGGGCTCACCCTGAAAGGCCGGTTAAGATATGCTTGAAAAAGTCAGAAATTCCAAGCTTTCCCGGTGATTGAAGTTCAGGAAACCATAAAAGCCTGGTCAACTTGGAGTTGCTGCAGACAGGTTGCATCATTCCAATTTTTGACCCGGCTTTCCCGGTGAGCCTGGTGCAGTTTAACCGTAAAAGCCTGGTAAGCCTGGTGATGAAGTTCCATAAAAATATTTTTTGACGTTTTCACCCAGCTTTCCTGGAGAGCCTGGTTTACTAGAAAACCCTGATTTTGATTATTTTATTGATTGCAATTATTTCAAGTTTTGACCCGACTTTCCTGGTGAGCCCGGTACAGTTTAACCGTATAAGCCTGGTAAGCCTGGTACGAAGTTCCATTAATTTCATTCCAATTAATATAAATGACCCTGCTGAATCCTGGAGTTAGCCCAGTATACTGGAAAACTGTAAAGGCCTGGTTAACATATATTAGCCCCCAAAAACACTTCTATACTCCCAAGTTTTGACTCTGCTTTCCTCAGGATAGTCCGGAATACTGGAAAACCGCAAAATGCATGCATTTGAGCTGAGGTTTAAAATGCTGAGTTTGAAATGAGAATTTAAAGTTCCACAATTTCCTTCAAATATTACAGCTGTAAAGCCTGGTACAGTAAAAATGGAACTAAAAAGCCAGAACTTAATTGGAATATCTAATTTCACATACAGATCTTGCTTTCCACGACAACATTATTAGTACAGGAAAACAACAAAGGCTGAAATTATTAGGACTTCTGAGAATATGCCAGATAAGTAAATGCACATTAACTTGTGCAATATCATTTTTGTGTAACTTTCTCTGGGAGTACCTAATCAAAGTCCAAAAGTCCAAAGTCCAAAGTCCTCAGCAACTATATCGGGTGCATTATGGGTTAACCGTAAAACTGTTCTATATATTTCTTGAACTTCGAATATACTACACAGCAACACAAATCTTCCCCGAGTATATATATCTATATATGTATACTACATGTTTAGCCATCCTATAAAAGATAATAATCAGTTATTATAAATTTAATTGGCATAACATTTCTTTCGAAGAATAACATATGCTATATGCTAGATGTTTCATACCCATGGCATATTTATTGTCCTCAAAACTTTCATTGTTTCCAATTTTCTTCCACTTAATATCTAAATCCTTTTAACAATATAGTTTAAAATCTCCTATAAATGGTATTTAATAAATGCAAGAAATAATAATTATTAAAATTTTATTAATGCTAAATATTGATAAAAATAAATATGAAAAGTACACTTGTGCATGTTTACCTTAATACATCATAATAACCATGTCATGTGTTCTGAACTTCCACTCACAGAAGCGTAGATTTCATAACTTTCTCCGGGAAAGAGGAACTTTGGTGACTGGCTGAAACATTATGAGACTTATGCAGAAATGAAGTACAAATTACCAGTTACATGAGTTGGCCGGCAGTATATTTAAACTTCACGTCCACAAGGAAAAACCACGAGGAACATCATTGCTCAGCTGCGATCGATCGAATGGACTCGACTTTACATATAATTTCCGCTAGAAACAGCAAAGTCCTGATACAAATCATTGCTGGTTGCAATGTCAAGGCTTCATGCAACCAGAAAACATATGATATAGGTTGGTGTTAAAGTTCGTGGGTCGTCACAGGAATAAAAGTGAGAACCAGTTCTGAGTTCTGACAGGCCCAGACTCGGGTGTTAAAATGCCCTTACGTGCAAGGTAGACACAGGAAAACAGTTGAAGAGGAGTTGGTTAACCAGTTAATTGGCGTATAAGATTAGACCATTTCGCAAATTAATCCTGAGATAAAGCACTGATCCGGCCAGCTCTGGTAAAGTTCTCAACAACAAACAAAGATGGCGGCCACGAACTGATCCCAGGATGCATTGCTTATCTAAAGACCGCTGACGTGAATTGTGCGGGCACAGATTTCGGGCACATGGCGCCATTTTCGAAACTAACGACTTTGATTCGGCGAGTCTTGTATATTATGGCTTCCAGACTGAGCAAAGGGTTTTCAAAACATATGGGAGATAACAAAACTATAAAGGTAAGATGTGATCATTCAATTGTTGTGGATTGTAACAAGAAAAGGGAATATCGCGCTAAGTTATCATACTTTTAGTTCAGCTGTTGTTTGAACAATGGTTTCGATTGTGCCTTGTGGTCTTCATTATTTGAAAGCTTTTAACTTGTGACTTATCCATTTTAATGACCAAATCCATACAAAAAGGTTTACCATGTTTATGTAGAGTGAATCTTTTAGCAAAAGGATCGATCAAAATCGCGTATTACGGACTACTTTTCGAAGAGAGTGAAATGTCTCACACCTATCAATGTTAGTCCGAGGGGGGGGGGGGGAGGGATTTGACAGGCAGGGCTACCCTGAGGATTGGGATTTTTGACAGACGCTGCCTGCCCACGGTGGGGATATTTATAGCAAACATAAGATGGGACAGATACAGTACAGGTATTTGATATTTTTGACCAAACGTGTTGTCCCGAGGGTGGGGAATTTGACATTCCTAAGGGAGAAAATGTCAAAATTCCCTTCCCCCTTGGGTTTAACATTGATAGGTGCATAAAGACTGGTATTTTAACTGAAATTTCACTTTATAGTTATACAGCAAAAGAGAAAATTTCATGTTTATACATAATAAATTATTTGCAATTCAAACAAATTCAGTCAATACTTTAAAATTCTTCAAGTTTTCGTTTCTGTAAATTCGTGGACATTGTGAAGTTGCACTTTGTGCATGTGAAATTTCACTTTATAGCTAGGTCTAGGAGAAATAAAATTTCACCTTCAAAACTTGACAGAAGTAAAATTTCACTTTTTAAGGGATAAATTATTTTAGTTCACCACTTTACAATCTTTTCGAAAAGTATGTGTAGAAATAGAATACTATACAATTTTGGAAAATAACTGTTGCTATGTACATTGTTCATCCCTCATATTTAGTAAACTATAACATCTAACTGTCTTCTATTATAGGCACAGCACTTTATGTCACTTGCAAGTGCTTGAACAGGAAGAGGTCTATCAATTGCAGATCAAATCAAGACATGAGCTGCATGTAGAAATTATGTGTGGATTCAGTTTTAGTGAGCCAGTTCACTATGAGGCTATGAAATCTAATTGACATTAAATAATTTATAATAGCAAGTTTATTATTATTATATTTTTTAAATAGTTTGCAATTATTTTAATTCTGCCATGTTATATGGTAGAGGTCTTTTATTAGATTTTATGTTGCCAGACTGTAGCCAGGTGTTTTATAAATCATACCAGAACAGCTTATAACCTCGATTTTATCGTGTATTATAACAAACTGGTTTTATGTCCTTCCCTGAATTGTGATTATATATGATGGACCTGCTGTCAATGTTGAGCTCGGTTTGCGGGACAGAAACACAAAACTACTGAGTTGGATTAATCTGGTGGATTACTGGGCTTTTGGTGCCTGGGAATGATTATATTTGCAATCATGGCTGCCAGCTTTCTGGCAACTTAAGTAGAGCTCAGGAACCTGAATGTACTTACAAAATGCGTCATAGGAAACAATTTGCATTAGTATTTTGTGTGTGTGTCAGCAAATGATGGCAAGGTATATATATGTAAATTTGTAAAAAGCAGTCAAGAAAGTTCTGTTCTGTTCTTATTGTAGAAAATGTTTTTGGAAATGTTTTCATCAATTTCTGAAATACACAAGATGCGAGGTTGAAGCAAAACAAAAAGTAAACTTATGTATAAAGCAATTTAATAGTTATTTAATTTATATTTTCACATATAAGCATTTTAATTGAAGTATCTTGGTTAAGGGCTGCTGTATAATTGTCTGATTAAAACATTTTTTTATTATTATACTGAGGAATTGTACATTATATAACTGCTTAGCTTCAACCAGGGTTAAAATTAAATGGGCAGTAATGATCACTAAAAGTAGCCTGCTTTAACCAGGGTTTTGCCAGGGTTACCAAGCTTTAACCAGGATTTTACCAGGCTTACCGCCAAGCTTTAACCAGGGTTTTACCAGGCTTACCGAGCTTTAACCAGGGTTTTACCAAGCTTTAACCAGGGTTTTACCAGGCTTACCGAGCTTTAGCCAGGGTTTTACCGGGCTTACCGAGCTTTAACCAGGGTTTTACCGGGCTTACCGAGCTTTAACCAGGGTTTTATCAAGCCTTACTTGAGGTTATCCAGGTTTTCTTTTAAATTGACCTGGCTACCGGGGTTACCTGGGTTAGCCAGGTAACCCCGGTAAATTTCTCATTGGGTAAAGCCCGGTAAACTTACCGGGCTACCCCGGTATTTTAACCAAGCTTTAACCCCGGTAAACCCCGGAATTACCGGGCTTTTGGTGCCTGGGTTATGCCGAAAATAGAGATTCACAAATATTGTGCAAGTAGAAGATTGGGACACTGGTCAACCTTAAACTTGCAGGGGATGTGTGGAACAGCTTAGATACATGAATATCAGTACAGGAGGCTGAAACCCTATTCACATTTAAGTGTGGCCTCTTTAAAAGGCTGCCATTTAACATAATTATTATCATTAACTTTCATTCTTAGATTCTCTATTATATTTAGTTTGTCCACATTTAGCTTATGATACTAGATAGTTTTATTGTATTTATCATTATTCTTAACTTATCATATATTATGATTATAATTTGTCTATTTTTAAAATTAGTCTTCTTGAGGACCCATCTGTAAAGCACTTTAGGGTGGAGTTGGATTTCTCAATAAAGATTATTAAATATTATTATTATTATTATCAGGAGACTATGTTGGGCGTATTATGAAGAAGAGTACTCTTCATAGTGTCTAATGAAATAGCATTTGCAGCAAGTCCAGTCACAATTTACTGATTAAGTAGCCAGCAAGAAATCAAATATAATTTTTTTGAAAGAAAGCAAAGTCTGGTGTAATTTGAGATGTATCATGCATTACATCCTCTTTGTTTTAGGAACTAATAATGGTGGAAACTTTCCAGTGGAGAGTTTAGCTGGAATCTACAGCAGGATCCTAAAGGTTTGAAGATAACCATTAATAAAGGTCTCCATGCAAGAGCAGCATCAGTGATTTCAGATCACACTCCTTTATGTTGTTTCTTTTCTAAGGGAGAATTTGGAACACTTGATCACAAGTTGTTCTGGGTCCAAATGTTCTATACTATGTTAAAGAGAAAGCAAGACAGTGTAGATACATGTACACATAACTCTATTTAAACTAAGTAGATTTTTGAATGCCTGCATCATGTTTTGTCCAAGCCATGTAAACTTGTTATCTCAGTGTTTTCCCTCTCTTTGTACATGTATGCTTTAGGTGATTCAATAGACAATAGGACCCTTTGCACTAACGTCACAGAGTTCATTGTTTGGCTGACCTTAACCCTCACCAGGGGAATACACCTTCATTGTTTCATTAATGTTGTTCTTTTATCCAGTTACCTTCTGGGGGAACTTAACATAACAATGTAGTGATGTCATGTGCAAGTACACGTATCTATTAATATTGTAGGTCTGTCATAATATATTTAATTTCAAAGGTTTTTCTGACCATAGCTGCATGTGACTGCCTGAGCTTCTCTGCTTTAGTACCTTGAAAATCATAATGCAAAAAAAGAGACATATTTATGATATATTGTGTCTTAAATTTGCAGAAAGAGTTTGTTCCAGCTAGAGATCATGTCACGATGACAATCAAACTCGAGAAGAAGATTGTAGGCAAGATGCCCTGGGCGGTGAGTACTACATGTTTTGTATCATTTAGTGTTCAGAGATGAGCTGGATGGTGACTATGTATATGACATGTTATGTATCATTTAGTGTTCAGAGATGAGCTGGATGGTGACTGTATATGACATGTTATGTATCATTTAGTGTTGAGAGATGAGCTGGATGGTGACTATGTATATGACATGTTATGTATCATTTAGTGTATCTGTGCCAGGCAGAAATAAAGGGCCAAACAGAGATTTGTAATGAACACTGATCCAGGGGGTAAGAGGGAGGTTCAACTAAACCCTGTTTTTCTAAATCAAATCCCCCTTTCTCTCCCTTTATATAGAAAAACAAAGAAGTTGCCATGATCGAATCCCCCTTTCTCTCCCTCCCTTTTACATGTATAAAGAAAAACACAGAAGTTGCCATGATCGAACCCCCCTTTCGAGCCTATCAAAATACCCTCCCCTCAGAGAATCCTGGATCCCCCCCCCTCCCCCTCCCAGGAATTTCACTACTTAAAAATAAGTAGAAGTAGCAAATACCAACACATTGAAGGAGGATTGTTTGAAGCAGTCCGAAATAATTCACTGACGGGATATGTCAGTCATATGTAAAGCGCCATGAAACCGTGGTTGATATGGCGCTATATAAATGTGGCCATTATTATTATTATTCAACAAAAACAACTTACTTTTAAATAGACTTTTGTTACTTCAGAACATTCTGTTGGTCGTTATTTGTGTTAATTGTCATTCATTCATTGTTGTTGTGCATCAGTCTTGTCATGTTTTGCCAATTTGTTGATTCAGACACTTGCGGCATTGCATCGATATCTCCGAATGCTGACTCCTCTGTTTGAAGTGAGAGATCCCAATAAGAAAGAGAAAAGTCATGCAAGGGTTGTCTTTGTTTTCAACGACATGCTTGTTGTAAGTAGTAGATTATAGTTCTTAAGTGAATCATTACTTAAATGATTAAACTGGTATACTAATAATAATATTAGGACTGAAGTTTTGGTTCATTTTATTATGATTACCATATTGAATTACAAAAAAAGTATATAAATTATTTGGTTTGTGATAAATGTTGATTTTTCATCATTAGGTAACCAAAGAACGAGGTAGAGCAGGACAGAGGGATGGCTTTCACTTCTTCAGCTATAAGCATTCCTCTCTCCTTTGTGGAGTGAAAATATCAGTATTCTCTAATGATTGTGAGTGTACATGTACAAAATGTAGTCTATGTATCCTAATACATTTCAGGAGATTTGTTTATGCATTAGATCCTATTTAGCAGGTTCTGGCATAACAGGTTCTGGCATAACCAGTTTTGCTTACTCAATCCAAGCAGAGAAGTAATAAACTATGGTCTTGAAAGCCAAAAACCCTCATTTTTGGGTAAGATAAAAATGGTCCTCCCCCCTCCCAACCCCCAAAAAAATATCCCCTCTATTTTGAAAACAGCTTCCCCATATTTTAAAATCAAAAGTAAGTCCTGATATCACATACATTGTATAGGCCACACTTTCTTGGAGAAAAACAAGGGCCTCAGTTGGGGATGTGGGTACAAGCAAATTTTGTGTTCTGTTTAATTGTAAACTATTTTATTTTCTGATGCATTTCATCTGTATACAGCACAATTCTTCAGGGTACAACTTAGGGAGGCTCTACACGCAATACTTGGCACTGCTTTCTGTGTACAATGTAGTTACATGTATTCAGGAATTTATTGGAAGTTCTTTCTGTACAGATTTTTCCTGGGGGATCCAGTTGTATTCAAGACTGCAGAGTAGGGTATGTTTTGTCATTTTAAATATCACAACTTTAGAAATCATTGCTACAATTTATTATAACAATGTATTATTGTTTTGTAATTATGGGTGTGGCACAAGAGTGCCTATGAACAATATATTTTTATTTTAGATATCAATTCTAAATCAAGTGAATAGTAGAATGGTAAAATATATTTTGCTTTGAATGCTGTGCCGCTGAATTAAGGAGGTTTTAATATCCAAAATGCTAATTACATGACGTCAGGGGAGGTACACATCCGACCGCGGAAAAACCTCGTGCAACAGACGCGGAGCCGCAGTACGGCGCCGCAGTCACCGAACAAATGACCGCGGTCACCGAACAAATGACTGCGGTCACCGAACAAATGACTGCGGTTACTGAACAAATGACCGCGGTAGTTTTTGAGGAAGCCGCGGTTGCAAACTGAGGTGATAAACCAAGCCGCTTCCGTGGTGCCGCAATGGAAATACATGTACGTTGTTAGCAGTCTTCGTACTTGAAAGCTTTGAATGTGATGGATGACAAACAACTTATGCGTTGAGCCTAATCACCCAAAGAACGATCACCGCTATTAAGGTTACCGGATACCTTCAAAACGAAAAAAGATGGTGAAAATTTTTTTTCACACAGAAATGTAGTTTTAGTAGTAGTGTCTCATATACCAAAAACTCCGTTCAAAGAAATTTTATATTGACGGAGAAATACCAAAAGGAAGTTTTTAACCGGAAGTAAAAGGTACTTCTGTTTGATTGACAGCAGATCAATAAACACATGACAAGTGCTCACTCGCCCGCCCGTAACGACCGTGTGGGAAAAGCTAGCGCATATTAAATTCATGTTTTTGTTTATTGAGAAAAGTTTTTTACACACGATTCCATAATTCCATCGGTTTTTGGCCTTATGTCTTCCAAAAAGCAAGCAGGATGCCCTTAGCTTGGAAAACAAAGATAAAAGAAAAGCAAAACAAGGCCAAATAATGCATACGACTACGAGCCAAATAGACAAATAAATAGAAGTCCTCGCAACGACAAGGGTTTGTATTTTCACTTTCAGACAGAGTGCCGAGTGGTCCACATCTGAACATAAAGAAGAATTGATAGGAGCCAGCCGAGAAAATATTTGTTTCCAAGAAACCCGGGCCAAGAAAGCTTAGATGGAAAGTCTGGAAAGTCTGGAAAATCTGAACACCTGGAATAAATAATCTAATGTTTGAGAGGGATAGGTTAAAGAAGACAGCTGAAAGGCTCAATACAGATGAAAGCTGGCAGGATTATAAACACATAAAAAATAAAGTTAACTATAGTATTAAGTCTTCTAAAACAGAATATTATAGTGTGTACTTCAGAGAAAATACTAAGAACATAAAACAGACATGGAAAGGGATTAATAACTTGCTGGGCAAAAACCTAAATACAACTTGTATTAAAAACATTACAACTGTATAACAACAAAAACCACACTACTTCGGAAGGAAAGAGTAATGCACTTAACGCTCACTTTACAGAAGTAGGGCCTAAGCTAGCCTCTGAACTTCCCCCTTCTGTAAGGCAGTATTCCGACTATATAAATTCTACCGAACATTCGTTCACTATCGAAGAGACTTCAAACAATGAGGTTATTAAACTGTTAAAAGCCCTGCCATTAAATAAAGCATGTGGTTTAGATGGCATTTCAACTAGGCTGTTAAAGGAGGCAGATACAATAATAGCCCCATCTCTTACTTTTATATTTAACCTCTCTATTTGCACTGGGATTTTCCCAAGTGATTGGAAAGTTGCAAAGATAACACCAATCTATAAAGATGACAAGAAATGCATTCCCGATAACTATAGACCTATCTCTGTTTTGCCTGCCGTCACTAAACTAATAGAAAGGATTATTTTTAATCAATTCTATAGCTATCTGACAGAGCATGGTTTACTTACAGATTCACAATCTGGCTTCAGACCCTTACATTCCACATTGACTGCTCTACTAGATGCTACCAATGATTGGTTTTTAAACATAGATTAGGGTCTCTTAAAGTGCAACTAACCCCTTTTGCAATTTTTATACATATGAATCTTTGAAAGGTTTTGGGTACTTCTGCGAAAATTGTTTTGGCTTACATAGGATACTCTATGTTGTATGCTTGTTTGAAATGGTGAAAATTTGACCTTTCCTGACCCATGACCGCGTAAGAAAAAGACTGGGTCGATTCTTGATCTTACGTCACCTCATTAATGCATTATTCTCCATGCCGCCTTTCTATCACATCAACATCGATATATAGATAATACACACAGTCTGTGATTCGTTAGTAAAGAAAAGAGTTATTTTAGACAAGCTGCTAAATATTTATTCAAATTATTGCAAAGTGGAATGAATTAGATGACGTAAGATCAAGAATCGACCCAGTCTTTTTCTTACGCGGTCATGGGTCAGGAAAGATCAAATTTTCACCATTTCAAACAAGCACAGAACATAGAGTATTCTATGTAAGCCAAATAATTCTTCACAGAAGTACTCAAAACCTTTCAAAGATTCATATGTATAAAAATTGCAAAAGGGGTTAAGTGCACTTTAAATGGAATTATCTTTTTGGACCTAAAAAAGGCATTTGACACCATGGACCATAAAATCTTATTAGGAAAATTGAAACTATAATTTATGGTGTCTGCCAAGTAAGTCTAAACTGGTTTACTTCCTATCTTACGGAACGAACACAAAAAACGTTTGTGGATGGTGTACTGTCAGATAGCTGTAGAATTAAATGCGGAATACCACAACGATCTATCCTTGGACCACTACTTTTTATAATCTATATAAATGATCTTCCATCTTGTGATCTTTACTCTAAAGTGCGGATGTATGCAGATGATACTAGTCTAACTATTGCAAATACTGATGAGAAAATCCTAGAGCAACAAATGAACCATGACCTTTGTGAAATACATACATAGTTAAAAGCTAATAAACTCTGACAGTCTAAATGTGGTCAAAACAAAATACATGATAATAGCTAGTCAACATAAAGTAAAACATCTTGAATATCCGTTTCGAATTGAAGTAGATCACAAACCCTTGAAAAGAGAAACGACATACAAATATCTTGGAGTTAAGATCGATCAATCTTTAACATGGAAGGATCAAGTAGACACAATTTCTAAGAAAGCTTCAGGGGGTATAGGGGCGCTGAGACGAGTTAGGCATCTCGTACCTCACGAAACGCTAATTACAATGTATAATTCCCTTGTACTAACGTATTTCAATTACTGTAGTGCAGTATGGGGGAACTGTGGAAAAGGGATATCTGACATACTCCAAACTCTACAAAATAGAGCTGCCAGGGTGGTCACCTTTTCCAATTATGATAGACGGTCAACTGAGTTGTTGAACGAACTTGAATGGGATAATCTTGAGACAAGAAGATCAAAGCAACTGGCTATATTAATGTACAAAACTATGAATGGGAGCACTCCAAATTATTTGAAGGAAATCTTTAAAAGCACAACTCTTGTACATTCCTATAACTTAAAGGGGCTCTGTCAAGGGTACTGAAGTCATGCTACAATCACCAACTGCACTTGTAAACAAACGTGATCGGCTAAGTTCAGATCAGTTCGCGCGGTTCATTTTTACGATCCATGGTTTAATTTACAGAACTTAACATGAATTATGGAACTCTCCTCAATTTCTGATGAAGAATCCGATCAGGAGTCAACAGCTTTTGAAGTGGTAGGATTTCGGACTTCTGTTGTAAGGAAATCAAACTTTAAATTTGACGTTAAATGCGTTCTAATTTTCATGCAAATTTTTGACCACTTTTGACTTTCTTACACTACCAACATAAGACTGTGATTCAGCAGCATCACTTTCAGAGTCGGTATAGTCGGGTTTCGCAACAATAACGCTATCACCAAGGACATAATGCAGCGATACGCCAGTGATATCGACTTCCGATTCTCTCCCGTTTCCATCCAATGTTTTCTCACGAAGACGACGAAGGAGACACAAGTGTAGCAGTTTTCTTGATCGGAGTAGAAGCTGCCAGTAGAGCTGCAAGAAAATCAAAACTTACATAAAATTGAAAAGAATGGCACAGCAAGATCCCACTTGATTTTCACGCCAGAACAAAAATGCCTTACGTCGATGACAAACGGGATACAAGTGATCGATTACCAATATCTCCCCTCGCTAACACTAACAGTACAAAGGTCAAAGCATATATAGTGGCGACTTGTGGCTTACCATTCACAGCAGGGCGATATCTTTTTCCTTTTCCCTTGCTACCAATGTCATCTCGAACTCTCATCTTGTTAGCATGGGCATACGAACTATGAAGTCCAAGTAGAAATACATAACAAACTCAGATTTGGGATCTCAGATTTGTAGTACATTAGTGCTACGATCCGGCGATCACTTTCGCTTCATCTCGAGGGAAAGTAGATACGCGGCGAAGCTGGAGTCACTCGCAAACGTCCCAGAAGCTTTAACAGACCTCCATGTTTCAAATACTGGCTTGCGGAGATAAATACTGGGATGTTCAAGACGCCAAATCTTTCTGTTCTTGTACCGATTGACCTTTGTCGAAACCAAAGATGGCCGACCTCTCTTCTTGAAACCAGAGGATGGTGGAGCGCCAATGATCTATTATTCTAAAATATTCTGACTTCAATTTAAACACTGATATTCAAACTAACTATCTATTTTGAAAAAACAATGTATAACGCTAAGGAAAACTTAGATGGAAATGGATTTAAATCATACAAAAAAAAAAAAAAAAAAAAAAAAAAAAAAAAAAATACAAATTATTTTTACTTGAAAACCAGGCCTAAGTTACTGTGTAAAATTGTAAATATAGAACAATAACTAAGATCGACTTAATATATTCATACCATCTTTATTCTTTGCATATATATAAATATATTGTCAACGTCTCCATATAATTATGTATCAATATTGTAAATAAATTCTTCTTCCTATTAGTATTAATTCTAGCCGCTTACCACCCAAGAAAATTTGTACAATAGATATTTATGTATTTTCTGTGCTCCAAATATCCTCATTTATTTTTCTTGTGATAGAGGTCAACTAGAAAGCCTATGGCTCCTTTGACCTCTATGCACATTCTTGAAATTCAAAACTATTTTATTATTACCGTACCTCTCTTTTTCTTTCTACAATTATTTTCTTGTGTAGTTATCTTTAAAAGAAATAGTGCAAAATAAAACGAACGATCGCATACACTTTCAGCTTGTTTTAATGCGAGTTCGAATTTCAGAACACGGTGGACTTTTATTCTGAAATGATTTTAGACACCAGGTCACTCTCGGCCAAAATTCCCTTGACATAGCCCCTTTAAGAAACTCAAGCTATAATGTATCTGTACCAAGACCGCACACTGAAGCTGGAAAACGCAGCTTTCATAATAGGGGGGCTGTTCTCTGGAATAGTTTACCCAATGATACAAGAAGACAGACAAGCGTGGCAATATTTAAATATACGCTATAATTTAGGTTAACAAATAATTTTTGAATAAGAATTATACGATTTATATTAGGATAATATATTTTAGGGATTTGCGCTTTTTACAACACATTTTTATCTAGGGATCCATTTGTGTCATTTTATTATTAGTTCATGTATGCACGGCTCTCGGGAAGAGCATTATATATATGATGAGACACTGTGTTGAAATAAAGATTATGTATGTACATGTATGTACATGTATGTATGTATCATGGTGACTCAGAATCGCTTGAAACGGTCTCGCTATTGCCGTGCTATTTCAGATGCCTGCAAATCGGTGTCTCCTCTACTAACTATGCTGGCATTCAAGGCGTCTCTAGGTGTTCACTTTGGCTTTGTCCTTCTAGGTCTTTTTGTCTTTCCCATTTTTCGAGTCACACGAGAGAACTAGAACAACCGGCTATATTAAAGTGCCTATGACCCTTTTGCAATTTTGATAGCTTATGAACCTCCGAAAGGTTTTGAGTACTTCTGTGAAGAAAGTTTTGGTTTAAAGTGAATACTTTATGTTCTATGCTTGTTTGAAATCGTGTAAATGTGACCTTTCTGACCCATGACCGCGTAAGCAAAAGCCTGGGTCTAAACCTGGGTAGACGTCATCTCATTAATGCATTATTCTCCATGGCGTCTTTTTTATCACAACAACATCGATGCATAGAAAATACACACAGTTTTTGAGTTGTTAGTAAAGAAAAAAGTCATTTTAGTCAACATGTTAAGTATTTCTTCAAATGATTGCAAAGCCGAATTAATTATATGACGTCAAGATGACGTCTACCCAGGTTTCGACCCAGGCTTTTACTTACGCGGTCATGGGTCAGGAAAGGTCACATTTACACGTTTTCAAACAAGCGTAGAACATAAAGTATTCACTTTTAATCAAAACTTTCTTCACAGAAGTACTCAAAACGTTTCGGAGGTTCATAAGCTATAAAAATTGCAAAAGGGTGATAGGCACTTTAACATTTTCTCGATGTGGCGCGTAGCTTTGATCGGAAATCGACATTGGCGGGAACTTGACAGATAGTTGAATTGTGATGAGAAATGATTGGCCAAGAACTATCTAATTGTTGGAGAGGCCGGGCTTCAGATTCGCGCACGATTTTATTGAAGTGCTATTTTCTACGCTTTCGATTTTCAACCAAAATAGAGTATTAAAAAAGATCCCACTCAAGAAGAATTTATTCGATTTATGTGAAATTTTGACAAAATGTCAATTGATATCGCAGCTGCAAAACGGTGTCGGCGACTTGACGGCGTTTCTCGCATATCTACTCGGCCTATGTTTTCGCTTTTTCACGAAGAGCATAACTTTTGAACTAAATCGAATTTTGAAATTCCCCGACACTCTTTTGTAATACGATTCCTCTGAAATGCGACAAAGCAAACATATTTTAATAATTAAAATATTTTCGGAGCCGGAGCTTCTGAAAGCCATCTCACTAGATCGGAGAAACGGGATCGTGGAAAATTCGAGATTTTCAAAGAATTCAAAAAATATATTTATCCTTGTAGCCAATTTTATAAGCTTTAAAATGATACATGGATGATTTATCTACAATGTTTCCTCGAGGCGCTACATAATTTAGACTGGAAATGCACCCTGAAGGTATCCGGTAACCTTAAACTTCTCGTAAACAATCTTCTGTTAACTTTCGTACGTTGTCTTTCTTACTTGAGACCGCCGTTCGCGTTCTTATAACTAACGAAACCAACTGCTTCAAAATAAGCATTTATTGAGATACGGCCGCTTACAATCTTTTGTTAACTTCCGTAAGTTGTCTTTCTTACTTGAGACCGTCGTTCGCGTTCTTATTACACTGTAACTAACGAAGCCAACTGCTTCAAAATAAGCATTTCTTGAGAGACGGCCCGCTAACAATCTTCTGTTAACTTCCGTACTTGAGACCGCCGTTCACGTTCTTATTAAAGTGCCTATCACCCTTTTGCAATTTTGATAGCTTATGAACCTCTGAAAAGTTTTGAGTACTTCTGTGAAGAAAGGTTTGGTTTAAAGTGAATACTTTATGTTTTACGCTTGTTTGAAATCAGGTAAATGTGACCTTTCCTGACCCATGACCGCGTAAGTAAAAGCCTGGGTCAAAACCTGGGTAGTCTTCATCTCATTAATGCCTTATTCTCCATGGCGCCTTTTTATCACAACATCATTGATGCATAGAAAATATACACAGTTTTCGAGTTGTTAGTAAAGAAAAAAGTCATTTTAGTCAACATGTTAAGTATTTATTCAAATGATTGCAAAGCCGAATTAATTATATGACGTCAAGATGGCATCTACCCAGGTTTCGACCCAGGCTTTTACTTACGTGGTCATGGGTTACGAAAGGTCACATTTACACGATTTCAAACAAGCGTAGAACATAAAATATTCACTTTAAACCAAAACTTTCTTCACAGAAGTACTCAAAACTTTTCGGAGGTTCATAAGCTATCAAAATTGCAAAAGGGTGATAGGCACTTTAACTAACGAAGCCAACTGCTCCAAAATAAGCATTTCTTTGAGACGGCCCGCTAACAATCTTCTGTTAACTTTTGTAAGTTGTCTTTCTTACTCGAGACCGCCGTTGGCGTTCTTATTAACTAATGAAGCATAAACACCAAATAAACTTTTGCTTCAGTGTAGTTTCACATTTACGGCAGATCCTTGTCTTGTTACTAGTATTAAAAGGTTTCGGCAGAAATAATTGTAAATGTTTGCGTATTAAATCCTCAACTCTTCTTGGAGTCTGAGTTTCCATGTGCAATCAGTCAGGCGTGAACGAGTCTGATTTTTTACAGAACATCGACAGAGTTTTGAAGCAACGTTTGTCATATTGAAAGACGTGCAAAAACGTCTATACTCTTACCAGAAAACTTCTACTCGGAAAGTGCAATTCATTTTCAACAAGAGGCTGTATGCAGCCTATACTCGGGCCATATACGTCTATAAGTGCGATGCTTGGTAATTTTTTTCTGTCCTTGCTGAATCAGCTTTGGAGTTCATTAGCTTGATTAAGGCATGCAGCATGATATAGGGAAATACAATGGTGCAGGGTACAATTCCCCTCCATGTCACTTAAAACAGTTATTTAGCTGTAAATTATCAACTACTTCCACTGTCAACTGCAGAGACGTACCATCTCCAAATAGGTGCTTTCATTTCCAGCACCTTAGTGAAGACTGGATACATACATGTAGCATTGATATAGATGTACATAACATATAACAGTTAATTGTCCTGTGATGTTCAAAATTCAGAGCAACATTTGTTCAGTGCATTGGTACAAAGTTCTATGGTTAACTGGTAATATGTGCCTTGTACATGGATATATGTAATCTGCAGGCTGGTCATTTTTCTGGACTGAATCAGCTTTTTGGAGAACACTACAGGAGTTAACTAGGCCAGCCTCACTGGGAAGTACCGTACAACAGTGGGAATAATTATTATGCCTGCAAATATAAAAATATGGGTGTGTAAATATATTATTGGTTTTTGACAGGCAATATAAGCTTGTTAACACACACAGGGAGTAATTGCAGAATACCCCCTCCTTTGGTTCATTAATAATTCATTTCTCAACTTTTTCATACAAACCTTCTAAAAACCTAACCCTGAAATAATAAAAAAACTTAACCATTTCGACCCAAAATCATTCATAGAACGAGTCTAAATACACCTGAACTAAAGTGGAGAATTTAGCGCAGTTTTCAAGCGATCTTTTGAGTGGAGGGGGTATTCTGCACTGTTTTTAAATGATTGGTTATATGAAAATTTGACAATATGAATTATTAATATGCTTACACTGAGAAAGCGCCGGGATTTCAATATAAATGCACCTGAACTTAATGGTGAATTTAGCGGCGAAGTTTTCAAGTGTACTTTTGCTTTAAGTTTAACAATTTCAGGACGTACATGCTTACACTGAGAAAGTGCCGAAATCGCCAAGTATCATGTCAACAGAAGTGTGATCAAGGATCACAAAATTGTTGTATATTGCAGTTTAATACTTGCTTGTGTTAGCAAAAAATGCAGAAACCAATTATCACTTTGCTGACAGTTTATTTGTATCTCAGTTGAGAGTATTCTTTTGAGTATTCTTATGAGTATTTTTTGAGTTTATTTGAGACAGCACTGAAGTTCAAAAGTACTCGTAAAGAAATTGTTGTACCTTAGAACTGTCTGGCGTCGTAGTTACGACTGTATGAATGACAATGTACTAATGTAAGTGATGTGTAAGTACTGAGTACGAGATGTAAAATACAAAAAAACATGCAAAACTCACCTGAAAACTCGAAGCCTCGATGGACAGCGAGCGAGAAACTGAATCTCATCGAATTAGACCTCTGGGTAATATTGTCATCCTTCACACCACCCACCTCGAAATGTAGATGTTGAACAAAAAAGGATCCGCGTTGAGCAATGCAGGAACTGTTTTTATTAACAAAACGTCTGATACTTCTTGTTACTCGCATTTCCTAACACACTGTATGTTTTCTTGTCCATCCTCCATCAATACTGCAACCCTTCATGAAAGGTCGATTATACCCTCCACTAGCCCTCCCTTGGGAAATATTGTCCATCGAACAATGGGCTCCTGTATGTGTAATCTGATTGGTTAACGGCGAAAAAGCTCGACTTGAAGAAAAAACAAACACTTGCGATTTAAGACTCGTGCCGGCCAAAGGCCTGGCCCGAGTAATTAAGAGCTTTAATGCATCGGATCAGATCAGTCAATTCGCGTAAATGGAATGATTACTTGCGCCCCGCGGTATTTGTGTCAGAAATGAGACACGCGTCCGGCTGACAGTTCACGATTGACAGGAACTTTTATTATGCTGCGCAGTAAGAATCTTGACTTTTTGACGCCTCTGGCATGCAGAGTATTTACCAAAACCATCTTACTGTACGTTCGTAAAACTGTTTGTTATGAATTCGAATTTGTCACGCGTTAATCGTGGTGAAAGAAAGGTTAAAATACGAAATTGTGCAATGAACGCACAAGTTTGTCGAAATTTCTTAGAAATTTCGGATCACGATACTTCGATAACTCGGTCCGAATTTTCGTTTGACAATATGAAGGGAAATATTGTCGAAATGTCGCTTGAACAAAGAGCGAAATTCGTCGAAATATGTTTGGATGACTTTGCACAATACTGTAACGAAGCCAACTGCTTCAAAATAAGCATTTCTTAAGCTACGGCGCGCTAACAATCTTCTGTTAATTTTCGTAAGTTGTTTTTCTTACTCAAGACCGCCGTTCGCATTATTATCAACTAACGAAGCCAACTGCTTCAAAATAAACATTTCTGGGTGTATCGATAGCGCTTCCTATCAGATTTATCCGGTACACGTCTGAAGACAACATGTTTCTCCACGTTCTGTTTCTATAAGTTTGAAGCTGTAGAACATATTCTGCAGTGCATGAAAGAGCCGTGATTCTGACTCATGCCCCGAAAGCTTTAGTAAGCAAGTCCTATCTTTTTTGCAATAAGCTTATATTTAGTTGTTAATCGATTTACTGATTTATGTATTTATTAATTTATATTGGTTGTATGCAAATAGCTTTACCGATCAAATAAACAGATACAGAGAGAGATTCGTAAGACACCGGCCACTAGCTTTTGTTCTTGATCACACTTCGTCAGTCGTCTTTCTACTCAGACCGCCATTCGCGTTCTTATTAACTAACGAAGCCAACTGCTTCAAAATAAGCATTTCTTAACACACAGCGCGCTAACAATCTTCTGTTAACTTTCATAAGTTGTCTTTCTTACTCGAGACCGCGGTTCACGTTCTAACGAAGCCAACTGCTTCAAAATAAAATGTATGAGATGTACATGTAGATGTTACATGAAGTCACGGTTAGCGCCGCGGCACGACCACCGCGGCGATCTCAAAAGTGACCGCAGTTACCTCAGAAGTGACCGCGGTCACCTCAAACGTGACCGCGGTTACCTCAAAAATGACCGCGGTTTTTCACGTTAAAACCGCCGGCATTGCATGCGGCAGAGCCGCGGTAAATGTCCCTATAATTCCTGGTGGTACTGTATCTGCAATCACTTCTTAGTGGTTGTGAATGGGCATTTCTGCTGATATAGGAAAACAAATTTCTAACATCATTTTATTTCAACCATGGGTATAACACTGATAATTTGAAACATTTGTTTCAAAAAAAATTGTATAATAATTGATGCCTCCCCTGACGTCATGTAATTAGCATTTTGGATATTAAAACCTCCTTAACTCAGCGGCACAGCATTCAAAGCAAAATATATTTTACCATTCTACTATTTGCTTGATTTAGAATTGATATCTAAAATTAAAAAAAATTGTTCATCGGCACTTTAACATTTTTATTGTGTTCTTTACATGGAGCTAAGCATTTCAGTTACTTAACTGTATAACAATTTCTGTTTGGTATGACAAGAATCATTTATTGTCTCTTCAGATATGCAATATATAATTCCTGGATGACTTCTTTTTACTACATACATGTATTTTCAGGTTGTAGCTACTTTCAATGCCACAGACGAGCAGTCAAGGAATGTGTTTGTGGAAGAACTGCTAGAATGTATTGAAGAGGTAATGATTAAGACTTTGTGGTTCACACAGTCTTGCAATGTTCTTATAAACCATGCACATGCAGTTCTGGCCTGAAACAATTTAATGTGTGATGGGTAAGAGAAGTGAATTAGAAAGTGGAAAGAAATAAAATCATTTTAATAAAGGCCAAGACGAATTGGAGAGAAATGCTTGGCAAGGAAATATTACAATGAATACAGTTAAGGTCTAAATAAAGGTTGGAGGTGTCACTTCAGAAATCGTGAATAGGCTGGTACTGTAATTTATACTGTTTTAAAGGTCTTGAATTGAAGAAAGTATAATTATATTAAATCCATTTTTAACAAAAGTTAAAAGCGTAGATGTTGTATATTTTTCAATGCAAAATGACTCCGTCCGCCAGGAGTTCAGCCCTTCAGGCTTTGAAAAAATATTTTTTTATCCCTTTCGAATCTCAACTAAAAATTGAATTGTCTAAAATACTGTGTCTGGGATTTTTGATATTTTGCATATTACAGATTTTATTCCTTTTCAAAGTTGAAAAAGTAGTTTGTCATCGTACAAAATGTATTTTGATACAAACCAGGTCATAAAACCTGGAAACAAAATAATTTCAAAATTCCCCGAAACAGTTTTGAGAAATGGCTTTTTTCTACTACCCATGAAAATTTGAAAAAAAAATGGACAAAATGCAAAAAAGGCTGAACTTCAACAAAGTTCTATTTTTGGATGAAAAGAAGAGCTGAGAAATGTCAGTGTTATGATAATTAGGGTTATATATACTGTCAAGAGACAGAGTCAGTTCATTGTGGTTCTGCCTCACAAACAGTTCAGTGTTCAATTTTATGACAATTTACTATATAAATAACTAGGCAAGTCCAGTTATATATTCAAGAACTATGTCAAACACGCATTGGAGTCTTTCATCAGGGGTTCCAAATATTGAGAAAACAAATGAAACCCGAGAGGCGTATTTTTATTGTTTTCGAAATATTTGGAATCCCCTGATGAAACACGAACAATGAGTGTTTGACATGTCTTCTCATGTGAATGCAAAACCGAAAATTTACATACGTTTCTTTTCAAACTTCATTAGCAAGTATTGTTTACCGTTTGACTGTTGTATCTAATTATTCAATAGATGGCTTATTCTTCTTTTTTGATGGCAGTGATTTCAACTAGCGTATTAGTAGAGTACTAGTGGACAAGAGTTTAAAAATAAGTACAAGCAGTCGGAAGGGTTGTGGTTCGAACTCCAGTGGAGGCAGACTTTTTCTTTCTCTGTCATTCTTTATTTCTTTACTTCTTCACTCCTTACTTGTAGTTTATCAGTATGTAATTAGTTAGTGGTTCATGAATATGATGATTAAGAAATATTGATCACAAGGGTTGGAAATATGATCAAACACTAGTGCATTTGGAACTGGTGTTTCATTGGATGTCAAGATGCATCCACCTGACGAAGCTTTGAACAAGGATTTCACCCGGTATCAAGACCCATGCATGTGACCAAATGCAGTTCCTCCATTGGATGACTATCATGAATTATTAATGAGTTTGAGAAGTGTATTTATTCATCCTGGATGTATTTCACATCAGTATACATGTACATGCATAATTATATTAGGGGCTTGGTCACTTACAATAAGTACTTTAAGTAAGTACTTAAGTCAAGTGTGTAACTATGGATATGATGGTGGTAATAATAATAATAATAATAATGGTGGAGGTTGTGGGCCTGGACCCGTCACTGCAAAGTGTTGCTGTGGTATATTTCAGGGACTCGAGGGAACTATAGGAAACAGCCTGATATAAGGTTTTCGATTAATTTCACAGTTGACTAGGAAGTCCTGCCTCCAAGGGTAATTCATTAACTTTAGCCAATCAGAGCAATTCATGTTATGTTCAATGTCTCACTGATTACAAAATTCAGATGAGCTGGCTCAGAATTATTAGGCTTGACTGAGAGAAAGCTATAATTATACAGTTTACAGATGCCTGATACTTATACAGAAACTAGTGTCAATTCCAGTTTAATTTCAAAGAAGAAACTCTAACTTATGGGTACCACAGTAAGCGAACAATTAATATCAGAGCAGGGAAACCATGTCACATTCTAATTTCATCGCGCTGAAGCAAAACCGGCAAACCTTCACTTCCTGCATTGAATTGTCGGAATATTTTTGGTTGATTGAAGATAACAAAACATTATTTCTTGATTCTTTGTCACATTTTCAAGGCTTTAAAAATATTTTAGTTTCAGTTTTTTTGTGATGGTAGATTAGGGCTTTTAGATGTAGAGTTTGCAAAAAAAAACAAATTTTCTAAACTTTTCCATTTTGAACCTTTATAGACATCCATACATGTACCACAGGAATTTTTTTTTCTTCTGTAATTCAAATTGTTATATTTTGTAGACCAATGCCATGGAAAAGGACAGAATATGTAAGTTACTTTGCGTGGTTTATTGTCTTAAATTAAATTTTAACAAATGTGAGATCATTGGTTCTCCGTGTTCTATTTAAGAAATTTCCAGGAGCGAGAAATAGCTGTGGGAACACGAGCCCAAATGGCGAGAACTTACACTGTTATTTTGAGTTCTCCCAAACGTTCACAAGTGTTCTTGTAATGATAACTCTGTGGAAATGCAAAAAAAAACTATAACATTAATTGAAGGGCTGTGTGCAAAAAGGGCGTAAGTGATTCTTGATCACGTTCTAAATTCTCCCTTTAAAAAAAACAAAGAAATTGAAGGAGAATTTAGAATGTGATCAAGAGTCACTTACGCCCTTTTTGCACACAGCCCTTCAATTACTTGGAATGATCCATTTTGCTCTAATATTATTTTTATTACTTTCTTAAAATCACAAGATCCTCCTCAATTAGCCTCTGATACCTGTGGGTTTATATAATCTAATGCTATGGATTTATATCTGAAAGAGAAATAAAGGTGTTATTGTCATCAGACCAATGGTTAATTGATATTGAAGCAAATAAATGTAATCATGCATTGATTTTTTTTCTCTAATCCTAACAAAAGCGACAGAGAAACAAAAGCAGTTGGCTGGAAGAATGATCAGAAATCCTGGGACCATGACGTTACCTCACCCTAAAAAGGGTCGTGTAACATCACAGCCAGCACCAGATACCATCAGTTTGATTGATGTATCGTTTACGTCTAGCTCGCTGAGTACAGGCAACTTGCTGGGTTCCAGGCATCTGTCCAACTCAATGCTGAATATCAGCGATGCAGGTCAGAGTTGCTCGTTGCTTACACAATACACTTACACTGTTTCCATGGTTATATCAATGCCAGGATTATCTATGTTCACCTGACACACTTTTAAGACAATTCCGAGTGTTATCTGTACTGTGATTAGTATGCAGAGGGTTAGTAGTTCCCTAAGATCTGAAAACCCTCAAATGGTTTCATAAGATCACATGATTATGATTATGGAGGGTAGGTTATTCCCTTAGCTGACCATGGTTGATCATAGCCAAGCAACCGATTTTGAGCAAATGATCAGCCATTATACAATTCCAACCATCGACCGAGGACAACACTAACTGACTGTGATCATCTGAGGACGACCGTTGTTGACTGCAATCATCATAACTGTTTCATTGCTGATTTGCTCATTATTTTGAAAACTACATGTATCCAATTCATAACAAAATTCATACCGGTAACTGCAATTGACGGTGATCAATCATAGTCCACCATGATTGATGGTGATCAAGCATAGTTGGCTGTGATCGAGTGTATTAAGTTGGTTGGTCGATCAACCTACTAATATGTGATTTAATGTGTGGTTTTGATGGATCCATGTTGGAGTTAATTACTTTGCTATAGTTTACAATATTGATATCTCCTGTTTATAAATCCAGACTCATCATTTTCATCGGATGGAGGAACCTTCAAAAGGTGCAACAGTTCTTCATCTCTTGACAGTGCATTTGTAGATGGGGTAAGACCAGATACATGTATATCATGCATAATTTGTTACCTTTATCGCAAAGTAAAGCAACTTTATTTAACATCAGTAACTTGTGACAGTCTGGTAAACTTGAGGCTGATGTGGGACCTATGATTTTACATCCTTATCTGAGAAGATGTGAAGGTCTAACCATTTGCAGTTTGAGAACAAGATTGGTTCAGAAAGGCAGCACCTTCTACTCAGCTATTTTAAGACCCTGAGTGTTGGTCCATTTGAAACCGTGACCTCCCACACAATGGAGCTGAACTTAACCACTGAGCTACATTGTAACTGGGAGGCATCAAGAGGAATGAAGCTCACCTGTAGCTCTGGTATTCTAGTTGTACCATTGAACCAGCTGTCATCTGCATGATTTATATCACAGGATTAACACCCTCTTACTGCCTCATATGCCTTCAACCTTCTCACTGGTGATCTTATGGGTACTTATTCCATAATGGGTACTTTTTATGGCTAAGAAGTGATAAGTTAAAAACGTAACATTTTTTATCCTAAGTTAATATAGTTTTCTTTTAATCCTAATCCTAACATAAGAGTGATTTAGAGACTGGGGTAAACAAAAAGAATGGCAAACAGAAGCCAACTAAGAAGCACTCTAAAGATGAGTCAGACAAAAAGACCAAGCTACAGAAGTCATGGCTCTTTAGGAGCTCAAGTGAGTAGTATTTGTGCCATACAACACATAAGAACCTGTTGAACTAATGCTATAAATATTTCATCAACATGCTGATTAGCTACCAGGAAGTGTTGATAATATTTTCTGAAATTTTGATGAATAGCATAAAATAAGAGTTATTAGTTTGCGACATGCACAGCATGAACGAAACCAGGTCCCATAATGGTGAGCTGGTCTGTATGCATGGTGAGCTGGTCTGTATGCACGGTGAGCTGGTCTGTATGCACGGTGAGCTGGTCTGTATGCACGGTGAGCTGGTCTGTATGCACGGTGAGCTGGTCTGTATGCACGGTGAGCTGGTCTGTATGCATGGTGAAGACAATGAGTTTTACCCATCACCCTGGGCTAGGGGAGGTCAGTAATGAGTTGCAAGACATCCCTCGTTCTGACCCTAGGAATTCTGGAACTAGGAATAGGTTACCGAATTCTGTAACTGGTACAAATAGGTTACCGAATTCTGTAACTGGTACACAATTCTAATTAGCTTACTGTTAAGTTCTGAAAGTAAGGAGGGCCATTACTTTCAGATTGAGCAGCCTTCTACCTTCAATAACATTTGGGGAGTCCTTACTTTCGGGAAATTTAATGCAATGATCATAGACCCTTTATTTTTCTTTTGACCCCTCCCCACCCCCTTTGTAAAGGGAATTTGAGTTGTGCTAAATCTTTGCTCGGACATGTAAAGGTATAGTGATCAAAAGACAAATAGTGACCAAGAAAAATAAAGGGACTTACTCAGCTCACAGTCTACAAATTCACAGGTTACTGGATTGCATGGATATGGAGTATGCTGTAGATGAAGTTATTCTATCAAAATATTATAATGTTTTCTTGTTTCTTCTTATACCATCATAAGGATTCTAACAGAAGCAATCAAGACTCACCCAATCATCGTTCCTCACTAGTCTCCACTGTTCATAAGAAGAGCCTCTTTCAAAAGTGGCGTACACGCAACAACTCTAAGAGCATACAAAGGGGTTCACCACAAAGCAGCCCAGCACCGAGCCCACAAATAAATGCAATCAGGAAAAACAGCACACCAGCCTAGCTTCCTGCTGGCAAAGTCAAGATTTCTGAGGAGCATTATTTTGTTGGTGGTCTTGTATCAGTACATATAATAACGATTTTTTCCAATAATGTTTCCAATCATTTTTATCATTACAAGACTCAAATTTCTAGTGTTATATTCTTGCCTGCTTCAGTGCAAACAAACTCTTTCATCTCCAGGCGCAATGATCTATCTCTGACTGCATTATGTTCTCCTAGCCTTGCAAAGGCTAAATTAAATTAAATTATTGTTCTCAGTTTGACTGCAGTCCAATATTAATAAGGGCACTTTTAGGTACATGTATATATGTGGTGAGAGCTCATCTTAAAATCAAACACTATTCTTCAGGGATGTAGCTAGTTTTTGAAATAGAGTGGCACAGGCAGTATTAATGAAGTCAATGGGGGGTCCTTGTTTTTATAGTTGTGATCACCACGACATAAAACAAAGAAAACTATTGTCTTCTAAAGCAAAGCAATACCATGAAATACATGTACAAAGAACCCTAACCCCAGAAACAGTGAATCTGCTACACCCCTGGGTAGAAGTAGGCCTGTTTCAGTAGCCTGAAATACAAATGTCCAGCTGCCTCCTCAGCTCATTCCAAGGGTCGAATCCCTGGCTACCATTTCAGGAGAACAGCATTTTTTTAGGGTAATCTAAAGAAAATGTCAGGAATTGGGAGACATGGAATTTAGTAGAAAGTCATTGATACTACTGAAATCTATTTGAGTAATGCACAATTTATTTGGCATTGTATTTAAAATATGGACGAATTGAAAATAAAGGGGGACTCCTTTTGAGAAACCATGTCACTGCTTCAACAGGCTTTGTTAGAGCGTTGTCACTCCCGTACTCACTGTTTATACCCATCATACTGTGTCACACATGGAAAATGGTCCGAGATTGCAGCTAACACATCACATGGTTGTACTGGAGAGCAAAAAATCTCACTTCATTTATTTAAATTCCTTGTACAAGGTCGGTATTGATATTAGCAAAACCTATTTGTAAATACTATTTTCCACCTCCAATCGACTGTCGATCTTTCAAAAACAGCAATTTTAAAGATAGCTTGCTCTCCAGCATCCATGGCAACGTCTTTCCCATGGGGATCACGAGCTCAATTCATTCGTTAATGAAGTATTATATCAGCACGTGACTGTTAGCTGCAAAGGGCCTATTATAGTCTAGGGCACATTCGATTGACCATATTCCAAAATAAGAATAGATGGACTAGTCTCTAGAAATCACTGGTTCAGGCACATTTTGCACTGTAAGCTACAAACACTTTCTGTCATAAATTATGATATTCAGAATACATTTACATGTAATATTCCTTTGGCTAAAAATCCTGAAATAAGCAATCTGTAGTGACAATTCAAATAATGTATTCTTATTCTAGAATATGGTCAAACAAACTACCCCTATTCTTAACAATGATCATAGAATTTGGATTTGAAACCTAACAATACTTTGGCCAAAAGAAATTCAGTCTTCATGAATTATTACTTGTTGTATCATGTCAGGGTTTATGAATGAAATTTGTGGAAATAGTAAAAGTGAAAAATTATATTTTGCCCTTTTGTTACAAAGAGCTTCTAAATAGTTGCAGATACTTTTATAGCAACAGCTTTGAAAAAATATTTTTATTCCCAGCATTTAATATATCGTAGATTGTTACAGTGCGACTATAGACCAGATTACAGTTCATGTGCAAATCCTTTGTTTATTTGGCGAGCAGGCAGATGTTAAACAATGGTGGCCCACCAGTTGAAACATTACTGCACATGAACAATAAACTGGACTATTGAAACCAGGGCACTTACAATGAAGACAACAAGAACCAATCACATTGCAGAATGAAAACAAAGCATCCCAACTTATGGTTATTTGAGCCAATCAGTGCCAAGTATAAGACAATAGCATTTCGACTTGATCGAGCGTCCATCTGGTAAAAGGAAAATTTGGTGGACTAGTTCTAAAGTCAGTCTTTGGAATTAAAGAAACAGCCTGGATAGGCTAGAATTTATACTTTGGAATGCTGTATTTTCATTTTGCAAAAACTGTTTTGTATCTAAATGGCCCCGGTTTCAGTAGTTGCACTAAGTGAGTGAATGCATTGCCTTGGGAGTGTGCATCAGTTCCTTACAAGTCAAAATATACAGGACTCCTGTTGAACTCAACTCCCAGGGGAAACAAAATGGTTCAAGGTTACGGTTCAAAATTAATGGTGTCCAGTTGTCCTTGACAACCAAAATTATGCTGGGACAACCATATCTTTATTGAGGGCAACCTGGATTTTCAGGGAAGAAACATCCAAACTTGTTATCTTTAAAGGGTGAATATAGTTAAACACCAAATAGAGAAGCCATGTAGATATTTTCATGAATACACACGATAAATAAAAATTATTATTTGGCATTTCACAGTAGTACACAGCCATCAACTCTGGCTTAAGTGAATCTAGACTGCTTTTCTGCAGTGGTATCTCCAGACATGTTGTCTGTTTGTTTTGTGCAAAAGTCATGGGCAACCTAACCATGTTCTGTGGTTGCCCCTGGGATGAGACAAAATATATGTTTGAACCCTGTAGTCTTGAGTTCTTGTAAGCGGATACATGTGCCATCCAATCACAGAACATTTCATGATAAATCCACTTCTCTCTAACTAGTGCCTAAATAAATCTATATAATTGGTGGGAAATAAATATAAAAAAAAACATTTATGAAAATATCCCTTGTTTTTACTTTTAGATTTTGAAATATTGGTGCATCGTATTTTGCACTTAACATGTTCTTTTTAGTATAACAGCTCAGACTTGAAGCCCCATTTTTTGTATACGTCATTATGATGTGGGCCGCATCAGGCAAAAAGGGCCCAGACAACATTCAAGTTAAATAATTCCTACATTTCCTAATAACAGGTTGAAGATTGTATTGTATTATTGATGAGAAGTGCTACATTTCATTCCTAACAAATGTCAGTTTCAAGAAATTGACACAAAAATCAGGGGTGAAATTTACGTGATTTTGATGCAAGGCCCCAATTACAAATATGAAGTATGACATTCATTTATACCTGCTGGCATTAAAGAGTAAAAAACAAATGAACAAGATGATAACTTTTAAGCCCAAAAAATTATTTTCTGCAGTCATTCCACTCCCCATAGCTCCTAATACGATTTTAGCAATTATAGTACAAGTTACACCTTGAAACAATCGTCTGATAAGGAATCATTTGCGGCTGCTAAAATTGTGATCACACCCTCGTGTAAAAATTTCATCTTCGATTTCAATGGTCAATTTCTTGAAACCAACACTACTTGTTAGTAGCACAATGTGGTGCTCGTGATGCATATTGTGATTGCACCACAAGTATAAAAAACTTGGTACAATTTCAAAATACATTTACGTATGTCGTCCGGGCCTTTTTTGCCTGACGTGGCCCATGTCATAAATATATTTGGATGTCCTCAGAAAATAGCCAGTTCAGAATTATTTGAATTTTATCGATGAAATACCTTTGTGTAACACTCGGAAGTCGTAGTTTTTTCTTTAGTGATATTTTTATAGTCAGCAGTCTTATTTATGCTTGAAGCCACTGATAATGATGTCATAAAAATAGTTAATCATCCATAACTCTGGATATATTTCATGAAGGCATTTTGATCACATCTGGCTGCAACATGTTTTAAATGTTAAATTTCACCAAAAAAGGAGACATCCCTTATGTCACATCAATGGCAGAATACATAAACAATTGTCCAAAAAAATTACTTTGTTACCAATCTGCCAAAAATTAGAGTAGTTGTAAAGAAATGATGTTAATTTTACTTTTTGTGTGCACTCAACCTCTGCCTTTTACAATCTTTTGTGCCCGGCATGTCAATTCTACATAAAGTGAATAGTTAAACACTTTAAAAGTTGCTAGCATTGTCCTGATCTGAGAAACTCATCAAGTTAGCTGGGGGTAAATTACTGTAACAGAGTGAAGAACATCCAAGGAAAACACTCGAGTTCAGGGTATTGAGAAGTTTGGGTTAGCCAGTGTTAATATTGAGTGAAGCCAGTTGTTAAACAATATTGCCCACAAACCAGTAACAGGAGGGTTTATTTCTGATTATTTGTTTTTAAAATTTGCAAACTTTTGATGGGGAAAATCTCAATGTCTCAAAGTAAATAATTAAAACAATAATATTGAAAGGGTCCGAGCATGACTTGGTGACTTCTGATTCCATTCCATTTTTTTCTGAGGGAGAATTTAGAACTTGATCAGAGGTCCCTTACAGTGTTCTTGCATGGACCCTTAAATTACACACAGAAATGTAGGATTGAATTTGGAACAATCAGTGCAGATGACAATATTTGATTCTGTATGAGCGACATGGTTTTGTTACAAAAATATTGGAGTTTTTTATAACAGAGACTATTCTTTGTATAATTTTGGAGAGGTCACTTTGTTTGTTGTTACAATGTGGTCTGAAATGCTAAAATAGAGCTTAATAGGTACCAGATGTTTTATTGAGAACACGGATGTCACAAGACCAAGAGGCTGGAAGACTTTCAAATCGTTTTCACCTTAATATACACAAAAAAATTGGCTGATCAACACGAACCTGTGTTTTCATGTTTGTGACTTGATGTTACGGACGTGACAATGTCAAAATGATCAAATTTATAGTTTTTACTTCTGGTTGCCATCTGACTTACAAACATCTTGTGCTTAAGCTCTATAATAATCCTACTCCTAATTTATAGTTTTTACTTCTGGTTGCCATCTGACTTACAAACATCTTGTGCTTAAGCTCTATAATAATCCTACTCCTAATTTATAGTTTTTACTTCTGGTTGCCATCGGTGACTTACAAACATCTTGTGCTTAAGCTCTATAATAATCCTACTCCTAATTTATAGTTTTTACTTCTGGTTGCCATCTGTGACTTACAAACATCTTGTGCTTAAGCTCTATAATAATCCTACTCCTAATTTATAGTTTTTACTTCTGGTTGCCATCTGACTTACAAACATCTTGTGCTTAAGCTCTATAATAATCCTACTCCTAATTTATAGTTTTTACTTCTGGTTGCCATCTGACTTACAAACATCTTGTGCTTAAGCTCTATAATAATCCTACTCCTAATTTATAGTTTTTACTTCTGGTTGCCATCTGACTTACAAACATCTTGTGCTTAAGCTCTATAATAATCCTACTCCTAATTTATAGTTTTTACTTCTGGTTGCCATCTGTGACTTACAAACATCTTGTGCTTAAGCTCTATAATAATCCTACTCCTAATTTATAGTTTTTACTTCTGGTTGCCATCTGACTTACAAACATCTTGTGCTTAAGCTCTATAATAATCCTACTTATTTTTTTCTGATGAAAATATGGACATGTACCTAATTAAAATAGAGCAGATTTTGTATGAGTGGGACAAACTACAGCACGGTTACTGGATGGCATGCCATCACATTGAAATGCTTTCTATTATTTTTGTGCTGCTGATCCAATCAAATCACAGAACTACAGCACAGCTACAGCACGGTTATGGACATGCCATAGCTTGTCACACTCATACAAAATCTGCCCTAGTGTTAGAATGTGTTGAGAGACAGCACAATATATAACTAAGAAATGGGGTCATACTAGAGGGCTTATTTAACAATAAAAATAAAATAATGATACTACAATAATTATTGTACACTTATCTCAGCAAAATAATAATCATCATGACAATTTCATAGACCAAGTCAGTATAACATCAGCCATGGTTTGCTTAAATATATATTTTAAAAATAAGTTATATAAAAAAATTATGATGCATTGGACTGGACATTTTTACAAGTCACTATTTTTAGAACTCTTAAAGCAATACATGCACACTAGTTTAAACACCCTTTGTAAATAGTGTAAAGCCCAGAGTAGTAATAATGTGTGCTACTCCTATTTCTAGCCTGCTTCAGATATAATTGAAATAAATTTAAAACATTTGGAATCATGCTGGAATAATGTTGTCCTTGTCATAAATGTTTTTACTTTAACCGGTAGCGTGTGATGATATAATATTACATGTACCTTGTTGGTTATTATTATTATATATATATCATTCAAATGTTTTAAAGGCAAAAGTCTTGAACATCTCACAACTCAGCCCTGATTATCTGTACCAACAATAATGACAACAAAACTTGGTGATAAAATGAGTTGGCCATTCAAGACTGGCAAATGAATGGTTGCATTCCCAAAGATAAAAAAATGTGGATGGTTGACACGAGATACCATACCAAATAGTGCTGGATCTCCAAGCATAGATGGTTAAACATTAATGTGGTTCAAGTCATTTGGTTATCCCATATGTCTGATGTCATTCTCAAGTGAATAAATCTTGGCTTTTAGGTTGTGTAGCTCACCCACTAACATCTTGGATCTACCAGCCGTTCGTCTGACATTGTGAAGAACCTGTTCATCATAGTCATCTCCAATGTTTACAGTCACCTGAAAGTTAAAGTAATCCATTGAGCACATGTACGCCTTGCTTGCAGGTTACTCTTTCTGTCTGTCATTTGAACATTTGCCAGGCCTTTGGTAAAATTGAAAGTTGTCTGGTGGTGGGAGTCTACTGTAATTTTCCCCCAGTCCTGTATCCATTGAAATAGTGTGATCTGATTGGTGGCTCAGCGGTCTGGTTTTCCCCCCAGTATGGACCTTGCAAACTGTGTTTTAGCTTTTGCAAAGTTTTTGCCAAGATTCTGTAAATGTAGCCTGGCATGCATTACCCACCTGGTACTTATGCCACATAGTTGATAATTATATGCCATATTTTTTTCAAATTTAGCTTGTGCAGCAGTGATTTCAGCCAAAATTGTATCATTTTGTGTCTCACTCAGTTATTGCATCCTTTCGCTGAACCAATCAAAAAGCAGAATTCAAGAAGCCATTTCACAGCATAGGGATTGCGTGATCGCTCGTGCACGCTCTTGGATTTTAATTGCCTTCTTCAAAGCTCTACCCGCTTGACTTTTCTAGTTCATTGTTGTAAAAAAAACAAATTTACAAACGTTTATCGTTTGTTAAGAATTCAAAATGAATATAATTAAGTGGTAATAGAACTGAGTGGAGTGCAATTTTGGTCTGAAATCATACTCTTGATTACAAATTGCACTCCCGCTTTGTGGTCATGCAATTTTGTAATCACTCGTATGATTTCAGACCTAATAATATACATGAAAAAAATTCTCAATTCTGATTGGTTCAGGGCAATGCAATTTCAAGGAAACACTGCCGAAAAAAGGAAACATAGTGCCGAAAAAAGGAAATACGATGCAAATTTCTTTGGAAAGCAATGGAACATTTTGTTTTGACTTCTGAGAACACTCGAACAATTTGAATGAATTTGAAAGTGTGAACTATTATGGTTTGTTGACTGAATAAATTACTTTGTCACATGACTCGCCAACGTCACTTCCTGACAATTTTTTTCATGTATATTATTAATAAGTAATCATACGGTTTTCTCAATGGTGCAATTTTGGATTAATTTTCACTCGTGTGTTTTTCAAAGAGCTCAAATTGCACTCACCCTGCGGGCTCGTGCAATTTTGATACTCTTTGAAAAACCAACTTGTGCAAATTAATCCCAAATTGCACTCGAAACCATATGATAACCTATACAAATTGCACTCCACTCAGTTCTAGCCCCCTGGTACAGTATAAGTGGAATTTTACAATTTAGATTTGTTATTTAACCCTATTTTTTTGATGAAATAAATGAAAACTTTATGAATTGCAAGGTGGTTCCTCGTATTCTTACCTTGAATAGCTGTTTCTCAACATCTTTTAACTTTGTCCTAAGCATTTTTATATCACTCTTAAAACCTTCCACTTCCAGTCCTCGCCTTCTCTCAAGTGCTTCGTATCTCTGATTCATTAATGTTAATCTTTTGCTCATCTTTTCACTTCTCTCTTTAAATATCTCTTTGCTGACATCAGTCTTTTCTCTAATCCTGGAAAGTTCTTCCTCTAGTCCAATACACTGTTCTCTGTACATATCTGCTAATTTCTGTGATTGTTCAAGTTGATTTTTCAAGGAATGAACTGTGTGTAACTGAGCTTGACGGGGTTCAAGAGTCTCACCAGATACTTCAAGCACACTACTAACACCAGATATATCCAGCTCCTCCCTCAGATGTTCTATCTCTTTCATAAGTCTATCTCTTTCAACCATCCAATGCCTTTCCTTTGCACGCAGCTCATATTTCAGTTCTAAGAAATCTTTGGTGCTCTCATAAAGTAAGTCTTGAGTGTTGTGAAGTTTGTCCTGCATCGTCTTGATTTTGTCTGCATCACGTTCTCTCTGAGCATTCTGTTCTTCCATTCTGACCCTGCGATCTTCTAAGAGAGCATCCACTTGTTCTTTAGCAGTTTTAGTTTGTTCTTCAAGTTGAGCCTGAAGTGACTCTATCTGTAGGAGGAGAGTTTGATTATCCTGAGGCAGATGTGGACGTATGTTACCAGAGGCATCTTGATCAATTGCTGGCCTTTTGGTGCCTAACAACCAAACAGCAAGTATACATTATTATATAATAATCAGTCCAAAATGGCAGCTCGAATAATTATTGGTAACAGGCATGTGTTACTAGAGGACACACACTTGGATGTTGTCATGAGTGCAGCACAACCAATTTCTCAACTTGTTTTGATTAGATATTTCGTACTTTTTAGTTAATTGTGATATGCTATGCATCTGCCCTCTCATACATGTAGATGCACAGATGATGCCAAAACCTGAAGAGAACATCAGTTATGCCACTCAACTGCATCTTGTTCTCTTCATGCTGTGATGTCATCTATGCATCGATCTATAAGAAGACAGACGCAGAATGGACAGATGCACGGCAGAATGGAATCTATTTCATTGGTAAGTTCCAACTACTTTATGTAATGTATCAAGTGTTTGACATAACACATGATTGTACTGTATATAAAAATAGAAGCAAATGAATCTTGAATGGCTGCACATCCCCAAGTGATTTACATGTATTGCTCTCAAGAGTTAAAGCTATAATGATGGTCAAACTTGCAAGTTTCTGATAACTTCTCCCCTGTATGAATTCATAAATCATTACAGAGTATATGGTTTGCCTGGTATTTCAGGCTCTTCAGTGGTGTTTTTGCTTATGGGGTTCCTGTGGTGGGAGAGGAGGGGGAGTGGATGAAAGTACTTTTGTGCTCTCCGCTGCACGCAACTACATGTACTGATCACAAGGCTTGTTATTGTTACATGTATTTCCTCTTGGTCATTTTAATAAATGTGCCTCATAGTGTAGTGGAAACGACAGTACTAGCAGTTGGGAGCATTCATGAGCTGAATGGGTGAAGACATATTTTCTTTCACTTCTCTAGTGTACATGTCCATTATTGACAGGGAAGATATATTAATCAGCTAAGAATTGATAAAGATATCATATGCTAACCACTATGGAAAGTGAGCAGCAGCTGACATTTTAGCACTAGCCCTTCGTCATAGAGAAAGAAAAAGCTCTTCACTCGAAGGAAGGGCCAGCACTTGAAACATCAGCTGCTTAGTTTTCACAGCATATGAGTTGGCATCCTTTATCAACTCTTACCGGTAATAGCCCACTTCCGCGATATGCTTTAGTTGTCATGCACAAAGGTTTCAATACGAGGCCCCATGCTAAATTAAATTTTAGTAAAGTATATCGCGGAAGTGGGCTATTAAGTTGATTATACTAGTCCTAAGGGTTTATTAGACTGGGTAACGAGTCATAGATAATTAATTTAACAGCAATAATGATAATACAAATATTTAGTCTAATGTTATGTATTGACCTTTTTTATGGCCTCCTGGCCCACGACCATTCATAGATACCCTTGTCTCTTGATGTGATCCAGGATGGCTGTGGTCTGGTTTATGCTGTGGCACAATAGCCCTTGCAGGAGGCTGCTTATGGAAATATGTTATTTCTGGTTCTGGTGCCCTGGACAAGCTCAAAAGGTGCTGAATCTTTTTCCTGTCTTCTAACTCACGGATTTTAAGACGATCATTCTCAGCATACAATCTCAGTACGTGTTCCCTTTCTTGGAACAGGTACACTTGCATGTCACTCAATGCTTTCTGGAGCTCAGCAATTTCTTCTTCTCTCTGTCTCAATTCCCACTGGGACTTGTGCTTTTGAAATAAGGTTTGAAAACTAATACCTCTGATACACACAAATGTTATTAAAGAAATTAAACCATTCTAAGCGCTTTCAGTGCCCTCCTAGCCCGAGATTAAGAAGGTTAGGAGGCTCTGCCCACAGGGTAGTCAATGTTGCCCTCCATAATTCAGCTCATATACATGTAATATCAATCTCCAAAACAAATCTACAATGCAGCAATCTTCATCAATTGAAACTACTAGTATAAAATAATTTAGGCTCCTAAGGGACCAGTCATTATTTAAGGGAGTACTGGGTTAGATAAAAATCGTATGGGGTATGAATTTTTTTTCAGGAAAACCTACAGGTATGGGATTTTTTAATCAACTACATGTATGTAACGGGATATAAAAAATTCAGGTCAAACTCATGGGGTTTGAATTTTTTGGGAAAAATATCTCCCCTTAAATAATGACCAGTCCCTAACATTAAAGTCTTCTGTGCTAGCAAAATCAAAACAAGTCTAATGCAAGTTATGTTGTAAGCAGATTTTGTATGAATGGGACAAACTATATGGCATGCCCGTAGCCTTACCATACTGTAACCATGCATGCCATACAGTAACCATGCCGTAGTTTGTCCCACTCATACAAAATCTGCTCTATAACAAGTCCTTATGCAGGGGGGAGTACCCTGGGCTGAGGTGGGGACTTTGACTGCCACTTCTTGATCGGGGTCCAGCATTGCAAACAACTTTGAACAAGACTGCCCCATGGCGGGGTTAGCTTGAAAGGAACAAAAAACTGGTAACTAGTTTTCAGCACACTAGCCACTCTTCTGGGTGGTGTTTTCCCTAATTTGTTTTTGGATTGGGCTACCTATCAGCACATGTGCCTGAGGGACCAGCTGGATATTGATTGGGCTACCTATCAGCACACGTGCCTGAGTGACCAGCTGGATATTGATTGGGCTACCTATCAGCACACGTGCCTGAGTGACCAGCTGGATATTGCTTGGTGAGTACTTCTTTGATCAGTTTCTTGTTTAAAAATAATTTGTGATTTGTCTTCAGGATCCAATATTTACATAATACTTACCTCAGTCTGTTATTAATGATATTTTGGCAACATTTTCTTTGTGTTTATTTATTTACAACATTGGGCGTAACGCTACAGGAAACAAACAATAGGACTCAAAGTCTCCTACGACGCTTGTCTCCACCAGCAGTCACAACGGATGTTAACGGGAAGAAAAAAATACATATATATAATATATACATGTACATGTATATACAATAATTAGATAATGAATGAATAAATACACAATCAAGTACAATAATAACAATATGCTACAAATAATTTGAATGCAGGCAGTAGTGCAACTGGATGATATAATGATAGGAACAATAATCAACTACTTTAACATGGCCATACGGTTACAAGGTTAGAACGACGACAGAGGGGATAAGTAACAAACCAAGTTCGAATGTTGAAGGTATCAAAGACTGAGTTTAGCCTTTCAAAGTTTGAGTTTGAAAGAGGTAGAGCGAGAAGAGTGAAGATCAACTGGAAGAGCGTTCCATAGAGGACAGATACGTACAAAGTAGGAAGAACGAAAAGTTGAGGTACGGGCAGGAATTGAGCGTATTAGTCTAAACCAGAGGAGCCGCAACGAGTTACAGATCTGTTAAATAGTAGAATGTCAGAGGTGTTGATCAAAATTTCACCTTTAAGACAGCGGAAAAGAAAAAGCAGGTCAAGATATTCAAGGAAGTAGCAGAGAGGAAGAAGATTTAGTCGATGAAGTCTCGATTTGTAATCCATGCCTTTGAACACTTTCAAGATTACGAGCTAGATGGAGGGAGCCGTAGGAAGTAGGAGACCAAATCTGTGAGGCATAAATAAGATGAGATCGAACAAGAGCGGTATAGAGAATTGTTTTAGAAGTAGGACAAACATTTTTAGTGCAGTTCCTATTGAGGAAACCAACATCTTGTTTGCCTTGGAGATAATAGAGATGACATGTTCACTTCAGAAAAGGTCGTTGGAAACCGAAACACCGAGATCACGAGTAGTATTTACGACTTTGAGGGTTGTGCCATTTAGAATGTAGTTCCTGTCAATAGATAGACATTTACGGGAGATGCAGAGGGTTGGAAGAATACATGTAGTTCATTACGAGAAGCCCAAGACGCAATAAGGTTGAGGTCAGATTGCAAGTTTGCAATGTCACCTGGGTTTCTGATGGTGTTGAAACACTTTGTATCATCAGCAAACATAGTGATAGAGGAAAAAGAGACAGTACCAGGAAGATCGTTTATGTAGAGAAGTAAAAGAATCAGACCAAGGACCAAACTCTGGGGGACACCAGAGCGAACAGGTTCCCAGGAACCATTTACCACCACACGTTGGCGAAGATACGTTAGATAGTCTGTGAACCATGTGAGAAGTGTTCCGGAGATGCCAAAGCTGTTTAGTTTGTGAATAAGGGTATAGTGACAGACTGTATCAAAGGCTCTGGTGAGGTCAAGATAAATAACATCAATTTTTGCGCCAGAGTCAAGAGCTAAACCAATTTCGTGAAGGACAGAGAGAAGCTGAGTTGTGCAAGAAAGGCCGGCTTGAAAACTGTGCTGGAGTACGTGAGAAGATACGGTCACATACAAAGTGGACAAGACGACGGGCTACACATTTCTCAAGAACTTTAGACAATAAGGGGAGGAGTGAAATACCACGGTAGTTAGGAAATAAAGACTTTTAAAGACAGGGCAAAGGTTAATGTCTTTCCACTCTGAGAACATTTTACCAGAAGTGATGGAGAGATTGAATAGCTGAGAGACTGGGGAGTGGATTTCGTTAGCACATTCTAAGAGAATGCGACCAGTGAGACCATCAGGGCCAGTAGCTTTGTGAACATTTAGTCTCTGCAGGTCCTCAAGAACCTCCGATTGAGGAAGAATTATTTCCGATAAAACGGAAGGGTTAACTGTTCAGATGAAGAGGATGAAGAACAATTTATTATCATGACTAGTAAAGATAGAGCAGAAATGGTCTGAGAAAGCCTGGGCCTTATCGGCGTCAGAGGAAACTTCAGTGTTGTCGGCTAACAGCATAGTCGCTGGCAAAAAAAGAACTCTTAGATTTAGATTTAAATAGAGACCAGAAGGGTTTAGGATTGTTGTGTAGATCAGAGACGATGAAGTTGAAGTACGATTTTCGCCTAGAGCACATCCATGTTTGTTATGGAGTTAATTTACAAACCTTTGTCTTTCTAGAAGCATGCAGAGTGTCAAGTTGAGTTTTTTGAGATCAAGAAAAATTACCAGGTTATAAAGGCCTTGATCCATGTTGATATACCATTCATTATAGTCCATGAGCCCAGACCCAAAATTTAGTCATTTAGTACCAATCAGGGGGGCAAATTGTCTTCGGTGTTTTTGAACTCCCCCGTGTCTCTAGTTTATGTTTATGTGTGATAGCCATTGCAGTCTGGCAGCTTTCACCTATTTTTGTAACATTTTCTACATGGCACTCAGATCCAGTCCCCAGGCATATTTTTGATGGTTCCAGACATATTTCAATATTTGGGTGTTACAAATATTCTAAAAACGCCTCCGAACCGCGTTTTCTTTGTAGTAAGTATATGACTAAGACTTTCATTTGAAGACTACTATCTTTTTATATGAAAGTTGATTGGATTTGTTGCCATGGCAACAAACATATATTGAAGTATTTAGAGCGCTTACTTAAAATTTCGTTCCCATTGCAATTTAAATACCTTCCAATACTTGTTGTGAAGAGAGATTACTCATTGTCTTTTTTACTTCATAAATTATGATTTGGAAGAGCACAGACCCTGCTATGCCTGCCGGAAGACAGGAAAAGGAACCACAGACCCCCCGCAAAGCTCAAATCTAAAGCAAGATCAAGTTAGGATTTTGTAGCTTTTAATTCAATCCATCCTTTCTTTCCTGACAGACCCATGTAAGCCGACACCTACAAATCTAGTTCTTGAGTCAATCACACATTAATTAGAACTAGACATTTTAAAGCCAGAATGGATTTTCTCTTCTTTTCTTAACAACTGCCCGTCCATAACGGCCTATAGAAAAACATATTGCTCCGGAATTGAACTTATCCTTTCGAATCAGTGTCTGCAGTCATGAAAGAATGCACTGAGGTTAATCCTTATCTGCTGTTCTAGATCGAGTAAACAGGGTCAGTTATACTACATCATCATCATCATCATCAGCTTCATCGTCATCCTGCTGTCCATCGCAATCGTTTGGTCGATTCTGGCAGTCTTTAAGAGAGCATATGTCAGTACACTTGAGCCCATTCTGAAGGCAGGAACAGTCCGGCAAATGACAGGAGCATTTACACTTGCACGACAGCAGTTGAAGCACAGCCTTAGGGGCGGGATCACCCTCCATCCAGTTAATTGCAAGCCTTGTGCCAACCTCGTCACTCTCCAGACACCAGCCTAAGCCAACAGGGGATGGTACAGCTGGGCAGGCAACCAAACACTGCCTCCATACCTTTGCCTGGTAGTTTGCACGTTGGCAGTGCTTCTGAAGACAGTCAGAGCATGGAGGAAGCTGGTTGGAGTCCATGGCACCTTTCTTGGCACAGAAAAGCATGTAGCGAAGAGCATTTACACTATCCGTACCTGGTGTTGAGCTGTACAACTGACAAGTGAATTTCTGTAACTTCTGGAAGAGGTCATGAGAAAGCTCCCATTGTGCACCAAGTTGCTGCAATGTCTCTTGAGCCTCTCTGTCCCGCTTCACAATGCGCAATGCACTCACTTTTCCCTTACCAGCAAACGCACTCACCGTGTCACAACCTGTGACTGCATGCAAGCCAGGCAGTGCCTTGCAAACCTCATCACCAAGCATTTGAGCAATCTTAGTAATGTCGACATACCTCGTTCGTGTTTGAGTTCCGCACTTCTGGTAGATTGAAGCGGTGATTTCACTCTGGAATGCGAGACAAAGAATGAAAACGTACAATGTATGTATCCTCACACACAATGATAACAGACTCATATCCATCCTTCGCAGCATGGGCGGCATGAAGCAGCAGCCTTGTATCTGCCTCCTCTTGCGTTGACTTCAGATCATCTACTGCCTCTACTTGCTCTCGAGCTATCTTGACGCACCGATCCTCGCATGCCACGTACAGTACTTTGTCATGCAGCTTCGCTCTGTATTTATCCTGCTGCCATTCCGTACATACATGTAGGAAAGTCGTCAAGGCCTGCTTATTACCTGCAGCTGCAACAAATTTCCACCACTGTTGAAGCTTATGACCAGGGTTAATATTCTTGTATTTAGTACCGGCTACTGTCACTCTGTTTTGCCTTTCGGTATTCTTTATCGAATCTGGTCTGTAGACATCGAATACAACATCGATTCGTTTGCATTGAACGCCTTCATTGAGTGCCTTCATTGAGTACCATGAGCAAAAGGTTATCTGCAACTTCCGAAAAAGTCTTATGGTCACCTTTAAGTCGTTGTACTAAGCTCATACCATCAATGATTCGGGTGTCTTGGAGATCAGTGTGGTTATAGTAAGACTTCAGATGAAGCATCTCTCGTAGGTTGCCAAGGAAGATGCTTCTGTATTCTGCAACCATGTAGTACCTGCCAACAGCTCCAGGCTTGAGGCTAAACCCCTTTGTGCCACCTGCTGTTTGTGTGTCCTTGTTGACAGTTTCCTCGCAAGCCTGGTCGACTGGAATCCTTCCAAATGGGTTGTGTTTGCCAATCTGTACGGAGAACCCTCCTGCTGTAAGATAGCTATTAACGTCAGGATGCTCTTGTTCAAGATGCGACATTTGAGAAATATATGCTGACAGGTACCTGGCATAATTAAGGTTGTCGTATGCAAAGCACCACGGGATCAGCGCCCTTATTGCCGATAAGTGGAGAATCCAGTCTCCTTCCCGGGAAGCTCTTATGAGATTCAGCATGATTTCTACCATGTCTATATATGTGAACCAGAATGCCGAGAGGATCCCACTCTCACACCGAAGATAGTCAAGGTAGATTGAAAACAACTCAGCAATGCAGTAATATGAAGGACTTTCCTTTGCATCCTCAAATTATCTGTGACAGACATTCTCGCAAAGGCTTTCCAAATCGTACATAACATCATAGACAATGTTCTCCTTATCTCCGTGAAATGTCTGAAGCCATGATTTAAAGCCCTTCCAAGCAACTCGTAAAAGAGCCTCGTACATTACCTTGTGAAAGCGAACGGCCCGGTTGTAACGACGACCGTCAAAGACCCCATTTACTGAGCCCTCGGCTATCACTCTGGATTCGACACACACATCTCTCAGCCCAGCATCTTGAAACCGCTTTCCAATCACTGCAAGCAGGACGCAAATAGTGTGAAACACGCCCAAGCGAGGAACTATGTCCTTGAATTGCTCTTCTCTCTATCAGATTATCTCAACAGCTTTCGCATAGAGCGCTTGGTCAAATACAACCACGATGCTCTTCAGGGACAGCGTATCCTTGATCTTAACAGACTGCAATAGCACTTCATAAACAGTGGATAGGTTAGTGGCAGGTGCATCGATTGTCGGTAGATAGCCAATGTTATCTTGTGATACCGTCACATCATCTCGACAAGAAATGTTAAAGCCTGTCCAGCTGCTGATGTTCTGATTGGCTTCGTCGTGTAGTCGGGTAAGTATCCACAGGAGATTCCTTTTCCAAGCGTTGTGCAGCACAGTTTCAGACTTCACCTCTACATACTTTCGCGACGGAGGACCTACACGTTCGCCAGCATTATAGACTGGAAGAATTGTTTGGGGCAGCTCAACACTCCTTTTTCTTCCTTTTTCGATAACGGCATCTGGGCTTGGAGGGAGATGAGGACCAAATACATTTGGTTGTACTGCGATACCATTAACTCTGTGTGACGTTCCTTCACCAGAGAGTGTTTCCTCTAGCCTGTCAATGTTGTCCCATGCTAATGTTGTGCAGACATAAGGTTGAATATTCTCTGGCAGAACTGCTTTATCTTCTCACTGATGATTTAGCCATCTTCTGCATGCATAACGCGGTGTCAATCTCTTCTAGCTGTGTGTATGACACACCATGGCCGCAACGATTGATTATTTGGATTAGCTCAACATTGTTCGTTAACGATTTGATGACATAGGGCAAGAGGATGTGTTTTGGGGGCTTCTTGGCTCCGCAGCTTACCCCAAATACCAGATCTTGACCGTAGGAGTGCATTAAGCGCTGAACCCGGGGGATACATCTTGCTTGCTCTCAGCGTTACCGGTCAGGATGGTGCGTAGGAAAGTCAAGAGGCTGTCTGGCAAGCTGATAGCACTTTCATTCAAGTCCGATGGTTTAGGGGGCATGGAGTACTTGCTTCCTGCTTCCTAATTTCTTCTCGAATGTATAGAGCAGCCTCGACAATGTGATGCTCTTTGTTCATTCCTTTTTCAATGATTGTCTGTTTTTCTTGTAATTTCATGTTGTCCCTTTTTTTTTTTTTTTTTTATTTAAACATATTTGCTCTCTGCATTTGCTCCAAAAGCTAAAGGCTTATCGAGGGAGCTCATACAGAAAAAAATACAACAAGTATAAGGGCAGTTTCAGACACACAAAAGGAAACATAAAATTACAATTTAAATTAATTAAAATAAGTGCATAACATTAAGTTTAGAAAACAAAAAGAGAAACATATATATACAAGTCAGACTGTAGCGATGGAAAATCGATTGGTATTTAAGATATAATTTTGAACAAACTCAAAGAATTTAGAATTTAAATTATAGTTTTTGTCCTTAATACCATTCAAAATATACAACATTTTCTTTTTGTCGCTACTGTTTGACCAGATATTACCTAAGAGTTGTGCAGCAGAGGTAAAAAAGATATCGCGCTGAGCAGCGTATCGGGGGCAAGACAAGAAGAAGTGTTTAATCGTTTCATTTGGATAACCACAATCACATTTTGGAGTCGCATTACATTTTATTTTAAATAAATAATCATTAAGAGCAGAAGGACCAAATCTTAAACGTGTATGAAAAATCGAGGCCATTCTAGATATAGAGTAATCATAAAGTTTATTATAGGTAAAATGATAATAATGTTTCTTTACAGCAGCTTTATAAGAAGGTAATGATAACGATTTACGTATTTCTATGCTTAATGAATTCCAGTATGTTATTACAGAGGGAAAAAAAAGACTTTTGAAATCTTGCAGTTCTTGCCGGAATCGTACAAAAGTTTTCATTAGATCTTAAAGTAATGCGGCTTTGTTCTTTAACAGTTTTTGGTAGTAGTTCAGTTAAATAAGATGGTGTCAAACTATTAGTAATCTTATAAAAACAAAATAACTTATGCATTTTCCGTCGCATACACATATCTTCCCAAGCAAGCTCATCAAGTATTTTTTTTCTACTTGTACCCTTAATTGCTCCAGTAATAACTTTTGCAGATTCATATTGAACATTTTCTAATAACTGGCTCTCTGTTTCAGTACAATTATCCCAAATCACATCAGCATATTCCATAAGTGGTCTAACCAAACTTTTGTACAGGCACGTAAGGGTTGACCTATCAACTTTATATTTAATACATTTTAATAAATTTAGCCGCTTAGACGCTTTCTGGTGAACATTTAGTACATGATTTCTCCAAGACATATTGCTTTGGAGTGTAAGACCAAGATGTGTATGAGTTGCAAGCTGTAGCCGTGAGAGGTTGTCTGGAATAATGATCAGCTTTCTCTTTCCCTCTGCGATTGTTTCAAATTGCAAAAGATCTCCAAACTCAGCCTCTAGTGTACGGCGCACGTGTTTTCTGGTAGATTCTTTAACTTCTTGGACGCCTAAACGCTTCAGTCATATCAGACACCAATTTCTCAGTTAAATCAGTCAGAGTTATAACCCTGGGATGTTCTAGTAAGTCGGTCCTAATAGAGTCGAAAAGGATATCGTATGCCTCAGATTCAAGAATGGTGTATTTAGCAGAGCCATCGGCCTCTTGACCTTCCTGGTTTGTACTAATTTTGTTCTGTCTAGTATAGCTGCGGTAGCAAGAGCGGTGATAATGTGCTTCATCAGCAACAAGCTCTCTGGAGACGATGGCAATTATTCTCTCGTCACCCTTTTCTGTTACACTCTTTCTTATCGTGTCATCAGCTCGCAGATCAACACATTGCACAAGATTCTCTCGAGTGTTTTCTCTCTTTGCATATTTACTAGTCTTATTGCAAAAAATGCAAACAGTATCATATACTCTACTAGAACTTGGCGCTCCTCGACTGGATGCCCTTCTTGTTGTGCCATTCGCTTCACCCTCTGTACAGTCGTTAGACTTGCTAAGGCTCTCTAAAGCTTTCTTCATTGTGAAACGGCTTCGGCATTTTCTATGATAGAATACAGGAGGGACTTCATAATCCTTTGTATTCGCTGCAATGGTAAGAATAGGTCCGTGATTTCTTACTTCAGCGGCTCTAAGTAACGTTTTCCATGAATCCAAGTCTTGTGGAGATGTAAGATTTTCTTTATGATAAACAGACTCATGGTGAATTATACACTCCAAGTGGCCGTGAGATTCTTCATGACAGAAACGTTTAATATGCTTATCTATCTCTTCGCTTCCCCGTTTTGTTTTCCCTAGAGTGAACAACACTGAGTCAATAATGAAGAAAAGCATACGCTCTTATAATTTATATCATGCCCCATCGAAGCAACTCTACAAGGGCTGCATGTTTCAGTTCAATTTGCCACGAAATCAGTCTGAGTACAATTTTTAATATTCTTTTATATTAATTGCGGTAGTTTATAAACATTTTCTTAATCTGTTTATGTCAATATGATTGTCCAATCACTGCAAAACATCAGATTTATACGCAAAGATCGAAAAATACTAACCTTTCGTGAAGCCGCCATCTTGAATACCCATGAGGCATTGCGAACCTCAGAATTCCTGTTTTGGCCGTAATATTCACATGGTATGCACAGAAACAGACTGCAATGCATATCTACTAACTACAACATATCTAATTTTACCTAATACTTCTTTTTGTGGTTTACGGCACAAATTTCATGAGAATTTTATGGAAAAATCTAATAACATGAGTATTTTTGTAACTGACTGATGATGCAATAATTGTCACGTGACCCTTCATTTTGATAATTCAGCCAATTTTCACAGCAAATCTAATCTAGGTAGTTCTTGCAAACATTATAACTCAATTTTAAACAAAGTTAACTGATCAAGGCCAGGAAATCAGCATACTATTGGGACAGCCTCGTTTCCATGCTGACGCAAAAGGCTACTTTATTAAATATTGAATATATCCTTACAGCTGCCAAATTGAAAAGGCTATCACATCAATTTGTACATACTTCAAGGTGATAAACAACATGATGTTAATAGAAATTTGCCCCCCGATTTGGTACTGAGAAAGTGGCTCGGCTCATGGACTATTAGTACAATCTAGTAATGCCGATGCAGTGGAATGAAAACAGCGAAATCCAAATTGATGTTCACACAGCAGATTCTCCACAATCATGTAAGTATTCATTACAATTAATTGTTCATATAGAATCTTTTCGTATATTTTGCTTATCACTGGAAGTATCGATATTGTCAAAATGTTTTGTGGACCTTTTTGTGAAGTGGAGTCATTCTAGCCACTTTCCATTCTGATGGAAAAATTTGTGACATCATTGAGGTACAGTATTGGAAATTTTCATGAGAGATTGTGAAATTACTGGCACTGCTACTTTAAGAACTTTAGCTAAAATTCTATTGATTCCAGTTGCTTGTAAACTTTAGATGTACATGTACTTATCGTTTTGAATTAAAAATTGCTATTAGCTTCCTCAACAAAATCAATGTAGTTTAATAGAGCCATTGTTGTTTATAGTTTTGGAAAGCCTTGAGCCTACATGTATGTCAGTAAAATATTCATCAAAAGGTTAAGCTATATCCTCTGATGATGTAATACAGCTGCCCAAGAATAGTCTCTGTTCACAGTAGTAGAACAAAGCAACATGTATGATGTCAACGCGCTAGAGAGATATGTCTGGGTGTGAGAGAGTCTCTCAGTTCGGATTCCTCTTTTCACAGAAGAAGAACGAAGCAACCTGTATGATGCCAATGCGTTAACGCGCTAGAGAGGAACCGTAGAGAGGAATCGCTAGAGAGATATGTCTACAATCCTGGGGTAGCCAATCAATGAAATTGATGATCGATTAAAATCGATATTAATCGATGCCAAGCGATACCAATCAATCGATTGATATTGGAAATCAATGAACAATCGATGGACCAAATCTTTGTGACCTTATCGATTGCCCTTAATTGCAATCAATTGACATCGATTACTATCGATTGGTATCGATTGACATCTATTTTTGAAAGGATTAATATAAACAAGGCAGGTAGGTAAAGTACAAGTAACTGACAAATTTACTTAACAACTCAATATTTTGCCAGGAAGGCTAACCATTTCCATTTTGTACTATCCAGTTCACTATTCTTTAGTGACCACAGAGGATCACCATAACGAGGCTATTTTGACGGTTGGCACTCTGTGTCCAAATTCATTAGTATGGAGCCCTGCAGTTGGTCAAAAGTCGCAAAATAGTATTTGATTTTTCCCAGAATGAGGGATTGCTGGATCCTAAAATTCAGGCAGGGCTTAATTTATTTATCATTCTAGCGACGACAGGAGTTTCGTGGCATTTCGATAACGAAAAGTGAGATTTTGGAGGTGAAGATTGTTGGTGATTGTGGCAGAAGACTTCGGAAGATTCCAGCCTTCTCTTCTCCTTAGAGGTGGTGAGCCGAGGTGGATGAAAAACTCCCTAAAACAGCCTAAAATGGTTTCAAGACAAGAAAAACCACAAAGGAAACAACATGGAAGCGAAAAGGTATGTTTATTTGTACATTGTCCTCCATTGTACGGCAATTTGAAAGGATTTATAAAACTCCATACATATCTTCTATTTTCATGCACAAACTCATAGATTGGGCTGCCTGTGTCAAATAAACAATTATGGTATCCTTTCACTATACAGTAAATGGAAAGCTTATCAGTTATCTGTACTACCTTCTGATGCTCGTGCCATTTTGCCAGTGTAGCGGCAAACTTCACCGGTAAACGTACATAGTAACATGATCCTTTTAGAAATTTCGCGAGAATTAAATCGCGAAATTAACGTGTCAAGCTCAATCATATCAATCGAAAATACTAATCGATAGTCATCGATTGAATTTTTTTCTGTGACTATCTATTGGTCATCGATTGACTGATACCAATCGATACAATTAACTAATTTTATCGATTGGCTTCCCCGGGCTACTATGTTCACAGTGTTGACATGTTGGCGTCAACACCTAACGTACTTGAGCGAGGGGGTATTCTGCAATCTAGCCCAACCACATTCTACAAGCTAAATAGGTCTATTAATATTACTACATGCATATTTATAGTATTATTGAGCCTACCTGCTCTTCGTAGGTACATTTATAACGCTCTAACTTTTGCACCATTTCTTCGTGTTCGCCATCATACTCAGCTATTTTCCTCCTGTAATACTCCAATAACTCTTTAGATGGTCTAAGGTGTCCTAATCTCTCATTTATGGTGGGTAAAAGCGAAAGCTCCACTTCTTCGTCCGAGGACGCCATGTTTTTGAATGTGGCGGCGAAACGAACTTTGTACTGACGTATTCGTGTTATTATTCACCATATGCAAATTTAAATAACCGCTGTACATATAGATATTCCGCGTATAAGCACTATCAAGGAATTAATTTACCCAATTATCCACGTAAAATAGAATCGGTGCGATAGAAACTTCGACAACAAAATATTATGTTCGCCAATTTCCATTGCACTCGGGAAAATCAGGCAAACTATGATCGCGATCATTCCGTAAATCTTTAGTTGGACACTGTTATAATATACAGGGAAACGAAAATCAGTTAATTATTAATAATAATGACGATATATAGCGTGAACATAGTTTTATTATCTACTTCTGTGATAAACATCGCTCAATTTGCGTATGGTAACAAGAAATTCAGCACAGCACGTGAGAGGGGAAAAAGTGGACGCTTTGCAAAAACAATCTTTAATAAAAGGGGGATGGCGAAATAATGCAAGTCCATATGTAGGAGGGTCTGAATGGGGGGGTCTACATGTCAGTTGTCAGTTAAAATTTTGGCCATTTGTCAGTTGTCAGTTAGCCCTAGTTAATCATTACTAGAGCAAATTTACAATGTTTGACCCACAAAAAACTAATTTGTCAGTTGTCAGTTATTTTTCGGTTGTCAGTTGTCAGTAAAAAAAATCGTCAGTTGTCAGTTATTTTTAAGGCCGTTTGTCAGTAGTCAGTTAACCCCATTCAGACCCTCATGTAGGCTGAGGCTTTCTGGACAAGAGAACTTTGTTAACATCTTTCAGAAAGAATTGGAACGCCTTGAACTGTAAGCAAGTAACATCGATTTTTACATAGTCAGCCACTGAAGTAGTGTAAATTGAACTCCCCAGAAGAGTAGTGAATGAGATCAGAGATGACTAAAGGTTTTCTACCTGACATACGCACTGTTGGATTTTTGGCTTTGTGTCAATACAAAAGACACCGCATCCGGTAGTGACTGATAAGATCGTGAAATGAATTTTAAATACGTGATCAGCCCGAAGTTAAGTAACAATCAGATAACAAGCAGCCTATTTTCTTGATATATTGAGAAGTCATAAGAACAGAGTTCGAGTTATCGGGGTAACTCCCGAGGAGGGGGGACTCCCATATAAAAGGGGTAGGGATGCTCGTCGGACATTTTCGATTTGACCCCTAAGAGGTACTAAAATGGGCGTGGCTCAAGCTTATTTTGACTCCTAAAAGGTACCGATAAAAACATGCCAACATTTTAAACTTTCGATGCCTTTTATTGCTTCAAGGGAAATCGAACTTAGTTCGAGTTAGCGGGGAGTTCGAGTTATCCGAGTTCGAGTTACCGGGGTTCTACTGTACTCACTAAGTGTGATTGGGAACCCTGTGGTGGGCCCTGTTGTTAACGGAAGGGGACACTCCGAGGTCTATCATATTGTAATCTTGGAAAATTTAAGGATAAACTGCCTTATGTATGCAGATGATTTACTATTGTTATCAGAGAGTGAAGAGGGTCTACAATCCTGTTTGGATAAATTACATACGTATAGTCAAAAATGGAAACTCCAAGTGAACTTAAAGAAAACGAAGACTATGCTTTTTAACAAGTCAGGACGAAAAACAGCTATTGCATGTACTTTTGGTGGAACTAATGTGTCCATGACCTCTTCGTACACCTATCTTGGTACTGTTTTGACTCCCTCCGGTTCTTTTAATGCAAATCAGTCACACTTATACAATAAAGGATTAAGGGCTCTGTTCAGTCTGCTGAAAGTTTTTCATCCACGTTTTGGAACTTCTCTGAAAGTCTTCCTGAAATTATATAACGCTTTGATCCGGTCCATTTTGACGTATAATTGTGAAATATGGGGAGCATATACAAAGCGTCATAGTTCAATTATCTCATTTAAAGAGAAATTGTTTTATTCTGAGTTAATTTGCGAGAAGCTTAATCTGAAAATGTATAAAATGTTATTAGGAGTCAATTGCAAGACAACTAACTCAGCTGTAAGGTCTGAACTCGGAGTATTGCCCATGCATGTCTTTATCTACGACGTAGTACTCAAATACTTTGTTCACCTACTTGAACATAACGATAACCCTTTCCTGACGAGCGCCCTAAAAGTCTCTTGTAATTTGAGCAAGAAGGGAGGTTGGTCTTGGTTTAGTCTTGTTTCATACTTACTGAAATTAGGTGATTTCAAATTAAATAACAATCTTGTTATTATACCAAATTTTGATTTCAAATCAATATGTAAGATGGTTACCCGAAAAATAAAACAAATATATAAAGATAGATGGAATGAAGAGAGAGAGGAAATAATCCATGGTCATAAAAACTCGAAATTGGAATTACATGCAGAAGTCAAAAGTGATTACTTTTTTGAGAGTTATCTGAATAAAATACATGATTTTGAAACCCGTAGAGCTGTGACTAAATTGAGATTATCGGCTCATCATTTTCCAATTGAACGTGGTCGTTATTTACGCATACCAAGAGATAAAAGGATTTGTACGGTTTGTGATTCGAATGAAGTTGGCGATGAATTCCACTATCTTCTCAAATGCGGAAATCACAATATAGCACAAGCTCGGACCTTATTCTTGAACAAATTATACGACCAAAATCCTTCCTTCTCTTCATTCGATCTTTCTTCGCTATTTTACTATGTGATCTCAATGAAAGATCAGAATATTATAAAGCTAAGCAGCATCTATATAAAACAAGTTATAGATTTATACGATGAAATTGCAAATTAGCCTATTACATATTTACTTTTTATTATTACTTTATTTTATTTATTTTTCCTCCACTTATGCTTATTGGATGTACACTGATGTACTTTTGTCTCAAAGTGCCAATAAAGATATATTATTATTGTATTGTAATCTGTTTTATAACAGCTCAGTATCACGTTCAAAAATACACGCCAATGTAAATTTTCTTCATTGTACCACACATTGTACCACACCAGCCGAAATATTGTACCACTAATTTCAAAGTTCTACGTTGTATCGATCTTTGCTTCTTTATAGTTATTTTACATGTGTGTTTGTCAGTTATTGGGCTGTGTCTGTGCACGTGTGCAATTTCAGCGCATTTGGGCGATTTTTTCACCCCGACAAACTAGTCTGGTTCTGCCGGGAAGAAAAAATCGCCCAAATGCGCTGAAATTGCACACAGACACAGCCCAATAATTGACAAACACACATGTAAAGTCTTGTTTCTTTTATTTTAATATTTACAGAATTGAGGAACACCACATTGTATTCTTAGAGGATCAGATAAATTACCGTTAACATATGTAGATTGACTACACTCAAATAGGTATGAGGAAAACCATTTAAGTGACTTTTGGCAAATGCCAAGGTATTGCAACTTTTCCAACAGGATTTGGTGGTCAATAGTGTCAAAGGCCTTTTTAAGGTCTAAAAAGATTACTCCGTTTAGAAGACCTTTGTCAATATTAAATTAAAGTATCATTTGTTGTATCTAAAAGAGCACTTAGTGTTGAATGCAATGGTCTGAAGCCAGACTGAGAATCGGCAAGTAGGTTATTCTCTGTCAAGTAAGCATACAGTTAATCAAAAATGATTCTTTCAATGAGTTTACAAACAACGGAAAGAACATATATAGGCCTATATTTATATTAGTTATGTGGATCGGTTTTAGATTCGGCCTTATAAATTGGGAAAACTTTGGCATGTTTCCAATCGTTTGGAAAAATGCCAGTTTTAATAGATTGATTGAAGATGTGCGTTAGAGATGAAACAATAACAGGGCCAGCTTCCTTTAGTAGACGACATGGGATTCCATCTAGCCCAGGGATTTGTTAGTGGGTAGAGCATTAATGAGTTTTAACACCTCATCAACTGAAGTTTCTGTAATAGGAAATTGACTCTGTGTTGGGGTTAAGTAATCTTTAAAGTCGGCTATTCCTGTTGGTATTTGAGCAGCTAGTTTTACCCCTACAGATGAAAAATGGGAATTCATTGCATTACTAATTTGGTTTGGTGTAAAACTATTATAATATTTGTTGTCATAATTAATACAGTCGTTTCTAGTGCTTTTCCCCGCTTTCGTGGACGTTTTTCCGCTCGCGAATGAATTTCAGACGAGTATGAATGATAAAACGCCTGCATTGCAGGCTACCTTATCATTTAAAACACAAACAGAGCTTGGGTTTCCTGTGCTAAGGCCCCATACAGTGGAGTACAGATTTTTGCACAAAACACGGATTTAAGTGATTGTTCAGACGTTTAGACTGACTTAGAATGTTTACTTCCAACTAGTGTGAACTAAGGGACCGGCCATTTATTAGAGGGGGGGGTGGGCTGGTGCAAATGGGGAGGGGGTCATACCTTTTTGTGCACCAAATAATGGGGGGCTGCACAAAATTCTGCAACCATTTCTGAGGGGCCATGTAATTTTGTGCATTCCATTTTCCTTTCTACTAAAGAAAACAGTCCTGAAGGGATCAACCACAATCAAATTTATTATCAAAAATGATATAACAAAACAACAAAATCTGGTGTATAACAGTCCTTCACTCTATTATAAATGTTATTGTGATTTAGGGTGGGTCATGTCATTTCATGTGCACTCTCTTGGGGGGCCACATTATTTTATGCAGTGACATGAGCAGGGCCACTTGAAATTATGTTAAGGAAAATGAAAATGCACCAGCCCACCCCCCCCTCTAATAAATGGCCGGTCCCTAATACTGGGAGAGTGCGAGTGTGAGTGAGTAGACCAGTTCGCGGTTAATTCCGACATTTTGAAAGGGGTGCAAACATGGTGCAAAATACAGTGTTTGTATGGGAATTCGATGCCAAATAATTTCCGTAAAATCGAATTTCTGAAATATTCTTCAGATACAAACTTAAGATACCAGGTAAAAGATTAACTGATCGAAATTTGAGGGATGTAGCTGTACTGGGAAGCGTGCAATCGTGTTTTCAGTTTCCCATACATTTTCATGCGGAATTTGACTCGTTTTTACAGACAATGTATGGAAAACTGAAAACACGATTGCACGCTTCCCAGCACAGCTACATCCCTCATATTTCGATCAAATCAATGAAAACTTACCTGAAGTCTTTTAATGAAACCAAATTTTGCATCTTTATTTTATTGTAGAATAATAAAGTTCATTCTTTTCTGATTATCAAGAGTATATTTATTTTTCAGTTCCGCCTTCGGAAAGGTCTCTTTTTCGTTATTCAAATTGACTGCTTTATGCTAAAAACTGTCCGGTTTTGCCTCGCTGCCAAATGAGCTGCGTGACGTCACTGTGAGGACTCGTTACAAACTACAGGCTCTCAGAGAAAGCTAAAAATAAGCGAGGAGGTGGAAGATATTGTGTGGTTGGTGGCTTTGGTTTTCTTCCCGGGACACTGAAGTTGAGAAAAGCAATAGCCAATGTCCACATTCTATGGGAAGCGTCACATATCGATTTTTCCACGAGGTTTGGGGGTGGGGGTTTGACCTGTGACGTTTCTCCGTGGAAAAATCAATAGTTTTCAGAAACATCCGGCCTCACATATTAGAAGCATTTCAAAGCGTCATCTGTTCACTCAAAGCAAAACAATTCAGTCAAAACAAGAGCCCATCTGGGCTTTCACTCGGGCCACATGAGATTGAAGATGAAATACACTTTCATTTGAAATCCTCTAAGTAATAACCAAAGGGAAGAATTATTAGCTGAATTTAGCAGTCTTTAGGAGTGGCCGGTAGCGCGGTGACTTTCATTCTCTGCTCCCCTAGTATATATGTAATTTAATATTTTTGTTTTTCTCGTATGTTGACCTTTTAATTTAAACACTACTTATTCGTTTAACACACTGCATTTGAGCAGGCATATATTCATTGTTTTGAACCCGAGAATTAACCGTACTACCGTACTTCATGGTCCCTTTCTTTAGTAGTGGGTTGTCGGTCAGGTGATTGTAAACTCTCGTCATTTAGCACAGAAAATGTATTCTGATGAATAGGGATCGGGTTGTCATGTAAGAAAGATGGCTCTTGAACAAACTGATTCGTTGCTAAAGCTTCAGTAGATTGGGTAGTCTCGGAACACTGGAGACCTTGGTCTTTCATGGTCTTCTTTTTTGTATTCTTGATATTTTTTTTTAAGTTTGAAAGTCGGATCGCAGCTTTATTATATCCGCTTTCAACTCGCCATTTTCAACTTTTAGGTCCATAATACGTGATGACAGCATCTTAATTTCGGTCTTGTATATATTATCTTGCTGCACTAATTTGTCTTCCAAATGACTGAGTTTCGTTTTGTGATTCGTGTTTTGATGTGACGAGAGTAAGAATTCATTACGCATATCAGTTAGGTCAGCCTCCATGTTACAAATCAAGGTCATTAATTCTTATTGCGGGCTAACAATCTTCGTGAAGAATCTAAAGAATTCCGTCTCTTCCGGTTTGAATTTGACTCATGTGTATGTTGCTTTTGGAGTTTCAAGGATATGTTGATCCAACACTACAGGCTCTTGGGGTTTTTCATTGACTTGTGAACTTGCAAGCTCTGTAACTTGTTTTGTTTTCTTAGTATAACATAAAGTGTTGAACATGTTCTCAAGCCTCTGTTTCTTCATTCATTAAGTTCTCTACTTTCATCTGTAATCTGGGAAACTCAATCTTTGCCCATGCCTTGGCACATACCGTGTAGGACGAAATTTTTGCGGGAGTAAAATTTTGCGGATTGCCGACTCAATTTGTTTTGCGGGAGGAAATTTTTGCGGATCGAGACAGATAAAATTTCTGCTGGGAGGAAATTTTTGCGGATTTCTGGTCAAGTATAAATAAAATTCAAGGCAGTATCGGTATTAAATTGAAATTTTACTTCCTGACTTACAATTTCGACGGGAAGTTTCTATAGTTGTTGTTCTAGCGCCAACATGAACATAAACAACTACAAAACCTGAGGGAATTATTGTACGTTCTTGTAAAAACGTATTAGTCGATTATGATAACAGTCTCCGTTTCTTTTGAGGACGTGTCTGGAGTTGAATCGGGAATACAGATGCCTGTTGTGCCGGTCGCCTCGGAGTTATGAGAGCACGCTTTATTTGCTGCAGGAATTAAGTCTGTAGATTAATCCATTGCGTACATGTACTTTGGAATTGACTGTATGTTGTCAGTCTTTATTTACGACAACTGACGTTGAACGTGACACAGAAGCGGGAAAGTACGGTTTTCCGTGAGAAGCCGGCTATGTGAGAAGAAAAATGTATTTTATTAACTTTGGCTGGCGTTTCCTATTATGTTCAATGTTAAAAAGTTGCTGTTAACCCGATATAACCATTAAAACAAGATTTACTATTTTTTTCTCTGGGAGTATATTTTTGCGGCGGAAAATTTTGCGGGAGTTTTTTTCTGCGGGAGTTTTTTTTTGCGGATCGAAGGAAATCCGCAAAATCCGCAAAAATTAACTCCCGCAAAATTAAACTCCTACACGGTAACTATTCCTGTTGTTAAGTAGACGTGGATGGTTATAAGTCAAATCCTTCGACAGCTTGTACCGTTTCCGCTAGGTCAATATCCTCGCTGGAACGAAATAACTTGATCTCAATACTCTCTGACTGTGTTTCTGCCTCATTTAAAGTGCATATGAGCCCAAAAATGTTTCAATTTATAAAAATTGACAATAAAATTAGCTGTCGAATGACATAAGAAAAAGTTCGATCTGAGTAGATTTACTATTTGTTTGCGAGGGTTAAAGTTGCCAAAACAGCAATTTGGGTTGCCTGTGGAAGTCAGGGCCGTGAAAAAGAAGACTGAAGCCAAATATTGGCTGTGACGTCATGTGAGTACATGTGAAAGACTATCATATCACTCTGTAAGCGAAAGTACAAATCTTTTTGAAGTAATTATACCTTATCGTTGTGTTGTTGGTGGTTGTACAAATTTTCCTGACCCAGAGAAAGGCATTGGACTCCACAAGATCCCTTTCGCGGACGATCGAAGACAAGAAGCCAAGAAAATGAGAAATAGCGAGTCTAAAGCGTGCCAAGTCACTCACTGGGAATGGGATGTTTGGACTATTTTAAGCCCGGGGGGGGGGGGGGACTCCCTTATGTGAGGGGTACATGGATGCTCGTCGTACCTTTTAGGGGTCAAAATCAGGAGTTTGGTACCACTTAGGGTATCCACCATCAAACACAGACATTTCTATGTAAAGCGGTACCTTTTAGGGGTCGGGTGTCAATTGAACAAAAAAGCTGTTATAAATTTACATTTCTATTATCTTTTAGGGGTCAAAATAAGCTTCAACAACTTCCACTTCAAGTGAATCGGGATTTGAAGTGGAAGAGGGGATGGAAGAGGGGATGGAAGAGGGGCAATCTCAGTTTCAGACAAAGGAACAACAACTTAGTCTTTCTCCTACTGAAGAGTAAATTAATTATTTGGTATTCTTTTGTAGACTATGTTGAACAAATTTACCAGACTTTCCTTGGGGCTCGAAAAAGATCAACTTTCTGGTGCTATCCAAGAACTGGAGCAAATGACCCCAGCAGCAATGCACAGTATGCTGACTAAAGAGCCATACAAAAAAAGAGTGGATCATATACTCATTAAATATTGTTAATTGACATTTTTGTCTACTTTTAGTAAGAATTCACACCATGGGGCATTGTTTTGTCCTCATTATCAAGACAATATTTAAATGTGACATTGCTATGCATGGCAGCTTGAACTATTAAAGCAATTTTTTAAATTGACAAACTTCAAAATTTCATTACTAATTAGTTGTAAAACTGTGTTTTAATATTATTGTGGAAATTATGGCACTAATGCATCTGTTATGATGAAATTGAAGTAGTTTGTAGCAGAGTGGTTTCAATAAGGGCCTGTTTACAAAGTGGGTGGGTTAACCCAATGCGAAAATTACTTGGATTATAGCAAACCAAATGGTGGGCAAGAGAAGAGTTTTGGTGGCTCAATTCTTCTTTCTGTGACACCAGTGATTACTGCTTTTCAGTGTCATGGACTGCTGTTAATGTTACCTACATGTGTACTAATTTGTAGATGCCAGCAAGTTGTCCCAAGCAAACCTTTTACAATGGCAAACCCTAACCCTAGCATAGTTAAGTCATCCCATCTGATTGTAAACACATTGCCATAAAAAGAAATGTGGCAGCTGTCTACCACAATAGACCCAGTCAGCTTGCCTCTTTGTTGCCTCAGTTCAGATCACCTGACTGTACCCTCATAAATTGATAGAAATTGAAAACAATGAACTGAATCCTCTTGAGAGCTGTCACATGATCTGAAATGGGGCAACAGAGGCAAGCTGCTAGTATTTATGCAAATAAACAAGGAAAACACAAGGTGTACAGCTGGTTACATGTACCTGTATGTATGACTTTATTTTTTTTATATTGACACCAGTCTGTGTTGGGCAAAGTACATGATTGTATGTTACTGTGCAACTTAACTGTAACTGGCACTTTGACAAAAAGAACAAATCTCAAAACAAACTGTTCAAACTTAGTCAACTTGCAAATCCTAACATATCCATGCAATTTTCTTCATTTGAAAGACTGAGTAGAAAGTTAGTCCACCAAATTTGCCTTTTACCAGATCAAACCATGGGCAAGTTGAAATGCTAGTCTTGTGCTCAACATTGATTGCCTCAAATAACCATAACTTGGCATGCTTTAATTTGTTTTCATCATGCAATGTGATTGGTCCTCATTGTCTAAGTGACCCCTGTTACAGTTATAACCCGAGTAGTTGGAAAATAAAATGGTATGTCTTAAAATGAAAATTGTCGCATTACCAGTTATCCATAAACTACTATCTAGAACTCGACGAAGATCATAACATGAAACACGAGTTTAACTGTTTTGACTAAGTTCGATATGCCACCTAAAAGTTCCCGGTTGGCATCACACAAATTCCACTACGTGACCAGTAACACAAAGAATGCCCAAATATGGTAAACACGCTATAACAACAGCCTGATAATAAGCTAACCAAACACGTTACAAAAATGGGCAGGTTATAATATATAAGGGAGTGTTCATTATATATGGCTTTTTTTTTGGGGGGGGGGGGGGGGAGGGAGGAGGTTGGCATTTCATCTGCTTCTCTTGTTAAAACTTATGACCCCCCTATAAATGAATTAAAAAACTTATTTGAACCCCCTTTAAAATTGCTCAAAACTTTATTGCCCCCCACCCCCCCCCCCCCCCCCCCCCCCCCCCCCCCCCTTCCTCCAACCCAAATAAAAAATGATGGATGTGCAAGAAAGAATGCAAACTGCATATACATGTAATCCATAAAATTGACTTAATATTTTTAGATTTATGGTATTTTCCATGATACATTATAAGTAGAAATATATACATGTATATACCGGTACATGGATTGTATTCTTCTGGTAATCTCTACCTCACATCCTTCCTGGATGGGAACTTGAAATTGTACTGTTAATTTGTGCATCATATGCATTGTTCCGTAGTCTCATAAATTAAAAAGAGCTTAGCATTGGCATAACTAATCTCCTGGACACCAATGCATTATCTGTCCTTTGGGGATGTGCCTTTGATCATGAGCTTACTGCTCTGCATTTTACATGACAGATATGTCCAGGAGTAGGTCAAATCATTGATGACCCCCCCTACAAAAGCACTTAAAACTTGGCATCATATGCACATGATGGTAGTGGGATATTCGTACTCCATCTGAGTAACCATATAGGCGAGCTGCGAAAATTCCCTGTATGAAACACCTCTGAGAAATCTATAAGAAAATGGAAAGTAATTTTGATATACATGTATTAGTACATAAAACTAGGTAATGAAGTGTACATGTATTCAACATATTCAGGACACAGATATAAACCAGGGAAAGTCAAATGACTTTTAATTTAATCATTATTCATGGATTAAATTTAGTGTGTTTGTGTTCCAAGGAAACCCGAAAAAAAACGTGCCTTGGAAATAGAAAGAATCATCGAAAACTGTACATAATTTATACCCAGCTGCAGAACTGGAACCGAGATAATTTGGCGAATAGGATTTAGTTCGAGTTCCATCGACTTCACTTACGTTTCTTCTGAACCAGTTTGGCGGTATCTACGCCGGTATTGGGTTTTATACTTTTAGGGACCACTTCTCCAAACAGACTGGACGAAAGCCAGGATGAAGTGTGATACATTTCTCCATTTCCTTGCAACACTGCGCCTCGTTAACATTTTGGAGCAGGTCAACCCTGCAGTTCCAACACATACACCTTAGGACAGAAAATTGAAAAGAAATAGTTGAAGAATTATTGAGTCCGGAGTTAAATATAGCGAATAGTTGAAGTTACACCGGGAGTTACAGGACAGCTGTCGAGTTTGACTTGTTCATAACAAGCAGCAGTGTAAACTCCCGGGTAAACTGCATACATGTATAAACTACAACAAGACATTACTTACCAATTACTAACAGCAGTTACTCCATCTAGACTATTTTGTAACTGTTGGCGTCGAATTTCTTCTTGTTCTCTCTCTTGTTCATAGGCTATAACCTATTCAGTATTCTTCATCAGCAAGGGGTTCATCGGCGTACGGTCCGGCGACATGAAGCAGTAGTAGCTTCCTCTTTGCCAGCAATTCCCGTCTCCACTTCGATCTCATACCTCGATATAAAGTTATATTCTGAGTCACCAGACATATAGCTGTCTTCTCATTCGGAACCTGAAGTCGTCATTGTTGAATTTTAGGGCAATATCGAAGATTCTGTACCGCGACTTATAAGATACAGTGTGCCTTCACAGGAAAACAGAGAGACACTACTAAACCGGAAGTGAACTGTTTAACTCTGATGTCGTCACACTCGTTTGTAGGACCCAGGCCCTCAAAACCACGGACATGATATCTTGACATGGGACTTTGAAAGCGTGTAAAAAATCACGGTTTTGCACAAAATCATTTTTTTCTGTTTCATTGTTTCAGAAATAGTATCAAGATTTCGTTAAAATAAAAAAAAAATTGGGCTCATATGCACTTTAAGTGGTCGATCCAACTTACGGTAAATTTAAATCTCTGACAGTTTTTAAGAGACTCATAATATTGGTCTTGAAGTGCCTTCACCCAAAATAAGATGTTCTCCTCGGATGTTTTAAATGCAGCACAGCGAACCGATGGCTTATAGATTCCAATATCTATTTCTTCGAATTTTAGCTTTCCGGATCCTGGCCCCTTCATGTTCACTGGCTTCAGGTCGTCGTACGTGTCGTATATAAAATCACTGGCCATCTGGGTAAAAAACGTGGTCCTTCGGCTCCGACAATAGCGACAGTTGAAATATCCTGAGCCTGTTGGAAGGCTTTCGCATGAGTGAAGTTAAATAAAACATTAAACTGCTTACCTTTGAGAGATGGGACTCCAAATTAGAGAGAAAGTTCCTCGCGGGTCCTCCATCATCTTGATTTACTGTATTAAATTATGTAAATAAATTAACCTGGCGATTGTTGCGTGACCAGCACAGTACGATCTGATTGGTGCTGAAATTTAAGAGTCACATTTTGTTGCACCCAACAAAAAAAAATATAACCGCCTGCATTTTAAGACTCGGTGCTGCCACAGGCAGCCCGAGTAATAAACATCACTCAAGGGGCTAAGGAACTGTGAGGTTTCGATAAGAACGCTACGTAACTATCGAATACCTAGCTGACAAATCCTGGCTCCGCGATTCTACAGTCTAATGCAGTCTAGTATGAAGGATTTGAAGAACGCTCGGAATTCATAATGGAGCCTCAGGTTGGGTAGGATGTAAAACGGTGGCTCCGCCGGTCCGTACGTAAACCATCGGCGTTCATCCTAGAGTAATGAAAACGCAAGACCCGGGAGTACCAATTTCCAAAGGGGGTACAAATTTCCTGGGACACGCGGGGATGCGGGATTTGACTTTGTTCGAAGACGGGATTCGGGATGTAGCATGAACTCTCAGTAAGGGACGGACAAGCATCACAGCTTAGCTGCTGTTCGACAAATTACGCTGCAGGATGCCTAGAACTCTGCTTGCTTTCGAAAGTAACTCGTCGCAGTGCTTTGACCAAGACAGCGTATTCAATTCGTGATAGTCACGCCCAGATATTTATGATATAGGTAACTTGAGTCAATCGGGTACTGTGGAAACTGTGTCAGTTATGTTGAACCGTTACATCAACTACGGTGGAAGGCAGAGAGCCGGTTCCGTTCTACAATTGTTCTACTGAAAAAAGAGAAATTATGATAGTGTAAACTGAATTGCTTGTTTGAAGAGTCACAAAAGCCATACACCAGGCTGGAAGCTCGAGATAGACGGAGCTTTGAGGAAGTGAGAGCGGAGGACCTCGTACGGTCTGAAAATCAGGCTACCCTAACAGGGCCTCACTTGATGTCTTGATGAAGAATCGATATAAATGCTACAAATTGTTGAACCTGTAGCCTGAAGAAGGCTGGTTTTGAATTTTGCCAGCCGAAATATAACTTTTTGGCCATTTTTGGAGTTTGGGAGAGAGTTTGGGATTAGTGAGGGAAAAATGAAGATTTTAAGAATGACTAAAATTAGATTTTTAAGTTAATAATTAATATATTATGGGCAGTATATTTTTCTGCTATAAACCCAAATGGTATGCAAGAAATTTGGTGTATATTAATGTACCTTTTTCCCTCTTTTACTTCCAGAATTTAGCAATCTTCGCAAAGTATATTTCAACGGCGAGTTTTTGGAATAAAAATACAGGAAAGCCATTTGCAGCTACTGATTTATCTGGTTGAGTCACGTGCGAGTAATGACTCCTATCAGTAATCTTTGTTCTAATGACTTCACGGTTACTGTTGTATCATATCACGTGACTTTGGGTTTTCTCTTGAAAAACCACTTGCTTTGGTGTGGTGAATTGGAATCAGCTAAAAATCGTTTAAGGTACGCTTGGCTGCTATAGCTAGCTTCTCGCTTCCACGTTCGAATTCATATATGTTCTTGGAATTTGCCCCAAGAGCATAAAAGCTCATCAGGGGGCTTACGCGCGGTGATTTAAAGTGCCCATGAACCTTATTATTTTATTTTAGATGTCAATTCTACATCAAGTGAATAATAGAATGGTACAATATATCTTGCTTTGGATGCTGTGCCGCTGAGTTAAGGAGGTTTTAACATCCAAAATGCTAATTACATGACGTCAGGGGAGGCACAATTATTATACAATTTTTTGTTACAACTAAACAAATTTTTCAAATTATCAGTGTTATACCCATGGTTGAATTAAAATGATGTTAGAAATTTGTTTTCCTATATCAGTAGAAACGCCCATGCATCATGTAATTAGCATTCTCCTTAACTTAGCGGCACAGCATTCAAAGAAAGATATATTGTACCATTCTACTATTCACTTGATGTAGAATTGATATCTAAAATAAAAAAATATTGTTCATAGGCACAATAACTCACGCTGAAAATAGTTATCATCTAGGGAGGTAATGAAGGCCCTATGTCATTAATCTGGGGTCGTTGTGGTCTTGTCTCTATCCGTTCGTGTGCGTGTAGCCTAAACTAAAAAAACAGGTAGTAATCATAAAACTTCAAGTTATTCACGATCAAAATGCAAATGGTGATCGCTCCGAGTGCTCCCAGTCAACGGTAGTATTCACAGCTAGAGATTTTGAACACTTGTAAAGATGTTTCTTGTAAAAAAAGCTATTTAAAAGTTGAATCCAATCAATTCAGAAGAGTTTACTTCTTATGTGGTTTTATTTTTTGCCGCTAAATGGTTTTCTTTACCAGGTAAAACCATTTAGCGGCAAAACCATTTAATTAGCGTCTAGTAGGTGACGTCGAGGCGCCACGGACGGTGTGGGACGGCCGGGGCTGCGGGTGGAAAGCATTCTCCGTGACTGAGAGTATGTCAGTATTGATTAACGTTAAGAATTTTATTGTGAATCCCATAGGCTTAGTTTTCTGACCACGTTAGTTCCAGTTTCACTCATATAACACCGCCACACACATTGCATGTGTACGTACGTGAAGTGCAGTTTCATTTCAAAATACCATAAGGGATATGGAATGGTCAAATCCAAGACTCGCCGAGACGTACCCTTGTTTCAAAATCCGAGCCCGAGACTTACTTCTCTATTTAAAATTTAAAGGGGTATAGAATGGTCAAATCCGAGACACCGAGACTCTCGAGACGCCGAGATTTCGAGACTTGCTTGAATTTTGCCGAGACTCACGATTTTTTTAGCCGGACCATTCTATACGCCTACCATAGGTTACCTCAGATAAATTACACTATTCAGCAAGTTATTATGTCCTACGTTCAAATAAGCCACTACCTCGTGGCCAGTTGCGTGCGTGACTCTAATCACGATTTCCTGCCACAAACGAGTTCTTACTCGTATGCCAATCAAGCTGAGCTTTGAAGACAAAAATGACAACCTCATGGTTTGAAACCTACAAAATCGCTGTTTTTTAAGGTGGAATTTTCACCACCTCGGCAGTAGATTTCCGAAGAGAATGTTTTGGTTAGGATAAATTTTACGAACAAACATTCCACTTTATCGAGTCAATTATTATTTCCCTGACACGCTTTTAGATATGGGGGGTAGGGTACAAAACCGATACGTCATAACCATTGAAGTGTAAACCAATCAGAGGCGAGTATTTGTATCACGTGGTGAGGATAATACAATGGCCTGAAGGCCGACAGATGAGATGATTAGTCCATTTTAAAAATGGCGTTGGTTTGGTAGAGATGTGAGCTCTTTGTTTTCGTGATGCCTTGTTGGGAACTGGATGCAAAGTAGTTATGTCGGACGAAGGAGAGGAGTTTACATTCGTTCCACCCCCAGAAGCTCCTGTCTTTGAACCAACAGAAGAAGAATTTCAGGACCCTTTAGCATACATTGCGAAGATAAGACCTTATGCGGAGAAAACTGGTATTTGCAAGATTCGGCCACCCCCGGTTAGCATCGGACTCCTTTTTGTTTCATCGATTTGGGGAGATAAATTGACTCAAGACATCTTGTGACATATTCTATGAGAATGTTAATTGATTGTATCCTTCTGTAGGATTGGCAACCACCGTTTGCTGTGGACGTAGAGAACTTTAACTTTACCCCGAGAATCCAACGTCTCAATGAACTGGAGGTAAAGGTTTTTAAACCTCTTGCATTTTTCACTACTTCTGTTGTTTAACTACATGGAAAGAGCAGTTTATTTGTTACTTGAACTCCAAATATATGTTTTCTCTCACTTCTATCCACTTTGCTACATTCTAAGAAAGTTAAATATGAGCTAAGACTGGGTTTTGTTCCCTTGGGGTTGGGTTAACTGGTTTTACAAGAAGACGCATGTATTTGTCACTCCCTTACTTTTTTTCAGTAGTGGAACTGTTGTTGCTTTTTGTTTTATGTACTCAGGCAAGAACCAGGGTGAAACTTAACTTCCTTGATGCTTTGGCAAAGTTTTGGGAATTACAGGTAAGGGTATTCTTACACCACAGTTTTGTATAAATACCCAGCTTGAACCAGTGCAATGCCAATGGTTACATGGCGGCCATGTTTTTTTTCTCATTTCATTTGTAATTCCTTCCTTAAGTTTTTATTTTCACTTCTCAACTTTCTTTTTTGACAGGGCACGGTCTTTAAAATTCCCCAAGTCGAGAGAAAGAGCTTGGACTTGTTTAGACTTTACAAGGTAATGGTTTTCCCGAGTTTAACCCTTGAGTTGTTGAAAGTCATGTTGGCCATACACGTATCTTAAATTAAAGAAAGGGAGCGTATGACGAACATCACGTACAACACAGAAAAGGCACTATAGCAGTCTGGTATGTCGTGTATTGACCTCATAAAACGCTAAAGTTAGTTTATTTCTGCCCCAAGAGAACAGTTAAACTGACGCAACGGAGATTCCCTTCAAGCTCGAGCTCCGAGATACAATAACAAAAAATTCTCAAAGGATCCTTTGTCCTTAACCTTTCTTCACCATACTAATGATCATAGGTTGATGCTTTACCAGGAAAATATAAAATCCACGCAGCTTTAACTAAAAATGCTTTATTTTAAGTACAGCACGTACAGAGGCCAACACTTCTGCAACCTCTGCCCTTGCATATTCACACATCAAGTATCAGAAAAATTAACTCTCCATAAGTTTCACAACCCATTAATGCTCATTTCTTTCTTACATAATAAGATAGTCTGACAGTTAAGCATGTTGTCAGATCTTTATTTTCCACAATGTAACTAACTCAATTTCACAATGGTTTACAGTACAATGGCTAGGTAAACCACCTCTTATTGGGATCACAGTATGCATGGATCACAGTATTCATCCTGGCATCTTTTCTATAGTTGTCATCATTCCAGTCAACTTTCAATTCCTTGAGCTGTGTTTTGGGACTCACAGTTAGATTTCTAATGAGTATCAATTAAGTAAAGTATGTTGAAGTTGTAGACTAATATCCTGTGAAATATAGACAAGGAAGTAGGTAATGATTTCCATGAAAATTGTATCTGCTTTGCTAAGAAGTTGTAGTGTTGGCTCTCAGACTTGGACGTTAGTCTGGTTCAATATTGAGTGGATGGTTTTGCAACTTTGAGCCATTATTCAATATACAGTTGACTACCAGTAAGGGAATTTAATGAATGTTGCATGCTCCATTGCGATGAAACTTCAAAATGGCAACAAATTGAGATCCTTATACAATGTAAAGTTATGATTCTTCTATTTTCTCAGACTGTCCATGAAGAAGGAGGATTTGAGCATGTCACCAGAAAGAAGAAATGGTCTATTGTTGCCAGGAAGGTGTGTTTGAAGAATTTTAGTTTGGATCCAGTAGCCAGCTTCTAATGACACCAGCAACTATGATGATGATCGTCAGTTATTTACAGGGCTTTCCAAATGTTTTTGAGTAGGAGGTCAATATAGGAAAGTAGGCATATGTGACAAAAGGCAAGCAAAAGTTTCTTGCCAGCTTATTTTGAATGCCCTGTACTGAATGTCAGCCAGAGTTGTAGCAGCACAAAAAAGACTGGCTATTTATCACAGTTATCCAGCAACTCAAAAACTTAATGACTGCCCTGTTGTAGTAAATCAGCTATACATACAGTAACTCAACTGTACAGGTAAACTGGTGAACTTTAATACACCAGTTGTATTATCAAATAAGATAGCAATAAGCCAGGCACCTACAGTTTTGATGATTATAAAGGCATAAAAGCTTTAATTTATACTAACAATCCCTGAATCATTTGCAAAATGTGCTGCATAATACCGACAAAAGCAGGGCTTGACATTAACTTTGTTCTCAAGGTGCCAGGTGGCAACCAGACAATATTTGGTCGCCAAATCATAATTTTTGGTTGCCACTTAAAACAATTAAAAAATTTTTTGGGATACCTGTGGTAGCTTTTCCAAAAAAAAAATTGCCGAATCAATGTTGTGTTGTGTCCATGCTACTTTTTGAAGAGAAACCGCAAAAACAAAATGGCACCTAGCAGAACATGGTGATCAATTCAGGGCTCGACACAAACTTTTTTAAGTACTAGCCTATGGGCTAGTGACTGGGAAATTACTAGTCCCAAGGTCTTTTCCACTAACCCAATATACATCCCTTATAATATTTAATGAGTTACCCTGAGGAGCACTTTTTAATAATAAAGTCGAAATATTTGGGCAAATGCAAAAGCAACCCATTGATTTCTTATTGTAATTGGATGACAAACGACTACCACTGACGAAAACGTAACCCATGACTAGTTCCCAGTCTCCTGAAAAGCAGCATTTTCCAAGATGGCGGCGTGATCTGCATGTGTTTGGCACTCAGTAACGTCTATCAGCTGAACTAACTGTGACGGGTACTGTGGTCATAGTTAGGAGCTGAGGTATCATGTGCTTGTCAGCCCTAGAACATATGCACCAAGCCAACCTCTTTGCTGACACTGAGGGTTGTCACAGCCAGGGTTTCTTGCATCCTCAGTGATTGTGAGTAACTCCAACTGACAATTCCTTTTGATTACACTTTAATGTGAACTACAGAATGGCTAGTATTGATAGTGAAGAGGTCAAAAACTTTCAACAGTACATGTTGAAAATCTTCTAGTCTGGTGGGCTAGCTAATATGATTGTCACTAGTCATAAACAAAGTTTTACTAGACTGAGACTAGTAGACTACTGCTAGTGTTGAGCCTTGCAATTGGCCTTTTGCATCAAACAGTCATATGCTGATATAATACTTCATTAACAAATGAAATGAGCTCGTGATCCCCATGGGAAAGGCATTGCCGTGGATGCTGGAGGGCAAGCTATCATAAAAAACTCTGTTTTAGAAAGATTAGCATTTACAAACAGGTTTTTAGAAATACCAATGAATAAGGGTTGAAAGGGTAAGTCACCAGCTTGCAACCAGTTTTGAAAGTTTGGTCGCCAGGGCAATATCGTCCCATTGGCGACCAGTAGGTTGTAATGTCGAGCCCAGAAAAGAGTATCTTGGTAATGAGCCCTGCTACAACTACAACCACAACAACACTGCTATAACCACACTGTCTTGCATAAATTTCTCTCTTCAGATGGGATATGCACTTGGAAAATCAGCTCCTTCTCTTCTTAGAATGAATTACGAGAAGTACTTGTATCCCTATGATATATTCCTTGTAGGGGCCTTCACTGGGGAAGCTGTGGTAAGTGAAGCTGTTATTTATCTCTTACAGCAAACTATTTAGGACATTTTTGGGAAAAAAATTCAGCTATTCTGATATTTAAATGCAAAGCTTTCTGCCAAAAATTAAGATAATGACCTGCTTTTTGTACATTCTGACCAAATTGTCCCCAACATCCCAATTTTGCAATTTACTGTCATGGTTTTGTGCATGCCTGGAATCGATGTTGGATTGGTGGCTGTTATTTGGCTTTAAACAGTTAACTCCCCTTCCTTAAAGTGTCTGAAACAGGGTTTAAGTTATCAGCTTCTGTTGTTAGAATTGAATATCCTACCCTCCAAAACTGCAAAAGCTCAGTTGAACATGGCAAAATTCATGCAACAAATTTCGCTTGGTCAGAAGCATGTAAATTAGGCCTGTGACGTAAATACCTTTGCACATGCTTTTGTTTTCAAACTCAAACAAAAGTGACTGCAAAGGTATTTATGTCACAATTGTGTTCCAGGCCCCTTCGTTTCATACACACTTAATGCTTGATTGAAAGGATATGCAATAGTTTCCTTGAAGAATTTACGTACAGTTTGTTTATCATTTTTGTACATTTACAGTACTTTGATTTCATCCATCCCACACGTGTGCTAGGATAGTCAGTTTATATGAAAACTTTTAAAATAATTTTGTTCTGCCCAGAACATAAGGTGTAAGACACAGCTCCTTTAAGATGGTAACATAAATAGGGAAATTATAGCATGATTTCAAAATGTTCCAATCTATTCGCAGCCAACAGTTGAACAGATGAAGAAGGAGGAAAGAGACCGAGATTATGTTCCAAACATGAATACCAGCTACCAAGCTTCAAGGAGAACTAGAAGGGCCAGGATGGAAGATTCCCAGGTATAAGTTTAGTAATACATGTACATCCAGATCTATAGTTAACACTTGGACCAAAACTAATGGTAAATTGAATGTTCCCCTCTACAAGAAATGCTTTGTCTAACAAACCTTTAGATACATATAGGAACGACTCTGTGGAACTCTCTACCACCTCCAGGTTACCTCAGTGGTTAAGCTTTGGTCTGTTGTGCAGGAGGTCACAGGTTCAAACCCCAGCCAGACCAACACTCAGGGTCTTAAAATGACGAGTAGAAGGTTGTACCTTTGTGAAGCAATCTTGTTCCCAATATGCAAATTATTAGACCTTCACATCTTCTTGGATAAGGACATAAAATCATAGGTCCCACGTCGGCTTCAAGTTTAACAGTCTCACCAGACTGTCATGAGTTACTGACATTAAATAAAGTTGCTTTACTTTACTTTACAAGAATTACGAAATATAGGCTCCCTGGCTGTTTCAACACCGATACCATAAATGGGACCACACACGGGAAAACGTACCTTAACGAAAATCCGTTTGAACGGCAAAATAAACGGGCAACGAACGGCCAACAAACGCTTTAAAAAAACATTCGAACGGTTTCTCAAAGCGTTCGAACGGTCAGTAAAAAATCTAACGGGCACGCTAAATTTTCGAATGCTTTCCTGCAGCCGTTCAAACGGCTTGATGTAAGCATTCAAACCGCCTGATTTAAAACTCTAACAGATTGCCCTGATCGTTCGAACGGATTGCCCTGACCGTTCGAACGTTCAGGGCAATCCGTTCGAACGGTCAGGCAAACGACTTGCCCTAAATGTTCGAACGACTTGCGGTGCAGGATTGAAGTGTGAAGCAGCAAACTGATTCATTACATTAATTTTAGCTCCATACTGGGCAATCCCTTTATGTAGGACGACACGAATTTTTACCAAAAATACAATATAATACAACACAATACAATTCAATAGAACGCAACACAATACAATACAATAGAATACAATTTGGTAGCAATTCATGTCGTCCTACATGAAGGGATGGCCCCATACTGAGTAAAGTTTGCTGTTTTTGGGGTGTTTTGTTTACTTATCGGTGAGCACTTTCAATCTTTATTCGAAAATGCTTTGGGTCAGTTGTAAACAATGTATACTCTGTATTTTGAATCGGGTAGTCTTCGTGAAATCTCTAATTCTAAGGACTTAGATTGAGCATTCGACGGCTGTGTGAAAATGCTTTCGAATGGCCAAATAAACGGGCAATGAACAAATAATGATCGCTGAAAGAATGAATGGCTAAACACAATTTAGATGATCTACGATATCGCGTTCACAATGCCAATTTTAGCTCGTTGTTTGCATACTAATGATCGTGAGACTGCTTTCCTCATTGGTCAAACTCCTCAAGCGTGACAAATTACTAAGTTCACGCGTGTGCATTCCATGCTTGTCTAGTTCTTGTCACACAACACTAGGGTGCACGGACATGCGACAGATTTCCCAGAATTCTGACTTTATTTTTATACATACACCAAACAGATTCTCAACTTACTCTAAACAGTGAAATGTTTACCAAATATATATAATAATGTTTGGAGTTAATTTTATTCATTTCAAACCAAAGACTGATAGATCAGTATCTCGAATTGCCAATTGAAGTGTGAAGTTTTATACCGTCAACTGATTTGCATACAATTAGCTTCCAGAGTATTGTTTGCTTCGAAATTTTCGAAATTCAAAATTAATAAGCGCTAAAGCAAATGTTTTGGAGGGTTTTTATTTTACTTAATTGAATAGTTTCCACCTTCATGAGTAAAATGCTTTCATTGAGTCGATTGCCATGAGATCGCACTATAAAACAACTTATTTAAAACGCGCAGTTCTAACAAAATCTATAGCGATTTGGGTTATTTCTTAATTAGCCTTCGTGAAAGCTCCAGAGGCTTCGATTGAGTATTTGAACGGCTGTACTTTGTTCAAACAGTTGAGTGCATCGTTCGAACGGATTGCTTGTGGGGTTCGAACGGATTGCTTGTGGCGTTCGAACGGATTGCTTGTGGCGTTCGAACGGATTCCTTGTGGCGTTCGAACGGATTGTTTGTGGCGTTCGAACGGCCATGTGATACGTTCGAATGGATTGAGTGGATCGTTTAAACGGGCTAGGAAAAAATCCAAACGGTTTATAAAACCCGTTCGAACGGTTTATAAAACCCGTTCGAACAGTTTCTCAAAACATTTGAACGGACACCGAACGGCCTCTGAACGACTTTTTAGGCCGTTCGTTTTTCACATGAAGGTACGTTTTCCCGTGTGTACCAGGGACAATTATTTTGCTCTTGGCAGCTAATGGATCAGATTTAAATTATATATATGTTACGCCTTTTAGTGTGTATATATATCTATATCTATAGGTTTAATTTGATATTAGTTTAATTTAAACTAAACTATGTGTAGGTTAATAATTTATTAAATCAAACTAGGTTAATTTACATGTAAACCAAATAAAGTAATTTGTGAAATCTCCAAGATTCTAAAAAGGGATTATTTTTTTTGGAGATTCACTAAAAAGGGGTTTAGTTTTTTTGGGGGAATTTAAAAAGAAAGAAAAAATCCATCCACTCTTCCCCTGCAAAACATATTTTGATGACCCACCCTCCCCTCTACTTTCTCTCCCCTCCCTTTCCATATCCCTTTTTTCTTTGTCCCTCCTGATATATCTTGCTATTCCACTTCCTTCCCCATCACCCATCCAGTTTACTTACCTCGCCTGATTGGGCTTAAAGACCCTGTGTCCGAGCCCATGGTGCTTTGCGCGCGCAAATCATTTTCGTAGGGTACGAAAATCAGAAAGATCGTTGTTGTTGTTATGTGACTCTCGAATCTTTCGAAATCCATCCCTAGTTTGGGCCATCGTGTAATTATTCATAGGTGTATATGCTTAACTGACTTTCTTTTATCTTAACTTTTGTTTATATACTTTTTTAAATGAAACTTTAGTTCAAATATTTCTTCGAATCCCGGTCTAGAGTGGCGAGTAGAAGAATGCCGGAGAAAGGACCGAGACAGCGAGGCGAAGCGACTCGACAAATAATCCTTCAGCAGTCCACATTTTACTTTCTCTAGGTCTACAAGAGAACACTTGTGGTTCAAAAGGACTACTACGTGAGTTTCCTGGGGATTTGCTGCACTAAGGGACCGGCAGGCTTCGTTGGAAATACAAAGCACAAAGCAACCACTTCTGGCATCGAGAACATTCGTAATTATAATTTCGCACGGCTAAGCTCCACGAGGTGTTACAACTTATCTGTATATTTTTGCATTTTTATTAGCAGAGAACGCAATGTCCTTAACCTTTTTTTTTCATCCTCCAGTACATCCAGAAAGTATTGCTACCAAAACTACGATCGCGGGTCAAACTCCAATCTGCCGAGTTCATCTGTTACTTTGCTGTGAGTTTGACTCGAGTGCGAGTACAACATTTCATTTTGCACTCAAAATATATCATTTGCAAGGAAAGTAGAGATCTTCAAATACAGCTAAGCAATACTGGAGACATGAAAACAAGGTAACACGAGTATGTGTTTGCTTGTAGAGTTGTGAAAAAGTCGCACTCGTAAACTGATCGAATTAGAATCTAAAGACAGAACAACTGGCTTCCTGCTGAGTACTGTTACTGAATCATATTCGAAGCATCCGGTGGAAATTTGTGGGCGCGATTGGGCTTTTAATCCGGTAGAAATGATGAAATTCGTTATCCAAAGTGTATGTCTACTTCTTTTATGAAACTTATAAACAATCGAGAGCATTTTAGTTAGAAAGCTGGCCTTTAATTTATGTGGCCGTTGATAAACAAACTAATCATAACATTGGCACAAAGCACCATGGGCTCGGACACAGGGTCTTTAACTTCAGCTACTCAATGATCCAGTCATCTAATCTAATGCAGTGTACCACAGAAGCATCATACCATCATTTATTGTTTTGATGACTAATTGTCGAACCAAGTCCCTCTCATTATGGTAATTTGTTTCCAGCCTCTTAAATTTATTTGCACATGGAAACTGCTACCAAAATCGGACTTGGAAACTTCTTTTGAAATGTAACACGGACAATATTAAACCCAGGCAAAACTGTAACACAGACGACAACCTATGTGTTGACTCTGCATTCTTTTATGAAAACTGCGGCAACTCGAGGGAAGTAAGAAAGCTAAATTCAGAACAATACATTGTTTCTAGATGATCAGGTGTAGTTTACGGCTCCACTCATACTTCAAAACAAACTGTCAATCGAACAGACTTTTACAGAGTAATCACTGATCTAACGTAAAGTAAAGTCAAAAGAAAAGCGAATCACCTAACATTGTATCTGGAAAAAGACTTCTGTGAAAGAGCGTCTGTGAAGAGCATTTATTTCGATAAATAATCATTTGCCTTTACTTTGGGTTTAGTGTGAGCTTACTTTGCGTTTACTTTTTTGTATGTGTTTACTTTGCATGTGTTTACGTCTAATAAATGCAAAGTAAACCCAAGTTCAATCAAAGGGGAGGTTAGTTTCGAACGGTACTGTAATCTAAAATAATAGTTACTGAAACTTTACTTAATAGGTGCATTTAAAATAGGCTTTTAAAACTTAAATCATTCCAGTCTTTAATGGATTGATACAGTATGCAAACCTGTTTACCCAGTTCTTTTTGACAAGCAGGAGATGAAATAGAGGTAATCGGCTAATGTTTGTAGATTTCATTACAAGCAATCCAAAGGCATTCAAACGCTAACTCTCAACAATCCTACAAAGTTTAATTATCACAGTTCTTGAAGTGTTGACAATAGTAGATTTTCTTGAATCAGGGATTGAATTGATCGATGTTGTAATAGAAGTTGATTCGATGTGGATTTCTTGTAGATTTTATATTGTTGATCGTGTTGTTGATTTCGATAGTGTAGGTTTGAACTAAGAATGAAGTAAAGCATAATTAACCTATTGTGCGTGCCCAAACTAAATGCTGGCATAGAAATCAATTGTAATCTGCATGCTTCTAACATAGATAATCTCTCTGATATCTGATCATAGTACTGTGCATTGTAATCTTCGTCTTGCCAAACCAGTATTTGAGAAAAAGGAGATTTCTTATCGCAAGGTGCGTTCTATTGACTATACCACTTTTTGTCATGATCTAAAGAACTCTACTTTATTAACTGAACCAGCTAGCGACCTGAGTGATTTGATCTCTCAGTATAACGATGTTCTGGCATCACTGCTGAACGATCACGCCCCTCTGAAAACTAGAACTGTATCTATCCGACCTGCTGCTCCATGGTTTACTGGTCTAATAGCAATCGAGAAGAGGAAAAGGAGAGCACTTGAGTGCCGTTGGCGTACCTCACAACTTACTATTGATCGTCAACGTTACATTACGCCATCAGGTCATCTAAAATTAAGTATTATTCCACTATCATCAGTGCTAATAAGAATGATCAACGCATTCTTTTTCAAACTGTCGACAAGCTGCTTCACAAAAAAGCGGAGGTACGTTATCCACCTTCCGGTTCTGATAAGGAACTTTCAAATTGTTTTGCTGACTATTTTACTGATAAGATTGCTGGTATACGTCATTCCCTGGCTACGAAGAGTTGCGGTCCTATGATTTACCTCCCCACATCAGTGATTGCGCCTGTGAGTTATCTGGTTTTGAGTGCGTCTCTATAAAACAAGTTGCTGAGCTGATAGAGGCCTCTACTGTTAAATCCTGTGCCCTTGACCCTGTTCCTGCCGATGTCCTTAAAGCTTGTGTGCACGTGCTACTTCCTGTAATGACTGATATAATTTATCTCTCACTAGATACTTCTATTATGCCTGATTGTTTTAAGCTCGCTCTACTAAATCCGTTACTGAAGAAAGACAACTTACATTTCGAAGAGTTTTCTAATTTTAGACCTATTTCTAACCTCATGTTTATGTCAAAACTCACTGAGAAAGTTGTGGCACTTCAGCTTAATAACTACATTAAAGGTAATGATCTTGATGAGGTTTTTCAATCAGCCTATAAGAAGTTTCATAGCACTGAAACTGCGCTAGTGAAAGTTCACAATGATATTGTTACTGCTATTGACAATAAGCGTACGGTAATTTTGTTTATACCATGCCCAGAATAGGACAGTAATTTCGTAATTTTCTCTTAGTACCGGTGAACAACGTACTAACAACATACTATGAACAATGTACTAACAACATAATATACGTACAACGTACCAAGAACTGACGAGATACGGGGTGACTAGCATACTAAGGTACTAAGACTCTTTCACACAAGAACTGACGAGATACGCGGTGACTAGCGTATACTAAGGTACTAAGAGTCTTTCACAAGAACTGACGAGATACGGGATGACTCGCGTACTAAGGTACTAAGAGTCTATCACACAAAAACTGACGAGATACGCGGTGACTAGCGTACTAAGGTACTAAGAGTCTTTCACACAAAAACTGACGAGATACGCGGTGACTAGCGTACTAAGGTACTAAGAGTATTTCACACAAGAACTGACGAGATACGCGGTGACTAGCATACTAAGGTACTAAGAGTCTTTCATACAAGAACTGACGAGATACGGGGTGACTAGCGTACTAAGGTACTAAGAGTCTTTCACACAAGAACTGACGAGATACGGGGTGACTAGCGTACTAAGGTACTAAGACTCTTTCACACAAGAACTGACGAGATACAGGGTGACTAGCGTACTAAGGTACTAAGAGTCTTTCCCAAAAGAACTGACGAGATACGAGGTGACTAGCGTACTAAGGTACTAAGACTCTTTCACACAAGAACTGACGAGATACGCGGTGACTAGCATACTAACGTACTAAGAGTCTTTCATACAAGAACTGACGAGATACGGGGTGACTAGCGTACTAAGGTACTAAGAGTCTTTCACACAAGAACTAAGGAGATACGCGGTGACTAGCGTACTAAGGTACTAAGACTCTTTCACACAAGAACTGACGAGATATGGGGTGACTAGCGTACTAAGGTACTAAGGCCTACGGCAAACGTCGAACTTAAGTCGCGCCGATCCTATTAAAAAATAGGTTCGGTAGAACTGACGAGATACGGTAGGGTATATGCCGGCATATCATTGAAATTGACCTATAACTGGACCTGAAAAAAAGAAAATAATGTCATCGGTGCACGTGTGGTTGTAACATGTTTCGCGGTCTTGCCCACATCTGTCTATAAATGCCGGGATACAATTTTTTTTTTTTAAATATTCCTAAAGTGCACTGTAAAAAAAAGATTTGAAAAAGCCGGTCATCATGTTTCGCGGTCTCGTTCACATTTTTGGTGACAACTCTTCTGAGTCTATATATGCCGGGATATCGTTAAGATCGTCCTGAAGTGAACTGAAAAAAGAATAAGTAATAAAACTCGTTGCCAATTACATTTCCTTTACAAACATTCATACTCTCTTTCCTCATGGGGTGTTGTTATAACGACCTCTTTCAATTGGAAAAGAGTGCGCCGATATTCTTAGATTAGTAACAGTTTTCCGAGTTTTGAAGTCGGTGATTATTCCTAAAAAAAATCAAAACCATGGGTAGGTTTAATTACTGAATATAACTCTAGCTTTGATCTCTTGTCTCCATTATATATTTCATCTCTCTCTTCTTTCCATTTATGTATATGTTTTTATTCTAGAGCAGAATTAAGAGCTTTAGTTAGGCTTTTTACGTTGATGGTGGTGTTTCTGGTAATTTTATTATTGAAACGTAGATTGATATATGTTAGGGGTAACGACCTAATTCTGATCTAACAGCTAGGTTTGTGGGTTTAGGGTTAACACCAAGAATCTGAAAAAGTCATCGGTGCATGTGTGCATGGGTGTAACATGTTTTCGCGGTCTCGCCCATATCTGTTGGGAGTCTATATGCCTGGATATCGTTAAAATTGTCCTAAATTGAACTGAAAAAAAAAGATTTGAAAAAGTCATTGCCGCATGTGTGGGTGTAGCATCATTTCGCGGTCTCGCCCACATCTCTTTGGAGTCTATATATCCCGGGATATCGTTAAAATCGTCCTATCTGGACATAAAAAAAAAAGATCTAAAAAAAAGGCATCGGTGCGGGTGTAGCATCCTTTCGTGTTCTCGCCCACATCTGTTCGGAGTCTACATTTGCCGGGATATCGTTAAAATTGTCCTATCTGGACCTGAAAAAAGTTTTCAAAAAGTCATCGGTGCATGCGTGGGTGACTAACATGTTTTCACGGTCTCGCCCACATCTGTTGGAGTCTATATATCCCGGGATATCGTTAAAATCGTTCTATCTGGACAGGAAAAAAAAAGATCTAAAAAAGTGATCGGTGCATGTGTGGGTGTAACATGTTTTCGCGGTCTCGCCCACATCTGTTGGACTCTATATATCCCGGGATATCGTTAAAATCGTTCTATCTGGACAGGAAAAAAAAAGATCTAAAAAAGTGATCGGTGCATGTGTGGGTGTAACATGTTTTCGCGGTCTCGCCCACATCTGTTGCACTCTATATATCCCGGGATATCGTTAAAATCGTTCTATCTGGACAGGAAAAAAAAAAGATCTAAAAAAGTGATCGGTGCATGTGTGGGTGTAACATGTTTTCGCGGTCTCGCCCACATCTGTTGCACTCTATATATCCCGGGATATCGTTAAAATCGTTCTATCTGGACAGGAAAAAAAAAGATCTAAAAAAGTGATCGGTGCATGTGTGGGTGTAACATGTTTTCGCGGTCTCGCCCACATCTGTTGCACTCTATATATCCCGGGATATCGTTAAAATCGTTCTATCTGGACAGGAAAAAAAAAAGATCTAAAAAAGTGATCGGTGCATGTGTGGGTGTAACATGTTTTCGCGGTCTCGCCCACATCTGTTGGACTCTATATATCCCGGGATATCGTTAAAATCGTTCTATCTGGACAGGAAAAAAAAAGATCTAAAAAAGTCATCAGTGCATGCGTTGGTGTAACATGTTTTCGCGGTCTCGCCCACATCTGTTGGAGTCTATATATCCCGGGATATCGTTAAAATCGTTCTATCTGGAGAGGAAAAAAAAAGATCTAAAAAAGTGATCGGTGCATGTGTGGGTGTAACATGTTTTCGCGGTCTCGCCCACATCTGTTGGACTCTATATATCCCGGGATATCGTTAAAATCGTCCTAAAGTGAAATGGAAAAAAAAGAGATCTAAAAAAGTCATCGGTGCATGCGTGGGTGTAACATGTTTCACCGCGTATCTCGTCAGTTTTTGTGTGAAAGACTCTTAGTACCTTCGTACGCTAGTCACCGCGTATCTCGTCAGTTTTTGTGTGAAAGACTCCTAGTACCTTAGTACGCTAGTCACCCCGTATCTCGTCAGTTTTTGTGTGATAGACTCTAAGTACCTTAGTACACTAGTCACCCCGTATCTCGTCAGTTTTTGTGTGAAAGACTCTTAGTACCTTAGTACACTAGTCACCACGTATCGTGTTAGTTTTTGTGTGAAAGATTCCTAGTACCTTAGTACGCTAGTCACCCCGTATCTCGTCAGTTTTTGTGTGAAAGACTGTTAGTACCTTAGTACACTAGTCACCCGGTACCTCATCAGTTCTTGTGTTAAATACTCTTAGTACCTTAGTACGCTAGTCACCGCGTATCTCGTCAGTTTTTGTGTGAAAGACTCCTAGTACCTTAGTACGCTAGTCACCCCGTATCTCGTCAGTTTTTGTGTGATAGACTCTAAGTACCTTAGTACACTAGTCACCCCGTATCTCGTCAGTTTTTGTGTGAAAGACTCTTAGTACCTTAGTACACTAGTCACCACGTATCGTGTTAGTTTTTGTGTGAAAGATTCCTAGTACCTTAGTACGCTAGTCACCCCGTATCTCGTCAGTTTTTGTGTGAAAGACTGTTAGTACCTTAGTACGCTAGTCACTGCGTATCTCGTCAGTTTTTGTGTGATAGACTCTTATTACCTTAGTACACTAGTCACCGCATATCTCGTCAGTTTTTGTGTGAAAGACTCTTAGTACCTTAGTACGCTAGTCACCCCGTATCTCGTCAGTTTTTGTGTGAAAGACTCTTAGTACCTTAGTACGCTAGTCACCGCGTATCTCGTCAGTTTTTGTGTGAAAGACTCTTAGTACCTTAGTACGCTAGTCACCCCGTATCTCGTCAGTTTTTGTGTGAAAGACTCTTAGTACCTTAGTACGCTAGTCACCGCGTATCTCGTCAGTTTTTGTGTGATAGACTCTTATTACCTTAGTACACTAGTCACCGCGTATCTCGTCAGTTTTTGTGTGAAAGACTCTTAGTACCTTAGTACGCTAGTCACCCCGTATCTCGTCAGTTTTTGTGTGAAAGACTCTTAGTACCTTAGTACGCTAGTCACCGCGTATCTCGTCAGTTTTTGTGTGATAGACTCTTATTACCTTAGTACACTAGTCACCCCGTATCTCGTCAGTTCTTGTGTGAAAGACTCTTAGTACCTTATTACGCTTAAGTCACCGCATATCTCGTCAGTTTTTGCGTGATAGACCCTTAGTACCTTAGTACGCTAGTCACCGCGTATCTCGTCAGCTTTTGTGTGAAAGACTCTTAGTACCTTAGTACGCTAGTCACCGCGTATCTCGTCAGTTTTTGTGTGAAAGACTCTTAGTACCTTAGTACGCTAGTCACCGCGTATCTCGTCAGTTTTTGTGTGAAAGACTCTTAGTACCTTAGTACGCTAGTCACCCCGTATCTCGTCAGTTTTTGTGTGAAAGACTCTTAGTACCTTAGTACGCTAGTCACCGCGTATCTCGTCAGTTTTTGTGTGATAGACTCTTATTACCTTAGTACACTAGTCACCGCGTATCTCGTCAGTTTTTGTGTGAAAGACTCTTAGTACCTTAGTACGCTAGTCACCCCGTATCTCGTCAGTTTTTGTGTGAAAGACTCTTAGTACCTTAGTACGCTAGTCACCGCGTATCTCGTCAGTTTTTGTGTGATAGACTCTTATTACCTTAGTACACTAGTCACCCCGTATCTCGTCAGTTCTTGTGTGAAAGACTCTTAGTACCTTATTACGCTTAAGTCACCGCATATCTCGTCAGTTTTTGCGTGATAGACCCTTAGTACCTTAGTACGCTAGTCACCGCGTATCTCGTCAGCTTTTGTGTGAAAGACTCTTAGTACCTTAGTACGCTAGTCACCGCGTATCTCGTCAGTTCTTGTGTGATAGACTCTTAGTACCTTAGTACACTAGTCACCGCGTATCTCGTCAGTTTTTGTGTGAAAGACTCTTAGTACCTTAGTACGCGAGTCATCCGGTACCTCATCAGTTCTTGTGTTAAATACTCTTAGTACCTTAGTACACTAGTCACCGCGTATCTCGTCAGTTTTTGTGTGAAAGACTCTTAGTACCTTAGTACGCTAGTCACCGCGTATCTCGTCAGTTTTTGTGTGATAGACTCTTAGTACCTTAGTACGCGAGTCATCCCGTATCTCGTCAGTTCTTGTGAAAGACTCTTAGTACCTTAGTACGCTAGTCACCGCGTATCTCGTCAGTTCTTGTGTGATAGACTCTTAGTACGCTAGTCACCCTGTATCTCGTCAGTTTTTGCGTGATAGACTCACTAGGGGCAATAAGATTAAAACAGTTCTTGTGTATCAGAGTGGTTAATTAAAGTGACTAAATTAGTAGTTATATATGCTTCGGTTGTATGTAGCATACTTCAAACAATATTATAGCAAGACTACCGTAAAAAGTAGCCAATAAATGGTTGGCACAGGGGACTAAATTAGTAGTTATATATGCTTCGGTTGTATGTAGCATACTTCAAACAATATTATAGCAAGACTACCGTAAAAAGTAGCCAATAAATGGTTGGCACAGGGGAAGAGCAACTGAAATATTATCGACACTAGATATTGGTACTAGAGGCAATAATATCAAAACAGTTCTTGTGTATCAGAGTGGTTAATTAAAGAGGGGAGGCCTTAGTACGCTAGTACGAGTGACTAAGCGAAAATTAATGAAACGCTGTCCTATACCAGGCATCATATGATTTTGTTATTGCTAGATTTATCTGCAGCTTTCGATACTGTTGATCATACGATCTTATTAGAGAGGTTGTCCTGTCGCTTTGGCATGTGGAAAGGCTCTACGCTGGTTTAAATCTTACCTTCGCGATAGAAAACAGGCTGTAGTCATTGGCAGAGAAAAGTCTTCGAGTCGTAACATGCTCTGTGGTGTACTTCAGATTCGGTTTTAGGGCCACTCCTCTACCTGCTTTACATTTCTCCTTTAGGAGATATTGTTAGGAATCATGACATCGGCTTCCATTTCTACGCGGATGATACCCAATTGTACCTCTCCTTTGAGTCGACATCTGGGGAAGATCGCGAGTCATCCATAGTGAAAATTGAAGCCTGTGTCAATGATATAGATACGTGGATGTTGCAGAACAAACTTAAGTTAAATACGGACAAGACTGAACTTCTTATTATTAGTGCACATCATCGTCCCCGACCGTATTTTAATGATATTACAATTGGCAAGGATCACGTACAACCTTTGCTTTCTGCCAGGAATATCGGAGTAGTTTTCGATAACAGCATGTCATCCTCCACTATTTGTAAGTCTGCATTTTTTCACTTAATGAGGATAGCTAAGATAAGGCAATATCTGTCAGAAGACAATACTAAGATACTGGTTCATGCATTTATATCCTGTAGATTAGATAATTGTAATGCTTTATTGTATGGCTTACCCAAGTATCAAATTGATAGACTACAGTATGTTCAGAACTGCACTGTGCGTTTAATTACCAGTAAATCAAAACATGATCATATTACTCCTGTCCTCGAGCAACTCCACTGGCTACCTGTAGGGCAGCGTATTGTTTTTAAAATACTTTTATTTACATATAAGGCTCTAAATAAATTAGCTCCACCGTACATTAGTAATATGCTTCATGCCTACATTCCTACATGTACCTTGAGATCGTCTTCGCAATATTTATTAACTGTTCCTATGTCTAATTTGAAGAGCTATGGTGACCGAGCCTTCTCAGTTGCTGCACCTTTGTTATGGAACTCATTACCAGCTAAGATTAGAACGAGCCTGTGTATTGGCAGTTTTAAATCTACGTTAAAGACATTGATATCTTTTTAATTGTGCTTATAATTAATGATTTTTATAGTAGTTTTTAGTTGTCTCAGTAGTTTTAGTGGTATACATACTAGATAGTTTAATATCAATTATATTCTAACTTTATATATATATTTTTACCAGTATTCATTGTAAAGCGCCATAGGGCAACTAGTGGATTATGACGCTATAGAAATAATTTATTATTATTTATTATTACAATAGCTAATCAATATATACATTCTAAGTAATTATAGTGATCTTACATTGGTCTCCTGGCTTGCTTGTTCGAGGTAGAATAGATTGATAGAGGTAGATGGTAGCGTAGATTTCTAAGTTTCTTAATTTTCTAAGTCTACAAGTAACTCTGGAAGCGTGTTCTGAGCTTACACATTGATTTTGATTGGTCTAACGGATGAATGGCGGTAAATAGTGATAACTGTAATCAATAACCTAGCATAAATACCAACTAAATTAAGTTGGCGTAATAAGCTAACTATGCTGTTGCCACCCAATTCAGATCAATCCATGTGATGTAAACAGATGCTACTCTGGGGAATTATTCCTTTTTTATTCTAATCATAATGCAGTCATGCCTATCTTTCAAAGAGTCAATTGTCCAGAGTAATGTATGTTTACATCACATGATCTGAATTGGGTGGCAACATAGTTACGCTGTGTGCACTGTGAATGATTCTGTTCACTAATTAGTTGTGTTCTTTTTAACTTATGCAATGTAATATTTATTATGGTATTTTGTTGCAGGGTCCCAATTTTGATTTTCAGAGCAATCCAGAGCTGAAGAAGTTACGGTTTGTTTCTCCTGGTCCTAAAATGGCTGGCTTGTCTACCAAAAATGAAGGTAATAATGTTGTCCCTTTTCTTTTTCTTCCGACTCACATTGTGCTAATAAATACTTTTAGCAGGGCTTATGATATTATGCGCTGATGTGATTTCGCACAATCGGTCTCAAATCGCATCTGTAACAATTTAGCAATTTTTGCATAATCAGTGAAATAATTAGGCAATTTGAAAGAAAAAACAAAAACTCTCCTAAATATATTAGAATTTTTACAATAATATTTAAATGTGCTTTATTTACCTTCCAAAACATGCTAGCGTGTATGGTTATTAATTCGCTCGTCAGAGCATGCAGAAGGCATACTTTGCAATTTTACTTGTGAAGGATTCACACGTTGAAAATCCAGGATGGCGGAGACAGACTTGTTCTCGTATAGTTTTGCCAGAAAAGTTTCCTTTCATGTGATTAAAGGAATAAAAAGGTTCCTTTAAAATGTTGTTAGTTAATTGGGGAATAAAAGCAGAAGAATTCTGGAGTGATTAAAAGATACACAAGAAATGACAAGACAAGTTGTAACCATATTCAAAGTTTTGCTTCAAGTAAGAGTGTTAATGAACGAAAGATTCTTCTACTGTGTTTTGTGGTGCAGCTTATGGTTATTCTTTACACTATTTTGGCAGAAGACACTTCTCATGACAAACTTCATATGGTTCTGAAAAGATGGGACCCTGCTGATGTTCAATAGGTGAACATCAGCAGGGGAGCTACTAAAGCCTTTAGAAGGTGATAAGCCCATGGTGAATATGTCAAAGAGATTAAAGCAAGAAGAAAATATTGGCATCACTCTTATTCGATTTGATGCTGGAAGCAGGTTTACTTTAGTAGCTCAGACACAACTTAAACTTCTGCACATTTTCTTTGAATCAAAAAGAAATCGCAATGCGGCCTAGTTTTTATTCCAGAATGCAGTCATGGGAATGTATTCCTACATATAAACTAACAAAATGTTAGTTACAGGTGAAAATCAATCAAGTTTGACATGTCTAACGAAGGGAAATGTATAAAGAATACCCAAGGCATGCTCTAAAATAATTCAACTGACCCATAGTGCACTCATGGCAATGAATGCAGGTAAAATATGTTTTAGTTCCTATTGAATTATTAAAGCATTGTATTAAGTTGCTCTGCTGCATATAGGAAGCCAATCAAACCAGCTATTTAACCTCGACGATCCTAACAAATCAAAAACAATTCTCTTGAAATATTTTCTTAAGGATGCACCAGCCAAGTTACTCTGCTGCCTCCAGGAAGCCTATCAAACCCGCTATTTAACCTTAAATCTTAACATACAGTACCGCCCAGAAGTATGTTAATATTTTTTGCATGTAACTCTCGAAATTCCATGCGTGTAGTACATGCAAACAACATCATTTGCGTGCACTATACGCACGGAATTACACGCACATGAAGAGAAATTAATTTTGTCTGCGGAATACACGATTACCATTTCGAACGATTGTTTAATTGTTTGTGTGTTCAACTTCCAAATAAAGCACAACGGCACTGACTAGTTCGCCAAAGTTGATTCCCGTCCAATTCATCGCACACTTTAAGCTGCCGTCTTGTCTGTGTGTAATCTACAACATTTAAGGCTGTCAGAACTCTCATCGTTTCACACTTAATTCTAGCCAACGTCTTGTCTGTTTATTCTACTCTACGGCAAACGCCTAATAGTGCCGGCAAAAGTTTAATTTCGTTTCACACTTCAAGCCAGCGTCTTGTCTGTTTATTCTACGGCAAACGTTAATGCGACCGTAAAAGTTTATTTTCATCACACACTTCAAGCTACGGTCTTCTCTGTTTATTCTACAACAAATGCTAATACTTCTGGCAAGAGTTTATTTTCGTTCACGCTTCAAGCCAGCGTCTTGTCTGTTTATTCTACAGCAAACGCTAATGCGACGGCAAAAGTTTATTTTCATCACACACTTCAAGCTATGGTCTTCTCTGTTTATTCTACGACAAATGCTAATACTTATGGCAAGAGTTTATTTTCGTTCACGCTTCAAACCAGCGTCTTGTCTGTGTTTTCTACAACAAACGCTAATGGGACGGCAAAAGTTTATTTTCATCACACACTTCGAGCCACGGTTTAAACGCCACAAGTAATCCATTCGACCGCCACAAAGAATTTGTTTGAATGCTACAAGCAATCCGTTCGAACGATGCACTCAATTCGTTTCTCCATCACAGCCTGTGGAACTTTCACGAAGGACTAAAAAAAAAATATGTTCTAACGGATAATCTTTACATTTGTGCATTCTGTCACCAAAAGACAGGATTGCGTTACGAAACACAGTCCCAGCGCTGGTTTGGTGTTTTTTGTTCATCCGATAAACTTTAGCTTCTGTAGTTTCAACTCGGATCTTTCAATCCTTCAGAATTTTTGTTGAAGTAATTGCGAATGTTTTCAATTGAAGAAGCCAGCTTTAGCTTTTTGGAGATACAAAGATTCTCTGTTAACATTGCTTTCAATTCAGCCGTGGAGACTGATTGTCTGGTTTTTCACACAACAAGACCTAAGAGTGCCGCGAACTTCGTGGGAAGTGTGATTTTATTGCATTGTAGTTTAAATCACCACAGAGCTTCTCAACTTTGCTGGCAAATGATAACGTCTACTAAACAGAACATTCTGTTTTGGGAAATCGTTCAAAAATATTTTTTTTTAAGCGTTTGTTGGCCGTTCGTTGCCCTACAGTATTATCGTTTGCCATGGAATAAACAGAATAAACCGGCCATGAGTATTATCGGACTCACATCTCAGTCTTGAAAAGTTTCAGTACATGAAGCATTTATCCTGTTGAAGTCAGTTTCAACACACAAACGAACGTCATGGATGCTTGAATTCGAACAATAAACTGCATAACAAAGTAAAACTACATGCGTGTATTTACACTCAAATGAGTGTAGTACATGCGTGTACTACACGCAGAAAACGTTCCTTAGGAAGTACCAGGGGAAATTCTGGAAATCGTGTCAGTCTGATTCTTTTACAGAACATCAACAGAGTTTTGAAGCAACGTTTGTCATATTGAAAACGTGCAAAAACTTAACTCTTACCAGAAAACTTCTACTGGGGAAGTGCAATTCCTTTTGAATGAAAAGAGCTTTAATGCATCGGATCAGACCAGTCAGTTCGCGTAAATGGAAATGAATTGCGCCCCCATGGTATTTGTGTCAGAAATGAGACACGCGTCTGGCTGACAGTTCACGATTGACGGGGACTTTTATTATATAAGGATCTTGACTTTTTGACGCCTCTGGCACGCAGGGTATTTACCAAAACCATCTTACTGTATGTTTGTAAAACTGTTTGTCATGGATTTGAATTGGTCACGTGTTAATCCTGGTGAAAGAAATGTTAAAAAATTGTGCAATGGACACGAGATTTCGGATCACAATATTTCGATAACCTGACAATAAACGAAATATTGTCGAAATGTCGCTCGCAGGTTGGCGATATTTTGCCTTGGCATTCGAATTTTTGCGTATCTCATCGATTCTTCAAAATTTTGAACGAAAAGTGTTGAAATTTCGGCGACATTCGTAGGAACAAAATTTGTCGAAATACGTTTGCATGACTTTTGCACAATACTGTATGTTCATTTGATGTATACATCAGATATACATTTAACCCTAAATGTATGATTGTTGTATACTAACTGTATACAACGCCCAAAACAGAGGCTCATTTTGGTAAGGGACAACATTTCCAATTCACAGGCACAGTGAAAGAAAGTGACACCAATTAAAATGTGATCTGATTTGATTGGCCAGCTACTGGAGAAAGTATTGAGGAGGCGGGGCTAGACATATGAGGGCATGAAACATGGTTTTCTTTCAATCAGCTTTTTCTCAGCAAACTGTTTTGAGCTACAGAAAGAACTTCAAAAAGCTGAAGGTCCATAAATGTATCCGAATTGTCTGTAAATTGACTGTCTGATAGATTTATATCCCAGTAAGAAAACCTGTGTCGGGGAATTGTAAAATTATCGTTATTTTTACAGCCTTTTCCGTGAGTATATTCGGCTTTTAGTAGTTTGACTGAAAGTAGTAAAAATTAGATAACTTTAGAAGTATTTGTAATATTGACAAACCCAGACACAGTTTTAGAGTACAGCCAAGCTTTTTGAACTGGAATGCTAAGTTAGGAAATCAGGGGCAGCAGAATTTTTTTTAAATAGAAACCAAAATAATAATAATGTAGTCTTGTAGCCAGTTATATAAGCTTTTACAACACATATATAGTTTATGTATGTGCAATTAATAGATGGAGAGCAATGGTATTTTCCCTGAAACGTACCCTGAAGGTCTACAGTATATAACCTTGAGTTAACATAAAAAATCACATTGTCCACATAATAGGTCATTTTTGCCACACAATCTTGCCTCATAGCTTTTTATTTCCATTAGGCTCAAGTGGGGTACAAGAGGTCCCAGTCTCTGAACAACCAATAATAATTAAAACTGAAGAACAACCATCACCTAGCAAATACAAATGCCTTGGTACAACCGTGGCAAGCAACACATCGCCTTCCAAGTCTACCAGGATGAATCAACATAAGGACAGTGGAAAACTAAAGATGGAGAATATCAAGATGGGGAAGGAACCTGAACTGACAAGAAGACGGCCAGTACGGCAGGCCAGTGTACTCAAAGTGTATGACGAGTCATTGGTTCAGTGGGTGAGCATTTGAAGAATCAATCTGAATTCTATGTTGGACTGCTTCAGTTACCTTTAGACTGCATATGGCTATCTTAACCCTAAATCTGTTATTCCTTGATCAGTTGTGACCATTTTATTTTTTACTATATGATACAGGTGGACGAGTATGTTTGTCAAGTATGTACTAAGGGTGATAATGAAGATTCCATGTTATTGTGTGATGGGTGCGACGACAGTTACCATACTTACTGCCTGATCCCTCCCCTGACCACAGTACCCAGGGGAGACTGGAGGTGTCCAAGATGTGTGGCAGAGGCAAGAATTAGTCTATTATTATCTTACAGTGTAAAATAATGTTGCTGGATTAAATGTGCCTTTGACTTTCCTTAGCACTTTAATAAATACAAGGTGTCATATATAGCCTGTGTAACATAAAACTGTACCACATAAGTCTTCCAGACTTCTTGTTCTTTCTTGGAGGTTTTAAAGGGTGGTTTCGATATTCTTCATCGACTCTTCTATTACATCAAGTTTAGAAAGTTTGTTTAGAATTTCTTGAAGTTTTCCTTTGGCCATGTTGAGAACCGGTAACGCTTTCTCACTCTCTGGAAGCTCTTCTGTTTGTTCAGGATAAGTCACCAAGTTTCTGACCTTTTATTGCTCTGGTGAAGAAACACTACTTTCTGACGAAGAAGTAGATATACTATTACACCTTTTCCTTCTGAAAGTTTCAATAATTTTGGCCATTAGCCAACCAAATTTTCGAACAATAATTATGGTGGAGGAGAAAGAGTGCAACCTCACTCGATCATTACTACATGTACATAAAGTGACTTTCTTGTAAACTGGACCTAAAATATAAAGTGACTTTCTTATAAACTGGACCATATTAAATATAAAGCGACTTTCTTGTAAATTGGACCTAATATAAAGCGACTTTCTTATAAACTGGACCTTATTAAATATAAAGCGACTTTCTTGTAAATTGGACCTAAAATATAAAGCGACTTTCTTATAAACTGGACCTTATTAAATATAAAGCGACTTTCTTGTAAATTGGACCTAAAATATAAAGCGACTTTCTTATAAACTTTCTTTCCCTTTGTTTACGAATGCAAAGCTTGCATAACAGTGAGACCCAATATGCTTGTTTGACTGCATGTCTTTGTACACAGTGTATGCAACTCCACGAAACCTAGTACAACCTCTGTAACAGCTTTTGCCCTTTGTGCAAAATAATCTCTAATTTATGGTAACCACTACTTAACAACATGTCAATGCTAATTATTAAAAGAGAAAGTAATGTTTTACACTCCCTGTCAAAATTGGTTTTCATGCAAGATAAATAATAATTTATAAAAGTGTAGTTTTTGTCAGCCCCACTTGATATTCTAGGCACCTTTGTTGTTATAATTTTATGTCGAGATAATCTAGTTCTATTTAATTATCCTCAAGGGTTGATAAGAATTAGCATAGAATAAATGAAGCATGGTTGAGAGGACTGAGGACATATATTTGTACATGGTGTATAACAATACACTCGTTATGTTAACTGGTGTAGAACAAATCATTTGTACTAACTCATTTTGTTGTGATTATTCCAAAGGAGTGCAATAAACCTCAGGAGGCATTTGGCTTTGAGCAAGCCAAGAAGGTCTATTCTCTACAGTCATTTGGAGAAATGGCAGATGAATTCAAAAAAGACTACTTTAAGATGCCGCCTTTGGTAAGCTCATTGAAAAAAAAAATGTCTTATCAAACAGATAGGATCGTTCATTATTTATCGGAGGGGGGCTGGGTGATATAATGGGGGTCCTGAAATTCTTTGTTTGGCTTAATGGGGGCCATAAATTTTAAAATCAGATTTTAAGGGTAGAGTAGGGGGTCCTTAAAAGTTGCAATTTTGCTAAGGGGGTACCTGAAAAAAACATAGGGCCTCTAAGGGCAATTTGCAGGTACATGTAGTCAGTGAGCTATTGTGTGTTGTGTTATTGTGGATGTTTTTGGCAGAGCCTATATTTGTGTAGTGTGATTAGTTTTGTTGACTGCCTGTGTACAGAGAGCGTCAGCCTTGCAGTCTTCATACATGTATATGTCAGGGCAATATGTTCTGTAGATGTTTTCAATTCTAAAATAATCCCACAATATTTGTTGCAAATGCAGCAATACAGAAATATAAGAAAGCGATTATCTTCAACTGGCCGAAACTGGAAATGCTTATTTCTCGTCGCTATTAATATGTTATTAAAGGTCAAATTGGGATCATGCAGGATCATATGACTAGCGATAAACTGCTGATCACTGAATTTCAAGTGTGATGGAAAAATCAATTGAAATCAGCTGGAAACAGGACTTTACTTTCAAAATTAATTCACAAATGAAATCAAGCCCCATTCTAGTTCTTACATATGCAACATGAAGTCTGTAGTTGTAGACTGTAGAACTACTTGAAATAATTTTACTTATCCACTGGTCATCTACATGTAGCTACATTTAGATGACCAGATGAGGGTTACAAGTTGTGAATACAAGTTGGCATAGTAATTATGTCAAGTGGTTTGAATTTGTGTTCTTGTAGTAAATTAGATGGCCCAGCTGGCCACTAGCAACATTTCAGTCTGGTAAACGGATCAGCATTCAGCTCAGCAGCAAAGCTTTCAGAGCAGCAAATACTAGATGGAAATCCGAAAAAATAACTTATGTCAAGCGGTTTGAATTATTAGTGTAGCAAGATAGAGACATCAGAAACTTCACAGCTGTAAATTATAAGTCATTTTGGAATGTTTACGTTTGAAAGTGGCATATCTAGATCTACAGCTTACAAATTTTCTACTTTAGGAACTGAATTTTGGCAAATCGTGTGTTTCCTTTTCTAATGAGTTGTCAAGCTGTTCCAAACTGCCCTTAATTCAAAATCAACAAATTGTATCACAAGGTTCCTTTTTGCTTGGTGCGGCCCATAATTATATAGTTTGGATAATATAAAGCCTTTAGTTCAACAAATTATGTTCAGTTGACACTTTGAAAATAAACTCTGTACTGTCTCGTAGATACATGTAAAAGCCTTGCTAAATTATTGTGAAACCTTGAACTCATGCTCGTCAAACTTGGAGACTAGACCTAGTGTCAATCACTCATCATTACCTACATGATTGATGGCTAAAGTGAACAAGTTGCACCGTAAATACGTTGTCGGTGAGGGGTCGGTGAGGGGTCGGTAAGCTGTCGGTAAGCGGTTGACTCATTTGAACCAAAATATGCTTTATACCTTCTTAAGTTTCCAACGTTCTGGCAACGATAAACCGCTTCGATAACAGATAACAAATTAAAATATCCGCGGCACTCACTGTTGGGCCTCTCCTGTTGTGTCAAAAACCAGACAATCAGTCTGAAAGCGCATGAATCGTTATCTCATACTGGCTCAAGAATATTTTCAACCAAAATATGCTTAATAGTTTCCAAAGTTTCCAACGTTGTGAGAACGATAAACCCCTTCGATACAGTGCGATCTCACGGCAAATTAACAGATAACTACAGTATTGTGCTAAAGTCATGCAAACATATTACGACAAATTTCGCTCTTAATGTTCCTACGAATGCCAACGCGAATTCGAATTCATGACAAACAGTTTTACAAACGTACAGTAAGATGGTTTTGGTGAATACCCTGCGTGTCAGAGGCGTCAAAAAGTCAGGATTCTAAAATAATAGGTTTGCCGCAGTTAAAGAACACGTGATATCACGTGGGAATCCAAGATGGCGCGGGTTCACTAATTCACGGATTTGAATCGAGAATATGCTGCAAAGAAGAAAAGACAGATATAATGAGTACCGTATTTACTCGAATAGATGCCGCGGCGTTTATTTAAATTTTCATGACTCAGGTGCGGCGTTTATTCGGGGGCGGCGTTTATTTAGTACCGTAATCCATTTTATTTCAAGATAAAAAGTGCCTTACCGTATTGACAAAGTGTAAGAAGCAAAAATCCTTAAAAACCGTAACAGAAACAAGCTTTCAATATTAAAATGTCATGGTAGGTACTGTTTTCATTGCTTAACGTTACAGTACGTAAACCCTACTCAATCTCAATGTCAGAGTCCCCTTCGTTATCAGAGTCTATAAGCTCCAACACTGGGTGAGCTTCTTCCACATCAGAGTCAGTACATTCCGTAAAAGGATTGGAATCTGGCTCATTTAGGATCCCTAGCTGTGACTTGAGCATGGCTTGTCCAGCATGGCAAGGCTGTCCTTCCTTAAGGCAGTGAATCGTGTCATCCTTTGCTCCATCCACCGGAAGGTTCAATGCGCAACTTGGGAAAGATTTCTGGATAATTTCAACGGGTAGTTCGTTCCAAGAATCGAGAATCCACTTTAAAATAGTTCTTCTCGGGGGTACTTTCAGATTCCCAGCAGCTGTTTCTTGGTATAATCCAACTGTACCTAGCCACTCGTCATATTTCTCTGTGCACAATGACTTGAATGGCTTGTTCCAGCTAACATCTGGAGCTTGGATGTATTTTGTACAACCTCCCGGTACAATTACCCGATCTATTTTCTTAGATCGTATCGCATCAGAAATGCTGTCTTCAATGTGACACTCATATGAGTCCCATGCTAACAGCCTACGCTTGAATGAAAATATCCCAAGAACAGAGTTGACCCAGACATGAGTTAATTCAGTGTTCATCCATGCATTTGTCGACGTTGCAACAACTGCTCGATGTTTGAACTCGATGTTTAACGCTGCAACTTCACGTTTGGCACCTTTGAACACCACCATAGGCTTTAGCTTTGTTCCGTCTGCCTTGGCAGCTAAACAGACAGATACTCTTGACTTTTCATGGCCAGTCGTTTTCAGAGTGATGGACTTCTTTCCAGTTGTGTCAATTGTAGTTTCTGACACCATATCGCACCAAACTGGAGTTTCGTCCATTGCAATAATGTCAGAGGGGCCATAATTGTGTTGCTTTTGTAGTCGCTTAACTTGAATTATGTATGATACAAGTTTTCCGAGCATTTTATCTGGATCTTGTTGAGCAACCGATGTCTTTCTTCTCAATGATAAGCCATTTCTTTTCATGAATCGACACAGCCAACCTCTTGAAGCTTTGAAGTCTTCGTCAACATGGTTTCCTTCCGTCATATCACGATAAACAATTTCAGCTTTCTTCATAATAAGCTTGCATGAAACTCGAAGACCACAAGACCGCCTGTTTTCTATCCACTCCAGTAAGACTTCTTCCAATCTTGTACTCAAGGGTTTTCTGCCACCTCCATGCAATCTGCTCCGTTCTTTTCCTTTCTTAGTACCAAGCAAAACAAAAATTTTGTTTTTGTTTGCTCGCCACTCTCTCACTCTCTTTTCATCGACTTGAAACCGGCGAGAAGCTGGTCGATTGCCGTTCGATTCCGCGAAGGTAATCACTTGTTTCTTGACTGCAAGACTATACTTCTGTCTTCTTTTACCTTTATGGGAAATTATGTCTTTCGAGTCTTTATTCGGGTCTGCCATCGTCGTAGACTACCAAGGCATACCGCCGGGACGGAGGATTTTGCTAAAAATAAATATTTCAAAACATCAAAGTTGCCGAAAAGTAGGTCTGTATAGCTGGTAGATTTCGAAAGATTTTGCTTAAACAATGGGTTTCTTGATCGAAGCTGTCAACGCTACCGATACCGATTTATCTGAGTTGTAACTTACAAGTTTTTGTGCCCGGCGATCAAAATGGTGTCTTTGGCCAGTTTCTCATGTCGTTGGAGAGCGAATCTCCTGCATAATAACTCCTACTACATTAATTTATCTGCATGGAATTGAATCTCGCTAAAACCAACAGTAAAAAGCGAAATGTTTGTGAAACCATCTAGATCACACGAGATAACAAAGTGTTTGGCGGCGGGAACTAAAGAGTTTCACATGACAAACTTGACAGTTTTCACATGCTAACTTGTAAGTTACAAATCAGATAAAACTAGTTTGTCGCGTCAAGGTTCACGGAAGCTCGCAAATGGTAGTAAGAATCACTAAAATGGCAAGGGCTTTATCTGTTGAATTTAAGATGTATTTTAAAGTAGACTTTGAAACAGTTATTCGAGGACATCACGTTTACAAGTCTGTATGGACACCCGCGAAAGATCACGAACTACAATGTAAGCAAGACACGCGTGCCGAAGCAAAAGAACACGATCCGAACGCCATTGGTGTCTACTTGGTATCAGAGTGTGATGAGAAGAAGCTTGTTGGCCATGTTCCGATTGAACTATCACGACTATTGAAAAACTTTCTGGACGCAAATGATGAAAACAAACTCTGTGCACAAATCACTGGCAAGAGAAAAAGAGAAGTTGGGCTTGTTGTACCCGCAAATTTCACAGCATTCACTACAGAACTGCGAATCGCCACCATTCTAGAAAGGGAGCTTAGTGAAAGGGCCAAAAAGTATACTCATTTCGAGCTGAACAACATTGGCACTCAAGGACAAAAATTCCCATTGCTGATGTAGACATGTTTGTGCTGTCTACCGTAATTAAATACCGTTATATTTGTATTGAAACCAATAGCTGATTTTCTTCAAATAAACGCCGCATTCAGGTGCGGCGTTTATTCGGGGGCGGCGTTTATTCATATTTTTGCTCTCACGTGCGGCGTTTATTCGGGGGCGGCGTTTATTCGGGGGCGCCGTCTATTCGAGTAAATACGGTACACTATTTTCATCAATATCCAACTATCTACAATGTAGTAAGAATATGCTATTGACAAATTTCGTTCTAACATTGGAAAGCTACGTGATATCAAGAGCGTAGCGAGTATGTACGCACATATGCACACTTTAGTTTGAGATGAAAATTCCCTATTTGTACTATCAGCTGGATTTTACTTTGAGACGAAAATTCCCTGTGGAAACCATTCGTCAAGTACTGTCGGTAAGCTGTCGGCCGACCAGTTGCCGACAACAAATTTACGGTGCAACTTGTTCACTTTAGCCATGATTGATTGTCAACATTTGGCTGCCAAAGGTGTAACTTTTCAAACAAACATACATGTACATGTAGTAGCTTGCAAATGGCAGTAGATTTCTTGGGGGTACTACATGTATTTCAATACTATTGGACTGGTGTATTTTTCTTTTTTCATTAATTTGGATTGCTTGCCTTCAACCCACAGGAAGTACCAACTGAAGTGGTGGAGAATGAGTTTTGGAGACTGGTTTGTTCGATGGATGAAGAGGTAGGTCATCTGCATGTCAACCACAGTACTGTTCGAAAAGATTGCAACGAGAATTGGGGATATATCCCCGGGGATATTTCACTTTTAAGTGAGATATCACTTCACTAAGGGAAGTAAAATATCACTTTTGGAAAGTGAAATATCACCTTTGAAGAAGTGATATTTCACGTCACCAAAAAGTGATATTTCACTTTTTCGAACTGGACCTTTCACCATCGTTATTATTCCTGTTCACGGCCCGCTAACAATCTTCGGTTAACTTTTATTCCTGTTCACACTTCGTGTCTTGTCAGTTTCTTACTCAACAACTCCGGGTCTAAGTGGCCCTGGTTTCAGTAGTTGCACTGTAAGAAACCAAACTACATTGTATATGTAGAGCAGTGTTTGGAATTTTTGTCTGTTATATGTATGTTCACATTTGGCATTGGGTCCACTCAATTTCATACAGGCTCCGAGTAGATTTTGTAGGTGTGTCCTGGGCATGAAGCAGAAACAGCATCAGCTGAACTTTGTTAATTCCCAACATATTTAGGTTCAAGTTGAGTATGGTGCTGACCTCCACAGTTCGAAGCATGGCAGTGGGTTTCCTAGGAAAGGACCCACCCTTACTAGTGAGGAGGAGGTGAGTTGTAAGCCAAGGTGCATGGTCTTCACATTAGACAGCTGAAGCACCAGATATTGGTGAGTCATCGATGACAACCAAAAATACTTTTTTTGGTGTGTTTTGATGTCATAACATCAAGTCACAAAATTAATGTTAGAACAAGATTCTGCCTGTCCATTTTGATTGGACAGAAAACCTGCAAGGAAAGTTGCAACCTAGTGACCAGGGTCTTAGTCAGATCCAAGATGGAGGCTACTGCAAGAGAAGGTAAAGGCTGAATCATGTGGGCATCCAAGATGGCAGCCAAGCTAAATTATGGAATATTTCATCATGTGATACAAAGAATTAACGGTATTTCCACGAGGCGTATGATGCAGTGAAAACAGATCTACTGAACGGCTTGAAATGGAATTTACTTAGATAAAACAACCTTGGAAGGGAATCTCAATACTACCAGGATGTATCTAAGCTAAAAGAGAAATCATAAAAAGCTGTTAATTTTCCATTAGCGTTGAAGCAAAGTGACCAATATCACATGTTCAGGTTTAACAGCTTCTGGCTTTCCCACTGAACACAACATGTTTAAGGTTATTTGCATCGTTTTATTGAGAGAATTTGAGAAAATTAAACTAAAATACAAATCATCTCTGTTGGTCTCACGGTCCATTTGGCCAATAGAAAGCATTGTTAGAACAACTTTGTATCATAACCGAAGAGCCAATCAGAATATGTCCAAGTTCAGCCTTTTCCAGGGTCTTCTTTCACAGTAGCCGCCATCTTGGATCTGACCGAGAAGACCCTGGTCATGAGTTTGGGAAAGAACAGGCTAGCAGGAGAAAATGCCGTTTTGCCGTTTTAGTGAAAAAGGTTGACAAGTGGCATTTTTGAAAATACCAGCCTTATATTTTGGCTACTTTTGAATAAAGAAATTGAAGAAAAATGCAGACTTTTTCAACAAAAACTAAAGAATTTGGGTCTTTCTTCAGGGAGCACATAAATTTATGCTTTCCTTTGCCGTCTGGGAAGCCATAAATTTATGCTTTCCTTCATCAGTGTGGGAATCCATAAATTTATGCCTTCCTCAGTAATAGGTAAATTTTAATAATCGTATAATTTGTTACAATTTTCAACTTCTTAACTCACCTGAAAACATACTTTAAAAAAATATCAAACTAGTAAGAATAAAGGGAACCAACTTCAGTTGAAGAATATGTGATCTGGAAGAACTTTTTGGTAAATGGCAAAATGGCAATTTTACCTGCTAGGCTGTTAAGTTGTAACCATATTTGGAGTTGCGTAGGTGATAGCACTTCCCTAACTTACAATTTTTTAGAAAACCAAAAACATTTCTCAGATACACACTATACGGATATACACTATACAGATATACTGCACAGCACCACAAATCTTGAAAGTGATAATTTAGTGATAATTTAGTTGATATGCGAAGACAGAGTACTCAGTTTGGGGTGTGGCTTTTATGCTGTTATTTTTGTCACTTTCATTTCAGACTCTATGGGGGAAAAAACCTCTGAATTTCTAATGAGACCTGAAACAACCATGGTATTTAGCGTGTTGGTTTTTGCGGAGGGAGGAAAACCGGAGAACCCGGAGAAAAACCCTCGGAGCAAGGGTGAGATACATGTACCAACGAACTCAACTCACATATGGCGCCGCGGCCAGGATCCGAACCTGGGCCACAGAGGTCAGAGGCGAAGCGCTTAACCACTGCACCACCCAAGCTTCATACTCGATTTGTGATTTATGGATTGAATTTTTGAAGTCTCGATACACATTGAATTTGACTTCTTAAAAGTAATCAACATGCCATTATTATTGTTTGCTATTACTGGAGACACTGTTATTATGAACGTTTCATCAGTCTTTTTTGTCTTCTAGTATTATGCTAACTCTCCTTGGAATCTTAACAACCTTGCTAATGTAGAAAGATCAGTCCTGTGCCACATCAGTGCTGATATCTCTGGAATGAAGGTAATCAACAGCATCAATCATGGTTTCTGGCAATGCCTGTTACACAAGCAATAGATGAGAAAATTAGTGATGTAAAACCCTTGTACGTTTTCATGCCTAACTCGCTTAATATTAATAATGGGTCCCCATCAATCACTTAGAGTTGATGTTGTGACGATGATGTCATCTGTCACTTGATTTTAAGTTGCATGCCCGTATCTCCCTCATTTCTAATGCCAGGTGGCACAAACTTTGACAGACATGGTTATTGGGTCCCCATGAAATATTGTAACGATGACGTAATCGATCACAATCCCAATCTGCCTCATTCCTAACACAAGTAACCCAGTAATAGATCAGGTAGGTACTTCATTTAGGAAACACATAGATAACCAGGTAACAAACATGTATGCACAAGATAACCATATGATAGGTCAGGTTAGTACTTCATGTAGGAAACACAAAAATGTCACCAGATCAAATGTTGGTCGTTATAAACCACAAGGTCATGTTGTACTTCACGTACATGTAGGAAACACATTAATGTCATCAGGTGACATTTTGGTCATTTACCATCAATAACCCTCATTGGCTATTGTAACCCAGTAATAGGTCAGGTTAGTACTTAATGTAGGAAACACATGTCACCAGGATTTATCATTGATGGCCCTCATTAGCTTATATCCTTAACATAGGTAACCCAGAGGGCAGGTTAGTAGGACGGTGCCTACTAATGTCCACGCGCACGCGGTTCTGCGCATCTTGCGTCCCGTGGGTCATCCCGCGAGACAGGCCATTTGCAGAACTATTTTGAAAAAGCTGTGTTAATTGTGTAATTTGACAGACAGAAAGATGAAGGATTTTAAAATACGGTCGAAAGATATGCTTGAGAAATGAACGATTTGGGAAATCTTTAAATTCCACTACACGGCCATGAATGACAATTTTCAGCTGAAATGGTATTAAAAGAGCCGACCATCTTAACTCTTAAGTGATGATTTATCGTGGGGAGATGGTTGAAGAATCGTAGATTTAGGAGATTTACACGACCAATTGAATTAAGGTTATTTGGACTGCCATGAATCGCTGCTGTCTTTTCGCCCAGCGCCTTGTGCTTTAGGCCTGTTGATGCTTTCGAGTTTCGTCAGTTTCTCCAAACATGGACTCGGCAGTATAAACAATGTGTGAATATGGTCAAATAAGCTTTGTGAAAACTGGTAAACCTCTTGGAAATCCAAAGAAGAATGAAGAAGGAAGGACTGTATGGGGTTTGAGCACAAAGGAAGCTGCTGCAACAGGTTTGATTTTCAATGAAGAAAGTCGAAAGACGGGACTGACTCTTTTCGACACTGCCATCTTGAAAATCTCCCAGAATGCAATAAAAGTAACCAATTTTCGGACTTACTAGGGAGGGCTTGGTAAAAAATGACAATTTTTGAAAATAAAATTAGCGATAGAGGCCTACCATCCCCATAACTTTTTAAAATGCGTGGATACCCCCATTTTTTCTTTTTGTAATCTATATTATAGAAGCTAAACAAGTTTATATATGTCCATTTCAGCAAAAAATATGTCTGTTCATGGTCACTAATGAGGCTTACAAAGCAAAATTTGAACAAAAAATGAGTCATTGTAAGATAAATGGTTTGATTGGCATCCTTTGTGCCTTTTTTTTTGTCCTAATATTTTGCCAGATAACCCAAAATATTAATCAAATTAAAAAATTGTTTCTCGGCACAAAGAAAAATGCTGAGTCAGACTTTTTTCGATTTTCATCCTTAAATATCTCTTAAACTTATGGGTACCCCATAAATTTTTGTTCTGATTTCAAAAGCTCCTTAGGGGGTTCAAACAATCCATATAGATTTTTAGAAAACAAATTGGTTCGTTATTAGTAGGCACCGTCCTTAATGTAGTAAACACATAAAATGTCACAGGTCACATGTACCATCGATCCAGTAATAAGTCAGGTTAGTGCTTAATGTAGGAAACATGGTCGTTAGTAATAGGTCATGTTAGTACTTCATGTAGGAGACAAATGTCACCAGGTCGGGTTAGTACTTAATGTAGGAAAGGTCACATGGTCATTTACCATTGATGGCCATGTACACATCGATACCATATGCATCCCTTACCACAGGTAACCCAGTAATAGGGCAGGTTAGTACTTAACGTAGGATGGGTCACATGGTCATTTACCATTGATGGCCCTCGCTAGCTTATGTACACATCGATACCATATGCATGCCTTAACGCAGGTAACCCAGTATAATAGAGCAGGTTAGTACTTAATGTAGGAAACAAATGTCACAGGTTACACACAGGTAACCCAGTAATAAGTCAGGTTAGTACTTAATGTAGGAAACATGGCTGTTAGTAATAGTTCAGGTTAGTACTTAATGTAGGGAAAGTCACATGGTCATTTACCATTGATGACCCCAGTAATACTGCAGGTTAATACTTAAAGTGTTTATGAAACCAAATTTTGCATCTTTATTTTATTGCAGAATAATAAAGTTCAATCTTTTCTGATTATCAAGAGTATATTTATTTTTCAGTTCCGCCTTTGGAAAGGTCTCTTTTTCGCCATTCAAATTGACTACTTTATGCTAAAAACTGTCCCGTTTGCCGCGCGGCCAAATGAGCTGCGTGACGTCACTGTGAGGACTCGCTGAGTAAAAACTACAAACATGGCAGACTCGGCGAGAAAGTTTCAGAGAAAGCTAAAAATAAGCGAGGAAGTGGAAGATATTGTGTGACTGGTGGCCTTGGTTTTCTTCCCGTATTTAACTTTATCCTACGCCAAAATACAATGGACATTGAAGATGAGAAAAGCAATAGTCAATGTCCACATTCTATACTCATTCACAGTTAGTACAAGTACAACACAACCAACAAAAAGTACAATAAATGACTCACCAAGAACTCGACGATAACTTTAATACTCCTGACTTTTATGCTGAAGCCAGAACAGTGAATGGCAAAGAATACGATATAGGGTTTCTCTGGTTTCCTGTAGTAATTCGTTTAAGAGGATCCTGAATGTTCGTGAATGAAAAACGGACGATACTGCAAACTTGCAAAGAACCCAGACGCGGCGCCATATGCGAGTTGAGTTTGTTGGTCTCTCTCTCTCGCCCTTGCTCCGAGGGTTTTTCTCCGGGTTCACCGGTTTTCCTAGCCTGACCCTCCGCAAAAACCAACACGCTAAATTCCAATTTGATCTGTGGATTAATTAGCCAGGACTTGGCTTTGATCAGCCCCCATGGTTTCAGGTCTCGTTAGAAACACAGAGAGAATTTCGAACGTAAAGTCGAACAGAGCCTCAAAAGCTACGCAACTCACTGCCATCAGAGCAGCAGTTAAACAGCTGTTCCTTGGGATAATGAAAATATCCTTCTTCAGACCAGAGAATAAATAGCCAGTGTCAACGATGCAGTTGTTGTAGAAAATAGTCGGGAACCCCAACTCACGTATAAACTCAGTCTCAAGATGCCGCTATTAAAATTTCGCTACAAACGCTTTCTGATCTCTATGAATGTTTTTCCATCAGGCATTTTCAACACTATCACAATGTGCAGATTAATTTCTCCTGTGCTGTTATACATTGTAAAAAGAACGCACTTTGTGTTTCCTGCAACAGTTTTGATCAGTTGACAATTTTACAGCCCATTTGCGGCCGGCAGTCTTGCAATTTCTGTCTTTCACTTTTATCAATCGACATGTTCTTTTTATAGCAGCTTATTTTATCCAATAAGAAACGAGCTTTCAGGTCGTCAATGTCAAGCTGTCAGAATTGAACCAATCAGCGACGAGAAATGTTGTAAACAAGTCGAAGTACAGTAAAATGGAGTTTTCGCTGTAGTCAGTTCGCTTAGTTACGTTTTTATGTGCCGGTTCTTAAAATTATATAGCTTACTTTCCTTCGTCTAGATTGAAGCTTGTATTATAAAACAAATAAGAGATGGTTCTCCTTGTTCTATAACAAAATCATGTACTTTCGAGGTCTTGAAATGGTGCTAAATGCACTCGTATTCTGCGCGTGCATCCGCAGTTTTTCACGGACCTCAAGCGTGTAATATTTTTTTTATAGAACAAGGAGAACCATCTTTTATTTGTTAAGGATTGTGTTGCGTTGTACTGTATTTCATTTTTTGTATTGAATTGTATTGTCCTTTATTATATTTTTTTTTTGTAGAAATGCGCATCTTCCTACATGATCATTTGAAGGGATTGTCACTTGCGAGTCATCACAGTGACGTCACTGTGATGGCAGATTCGGTTCCAGGCCCCGGACAGTTTTAAGCATAAAGTAGTCCATTTGAATGGCGAAAAAGAGACCTTTCCGAAGCCGGAACTGAAAAATAAATATACTCTTGATAATCAGAAAAGAATGAACTTTATTATTCTGCAATAAAATAAAGATGCAAAATTTGGTTTCATAAACACTTTAATGTCACAGGTCACATGTTGGTTGTGGCCAGTAATAAGTCAGGTTAGTACTTAATGTAAGGAACGAATGAATGACCAGGTCACATTACCCATACAGGTCAGGTTAGTACTTCATGTAGGAAGTACGGAAATGTCACAGGTAACATACCATTGATAGCTCTTAACTATTGATGACCATATACGACCATATGCATCCCTTAAAGGAGCTCATTCAACCAAGATGCATTCTCAATCCGCCATTTTCAGGGGCCCCGATAATGGCTCTAGAGAGCCTCTTGAAACAAATCCAATTCCATCAGTCTCAAAGGAACATACCAGATTTTAACCTGCCAGGGGAAGTATTTAACGTACTCTGTAGTCGCCTTTGGTCAGTGAAATTATTACTGGAGCCTGTACTGGAGTTAGCCGACTGTTTGATCGTAAATCCTACAGTTTATCCAAAGAAGGGCCTTTCTACATTGGCTTGATCGGACCACTTGACCTAAATGGCATGAAATTTAAAGGTCAAAAGAGCTGAGCCTTTTGCCAATCTTCATCAGACACATACAACATTTAAAGCAAATTGCTTTAACTGAAGACTCGAGTATGTGGTACACGTGCGGCCCGTTACATGCAAATCTCCCAGTTTCGCTCAGTCTTATAGTCTTGGTATTCACTCAATGTACATGGACAATGCTGAGACAATTTAAGTAAGTAAAAGTGAAATGTTGTGTTGATATCTGCATGAGCGGCTGTAAAGTGGAAACCTATTTCATAAATGTTTCTTTGCTGATGAAAAACTATTCAAGTGCCGCTGGGCACTCAGAACTTACTGATTGGTCGATATTTTTTACCCAGCATATCCAATGTAAGATTAACGGAAGTCAAGGGGCTTTTAAGATAACACAAACCGGCTGAAATTCGGGCTAACAAACAATAACATTATACGGATTCGATTCCACAAATTTGATTTCAAATTTGTATATTGGCGAGTCATATGTGCCTGAGTGTGGAGAACGCATGTACCTTGAGCACAAATAGTTTTACAAATAGAATGTGGCAAACAGTACTTCAGCATTTCAAACCAGCATTTTGGCAGGGACAACTTTCCATTTTAGCTCCTTTCTTTTGACTACACATGTTCTTGCATGCACAAGCCTAGAAAGCAAAGAACTCTAAACAGTAAATGTATAATGCTATCAGAAATATTACAAGTTTGTAACTTTAAGAAATGTGCAAATAAAGCTAAAATCTAGAAAAGTCTGGGACTGGGCAGAGGGGGCTGTCTCCCACCCCCCTCCCTACACCACTGGAGGGGTGGCTTCATAGTTTCCCAGAAACTGATGGATCCATCAACACACCAGTACAGTGGATTGTCTTATTTGTATAGTTTTCTGGCTCCAGGGCTAAAGGTATAATCTGAGGGTTTTGCTAATGATTTGTCATTTAATCATTATAGGTTCCTTGGGTTTATGTTGGCATGTGCTTCAGCAGTTTTTGTTGGCATAATGAAGATCACTGGAGTTATTCAATCAACTACATGCACTGGTGAGAATTGGCTGTTTGAATTTATAATCCTAATAAATTATAATCATGGAACCAGTGTTGGTATCAAGGCCTGTGTTTTAAAAGGGATTCAGTGTAAGGGTCCTTGCATGGATTTCACTGTAAGGCCCTCCAGTCAATATTGGCTTGTAAAAGCTCTTGAAGTGGATCAAAGTTGAGAAATTTTGTTGTGTAATACTACTCATGTAAAAATCAAAGGCGGGATCCCGCCAATCCCACCTGGGATCCCACCTTGATCCCACCCGGGATCCCACCCGGGATCCCACCCGGGATCCCACCCGGGATTATGGAACGTCCCAGGTGGGATCCCTGGCCCTCCCACCTGGGATCCCGCCCTCCCACCTGGGATCCCGCCCTCCCACCCGGGATTATGGAACATCCCAGGTGGGATCCCGCCTACATCCCAGGTGGGATTCTGCCTACACCCATGCCAGACTTGATCCCGCCTACATCCATCCCAGGACAGCATACATATCACAAATTAATGAAGCGAATTTGTTTTATTATTATGAAATGGACTCCTTAGCTGGTACATAATGCATTCACAAAATGTCAATACATTTCAACACATTGTCTGTTGAACTGCAAAAATGGAGATTTTGAAAATGATGTCTTAATATTATTTTCATTGTTGCACATATATAATAATTGATAATAATTATGATATCCAGGGTTGCAGCTAGTATAAAAAGCAGGTAAGATTTCTGCTGCCCTGGTATATATATAATTATAATAAATCCTGTTTATACTCTCTTCTGGTATGATTAAGCCCCTGGCTATATAGACTGGTAACATAAAATATAATAAAAGACCTCTACCACAAAACATGGCAGAATTATTGCAAACTACATTGTAACTTGATGTCCATTATATTTCATGGTCTCATACTGCATTGGCTCACTAAAACTGAATCCACACAATTTCTAGCTCATGTACTTGATCTGATCTGCAAATCGATAGACCTCTCCTTGCTCAAGCACTTGCGAGAGATCAAGTGACAAAGTGCTGTGCCGAATCCACTGTGCCTATGATGGAAGACAGTAGAGTGTTATAATTATTTTTATCCAATACGAGGGATGTACGTAGCACTAGTTATTTTCCAAAATTGTAGTGTTCTATTTATACACACACTGTTCGAAAAGATTGTAATGTGGTGAAGTGAAATAAACCTTAAAAAGTGAAATTTTACTTTTGTCAAGTTTTGAGGTGAAATTGTATTTCCCCTCGAAGTGCAATTACACGATGCCACTAATTTACAGAAGAACTTAAAGTATTGACTGAATTTGTTTGAATTGCAATATATGAACACGTGCAATTTCACTTCCAAAAAGCAATATTACCTTTTGTTGTATGAACTAATGAAGTGTGAAATATCACTGACACTCAGTGAGACTGTCTTAAATTAAAAGTGAGACATTTCACTCTCTTCGAACGGATTCCTTCGAACAGTAGTACTCCATGACTACAAGATTTCGATCGATCTTTTAGCTAAAAGATTCACTCTACATAAACTTTTTCTATGGATTTCGTCATTGAAAATGGATAAGATACAACTACAAGCAGACCACGTGCACGAGGCATGTTCGAACCCGTTCAACAGCTGAACTAAAAGTATGATAACCAATCGCTATATTCCCTTTTCTTGTTACAATCCACAACAATTGAATGATCACATCTTACCTTTATAGTTTTCTTATCTCCCATGTGTTTTGAAAACCCTTTGCTCAGTCTGGAAGCCATATTATACAAGAGATTGCATGTTGTGCCGCCGAATCGAAGTCGTTAGTTTTGAAAATGGCGCGATGTGCCTGCACAATTCAGGTCAGTGGTCTTTAGATAAGCAATGCAGCCTGGGAATATTTTACGGCCGCCATCTTTGTTTGTTGTTGAGAACTTTACCTGAGCTTCATTCATCTGAGGATTAATTTGCGAAATGGTCTGGCTATAACATTCAAGGAATCTAAATGCTAATGAACTGGTCAACCAACTCCTCTTCATCTGTTTTGCTTTGTCTGCCTGGGAAAGCATGTAAGTCATAAGGCCATTTTAACACCCGAGGCTGCATGCTAGCTGGGCCTGTCAGAACTCACTTTTATATTAGTTTTACACAAACACCAACCTATATGTTTTCTTCTCCTTTTCTGGTTGCATGAAACCTTGACATATAGTGCAACCAGCAATGAGTTGTATCAGGACTTTGCTGTTTCTAACGGCAATTATTATACATATATTACAAGTCGAGTCCACTCGATCGATTGCTGAGCATGTACCTGTAGACATCAAGTTTAAATATACTGCCAACTCACGCAACTTGTACTTCATTTCTGTATAAATCTCATAATGTTTCAGCCAGTCATCAGCGTTCCTCTTTCCCGGAGAAAGTTAGGAAATCTGCACTTCTGTAAGTAACTTTAGATCGTTTGAAAGCCAATTTTTTATTGGTTGGAGTTCCAATTTGTTCTATCAAGAATTGTTTGGGTGTATGTTTCCTCTGGACATGGATCTGTCAGGTGCCAAACAAACTTTGCCTTGTGAAATCCACAGCAATTTTTACCATGTGATGGTTAATAAGGGTGTTCATGAATGTTCTAGCTGCATGCAAATTTGGAAGCAAGTGCTGCATATAACTTTGCATTATTATGTACAATGTGTATCCTATGAAAAGATTTATATTAGTATTTACACTGTAACATACAGTTTTCATAGTACCTTAATTTCATAGCCTCTTGTTAAAGGCTTCCAGGTGTGATCCTGCCATTCCCACCTGGTATAGAAAGGATTTTCTAAGGCTTCCAGGTGGGATTGGCAGGATTTTACTTTCCCACCTGAGATCCCACACGGGATATCAGGTGGGAGTACATAGGTCCACAAGGTGGCCTGTCTCGTAGAGAGTATCATTGTCTAAGGATTCAAGGTGTTCCCACATGGGATCCTATAAGTGGCAGTACATAGATCCCGCCTGATAGGTGGGATCATCTAAGGATCCCGGCTGGGATTCCACTTTCCCACCTGGGATCCAGCCATTCCCACCCGGGATCCTGGGTGGGAGTACATAGATCTCACCTCATAGGCGGGATCCCAGGTGGGGTTGGTGGGATTCCACTTTCCTACCTGGGATCCCGCCATTCCATCCCGGGTGGTAGTACATATATCCCACCTGATAGGCGGGATCCCAGGTGGGATTGACGGGATCCTGCCATCCCACCTGGGATCCCGCCATTCCCACCCGGGATCCCCGGTGGGACAGGTGGGATCCCGCCTTGGTCCCACCTTTATTTTTACATAGGTAATAATGTGGTCCATGTTGTGGATTGAAGGGGTGAACCCAAGACATGGTATGGCATACCAGGTGATGCAGCAGAGGAGTTTGAGATGGCCATGAAAGAGGCTGCGCCAGAACTGTTTGAAGCTCAGCCTGACTTACTTCATCAGCTGGTAACAATCATCAACCCAAATGCACTGACAACCAAGGGAGTGCCGGTGGTCAGGACCAATCAGTACGCTGGAGAGTTCGTTGTCACATTCCCTAGGGCTTACCATGCAGGCTTTAACCAGGGATACAACATGGCCGAGGCTGTCAATTTTGCCACAGCTGATTGGGTAGGTACATGTTAATGTAAAGTTCTGTACAGTTGTACCTACATCCAACTGAATGGAGGTTTTTCCCTCCTGACCAATCCAAGTGCATACAGCTTTTAAATGGCTGGCCCCCTCGTCATAACTGCATGGTCATTCCACTGCCATTGTTATTAGATTGAGTTGAATGCTGATATAGTTATTGTTTTATTCAGTTCTCTATTAATTAAACCATGCAATGGACCAGTCATTTTAATGCTTTTGTGCCTGGATTGTAGGAATTATAAAAAAATATTCTCACACAAGATTTCCTATTGCATTTGGCTTCCTTACCAAACTTTATTACCATTCTATCAGCTACCATTTGGACGTCAGTGCATTGACCACTACAGAGAGATGAGCAGAAATCCTGTGTTCTCCCATGAGGAACTTGTTTGTAAGATGGCCGCAGATCCAGATGGCCTTGACTTGGACTTGGCCAAGGCTGTGTATGATGAGATGTCTGCAACAGTAGAAAGGGAGACAAAGAGAAGAATGGAGTTAATTGAGAGAGGGGCTCAGAATTTTGAGCGTGCAGAAGCATTTGAGTTACTACCTGATGATGAGAGACAATGTTGCATTTGTAAGACAACCTGCTTTCTGTCTGCCGTAACATGTGCATGTTCACCAGGTAAGTTCAGTTGTTACAAATTATGTCAGGAGAGTTACTTTTTACATTGTCCATGTATGGCAACTGACCATTGCTTTGATAAAGGGCTGACTCAATAAAAGGGACGATTTGAAGTTTATCTTCTACAATTTGAAGGAATTTCAATTAAACTCTTTAAGATGGCAGAATAATAGAAGGAAATTCATTAATAATTGTTTTTCCTTTGAAAAACCTAAAAGCAGATTTTATAAGATTCTTTACTAGTAACTTGTTTCTTTTTATGTATTTGTATCATGCTGCCATCTAGTTATTTTTCCATCCATATTTTGCAATTACTGTAAACAAAGCCATATGAACTGCAGAACAGCGAGTTTTTCTACTCAATAGTGAGATGGCTTTCAGAAGCTCCGACTCCGAAAATATTTTAAAGTTTTAAAATCTGTTTGCTTTGTCACATTTCAGAGGAATCGTATTACGAAAGGGTGTCTGGAATTTCAAAATTCGATTTAGTTCAAAAGTTATCATGCTCTTCGTGAAAAGGCAAAAACATAGTCCGAGTAGATATGCGAGAAACGCCATCAAGAGTTCTCTTTTTAGAATTTCCCAATTCCCTGACACCCTTTTGCAGCTGCGATATCAATTTACATTTTATGAAAATTTCACACAAATCGAATAAATTCCTTGAGTGGCAGCTTTTTTAAAACTCTATTTTGGTTGAAAATCGAAAGCGTAGAAAATAGCACTTCAAAAAATATAGCCGTCTGTCGTGCGTGAATTTGAAGCCCCGCCTCCAACAATTAGCGAGCTATTGGCTAATCATTTCTCATCACAACAGTTCAACTATATGTCAAGATTCCCCGCCAATGTTGATTTCTGATCAAAGCTATGCACCACATCGAGAAAATGTTAATATAGCCGGTTGTTCTAGTTCTCTTGTGTGACTTGAAAAATGGGAAAGACAAAAAAAGACCTTGAGGGACAAAGCCAAGGTGAACACCTAGAGACACCTTGAATGCCAGCATAGTTAATAGAGGAGACACCGATTTGCAGGCCTCTGAAACAGCATGGCAATAGCAAGATCATTTCAAGTGATTCAGAGTCACTGTGATCAGACTTTCCATCTAAGCTTTCTTGGCCTGGGTTTCTTGGAAACAAATATTCTCTCGGCTGGCTCCTATCAATTCTTCTTTATGTTCAGATGTGGATGGACCACTCGGCACTCTGTCTGAAAGTGAAAATACGAACCCTTGTCATTGCGAAGACTTCTATTTATTTATCTATTTGGCTCGAAGTTGTATGCATGCATTGTTTGGCCTTGTTTTGCTTTTCTTTTTTCTTTGTTTTCCAAGCTGAGGGCTTGCTTTTTGGAAGACATAAGGCCAACAACCGATGGAATTATGGAATCGCGTGGAAAAACCTTTCTCAATAAACAAAAACATGAATTTAATATAAGCTGGCTGTCCCCACACCGCCGTTACGGGCATGTGAGCACTTGTCATGTGTTTATTGATCTGCTGTCAATCAAACAGAACCTTTTACTTCCTGTTAAAAACTTCCTTTTGGTATTTCTCCAGACTGCAATGCTGAGCCAGGACACTAGCATAGGCTTGTGTTGCAGCAGAGCCATACTGGAGTGAGGCTAAGTGAAGGGAATTGGGCCAACTGCTGGCTGGGAACATTGCAGTGAAGCCTACTGTAAGCTATGGTCCTAAATGATATGAAGCTGCAGAGATGGAGGTTTGGAGCTTGCAGCTTGGTTGCTAGGATACCTGACAATCAATCAGCCCAACAAGACTAAAGTTGAGACGAGCAAGGAAAAATGTCCAGATGCTGAGCCCTCTGCAACTTGAGCTGGAAGACCCTACACTCAGCCTGAGTGAGACAACGACCAGAAGCCGGCTGGGAACAATGCAGAGAAAATAATGTACTGCATGCTACAATCTGCAGGGAGCCTGAAATCTAAACCGGTTTACCCTGCAACTTCCATGCTGCAGGAATGGTACCAGCATGGTAAATAAGCTATGGAGCATGGAGCTAACAACTGGTTTACCTGCAACTTTCATGCTGCAGGAATGGTACCAGCATGGTAAACAAGCTATGGAGTATGTAGCTAACAACTGGCTTATCTGCAACTTCCATGCTGCAGGAATGGAGCTAGAGCAGAAAGCATGCTTTGGAGCCTAAAAGCTAAACAACCGGTTTACCCTACAACTTCCACACTGCAGGAATGGAGCTAGAGCGGAAACAACCGGTTTACCCTGCAACTTCCATGCTGCAGGAATGGTACCAGCATGATAAATAAGCTATGGAACATGGAGCTAACAACCGGTTTACCTGCAACTTTCATGCTGCAGGAATGGTACCAGCATGGTAAACAAGCTATGGAGTATGTAGCTAACAACTGGCTTATCTGCAACTTTCATGCTGCAGGAATGGAGCTAGAGCAGAAAGCATGCTTTGGAGCCTAAAAGCTAAACAACCGGTTTACCCTACAACTTCCACACTGCAGGAATGGAGCTAGAGCGGAAACAACCGGTTTACCCTGCAACTTCCATGCTGCAGGAATGGAGTTAGAGCAAGTAAGCTTGGCAAACCAGCCACTTAAATGCACTTAATCACATATTCAAGATTATCGATCTGTTTATACATGTACTAATATAATTTTATGCAGGTTTCTGCAAGAAATGCATCAACTGATAAGCCAACTAACCTGAGCTCAACAAAGAGGAATATGCTAAATGCTAAAAGACAAAGTGGTACAGAATTTCTACAAAGCTAATTTACTTGAAATCCTGTGGAAGGTAATTTACAGACTGAAGAAAGAAATGTGCAAGCTCATGACAATGCAGAAAACTGAATTGCAATACCAATAAACTTGCCATAGATTGCACTTATATGCCACATCCCCTACTTTTAATTAGCAACTTCCACAAGCTCCAATTTGAAGTCTGGAAATGTTTTACTCACCCATGAGCTGCATCATGATTTTAGTGATTGGAGCAGTCTTTTTACATTTCTGGCTCTCAAATTCTCCCAGATTATCCAAAAGGGCTTGAGGATGTCTTGCATTGTTGATATAAGACATTTATAGTCCATTCGACCTGACAAAAACCTGACAAAAACCTGACAAAAAAGCTAAACACATAGAAGTCCCTCCATTTGGCTCCGTAATCTTGGCTGAATGTAGACCGCTGACCACAAGATTTAAAGGCTCCAACATGGCACTATGCCGTAGAGTACCGAAAGTAGCGAGGATCGTTACTTTTGATTTTTGCAGCCACACATTACTTTCGAGGGGTAATTTTTTTTGAAAATTCCTGAAAACAAGCTAGCTAATCTGGTCAAATGTGATAACGTCTCGCAAACTACTGACTCAGACTCCTGTTATGTTGTTATGTTCTGAGGGAGATAGAGGTCTCGAAGTCGCATTACGAACGTTTGAACTTTTAATCAAGTGTAAAAATAATTTTAACTGCTTGGCTGTGTATATAATGGGACTAAAATGAAACTGACACCAACTTTGGTAATGGGGTCGCTACTTTCGAGGGGTCACTACTTTCGTGACTATGGTATAAGTCAAGTCTATAGAGGAATGCTAATTTTATTGGCAGTGATACCATTTTGATGGCAACCAGCTAAATTTCCTTGAACATCCAGCATCCTGAATGAGAGCTGTAAAATGCTTGAGATAACAGAATCCCACCATGAAGTTAATTTGTCTTGATTGTGTTTAACAGCTAAATAATACTGCTCATTTTGTTGGTCAAGAGGGCAGATGAAATTGCATGGAACCAATCTATTGCCTGCAGAAACCTTAACTAATAAACACTAGCTCCATGTAACTAGCTACAGATGAAAACATAAGCTAATTAACTTGCTTGTAACATTTATACTACTACTACTAGAGTTACCAGAGAATAAGATAAGGAAGTTGAGCTACTTTGTGACCAAATAAAAGCAGGCAAGGATATATTAGAGATTGAGCCTAACTGTGAGTGGCAAGACAAATGCAGGGTGATCGGATAGCCGAGCAAAATTATACGACAAAGCTTATCTGCTATGAAGGCCTCCAAATAGGGATAGGGCTTGATGGAACATCAGCGTCTTCTCTTGCAAATCCTCTGTATCTCTGTGGTGAAGACAGCATTGTTTGGCGACATCATCGGTAAAGAAAGCTTTGAAAGGAGCCCTTTGCTAGCAGCAAAAGCAGCAGGCCCAACCATGATGAGGAGGAACTGACAAGCAAATGCAAAACAATGTGCAATAACAATAAACTAACATTGCAGATGACTGACTCTGACACAGGGTTGCATCAACACCACCGCCACAGGGACCCCAGTGTATGCTGGATATTTCACCATGCCTAAATTGCATTTAGTGTCTAATAATGCCTCGTGTTTCCTAGTATTGTTAAAGCCCATAACTGGTCTAGCCCCTCTAGTTGTCAAATAAAGTATTGTTCTCGTCAAGTTATTGTCGTTCTACAATCAAGTGTGAACTGTATGGAAGAAAACAATCATCCCAGGACCCTTAATAATAATCCAAGATGGCAGACCATGGACTTGGTCAGTGTGCAAATGGTTCTGTGAAGAAAACCTTGATTTCTCTTGCACTTGCAATGTAAGCTAATGGAGTTCATTGGAAATGTTGTTGGTTAATGGGGAAATAGAAACAGAAGAATTCTGGAGTGATCTAATGATAGATTTAAAGGAAGTTTAAATATACAAAAGCTGAAGAAGGATAGAATAATGAGAGGGTGCTACAGAAAAAGAGAGGGTGGAGTGCCCTTTGGTTTAGGCCTAGCTAGAACACTGCAAGTGAGGGATTAATGAAGGAAATATTTTGCAACATGTTGACAATTCTGATTTTTATTATTTCAGAGAAACTAGTTTGTGTGGAATGCTCCCCTGAATTTTGTTCATGTGGTTATTCAAGCAAAACTCTGAGGTGAGTTACTAGTCCATTTGATACACACAGATTCAAAAATATACACACATCTTGGCTTAGGTTTGTGTCTAAGTTTATTTAACAAATCAGTGTGCTCATATTGATTTAAAAAAGTTCTTAGATGTCAATTTTGTTTTTATATCAAGACCCGCAGCCCTACTCATTCGTTACAGCTATGTGGTGTCATGCATGACCAGTAAAACAGACTATTGCTAAACACTTTTTAAAGCCTTCACATGGATTTGGAGATTCAATTGACGGTTTGAATTCTATAAAGTGTTGGGAAACTATGAATGCAACTATTTCCATCGAAATAAACTCCAACAGGATATCAAATCTTATGGAATGGAATGAAATGACATATTGATGGATGGCATTCCTTTTTTCTCAGTTTGCTAATTTAGTGCCGAAAATCAACATCCACAAAATAAAATAAAAGCAAAACTGCCATCTGGTTTTCAAGTCTACATTTGTATATTTTTGTAATTACTAGTCACGCTCACATAGCTGTAATGATCTTAAGGTAACGACTGTTACTTGTTGCTCTGTCTCAGATACCGGTACACCTTGAAGGAACTGCCATCCATGTTATTAAGGCTGAAGAAGAGGGCAGACTCATTTGATAACTGGGCAAGAGAAGTAAAGAGGGCATTAGAGCCATCTGACTGCAAAGTCAGTAAGTATTATAAGTAGTAGATACAGCATGACTAGCAGTGCTTTTGTAATGTTTAAAGGCCGACAATGAGGACTGGCTGGTATTTCAAAGTCTGTGCAATTAGTTCCAGTATGAGGCAAAGCGGAAATGCCTTCCAGCTTAATAATTTCATGCTTGTTTCGTTGTTGTCAGATATAAAACAACAAAATGATTTTAAAACTTCATGTGTTTAGAGTTTCAGTGTTTTAGGCTTGTATGTTTTACTTGCATATGTACACATAGTTGCTTTGTTTGACTTAAAGTGCCCCTACGATCAAATTTTGACATATCAATGTTTTTGCATATTCATAAAGTAGAGTTCATATATTATTACCAGTTCAAATTGTTTTTCGATACAACGACAGGAAGTCTTATTTTTTTAGCTCCGAATATTGAATCTACACGTCCGCCATTACTGGAAGCTGTGCCCTTTGTTCAGCTTTAAACAAAGGTTTATTCACCGGAAATGATGTCATACACTTAACGCTCGCCTGCAGAACACAACGCCTGGAGGCATATTTCTACTAAAAACATCTTCACGTACATAAGAAGAAAGTTATATTTATCTTTGCGAGGTTGGCTACTTTTTTATGCACGCTATTTCGCGCCACGAGGTTGTCGTGTTAAGTGTATGACATCACTTCCGGTGAATAAACCTTTGTTTAAAGCTGAACAAAGGGCACGGCTTCCAGCAATGGCGGACAGGATTTTACCGGTAAACTTTCCTAAAATTTGTGGTTTAAGATGCCCATTTGGGAATATTTTTTACTATTTCGGATATTTCTAATACTGATTGACCTATAGACACTGAAAAAGTGGCAAATCGAAAGGGTAAATTTTCGTCGTAGTGGCACTTTAAAGTGCTTCTAACCCTTCTTGACATTTTTATACCTATGAACATTTGAAAGGTTTTGAGTACTTTTGCAAATAATTTTTTGGTTTACAAAGAATACTCTATGTTCTACGCTTGTTTGAAATGGTGAAAAATTGACCTCTCCTGACCCATGACCGCGTTAGAAAAAGCCTGGGTCGATTACCGGGTAGACGTCATCTCATTAATTCGACTTTGCAATAATTTGAATAAATACTTAGCATTTTGTCTAAAATTACTTTTTTCTTTACTAACAACTAACTGTGTATATTTTCTATAAATCAATGTTGTTGTGATAGAAAGGCGCCATGGAGGATAATGCATTAATGAGATGACGTCGACCCGGGAATCGACCCAGGCTTTTTCTAATGCGGTCATGGGTCAGGAAAGGTCAATTTTTCACCATTTAAAACAAGCGTAGAACATAGAGTATTCTTTGTAAACCAAAAATTTCTTCGCAGAAGTACTCAAAACCTTTCAAATGTTCATAGGTAGAAAAATTTCAAGAAGGGTTAGAAGCACTTTAAGTAATCAAACGTCCATTGTTAATGAAGACGGAATGTTAACACTTGTTCTCGTGGGAGTACATGTTTACAACCTGGCGTGAAATTTGATGACAACATAATTTGCCGCTGTACATGTAGTTGCCGTCACAGGCATGTGCAGTGTCAGGGTAGTGTGCAAAAAAAGGTCCCACATTGCATCAAGACAGAATTAAATAAATCTGATATTGTACCAAGTGATATTTTTTACCACTTGGGGAATTCAGTGATCAATCGTGAGACCTCCCTTTGTTCAAGGTATTTGCTAAGGGCTGTGAACTATGAATATCCTTGGTACAAATGGATACCTCTGATTGGCTAATTACTTCATGAATTATTAAGTAGGTTTTGCAAGCCACACTTGTAGATACATTTGGAAATTGGATAAAGCACGGACATGAATTCTGTGTATGGCTTATCAAATGTCTAGATGTATAGACGGAGTCTGTTTTTCAGTTATTTTGGCGATACGACCAATTTTGGCCGAGAAAATTGAAGCAAACGTTTATGCAAATCTGCATGAATCTGTATCAGATTTACATATACTTATTTCACATTGACTTCCTTTGTTTTTCCTTTATGAATTAGAGCAGGTTTCAATTGAGTGTCGAAAGTTTTCGGTGATTACCGGTACTTTGGTTTGCATTTATTTAGCTTTTCTATTAGCTGTGAAAATGTTTTGTAATCAGTCAGCGAATCAAATTCACGATTATGTTTACTTTTCCTCAGTTAAACCAATCAGTATTCACTTTAGTTTGTGATTGGTTCGTTGTAATGATTTGGTTTTGGTTTTACTACAGTCATTTGAAATCTGCTCTATTGATGAGTTTGATCATTATTAACCATAAATACTTGTAGATACGGTAAGCCACACTTGTAGAGAGACGGGTAAGCCATACCCCAAGTTTAACTGCTCGAATTTTGGAATTTTCAATTGAAGAAAATCAAAAGTTGTGATGATGACCTTTCATTCTTCATCAAACTTAACTTCCTACTTATCAAACTCATTAATAATTCATGAAGCAAAAACAAAGGAAATCAACAACAGATACCATATTTTATCACGTATAAGCCGCACCTTTTTTGACTTTCAGATTTTGAAAGTAACAAAAAATTGGGGTGCGGCTTATATGTGAGTGTTTTCAGAAAACTTTTTTTTGCAATGACCATAAACAAAGCCATATGAACAATAGAAACGACACATTCAATTCACCGAACACGAGTGTCAGCAAGATTTCTACTCAAACTACTCTCCTTCGCTTTCCAAAGAAAACTAGCTGTCCAGTTGCCTGTCATCTTCTCTGCTAACTCCTTGAATAGTTCCTAGTGTTGTTAAAGGCCAGAATTGGTCTTGGAAGCCTTCAAATTTTCAAATAAAGTATAATTATCAATGAATTCATGTTCAACTTCGGAGCTCACGCTCGATCGGACGTTTGAGAAAACTCGCCCCAGGCCTCCTTGAAAATCCAAGATGGCGGACCACGGACTCAGACATGTGCTCATATAGTTTTGCCAGAAAATCTTACTTTCTTGTGTGCTTAAAGGAATGAAGTTCCTTAAATAGGTTGTTAGTTAATGGGGGAACAACAGCAGAAGAATTCTGAAGTGATTTAAAGACAGCAGGTTAATTATACACAAGAAAGGACAAGGAAAGTCGTAACCAATTCGTTGTTGTGATATGACTATCTCTTATGAAGAAGTTTTGCTTCAATTACGGGCATTTATGAACTCGAACCAAGACTACTCTTACTGAATTTTGTGGTGCGGCTTATACACAAGGTTTTTCCTTAAACCTTTCGGGGAAAAACAAGATTCTGTTTATCAGGCTGAAGTTAGGGGTGCAGCTTATACGTGAGGTGCGGCTTGTACGTGATAAGATACGGTAAGTGATCTTTAAATCTGATACAGATTTTGTCCTGATTTACATAAACTTTTGGCTTAGATTTTCTCGGCCGAAATCAGTTGTATTGCCAAAATAACTAAAAACATCACTCTCTACATCTAGATGTTTGACAAGTAAGATAAAGAATTTGTGTCCAATCTTTATTCATTCTATATCTATTACTTATAATATTTATTAATAATTCATAATGGTACTAGCCAATCCAGACCCAGCATTCGGGTCACGTTGATACACTGTAAACCTCCATACAAAATTCTAGTTAGCCAATTATTATTCTGTATACTAATAGTACAGAATACTAGTATTAAGTATCAATGATACAGAATACTAATAAGCCCTATTAGTATACTAGAATCCTGTATGGAATGATACAGGATACTAACATGCTAGCGTTAGTATGAGGAGGTCTACGACTGATCACTGACTTCCCCTATCCTGGGTGGGTGAAGTGACAAAGTACATCTGCTCTCTTATTATGTACACACCATCTTTTCCATGTGGGACCTGTTTTTCTGCATGCTATGCTCTGCTCTCTTATTGCATACACACTGTCTCTTTGATGTGGGACATGTTTTTGTGAGAAACTAATTCATCCCACATCGATAGCAAAGCTTACAATTTTGTGGTGCATATCATAAGTACTTTACAATATTTGTGGCAATGTTGTATCGGATATACAGTGTCTCACTGAAGCGGCTTGCCATTGTATATCCCGATACAACATTGCCACTCATATTGTAAAATTAATAGTACTTTTTTTAAATAGACATGAATGTATGATTCAATAGTACTTTTTTATCACAATTTTTTCATTCAGGTAATGTTACAGTTTGAATTTTACATGGCAACATATGTACATGTGTAGCTTAGTATGGAAGTGAGAACTGGATACTAGTAGCTTTTTTTTTAGCTGGTCTAGTAGACAAGATGCACCATCTATTTGAAATGAAGATTTGGGGTATAAAGGTGCTGCTTTAATATCTAAAATTGTTTACAAATAATAAAACCTTCCTTTGAGTAAACAACTCATACTGAACTCTCTGACCTTCATTGAATATTTGGAAATTAAAGTAACTTGTCTGAACTTAATATTTTTATGTTGTGAGTTTGATGAACCCTTATTGCCAGATTATTATTATCATTATTATTATTAGATGTATCTGAGCTGAAGGAGCTAGTCCTCACAGCAGAACAAAGTCAGTTCCCAGAGTGTGATCTGCTTCAGCTGCTCAAAGCCGCAGTATCCGAGGCAGAGCGATGTGCAAGTGTGGCAGTGCAGTTGGTTAGCAGGAAGCACAGGACAAGACATAACATCCCCACCACACTCGCACCAGTAGCAAAGCTTAGTCTAGACGAGCTGCAGGCATTCATGCAGCAATTGGAAAGTCTGCCCTGTGTTATTCGGGAAGCTGATCTAGTACAGGTAGGTCACGATAACTATACCATAATTATACTGCTAGCACAACATCTATGACATGTCAGCTTTTGTATAATCATATTCACTCATTAACAGGATTGTCAGTAGAAATCGAAACAAGAGGCTTCTTAGTGTTTTATATTATATATATATATATATAGATTAAAATGCCATCAATGAAGGAAAATTTGGACAAAACGGCTGGCTACCTCTAACTTGACAACCAACAGAAAACCTCCGGTTGCCAGCCTCTACTGACAACATTGCATTAAAGATCTGTATCTATTTTTGGCTAAAGTGAACAATCTGCACCTTAAAAAAGTGGTTGGTAAGTGGTTGACCAACCATTACTTCAACCAGCACAATTTTACAAACATTTCTGTTACTTATTTTAGTTTATTTCTCTAATTTAGTCTAGAGTACAAATAAAGCTGCTGTTGTGTTAACTTCCTTTGTTCCAGTGCACTGTAGCCTTTATTTTCATGGAATTATTATTTTAGTCTTGCATTTTTACATGAGCCTCTGGCTCCGGAAATTAGGAAACCACTCCTGTATGTCAACGAAGTTAAATAAATTATCCTTATCCTTTAAAAAAAAATGTTTCCTTATATTATGGTAAAATCAATATGCCTGTATTTATACTCAGGATCTAATGATGCATGTAGAGAGTTTCCAGTGTGAAGCACAAAAAGTCTTGCAGGAATCTGTAACAGATGTGGAGAGGCTGCAACAATTACTGGATACTGGAGCAAGTTTGGATGTCGACCTGCCAGAGATACCTAAACTAAAGCAGGTACACTCGCAAATCATGAATAATCTAGCATGACTCATAAGTAGCAGTAAATGTTTATTAACTTACTCAACTCCATTGGTGTCATGTGCTGCAGGAGCTCTGGCAGGTCACATGGTTGGATGAAGTTGACATAACGCTTGTAAACACAGAGGCAGTGTCATTTGACACATTACAAGAACTTCTTGAGACTGGAGAAACTCTCACTCAACGGCCAGGTAAAAATTATATCAAGGCAATTTATTAGTATGAAATCAGCACTGCAGCGATTCACCATACAGAAAAAGAACCTAACCTAGCACAGTCAAATAACATATAGAAATGCTCTCTTCACTGATGGTGTTTTGGCAGCAGTACTTCCACAGGCTTGTTTTCAAGATTTCAAACCACAATTTTATAGCGAATTTAAAGTTTCATGTGCAAAGAATTGTGGGTAAAAGTACAAGCCGTCATCTTTTTCGCCATGGTGGATTGCAATAGTAGTAATATCACAGGCTGTGGAAATCAAGTATTTGTTTTATTGTAGCTGTTGCCAAAGCTGTAGGTGAGCTGCGAGAGTTGGTCTCACTTGGTGAAAGATGGGAAGAGAAAGCCAAGCTTTGTCTCCAGGCCAGGTAAACTATTTTGCAATTGTTACATTAATTTACATGCAATTTCTGCTAAAATAACCGTTGTCGTTTATGGTGGTGTTCATCAAAATTATTTGCTTTCTTGATGAAAATACTATATTGTGATTTGTGTGTTTGCAGACCACGTCATGTGATGGCCACTGTAGAGGCTATTGTCAAGGAGGCATCTAATGTACCAGTCTACTTACCCAATGTTAGTGCTCTCAAGGAGTCCTTGAGAAAAGCAAAAGAGTGGTCTGACAAGGTAGACCAGGTCCAGGTAAAGCCATCATCTTAAGCTTCTGATCTGAATTGTGTTTTCAGATCTCACATTCACCCATCTGATCAATATTCAAATTACAGTGCGACAACTGTAACCCACTTAGACAGTGAGAACCAATCACATTGCAGAACGAAAACAAAGCAATCAAACATTTAGTTACATTTACTTGAGGCAATCATTGTTGAGTACAATATAGCATTGCTCGAGCTTCAATCCAGTAAAAGACACATTTTGACTACTAGTTCTGAAGTCAAAAGTATTTTGAATGAAGAAACTCTCCTAGATACATTGTATGCTAGGATTTATACTTTGGAATGCTTGATTTTCGTTTTGCAGTGTTTAGTTCTTGTTGTCTAAGTGACCCCGGTTTCAGTAAAACCTTGCCTGGTACAAAGTTAGACATTTTTGAGGGAGTATCAAACCTAACCATTATAGACCCTATAATGCTGTTTTTATTCACCCTGATTAGCAATGTTCACATGGAAAAATCAACCTTTGCAGAAAAAACGGCATGCAAAAAAAATCCTGTGTCAGCTTTCATGAAAATAAGGGAACTTTGTATCACATCAGTAAGTCGATGACCGTACCATCTTCGTTTTTTACTCCAATTGAATTGTTTTCCCAAGAATTGTATCTTACCAGAATTGCTGCACACGGTGCTTTAACAAATCCAAACTGGCGATCTGATCTCCCGCTGAAGAAGTATGAACATCAGCGTAACTTGCGCTCCAGCCTACCTACCTATATCAGACAATTAATAAATTCTAAAAACTTTATCAAACAAACTAATGGCAAAGGAACGTCTCGGCCGTAATTTTATTATCGCAATTCTTAGTCTCGAATGGGTAGGCGGATGGTGTTTTTTCGCACAGCAAACGGATCATCAAGCGGCCGCCATATTGGCCGAGCGTGATTGAGACTTGGGATCGAATGACAAATGGAGGGGGGGGAGGGGGGTGGGGGAGAAGAAGCAGAAAGGAAAGACTTTCCGTTTGCTGCGCGAACAAAACACCATCTACCGCATGAAAGCAGGCTAGGCTGAGGTAAGGTGGGGTGGTGGGTAATTTTAAACTGAAATTTTATTAGCTACCTTAATAATCCCTAATTATTAGGGATGTCTCGTTGTTAGGAAGGAGGGTGATTATTTTTATCTATATCTACTTATTTTGTTATATTATATTTATTTCCATCATCACAGATGAAGAGCCATTCATTAGAATGGATCCTTTATTATTATTATTATTGTTATTATTACATGTTTAAACGCTAATAACTTTGTGGAACAAACTGCTATAAAACTGCAACTATTAACAACTTCTTACTGCTCTTTCAGTAGACTGTCGGTATTTGTAAAAAAAAAATCATAATTTATGCTAATTTTGCCACACTTTTTGCGTTGGGTTTATTTAGGATTACCAGTTATGTTTAAAGAAATTTGCGTTGTCATCAGAATGATGAATACTACCCATATCTGGATGTCCTGGAGGCGCTGGTGATGCGTGGCAGACCCATTCCTGTAAGGCTGGAGCAGTTACCACAAATGGAGTCTCAAGTGGCAGCTGCCAGGGCCTGGAGAGACAGAGCAGCCAGGACATTCCTAAAGAAGAACTTCCAAGCACCTCTGCTGGAGGTATGTGTACTGCTTGCTAATTTGTACATACTTAGGTGATTGTGTATCACTCAGAATGGTGAGAAACTCGTGCTAAATCTAGCTTGGTTTGGACCTCTTGCTCAAAGTAAATGTTGTGAAGCAATTAAGATGACTTGTCGTAAACCACCTTCATGGTGTTTTGGACTGTTGTTGTTTTAGAAACTGGACTCTGATCAGATATTCGATTTTATAATCCATCAAATGTTGTCTCCCACGTGATTCAAAATGTTTTTTTCTTAGTTTCTGTAAGACATGATCTGAATATTTGAGGCTTAAATTTGCCACAAACTCTTAATCTTTGCAGAAAACTTGTAGATACTCCAAAATAATTTAAAATGTTCCGTCTATATATAGTTCATACACGTCACGGTATTCAGTTCTGTCCCACAACAGAACTGACAGTACAAGTTTGCACAGGACTATCTCGCTGGTAGTCACTGGACTACCTCGCTGGTAGTCACTGGACTACCTCGCTGGTAGTCACTGGACTACCTCGCTGGTAGTCACTGGACTACCTCGCTGGTAGTTACTGGACTACCTCACTGGTAGTCACTGGACTACCTCCAGTCTGGCAATAGCTACATTCTATTGAAAGAAAGTCCAGTAAGATAAGGATGAACGATTTAAGTGGTGTGTGCATTTTTTTTGTAGGTTTTGTCACCTAGGAATAACATTGGTGTGTACAAGGGATGCCCCAGACCTAGAAAGAAGCGAGAAAAGGAGAAAGAGAAAGAAAAAGAGAAAGAAAAGGAAGTTGTGTTAGATTTCGATGCACTGGACAAATTCATTGGGCGAAATCCCATCACTCAGATTGCCGAATTCAAAGAGGCTGAGACGAAGGAACTGGATACCCTTAGGAAATTACGTGTCATCCATTGCAGCCGCCAGAGGGAAGAAGAATTAAAAAGAAAGACTGGAGAAACAGTTGATGGGCAGTACTGTGTGTGCAGGCGAGGACCCGAAGGGTTCATGTTAATGTGTGAGTTATGCAAGGAGTGGTTCCATGGCTTGTGTGTACCTCTCCCCAGAACACAGGGTGGGAAAACTGTTGGGAAGGGTTCTGCAGGAATAGAAGCTGCAAAAGAACTGAAGTACTTGTGTCCGCTATGTCTACGTTCTAGGAGACCCCGACTGGAGACCATTCTCTCTCTTCTAGTGTCGCTACAGAAATTACCTGTACGTCTACCTGCAGGAGAGGCTCTCCAGTTCTTGACAGAGCGAGCAATGAACTGGCAAGATAGGGCACGTCAGTGGCTAGCAGATGCAGACATTGCTAAAATACTAAGTTTACTAAACAAGCCAGAGGAACAGACGATCCCTGGTGTTTCAGCTGAAAATTTATCGGCCTCGGCTGCCTTATTGCGTCTTGCACAGGCTACAACGGAACCTCTGCCCGATGATCTAACTCACGCTGGCCCATCTGCAAGTCAACCCAGTACCTCCAATATGGCAGAAGCTACACCTGTGATTAAGATGCGAAAACCTGGAATTTCGTTATCAGACGAGAAAAGGAGAATACTGGAGGACATGATGATGGAGGGTGATCTGCTGGAAGTGACTCTGGACGAGACGGATCAACTTTGGAAAGTCGTGCTCAGCCAAAGATCCATGGAGGAACAAGAGACTCTGGTTTGTATTATTTTTCTAACAGTACAGTGACTTTGGTACCTGTGCGTTCTGCTTTATATGCGCATAAAAATAAAAAAAAGGACACAATTTATTTTTTGGCATGCGTTTGCAAAGGACGCAAGACAGCCACATTTAATGCGGCTGGGGAAATAACCATCGTCATTAGTCCAGAATTACCGCTGGATGCGAAGACTACAGACGCATTTAGCCAGCGTTACCAGCGAGAAGGTGCAGAAGTTCAAATGACAACAATACATAGAGGAGTTGTGAATAAAACAGCTTGCGACTAGCGTAGTCAATGCGTCTGTAGTTATCGCATCTAGCAGTAAATCTTGAATGTGAAACTGGGCTATTGTTCAAGGATGATCTACTTCATCTTGTTACATCTTCCGGCGACATCGCACGAAGGCGATCGATCGCAAAGTGATAGTAAGACCTGCACAACTGACCACGTAGCTAATGACGCTATTACAGACACTAATACTAATTTAGTACTAAAGTGATATTCAAAAACTCATGAATAATTAATGAGCATTTTGTCCAATCAGATGAAGCAAATCAGTCACGTGCATGCTCCTTTATACCTGATAAAATCTCATCATTCTAAAAGGCCCGCGGAGGGATTTGAATTCTGTCCCAGAGGGAAACGGGGTTAATGATTGAGACAATGGAATTTCTATTGATGTTTCAGCTTTCTCACTGAATTGCTAATTAGGATGAACGTTTTATATAAAGAATATTAATGAACATGAAATTTTATATAAAGTTTCATCCTAATTAAGAATTCACTGATAAAGACCCAAAGATAGCAAAAAGTACACGGAACATAAGGTACCTAGATAATAAATTTTGCACTAAATTTACTAATATCAGCTGACTACCGAGATACACAGATAATATTTTTAAAATGAAGTTATCCAACTACCATTACTTGTTTACCGAGCCACTGTTTAGTTCCAATTATTAAACCAAACTCAAAGCCGTAAAATTATAAAAACGTGCATTAAACTTACATATTTTGTGCCGGAGTCAAAAATTTAGAGTCTGCCGTCATGTCAGTCACATCGCTTTCCAAGTCTTGAACTTTATCGAGGTAAACCACGATACCAAATCCTTCAAGTGCAGATTCTTCTTACATTGCGAAACGCCGCTTCAAACAACATAGTATGGTAATTTCTTCATGTCATTCCCTTGAGATGTTCGTAATTGCAGGCGGTGATTACACGAATATTTTGCATGGCGTTGTGAATACAAAGGTTCAATGGTTCATTAAGTAACCATTCCCTTGAGATGTGCGTCTTTCTTTTATTGCATTCTTAAAGTGTTTTTGAAGCCGTTTAAAACACTCACAGCACGTGTTTTATCAAGTCTAAAAATTCTCGGGCTTCGCCCTCGAATTGTAAAACTTGATAAAACACTGCTGTTCGTGTTTTAAACAGTACGTAAAACCTGCTAAACTAACCATAAATTCTGACAAATTGCCTTTGATTCCTTTTCTTGGACTCAATGCTTTTGGTTTCCGGACTCATTGTTTTTGATCTGGGACTCGTATGTTATTAATGGAGCGAGGACTCATCACATTGTAACCAAGTCACTGTAATATATCGAGCCGTTGGCGAGGTTAGAGTCACTGGTTTGAGTGTAGACTGTGACAAACCATGTGCTACAACTCTCGTAGAGCGACTGTGGTTATATTCACTGGGAGGCCCTCGCAGGTTATGTGCCTACAATGAGGATAATTTCAGTTACCTGACCACAAACATGTTGACCACTTACGTTGACGAAACCAAGTGTTGGTTTTAATAGTTAAGTGTCGTTTAATTTGAGTATTGTGCAGCACTGGTGCAATAACCCACATTGTTAACATCTACCTGCCCGCGTACAAAGGATTCGTACAACTGGTTATGTAAACTGGGTTATAGGATGTGTTCTATCGTTACGTAAACTGGGTTATAGGATGTGTTCTATCGTTATGTAAACTGGGTTATAGGATGTGTTCTATCGTTACGTAAACTGGGTTATTGGATGTGTTCTATCGTTATGTGGCATCAAAGCAATATTTGTATATTTAACTTTGAACGCTTGAAAAACTAGACCTAGTTGCTGATCCGATTTTTTCTCACTTTTTTCCAGGTTTTTGACAGAAAGCCAGAAAAAGAAAAGGTCAAGAGAAAACGCAGGAAGAAAGATGACTCCGAGGAGAAGCAGAAACCTGGCAGGCGGCCCTCTACCTCTTCCAACACCTCCACCACAGACGTCCCCAAGAAACGACGACGGAAAATGAAGGAGGCGAAACAGGAGGAAATGGTTAACGTGGACGATGACGATGAGGAAGAAGAAGAAGATGCGTGTGCTGCTAAGTGTTGTGGCCGCCCATCAGGAGACGAGGTGGGTTGGGTCCAATGTGATGTGTGTGAGCAGTGGTACCACCTGGCATGCATAGGGCTCAGTCCTGAGAAAGCCGAGGCACTAGAGTCCTACCACTGCTCCATGTGCTTGGGTCCAGTAGTCAACCTCACGAGCACCGAGGGACCGTTACCAGAGTCGCCAGACTCTGTCACTATTGATGTAGACAGTACAACACCAAGCGGCAATTCTCCATGCGGGTCACCGCTCAAAATAGAGGACCTCGGTAGCACGGTACATACAGCTAATAGAGATCTGTCTAGCTCTCAGGTCTTCCCCACAGTGACTAGTAATTCTAATGAACGTAATAGACAAGGCACTATGGATGAGCCTATGTGTATTGATTTGGATTCCATTGAAGAGGGCAACAACCAGGAGCCTGTGAATGAAGTTGAATCAAGTTTGGTGGAGCTAGTAGAACTTGATTCTTGACACGCAGGCTCTTCAATGGATTCGTGATATGCCAAGATGCTATTTTGTGCCGATCTTGGAAGGTTCCTGTCATGCAGTCGAGTTATGATAGTACATGTAGTTTCTCATGGGATTGCCTATTTCGGGTTAAGCTGCTGCTTGCATACATTTGCAGCATTATCAATAGAGTGTAAAACAAATCTTTCTAGAGTCTTATTTTTGACATTTCTTTTTGTCAACCATTTGTGGTGCTGTGATTGTCATTTCTCAGCATTGATGAGCAGTCACGCAGATTTATTCTCGGTAGTTTACCCCGCTATTTATAATTGACCTTAAAGTATAGGATTTATTTGACCACAAGGTGGACTCCCATTGCGCTATCTTTGAATGTCAAATATCCTGAAATATTGAATGTAAATAAGTTACAAAGTTGTTATATATACATAGCTTTAGTGTTAGCGTAGTCATCTGATGTTAATATTCGGTGGCACACGTGTAAGGGTTGACAACAGCAGCCAATGTTCGCTCCAAATTTGAGCCAAATGTCTGCATTAAATATTTTCGTTTAGGAGAGTATTCTGTGCGCTGGTACTAGATTTGGTAACTGCCTTTATTGAAGACACGAGAAGTTAGCCAGGGTACGACTCCAAAAGAAGTAGCTAAGAAGGTGTCGACACGTGCCGTTTATATGCTACAAACTTGCGCTCAATGTTTCTAACAATATGTCGAAGTAGGGTTGACACATGCAGCTATAGCATGTCCTATTGCAGTGTTGCAGGAGTGTTCACATATTGCAATTCGTTGCCAAGAAAGTAAAATTGATCCTTCTGCAACATTGCTCTGTTAACGGTGTTCTTGGGTCATCCTCATCAGTTGCAGTTACCAAGTTACTTTGCGCAGAGGTATGGCTTTTCAGGATTCCGCCAGCATTGAGATAAAGGATAAAGGCAAAGTATGCTAAACCTGCATCAGTTCTCGCTCCAACTTGGTTTGGAAGTTGTAACTTTTCACCTCCCTGTATTGACCAATCGCAAATATTGATTGATCTAACTTAAACTCTGTAGAATTTCATGCAAAAGACCGACTTCTATGAGATTAATAAACTGACAATACATTTGACACTTGTTTTCTGAAATTTGCACTGAAGGTTACTCCTTGGGTACAGAGTAATCTGTATACAGAAATACTCCATTCTGATTGGCTGAGCAGCACTTACAGTGCAATGCAGTGCAAACACAGTTAATTCGATGCAAAAACTAGTTCATTCAGTTTCATTTTTGCATCTTATTATAAACCGGTAATCATTAGTGTGCAAGTTCAATTAGAGCGGTTTTCAGTTGAGTGTTGTAAAACCAAAGTAATTACAGAGCCAATCACAGAAGCAAGTAAAAACACAATGAGCCAATCACAAGCAAGTAAAAACACAATGAGCCAATCACGAGCAAGTAAAAACACAATGAGCCAATCACTAACTGAAGTAATTCACGATTGGTTTTACTTGAACCAATCACGAGGCAAAGTAAACGTAATCGTCAATACTGTCGCTAAAACAAAACCTTTGTTTGGCTTTAGTTTAGAACTTGATTGGCTGATAACTGGGAAATATTTCTCACAGCCAACAGGAATCTAGACAAACGCAAAACCAAAACAATCACTTTTTGCTTTCGACACTCAATCAAAAACAGCTCTAAAGGTTAACAGTGTGCGGACTTGTGTTATCTTGTTTTTTCAAAACATCACTCGCACAGTTAATTGTGAAAGTGCATAAGAGCCCTAGCCAGTTATCATTGATGTAAAGGTCAAAGTGCACAAGAGCCCTAGCCAGTTATCATTGATGTAAAGGTCAAAGTGCATATGAGCCCTAGCCAGTTATCATTGATTTAAAGGTCAAAGTGCAAATGAGCCCTAGCCAGTTATCATTGATGTAAAGGTCAAAGTGCATAAGAGCCCTAGCCAGTTGATGTAAAGTGCATAAGAGCCCTAGCCAGTTATCATTGATGTAAAGGTCAAAGTGTAAAACGGAATGACCGACAGGAAAAACAATTATTAACGTCTGCCATTTCCGTTTATTAAGGATCAAATTTCAATGAGGTCGTTTAAGTCAAAAGCTAATTTTAGTTCATTTTGCTCTTGTTTTTATATCAGCTCCACTTAATATAAGGCCCGGTTCAAACGTCGAACTTTTCATGCGCCGAACTCAATTGAAACAAAAGATCATTAGGCGGCTTCTTTTGATCTAATTGAGTTCGGCGCATGAAAAGTTCGACGTTTGAACCGGGCCTAAGATAATTCAATAAGATTGCAAGGTCAAAGGATGTCTGACGCCTGAAAAACAACTGAAAAACAATGTTAGAATATGATCGCTGCCACTCGGGGATCGCCATTTGAGCGCCCTAAACTGATCATAGTAACTAAGGTGTGCTACTAAGCGGGGCACTACTAGATTTGTAGGGGGGTCACGATTTTGTATGCTCCCATTTAGGGGAGGTCAATTTTTTATATGCTGCTCTTTTATAGGTACTCCTTTTGCAGTCATCTCTTTCATTCGAGAGTCCAACTCTTAGGAACAAGTCGAACGTCGACGAATCTTTAGCAACAATATTGAGATCAAAATGATTAAGTTCGTCCCGAAAGTGCCTCGGCAATCCTCTTGAGATTGGGTACAGGGAATTTGCAGGATACCGCGAGCCGTCTGCCTTCATTACTTATTTGCATTGAAGTGCATTTGCTCCATAGCAGATCATTTCTCGTAAGTTCGTTGTACAGACCTCCAAGCTCGGATATAAAAATACTTTATGATTATGATAAATTCCTTGATAAATGTGACAATGAAAACAAGGAAATCATGATAATGGCACTTCAATTGTGACCTGAATAAAACGCCCCCTGAGACCATAACTCGCGAGTTACAATTTATTAGCTCTATTTATCAATTAGAGCAATTGATTAACATACCTACTAGAGTCGCAAATACATCTGCCACATTGATTGATCTCTCTTTCACCAACAAGAAAGAAAATATTTCTAAATCTGGAGTAATTCCAATTGGCATGTCGGATCATAGACTAGTCTATGGTATTCGAAAATTTATCATTCCTAGATATAGACCTACTATCAAAGAAGTGCGCAATTTTAAGAATTTTGTGGCAGAGGATTTTATTGAAGATTTAAATAGAGTTCCTTGACAAAACGTATACAATTTTGAAAACCCAAATAGTGCCTGGCGAGCGTGGAAATCCGACTTTAACAAGATCTTGGATCTCCATGCTCCAATCAGGCACAAGCGATTGAGAGCAAAGTCTATACCGTGGCTCACTCGCTCTAAAATAAAGCGCGACATGTGGAATAGAGATTATCACAAAAAGCGTGCCATCAAATACGGAGGTCGGCATCACTGGAACTCTACAAAACAGCCAGGAATAGAGTCAATATTGAATTGCGAAAAGCAAAGTCTGATTATTATCTTACTAAAATAGATAATTGTCCGCAAACAGACCCTAGAAAGACATGGAAATTGATTAACTCTCTTCTTGGAAAGCAAAATAAAAGCAGCTGCATAAATGAACTTCAAATCAACGATAATATTATCACCGATGCCAAAGGTTTTCTGAGGCCTTTAATGACTTTTTCATAAACATTGGCCCAAATTTGGCTGCTGAATTAACCACTGTCAACCCACAACAAAAACACTTATCTTGGCAACAAGCCAGATATCGACTCGCCGCCGGTTTAAGTTTTCAGAAATACCAGTGGTAATGTTTTGCTTACGTTGAAACAGCTGAATACTTCCAAAAGTACAGGCCTTGACAACATTCTGGCCAACGTACTCAAGATTGCCGTGGAAACAATAGCACCATCGTTAACGTTTATATTTAATCTATCACTCTACTGTTTTTTTTTTGTTGAAGATTGGAAAAGAGCGCGCGTGAATTATCGCCCTATATCTATCTTACCAATAATCAGTAAAGTGTTTGAAAAAGAAGTTTTCAGATAGTTATACGGCTATCTAATTGATAACTCCATGCTTTCTAAATTCCAATCTGGGTTTCGTCCACTTCATTCAACAGTCACAGCTCTGATCCAAATGTGCGATACACTATACGAAAGTATGGATAATGGTTTATTAACGGGAGTAGTAGTTATTGATATTCGAAAAGCATTTGATTCAATTAACCATTCTATTTTACTTGACAAATTGGAGTTTTAAGGTGTTTCGGGCCTTGGCCAAAAATGGTTCGATTCCTATTTAACATAAGACAACAGCAATGTTTAGTAAATGGTCATTTATCCTCCCCGAAAGAGATATTTGTGGTGTCCCTTAAATCGAACCTAGGACCCTTGTTATTTCTACTTTATATCGATTTATCAAATTGCCTTAATTTTACTACCCCATGTATATATGCAGACGATACCCAGATTTCTGCATCTGCCCCTGATATGGACAAACTTACATCGAATATTAATTCTGACTTGGATAACATGTGACTGGCTTGTAGTGAATAAGCTCCGGTATTCACCCCTCCAAAACCAAACAATGATATTTGGATCGACCTATAACTTAAATAATTAAACCAAAAGCCAGCCAAACAATATCTCCATAGACAATGACAAGGTATCGCGAGTAAACTCGCATACCTGCCTAGGGATTGAAATCGATGAAAAACTTATTTTTGAAAATCAAATAAATAAGATATGTAAAAAGGCAAGTGCTGGTATAGGTGCCATAAAGCGTATTAAGCCATTTGTCCCCACCGATTCACTCGAAGTAATTTACAAATCACTTGTACAACCTTAAAAATAGATGGGGGTGCTCGACGTGAGAAATGAAATTCACCCCTAAAAGATAGCAATATGGGCGTGGCTCACAAACATTTTACCACTAAAAGATAGCACTCCAAAAGACAAATTTGTGCAAACTAAAGGAAATAAGAGACAAAGCTCTGCCCCATAACCTCGTCTTTAATATTCGGATGGATCAAACTATATCGAAGCCGTAAATACCGATTCAACTTGTGGGGTCTCATGCTCGAGGATCCAGCGCTATTTTTTCTCGGCCACAAAAATTTTGGGTCTCGGAGACCCCTAAAAGATAGCAGACCTTTGGAAGACCCCTAAGAGATAGCACTGCTAACGATTTTAACCCCTAAAAGATAGGTCGAGCACCCCCGTCTATTTTTATGGGGAGTCCCCCCTCCGGGGCCTAGACGCCATTTGACTCAATTGGTGAAATGCAGAGTGCTAACTCAACCCTCCCCCCCCCCCCCCCCCCCCCCCCCTCAGTTCCAATTTGGCTAGCCCGGGGTAGTTAAATACTCCTGACTTTTTAAACCAAGGGCTCAAACTTTCCCCATGATGCCATTCGGCAGAACTCTACGGTCCCGTCGGCGGTATAAGTATGCTTTCTTCTGTAGGATTTCCAACTAAATATGCTCTAATTTTGGACAAATAAGCCACTGTAAGAGAGCTAGAGGACATCATTAAGTCTGATGACGGCTTAAAAGTACTTGGCTTGCTTTTAGTAGGCCTTGTGACGGGTTTCACAGGATTTTTCTGCCTTGAGACATGAAATAATTCTTCACTGAAATCCTGCTTCAGTCGCTTCGTGTGTTTTGTGCCAAAAAAACCTGGTGGTTGGAGAGATTAAAGACAGACAGACAGCGGTTGTTTATTGGCACTTTGTAAAAAGACTTTTACATGAGTGGGAGTCCAATAATAATAATAGACTGGATAAAAAACGGAAAGCTAGCTATCTAAGGCAGTGCCTTTTCTCTCTTGGAAGCAATCATAAATATATTTCGAAATAGTTTTCATTAATTTTCTTGGTGGATTTATAAGTAGCCTAAATTGTTTGTCAGCAGTTAGGTGTTGAAATTGGAGGTTGTTATGTTCTCTCAGATCTTTAACAATTGTCTTTTTAGGTCAGTGTAAAATCCACAATTGGTGAGAAAATGTTTTTCATCTTCTTTTTCAATGGTACAAAAAGGGCACCACCTCTCTTCGGGGGGGATATAAGGGCGAACATGTCTCCCCTTTTCGATCATTAAATTATGATTGCTCATTCTTAACTTAGTTAGTGAGATTCGGTGTTTTATGTTCTTTATTTGTAAGAGAGAATCCTCTAGCGCGACCTCTGTTTTGAAGGTACGGAAGGTTCTTAGTTTGTTTTGCTGATTAGAGTTATTTCTATTGTCGTTAAACAAGCTAGAGAGGCATTCTTGTCTTTCAATATCTCTGGCTCTGTTGAGAAATACCTTTGGAAATACCTTGAGTTCAGGATTTGAGTTGCCGAGCAACCAAATTTCACCAAAACCGTACTTATATAAAATATTACATATTTTTTGTGTCCAAGTATCATTATCATTATAAGCTTTTGAGAGCAGCGAGTTATTGTCAAGAGCGAGAAGCCTTACCCAGAATTTTATGCTAAAGAAGGTACTGTAACAACTGAGTGCTGACTTTGTGTTTGCTTTTGATTTCAATTGCGAACGGGAAGGGTGTTTTGAGCCGATTTTCAGCTCCTCAAAATTCGTGAAAATCAAAGAAACAAGGCAAGATCTCCAAAACAAATAACTTTTTCTCCAAAGTGGGGAGTCCACTTTTTGCCAGTTACATGCTTCATATTGGCCGATATATCGGCCATGAGGTCGTAAAGGGTTAATGCACTAGTCAATTGAAACTCCGGACCCCCGGGACATAGCGGGGCATTAACGGGGACATGGCCGTGGAATAACGCACATTTAACGCTGCATTTTTTCGGTGGAGCGGGGAAAGTAACGATTTGCAAAATTTGCGGGGATTTTAGCGGTGGTTGTAACGCCAGCCACGACAGAGCGGGACTGGGCCCGAGCATCAACAACTCGTATCAAACATGGCGGAAGCTAGGGACACGCAAAAATCGTAGTTAATTTAAACAAGCCCTGGGTGTTTCCATCCGAGGCAGTGTTTATACTGAGTTAAGGCAGGAGTAGTAGATCAGGAAATGTTTATTATTACACACTCTTTGTTACGCGTATAAAAATTTGCGCGTCACGGCAAAATATCAGATTTAAAAGTAATGATTCGTGTAACAAGTACGACACCGAACGGCATTCAGATGGGCAAGGTGTTAATTTTGTATTGTGAAAATTCTTGATCTGATTGGTTGAAACATGAAAATCGCCTTAAAGGTTAGGAAGACGTTTAATTTCCTCCAATTTTTCAAACTATTAAAACTACGATTTGCACTGCGGTTCCAAATGTCGTTTGTAAAGCAAATCGTATGTTCGGAACCTTATCAATCGTGCCTGTTTCGTAGCCGATTGTTTTTGGCTGTTCCTATTGGTTGGAAGATAATTTGTTCATAAAAATGGAATGAAACTAAGACTTCATACTACTTTTATTTCAGAATAATCATAATTATCACCCGGTGTTTTCGTAGTCTAAAACACAGACAAATCCCATTAGAGGGAGGCTCAATGCCACATAACAATGGATTTTATCGTACTTTTTACACGGATCATTACTTAAATATATTTAAACGCAGCTGCATGACATTTCCTTTATATTCCTTTGTCGCATTGTTGCTGTTTTTTTGTTGACAGACAACGGTTTCTGATAAACAAGACAATGGTGGAGACTGTAAAAGTGCGGAAAGCATGTATAGTAATAGAAAATATACAGGGACGGATCCAGAATTTTGTGAAAGGGGGGTTTGCAAAAGGATTTTTTTAATCTAGAGATTTAAAAAATGAATTTACAGTGATTTACAGGAATCGAGTGGGTGTTGCAACCCCCGAAACCCCTCCCCTGGATCCGCTAGTGATGTGCTACAGAATTATTTTTTTTCAAATAATGGAACAACAGATTTAAGCTTATGTATATTCAATTTATCAATGCCACCTCCCAATTGAAAATTCTGAAGCACATGCCGGGGCCATAGGGGCGGGTATTGTAACAGCCAACTGTCCCCGATGGGCGGGGAAAATGTCAAAATGTAACACTGTATAAATGTTACATTCCCCGCTATGTCCCGGGGGCCGGTGGGCCGGAGTTTTAATTGATTAGTGCATAAAACAAGTGACTGCGATAAACGCTATCAGCTAAGAAACTCTGAAACTGATCTAGCACTTCCAAGACCGCGTACAAATTTCCTCAAGCGAAGCTTCAAATACAGTGGTGCTATGCTATGGAATAACCTGCCAGATGAGGCTAAAAGAGCCAAATCTTTACGGCAATTCAAGAGTGTCTGTTCCTGATACTGAGTTATGCTGATAGCAGATTTCTACTGATTTTTATCAATATATGTTTTTAATCTGTAAATATATTTATTGTTACGCCCCACGTGGAAACCAGCTTTGGCTAGCGTACGGAAATAAAGTTATATGTATGTATGTATGTATTACTTACAATATAAATCGAGTCAACCAGTAATTCATCTCCACCACATTAGGAGCTTTCAAATCTACAGGAACCTGTGGATATTTCTCTTCCAGGGTAGCGAGCTTTTCTCTTAGCTTCTGTGCCTGGGACTGAAAAATTCTAACAGCCGGCCTTGCATGCCGTACTTTCACGAGTTTTCTTCGGTACTCTGTCTTTTTCTCGCCTCTCTCTCTCTCGCTTTCATTCGGCTGGGTTTAGAAATCGCGCCCCCTCTTTAGAATGTTCATCTTCACTTAAATAATCCTCGAGTTTAAACTCTCTCCGTTTTCAAAAGGTCTTGTGTAGCTAATTCAGCTTCTAGTATATCTATTTCACACAAACCGCTCATTTTCAAGCGCAAATGTGGACCTCACTGAAGCTCTAACTGAGCAAAATATTTTTGTGTGACTAACGGCACATTCATAGCCAGAATTAACAACCTTTCTCTGCTTTATACGTATCGACTAATGAAGTTCAAGAGCCAGTGACATACGGTACAAAAAGAAAAAAAAAACATCCTTCGTGGCAGTGATGATATTCTAAGGTGGTTAGCGAATGGACGCTCGCGTTTTATGGGATTTTGGGTGCCTCTCATTGATTGATAGAAAACCGCTCGTATTGCGTACACGTGCTGCGCAATCGTGGTTTTCTATTAATAAATGCTCGGCCAAAATGCCATTAAAACGCGAGCGTCTATTCGCTAACCCTTACTTGTGACTCAATTCATGCTCAATTCATTTCAAAAACTGCGCGTTTCATCAGGGATTCCAAACACCTCGTAATATACTATACTATATCACAAATGTCAATTGTGCATCTAGTAAATAGTCGAATGGTAAAATATTTATTTATTTAAATGTGTTAGTTATAAAGGTGATAATCTCCAAAATGGTAATGAATGTGACGTCAACCCAGGAAATTGCTGTAATTTCTTTATCCCTATAAAATATTTGGTAAAATTGTTGATGTAGATGTTTACAAAAGGACATTCTCTACCAGCATGTTTTAGCATGTGGTTTTAGTATAAGGTTGGACGTCACATCATTGAATTGAATTAGCATTTTGGAGAGAGAAACTCGAACCAAGAAATATTCACTATCGATATAGAATCCATATTCTACCATTCAACAACTCGATCGATATAGCGGAATCCATATTCTACCATTCAACTATTCACTATCGATATAGAATCCATATTCTACCATTCAACAACTCGATCGATATAGCGGAATCCATATTCTACCATTCAACTATTCACTATCGATATAGAATTCATATTCTACCATTCACTATCGATATAGAATCCATATTCTACCATTCAACAACTCGATCGATATAGCGGAATCCATATTCTACCATTCAACTATTCACTATCGATATAGAATTCATATTCTACCATTCACTATCGATATAGAATCCATATTCTACCATTCAACAACTCGATCGATATAGCGGAATCCATATTCTACCATTCAACTATTCACTATCGATATAGAATTCATATTCTACCATTCACTATCGATATAGAATCCATATTCTACCATTCAACAACTCGATCGATATAGCGGAATCCATATTCTACCATTCAACTATTCACTATCGATATAGAATCCATATTCTACCATTCAACAACTCGATCGATATAGCGGAATCCATATTCTACCATTCAACTATTCACTATCGATATAGAATTCATATTCTACCATTCACTATCGATATAGAATCCATATTCTACCATTCAACAACTCGATCGATATAGCGGAATCCATATTCTACCATTCAACTATTCACTATCGATATAGAATTCATATTCTACCATTCACTATCGATATAGAATCCATATTCTACCATTCAACAACTCGATCGATATAGCGGAATCCATATTCTACCATTCAACTATTCACTATCGATATAGAATTCATATTCTACCATTCACTATCGATATAGAATCCATATTCTACCATTCAACAACTCGATCGATATAGCGGAATCCATATTCTACCATTCAACTATTCACTATCGATATAGAATTCATATTCTACCATTCACTATCGATATAGAATCCATATTCTACCATTCAACAACTCGATCGATATAGCGGAATCCATATTCTACCATTCAACTATTCACTATCGATATAGAATTCATATTCTACCATTCACTATCGATATAGAATCCATATTCTACCATTCAACTATTCACTGAGCTCGATATAGAATCCCATATTCTACCATTCAACTATTCACTGTCGATATAGAATCCGGCATATTCTACCATTCAACTATCGATATATGATGCAGATCCATATTCTACCATTCACTATCGATATAGAGGCCATATTCTACCATTCACTATCGATATAGAATCCATATTCTACCATTCAGCTATTATGTGATAAATGGGTGGGTAGTGCGGCTATGAAGTTCAAACCCTGGCCCTGCTTGACCTCCAAAACCCTGATTTCCCTACATTTTGTAAAAACTAACCCCGATTGAAAGGTTTTCATTTATAACAACAATAACAATGGCCATATTTATATAGCGCCATATCACCATGCACAGTCTCATAGCGCTTTACATATTACTGACATCCCGTCAGTGAATTATTTCGGACTGCTTTACGGCGCTATATAATAGCTGCCACGCAGTTTACAATGTTGAGTATGTGGTTAGTACAATGGCCAGGCTGCTGTACCGAGTGACACTGATCCCCTGCTCTTTTTCGAGTAGTACTGACAACAGGTTCTTTCACGTCTCCTTCAAATAATAGGGACCTTAAGCAACCACGACGGCAACGTCTAGGACGACGGCATAAAACAATAGCCTTAATTACAAAATACAACAACTGCACATGAAAATGCACGTAGTCGCCTACATTTTCACCGTTCTCTGCAAAAACACAACGTGAAAACCCCAAATTCTACGTTTTAAAGACAACGCGAACGTAGAAAGTAAATCTAATCATTTTTCGTTCAGCGTGATCGGAACTCTATAGTCATTATATTTTTCGAAAATCTGGTTGTGAAAAACAATTGAAGGCGAACAAGGGAAATAATAAACACCAAATTTCGGGAGAATGTTTTTTTCTACGTCCCGTCGTCACTGCCGTCGCCGTCCTGGTTGCTTAAGGTCTCTAATCGATTAGAAGGTGACAAGGCCAACAGCTTATAAACGTCTTTGCCCAAGGACGCGGTCGGGATTCGAACCCTCGACCTTCCGCACTCTAGACCGTGCTCTACCAACTGAGCCGCTAACCAGTGAGGCGGTTGAAAGGAGGAAATTTATAAACGTAAAAGTATTCATTTATATGCGCTTCATAAGGTTATTTTTGTGATACGGACTGCTATTGTGGCGCAATGTGCTGCCGTGCAGTTTACAATCCAGTGATTGTTAGTACCTCGGAATACCAGGCTGTTGTGTCGGGAGACAATCCCTTACTCTTTCTCGAAATAACACAACGGGTTCTTTCGCGTCCGCCTCGTATGGATTAGAAGAGGAAGGAGACAAGGCCAACGACTTATGTCCCCTGCCCAAGGACATGGCTGGGATTGCCATACTTTATGTAAAAACGAACCCTGACCAAAATCTCTCCGAGAACCATAGCCAATTTCAAATGATCTCTTTTGTAACCCTGACTCAGTGCCACTTTAAAAAGAACCCCAACTGCCTAGACTGACAGCTCAAATTAGGCTCAAATCCTGACCCCGACTGTCCAAATTAGGTCCAAACCCTAACCCACATATATTACGTCATAAAGAGGAGGGGTCCCCCGAGGGGGCTCGAATTCGACTGCTCATATAGAGACCCTTTTCCAATGTGGCTGCTTAATTTGCATATAGTTCCAAAACCAGGATTTCCAACTCCAGCATGTTTGGCATAGATTTAAAGGCATGCACTTGTACGAGATCAGTTGTGGCTCCTGCACATTAGGAATAATAACTCGGCTAACGCTCCAATAACTCAACTTTAATATTAGACTTAATACGATCCACTTTGACTCCAGCTTGGTTTACAACTCCAAGTAAACTTTTATAATTCTCTCGTCGAACAGACAACAAACACGCACACAGTTCCAGTGTCCTTCCAGGATCTCTTGACGCGGTTTATCTAGGTAAAATACACTGAAATTAAACTACAAAGTTCTATACGACATAATTTTAAGAAGTTATGAAACTTACCGGACTGTTCGGTAACCTAAGGAAGCATTTATAGCGCTGACAAAACGCTATCATAAATCCAACATGGACGACGACAAACATGTGCTCGACTACTGATCACGTGACGTGCGAAACTCCCCTAGGGGGTAGTACACGGTAGCCACACCGGCCCCTAAATGAAATAGTTTAACGATGACTTCATTTACATACATAAGCTACCGAGCTATTACACAATAATGTTCTTAAAGTGTCATTGTATATATAAATCGGTTCACGTTCTCTAACGAAACTTGTAACTCCATTACACTGCTTCATCTGCATCTGCGGAATCGTCCATCTCAAGCAGACACAACTTGGCCACTGGACGCGTGAGTATGGTGCTACTCACTTTAACTTCTCCCCGACGCTGTCGTCTTGCATGTGTCGCTACAGACGATGACGTCTTCACTCTTGCTGTGCGCACATATCCATCCTTGGATCCAATTACCTCTGTGACGTATCCGAGCGGCCATTCGCCTCTTGGAAAATTCTCATCAGCAAGAAGGACAAGGTCACCGACTTTCACATTTCTCTTTGGTATGTTCCACTTCTTCCTTTCCAACAGCGTAGGAAGGTACTCTTTCGTCCACCTTCGCCAAAACACATTGGCTAAGTATTGCGCTTGCTTCCACGCACGCTTGCAATATTGATCCTCTTTATCGAACACTCCCGGTGGTAGGCTTGGACAAGGTCTCAGGTGCAACAAGTGATTGGGAGTCAATGGCTCATCATCTGCGATGCTGTCACTATTGCGTGTCAAGGGCCTGCTGTTGATGATGTTAACAGCTTCTGCTATCACGGTGGAGAGGACCTCGTCTGTAACTAACTGCTCCTTCAATGTGGCCTTCAGGACCCGTTTCGACGTCTGCACCATCCTCTCCCATACACCTCCCATATGGCTAGCAGCAGGGGGATTAAACTTCCACTTGATCTCCCTTTGTGCACAGAAATTACTTATATACTGGTAGTTCCACTGTCCCATGGCTTCCCTCAACTCCTTGTCTGCACCTTTGAAGTTTGTCCCTCGGTCACTGCGTATCTCTTCTGGACAGCCGCGAATGCTGATAAATCTTCTCAGAGCATTTATCATGGAATCTACAGTCAATGAGTGTGCAACCTCTATATGCACTGCACGCACAGTCAAGCATGTGAAAAGGCATCCGTATCTCTTCACGTGGGATCTTCCTTGCTTTACTTCTACCGGCCCAAAGTAATCTACCCCGACGTATGTGAACGGTGGCTTGTTAGGAGTGAGCCTATCTTTTGGCAAATCCGCCATGTACTGCTCTTGGGGACGAACTCTTCTCTTCTGACAGTCCAGACACCTTCCTAGCACGCGCCGTACCGCAGACCGTCCCTTCACTATCCAAAACTTCCTTCTTACAGACGAAAGTACTGCTTCCTGTCCCATATGACCGACGTTCACGTGATGTTCCTTGATTATCATATCGGTTACATGATGCTTGTAGGGTAATATTATTGGGTGCCTCAGTTGATAGGCGACGGGTGCACTGCCAATACGACCTCCAGCGGTCAGCAATCCTTCATTCATTTGTGGATTCAACTTGTATATGGACGCTCCTGCCCTTTTCACTGACTTCTTGACAGACCTTTCGTCAGCATCGGCACTTGTCGATGACTGTATCGCCAGTACTTCTGGAAATGCCTTGCCTTGAACGTAGCAAAGGATTTCGCATTCAGCAGACCTCAATTCATCAAGCGTCAAGCAACCGACTCGTACCCCTTCTGTTTTATTCACGTTTTCGCAGGAAGGAACGTTCTTCTGCTGCAGGGCTTTCCTTCTCAGGTATTGCTTGAAGCGTAGTAACCACGCAATGGTCATCTTCAATTTCCACCAGGAAGAGTGATACATGATCAGGTCATCAACAACATCACTATTGGCCGTTGTGGCATAAATTGGACTCTCCTTCCTGACTTCCGGATCTTCATCCTTTAGCTCGGGAATCCCAATCTTTTCCGGCCAGTGGGCTTCGTCTTTCCACAGAAACTTAGGACCTGTCAACCATCGGTCATCCTTTAACATGGCGTCTAACTTCATTCCCTTTGACCCATCATCTGCTGGGTTGTCATCTCTTTTTACGTATCTCCATTCCGAGGGCGTCGAACCATTATGTATGATGGTCAAACGGTTGGACTCAAACGTGTGGAATCTCTTAGAGCTGTTGTTGATACACTTCAATACCGAAGTGGAGTCTGTCCAGTACGTCACTTTCTGCACCATCATATCAAGCTCTTCACGGATCACTTTACTCAACTTTACGGATATGACAGCAGCCGTTAACTCAAGTCTTGGGATGGATATTTCTCGAATGGGTGCCAACCGGGCCTTCCCCATGACGAACGAACAGTGGATTCTTCCGGAGACATCTACCAAGCGGAGGTAGGCAACCGACGAGTATCCCAGTCGGGAAGCATCTGAGAATAGATGTAGGTGAACATCTTTAACTTCGCCAAACCCTCGAGGCTTGTAGCAGCGGTCTACTTGTACTTCTTGAAGCTTTACAAGATCATCTAACCATCGCCTCCACTGCGCCATTTCGCTCTCTCCCAGCTGTTCATCCCAGCCGACTTTTAGCCTACTCAGCATCTGTAACAGCAGCTTAGCTTTCATGACGTAAGGTGCCATAAACCCCAACGGATCAAACAGTGAATACACGACCGACAATATTCCTCTTCTTGTCGTCGGCTTCTCGCTCACTAAACGCCCGATCTTGCTCAAGACCTCCCACACAAACTTGTCCTCTTCTATGTTCCACTTCAGGCCAAGAGCACTTTCTGTTGGAAGTCTCTCCAACTCGAGATTAACCACCGACTTGGCCCTCTCTGATTCTGGGATCGTTGCTAAGACCTCTCTATCGTTACTGAACCATTTTGTCAATCTGAACCCTCCTTCAGCAAGTAATTCTCGCAGCTGGCTCACTAGGTTAACTGCCTTCATAGTTGTGTCCGTTGACTTCATGAGGTCATCCACGTACATATTCTTATGGATAGTCTCTGCAACCTCCTTATCCAGGCCTTCATGTAAATCTGCTGTCTTCTTCAAGCAGAAATTTGCCACACCAGGTGATGACGTCGCTCCAAAGAGATGTTTCACCATGCGATATTCCACTGCATCTCCTGACAAATCTGCATTCGGCCACCACAAAAACCTCAATGCATCACAATCTTTAGGTTCTACCAGGACTTGGTGAAACATCGCTTCTATGTCAGCTACTAAGCCGATGGTTTCTTGTCTAAACCGACTTAACACTCCTACCAGATGATTTGTTAAATCTGGGCCTTGTAAGAGCTGTTGATTCAGTGACGTTTGACCATACTTGGCGGCACAATCGAATACCACCCTCACCTTGTCTTGTTTCAAAGGGTGCGTCACTGGGTGGTGAGGAAGATACCAAACAGGTCGGTCCTTTGGATTTAATTCTTCATTAGGTACTCTTTGTGCGTGCCCCTTTGCCACGTAGTCGTTCATTGTCGTCTTATACTTGTCAAACAAGTTTCCATCCCTTAGCAACCGTTTCTTCAGAAGTGCACATCTTCGCTCTGCCATCAATCTATTATTTGGCAGATAGGGCGGATCTGTTCGCCAAGGCAATGCTACTTGATAATGTCCATTTACTTTCTTGAGTGTCCGCTCCATTACTTCCAAGGCTTGTTTGTCCTCGATCGATGGACAAACATTTGAACTGACAACAGAGTCTCCAAAGTCAGTCTTCCAAAGTCTCTCTAATTGCTCTTGCATAACCTCATCTCGAATCTCACGCTCAGTCACCGCTGTCTCCGACTTCTCCTTGTCCATAAGACCTTCGCCCAGGCCTTGACATTCTTTCTCTCCAGGCTTGTCACTGGCACTGGTTATCTCTGCATTCATGTCGAGTGATCTCACACAGCTCGATCTTCGTCTCTCAGATCTGTCCTTGTCGTATTCATTGTTTAGGTCAACGCATTGTTCTGCACCACCCATCAGACGAACATAATTGACTGAGCAGTGGTCCTTATCCTTTAGGCCACCAACAGGACCCATCACCGTCCATCCTAGGCTGTAGCGCACTGCTACTGGTTCATTCTCTCCACCTGCCTTGCACTCCAGTGGAAGAAACAAACTTGGCTTTTCCTTAAGTCCTATTACTAACATGATTTCTTCAGCCTCCGACTCCTCGAAGTTGATATCGCTCAAATGAGGCCAGTTACTTAAGTCCTCCCTCTTTGGGATGCAATTATTTGAAATTGGGATTTGCTTTACAGTTCTAACCTTTGACAACTCCACTGATGTTGTTTCGTCCATAGACATAACCACAATATCTATCACTTGACCCTCGATGCTCTTTGATCCGGTCATACCAGTCAGCGTATAATTAAGCTTTGAACCTCTTGCACCAAGCTTCTCCTGCAACTGCTCTTTACACAAGGTCACCTCCGAACCACTGTCAAGTAATGCATAAGTCTCCACTGTTTTATCACCTCCCTTAGCTTGGACTTTAACAGGGATAACTCCTAAGCAGACACGCACCTCGCCGGCCCCAGTTGCAGCAGTCATAGAGTCGCCACGACCAGCATTCTCAACTTGACCATTGCCCCTCGGCTCTGCAACTGAACCTGCCGTGCCATCAACTCGCTGCCGGTTCCATTCGCTACTAGGGTGTGCTCCATTTGAGGCACCAACATTGTTTGCTCTGTTACTGTCCATTCTGTCTCTGGTTCTAGGAGGCGGATGTAACAATGTGTGGTGATCCCTGTCGCATCCTGTAGTCTGACACTTAAAGTGTGCCTTAGGGCACGTTCTTGCAAAATGCCCACCGTTAAGACATTTAAGGCACAGTTTGTGGTCCAGCACTAGTTTTTTCCTTTCTTGGTAAGGTACGCTCTTAAACTTGTCACATCTCCATATATTGTGTTGACCAGAGCAAGCTACACATCCTTGTGTAGAACTAGAGCTGTTCACCCTACGTGGACCCTGCCCTTGATTGGGACTAACTTCAGCAGCCATCGTTGTCACTTTCTGATAATGCCTTCCAGGCCTCTCTTCATTTCTTTTCCTTTCTTTCTCCTTTGGAAGACTAGAAATGAGATCTTCTCCAAATTCATTGTTCACAAGTTTAGCCCTTTCTTTCACAAACCGAAGGAAATCCACAAATTTTGGCCTTGAGTTGCGCTCAATTATCTTACCAGCGCACTCAGTCCACTTGGCTCTCATGAAATAAGGTAGTTTCTTATTCAGTTCCCTTAAGGTGCTCATGTGATTTAGATCACTTACATACTCCGGTCCCATACCCATTAAGGTTCTATCGGCAACCTCAAGGTGTCTTGCAAACTCTAACAATGATGCTCCACCTGCATTCTTCAGAGGAGGCAAATTCACCAGCTTCTCTACATGTGCTGTTGCTATTATGTGTGGCAAACCAAAGTTCTCTCGCAGGGTATCCTTTGCGGTGCGATAACCCTCAGCTGGAGGCAAGTTAACACAGCTTTCGATTGCTTCTCGGGCCTTTCCTCTGCAATGTTGTATTAGAAATTGCAAATTTCTAGAATCATCAAGATTGTCCTTCTCTAGACAGTTCTCAAAATTATGAATGAATGATACATACTTCACTGGGTCTCCATCGAAGTGCATATACTCAATCTTAGGGGAGGCAACAACTTGCCGCAAAGCCTGCAATATCCGTTCTCCACTGCCATTCATCAGTGGTGCTTGTTCTTCCCTTACTAGTTGTTGTTGCCGTGTTGTATCTTGGGAATCCTGTGGAGTTAGTGGCTGCACATACGTAACTTGGGAACCCTGTGGTGGCTCTACATACGTAACTTGGGTACCCTGTGGTGTCTTTATATATGTAGCTTGGGAACCCTGTGGTAGCTGTATTTCTCTAGCCTGGAAACCCTGTGGTGGCTTTATGTATGTAGCTTGGGAACCCTGTGGTGTTAGTGGCTGCACATACGTAACTTGGGAACCCTGTGGTGGCTCTACATACGTAACTTGGGTACCCTGTGGTGTCTTTATATATGTAGCTTGGGAACCCTGTGGTAGCTGTATTTCTCTAGCCTGGAAACTCTGTGGTGGCTTTATGTATGTAGCTTGGGAACCCTGTGGTGGCTGTATTTCTCTAGCCTGGAAACCCTTTATGTCTTTCTCTTGTACATAACCTGTATTTATTGGGCTGTGGCTAACTGGTGCTAAGTTCAATTCCCCATCCCTTGCAACTGCTGTGGGTTGTTGACCTGGTGTGGCTATTGGCATGTAAGAGCCACCAGTAACTGACTGTGATTCTCTGCTGGGCACAGTGTACGTGTTTGACATTGGGAGTGTTTGCAAGGGAACTAACTCATGGGCCTTATCTTCTTGTGACAGTTGTTTTGGTCCCAAACCCCTGTCTTCCTTATTCATCATTGCTGCCTCATCCTGAAGCAGCAACTGTCCCGAAACTATATCCTTAGCAGGATATAACTGTGTTGAAAGGGCTGACCCTCCATCACCTGACCCATGTAAATTAGGTTGTATATCCATATACTCCCCTTCCCACATATCATCCCCATTTTCATAAGCGGTAACACTGACCATGGCCTGCTCTGCCTCCATTTCAGCCTCCATTCTTTCCCTTTCATAATTTAGCTCACTTATCTTTCGAGCAAGTTCCTGTTTCCTTTGCACTTGCTCTAATTTCAACTTAGCAAGAGCCAATTTCTCCCTTCTTTTAGAGGCTGAACTAGAATTACTGCTGTGTGTGAATGTTTCACTGATGGTACTGATATCTTCTCCCCGTCCCTTTGCTAACTGTCTTGCCCGCTTACACCATGTTTTTGTGATTGCATCTAGTTCCATTTTCTTTACCATTTGCTCTTCGTAACTTAACTGAGCTTTCAATTTTCCTTCGTGAGAATCTAACATATCGATGTACAGTTCTTGGATTTCCACAAACTTACGCCAGATTCGTTCGTAAGATGTCATTTTAGACATAACATTACCCCAAACTGAAGGGAAAGTCTCACCTGAAACTGAGTCCATCGCCATTTGCATTTCTCCCCGAAGCCTTGTTAGAGCGCCAATATAACCCGCTCGTGACTTGAACAACTCCTTTGCTCTCTCAGCCCTATCTTCGGCTACATTTCTCCTCTGTGATGGAAACCTAACCCTAGTTCCCCTTCCAAGCTCAATGGGCCGTTTTTCACCAATCTCTGACGTAGCACTCCTTTCTGTTGTGATCTTTGCTTCTCCCAGCACATGATTCTCCGGATCCGGACATGAATGAGTAGACATATTATCATATATTATCGCCAAACGATCAACGAGTAGTCCGATAAACTTTAATGTGGCTCCTGCACATTAGGAATAATAACTCGGCTAACGCTCCAATAACTCAACTTTAATATTAGACTTAATACGATCCACTTTGACTCCAGCTTGGTTTACAACTCCAAGTAAACTTTTATAATTCTCTCGTCGAACAGACAACAAACACGCACACAGTTCCAGTGTCCTTCCAGGATCTCTTGACGCGGTTTATCTAGGTAAAATACACTGAAATTAAACTACAAAGTTCTATACGACATAATTTTAAGAAGTTATGAAACTTACCGGACTGTTCGGTAACCTAAGGAAGCATTTATAGCGCTGACAAAACGCTATCATAAATCCAACATGGACGACGACAAACATGTGCTCGACTACTGATCACGTGACGTGCGAAACTCCCCTAGGGGGTAGTACACGGTAGCCACATCAGTAATGTTATTAGAAAAACCTGTTTGTAAACTCTATTTTCGCCGACCTATCGATTGTCGATCTTTGTAAGACAGCGTTTGTAAAGATAGCTTGCCCTCCAGCATCCATGGCAACTTCTTTCCCATGGGAATCACGAGCTCGATTCATTCGTTAACGAAGTATTATATCAGCACGTGATTATATCAGCACGTTCCTGCAAAGGCCTATTCTTATGAAACTCTAAATTTGCTATCTTTGTCATTTTAAAATGAACAAGAGCCCATCTGGGCTTTCACTCGGGCCACATTAGATTGAAGATGAAATACACTTTCATTTGAAATCCTCTTAATCCTCTAATATTAACCAAAGGGAAGAATTATTAGCTGAATTTAGCAGTCTTTAAGAGTGGCCGGTAGCGCGGTGACTTTCATTCTCTGCTCCCCTAGTATATGTAATTTAATAGTTTTGTTTTTCTCGTATGTTGACCTTTTAATTTAAACACTACTTATTCGTTTAACACACTGCATTTGAGCAGGCATATATTCATTGTTTTGAACCCGAGAATTAACCGTACTACCGTACTTCATGGAGTGGAGAGGAACGGGTAGTGAAATCTCACTCCTCCCTATTTTTTTTCCGACATTTCTCCCTCCTCCCTAGTGAGTTTTAAAATTTATCTCTAGTAGTCTAGAGCATGTATGTAGATCCCATTTTCTCCCTCCTCCCTGTATGCTAAATTCTTCCTCCTCCCTAGTTTTTCTGGACATTTCATTTCCAATTCTCCCTCCTCCCTGTTCTGTTCCTCCGCCCTCTTCATGGTCCCTTTCTTTAGTAGTGGGTTGTCGGTCAGGTGATTGTAAACTCTCGTCATTTAGCACAGAAAATGTATTCTGATGAATAGGGATCAGGTTGTCATGTAAGAAATATGGCTCTTGAACAAACTGATAAGCTTCAGTAGGTTGGGTAGTCTCAGAACATTGTCTTCTTTTTTGTATTCTTGATTTTTTTTTTAAGTTTGAAAGTCGGATCTCATGAAGCTTTATTATATCCGCTTTCAACTCGCCATTTTCAACTTCTAGGTCAATAATATATTCGAGATGACAGCATCTTGATTTCGGTCTTGTATCTTGCTGTACTGATTTGTCTTTCAAATGACTGAGTTTGGTTTCTTGATTCGTGTTTTGATGTGACGAGAGTAAGAATTCATTACGCATATCAGTTAGGTCAGCCTCCATGTTACAAATCAAGGTCGTTAAAGCAGCGAGAGTTCTTATTGCGGGCTAACAAATATTTTTATCCTCGTGAAGAATCTCAGTGAAAGAATTCCGTCTCTTCCGGTTTGAATTTGACTCATGTGTATGTTGCTTTTGGAGTTTCAAGGATATGTTGATCCAAAACTACAGGCTCTTGGTGTCTTGGGGTTTTTCATTGACTTGTGAACTTGCAGGCTAGTAGTTAAAGTAGTCACCTTAGGTCCAATCCCTGGCTCCTGATTGGCCTAGACGGGGGGCGTGGCCTAAAACGACGCCATTACGCACGTGGCGTCCCAAAATGACGTCACAGCACGTGGCGCCGTCTGTTTGGCGGCCAAAGCCAGGCTTGGGATTGGTCGTCCGCGTAGGCTTAGAATGACGTCACAGGCGCCGCCAAACCCTGTCCCCCAAGCGAGGCTGGACCGGAAGTGGAGCCGCCGCCAGGGGTAAAGAGGTGTTTGGCGGCCCAAGCCAGGCCTGGGAGTGGTCGGGCCGTGTCGGGCGTTCGGGAGGGGTTCGGCGGGCGTCGATTTTTTAAAAAGACGTCGAAAGACGAGGTGCTTTATTCATTCGCCTACGGTGTCAAGGTGAAGACATGGGGTTACTGATCGAGTTTTATTTTACCCACGAGGGGGCGGTGACTGAAACGGTACACATGGGGTATTCCAATTTCCATAGAAAAGTGATGCGGTGCATGAACCTGGAAGATGCCAAGCGTTACGTGATCAGCGATTACGAGGGGACGTATTACGGGGAGTACGTACGCATCGTCTACAAGCTGTGTGCGGCCTTGGGGTATACCGTCCCCCATACAAACCTCATCCCTTACAAGATGGTGTTTATGTGAAAAAGAAATGTGTATAAATATAAGCCGTACCGGGGCGTGGGGAAGACAGTGAAGCAATGACAATGGAAGAACAAGCACTGAGATGGGCATCGGATATCCACTTTGACGATTGCCTGAAAAGTGACGAGTACTTCATGGATATGGATAAGTTGACCGTAAAGCTGGAGAAGGAAAGAAGTCCAACCACAGAAAAGTACTATGATAGGCTATGTGAAATGGATTTCAAGGCTATGCAGGAAGGTTTGAACCACAAGCAATACCTGCAAAAGTACGAGAAACAAGCCTACGCTGAAATATATCCCACTAGGGACCCACCCCCCTAGGGACAGGATCAGTCCCACGCGGAACCAAGAAGACCTAGATTTTGGGGACAAACCGGACCCCCGGGATTTTTTTACCCTGGGGTCGGAAGCACCCCCTATGTAATTCTAGGGGTCCTTTCCACCAAAAGAAAAAGAATTAAAAACTATATACCTATTTACAAGGCCAACCGTAGAGAATGAGAAAGAATAGCCGAAGCTAGAAAAAACAATAAAACTTTCAAGAGGAACAACGTGGGGTGTCTGTTGTCTCTTTTCTAGGGGAAAAAGTATAAGGGAGGTGTCGCGCGCTAGACTCGGGGAGAGTACAGAATGCCTTGCGGTGGAGGAGGAGGTCCGTCCCTCAAGTGCCATGGTATTTTGAAACGTGTCCGTTGTCTCTTGGCGTGTTGCGGAGGAAAAGTGATTATCCAGGGCTCTCATTTTGAGGATTATGGGGCGCAAGAAGGCGAAGAAAAAGAATCCTTCCGCGCTGCTCGAGGTGTTGTATTACGACCCCAGCAGCCCTGCTGCCTTTGGGGGTGCTGCCCGTCTGGTGAAAGCGGCTAGCGAAGTGGGGGTAACCCGCACCACCACTTTAGCATGGCTGAAAAAACAATTGACCTTTACGTTGCACCGCCCTTTTCGAAAAAAAATTCTGCGAGGGCGCGTGCGCGTGCTAGCCCTCGACGAGCAGTGGCAGGCAGATCTGGTGGACATGCAAGCCACGAGCGCCTTCAACAAGGGATACAAACACATTTTGACCATCATCGATGTGTTGTCCAAGTACGCGTGGGCGGTCCCCCTGAAGAACAAGACGGGGGAGGAATTGGTGCGTGCCTTTACCCAAGTGTTCCGCGAACGGAAACCGTTGCGGTTGCAGACCGATGCCGGGACAGAATTTACCAACCGCAAGTTCCAGGCCTTTTTAAAAAAGAATGACGTGGCCTTTTTCGTCACGTACAACGAGACCAAAGCCCAGATTGCTGAGCGGTTCAACCGGACGCTCAAGGGCCGCATGTACAAATATTTCACGGCCACCGGGAAGAAAGAGTATTTGAAAGTCCTCCCCCAATTGGTGCTCGGGTACAACCGAGCCGTCAACAGCAGCATTCGACGCGCCCCCATCACCGTCACGCCCTTCAACGACCACGAGGTGAGGGCCATCTTGTACCGGGAAAAGCAGCCGACGCCGAGGAAACCGAAGAAACCGCTGTACCGTTCCGGCGACACGGTACGGATTAGCAAGACCAAAGGTCATTTTGAAAAAAGCTATCTGGCCAACTGGTCGGAGGAAGTGTTCACGGTGATAAAACGGTTGGACTACCGCACCCCTCCCGTCTACCGGTTGGAGGACCTGAGCGGGGAGGCGTTGAGGGGAACGTTTTATGAAAGCGAGATGACGCCGGTGGCCGTGGAAAAAGAAAGTCTCTTTATCATCGAAAAGGTGTTGCAGCGCCGCCCCGGCAAGAAGAAGAACCAGGAAGAAGTCTTGGTGAAATGGGAAGGGTACCCCGCTAAATTTAACAGCTGGGTCCCGGTCACTCAGCTCCAGACCCAAACGTATGGGTGAAAAAAAGAAATAAAAGAGTTTGTTGTACCGCTTGCCTGATTCATTTGTGTTTGAGTGGGGAGAAAGAGAGAGAGAGAGGATGCAGGAGGGTGAGGAATTTTACATTACCGTCACCAACGGGACGAGTACTAACGTCTATACCAATGTCCCGTCCCGGTTCCGTATCCATCTCCCGCAAATGTATGAGCTGTCTCCGGCCTGGGAAATGGCGGTCACGCAATTGATCTTCACCAGGCCCCAGAAGAAGAAGAAGACGCTTTACATGTACTGTGATTTAGTGGAACCCAGTATTGTGGGGGATACGAAAGCCCCCTTGTTGAGAGTCCTTTTTTCAGGGACCAGCGACGAAAACGGCACGGTCCAAGAACGCAACTTTTCTCCCCTGTTCTACAGGCAACTGGCCAAGACGGTGTTTGAGGATTTCGAAATCCTTATAACCGACGAGCACGGGAAACTTGTTTCATTTCCACAAACCTCTAAGGTGGAAACGACCCTCCATTTCCGGAAAGCATGGACCCCGACCGCATCTGGATGACCTTGCCTAGCGTGGCCAGCCGGGCTACCTTTCCCAATAACATGGGCTCCCATTTTCGTATCCGTCTGCCGGAGATGATGGTCTTGGACCGACGGTGGGAGATGGCCCTCTGCCACCTGCAATTTCCACGCGCCTGGGATGAATTGTTCCCCCAAGAGCAAGACCGCCAATTTATACTGATCCAAGGAAAAATTAAACAAGCAGAAGAGACCTCGACCACACTCACCTTTGATTCCCAGCATTTCAAAACGGTCACAGAACTGGTTCATGCTATGCGCTGGGCTTTGGTGCAAGGAGGGTTCCAAGCGATCCTCAAAACATTTGCTGTCCGGGCGAAATCTCCCGATAAAACATTGGTTAAGACCATCCTGGAATTGAAACAAACCGCGACGGACGGGTACATTCTAGTCCTCCCCCCTCACCTGGCCTACATGATCGGTTTGCAGAACGATCCCAAAAAACCAACTTCGCATCCCGGAGACAGGATGAAACAACCAGGCCCCTCCACCCCGTTGATGTCCAGTTTCTCCGGGGTCTGTAATGGTGTGGTGATCCCGGACAAAGCTATCGTGATCCCCGCATCGAGTTCGGAGAAAGACCGGACCGTGTACGGCATTGGGAACATGCCTCAATTTCAAAACCATCACAATATCGAACTCACCTTTGTGGTACCGCCCGGGAACTACGCGAACGCCAAAGCACTCCAAGCGGTCATTCCGACCTACGCCAATCATATGTCATGGGTTTGGGACCCTACCGCTCCTAAAGGATCCTTAAGGATAACCTTTCAAACCCTCAAAGCTTCACATCATCTTGTCATGAGTCCTTGGTTGGCCAAGGTGTTCGGGTTTGGCGACGGGCACACGGCCAAAAACTTTTCAGATGACAAAAACAAGACCAAGTGGCCCCTGATAGGGTACCAGCCCGAGTGTTGGTCCACCTATTACTCCGGCCTGAAAATCTCGACGACCAAACCCTACCCCCTCGACCGTGATTTTAAACACCAACCCGTGCGCAGTTTGTACGTGTACTGCGATCTGATTGAGCCGCATATCGTGGGGGATGTGAAAGCGCCCTTGCTGAGGGTCGTGTCGGCCCAGGTCCCGTACAACAAGGTGGTGGAACGAGACTTTCCGGTCATGCGCTACTTCCCGCTCGCCAAAACGGTGTTTGACACGCTGGAAATCCTTATAACCGACGAGTCCGGCCACCGCATCTCATTCACCTCAGCAGCGACCGTGGTGGCGACATTGGAATTTGTGAAGCGCACTCTGAAAAGGAAAGGATGAATTATGGACCGTCTACGGGGACTATGGCACCGGTGCCATCTATGGGGGACGTGGTTGGCGGAGGGTCTTCGATACCTGTGTTCCATGCGCTCCCCGCCCACGCCTCCAGCCCTCAACGCACACCCACCTCCATTCCTGTCTTCCAGGGGGGCCGCGGAGAGCAAGGCGGCGGGGGACTCATCCCTATCCGTTGGAATGAACTCGGCGGTTACGGACCGGTCACCAATCAAAAGGGTGGACTCTTACCCTTGGCGCTAGCCCCCTTAGCCGTCATGGCGGGCAAAGCGCTGGCCGGGACCGTCGCGGGAGCGGTGGCTAAAAAAGGAGGACAAAAGATACTCGCTCAACTGAAATCGAAATTTGGCAAGAAGATGGTGAAGCAAATCGTAAAGGACACGAAACAAGGGGCGGCCCGTGTGCTCGGCAAGAAAACCAGTAAAACGTTGATCCAAGGCCTAGAAAAGATAGCTGGGGTGGCATCGAAAAAGAAAAAGACGAAGAAACCGAGGGCGGCGAGGGCCAACAAGAATAAAAGAAAGACAAAACAGGCTCTCCCTCTCATTCCTTCGAAGGCTGTCAAGCGTGCACGTGTTGCGAGAGATATCTTTGACGTTGATTATTGATGGCGACGGTCGCAGGCATGGGCAAACCGCCCCTGCCCAACATGTTGGGCGGCTACAACACCCATTTGGATTTTTTCAACAAGGAATTGGCTCAAGCGGTTGAAGAACGAGGTTATTGGTCGGAGCACGCGCCCAAATCGGCCCTCTTACCCGGATCGCCCGTGGAATTTTACCTCCCGGCCAGTCCCTATTACACCGTGCTGCCTAGAAGTTATTTCAAGGTAACGGCCGACGTCGTGAAAGCCAACGGAGAGGCTTTGACGGCCGATTTGGCCTTGGGGATCGTCAACAATTGGTTTCATTCCCTCTGGTCGCAAATCGATATGGCCTTGAACGGGGAATGGATGACCATGAGCACTAAAACTTACCCCTACAAAGCCTACCTCAGTACCCTGCTCAACTATACTCCAGACGCCAAGAAATCTTACCTGACCTCGGGACTGTACTACAAAGACGTGGCCGGGGCCATGGATGCGTTCACAATCGATGGGGACAACATAGGGTTGAATACGCGGGCGGCTTACGTGAAGGAAAGTACCGTGGTGGAAATGACGGGGATGTTTTACATTGACGCCGCCTTCACCAACAAACTGCTCCTCAACGGAGTGCCCCTAGAATTCCGACTCACCCCCGCCAGCAACGCCTTCGCCCTCATGGGAAACAGTGCAGTGGCGGAAGTGGCCGCCGCTAAAATCAGGCTGAAGCGGGTCACTTTCTTCCGCCGCGTCAGTGTCTGCAACAAGGACTTCATGAAGAGCGTCGAAATGAAACTCGTGTCCCAGCCCGTCCTCTACCCTTACAACAGTGAGGAAGAACGGATGTTCACCATTTCCCTGGGGGACACCACCTTTGAGAAAACGGATTTCCTGGGCGGTCGCATCCCCCGACGCATGCGACTTGCCTTGATGGGGAGTGCGAACAGTTTGGGAGCGCTGAAAAAGAACCCGTACAATTTCCAAAGGTTTGGGATGACCCGCGCGACGGTCACGATCGACGGCACGCCCACCCCCTTCTCCCGCCTCGAATTTGCGGACGGGCAAACCCTGGACGGGTACAATACCTTGTTCCTGTCCCAAGGGCCCATGAGGCCAACCACGGGATTGACGTTACCCGGACCGATTGGGACAAGGGCTACGCCATCCTTTCTTTTGACTTCACTCCAGACGGCAGTGGCAGCGCCTCCCACATGAACCTACAACAGTACGGGACGGTGGGCATCCGCCTTCAGTTTGCCGCAGGGGTCACCGAGACCTTATCCGTGTACGTGAACTGCGAGTTTGACGCCGCCTACGAAATCAACAGCAGCCGAGAAGTGAAAAAGTTGTAAGCCGATGACCACCTACACATCGCAATTGGCGGTCTTGGCCCGTCACGATTGGTGGCTCCGCGCCTCGTTTCGGGGCGTGTTTCCCATGGACCGACGGCCCCGCAGCGTGACCTACCCCGCCTCGTTCATTCTCAATACCGACAACGCCGACGGACCAGGCACCCATTGGTTGGCCTTTTATTTTCCGCGCCAAGGCCTGAATGAATTCTTTGACAGTTATGGCTTTCCCGCCTCTTATTACGGGTTGCAAGAGTACGTACGGCAGGGGAACGCCCAGCATAAGGAAAACAATGTGATGTTGCAAGGGAACAAGTCCAGCGTGTGCGGTAGTTATTGCCTGTACTACCTCCTGCGCCGAGCCCACGGTCGGTCTCTGGCGGAGGTCCTGCAGAACCTCCAGCAGTGGAAGACCAAGACCACCAGGGACCGGGCCCTACAAGCCTGGCAACGCCAGTACCAGCGCCGGAGTGTGGCGCGGTGGCAGCAGCAGCAGCAAGACCTTCACGATCAATGTGTTATCAGTTTGAGACAAAGTGAAAAAATAAAATAAAACAAGTTCCCCACCTCTATGTCTTGTTATTCTTGGGAAGGGTGTGAGGCACGATGGATGTCCGTTTCCAAACGCCCTGCAATATCTTGATCACGGGTCAAAGTCAATCGGGGAAAACGGTGTTCACCGAAAGACTTCTGCACCACGCGAAATCCCATTTTACCCAGCAGCCCCTCACGATCGTGTACTGCTATGGCAGCGCTTGGCAACCCCGGTTCACTGCCCTGCAGAAACAATTGGGGGTGAAATTTGTGGAGGGGCTTCCCGACGACCCGTACGCCCCCTTTCGCGGCAAGCCGGGTCTCTTGATCCTGGACGATTTGATGAAAGAAGGCTCCAAGGACGAGCGGGTGGTGGACCTGTTCACCAAAGGCTCGCACCACCGCAACATTACGGTGCTGTACCTGACCCAGAACATTTTCCCCCCAGGCAAGTACGCGCGCACCATTTCCATCAACGCGCACTACCTGGTGGCTTTTAAAAACGCTCGGGATTCGTTGCAAGTCCGGAAATTGGCCGAGCAAGCCTTTCCGGGGCAAGTACCGGCGGTGATGCGGGCCTACCAGGACGCGACCCAACGCCCCTTTGGCTACCTCCTCTTCGACCTCCACCCCCGGACCCCGCCCCAAATCCGGTTGCGCACCAACATTTTCTCCGAGGAGGGAAAACAACATCACGCCTACGTGTTGGAGGAGGATCAAAAGGGGGCAGGACTTTGGGCGGCACTGAAAATGACGTGGCCAGCAGTGAAAAAGTCATTGTTAACACCCAAGGCAAGCCGTAAGGTGGACGCCCTGGGCAGCATCACCAACGCGCTGTACCGACAACGAAGAAAAACCGGTTTTTTAACCAGGGCTGCCAAAACGCTACAACAACTAGGAGGCTCCAAGAAGACGGTTAAAAGAGTGAAAAAAACAAAGGGCAGCACCCCATCCCAATCACTTCGTGGGGCCGTGTGGAAGAAACCCAACAACAAAACAACCTTCCATCCCCCTTTTTCAGGGCAACGCGGGGGTGCTTTACAGCGCTCCCGGAAGTCTCTGAACAGCCGTGTCGAAGAGGTCCTGAACAAAGCGGATTGGGTTAACTTTATAGTCTAGGCCCCCCAGGGAAACCGTTCAGTTGTGGTGATGGCCTCCCCCTTGCTTCAACGCAGCGCCACGTTCCTCCGTCAATTTGCCAAAGCGGATCTCGGGCAGAAAAAGAAACTCATCCGGGCCGCGAGCCAACATCAAATCAACGCCGTCAGCGAAGTGGTGCACAACGCCTTGCTCGGGACTTTTCCGATAGGCGCCCGTGCGAAGAAAATTTTTGCCCCCATCAAGGCGAAACTTCGAAAAATAGCCAACAAAGCCCTGTCGCCGGCCGTGAGGAAAAGGATTCTGCTCTCCTCCTCGACAGCGTTGCAGAAAGCCAAGCTTAAAAAGGCCGTGGGCCAGCGAGGAGGGTTCATTTTCACGACCGCTGCCCTCATTGCCGCCGCCGTTCTTGCTGGCAAAGCCGTGGCCGCTGGCGCCATCAGTGGAGGGGTAGGCTACGGAGTCAAGAAAGCTCTGGAGCAAGCCGGAGGGTATTTTGACACAGCCAACCCCTCGCCAATAGACCCTTCCCCGGAAGAGTACGCCCAATACCTGAGTCAACCTTATATCTGGTCCTGAATGGTCCAACCAATCCGCAACTGGCCGGTACCCGAGGGTACAGACCCGGCCCGGTGGCAATTGTTTTTAGCCCGTCTTCGAAAAAGGCAGCGCCAAACCCTGCCGGGAAAAAAAGTCAGCAGGACCGTGCGGGCAGCGAAGAAAATCCGAAGAAAGTATAAGACGCGACCGCCTAAGAAGAAATCCCAGACAGGGAAAAGGAAGCGGTCCCCACACCACCCTCCAGCAGCCCCAGTAGGAATTTCCGTGACGCGATGGACCGTGAAGCGACACAAACGAAAAAAGCGATGAAAGAGGCCGAGGGGAAGAACCCTATGCGCATGGTCTTGGTGCCGGAAGAGTCTATGCGGTGGTTGGAACAACAGCTTCGTGTGGACACGACCAAAGGGGTTAAAGTGCTCAGCCAGTACCAAAAGGCCATGGCGCAGGTCCTAGAAAACCCAGAGAAACCGGCCAGCGCCGACCAGTTTCAAGATTTACTCCAAAAATACGTCCGGCGTCGTGAAACCATTGAGCCTAGTCCCTTCATGGCCGTGGCAGCCAAAGTGTTAACCCAGAGCCAAAGGGGCGCTTTGCGAAAAGTTCCCCCCTCCAGCAAACCTTTAGCGTCGGTGCTGGTCAATCTGTTGAAGTTGAAAGGGGGACAGAAAATTTCCTGGAATGCGCAAGGGGAAGTGAAACTCTACGGGCAAACTCTACCGGGGAGTCAAATTTCCGATCTGATTAAAGAGGCGGTGCATCCTTCTTCCACCCGCACATCGCCCGGCTACCGTGATTTCATGCAATTTCTAGCGGAAGAAAAAATTCCTAAAGATCTCATCCGACACCCCCGGGATCTCATCTCCAAGAAGAAAGAGTACACGCCCCGGCCTAAACGAACCGCCGCAACTCCAGAAGAACTCCCGCCCCAGCCCTACAAAGATCTCCCGCCGCCCCGCCGAGAGGAAACACCGTTCTCCAGGACCCCCTACAAAGCCTTTTCCCGTGGGGGTCCCCGTGGGGGTCCCCGTGGGGGTCCCCGTGGGGGTAGCCGCCGCCTCTCTTTTGGCACAGGCTCCGCCCAAAAACCGTCTTTAAATTGGCGTCCTTTTTAAATCCCCCTTCATTAACGCCATGGCACGAACCCTAATGAGACCCGCGGGGATGGGACAAGCCCCCTGGCAACGCCGTGTCGCCACCGCGAACGCAGGGAAGACGATGCCCAAGAAGAGAATGCCCCGCCATACCGTGGTAGGTAAAAAACCCAGCAGGGCCGCCCGGGCGGTAACGCAAATACAGAAAAAGTATAAGGCGCAAAAGAAAAAGAAAGCCCAGACAGGGGGGACGCAAACCGTGCGCAAGATCACGAGCCGAAAATCGAAAGACGGCCGTACCGAAACAACGATCCGAACGACGACCACGTCGGGCAAGCGCCAAGGCAAGAGTATCAGCCGGTGGACCGTCAAACACCTGAAGAAAAAGACTTAAAGAAAAAAAGACTTTGACAATTCTCACTCATTACGCGTTACTCTTCAAGCGGTGAACATCATGGGTCTAGATATTACTTTCTATGGAGCTGAGGGCGGCGGCGATGTCATTGTGGGCGAGTGCCACATGTGCTATTCTACATTTGGAAACTGGATGGAAGAATACCTGAGCGAAGGCGAAAGGAAGCAGTATGTGGTGAGCGACTGCGAAGGAACCTATTATGGACACTATGTGATGTTGGTCTATCATATTTGTATTTGGGAAGGATTTCTGCGCAAGCATTCAAAACTCCAACCTTACAAGATGGAGTTCCTCTAAATAAAAGACTGAGACTTTAGTATCACAGCTCAAAGGAACTGAATTATTTATTACAATAAAACTTTGTTTCTTCTAGAGTCTCTTTGTTTTCTTTCAGTAGCCGTAAGGGTAGCTCTGGTAGCCGTGGAGAACCCTCTTGTCGTAGGTCACCTTGAAGGTCTTGGTCTCTGGGCGGGTGTGCAACGTCCGGTCTTGGGTGTTGCGGTGGATGGCGTGCGGCGTCACCACCGTCCGTGTGGGTTCCCCTTGGCCTTGCACCATGGCTACCATGGTCTCGAGGTTTACGATCGCCCGATTTCTCACATTGAGGCGTAGTCCTTTCACTTTGCAGACGGTACGGTCTTGACTCGTTTCGTACCCGTAGCTCTTGGGCCCGGTACAGGCAAAACGGACAATCTGTTCCCCTTCTTTCAGCTCGTTGGTCATGTCGCCTAGAAATCGACCGACCGGGGGCGCCACTTGGCCTACTTTCTGTGTGAAGTAGATGCTGTCCGTATCGTGGTAGACGATACGGTCCTTCAAGAGATCGAGGTACGAATAGAGTTTCAGGCGTGCGTGGGCTGTGGTGTAGGCGGCAAACACGACGTTGGTGTGGGGGTTGGAGTCCACGTAATGGGGGGTGGTGGTGTAGTGGACCTGCACCATGTCTTCGTGCACGAACAGTACGTCCTGCACTTCAAATTCGTCGCTCATCATGAGCTCGAAGTAGCGGTCCAACTCGGTGACGTACTCCGACTTCTGAGGGTTCTGCTTCTGGCCGAACTTGCCCCACAACGTGTTGAGCATCCATTTCGCCAGGGCCCGCATCCCCGCGTTGAACTCGATCTTGTCCCACTCCAGTAAGATCCCCGTGGCTACCCGGTAATTCTCTATAAAAGAGGCTTTCTCGGCGTCGGTGTGACACCCGGGCGGCCACCCACTCGCTTCCTGTTTCATCTTGAGGAAAGTGTTCACGTAGCCCGTGAACAAACCCCGGGTCCCGGTGGCGGGATCGTACTGTTCCGACTCGGGATAATGCCATACCCGGTACATTTCCAGGACCCTGTAGCCTTGGCGCAGGGCCTCGTGAAGTTCGTGGCTCACCCAAGTGCCTGTCAAAGCCCGGGCCTCGTCGTCGTGGCAGCAGGGGACCTGGTTCTTGTCTTCGGCGCAGGTCCGGCAGAGGGTAAACAACAGTTTCTCCCCCACGTGCGTTGGGAGGACCGGGAAAAACAGGTGGCGTGGCGGTAAGATCTTCAGGTGGATTAACCCCTCGTACGGGAGGGTAGGGTCTAGATTCTCGGTGAGGATTTCTGGATGGCCCAGCGGGAACCGTTGTGTTTTTTGCACCCAGGGGTACAGGGAGCACACATCCAGCGCCTCCATCCATTCTCTCCCCCATTCTCCCTCGCTCGCTTCCCAGTAAGTCTTGATTCCGTTGGTTCGCCCTCCAAAGAACGCTTTCTTGGGGTCGAGGGGAAGCTGGGCTTGAGGGATGGGCGCTAGGGTAACGATGGTCGGGTCCAAGGCCATGGCCGCCCGGACTTCGCACTCCCTGATCTGGATCACGTTGTACCCTTGCTGACTCAGGTACAACATTTTGTCTCGGGTCCGGTCGGCCAACGTTTTCATCGTGCAGTGCAGTAAGGGATGAATTCTGTCTTGGTGGTTACAACGATCACATCCATGCCAAAAACAACCGTTTATTTCGTACGCCGTGTGGGTAGCCGCGTGGTACCCGTCCAGTTTGTAGGGGCCCACATGCTTCTCTCCGACATTGCCCGCGTGCTGGATCTGAATTCCGTCTCGCCGCTCCACGTGGGCCAACCATTGGAGCGCCAACGCCGACTGCACGTCCTTGGGCCGGTAGCCAAGCCGTGGCAAGACCGCAATGGTGTTCGGTCTGAGAAATTTCTTGCGGAATACTAGATTGCACATGGAGGCGAGGGTCACGGTCCTGGTAAAGGGGTCTATCCCCGCCACTTTCATCATGATTGTCCGGAATGCCAAACAGGCCCGTTGCAAGATGGCCACATCCCGATGGCAATAGAGGGCCAACTCTTTCTGGAAGTCGAAGACCCCGCCACGGGCCCGTTCGGTCGCATGCCAGGCCACCAGTTCTTCTTTGCCTTGCGGACTCAACGACTCCGGTTCGTAATAATGTAGGGCGGGGAGTGGACCCACGTACTGCTGATGTTCTGGCGTATTAAAAAAGATGGGAAAATCCAGCTTGTTGAGGTTTTCGGCGTGGAACCCAAACGTGACGGGAAATTGTTTGAGGGCCAGCGGGATGAAGAGCAACGAGTCTTTGATCACCAGCTTGTAGTCGGGGATGGTCACCACCATAGCCTTGCCGCCGCGGAAGAGCACTTTCGGTTTTATGGCATTCTTGAAGATGTATTCCAGGATGGGGTACGAGTCGTACCCCATGGCGTTGTGGGCCAGGCACACGTAATTTTTGTGATTCCCCGAGAAGAGCCAGTCGCAGAATTGGGTGAGGGCCGTGAGGCCTCGGAACTCTACTTTCCGTGGACCGCATTGAGTGCAGGTGGGTAAATCTGACGTCACACAGAGATCGCACACTTTCGAGACCCCCGCAAAGTTGACCACGTGCTGCGCTTCCAGGGGCATGGCTTCAAAATCAAAGAACAGGTACCGGAACTTGTCTCCCTCGTCTTCCGCGGCGGCTCTCTCTGTCTCCTCTTCTTCCGCCAGGAGGGCCGCGTAGGCATCTTCTTCATCTTCTTCTTCTTCTCCCCCTCCCCCACCTCCTCCTCCTGGGGCTAGGCGCGAGAGTTTCTGGTCCGCCACTTGCATGGTGCACAAGTGGTCCGGGGGGACAATAGCTTGGCAACTCCGGCAACGGTATTCTCCGCACACGTGGACTCCGGCCAGGCCCCGTGCCAGATGGTCCACCATCACCCCACATTGGGTACAACGCGTGTACCGTTCGCACTGGCTCCATGTTCTGGTGGTGAGGCTCCCATGCCCCGTCCGGTGGGGGAGGTGACGGCGGTGGTTCTCGAAGCACTCCCCACTCTTGAACCAACGACGGCACGGGTCACATTTTCTCCAAGAAAATTTCTCCCCAGGGGCGAGGGGAGAACAGTCCTTGACCCCACAACAGCCACAGGTCGTGTCACAAGTGTGTTGTCTAGGGTCGTTGTAGGTCTTCTGGCAGAGGGGGCAGAAGTATTTGGCATTCAGGAGACCCCTCATGTTGTTGATGACGTCATAGTGGTTGTTCTCAGTTTGGTAGAGGTACACGCGGTAGCGGGCCTCAGGGAGGTGACCCGAGTAGATAATACTATTCATGTGCTCTCGGGAGACCAGATTCACTTCTACCCCTTGGTCTGCCAAATAGGTTTGGAATCGTTTGAGCTCCGGGATCCCACAGCGTCGAAGAGGGACGCCTGCTTGGTTGTGGAGCTCCAAGGCTAGAGTCCGTTGTCGGGGTTTCCCTCGCCTTATTTCGTGGTAAAGAGGATGGTTCTGCACCTTGGCCAGGGCCGTGACCAATCCTCTGGCCATGCATAATTCATCATCATTGCATATCCTCACGATGCTTCGTTTTGTTTTTCTGAATTTTTCCAAGTCGGTCGTACAGCAACGGGGTGGACGTGCTCCTCCCGCTCTGGGTATTTTCACGTGAAACACATGGATGTGGAAACGGCCCCGCAGTAGGAATTCTTCATTCGATTGGGTGATCTCTCCAATTCTAGCCATGATTAGGGCGGGGGTGAGGGTGGACCTCATCAGGTAGGGAAAAGACAACGGGTAGTCCAGATGCGGAGCGTCTAGGGTCAGGCGTACTCGGTCTTGCGGTTCGGCCTCCCCTAGGGTGGTCTCCAGGACCCTCTCTAGTGCGACCGTGACGTCTTGAAGGGCCTGTCCATAAAAAATAATACATAAAATAAATAAAATAAAATAAATAATACATAAATAAATTTAAAAAATTAAATATTAAAAAATTAAAAAATATTTTTTATTTTATTAAAATTTACCAAAAATTAAATTTACAAAAATTAAAATAAAAAATAAAAAATAAAAAAGCGTAGCCCGGCTAGAGAAGATCAAGAAGAAAAAGAAAAAAGAAAAAAGAAAAAAGAAAAAAGAAAAGAAAAAATTGGATTTCCTCACGGGGACTCGAACCCGTGCGCTTGAACGCCTGCTTCTTACCACAGGAGATTTAACGCTACGCGCCACCTCGCCGCGCGCTGTGACGTCATGCCAAAATAGTGTAGTCAATCCTTACCTCGGGCAGAGTCGCGCGGGATCGCGTCCTTATGTTTAGTTCGTAGTCCTTGCAGGTCGTCTTGAATTTTTTACACGCTCTGGTCCGGGTTTGTATGAGTTCAAAGACTGCCTCCTCTTCTTCCTCCTCTTCCTCCTCTTCCTCCACGGCATCGGCGGTGGCGCTGGGTTTTTTCCTTTTTCCTCCTCCCTGTTGTTCGCTCACTCGTTTACCGTCGGGAAACAAGGCGTGGAGACATTTCTCCGGCTCGAAATCGTCCTCGTTGGCCTCCTCCTCGTGGTCCTCCTCGTTGTCCTCCTCGTGATTCTCCTCGTGGTCTTTCCTCTTGGGGGGCTTGGGACCGAATTTTCCCCACGAGAGGTTGAGGGACCGTTTTGTCCAATAGTTTGAATGAAATAAACTTTTCGGGTCCGTCACTTCCGGACGCACGGCGGGGAGGTTCAGCGCCTCGACGGCTTTTTCTATTTGCTCCTCGGTGGTAGTGGTCTCTAGAGCCTCCATCTCGGGAAATGTAAACGGTTCTTGCGAGGAGGAGGAGGCCACCCCCGGGGGGAAATCCACATCCTCCAGGAAGGCAAACAAATCCTCGGCGTTGTACCACGGATTAATTTCTTCGAACGTGAACTCGTCCTCTGGGTCTCCCCCTGGGTCTCCCATCGGTTCTCCTACTGGTTCTCCCACTGGTTCTCCCACTGGTTCTCCCACTGGTTCTCCCACTGGGTCTCCCCCCGGGGAGGGATGAGTCGGCGCCTGACGGGTTACGGCATAGGGATTGTCCTCTTTTTCATCTTCGAGGGTGAGGGTAACTGGGTTGCCTTCTTCATCTAGATAACTCCAAGAATCCATCGTGCTCACACTAACCCAAATCAAAATTCATCGCTCGCTTTTATGGCTTTTACTCTGCTCTCTGATTGGTGCCTTTTTCTCGGCCGGTGATTGGTTCCTTTAGAAGGAACACGGCTTGTGAGTGGTGGAATTCGATCCGTTTTTTGTTCGACTGGATCCCCTGGGGTCTAAGAAGCCTCTGAAAAACATCTCCCCTTACCCCTTGTTCTTCAAAAATTGTCTCACCCCCACCCCCGGGAGCCCTTCTTCCTTCCTTCGTTGAACCGTAATCACTTTGCATTCTCTAAGCACCTTTTCTGATCTCCTTTGATCCTCTAAGCTAGAACCCCTCGACAAACGTACCCAGTGAGGTAAACAAAAACTAGTCCAACCGGTTTATCCCAGTTTAGGAGGCTCTTGTGAATGAGATTTTGTAAGGCAAAGACGCGCGGCTCCTGATTGGTGGAAAACTAGTCTAACCGGTTTATCCCAGTTTAGATTTTCGTGAATGAAAGTGGCGTTATGCAAAGGCGCGCGCTCTCGATGCCTGATTCAGCGTGTACGAGGTTTTGACAATAAAGGAAGCCTTTCCCGGATCGCCGAAGACGAAAAAAATAGCGGAAAAATTAGAAACCCTGGCTGGCTAATTCCAGCAAAAATTTCAGACCCTTTCAGGACTGTTTTGGGGGTGAATTTTGAGAGTCAAAAACCAAAAATCCACTGAAAACGAATTCGAGTCAATTTCGGATTGAATGACCCCGCCAATCATAGCGCTCGCTTCGCTTAGCGAACCAATCGTAGGCCGAGCTTAAGGCTCCAATCACAGCACATCCTTTGCCTGCATAAATACATGCCCCAAAACTAACTTCGGCACAGTTGAATCAGCCACTCAACCGGTAAGTTTGCACAAAATTTTCTCTTGGAATTCAACCTGAGGCCTTGTATTTTCTCTTGGAATTCAACCTGAGTCCTTACTAATCTTTTCTTTTTTGTTTTTCCTTTTTATTTCCTCAGTCAAACAACAACAACAAGACAAACACCCCGAACAAGAACAAGGTGAGTTTTACACAAAATTCTCTCTGGAAATTCAACCTAGGGATTTACTAATCTTTTCTTCTTTTGTTTTTTCCTTTTTATTTCTACAGACAAAACAACAACGACGCTATGGCTGTCCAACGGCCTATTCGAGAGATTGAGGTACTATCCTGCTGACTTTCTTTTTGCCTAGGAATACCGTCGCTAATCTTTCTTTTGTTTTTTCTAGAATATCCGAGGCGTACTAATCCCCAACCTGGCTCAAGTAAGTTGTTGTGGATGTTCTCCCACCTCCCTAAAACAGTGTTAACGTTCGGTCACTGCTTCACAGAGCCGTTCATTTTATTGGCAAAATTTCCCCATTCAGTAAAAGTTTTGATTAATTTTTATAGGCTTTTCTCGAGGGCCCCACCGGTGGGGGATCTCCGCTCTTGTCAGAGCGCCTCTAGCGAACTAATTTCTCTAAACCATTATTCGTTTTTTTCTTAATTTTCTTTTTAAAAAGTTTTTCTTTTCCGAACAGACTTTTCTACCGGTCGCAACGGACTTGACTGCCTACCACTATCTGCACCATGCCCTTTTTTTGAGACAGTTTGGCTTGCCATTGGAAATAATATCAAGGATTGGGGCATACGTATGCGGGCAGCAGCGGGGTGACAAGAGGAAGATCAAACACAGAAAATTATTTTTCCCCACACTTTTAATGGTTACTTGTTTAAGTGTTTGGGACTTTAAATCCGTCTATTGTTGGGACGCTAGTTACCAGGAGCTCCCCCATAATAAGCGATTTTGGGGGATGGACCCTGTCACGGCGGCTATGTTTATTGAGCCGTTAACGGAATTTTCCTTCCGCTGGTGCCAAAAGTGCCATTCAAACACAACCGTTTGCCAGCGCCACTGCAACGTGGGCATTATTTATAGACGCTGCCCTCACCACCCCATTTATTCTCAAGTGGATCACGAGGGGTGGGGAAGATTTCAGTGGCGTACACTTTTCTTTCACATCGAGTGCTAAATGCCAATTATGTTTTTTCTAGTGTGTAAACTGTGGCCATTATCCAGAGCAACAGCAGCAATTACCGCCTATGCCTTGCTGCGGAGAAACTATATGTCCCTCGTGTTTTGTGGGGTTATTGAAACCTGGGTTGAGAAAAGATGGACACCCCGAATGCTTTTACTGTGCCACGAGGATGAGGCACGAGTTCTATGTTAGGTCAGGATCTATTATCATTTTTCGACATGGTATCACCTTTGGGTGCCTAACTTTGCCCTTAAAAAAAATATTCAATCGACGTTATGATCTTGTTTTCCCTCCTCGATAAAAAGTTTACGCCATTGAAATTTTCCTGAAGTTCCTCCCGTGGCATAAATTAGACCTAAATTTTATTTTTCATTTCTAGTGTTCTAGATGTAAGACACTACGGGGAGACATGTTACCCCCGCTACCCTGTTGCTGGAGAACGGTGTGTGCCGCATGTTTAATAGCCAGGATATCTAAATTTCTGAGCAAAGATGAAGTACCGCGTTGCTGTTTTTGCCGGGTAAAATACTACCATGAATTCTACATAAAAACGGGAAGCTTAATTCTCTTCCACCACGGGACCGTTTTCGGTATTATTGTTTTACCCATTGATTATAAATACCATCACCATTATGGATTAGTTTTTTAAAAAAAATTATGCCACGGGAAGATCTTCTCTTTTTTATAAATTTTAAAAACTTATTAGGGCCATTAGACCACTTTCAAAATTACATAAATATTAGGGCGATTAGCCCACCTTTTTCTATTACATAAATATTAGGGCGATTAGCCCCATTTTCAGAAATTTTAACACTACTAGGGCGATTAGCCCCACTTTTTCACAAATACTAGGACGATTAGTCCACTTTTTCTGCACGGATATTTTCAATCTTTCGAATGGGCCGGAGGGCCTGTATATATGTATATATTTTTTATATTTCTATCATTTTATCTTTTGGTTGAAAAGACACCTTTAATTATTATTAATTATTTTCAATACATACTTGTATTATTTAATTAATTTGGTGAGCCTGAAATGGGCCACCGCCTTTGTAAAATTAATTTTAAAACAAGGCACCCCATTTTCAGAAATTTTAACACTACTAGGGCGATTAGCCCCACTTTTTCATAAATACTAGGACGATTAGTCCACTTTTTCTGCACGGATATTTTCAATCTTTCGAATGGGCCGGAGGGCCTGTATATATGTATATATTTTTTATATTTCTATCATTTTATCTTTTGGTTGAAAAGACACCTTTAATTATTATTAATTATTTTCAATACATACTTGTATTATTTAATTAATTTGGTGAGCCTGAAATGGGCCACCGCCTTTGTAAAATTTAATTTTAAAAACAAGGCAAACAAAGTTGTTTTTACTCAAACAAAAGTCTCTTTTATTGTCTCCAATTACATAGTGGTTGAATCCCATAAGGCCACAAAGTAGCTTAGGACATAGTGGTTGAATCCCATAAGACCACAAGGTAGCTTAGGACATAGTGGTTGAATCCCATAAGGCCACAAGGTATAGGGGTTGCTTCCGATCACCAGGGTAAAATCCCGGGTATCCGGTTTGTCCCCAAAATCTAGGTCTTCTTGGTTCCGTATGGGTTCGGTACTTGGCTCGGACCAAAATGTCTATAGGGGGTGGGGAGGGTGGGGGACCCTCGGTCATTGATCCAGTAGGGAGTCTGGACTCCACACATTCCCCGCCCGTGGGGACTCCCGGGGGGGACCCCCCTGGGGACCTCCCGCCGACCAATCCCCGGCCTGGGTTGGGTCTCGCCCGACGCCCCGCCGAGCCCCTCCCGAACGCCCGACACGGCCCGACCACTCCCAGGCCTGGCTTGGGCCGCCAAACACCTCTTTACCCCTGGCGGCGGCTCCACTTCCGGTCCAGCCTCGCTTGGGGGACAGGGTTTGGCGGCGCCTGTGACGTCATTCTAAGCCTACACGGACGACCAATCCCAAGCCTGGCTTTGGCCGCCAAACAGACGGCGCCACGTGCTGTGACGTCATTTTGGGACGCCACGTGCGTAATGGCGTCGTTTTAGGCCACGCCCCCCGTCTAGGCCAATCAGGAGCCAGGGATTGGACCTAAGGTGACTACTTTAACTACTCAGGCTCTGTAATTTGTTTTGTTTTCTTAGTATAACATAAAGTGTTGAACATGTTCATGTTCTCAAGCATGTCGCGCGTGACCTCTGTTTCTTCGTTCATTAAGTTCTCTACTTTCATCTGTAATCTGGGAAACTCTATCTTTGCCCATGCCTTGGCACATAACTATTCCTGTTGTTAAGTAGACGTGGATGATTATAAGTAAAATCCTTCGATAGCTTGTACCGTTTCCGCTAGGTCAATATCCTCGCTGGAACGAAATAACTTGATCTCAATACACTCTGATCCAACTTACGGTAAATTTATATCTCTGACAGTTTTTAAGAGACTCATAATATTGGTCTTGAAGTGCCTTCACCCAAAATAAGATGTTCTCCTCGGATGTTTTAAATGCAGCACAGCGAGGCGATGGCTTATAGATTCCAATATCTATTTCTTCGAATTTTAGCTTTCCGGATCCTGGCCCCTACACTGGCTTCAGGTCGTCGTACGTGTCGTATAATAAAATCACTGGCCATCTGGGTAAAAAACGCGGTCCTTCGGCTCCGACAATAGCGCCAGTTGAAATATCCTGAGCCTGTTGGAAGGCTTTCGCACGAGTGAAGTTAAATAAAACATTAAACTGGCTTACATTTGAGAGATGAGACTCCAAATTAGAGAGAAAGTTGCTCGCGGGTCCTCCGCCATCTTGCTTTACTGTATTAAATTATGTAAATAAATTAACCTGGTGATTGTTGCGTGATCAGCACAGTGCAATCTGATTGGTGTGAATTTGACCTTTAACGCATGCCCAGAAATTTTGCGACACCCAACAAAAACAAATTACGACTTGCATTTTAAGGCTCGGTGCTGCCACAGGCAGCCCGAGTAAATACCATAGAAATCTGTAATTAGGCAGTAATCACGTGTGGTATTTTGGTGTTTCGAAGTCACTTGACGGTCGTCCGCTCACTTCCTCCGCGAAGGGGGAGGAAGTGAGCGGACAACCTCAGTCGTACCATCTGAAAATCAGACTAATCTTAATGCTGATAAAACAAAGAAATAAAAATGAGCCGGTCACTGCGCATATTTTAGGTATATACTGATTTATTATCTGTTTAAACTTGTAGTTGTTTCTAAAGCTCCGTGTGGAATGGTTGACATATTTTGCCATTCGAGGTGAAAAAATCGGTTCTGATAACAGGTCACGTGACCTGACTATTTTCGCGTTAACACACTATCGGAGTCGATCGTCCCAAAAGGAGCTTTAGAAACGACCAAGGCCGGGTTGTAAGCCCGATTAGTGTTAATCCTGGATTAACTCTGCACAGAACCTATTGGTTGTCATGAAAATTGTCCCTGGATTAGCACTAATCGGGCTTTCAACAACCCGGCGCTGCAGAAGTGTAAAAGATAAGCAAGAAATCCTTACTTTAAAAATGTAATGTGACAGGCCCATTCCAGTTTTAGTAATCACGTGGATGGTCACGTGAGACATTTCACAACTGTCCAAGAGCAGCAGGGAATTGTCTACGCACGCGTAAGTGAAATTGAACTTATCCGCGCGGGTTTCCTGTGCATGCGGTCGTGCCGGGAAATAAAACTAATATAGGCGCAGAGTAATGCATGCAATTTCGTTTCCTTTTTTTCCACCTGCGTTTTATTTAGTTTCTTCGACACTATTTTTCCTGAGAGTACTTGTAGAGTTAGTTATCGGAGGTGTGGAAAAAGATGCTAAATTTCGGCTCGAAATTGAGTTCAGTCAAATTGAAATTTCTATCCGAGCTGCTTCGATCATTCAATATCACTTTTATATACGATCACTTTTATATCTGTTCAGTATATGACCACAAGAAGTAGGAAAAAAACGTTCTTTCACGTAGTATATTTTTCCTATGAAGAGCCCTGTGAAGATTAGGACTCAATTTGTATCCTATACTGCAAACATGTAACAAATTCTAATGATACCGGCTTTTTGTTAGTCACCAATTTGTTCATCATGTCCCTTTTGTTGCCTTTCACATGCAGAACACGGAGGGGAAGGAGGGCTATTATCAGTATCGTTTAAGCATCGCTATCGGTTTGAGCTTTCAACCGACCGCGTCTGGCGCCAATTGACCAATCATATGACAGTTGAAAGCTTTCCCAAGTGAGCCGTTTCAACCGACGTCATATCAACATGCCCTCTGATTGGTCAATTGGCGCAGGCGCAGTTCTTGATTGCCAATCAGGGCATTTTTATGACTGTTTAAAGCTTTGCTCGGGAAGCGACAACATCAGTGTTGACTGTAAAACATTTGATAGAAGAAATTAATACCACTTGGTAAGAGAAGAATGATAACAACAATTTACCGATATCGATCCAGAACATATTTATCAGTATATAGGTAGCCTGCGAAAGCAGCCACTTTCGCAGGTTAGTATATAGGGGAAGGGTCACAAAATTCTGGGCGCATGAGTTTTACATTTTTTACAATAATACATAGCCCGAATTTCAGCCGTCTCCTCTGGTTCGTTCCTCCCTAGAGTAGAGGAAGGAACCGGAGGAGACGGCTGAAATTCAGGCTAAATATTACAATACAAACAATTTATTTTGATTAACAAAAGTCGAAGTTATACCTTTCGTTGAAAATCTTGTTTTTTTTGTACTGGGAATCTTAAGAAAAAGGCTCAGGGAATTTACCGGGGAATCGTTGATATGTGGGGACAAAATAAAAATAAATCGGGACAACTTTTGAGAAAACACGTACACGACAGCTCAAACAGGCTTCAGTCGCAAGATATCTCCAAAACTAACACCTTGACATTTTTTTCACCCACTAATATTTTTCCTGCCAAACAGCTACTGTAGATTTTCTTTTAAAACACTTCCTTAACTTAGCGGCAGCATTCACTGCCTATCAGGTATACTAGTATTTTCAATAATCATATCATTTTAGTCGCTTTGATATGTTAAAGTGCTTTTAATTATACCTATTCCACATTCGGATCTAAAAGCCACAAGTTAAGAGTTCCAGTCTTATGAATAACCCTTCAAGCCTCATATATGCTCACATAATATTCATACAAATCAGTTTTTCTTTTGTCTATCTATTATAGGGTTCGAAATGAATGTTTATCTAGTTGTTTCAGGGCAGCCACAGAACATGGTTTAGCATTGACACAGGCGTTCTTTGTGCAATTTTTGTCGCCATTTCTACTGCAATTTTGCTCGCCAGCGAAGTTGCACTTTCAAATCGCGCGCGTGTAAACTAGCGGCGATTTTTATGCAATTTTTGTCGCCACCAAATCGCACTGGTTTCGAACATTTTCGAAAATTGATGCAACTTGATGAAAAATTGCATCAAAACTCGCCTGTGTAAACGGACCTTTAGGTTGCCCCTGTTCTGCACAAAACAAACAGACAACCATGTTTGGAGAACACTGCAGAAAAGCACCGGGGACTCGCCTGGAGTTCATGGCTGTGTACATTTTACTGCAGTGAAATGCAAAAGAAAAAAGTTGCTCTTATAAAACTTATTTATCATGACTTTGTGTATTCATGAAAATATCTACACGGCTTCTCTGTTTGTTGTTTAACTACATTCACATTTTAATGAGGACAATTTGATACTACCATAGTTCCATGAAAATTCGATAGAAATGTTGTTGTCCAAGCATAATTTTAGTAATGCAGGACAACTGTTAATTTCGAATCCTCTATTACAAATATTGTACATGCTGCGGATAAGGGGTAGTCTATGCTGTCTCCATGGGAGTGGCTTTGTCAGTAGGGCTGGATTCTGGTTGACTTGATGAATTTCCTGGCTCTGTCTCTGTTTTGTCCTCTAAGTGGAAGAAAGAAAACATATAAGAGAAAAAGGGCTTCACAAGGATAATTTTACACTGCCAGCTATCAAAGTACAGCATTAAATGTTAGGTTATTCTTAACTGCATTGGACCGCGCCCATGACAGCGATAGAAGAACGGCTCTGCTACCGTCCAAACCGAACACTGAAGATAGGATTCCGTAATCCGTCTAATCTGTCTATCAAGAAAATTATCCAGAGAAACTTTAAGATTTTACAGAGTGATCCAGAGACCGCCTCTATTTTCCTGCAGCCTCCTCTCATTTCTTTTAAACGTGACAAGAATCCCCGGTCAAAGGATCGCTACAGCCTGATCTTCGATGCAATACCTGTGCTTACACTAAACTCACGACATTTATTTCAGGACCTAAAGGCTCTCTTAAGTCACTGTTCATTTTGATTGTACTTCCAGTAATGTTATTTATTGTATCACCTGCACACTTTGTAACAAACTCTACATCGGAGAAACGGCGAAGATTAGGAGATCTATTCCGCGAACACTTGCTAGATATTAGAACTAACAGCAAGGATCTCGCCAAACCTGTAGCTCGTCACTTTAACCTTCCTAGTCATTGCATTAATCACATCACTGAATGCGGCATTTCTCTGCATCAAGGTACTACCGACACTCGAAAACGCAAAGAACAGAACTTTATTTTCAAATTAGGCACTTTGGCACCTCACGGAATTATTGAACGCTTTTCGTTAATTTAATTTCAGAATTCACGTATTCACTCACACTTAGATCAGCATGTTTCCTTAGTTTACTCATCAACACTTGCTGTTACAACTATTAGCATTTCTATTGTTGGCGCAATTTTCTTTGATCCCAATTGATCGGAGTACATGTTTCCTCAGCGGTAATTATGTACTTAACACTATATAAACCGTTTCCTCACCCACAATTCCCTCTTTTACTCTGACGAAGGGCTAGCGCTCGAAACGTCAGCTGCTACTCGCTTTCCACAGCGGTTAGCATACTTCAATCGACTTTAGTTGATTATATACCAGTGTTTATCTTCCCCGCCGACGCAGACCAACACTAGTTTTTACAGGAACTAGTTACCTATCGTATTCTTAAAGTAGTTATTGCTGTTTTCAATACAGGATTTGCTCACTTGACACAATGATATTGCTGTTTTCAAAGGTACCAGTAAAAGTAAAGTAAAGCAACTTTATTTAACGTCGGTAACTCGTAACAGTCTGATGAGACTGATAAACTTGATGCCGACGTGGAACCTACAATTTTACGTTCTTATCCGATTAGACGTGAAGGTCTAACCATTTGCAGTTTGAGAACGAGATTGTTTCACAAAGGCAGCTCCTTAATCTACTCAGTTATTTTAAGACCCGAGTGTTGGTCCGGCCGGGGTTTGAACCCGTGACCTCCCGCTCGACAAACCGGAACTTAACCACTAACGGCAAGTTAATAATACAAACTACAAGTAAACCTACCATCTATCATCCTCTGTAGTTCATGTATTGTGTGGATAAGAAGGTAGAATTGCTTCTTTCTTAGTTCAAGCTGTTGTTGGAAAAATCATTGAGGCTAAGTACATACTGGTATTAATACATATATTCTGTTTTACCACTCGAAGATGGACGGAGAACCTCAACAGGCTTAAAGCCCCTCTATGGAGGTCTCCGAGGACCTACGATTTATCGTCCTTATCCGAGAAGACGAGAAGGTCTAACCATATACAGTTCGATTATGTAAAGGCAGCACCTTCTACTCAGTTATTTTAAGAGCCTGAGTGTTGGTCCGGCCGGGGTTTTAACCCACGTCCTCCCGCTTGACAGACCGGAGCTTAACCACTGAGCTAACCGGGAAGTAATAGAACTTCATGTCCTGCAATTTGGTCTGAAATATGGTGTAATTTGTAATTAAGAATATGATTTCAGACCAAAATTGCATGATACAAAGTTAGATTACCACTTAATTACAGTATCTATAATAGTCATTTTGAAATCTTAACAAAGAATAAACTATCTTGAATTGGTTTATTACAACAAAGTAACTAAAAAAGTCAATTGGGCAGAGCTTTGAGTATTTGAAATCTAGGAGCATGTGCACCATTATTTGCTGTAAAATGGCTTCTAAAATTCTTTGTTTTCATTGGCTCGCTTGTGAGGCTCCTGCTTTTTTATTGGTTCAGCAAATAGATGCAATTACAAACACATAAGGATGCTGTTTGTTCTGTAATCACTGCTGCTTTTAACCATGCAGTTAAATTCCAGAAAACACTGTCCCAGATTGTGTATGACAGTCCTGGCACATTTGAGCCAATTGTCCCACATACCACAAAATGTCATGTATTTTTAGAATTTCCTTCAAAATGTTCTGTATTTGTCCCACATTATTGGAATTTTCTTCAAAATGTCCTCATTTCTGGAATTTTCATTTTTGTAAGTCAATTAACATGTTTTGCTGAGGGGGGAGGGGGAGTAATGGGGGGAGGGGGAGTAATGGGGGGGGGGGGGGAGTAATTGGGGGGGGGGGGAGATGGGGTGGGGGTGGGTTAAAGGGGAGTGGGGTAATGAAGGGGACAGGTGCCTTAAGTTTTCTTGTTTGGACTGTCCTGCATTGAACATTTGCAATGTTATGTTGGTAAGTATGTTATTACAGTATTTTATAACAAATCTCTCCCAAGTTTTTTTTGCCTTTTCTTGGTAAAATAATGATTGTCAAAGAACAACTTACCTTGGCAGCTAGTGTCTCCTTTGATTCAGTTAGTGAGTTGAGTTCTTTGTCTAAATCATTGATTTGTCTGTACATAAAGAAGAATTATATATTAAAATCTGTAAAAAAAATCACCATTGTTCCTGATTGTTCCAAATTCTACCTTTTGTCTTTCCCAAAACCCAAAGAAATGACACCACTGCATTAAGTCTTCTTTTTAGCCTTGGAACCAGTGTCGACTGCATGTTATATGTGGGCTACACAATTTTTTTAATCATTACAGAACTCAACTATTGACTTGCTTCTGCCACTCAACACAATTCTATTTAGATTACCTTTCAAGTTCACTTTAGTCTATTACTGTACTTATTTACCGCATAGTTTCTTGTCTCTCTGGGTGCTGAGTAATTTCCTTGGCTAAAGCATCATATTCTGTAATAAAACAGTTTTTTTACAATCTGAGAGAGCCATAATACACACACAACACACACATACATGTACATACATGCTGTGCATGTACATTTCAGCCACAATTTCCTTCAATTCTGTAGTTTAATATTACTTTCTTTTCAATATTATTGTTCCTTGAGGGTCGTTAGAATTATAAAAAAACTTGGTATGGGTATTGTTGATTGAAGTGGAATGGTTATTTGAGTGGTCTGCACAACATTGAGTCAAAGAAATTTGATGCACTGTAATTATATCAGGTACAGTACTACTACGAAAAATGAAGCAATGAAGCAAATTCCACATAATGTTGCTGTTCATTGTGAATAGTTAGGTACATGTAATGTCGTTCTACATGTGAAATAAAGTCATCTATTTGTAATTCTCATTAACAAACCAGTGGAGACGGCTGAAATTCAGGCTAAATTCTCAATACAATATTTACGATTGGGGTCGTAAACTACAGACCACCATTTTCTAGTATTAGTGTCAGAGCTGCCACTGTGCTAGTGCTCATTTTCTGAAACTTATAATGGCAGGCCACAAAGAAACATGCAATGTCCACTCATTTTTTTCTATCATTGGGGTTGCAGCAAGATTAATTTTCATTCCCAAATAATTCCCAAATAATTCTTAAAAGTACTCGTACTCCTGATCGTGACCGAGTGAAAGTGACGATGCTGACGCCAAGAACTGAGGAACAACAATTACATTTATTTTCTCATAAGATGATGGAAATGTATACGAGTAATAAGGCATAATAAGAAATACAATGATGAGAAGGTAGGTCCTTAAGGTAACCTTAAGGTTATCTTAAGCCAGGACCACCTCAGATGGAAAACACTGAAACAAGATCTAGCTTGCATGGATATATAATGGTACCAAGAAAGGGGAAGGGAAAGAAAGAGTGCCACTTGCATGTAAGTATACTCTCTCAGTTCTGGACCAAATTTATTTTATTTTATATACTTGCAATAATGATAAATACACTACTCTATACATAATATCATTATGTCAGTTCTAAAAAAAACATTAAATACACTGTAGAATGCCTGAACCCAGAGATAATAATCAAATACAAAGAGGTACAGGCCAGATGTAAATAGACCCGGGAAATAGAACAAAATAAAAAGCCAATAATTGTACATGTGTCACTGTTAGGTGGTAACTGTCCCTTGGTCTAGTGCTTAGGAAAGACTGTTTTTTACCAGTGTCAATAACACGCCACAGATAAAATAATATGCGATTTCCACATCAGTCATTTATCATTCACTTGAAAAAAAAATCATTTCGGATTACTTACTCAGTTTATACTCACTTACTGCATGCTAGATTTTCGTTCCCGAATTTATAAACATTTAAATACCTGTGCATATAATATTTTAAAAGGCCCCTGTCAGTCAGAGAACTGAGAAATCGGGTCATTTCTACTATGCTTTCGAGAGGTTAATAACAATAAATAACAACACAACGACAGTCAATTGACCTATGTAGACGATTCTAAGGTATTCATGTCATTTCCCATAAAAGACATGGATGTAGCCAAGCAAAACCTTGAAGAGGATCTTCAGCGCCTCGCAAGGTGGTGTACAGATAATCAATTATTGATCAATCCAGAGAAGACGAAATTCATCATATTAGGTACTCGACAGCTACTCCAGAGACTTCCTACTGAAATGTCGTTGACATTTCTGGGTAAAACTATCAAACCTGTCTCATCAGCACAGGACTTGGGTGTCATTGTTGATTCCCATTTGACATATGACACTCATATAAGCAACTTAGTATCTTCTTGTATGGCCAAGTTATGCCAGATCAATCGCGTTAAGCATAGTTTTGACAACAAAACGCTGTCGTTAATTGTTTCTGCTCTTGTAATGAGCAAACTTTTGTATTGTTCAACTGTTTGGTCTAATACATCCTTGACCAACGTTAACAAACTTCAAGTCGTACAGAACTTTGGATGTAAGATAGTTACTAACGGCAGGAAATTCGATCATGTAACGCCGTATCTGCGCCAGCTTAACTGGCTGCCCGTCAAGGATCAACTCTTATTTAGAGAATCCGTTATGGCTTACAAATGTATGAACAATCTAGCACCGCAATATCTCTGTAACAAGTTTATAAGACGCTCGGAGGTACACAATCGTTTCACACGCAACCGTGGGTCATTACAAATCCCACTTTTTAGGACTAAGAGTGGACAAAGATCATTTCAGTATAGAGCTACCATTATCTGGAATAATTTAGTTGAAAATCTGAAGATAATAACGTCTCTGGGTAAATTTAAGAAAGAGCTAAAAAGGGCAATGTTGGAATTTTTTTTACCTATCTCAGTCTGATCGAATCACATCCCTATCATAGAATTTTAATTATAACAAGATTTTTATTTATTTATTTATTTATACATTTAGATATTTTAAAATTATATACTATTTTGTAATTGGATGTTGAAAAGCCCCTTGGGGAACATTTAATAAAGTTTATTATTATTATTATTATCATTATGACGTCAAATCAAAACAATCTATTGTTTAAACGCTAAGGATCACGGTCGTGGGAGGGGGACAAAACAGCAACAACACAAAGGAAATAGCTATCAAATGCATTTTGTAGAACGTAGAATAGCGGTAGCAGCCACCAAATACGGTAAATATTATGGGATAAACATTGATACAGCTGATATCTGGAAACCAGATAATTCGAAGTTAAATTTTCCTCAGCAGAGCAGATTTAGTTCAAAATTCTATTGTTCAAGTCGATTCTGTCCCCCTCATAAACAAGCCGTGACGTCATAATGATATAGGGCAATTGGTATAAAGGTTATCATGTTCAGATTAGCGGCTACTTACATTTACAAGCTGCTGTCTTTATAGCCGACTGTCATGAGTGTATCTTAAAGCATGTCGCATAATATGTGATAAATTCCCATCCAAAGCCTGTGAAACACCTCTCAGCTTTAGAAAGACAAAAATCTTGGTATTGCATTTGAAGGAACCTTTGGTTTACACAACAAACAGCTGATATTAAAGGTTTTGCTAAGTCAAAACTCCCACTCGCCGCCATCTTGAAAAACTTGGAAATGTTGTCCATTGTTCACATGACCAGCACAGTGCAATCTGATTGGTACAGTGGCAAAAAGAACTTCCAAAGAAGGTGCTATCTGATTGGTTAACGGCGAAAAAGTTCGACGTTGAAAAAAAAACATTTGCGATTTAAGACTCGTGCCGACCAAAGGCCTGGCCCGAGTAATTATCTGATAAGCCTGTTGCAAAGAAGGCATACATGTAACTTTGTAGTTTTGACAAGTCAACCCTACTAGTCTCATTCATTTCTTTTCCACTTTGACTTGATAATTCTGTTTATATTATCATTATTCTGTCACTTTGTTCTACAAAATGTGTGTAAAGCTGTCAAATGAATTACATATAAACTTAGTACTAAAAATGTTAGGAAATACAGTCTGAAATACAAGACCTATTTTTCCTTACCTTGCTTGTTCCTTCGTATCCTCTTGGCTTCTTGCAAGTTTGTTTTACAAGATGCAATTTCTTCAAATGCATGAGCTATACTTTGCTCTGTCAAAAGATAATAATTTTGATGTCCAATATTATATTCAGTGATTCTCAGTCACACTTGCCCTTTCAGATGAAGAAGTTGTGTTTTGGTGGATGTCAACAAACAGAACTGCTGAGTAGAAACAACTTGACAGCATGTTCTTTGAAGAACTAGTCATTTCACACCACAGATATTTTAAAGTTCCTATGTTTTTACTTGATTGATGTCCACCAATACACCCTTCTTCGAGACAAAATTCACGTAGTCATACATGAGAATCGCTGTAAGAAATAGAATGCAACAAGAGAGTTGTGGGAACATGAGCCTCTTGGCAAGCCTTTCCATGACTACTTTAGTGTTTACTTACATGTATCCTCCGCAGGCAACTACTTAGTAAACCTGGAAAACTACTGAGAAACCAGAATTGGGTTACCTGTGGTGAGGCAGAAGGAACTGGGACCAAAGGGAAAAATTGTAAAGAGTTCAGGTAACCCAATTCTGTTTTTTTTAGTCTACTAATGCACTTATCTATTGAAATCGCCTTTGATGGATGAGCACCACCGTATTCTCCAGGTCTTGTCCCGAATATGTGTTGCTGAGACAGATGTAACGGGACAAGACAGTGTTCTTTTGCTAAGAACAGCATGAAATTTCTGGGACACATTCTCAGAAAATGGAATCTCACCCAGCTTGGAAAAGATCCGAGTGGTACAAGATTTTCCAACCCCCAAGTCAGTATCAGATGTCCAATCGTTTGTAGGTATAATGTACATGTCCTACTACAGGAGGTATGTCCAGGGATTTGCTGACATTGCTGAACCATTATATCAGAGGCAATCGAGAATTTGTTTGGTGCATAGCAGCAGAAGAGGCATTCCATATGCTTAAGAGGCCACATCTGGGGGGAGTCAGGATTTCAATTTATAAGTGCATAAGTCTGAGGAGGAGGAGGCTAACTTTCTGTTTCTGATTTATTTTATGAAATTTGTTTAACAAACCTATTTTATAAACCACAATAATTCTAATTATTTGAATAACTTGGGTAGTCAACGTTCTACTGAAATTGAAAGCGAATAGTTTGAAGCAACTGCAAAGTGTGTAGAAGCCTTCAGAATCAGCTGATAATAGACTGTTGTCTTGATTACATTTGCTATCATGCTCAGCCTGTTTAGTACAGTAGCATTATGACTACTCAAGTCACCCAACTTGCATGAGGCTTACCCTCTCATTATACAGTACTTGTGTATTGTTGTTTTTCTTACCAACTTCTTTGTAGGTTTTCTCATAGTTCTGTGTCTCTCTCTCATTCATGTTAAGTACCATTTTTGTTTTTCCCATAGCAAATTCACACTGGGCTAACTGTGCCAACATCTTTTGATAGGAGGAATCCCTGATTAAATTATGATGAATTGAATGTTAATTGACATACAATGTAATAGTTTGATAGCCAGTCAACATTCCTAATAATCAACCAGGATAATTTGCAAAATTATGCATGTTTGAAATGAATATCCAGTTATTTTCCATGTTCTATAAATATCAGCAAAGAGTAATTCCACACAATATTTGTACCATACTCTAATCAATGCAAGCATCAATTAACTAGTGCTTACTTGGCGTAACTGCAGAATACGGCTAAAACTACAGAATTCGGGGCCACTTCAAAACATTACCTAAAGCCATTCGCTCATCAGTGACTGACAAGGCAATGAACAGCTGAGCCACTGCTTTCCATGACAAGCTAACAAGCCACTAATTTTATATCCCTTCTATGACTGGTAAGCCAATGAGAAACAAACCACTGATTTTATATGGCTTCCATGACTGACAAGCCCACAGGCCCCTAAAACATTAAATATTCATTGTTATAGCTCCCAAGTCAAATGTCTTTTTCGATTGGATGAGAAGGTATCACGTGACAGGACTCAAAACTTCATAACTCCCTATGCAAATACTTTTACCTCCCTAGAGAAAAATCCTTCTAACTCCCTTGGGAAATAACAGCTTGACTTTTGGACTTGCACGTGCATATTGAGACCACAGGCAATTTGTGGCATCACATTGAGCAGGATGGCAACATCTATGACAACGGTTAGTTCTTGCAAAATTAGGTTTGTTTCTCATTTGCATTTTAATGCTATTCACGTCAAGATTTTCGAATGATTGATTCAGTTTCCTTAAAAGTGCCACTACGATGAAAATTCACTGTTTCAATTACCACCTTTTCAGTGTCAATAGGTCAATCAGTGTTATCAAAATCCAAATTAGAAAAAAATGTTAAACCACAAAATTTTAGGAGAGTTTACTGGTAAGATCCTTCCACCATTACTGGAAGCCATTGTCATTATTCAGCGGAAGTGATGTCATATGCACAACACAACAACCACATTGTGCGAAATAGTGTGCACAAAAATGTAGCCAACCTCGCAAAGATAAATTTAACTTTCTTCTTGTGTACAAAATCCAATGTATCTCACATGGAATACAATTCAAATGTATCCTGTCACATGATCACATCGTGATATAAGATGGTGCGATGTGTTGCATGTGCCACTGGTTCAGGAAAATAAATATTTGTTTACCAAAACTCAGGCAAAAGGAATTTTATAATTCTTGCTAAATTTGTAAGGGCTTTTCAAGTGATCTTTCGAAGTGGCGGGGTATACTGGCTGTAGTCTAGCCCAAAAGTGGACTCTATAAAACTGAAATTATCTGGGGCTGGGGTTCACAGCTAAACGACATAACACACATCTGTATGGCCTATGGGGGCATTCTTACTTAATATCATCGTCGGCGCCATTACACCATTTCAAGAACGTTTTCAGTAGAGTAGTTATACGGCGATCGTCTCCAACTCCCTCTCCATCTATTAACAGTCTCTTTCGTATTGCTTCATCTGAAATATAGACAGTACCGTAGCTATATGATTCATTTCGTGTGCAAATAATTACTTGATTATAAAATGTTCAAAGTATACCTTCCGCCATCTTGAAAATGTGCTTCGATTGGCATGTACCGCTGACCGGTGACGGTCACCGCAACCTCGTTCCCAGGGGTCTTTACGCTAATCCAAGATGGCGTCGAAACTGGGCTGGGAACGAGATACAGATATTTTATTTAGCTCCTTGTACAGCAGATAGTTGATTAGAATATAGCGCTAATAAAAGATAATTGTATTACAGACTATAAGATTGAGTATTGCTATAATTTTTACTAATGGTTAGGAGAAGTGTGGGAGAGGGGTGGAGGTGATTGATTCTGGCACTTCCGGTGTAAGCTCAAGATATTCGGGGAGTCCGAGCCCTGAATTTTCTTATCCAAAAGATCAAAAAAGCCGCGAAGAATCTCTCAGAAAAGCATCTTCATCATCAAAGCAAACTTTATTTTCTTGCTAATTTCGTTGGACTGACTCTTTCTGAAAAGGCATGTGAAGTCCTATCGTATTTTGAACTGTTTTGGGTGGTGAAAACACGTGTTATTTAAGGCCGAGTTGGTGTGGCGTTGTGGCGTTGTTGTTGAATCTACGTCCGGGGCTTTGAACATTCGGGGCTTTGGGTTCGGCTCTAGACCAAAGTTCCCGTACGTAAAGCTCGAAATTCGAAAATCTGTTTTGATTATCACAGGAAGTGAAGAAACCCCCAGATTTGGGATAAAGACACGATCTAGAATGGATGTCGGCGAAGAGAATGGCGAAGAATCGGGGATTGCAGTGGAGACGCTTGCCGAAGATACTTCGTGCACAAAAGGCATCGAGGAACAGAATACTGTGTCGCACGATCTCGAGTTTGCTGATGAGTTTACGGAGGAACAAGTCTCGACACTGGCTGAATTAGGTACTGAATTTATTATAAATGTATGCTATTCGTTTTTATAAAATTATGTGTAAAGCAATTACAAATTTATACAATGTTCCCGTTGCATAATTTGATGGAGAGTGGAGACCATTTTCTTTTCATTATAAAACAGCTGTACAATGTTTACGTCAGTAGTTAAGCCGGACTTGTTCTTTCATAAATAATATTATGAAAAGTCACTCATACTCTGACACACATACATGTATACATGTTGTAGTTCAAATTTCATCAAAATTAATTTTTTGGAACTTGGGAAATTTTGTGTACTAAAATAAATATGCCCTCCCCCCTCTGTTTTCCTAACTTACATTGTACTTCCTTCCCCTACCCCTCCCTGTCTGCTTAGGAACCGATTGGCTGTTACGTCTTATATCACAGGGGGGTGGGGGGTAAATTTGTAAAAGGAGAAAATGAGGGGGGTAAAGTTTTGAGAATGGTGCCTCAGGTAGAAGAATGAACAATATTATGCTTTCACTTATTCTAACCAATCAATAGAAAATATGCAAGTATTTAAATATCTATAGGCCTCTGTTTCAGCACTTATGATAACTTCACTACGGCAAAGCTTGAGCTAAAAAAGTTGCACTAAAAGCACTTTCAAATTACGGAAATCAATGGGTTGTCATTTTAGGACTGATGTGAAACTTATGCTTAAACTATTCAATTGTCTAATCAAACCCATACTAATCTTTCTGGTAGTGAAATATGGGGTATGGTAAAGTATCAAACAATGACAAAGACCCAATAGAAAGTGTGCAGTAAAAAATCTGTAAATAGTTACTGGGTGTAAGCAGGACCCCACTATAACAATGCTTGTCGGGCAGAATTAGGTAAATTACCAATAATAGGGAAACCCACAATGTGGTGCCAAAGAGTAAAAAACAACTTGGTTTCGGTGTAGTCTGGATTTTCCAGGAAGAAATCGAACACCCAAATGTAATCATTAATAGTTTAAAACAAATATTACTAGGTGTTCAAATCCAAAATTGGCATAGTGTGCTATTCAATGATAATAACGGAAAAACAACCAAGCTATGTTATCGAACATTCAAATATAAACATAAACTTGAAAATTATCCGTTAAATATTAAGAATGTGAAGCATTGAATTGCGCTAACCAAGTAGCCTGCATAGCAGTCGTTTTGGTGATTTTTTTGGAAGATCAGAAAAAAAAGATGTGTGAGAAGGGGGCGAGACGAAAAGGGGAATGGAAAGAGGCAAAACCGAAAAGCTCTTCGCTTTTTGCCTCATACATCCCATTCCCTTTTTCATCTCACCCCCTTCTCACACAGTTTTTTACTGATCTTCCGGAAAAAAACACAGAAATGACTGCTACGCAGGCTACTAACAAAGTTGATAATTTTAAAGTAATCATGAGCTACAAATTGAGAGGGGCAGATATGAGCACCCATATAAACCACTCAATGAGAGGCTTTGTCCTCTTCGTAAAGCCGAAGTAGAGGCTGAATAGCATTTTATAATTAGATACACATACTACACGTACATCTCGGGTCGGCTTAGCAGGTCTGGTCGGCGGGTTGGGTCGGTCGGTTTGTTGGTTGGTTTGTTTATGTATTTATTTAGAACTGCAGCAGCCTACTTCCCATCATTAGCAAATTAAACAGTTTATTTTGATTTTAGGAAACAATATGTATATACCCAGTATACTGATGTTAAATTTACTTTAATCATCTTTTTGCTTGAATGTATTTTTTTTTTATAATATTGATTGTTTAATTTTAGTTAATTTTTTACCCATTATTTTTTTATTGTGGACCCTTATGAAAATCACCTTTAGCTGATAAGGCATATTCCTCCTTAAATATTATATTTATTATTATAATATATAAATTACATTTATATGTACCTTATATTATATTAGGTATCACATAATTTTGTATTAAATTTATTATTTCATTGTACATATTTAGAACATGATTATTTTTAATGTAAACCCTATAAAACACAAGCTGGAAAATGATATGTATATGTTGTAGTTCAATTATTAACTCTGGTACAATGTTTTTGAACCAATTCCAATTTTTTGTACTGATTCAAAAATTTTGAACCCAATATTGAAATGAACCACAACATATACAGTATATAATCCCAATATATAACATTTCACTGACTAAGATATCTCTATGATATCAGCTACATTGTACATTGATTGAAGGGTGCAAAATATGTTAAGTTAGATTGTAAATGTTGAAAACCCTAAATATTTAAAAAGAGGAATGAATACAGAAACTGTTATTGTGCTGTGGTTTTTGAAAACAAGACTCATTCAGAAGTTATAATGTATATTACCTTATAGAAAGTAATGCATTAAAGCGCAAACATCCTGATGAAATGCACTTGGATAGTTCAGTTGCAAAATCAGCCCATGTGGAGCTCCAACCCTCTGATGGATATGTAGCTGGCAATAATCTGGTCACCATAGCAAACTCTGTTGCCTTAGCAACAAACCAGGTTTGACAACACCACTCTTTCTAATATCAAGTAATGTTTCAAACACTCATTTTAGTGTTTTGATCAGGGTTCCAAACACTGAGAAAACAATAAACCCTGTGGGCTGTACACATATAGGCCCGAGCTGAAGGATTTTTCGTTTTGAAGGTTTGAAACCCCTGATCAAACAAGTGTTTGAAATTGATTTTCAAATATAATCAATGTATAACATTATACCTGTATTCTTGAGTCATTTGAAGTACTACAGTACCGACCAGAACTTACCTCCCGTGCGTCCGGGTTCGGGTTCGCTTTTAAGCAAACCCAGGTGCGGCCAAGGGTTTGCTCAATGTTTGCTTGCGTTTGCTCTTTTAGCGAACCCCAGCGAACCCGTGAACAAAGCGAACCCTCGAGTGAACGCTCAAGGCCTAGCAAACTGTGACGAATCACGAGTTAAAACTTGAGTAAAACATGGACTAGTGGTCTAAAATATTTTCTAGGTTCTGTTTAACATTTTGCTCTAGCTCAAAATTTTTAGAAAAACGTATTACTTTATGAAAATTTTGAGACTTCTGCTCACAAATAAAATTATGCACCCAAGCATGTGTAGCCTGATTTTCAGACGGTACAAGGTCAGTACGAGGACCTCGTACTGTCTGAAAATCAGGCTAAAGCATGTGCTGAATGCATTCAAATAAATGTCAAAACAAAGACTTAATCTTTCGACATCTTTTCCTTCCCATCTTACAGAGTTTGACTAATGGTCGCGGGTAGACGGTGTGGGTGTATGTAAAAAGCAGAGCTCTACACACCGGCTCGCCCAGTAAAAAATACACCAGTCGTCCCACGGGTTTCAGTATCAATTCATAGAAGAACTAGAAAATATCATTACTGCTTGTATCTTACCCGCAGTTTGATGTTGGTATGGCAAACTGACAGGGTGTGAACATGAACCATACTTAATTTGAACATGAACCATACTTAATTTGAACGACTACATAAAAAATACAAATACAATATTTTTGCTTTTTTTCGAATCACATTGCATATTTTTACCTGCACCCGCACCTTTTTCAGCAGGCCTTCACCTCTCAAAACCTTGCATTTTATTGGACCCCATTTGGACTGCATTGACAAATAATTCCATTGTTTTAGGGTTAGATTTTGTATTGTTTAAGGGTTAGGCATTGTTTGGATAGCCAGTACTATTCCAGGTTCCGAGGAGGTGAAGGCCGCCCCACCATTTTACCTGTGCCCGCACCTTTTTTTCTGCGACACTCTACCCATCAAACTCCATCTTACATGTATCTTTTGACAACTTGTAGCACCTGTTAGACAATTTAGAACAATTTAGCAGTGAGCTTCGACTGTGCTCTCATCGGTGAAAATAGCTATAGTGTTGGCAAACTGTTCTCGAGCAGCATTATATATACATGTACATGACTTTTCTGTGGGTAATAATTTTACTTTCTCACCTAAAAATGCTCCACATCTCTTTTCCATTTCCGCCTTACTGGTTAGCTCAGTTGGTAGAGCACGGTTTAGAGTGCGGGAGGTCGGGGGTTTGAATTCCGGCCGCGTCCTTGGGCAGGGATGTTTATAAGCTGTTGGCCTTGTGTCCTTCTACTCCTAATCAGTATTTGAAGGGGACGTGAAAGAACCTGTAGTACTACTCGAAAAAGAGCAGGGGATTATCACCTGGTACAGCAGCCTGGCCATTGCACTAACCATACACTCAACATTGTAAACTGCGTGGTAGCTATTAGCTCAGAAATAATTCACTGACGGGATATGTCAGTAATATATAAAGCGCCATAAAACTGTGGTGATATGGCGCTATAGAAATATGGCCATTATTTATTATTATTATTTAACTCTTCCACATTATTCCTAAGATCAATTGCATTTGCTGTGTTTTGTGTTCACTAAATAAACATAGGTTAGCTCAGTGGTTAAGCGCCGGTCTGTTGTGTGGGAGGTCACGGGTTCAAACCCCGGCCGGACCAACACTCAGGGTCTTAAAATAACTGAGTAGAAGGTGCTGCCTTTGTGAAACAATTTTCGCTGCAAATGGTTAGACCTTCACGTCTTCTCGGATAAGGACGTTAAATTGTAGGCCCATCAGTGGATGAAGAGCCACCTCGTGGATATATGTACCACTGATTAATCCCATTATTATTATTATTATATATTTGCTGTTCGTTCAGACTCAATAGTTCGCTGGTTCGCGCTCAGAGTTTGCAGGGTTCGCTCAGAGTTTGCAGGGTTTGCTCAAAGTTTGGAGGGTTCGCTTTCAGGGTTCGCTCAGAGTTTGCAGGGTTTGCTCAAAGTTTGCAGGGTTCGCTTTCAGGGTTCGCTCAGAGTTTGCAGGGTTCGCTAATGAGCGAATTAACCCAGCAAACCCGAGCGAAACCTATTTCTCACTTTGCGTTCACTAAAGCAAACCCAAGGGAACATTTAACTGGAGGTAAGTTCTGATTGGTACTGTATTTGCCAAATGAAGGTTTTCAATTAATATTTTCTCTTCATCATTTCAACAAATGTGTTTGATAGAGTAGTGGACAATAATGATTTATTATCTGTCTATATAAATGCCCCTATACAATGTAAGTTAGGGAAATCAGCTTCATTCTGTGATTTTGAAATGTTGTACGTTGGTCACCTGGGCTTTGCCTGGCATATGCATTTTATAATGTGATAATGATAATAATAATAATAACAACAACAATAATAATAATAATAATAATAACAACAACAATAATAATAATAACAACAACAACAATAATAATATAATATATGTACATGTAGCTCTCTAAAACTACGAATTTCACAATCCTACCAAAAGCAAGCATAAAGAGAAGGCATATGAGGAACTTTGCAACTTGTTTTTATAAGACGAGGTGTCTTAAAGTGAAGATTTATAACTAACTGGAGATTTTACTAACATGGCAAATGAAGAATTCGAATGATGCAAGGGACGACAAGACTCACCTGCACAGCCCAAGCTGCTGTATGAGAACGGTCGAGCTAAAGCTATCTGGGACGTGCCGTTTTATGCGGAAAACACATAAGTAAGAGCCAACCAGATTGAAGAAGAAAGAAGTTGCTAGTGATCGAGAGGAGCTTCCCTTAGGTAGAAAACCGCCAGAAGAAGGAAGTTGAGAAGACCCAGAAGTATGGACTGCTACGCTGGGAACTGAAGCTAGAAACAGTTACCCAGGTTACCCAGCACAACATCATCGCTGACGTCCTAGGAGGTTATTCCAAGGATGTCAGCAAGACTGCTAGTTGGCGACAGAAGTGAGGAGATCATAAGACGGATCCAGAAAGGAGTACTACTAAGCTAGTACTGTAGCTTGAACATTGCATGCTCCTTTAAGGTCTTAGCAGAATAATTTGAATCTTTAGCGATGGACATGTGTCTTTGTTTTTATATGAATTTGCCGTTGAGATTCAAGTTTGCTCCAGCCATGCAAGTATTTCAAAGAGATAATCAGCATTAATTTAAGCGTCATAGCTGGAAAAGGTTAAAATCTGAGCCGTGTGATTTTGTAGTTTTATTGCAACTTTCTCATACAGCATTACAGTAATCAAAATGTGGTTGCACTAGTGAATTGAAAATAAAGTGCAGTGTCTTGTGGGGGACAAATGGTCTAATGCTCTTCAGGGCTCAGTGATGCCAGAGGCAATTTTCTTACACAACTTATCAATGTGTACGTTCTAGGACAGATTCTCATCGATATGAACACCGAGAGACTTTGTATTCAATACCTGTTTTATGGAGCCCTATCAATTGCTAGTGACGGGGCATTATCAAATGCACTTAACGTTTGTCTTGATCCAATTAACATGAATTCTGTCTTCGACTTATTGAGAGTGAGCTTGTTTGCAATGAGCCATTCATTAACGTTAGCAAGGTCCTGGTTCTGATTATGATCTATGTCATCAATATTATTTGCAAAAGTTAAGTGAGTGTCGTTGGCATGCATTCGAGACTGGGAATAATGTAAGGTTCCCTGTCACTGCTTATTTTGTTGGTCAATTTGAAGACTAACATTATTACTTCATGTACATGCAATCAAGCTCTTCTATTTCATCAATAACTTGACAGCTACAATGTAATTGGCGCTCAAAACAATAATTTTATTAGCAAACAATTAATTATGCAATACTATTTCTAGGAGGCAACTTCACAAGCCCTAACAACAGCTGACATCGATCAGGAGAGAGTTGTCCTTTCTTCTATACATGTATCTCAGGGATGCCAGGCTGAACGTCTTAACATTACATCAGCCCTTGCTGCAATTACAGGCCAAGGAAGCCATGAACCGACTCTACTGCCCAGCACACCTACTGTAGAAGTCCAAAATGATGGAGTTAACCAGGCCTGGTTTACAACCAAAGAAGACAAGGATAATCTGCATGGAAAAGGTATCAATAAACACCTTTTTCCTTTTTTAGTAAGGCTGAAGGAATTAACCTGAATAATTGGATTTGGGTTGAGGTTGAGCAGAGCAACTCATGAGGGTGAAGGGGTAGTTTGTGGATCCTCTTGGTGGGTAATATATTTGTGTTGTAGTACATTGTAGCAGTAGTGGATGTGGTAGTGGAACTGGTAGTAGTAGGCATTGGGAGGTAGTAGTACAATGTACATGTAGGTGGGGGAGTGGGAGGTAGCAGGGATGTAGATAAAAGCCGGTAGCCGGAGAAAATACCCGGCTGTCACAACTACTAGCTTTTCCAGCTCAGAAATCAGAAACAGCTTTTTTAAATGTGACTTACTTTGATGAATACCTGCTTGTGCTTCCAAGATGCCCGTGACCTATTTAAAAAACTACTTACATGTACATCCCTGAGGTAGGTGGGGGTGGTAGGTAGTAGGTGGTGGTAGTACAAAATGTATGTAGTGGTTAGTAGTAGTAGAGCAGATTTCACATGACAAACTATGGCAATGACTATGGCATGGTTACTTTATGGCATGTCGTGACATTGAAATGGTTTCCTATTGTATTTGACCTGTAGAAGTAGTTAGTGGTAGTAGTTATATATTATTTTGTAGTATTAGTTGGAAGTAGTAGGTAGAACATGTACAATAGTAGGTGAGAGTAGTAGGCAGTAGGTAAAAGTAGTAGTTTTATTATGTGTTTGCCACAATTATAATTAAATATATTTAAATACATTTGAAATCAGTGGTGAGGATTCCTGTGTGCATTAGTGTGTTGGGAAGGACAAGGAGTCCCGTGTAAGACCCATTCTCGTTTTTCAAATTTCACCTCATTCTCTGACTCTATGTTAATTTTTTATAAACAGAAGAAATTAACTAAGAATCAGTAAATATTATATAGTTAATTCACACATGCAAAACCCTTTTCTGAATTGATGACTCATCAGGTGTAAAGTGGAGACAGGGTATGTGGTCTAAGGAAGAAAATGACATCCTAAAATCCAACATTCATGAGTATTGTAAGGTAAGTTATAGCTGAATCCTCCTCCCCATACAATTCTACTCTCTCTCTCTCTCTCAGTCAATAATTGGATGCTCAGGGGAACTAGAAAAGTTAAGGGGAGAACTTTTTCCTTAATCTCTTTTTCCTTTCCCCTCCACCCCCTTTTTCTCATTTTCGTTCCCTGAGTTCCGAATTTGAACCAAAACTCTTGAGTTGCTTGCGAAAGGTTACAAGAGAATCTATCTTGAGTTATACTAACTAAAGTTACCTTTTGTAGCACTTGTCAGATTTGGCTTCTCTGGTGAGTCAGTAATAATAATGTTTTCCTAAATGATCTGTTAATTACACATCATCATCTTCTTCCCATCTTGTCATAGATGAATAACATCGCCGATCCTAATATTATCATATTCGATATGTCAAAAGACGATAGAAAGGACTTCTACCGGAATATAGGTAAATATAAGTTAGTTATTGTCTTGGATCAAATGCAGCTCTCCGGCTATGATTATAAGTGGAATTTGAAATCTGCATCTCTTTTGTATTCTCCATCTCAGACCCCGAAAAATGAACTCTTCCTGCTGTCTCTCCACTTCAGTTAGAGCTTAGCAGTGTTCCTAATGTATTATCAACTAGCTTCTATTATATATTTGTTCATTTATTTTGTCTTATTTTAATAAAATTTTACTCAATTATTATTGTTCATTGTTCTCATCTTGCCTCTTTGGATCTTAGCAAAAGGCATCAAGCGTCCATTATTTGCCATTTACCGTCGAGTACTGCGTATGTATGACAGGCGTAACTACATCGGGAAGTACTCGACTGATGAGGTGCAGCAACTCAAGTCATTAAAGGAGAAGCATGGCAAGGACTGGGCCTCCATTGGTGCTGCCATGGGGAGAAGTGCCTCGTCTGTCAAGGACAGATTCCGACTGCTCAGGGAAAACTGTCAATCAGGTGTAGTATACGTACTAACTTACAGTAAGTACTTTATTTGAAGATGCTGTTACATTGAGCAATTCGCTCTCCAATTTTTCTTGCAATGGTCAGTGGTTTTGATAGCCACCAGTGACTGGCGATTTTATCCAACGTCTACTTTAACATTTTGCCACCCACTTTTGCAATTTGAACCCCCTAGAGGTTTAAATTGTTTAAACTGATGAAACTGGCTATTATAAACAACAACGCTTCGAAATAAACTCGGTCCGCTAACACCGTCCTTTTCCGGTGTATTTAAACTGGCTACAACAACGAACGCCTCGAAATAAACTCGGCCCACTAACACCGTCTTTTGCCGGTGTGTCGGTACACTGGCTAAAAACAACGAACGCTTCGAAATAAACTCGGCCCGCTGGCACGGAAGAGAATCAGTGACAAGCTGCCAGCGGTTTTAACTTTCCTTGTCCTTCGTTCGTTGTTTTAGCCAGTTAAAATGTCAGGCGTTGGAATGGAATGCATTTATAGAATTTATATTGTTCAAGGAGCATTCAGCTTCGAAATTTACCTCAATTTCGTCCTAAAAATTCTCATATTCCTCTAAAACTCTAATAAGCACGAAGAATAGGTACTTATTGACTGAGTGGGAGGGCCGGACGGTAAAATATTCGGCTCGAGGTACATGTACAAAATGACCGAGAACCAAATATTTTCACATTCGGCCCGACCTAACTCGGGTAATACGTTTTTACCATATGGATGATATGGCCACTTAGTTTGTTACGGCAAAACAACAAGCTCACATTGAGCAGCACTGGGGGCCATACAGGTCATGTGATATGGTGGCACGGCAAAAACTTTTTCACCACGGCAAAATCTTTTTCATCACAGCAAAATCAATTCACTTACGGCAAAATCATTTTCATTACGGCAAACAACTGGATTCAAACACCTTAAATTGCTCCAGTACGCGCCCCAGAAAGCGCCAATGCGCCATTACGCGCCCTAAAAGGCGCCTTAATGCACCCTAAAAGGTACCTTAAAATGCGCATTAACGCGCCCTTCTTGAAATGCGGCATTCAATGGAGCCTTTTTTGCACTTGAGGGCGTGAAATTTTGGTCGATTGATGTAACGCAAATGTCACCAACTCTGTGTACATAGCCTAGGGTTTTCTTAAACAAAAGAGACTCAGGTACGTTTGCAATTTAAACCCCCTTAGAGGCTCAGGTGCCCTTAGCACCCTTGTTCAATCAGCGCCTACTTTTTTTATTATTAGTGCATGCCTCCTACTTTGAAAGTTACTGAAACCACTGAATGGTAAATGAAAGACGAGACAAGTTGCATGAGGGATATGAAACTGTGCAACACTGAAATAAGTTACTGCAATCATTGCAACAGCTTATCTTGCAACATTGTTGCTGCTTGCAAAGTATGCTACACTGTACTGCAATGTTTCCAGCAATTTGCCTCGCAATGCAATTGGAAGACATATTGCAGAGAAAGTTGTACAACTCCTTTATACAGCCATATAAAATACCTTGGGATATTTTAAAGGTGTTTTTTTTTCAGCGAGGTGGAAAACTGTTATTTTATCCATATGAAAGTAATTAACATTAATTTTAAAGAAAGTTCTGGTGCATTAGTATTGTATCACAGGAATAAAATTTGAAATAATATGTTTAGGAAAAATCTCCTCCCCTTTGACTGAAGCTCGTGGACAATCAATAACCTTTAAATGGCTGCCAACAGTTTAATAATATTTTTTATTCACAACTCCATTGCTGAACCTTGTGTCTTCTTGTCTGTGTAGGCAAGTGGACGATAGATGAAGAGGAACATCTCTCATGTGCTGTACATGAGCTGAGTAGCACTGAACCTGGGGATAGTATAACAGGTGGTATATCCTGGTCCGCAGTAGCTGAGAAGGTTGGTACTAGATCTGAGAAGCAGTGTAGGTCCAAATGGTAAGAAGTGTTTGCTGCATATTCTCTAGTTCAGCATACTTTAACCAAGATAAATGCACATTTCATATAATTTACATTTTAAAATAAAAAGTGGTCGAAATTTGTTTTCTATTAAAGGTTAAACTATTTAAATTGGAAAGAAAAAGGAGGCAAGGACTGGACAAAGAAGGACGAAATAGAGCTTATCAACAGGTACTCTATATGACAACAATCATGTCAACAGGCTGTAATGTGTTAAAAGATGTCAGTTACAGTTGATATAGCCAAGTATTATAGTATACTTGTCTGGTTTTGATGTACATGTACAATATGTTACAGGATTTATGATCTGGATATTGATGATGAGAATCTTGTCAACTGGCAAACCCTGATGACCAACTGGACAAGGTATTTCTAGTTATATTTGTACTTTGACTGGTAATTAATTTATCACTGACAAGAATTTCAGAATTATAGGAATACAATACAGCAATACTTAATTTTCTGTCAAATCGTGCATTGTGATCTTAGATAGAGATGGAATATATACTGAGAGAAGAAAGATACAGTGGAACCCATTAATACGGCCACCCTCGGGCCAAATAAATGGCCTTTTTAACGGGGTTGACCGGCCTTATTTATGCTACTAATCCTATGTGTAAATATGCAATAGGTTATGCTGTCGCTTTTGTTGCTGTGAACGATGATTAAAAACATTATTTACAACTGTAATGACAATATTTTTAATACATGTTGTCTCTATTGTGTACAGTAATGTGTACTGTAATACAGATTGCTGATATTCTACAGACTTTGCACAGGTTTTACGCTAATAAAACGAAACGTAAGCACTGAGCACAAAGTAAAGCGTCTAATCAACTTTTCCCATAAAAATGTAACAAACTATAACGGAGAAACAGTTCTCAAATGTGTTTGTATATCGTAACACCATACAGTATTGCACTGTAAAAACAAAAGAAGAAAAATGGTGTTACAGAACAGCTGCTTGAAAAATGATGTCACTTTCGATTGGTTTCGCCGACGATCAAGGCACTCGTTCTCGGTAAGGGCGATCACTTTGGCTAGTTCCGTTGATGTTTCAGTATTAGTGGCCGTAATTAGGGATGAAATTACAAAGAAATCGAACGCTCGGTTATCGTAAAATCTGGCCGTTGGCTGTATTACGGGGTGGCCGTATTAACGGGATTCGGAAATATCTTACGAAGGAGTCAGCCGCTGTTGCTGTACATGCATTTGTCACATCAAAACTTGACTCGCTTTTGTTTGGTTCCACTAAGTATCAAATGAAGATGTTACAGTATGTCCAGAATACGGCTGCTCGAATTGTATCTCAGACTGGTAGATTTCAACATATCACTCCTGTGTTAATAGACCTTCATTGGCTTCCATTGCATTATCGTATAATTTTCATGATTTTGTTACTAGTATATAAGTCACTTAATGATAGCTGTCCTCACCTTATCTTGCTGATCTATTACATTACCGTAGGTCTTCTAGATCATTGCTATCTGCATCTAATGAACTTTTAATTCAGCCAAGAAACACTCACTAAAACATAAATTATGGAGACAGGGCGTTTTCGGCCTGCGCCCCAAGGCTTTGGAATAGTTTACCTTTTAACATTCGCAAGTCCTCTAGCATTGCTGTTTTTAAGAAGTTCTCTTGAAACGTACCTTTTTCTAAATTTGTTAGGAGTAAATCTTATTTTTGTAGATTAATAGTTTTATATTTTAATATATATTAGCTTTTTAGATTTTACCTCAGTGTTAATAGCTTAGTTTATTTATATTGTTTATTTATAGTCTTGTTTATATTATTGTGAAGCGCCATGGACAGTTTTGGATTTGTGCGCTATATAAATACAATTATTATTATTATTGGTAGTATTGTTATTTTAATGAGAGATTGAGTGAAATTTCGCCGGACCAAAAAAAGTGGCCGTAATAACGGGGTGGCCGTAAGGCGGGGTTTCACTGTATAACTGCAATAATATTGTCTAGGTCGGTGACAAGCTGGCCTTCATTCAGATCTTTATAATTTGTAAAGTTTATCTTGAGTGAAAGGAATTTTGTCATAACTGTAGTCAGTCCTTTGACTTTTTTTCCACTGTTCACGTTGGGTTCTCAGTGCTCGTTCACCTCAGTGGCTCCGAAGCAAGTGGTGGGCATTGAAAAAACATGTGCCTGTTGGTGACATTAGGTTCCGAGGTGAGCGTCATAATATAGTTTCATCTATTCGGTGTTAGAATAACCCAGCCATCGTCTATTGACAAAGTCGCCATCTGATTGGCTAGATAGGCACCGTCTATTGATCGTTAGCATAACCAAGCCACCGTCTATTGGCAAACTCGCCATCTGATTGGCTAGCCAGGTGTCGTCAATCGATCGATAGTCGATCTTGCGTACGCTGCAGACAAAAATCACAAAGAAAGTTTTCTCGATCGATAAGTTGATACAACGGTGGCTTAGTTATGCTACAACAATTACTCTTCTCGCTCTTGGTTTCGATTGACTCTGATACTGGTTTACTCCTTTCCAACTATCTGCCGATACCTCGAGCTTAATTGCAGAAAACACATACATGTAGCATAGTGTTTTAATGCTGCCCTGACATTTCTGAACATTACAGTTTACATGTACAGTGGACTCTTGCTTCCTGTTATTATGGACAGAAACTGAATTCGGCCCCAGCAAGTTACAGAAGATGACTGAAAACAACTCCTGTGAATATAGTGACTCTTGCACCATTACAGACAGGAAATCTTGATCCTGACAGTGTCTGTTCAACAAGAGTTGACTTTAATTTACGTTGTAGTTTGGGCACAGTCTGCATGGAATAGTCTGAGCATTACGCACATATTTTACCTCGACTATACTAATAAAAAGAGAGCATAGCTCAAGAATTAGATAATAAACCGTTAATCAGTACACTAACATTAGTAGCAAGTGAGGTTTTAAAAGGTGACTTCCAATCTGTCATGTCAACATGTAGAGGCTGTGGAGTACCTGCGCAGTCACTATGTCGACACACTGCAGTCCAAGATAGAGAGGCACGAATCAAGGTTTAAAGGAAGCCGCCTGTCACATGGTTACATGTCAGCACCAAGCGAAGCCACCACAGGACTCATGGGGTCAAGCAGCATTGCACATACCATCACAGGTAAAGAATGAAAAGGCTACTGGCATGGAGAACAAGAAGGGCGTCAGTTATGTGAAGAGATATCCTGGGGTGGACCCAAGGGGGTGACCAAACCCCCCGGTTGAACCCTCCTTTATAAATTGAACCGTCCCCTTTCTCTGTCGAACCCCCCTTCCTGTCTCTCCCTTTTATAAAGAAAAACAAAGAAGTTGCCATGATCGAATCCCCCTTCCTCTCCCTCCCTTTTATAAACTTAAGAAACACAACGAAGTTGCCATGATTGAATCCCCCTTCCTCTCCCTCCCTTTTATAAACTTAAGAAACACAAAGAAGTTGCCATGATCGAATCCCCCTTCCTCTACCCCCCTTTTATAAACTCAAGAAACACAAAGAAGTTGCCATGATCGAATCCCCCTTCCTCTCCCTCCCTTTTATAAACTTAAGAAACACAAAGAAGTTGTCATGATCGAATCCCCCTTCCTCTCCCCCCCCCCCTTTTATATACTTAAGAAACACAAAGAAGTTGCCATGATCGAATCCCCCTTCCTGTCCCTCCCTTTTATAAACTTAAGAAACACAAAGAAGTTGTCATGCATGATCGCCCCCTCCCCACCCCTCAGAGAATCCTGGATCCACTCCAGATTCCAGCTACTGCTCATCTCACTTTCATCAACATATATAGTTGGATGTATAAACAAGTTATTATAACTTGCCTATGTACATTCAACTAAGTTGACAAAAGTGAGAAAAGCAGGTAGCTCGTTAACTGAAGCCCACCTTATTAGCAATGTCTGTGCTTATCTGCATATTCTTGTCTTTCTGAATTAATTACAATTCAGAGTTGGGACACAGCTATCAGCACTAGCTACCATAGTTCTTTCACACACAATTACATAATAAATCCATTCAAATCTTGCAGTACTTTCTAATCCAATGCCATATATTATAGCGTAAAAATGTAGGAAAGCCATTTCATTGTTTACCATGCTATTTGTCATGGACAATATCTTGTAAACTTTCAAGGATTTTTTTGCATTACGTCGTTCTCAAATGTTCATGTTATGAATTACATCGTTGTCAAATTAAATGAGCAAACCGACAATCGTTTATCCTCTGACAGTCGCGGTCAATCACGGTCATCCTATGACGGTCGATCACAATCGTCTCGTGGTCAATGATGGTCGTCTTCTGACGGTCACGGTCGATCACAGTCGTCCTCTGATGGTCGCGGTCGATCACAGTTGTCCTCTGATGGTCGCGGTCGATCACAGTTGTCCTCTGATGGTCGCGGTCGATCACAGTTGTCCTCTGATGGTCACGGTCGATCACAGTCGTCCTCTGACGGTCGAGGTCGATCACAGTCGTCCTCTGATGGTCACGGTCGATCACAGTTGTCCTCTGACGGTCGAGGTCGATCACAGTCGTCCTCTGATGGTCGCGGTCGATCACAGTTGTCCTCTGATGGTCACGGTCGATCGCAGTCGTCCTCTGACGGTCGAGGTCGACCACAGTCGTCTTCTGATGGTCACGGTCGATCACAGTTGTCCTCTGACGGTCGAAGTCGATCACAGTCGTCCTCTGATGGTCGCGGTCGATCACAGTTGTCCTCTGATGGTCACGGTCGATCACAGTTGTCCTCTGATGGTCGCGGTCGATCACAGTCGTTCTCTGATGTCGCGGTCGATCACAGTTGTCCTCTGACCGTCGCGGTCGATCACAGTCGTCCTCTGACGGTTCTGGTCATGTCGATTGATTACAGTCAATCGATTGCTCGACCAAGGTCGACCATGGTCGATCGATTGACGCTCAGCTGCTGGAATGGTATATCCTCCAATATTTTATATGCTTCTTTCTATCTAGTGAACAGCGATGGGTCAATAACCAGAGACGAGGATTCCGCACATGGGATGCCGACCCAGGGTAGATATGAAGTTGTGCAATTGAACACACTAGCAGTCCAAGATGGCACTTATACTCAGGCCAGCCAAGTGCAGCCATCTTACATCATTCACTCCGTACCACAAACTGCTATAGCTGGGCAGACATACATCATACAACAACCAACCATTGAGATGGTACGACACCCACACACTGGACAGGTGGACACAAACCCCATCCACAATGAACAGGTATGGATTTGATCGGTCTAGCAGTCTCTCTAATATCCATTTCTCAAGCACTTAGCTTCCAGCAGTGTTTTGCTACTCAGAATATGTTTTTTGGTTGCCAGTGAAGGATGTAAACCATTTGCAATTAATATACAACACATTTTCCCATAGAAAGAAGTAGGGAACCAATTAGAGATTTGAGAGAATAATTTTTGGTGGACAATTTTTAGGTTTTCAAGGTCTCTTTGGGAGCAATGCTGGCTCACATAAGAACTACCTCATGAACAATAGACCTGGCGCAATCAGCAATATGCGCACATACGATGTTGCACGAATATCCCTGTGCTGTCTAAGATGGCCACAGTCCAAGTTACAAACGAACATTGTAGTAAACTGTATGCTGTGAAAACATAATACATTTACTTTAATTTGATGGTCTTCTATTGAATGTATGAGTATCAACCAATGAAATTACGAGAAAGAAGAATAGAAGATTAACACCCGTTTACATTCCTTGCCGTTCAGCCGTTCCCTTCTTACCTGGGGCAAACTAATTACTCTAACATAATCATATATATTGTTTTTCATTATAACACAGAGCCCTGCCTATCTGCATTGTGTTAAATAACTCAAACAATTTCCTTTGTCTGCCAACCTTTAACTGACATATTCTTTGCTTGTTTCTGTATTTACAGGTTCAAATCTCTTCTCAAGGTGTTGTCATGACAGCGACTGTCTTGCACCCTCATCACGCAGAAGTGAACCCAGAACTCGCTCAGGCCATCGTACAGACAAACATCTCTGGACCAATCACTCCAGAATTTGCAGCTACCCACCACCTAACACAAACAAATATTCCAATGCAATCACACCAACCTACCCACACAACAATACCAGATTCCTTATCACACACATTGGGCATTACTTTACAGCAACCTGGTCAGACACACATTCAAAGCCCTGTCAACCAAGAGCTTGACTCTGGCATCCATATCGTGGATGCTGCACGGCAATCTCAAGTGGCCGTGGTCGATGTGACGGAGGCATCCCTGACAGGACAGGAAGATGATGTCATTGAGGAAGTCACAGCAGAAATCCAAGAACATACAAGTACCACTATGTCTTACCAGCAAGGTAAAATTACTGAATATGTGATTTGTGTTGAGCTAAACAATATAGCAAAACTTTGTGCTGTAGGGTCACAAGTTTACAAAACATCATGAGCTGTTTATTCTGATACTCTGTTCGGACCATGTGCTATATGTTAATTACAATGAATCACGTGGTATATTATATTATTACGTAATCATGTGTGGGATCATATTACTACATTCCTCCCCCTTCAGTTAAAGTTTTATAATGTAAAATAATCAGCTTCTTAATTGTTATGCTAAGGATCATAGTATATGTACACTGTGAACTGATTCAACAATAATTCCCATATAATTAGTAACTGTAACAAATTGTTCTTCCAATGTTTGTATTCCTTTCCACAAGTTCTTTAACTAGTTAGTGTTCATGGTATCTTATATGATATTAATGCTGTGAAAACTCTCTTAAGTGTCCATCAAATACTGATGCATGTCTCCTGTTCGATCTCCTCGGTGCTTCTGGTGTGGCTGGTAGGATGTTGATCTCCTAATCGTCCTGCAGGGCTGGTGCAGGATGTATTTGCTGTGCTGCATTGTAGGGTGGTGGTATCCGTACTGGTTGTGCTATCTCCTCGGTGCTTCTGGTGTGGCTGGTAGGATGTTGATCTCCTGATCGTCCTGCAGGGCTGGTGCAGGATGTCTCTGCTGTGCTGCATTGTAGGGTTGTGGTATCTGTACTGGTTGTGCTATCTCATCGGTGCTTCTGGTGTGGCTGGTAGGATGTTGATCTCCTGATCGTCCTGCAGGGCTGGTGCATGATGTCTCTGCTGTGCTGCATTGTAGGGTGGTGGTATCTGTACTGGTTGTGCTATCTCCTCGGTGCTTCTGGTGTGGCTGGTAGGATGTTGATCTCCTGATCGTCCTGCAGGGCTGGTGCAGGATGTCTCTGCTGTGCTGCATTGTAGGGTGGTGGTATCTGTACTGGTTGTGCTATCTCCTCGGTGCTTCTGGTGTGGCTGGTAGGATGTTGATCTCCTGATCGTCCTGCAGGGCTGGTGCAGGATGTCTCTGCTGTGCTGCATTGTAGGGTTGTGGTATCTGTACTGGTTGTGCTATCTCATCGGTGCTTCTGGTGTGGCTGGTAGGATGTTGATCTCCTGATCGTCCTGCAGGGCTGGTGCAGGATGTCTCTGCTGTGCTGCATTATAGGGTGGTGGTATCTGTACTGGTTGTGCTATCTCCTCGGTGCTTCTGGTGTGGCTGGTAGGATGTTGATCTCCTGATCGTCCTGCAGGGCTGGTGCAGGATGTCTCTGCTGTGCTGCATTGTAGGGTGGTGGTATCTGTACTGGTTGTGCTGTTGTCACATCCTCCTCACTTGTTTCCCTGTTTGCTGTTCTCAACAGTTTCACTCTTGATGCGTCTCTGCAGATAGTCTTTCCGTCACCTAGTCTGCTAGCAAAGATAGTAGATCCCTTCACTTGTGTCACAATGTAAATGTGAGGCTCATATGGTGTTTAAGCCTTTCTTTTCCTATCTCGCTTCACTATAATTGCTTTGCCAACGTCAACTTTGTATGTTGTCGCCCGGTGTCGCTTGTCGTGGTACTGCTTGATTTTCTCCTCGTACGTTCTGTCATTGGATCTGACTTCCTCATCATTCGGTGATAATTCTGATTGCAAGTGTTCAAGTTTCGTTCTTACATCCCTGTTCATCATTAACTCATAGGGTGTCTTCTTTGTTGCAGGGTGTGGGGTGTCTCTGTAAGCTTGTAGCATGTCATAAGTTGCCTCGTGTACCTCCGTTCCCTCCTGGTTTGCAATATTTGCTATTTTGTTCACTAGCTTATTAAAACCTTCAACTTGGCCTTGTGCCTTTTGGTGTCTCGGTGTAACATTCTTGTGTTTGAATCCCATTTCTGATGCAAATTGCTTGAACTCATTCGAGTTGAATGGTGGACCATTGTCTGTCTGCACAGTCTTTGGAACTCCGTGCGTCGCAAAGATTTTCTTCAACTTCCTTCGGACAGGTTTGATTGCTGTAGAGCTAATGAACTCAACTTCTGGGTATCTTGAATATTGATCGGTTACAACCAACACGTATTCATTGTTAGGAAAGGGTCCACAGAAGTCTGCTTCGACACTGTCCCATGGTCTCTCCGGTAAATCTGTCATCTTGGCTGGTTCGGTGTGATGTGTGTTTGTTGACACTTGACAGCTGAAGCATGTGCTGACAATGTTTTCGATCCGCCAGTTCATCGCTGGGAACCAATATTTCTTCCTGATCATTTCCTTTGTCTTAGTGATGCCTAAGTGACCTTGTCTGTGTGCCATTGTTATAATCTTTTCTTGCAGGGATTCTGGTGGAATAATTTTGTCGAGTCTCAGCATGATTCCCTCCGCCATGTATAGTTCCGCTCGCATATCATAGTAGGGTGCTAAGTCTGGGTCAGTTTTGTCCCATTTCCCCGTTTGTATTGCTTCCTTTAGCTTCTGAAGTTTATGGTCACCCTGTGTTGCTGACTTGATGGTTTCCATGACGACTGCATGATTAATTTCGATTACTGCTTTAATGTGTTGCTCGTGTCTGGTATGATGTATCTCCGGTAGTGGGTGTCTGGAGATATAGTCAGTCATGTTCGACTTTCCTGGTATGTGTATTGCAGTAAAGTCCAGGTTCTGCATTTTCATGACCATCCTCTCAATCCTGGGTGGTAGCTTCGCGCTTGGATTATTGAATAGTGGTAGCAGTGGTTTGTGGTCTGTCGCCAGTTGGAAGTGTTGTGCTCCCAGTAGATACATGTGGAGTCTGGTTGTGGTGAACTCTGCTGCTAACGCCTCTCGTTCAATCTGTGAATACCGCGTCTCTGTGTCGGTGAGTGATCTGCTTACAAAGTGTACCGGTTGGTATCCGTGTTCTGTCTTCTGAAATAATCCACCTCCGAGACCAGTCGGACTTCCGTCGCAGATGACCATCATTTCACGTCCCGGCTTGTAGGGAATGAGTACTGGTGCTGTAGTTATGGCTATCTTCAGGTCTTCAAACGCTTTCTGTTGTGATTCTGTCCACTCGAACTTGTTCTCCCTTTTCGTGAGTCTCCTCAGAGGTTCGCATCTGCTGGAGAAGTTGCTAATATATCTCGATAAGTATGCCATCATTTGTAGAAATGAGACAAGTTCCTCCTTTGATTGGGGTTCGCTGGCTGCATTCGCGCACGGCCTTTTCTTTGTTGGGACTCGGTTTCAATCCATCTGCGGTGAACAGATGTCCGTGGAACTCGATCGTTGATTTCCCGAACTCAAATTTCTCTCTGCGTAGTGTTAAGTTGTGTGACTCTAGTCGCTGTAGTAGCGCTGCGAGGTTCCTATTGTGGTCCTCTCAGTCTAGTCCGCCCATCAGTATGTCGTCGCGGTTGTTCAATACTCTCGGTATTCCTGAGATAATCTTGGCTAAAGTGAACAATCTGCACCGAAAAAAAGTGGTCGGTAAGTGGTCGGTAAGTGGTCGGTAAGTGGTCGGTAAGTGGTCGGTAAGTGGTCGGTAAGTGGTCGGTAAGTGGTCGGTAAGTGGTTGGTAAGTGGTCGGTAAGTGGTCGGTAAGTGGTCGGTAAGTGGTTGGTAAGTGGTCGGTAAAACTGTGTCGGTAAGTGGTCGGTAAGTGGTCGGTAAGTGGTTGGTAAGTGGTCGGTAAGTGGTTGGTAAGTGGTTGGTAAGTGGTCGGTAACTTGCGAACTCGAAAATTACGTGTTTGTCATCTCTTCACTAGGTCCAGTTGAAATAAAATACCATATAAGAACACTTCAAAGCTTCTAAATATAGTTTCACAACACTTTAGTGTTCTTGCAACAATGAGGGCCAACAATAACATCGATAGTTCTTCACGAGCGTAAACCCGACGCCATTTTGTTTTGACCGCATGGCATCACTTGTTACCAGTCCTAACGGAACTAAAGCTGCGCTAGTAGACTCGCAGTGCTTCTCCGTTGTTCTTCGAGAAGCGTCATACATGCCGGAGAAAACTTTGGAATTTCCGAGAAGAGATGGCTGCGATGAGAGCTGATGGGAGGCTGCTGCCAATGGCCTTTGATGAGGCATTCTACCGATCAGATTAGTCTGACCCACCACAAACAACGGCTCCTTTAGGAGCCACACCATCTCTGATCAAAGGCAATGACCTCATGATCATGCAGAAACGCATAACCTAGCTGACCTTAATTGGCTTTAATAAAAAAAAAATTACTTCGCGGCACGTTTTAATAATATATATATTTCTTCGCGGCATGTTTACGCTAATAATAAACGGCCTCTTGTCGGCACGCTGGCGCTACTAATTAGCTGGCGCTACTGAGGGCGGGCCGACAAACAAAATAAATGGCATCTTGTTGGCACGCTTTTCTTCGCGGCATGCTTACGCTAATAATAAATGGCCTCTTCTCGACAAGCCAAACTTGTAGTTTGCAATAATTATAGTCTATATATAATGAATAAAGTGGATCACTGTTAGCACCAGCTGCTATCGATATCTCTAATCCAGATATCGATAGCAGTATGTTTATTTGCTGCGGGCTGCCTGTGTTGTTAAATGGCAAGATGGGAATCCAAGATGGCGCGGGTTCGCTAATTCACGGAGTGAATGCTACAAAGAAGAAGATCAAAGAAGAAGAGACAAGTACACTATTTTCATCAATATCCAACTGTCTACAACATTGTAAGCGTATGTTCCAATGCATAAATGGCAGAGTAAACCATCTAAACTGCAGTTCTCAAGTATTGTCGGGTTCGCTAATTCACGGAGTTGAGTGTGACCATTTTTGGCATTTATACTGAGAAAATGCTGCAAAGAAGAACAGACAAATATAATGAGTACACTATTTTCATCAATATCCAACTCTCTACAACATAGTAAGCGTATGTTCCAATGCATAAATGACGGGAAACCATCGGCATAAATGACGGGAAACCATCGAAACTGCAGTTCTCAAGTGTTGTCGGTAAGTGGTCGGTAAGTGGTTGGTAAGTGGTCGGTAAGTGGTCGGCCGACCACTTACCGACCACTTTTTTTCGGTGCAGATTGTTCACTTTAGCGGCTAAAGTGAACAATCTGCACCGAAAAAAAGTGGTCGGTAAGTGGTCGGTAAGTGGTCGGTAAGTGGTCGGTAAGTGGTCGGTAAGTGGTCGGTAAGTGGTCGGTAAGTGGTCGGTAAGTGGTTGGTAAGTGGTCGGTAAGTGGTCGGTAAGTGGTTGGTAAGTGGTCGGTAAAACTGTGTCGGTAAGTGGTCGGTAAGTGGTCGGTAAGTGGTTGGTAAGTGGTCGGTAAGTGGTTGGTAAGTGGTTGGTAAGTGGTCGGTAACTTGCGAACTCGAAAATTACGTGTTTGTCATCTCTTCACTAGGTCCAGTTGAAATAAAATACCATATAAGAACACTTCAAAGCTTCTAAATATAGTTTCACAACACTTTAGTGTTCTTGCAACAATGAGGGCCAACAATAACATCGATAGTTCTTCACGAGCGTAAACCCGACGCCATTTTGTTTTGACCGCATGGCATCACTTGTTACCAGTCCTAACGGAACTAAAGCTGCGCTAGTAGACTCGCAGTGCTTCTCCGTTGTTCTTCGAGAAGCGTCATACATGCCGGAGAAAACTTTGGAATTTCCGAGAAGAGATGGCTGCGATGAGAGCTGATGGGAGGCTGCTGCCAATGGCCTTTGATGAGGCATTCTACCGATCAGATTAGTCTGACCCACCACAAACAACGGCTCCTTTAGGAGCCACACCATCTCTGATCAAAGGCAATGACCTCATGATCATGCAGAAACGCATAACCTAGCTGACCTTAATTGGCTTTAATAAAAAAAAAATTACTTCGCGGCACGTTTTAATAATATATATATTTCTTCGCGGCATGTTTACGCTAATAATAAACGGCCTCTTGTCGGCACGCTGGCGCTACTAATTAGCTGGCGCTACTGAGGGCGGGCCGACAAACAAAATAAATGGCATCTTGTTGGCACGCTTTTCTTCGCGGCATGCTTACGCTAATAATAAATGGCCTCTTCTCGACAAGCCAAACTTGTAGTTTGCAATAATTATAGTCTATATATAATGAATAAAGTGGATCACTGTTAGCACCAGCTGCTATCGATATCTCTAATCCAGATATCGATAGCAGTATGTTTATTTGCTGCGGGCTGCCTGTGTTGTTAAATGGCAAGATGGGAATCCAAGATGGCGCGGGTTCGCTAATTCACGGAGTGAATGCTACAAAGAAGAAGATCAAAGAAGAAGAGACAAGTACACTATTTTCATCAATATCCAACTGTCTACAACATTGTAAGCGTATGTTCCAATGCATAAATGGCAGAGTAAACCATCTAAACTGCAGTTCTCAAGTATTGTCGGGTTCGCTAATTCACGGAGTTGAGTGTGACCATTTTTGGCATTTATACTGAGAAAATGCTGCAAAGAAGAACAGACAAATATAATGAGTACACTATTTTCATCAATATCCAACTCTCTACAACATAGTAAGCGTATGTTCCAATGCATAAATGACGGGAAACCATCGGCATAAATGACGGGAAACCATCGAAACTGCAGTTCTCAAGTGTTGTCGGTAAGTGGTCGGTAAGTGGTTGGTAAGTGGTCGGTAAGTGGTCGGCCGACCACTTACCGACCACTTTTTTTCGGTGCAGATTGTTCACTTTAGCCGATAATCTTACTCATTTCCGTGTCAAACAGATCTTGGCTATTAACGCCTCCAAATGCTAGTCGCTTGTATTGGTAATTTCCCCATGGACTTGAGAATGTCATAAGTCTTCGAGACTCTTCGTCCAGTAAAAACTGGTGGTATCCATGATTCGTATCTAATTTACTGAATACTGTACAGTCCTTGAATGTGGTTGTGAAGTCCTCTGTGATTGGTGCCTGTACTTGTCGTGTGCGCTGCATGGATTTGTTGAGTACTCGTAGCTCGAGGCTTATGCGAATGTCGCTTAGGTTTTTAGGTTTGGGTTGTACGGCCATCGGTGAACACCATGTTATTGATTCGTGTTCCGGTACTTGCTCCATGATATCTTTCTCGACGAACTCGTCCATCCGTTTCTGTAACGGGTCCATTAGGTGATAGGGAACTCTCCTCGGCTTCTGTGGGATAGGTTGTGCGTCGTCCTTCAGCGGTAGGTGTATGTTGATGTCTTCACCGTCGCGTTTTGCCTTCCCGATGCCTTCAAATCGTCCTTTGTGTTGGTGTACAATTATATCCAGTTCGTCGTTTCCGGTTTGTATTCTGTTTACATTCTGAGTTTCATCGCGGTTTGGTTCCTTTAATCCTCCGGTCGCGTCAAATGTCACCATTCCTAACTCTTCTAGAGTCTTTCTTCCGATTAGCTACCCTGTACCTCGGTTACGTCGGTCACTGTGGCCTCTGGAACCAGGGTACCGATTAGCGGGCGTGAGTCGATCTTTCCTTGGACAATAGCAATCTCCATAGTAATGCTGCACTCTCCAATAACCGGTAACTCGTCTTTCAGTGTCACGCAGTTCTAATTCCGGTGTTGCCATCAGTAACTCGTTGAACTGGAATTCATCCATGACATTTGCATCCGCGCCCGTATCCGGTTCAACTTCAACACTCGTTCCGTTTATCGAAATTATGCACTTATTTTTCGTGATATTCGTTTGTGCGGTGCGGTGAATCTTCATGTGTTGTACGATCCGCTGTATATCTTCATCGCTCTCTGATTCACTGGTTTCACTCTCTGTGGTGTCTTCTATTTCGACGTGTCGAATTCTTCTGCGCCCGTGTTTGTTTTGATTTCCGCCGAATTGCTTGTCGTGGCGTGGCGCGTTGTGTGATGACTCTTGTTTCTTTTCTGGTCGCCTGTAGTCTTGCTTGTCTATTTTTCTTCTATCGCCACTGATATTGTTGCTTGTATTTTTGCACCATCTCGCGTAGTGGTTACGTTTGCCGCAGTTATGGCATTCGGCTCCGTATGCTGGGCACTGGCGTCTTTCGTGCGTTGATCCGCAACGCCGGACCACATGGCTCGGCGCTGTCCCGCCGGATCTTCGACACGAATCTGACCTTCTGTGATTCTGTTGTTGCTTGTACTTTCTTGTTAATTTCGCTAGCCTGGGCAGTCGATTCTTCTTCCACTGCCGCTTCGTCTAAGATTTGCGTCAGCGTCCAGTTATTCCGTATAGTTTTTACCGTTTTTACTCGCAGTCGGCTGTTGGTCATTGTTTTGATAAGGTGATCTCTTATCGTTTCGTCCTCGTTGGTATACTCACATTTCCGTGCTATCTCTCCGATTCTAGCATGATTGAGATTCCCGAATTGGAATCTGGCGTAGTCCTTGTTTTTACGTGGCAGAAAGTGCTTATCTAGTTTTCTAAGAAACTGTGCATAGACATCCTCGTCCGCTTGTAGTGGTAAGTCTGGTAGCGACTCCTCCAGGTCGGCAATCTGCATTCCTCCGTAAATTATCATCCCGTCTTTCTTGACGTCTGGATCTGTCAGCCCGAAGAAACGGAATTGTCTCTCGATGTCTTTTTTCCATTTGAACCATCGAACGGCTGTGTCATTTGTATAATTCGATACGATGAATGGTCTTATGTTAAGTTGTCTGTTGACCACTGTAATATTCTGAGCGTTGCACGCTGCGCTGGTCGATCCAACAGATTCCTGACCGTCTGGCATTTCAATGTCGCTTCTATTTTCACTTCTCTTCTTCTCGTTTTCTTTTCCCGTTACCGTAGTCCTCGTCGCCAATGTAGTGACCTGTTATAGGGTTATTTAATATAGGAAAGACATTAGTGAAGACTCTGTGTAACTGTTTATTCTGATACTCTGTTCGGACCATGTGCTATATGTTAATTACAATGAATCACGTGGTATATTATATTATATTATATTATTACGTAATCATGTGTGGGATCATATTACTACAGTGTTATGCAATAAAGCTTGAAAAATTGGATAGAGCTCTGCTTGAGTTCTAACCTGTCTGTTTTACTCCCAATAGGGCCAGCAGCTATTGCACAGTCATTGGATGGAACAGAACTTTCAACAGCAACTGTTACCCAGCAGATATCACCCCAAGTTTCATTACCCAGGTCCCTACAGGTCACCAATTTACCAGCACTTGTATCAACCTTCGTAACACAAACATTTTCTTCTGCTATATCAGCAAGTGACCCAAGAGTATCTCATCAGATAACACAACCTGTAAGTCAGAGCCAATTGTCAGTCAGTACTTCCACTGCATCGAGCAATGCAGCTTTGAATGCAACAAATAATGATTTGTCAACATGCGAAACCCAGGAGACCCATCATGTATTAGAAAACAACCATGAGGTTGCCCGTCAGGTTTTACATGAAGCAAGTGCTAACACTGAAGTGACCCGGCAGACTTTGCATCCTGTAAATAACAATAACATAGTGTGCAGAACTGAGGTGTCCCATCATGCTTTGCAAATATCAAGCAATGAGGCAGACTTGTCTGCAAGTGACGTCATGCCTCAGGCTGTTCTTCCAGAGCAATTCCTCCAATCACAAGTTGATGATCCAGTCGATCTCTCTCTTCCTTCCTCTGGTACTGAAGGAATTGGGATATCATCAGTTGTTTGTACAGAAGCTGCAGTGGTCCCCACTTTACATCCTGATCTAAGTCATCCAAGACTCTCCTCTAGTGAGGTTGTGGTCCCAATCACTGATGTTGCTATGGCAACAGCAGTTGTTACTGTGACGTCATCAGATACACTGAATACCATGTGATGAAATGTAAAGGAGGGCTTGGCTTAAAGAGGTCAACCTGAAGGGGCCTTGACAGATGCAAGACTTTCGGATTTAAAAACAATAAGAACCAAAATACAATCAATTGCTTTTGAAATGATAGAAAATAAAAAAATTAGGCAAAACATGGGTGGATCATCACAAAAAAACTCTTACAGTATAGACTGAAAGCAGTCCCTCCTTTTCCCTCCATTGATAGTGAAGCGAAGTGAAGAATATTGGATGCGTGCGAGCGGAGCGAGCAGAAGAATAGGTCCGCTCGTAAACTAACTATCAATGGAGGGAAAAGGAGGGAGTGCTCGCAGTCTACTTACAGTACGTCTACTGAAATCAGGGCCACTTACACAACCAGACCCAATCACATTGAAGAACGAAAACAAAGCCAACTTACCATTACTTGAGCCAATCAGTGTCGATTACAAGACAATGGCATTTTAACTTGCTCGTGCTTCGATCAGGTAAAACATGAATTTGTTCGACTTGTAGACTTTCTCAAAGTCCTGGACGAGATACTTTTCATCCTTGTTTCGTGCCAAAATTACTGCCGAATTTTTGGGTTGGTGAATAAATTATAAGAGTAGCCAATCAAAACAGCTTTAGTGCACACCTGTCAATTAATTGTCAAGTCTTTGTAGATTTGCACAGACTACCAAACTTCGGCACACTTTGTCTACACACCGCGAGGGTTGTCCAATACTCTGACAAATTTATGCATAACACTGTATTATATCGACATAACAATAGTTTAACGATACAATACAATAGTAGAACGATGCACTACAATAAAATACAAATTAAAACAATGCTTATATGCATAAATTTGTCAGAGTATTGGACAAGTATGGACAGCCGGCGGTCCCTTCATGTAGGCACACGTGAGTTGCTATCGAAATACAATAGAATTAACACAATACAAAACAATAGAACGAATTGAAATACACAATACAATAGAACACAATACACCATACAATTTGGTAGCAATTCATGTGTGCCTACATGAAGGGAGAGCCGGACAGCCTGAGAAATCGCTCTCCCCGCGGAAGAGACGTCTGAGCAACGAGCCGGAAAATTCCATACTGATGACGTAGCAGATAGCAAATTTACGATGCATAAATCAGTTGCAATCTCAGAAGCGAGGCGAACTACGAGTTTGTTGTCAAGGTACATAACAACCGATTCTGCTCATTTGCTTGGCAGTGGATCACCATCCACAACCATGAAATCCAGGCCTATTTAGCGTATGTCGGTGCTGTCTGTGGCTCCTTTGCTTAGTTATTTCAGCGGCGAGAAAAGCGAAATGTCCTACGACTTTCAAAACATGCATGTATAAAGTGAAGGATACTGTAACACAGTTGAACCTCCCGTAAGCGACCACCCTCGGGACCTGGAAAAGTGGTCGCTTACGAGAGTAACCACCAGAGGAAGCCCAAATTTTAGTAATATGATATCTGGTCTCTAGGGACAGGAAATATCAATACAACAACATATTTTATCACTACAGTTTATTATTATGGGTTTGTAGTGCTCCAACCTCAAAACCTTTAAAATTTTCAGCGAAAATGAACTTCAACAGATAAACGGGGATTAATATTGATAATGTCAAAAAATATTTAGTTTATGGCTTGAAAAACCTTTTAATCGAAGATTGTGTGAACGATTTCAGTTGTGTGGTCGCTTACCGGAGGTAAAATAATTAACAATTATTCACCGAAGTGGAGGTGAATAATTGTTTTAGTATATATCACACTCCAGGTGAATAGCCAACACCAAATAGTTATTTTATTTTCTGTCAAATGGACAAAAACTGGCGCGAGATGATCGCTGCTTTGCCACTTTTGTTGTGAATCTCGGCTATAAATAAACATCTATACATATAAGTAAAGCGTATCAGGAATATCGAACGTGATGTTCTTGGGCAGCCTCGGTACTAAGTACATTCTGTAGCTATATTTACCTCCTCGGCTACTGACCTGGCAAAAGAGCTGGCTTGAAAGGTTGGACCAGTGTGTCCTATTGTATTGTGTGTGGGTTTTGAAACTATAAAAAAGTATAAAGTCGATCGAGCATGTGTTTTAGACAGCAACGACATACCCGCTAAATAGCAAACGAGCAGCAGTAGTTAATGTGCCTTGAAAACAAACTCGAGGCAGCGGTAGTTAAAGGGGCGGTAAGACTTTACATTCGTTTTTCCGGGCCGGAAAGAGCTATTTCTACCAATTTTGATATGAACTTACGAACCTCTCGGCCATGTGGGATGCTTAAAATGAAAGCAAATCCATGTGGGATGCTTAAAATGAAAATGACTAACAAACAGTGTATATAAACAGTCTCCAGGGAAAATATTGAAAATCCTTTCAATCAAGCATTGAGGGAGGGAAGTTTAACTGTTTGTATTCAATTAACAGCCACTAAACGAGTGATTACTCAATACATGCGCAGTACCATGACACTTTAATGTACCTTGAAAACAAACTCGAAGTTAGCCTCTTCGGATTCTGAGATGGCTATCTGCTACGTCATCAGTATGGACTTTTCCGGCTTGTTGCTCAGACGTCTCTTTCACGGGGAGAGCGATACGAGTTGGCTGTTTTCTCACGTTAGTATGGACACCGCCTCCAAGAAATCGGATACATCACCGCTACATTTTTTGCTGCGAAACACAAATTGAATCCCTGCAAGGGAAACAAGTCGACCAACGCTTAACTCTCCTGAACCTAGGATAAAGAAACTTGCTTTGTTCGCCTGAAAACAAATTTGTGGTGGACTTGTGGCAAACTAGTCGACTTGTTCAGAAGTCAGTCTTTCGAATGAAGAAAATCGCATGGATATGCTAGGATTTATTTTTTGGAATGCTTTATGGACTTTGTTCGTTTTGCACAGGGATGGTGCAGACCCACTTCAAATTTCGCTCTGCCATCCCAGTTGCAATGTGTTTAGTTCTCATTGTCTAAGTGGCCTTAGGGACTCATTTGATCGTTTGGTACATTTGGGGGGGGGGGGGGGGGGGAGTAAAATTTGTAAAAGGGTCATGATGGGGGATAACTTTTGCTCTTAAAATAAGTTGAGAAAGGTGTTTACAGCTAGGCAGATATAAACGTTTAGGAAGGAAGAGAAATCGGAATAGGTACTGAATTTTCTCATGCCGTTAAATAATTTCAAGATCTTCAAAACAGTAAAAACACAGGAAACAGATTGAGAAGACAAGCAAGCACACATGTAGCTCACCATATTGATAAAATTGTAACCTGGCAATAGTTTGGATGTGTGGGACTGGTGCTTAATAACTTTTCTCAAGTGGAGTGGTGCAAGTAAATATTTATATATCTCATGTCAGAGGAAGGTTTGGTTAAAAACAATGTTATTGATTTTTTTTTCCCAGAAAAATACCACCTGTGCCCCGGTGACGTAATAAATGATTAACCTGGGTTAGTCTCAGTAATTGCACTGTTAATAAGAACTACCAAATGAAGGGAAATTTGGGCAACTTTAACCTAACCTTTATGAAAGTCATGTATATGAAGTGCTTATAGACACAGTATTACCAGTACTCAGGGTTGTCAGTACTAGAAGCCAGCTTCTAATACTGCAACTGACAACCCTGAGTACTGGTAATACTGTGTCTATAAGCACTTCATATACATGACTTTCATAAATGTGATTTTCCGTTTTGGTAGGTTATCCACATGTATAGAAAACATGAACATTGCCATGCAAAAGAGAATATCAACATTAGTAATTCGAGTGCTGTTGCTTAAAAAGAGATGAAGTTACAGCCATTTGAAATTAGCTAGAGATTTCTATGAGAAAAACAATGGAGGCCTTTCTAGTGGCCTCACTTTCATGTGTTTTTTTCTGCATTAGAAATGCCCATAACTCAACAGCAATTCTCCACATTGCTCTAAAACAAAACAATTACTAGTTTTAATGTGATCTTTTGTGTGGTAGCAAAGGTTTCCCTCAACAGATTAATCTTCTGAGTTATGCAAATTAGGAGATGGCCATAATGAAAGTTAATTGTGTATACCCATTACCTTTTGTAGACTTGATCAGAAATAAAAGGCAATGAAAAGGAAGACTAGTATCAAAGTCTTTTTATTTATTAATGAATGCTACACTTAATTTAAAGACCAACCGTCATGCTTTGCATGCTCAATGGCCACCATTTTGTCACAGTTGAAAAGTCTCTTACAAGTTTTCTTCCAATCTTTTGCAAATCGTTACAGTGCTGTTGTGTTGTGATAGTTTCAATTTGAATCAGTTTTTGGAAAGTTTCTTTTGTAGTTTCCCTGTTTAGTTTGATCGTTTCACGAAGCTGAAATAAACATACAAGGCTATTGAGCATCTGTCGTGACGATTGGGCCATATTGACAATATCTTCAAACTTTAAAACAGTTAAAGTGGCACTCTCAGCCATGATTGATGCCTCTGTTATTGTGTACATGTACATCTGCATTTTGTTTCCCCACCATTGTCCTGTGGGCCTGCTGGTTATGTCCCCATTGTTCTGCACGTGGGACTGCTAGCTGTTCAAAACACTGAATCTATTTTTCATGAAGGAGAAAATGCGTACCAGGTGCACGAAGGATCAAATGGCTCTTTAACAGTTTGCTTAACACCAAGTTACAAGTGAAAACAAACAAATAACCAATAGCCTGTTTTTTTATTGTTTACAAAAATCCATCTGTACAACAGATTTGTTCTAACTAAACTTACTAATGAGCTATAGTGGACCAGAAGCAGGAAACAGTTATGATTGATATCACCTTCCAGTTTATTTTATAAAAAAAATTGAGAAACGTTGATATTAGCATTAATAAGACTATTACTACTAAGCAGTGATTTTGCGAGAATTTACACCTGTTTTTTTTTATCTCCCCCGATATTTCAATTATGATTATCAATTATGATAAATTACAAGTATTATAATTATTAATTATGATGCATATAGCATAATTAATTGTGAAGTTCATAATAATAAATTATCGTGGTCAGTTATCAGTGTTAGAGACTATAGCATGCATGTTTTATTGACAAAGACAGGCACATGCTGACTGTACGATGAACACTGCATGAGCCCAAATACATTTTGAATTCAAGTGCCATAGGTTGTCAAGAATTAACACAACAAAGTCTAACCCTTTTACAGTAATCTTCAGTCACACCAAGGGAGCACGGCAGACTTGCCTGTTTTGTTTCACTCACGATCTCTTCCAGGTTTTATAGCCACCATCTTGAAATTCCTTTATTACAATGCGACTTTTCGCTGACAATAAGTAATGTTGGCACTCACGAGACACGTGCCTCTTTGGGGCTCGCTCGGCACTATATCCCTCATGAGTGCCAACATTAATTATTGTCAGCAGAAAGTCACATTGTAGGAAGAGATTGTGAGTGAAACAAGACAGGCCAATCTGCCGTGCTCCCTTGGTCATACATGCCCGTTTCTGCCGTGCTCCCTTGGTCATACATGGCCGTTTCTGCAGTGCTCCCTTGGTCATACATGGCCGTTTCTGCCGTGCTCCCTTGGTCATACATGCCCGTTTCTGCCGTGCTCCCTTGGTCATACATGCCCGTTTCTGCCGTGCTCCCTTGGTCATACATGCCCGTTTCTGCCGTGCTCCCTTGGTCATACTGATGGCCGTTTCTGCCGTGCTCCCTTGGGAATTTTGTCTGAACGAAAAAGTCCTGTTCTGGTGGATGTCAATCTAGGAAAACATGTTCGCACTTGAAAATATCTGTGGTGCAAAATGCGTTCTTCAAAGACTTGAAAAAGAACCACTGAGTTTTATTTCTATTAGCGGTTCTGGTCTTTGACATTTCCAAGTATTGTCCGAGATCTCTACTAAGATCTAGATTCAAATTAAAATGGGTTTCTGTTGTAGAAGCAAGGGAGAAAAAAATATTTGTCTACAGTCAATTAACACTTGTCAGGGGTGGACGGGTTGATCAATGAGAAGAAAGTGAAACTTATGATTGACATCCACAAAAACATGACTTCTTCATCAACACGAAATTCTGAAAGGGCGTGTGTAACTGAGAATCACTGTAATATTCCAATTGAGCACACGTCCCATGGTCACCAATTCACCTTATCTCATGCCCACTTGGGAAGAAGCTAGTATGGTAACGATGCCAGTTTGTTCCAAAGATCACACAATTGGATCAGGTGAGAAATGTATATGTTAAACCACACTATTGGGTTCCTTTATTTTTTTGTCGTAAGGAAATTAACCACAGATACCCCAAGCTCCCTATATGTATTTAGACTTTTAAAATTTGTTTGTAAATTTTAACATTTATAAATATGAAATAAAGACTCACCTTTTTGTCCAATTGTGTAAATCCTTTATTGCTTAATCTCTCATTTTTTTGGGTCTTAAAGGCCATCTGAAGGTTTTATGTTTTCAGTTTTTTCACCCTCTAAAAAAAATATTTTAAAATAAAACCCATCAGATGGCCTCTAGACCCAAAAAATGAGAAGCAATAAAGGAATACACATTCGGACAACAATTTGAGTCTATTTCATATTTATCAATTTTAAAACTTACAAACAAAGTCTAGTTTATATATCTTCATAATTTATAGGGAGCTTGGGGTACCTGTGAAGTAGTAGTATTTTTCTGCCATGTGCATATTTTCTCTTCCCGTGCCTTTAGGAATAAGGACTATAAAGCACTCTTGTACTAGCTGTCATTAGCTAATCACCTGCTTGTGCATAAAGCTGGAATATTACAGACTGCTGCTACTGAGGCCACTTGAACAACAAGAACTAAACACAATGCAAAACGAAAATAAACCATTCCAAAGTATAAATCCTAGCATATCCATGCTATTTTCTTCATTCAAAAGACTGACGCTTGAGCATGGCAAAATGCTGTTGTCTTATAATCAACAGTGATTGGCTTAAGTAATCCTAAGTTGGAATGCTTTGTTTTTGTGACTTCAATGTGATTGGCTTAGTCTCATTGTCTATTAGTGGCCCTGGTTTAAAGTGCCCCAACGATCAAATTTTGACATATCAATGTTTTTGCATATTCATAAAGTAGAGTTCATATATTATTACCAGTTCAAATTGTTTTTCGATACAACGACAGGAAGTCTTATTTTTTTAGCTCCGAATATTGAATCTACACGTCCGCCATTACTGGAAGCCGTGCCCTTTGTTCAGCTTTAAACAAAGGTTTATTCACCGGAAATGATGTCATACACTTAACGCTCGCCTGCAGAACACAACGCCTGGAGGCATATTTCTACTAAAAACGTCTTCACGTACATAAGAAGAAAGTTATATTTATCTTTGTGAGGTTGGCTACTTTTTTATGCACGCTATTTCGCGCCACGAGGTTGTCGTGTTAAGTGTATGACATCACTTCCGGTGAATAAACCTTTGTTTAAAGCTGAACAAAGGGCACAGCTTCCAGCAATGGCGGACAGGATTTTACCGGTAAACTTTCCTAAAATTTGTGGTTTAAGATGCCCATTTGGGAATATTTTTTACTATTTCGGATATTTCTAATACTGATTGACCTATAGACACTGAAAAAGTGGCAAATCGAAATGGTAAATTTTCGTCGTAGTGGCACTTTAAGTACATGTAGTTGCACTATAAGAAACAATATATCTACTGTCTCACTGCTGTCAATCACTTCAACATTTACTCTTATATTAGTGGGATGAATAACAAATTTATTATTACAAATACTTCCATATTTACATAACCTGCATGTAATTCATTTATTGACTAAAATCCAGATTTTGCTAGCCATCTGTCATAAAAAAACATATTATGTGAAGTTACATTGTTAGCTTGAAACAGGATTTATATTTAATGGTATATTGGCCTCAGACTGTCTTGATCCCCATACCTTCAGATGTCTTGTAGACATCTGTCCCAACCAAGTCACTCGCAACAGTGCTATGTTTCCTTTTTGTAGTAAAATACATTGGCACAAATGCAAAGAAGAACAAGGGTGAAGCAGTTGTAATAAATGAGTTGTCGAAACTTGGGATCTAGGTCTCCTCTTCTGTACCAGAATATCTATAATGAAAGAGAAAACATGCATGTCACTTTGTTTAAAGAAATTTATACCGGTATATATAATTACATAACTATATAGACCCATTCGAAAAATGGTGTCCAATTTAAAAAGCTATTGTCCTGGTAACGTGAACACAAGGCTAGTCAGTCCACACAAAAGCTTTTGAACGTGTAAGCGAGGCTAGTCAGTCCTATAAACAATAGTTAGTTAAATTGGACGCCATTTTTTCGAATGGGTCTATAGGCCCTAAATTATTAGTGGTCAAAGTAAACAACTCACCAGTACTAGTTCTCCTAAACACACAAATATAATGGAAATTGCAAGAAATACATTCTGTGCATCTGGAGGCCATGGCTTCAATAGTGAACTGATAAATGTAAACTGAAAATAAAACAAGAAAGGACAAAATGAAACATTTTCTCCTGCTTTTACCCTTGAAGGGCACCACAAGGTATGTGAACTTAATACAGTCTAGAGCATAGTACAGTATATATTTATGTTATTAATGTAAGGTACATGTATGTGAACTATAGTCTAGAGTACAGTATAATATTATATTTATGTTATTAATGGCAGTAAGGTATGTGAGCTACAAGAAAGGACAAAATGAAACATTTTCTACTGCTTTTATCCTTGAAGGGCACCATAAGGTACCTATGTGAACTATACAGTCAAGAGAATAGTACAGTATATTATACAATTTATGTTACTAATGTATGGTACCTGTATGTGAACTATAGTCTAGAGTACAGTATATTATAGTTATGTCATTAATGGCAGTAAGGTATGTGAGCTACATGTATAGTCTAAAGTACAGTACAGTATATTATTAGGTATGTTATTAATGGCTGGCTGGGGCAGAGCCAGGATTCTCTGAGGTGGCACGGTGGCGGGGTTCAATAGGCTTGAAAGGGAGGGTCAATGCTGGCAACTTCTTTGTTTTTCTTTATAAAAGTGAGGGAGAGGAAGGGGGGTTTAATTAACAGAGAAATTTAAGAGGCAGTTTAGAAAAAAGGGGTTTTAGTCAAACCCCCTGGATATGCAGGCTGGGAGGTCTATAGAGAAACACTTTACCCAATGTATTGAATATGGACTGAGACCACAGGCTGATCGACGGCTGTGCTGGGAGGTCTATATAGAGAAACACTTTACCCAATGTACTGAATATGGACTGAGACCACAGGCTGATCGACGGCTGTGCTGGGAGGTCTATATAGAGAAACACTTTACCCAATGTATTGAATATGGACTGAGACCACAGGCTGATCGACGGCTGTGCTGGGAGGTCTATATAGAGAAACACTTTACCCAATGTATTGAATATGGACTGAGACCACAGGCTGATCGAGGGCTGTGCTGGGAGGTCTATATAGAGAAACACTTTACCCAATGTATTGAATATGGACTGAGACCACAGGCTGATCGAGGGCTGTGCTGGGAGGTCTATATAGAGAAACACTTTACCCAATGTACTGAATATGGACTGAGACCACAGGCTGATCGACGGCTGTGCTGGGAGGTCTATATAGAGAAACACTTTACCCAATGTATTGAATATGGACTGAGACCACAGGCTGATCGACGGCTGTGCTGGGAGGTCTATATAGAGAAACACTTTACCCAATGTACTGAATATGGACTGAGACCACAGGCTGATCGACGGCTGTGCTGGGAGGTCTATATAGAGAAACACTTTACCCAATGTACTGAATATGGACTGAGACCACAGGCTGATCGGCGGCTGTGCTGGGAGGTCTATATAGAGAAACACTTTACCCAATGTATTGAATATGGACTGAGACCACAGGCTGATCGACGGCTGTGCTGGGAGGTCTATATAGAGAAACACTTTACCCAATGTATTGAATATGGACTGAGACCACAGGCTGATCGAGGGCTGTGCTGGGAGGTCTATATAGAGAAACACTTTACCCAATGTATTGAATATGGACTGAGACCACAGGCTGATCGAGGGCTGTGCTGGGAGGTCTATATAGAGAAACACTTTACCCAATGTACTGAATATGGACTGAGACCACAGGCTGATCGAGGGCTGTGCTGGGAGGTCTATATAGAGAAACACTTTACCCAATGTATTGAATATGGACTGAGACCACAGGCTGATCGACGGCTGTTTTCAAGAATGAGGGCAATGTTTTTTCTATATGGACCAACCTATACCTAGGCCAGTACAATATAGCATTTAAAAATTTTGCCAAGTATGATTATATTTATTTTATGTTCTTTAATTTGTTAATTTTGTTGTCAGTCTTGAGTGCATATTGTGGAATACGTTTTCACTCAAATCACAGGCACTTTTCTGCAGCTTTCTACCTTTTTCTTAGCTAGGCTACATGTATATGTGGCAGAAATAATGAATGTAAGGTGTTGAAATCTCATAAAAAAACCTTGGTCTGGATCAGCAAAAAAATGGACCAGCCTCCAGCTAATCACAACACCCCATTTCAACAGTTCCAGACCAGGAAAAAAATAATAATATATAGGATTGGCAGTTATAAGCGAAGAATAATCAATCAAACATTTTTTCATACTGGTCAAAGGCCCATTTTGTGGTTGGTACTATCACGATGGTTACCATGTGAATAAGCATGGGAGTGAGGCAATTTTGGGCAATGCACAGGTTTCTTTACAAAACAAGACAAACCTGCATATTGCCAGAAATTGCCTTGCTCGTGTGCTTATTAACAGTGTAACTGTTGTGATAGTATCAACCATGAAATAGGCCATTGACTGGTATGAAAAATACAAACAATTTGATTCTAATCCCAAGATCAAATATTAATATTGTAGATGGCACAGACCGAATTAATAATTTATAGCCGCCTCCTAATTTGCATAATTTGGAAGATAAATTTGTAGAAGGAAACTAATGCTACCACATGAAAGATCACATTAAAACCAGTAATTGTGTTCAGTTTTAGAGAAATATGGGGAATTATTGTTGAGTAAGCGATTTCAAATGCTGAAAGAACATGAAAGCGAGGCTGGAAAGGCCTCCATTGTTTTTCTCATACAAATCATTCTAAATTCAAATGGCAGTAACTTCACTGATTTTTAAGCTACAACCTTCAAATTTCACTAAATCACTAATTTTAACATACTCTTTCTCATGGTAATGTTCATGTTTTCTGTACATGTGGATAAACTATTGAAACAGAAATCTGTATTTATGAATAAGAATAATAAGATCTATGTGAGCCAGTGATCAATCATGCATGACAATCACATGACAAATTAACAATGCTGTAGTGACAAAATGTTTGTACTCGTACATACTTACCAACACAAGAACAGATGTGAAACCTGCTATAACATAGTTCAGATATCGATCCTGCAAACAATCCACAAGGACATTTCAATCTCATGAATCTTTTATGCACCTATAATGGCAGGCAAAGGGATGGGGATTTGACAGGTTGGGCTACACCATAGTTAATAGAGTGGAATGGTTATGAAACCCAGCGACCTTCTTTGTTATACGTTTTGTTAGCTTTATTCAACCATTACCGTGCACATAAAACAATAGAAATTCTAATGTGTTAATGAATCAGCCAATTAAGAAACGTGAGTTCAGTCGTTCAGGGGATGTTAATGAACTATGACTGTGCACAATCTTTTGGCTTAATTACCCCCTTCCAACATAAATCACAGCACCTTTGTTAGCCCTTTGAAGTTTGCCAGGTTTTATAACCATTCCCCTCAATTAACTATGGCTATTAATTATATACACCAAGGGTGATAATTTTGACACATGCCCCAGGCTAGGGTGGGGTTATTTATAGGACTGTGGGGTGGGGAATTTTGATCTTATTGACCAAAAGTGTTGTCCCAATGGTGGAAAATTTGACTTTTTTTGGAAGAAAATGTCAAATTGTTGCCCCCTAGCTTGGGCTTAACATAATTTGATAGGTGCATTAATCACAAAACCTTGACACAACTGGGAAGTCAAAAAGTTACGATGAGTATTCTTCTTTGCAGAAAATATATTGAGCTTTCTAATAACAAAAGAACTATGTTGCTGTTCTATAGCGATACTTACTGCCACGTCATCCATTGTCATTAATGTGCCAACCAAAGATCCATTGGTTCCTGACACAAAGCGGCCTTTTGAAATCATGGTTGGCACATTAGCATAATAATTGTAATGTTTATCAACACAAAGTATCACTATACTTCATTGTATCACTATCTAGTTTCGGTATGACATGAATCAAGTCAGCTAATTGTTAATTACACACATTTTAGAGTTTCGCTCTGCGAGATAACTTTATATGCAAAATATATTCGGAAATTAAAGCAAGACATAACCTTAGGCAAAATGAATGTAGATGCTGTAAGATGCAAAGATATTCGATAAATATTTTTACAGATGTTGGAATAAATTTTCGATTATTAACTTAGTTATTTTGTGTTACGAGCCTAGGACTAGGTGTAATTATAATTTTGTTTCATCACACATGCATAAATCCATAATGATACCTGGAGGGGGCCATACACTTACTCTTGGCCTTGTATCACCAAATAATGGTGTGTCCATACCACGTACATCATACATACTGCTTCATACAATGCTAATTAAAAGCCTCAGTAAAATGATCTCGTTGTTTGTACCCCGTTTGTACATCGAAGGAATATTGTCATTTGCAGCTCACATGACTGTATACCATGTCACGTAAACTGAACTTGATATCCCCAACTTGCCACCAGACGGATCACACAATGTGGAAATATTCTTGTGACCTTAAATCGCGGAAGTTACACACTCTTGGAGTTGTTTTCCGTTTAATTTTCCGCGTGAAAGATAATGAATATAAGTTTTATATAGTTCGGAATCACGAGTTTGAGTGAGTGTTCAGCAGTGCATACTATGAAGCATGCGCAATAGATTCTCCCTTTCGAAATCCAAAATGGCGACGTTGACGCGTTTCTTTGGAATTCCTTCGTTTTGCCGAAATTGTTCCGGTATCCTGAGGTCCCCCTTGCTTCGATTGAAGCAGGTAAGTAGACCTAATGCCCTCGAGCTGATATAACGCATTAGAACGCTGAGAAGGTACTGTAGATTCTACAGGATGTGTCAGAAAGATAACTCGGCTAAACTGCAGAATATCAATACCCCGCAACTTTTTATGTCTACGCGTATCTGGCTACGCGTAGCACGCGTAGCACAGCTTCGTTCTATAAAGAAATCATTAAGATATAGCTTCACGGGTGTGACTCGGCCTCAGTCCACCTCTTCCATTCGACGCGTAGCACGCCAACATATCCTCGCTCTACAATTACCAATAATCAGTAATTGGCTTTTGCTCTTCAATTATCAATTATCAATAATCGCTAATTCTGGAACGCAAATTAAACAATGACATTCTTAAAAACAGTCAAGGATAAAGATAAACAAGTGTCCAAATCTTAACGGCGGTAGACGCGCTTAGTGTACTTGGCATGACGCCTGCACTACCAAGCACAACAGGCAAACGATTACGAGTTCGAGCCCGAGTAGCAGCGCTCAAAACAATTTTTTCTCTCGTTTACCTTCTCTTCTTGTTTACCTGTGAACCCTAGCTCTAGTTGAGTGAGAACCCGTCGTTTACCCGCGAACTCGTCCGATGGTTAGGGTTCGGTTTATGGTTCGGGTTAGGATTTGTCGTAGAATTACCAATAATCGGTATTTCAAGCGTGTTTGCCATTTATTGATTATTGGTAATTGTAGAGCGAGGATACGCTGAGCATGCGTAGCACAGCTTCGTTCTATAAAGAAATCATGAAGATATAGCTTCACGGGTGTGACTCGGCCTCAGTCCACCTCTTCCATTCGACGCGTAGCATCGCGTAGCACAGCTTCGTTCTATAAAGAATTAATTAAGACTTAGCTTTACGGGTGTGAGACTCGGCCTCAACGACGCGTAGACCGTAGAGCCTTGGGGGTATCTTTTCATTTGTGGGGTATTCTGCAGTTGCTCCGATAACTCTACCTCACTTTTCCGTCTTCTTTTATTTTTAAGTTTTAATATGGCATTTAAGTTATAAGGTAACACAACCTATTATCGGACAGTTTATTTTGATCGCTCTTCCTTCGTGATCTTTGATAGTAAATCCTTTCTAGAGTGAGTGACTATAAATATTTTCGAGGCTAAATGTAATTTAGGCATGGTTAACTGGGGGCCCTGTGGCGCGCTTGCGTGGCTCTGGGTTTGCTTACATCCGGGACTGTACTTTTGTGTTATTGCTTGTGGCACGGAGTTCTGCTTGTCAGTTTCAACTCACTGTGATCGCTTGCATTTTTTTCCTCCCTTGTCCACTTTTGTGTGACCCAGTGCGCTCTCAAGCTCTGTTTGCAGCCTTGGGCAATGAACTTCCAACTTAGAGTCTTAACATGTCGTTATTGTTCCATTTTTGAATTAGCTGGTTATTTAAAGGAATTATAATTGATGAGCATTTAACCTGGAACTCGCATATAAGATCAATAACATCTAAGGTATCGAAAAGTGTTGGTATCATAAACAAATTACGTCAATATTTACCAACAAAAAATCTTCTAAGTCTTTACTATACACTTGTCTATCCGTATTTACATTATAGAAATGTTATCTGGGCAAGTACATATCCTTCGAAACTATCACGAATTGTTATGCTTCAAAAGAAGGTCATCAGAATTATCTCTAAAGCTGAATATAGAGATCACACAACTCATTTATTCAAGGAGAAAAAGCTCCTTAAAATAAGTGAAATCAATTCAATGGAAATAGCCATCCTCATGTTCAAATTTCATAATAAGCAACTTCCAGAGGTGCTACAGAACCTATTTAAAGTTAATGAACAAGTGCATAATTACAACATGCGCCATTCCTAAAACTGTCACCTTCCAGTCAAAAATACAAGGCTGGGACAATTTGCGATATCGTTTAGAGGACCAAAGATCTGGAATCAACTTAATAAGAACTTAAAATACTTACAATCATTGTACTCATTCAAAAAAAGAATTAATGAACACTTAATTAATGACGTCCACTTGAACAACGGTAGTCACACATTATTCTCCCTTTAGTTCTTATCAACTTTATCATTTAGTTACATATTAATCCACATTAGGGAAGCATCACATATTGATTTTTCCACGAGAAACGTCCAGCAAAGTTTCTTTTTCAACCCCCCCACCCCCCCCCCCCCCCTAAGAAACGTCAGAGCGATTTATCGATTTTAGATACTGTATCACCCATAAATTTAATGTAATAATCAACCGTAAATGCAATGTAATAAAAATCAACCGTAAATGTAATAAAAAAGGTAGCCATAAATGTAATAACTTTTCAACCGTTATTGTAATAAAATAGTTAACCGTAAATGTAATAAGGTATGTTGATTTTGATGGTAAGAACATAACAGTGAAACAAACGAAAACAAACGGCAGAGATAGCGGAAGTCAGGAGCCCATTACCCGGAGCATCCATCTCCCATACTAGGTCTGTGAGTCAGCGTATGACCGGATTGAGCTATATTTAGAACAGATCTCACGGGAGTTCACGTGCCCACACTTTGGGAATCCAATCAAACCATAGTCAGGACAATGCAGCATTAGTAAAATCACCTCAAAGAACAATAGATCATTCTTAATCTTGATAATTACGGCAAGCATATGCACGATCGCAGCAGAGTCAGAAGGCAGTTACCCGGGAAACATGTTCTAAAAATAGCTCAAACCGGTCATACGCCGACTCACGGGTATAGTATATATGGACGCTCCTGGTAATGGGCTCCTGCGGAAGTTCTTTGATAGAAAAAAAAGTTAGCGTGGCCAGGAGTCCATTACCAGGAGCGTTCCTATGTCATGGACTGGGCCAGCACAGGAGTAGATGTGGCTATATTTAGAATTCGAATTCCCTGTTGAAAGTGAGAAGAATGATAATGAATAATAGTGAGAAGTGACGTATAGCTATCTGATTGGCTAAGACAACATGGCCTTTGTTTATTGCAATTCTAAATTATTATAGCCACATCTACTCCTGTGCTGGGAACAGAACCAATCGGGAAGATGGACGCTCCTGGTAATAGCCTCCTGGCGTGGCCTGAGACACGTGTTCCACCACAGGGTGACCGGTTCATGTTGTGCACGTGCTTGAGCAAACAGATATAAGCAGATCTCGGCCAAACTCACACACAACAACTCCCTACAGTAAACAAAAGGCATACACCAGGAGCTATAAGTTTGAGGAACGTTTTTAGGGAAATCGAGCGAAAGTAGAAGGACCGGAATACAATAAGTTTGTGAGCTTCGCTTTTAGCAAATTGGCTAGAAATTTAACAGGTATCTAAAAACTACAATTATACAACAGTGAGTAAAGAAATAAAAACTAAACGAAGCTTAACAATTAGACATTTGTTAGATAAAACAAGAAAATGCATGTCCATCAAATATTAAATTTTAATGCAAACTCATGAAAATAATGTTCAATTTCTACTGTTTAGCTGTTCGCGGATACAAATTAATGGCAGCTCAGAATCAAGAGGAGTCGTAGAAAGCCAAACAACCTTTGTGCAGCCGCAATCCAAACGTGACATAATACACTTCAATCTTTAAACAAAGGAGCCAGTGAGTCGACAACAGTAAGAAGTGATACAGTCTGTGATCGCTTCTATTTTTGCACTTAATGTTTCTAACATCCATCCATGCACAACACGAACAGGTCACCCTGTGGTGGAGCACAGGCCACGCATACTGCTTTCGCTTTTACTATTAGTCACGTGACTGATGACATCATGCAATGTCGTTTGTTTCACTGTGATTACAATGTTGTTACATTTACGGTTAGCTAGTTTATTACAATTACGGTTGAAAAGTTATTACATTTACGGTAACCTTTTATTAATTTTACGATAACCTTTTATTACATTTGTGGTTACGGTTGATTTTTATTACAATTACGGTTAGGAACATTGGAGTCATATTCGACACAACTCTTTCACTGGACAAGCATATTATGCAAATTTGCAAATTTTCTTTTTATGCTATTAGGAACCATTATCATGCATTAGAAAGTTTCTAAGTGTAGATATAGCCAAGATTTTAGTTCATGCATTTGTCACGTCAAAGCTTGACAATTGTAATTCTTGCTCTACGGTATTCCTAAGAAATTGTCACAGCACCTGCAATATGTCCTAAATTCAGTGGCTAGGCTTGTTACCTTGTCTCGCAAGTCAGACCACGTTACCCCACTTCTTATAGAATTGCACTGGCTGCCTATTGAGCAGCGCATAGAATTTAAGGTATTACTGTTATAAGGTGATGATTATGCTACTGCTCCTCAGTACTTGTGTGATTTATTAGAGCCTTATGCTCCACAATGCAGCCTGAGATCTGCATCGAAGTTAATGTTACAGGCGCCAACTTTTAAATTGAAATCGTACTGCTATAGAGTCTTTTCTGTATGTGCACCAAAGCTATGGAACTCATTGCCTTTTCACAGTAAATCTAGTCCTTCAATAGAGCTATTTAAGAAGAGTCTTAAGACATACCTTCTTAAGTTTTTTATTGATTTTTCGGATATCGACAATTTATCGTAATTTTTTTATTGATGGTTTTTAGCTTAATTAACTTAAGAATTTTAAATATTACTGTATTTGTAACTTTGTAACTTTTAAATCAGATGTAGGTTTTAATTAGGTGTAAAGTGCTTTTGGACTTGTAGGAAAAAGCGCTATATAAATGTAATTATTATTATTATTATTATTACATTTACGGTTGATACAGACACTACCTCTTTCCATTCATGTCTGGCTTTTTATTCCAACTTAAACAACTTGTCCCATTTGGTGGGAATGGAATGTTGAATTCATTGTGAAACCTTTGAATTCACTGCTATCTGTATGTCGGTGAGTTCTCAAAAACTTGCAAATTAAATAATTTAGGAAATTAGATACGATAGTTGTGGGACAACCGCAATCTCCCATTTCTTTTCAGGAGTCTTTACATATCGTCGTAGAGATATGTGATGTTTCTGAAAACTATCGATTTTTCCAAGGAGAAACATCACAGGTCAAACCCCCACCCCCAAACTTCGCTGGATGTTTCTCATGGAAAAATCGATATGTGACGCTTCCCTTAGGCCAACCACTACATAATATTATTTAGTTTGTGATCAATTGAATTATTTCAAAAACAACATTTATATTTATGATGTATCAGATTATAAAAAAAATAAAGGTGTCTGTTTATTATAAGCATGGCTCCTCATCACTTGCTTTTACTTATGTAAACTCAAGAATATAGAAGAAAACTATTGTAAAGTGATGAAATGAATAAAGTTGAAGTTGAATTTCAATATTCTCCCTGAAAATCCGTCGTTGACAAACCTACTATCGGACAGGCAATACCTATGATCGGACACTCTATGTTTCTACGCTTTGTAACCATGGGGAAACCTCAGCCTAGTCCCTAGGCCTTCTGGCTGGTATTTTGTCTGAGTGGGATAATGGGATCCCTGTGGTTTGTAATGGCTTGTGACGTCACCAACTGTCAACCAGAAGGCCTAGCAGAATTTGCCCAGCTGGGCCCAAAAATTCGCAAAAATGGGCCCAAGATGGTGACCACTTTTGATGACAAGGGGGAAGATAGTTCAAAGACTTGCATGCATCAGGTGATAGGAAAATCACATTGAGTTTTCTTATTCTAAAATGTTTGATATTTGTGTAATTTCCAATGGTAAAACCTGGCAAAATGTAGTTGGAGTATTAATTTAAATTATTGAATTTTTGAATTAAACTCACTCATGAAGTATGTTGTAGGTCAAATTGACCCTGAGTCAATTTAACCTGAGGTTAAATTGACCTTGAGTCAATTCAACCTAGGTCAAATTGACTCTTCAGGTCAAATTGACCCCAAGTCAATTTAACCTACCAGTAGGTCAAATTGACCCCGAGTCAATTCAACCTAGGTCAAATTGATTCAACCTGGTGTTTGTGTTTAAGGTAATGTTTTCTTCAGGTAATTTTTTCAAGATTCTAAAAAGGGAACTTACAGCGAACGTTCATTGATATTAAGGTTTTTAAATGTAAGGGTTTGTGTCAGTTCACAAGGAACATTTAAGAAGTATTATATTTCTGTGTTGTTTAGTGATTAATAGCCCTAAAGAACCCTACATTAGTGAGCACCTGTTGTTGATGGTTAGGGTCTTCTTAAATGTAGGGGAACGGTTTGGATTAATTCACAGGACCACTGAAGAAGGATTACAGTCTGTATTATTTAGTGACTATGTAGCTGTAAACAGCCTAAATAATATTAGTGAGCACACATTGACAGTTAGGGTGTTTTTAAATGTAGGGTTAGGATTTGTATTAGTTCTCAGCATAATAGAAGAAGGATTACAGTCTGTATTATTTAGTGATTTAATGATTTAGTGAGCAAGCATTGTGGACGGTTAGGGTGTTTTTAAATGTAGGGTAAGATTTTGCATTGGTTCACATGCAGGACCATTGAAGAAGCACATTTCTCTGTTGTTTAGCGACTTACTGGTACATGTAGCTCTAAACACCCAGAATTAGTGAGCAATCACTGGGTTTACTGAGGTTAAAGTAAAGTAAAAGTAAAGCAACTTTATTTAACGTCGGTAACTTGTGACAGTCTGGTGAGACTGATAAACTTGAGGCCGACAGGAGTCCTACGATTTTACGTCCTTATCCGAGAAGACGTGAAGGTTACTGTTAGGGTTTGGATTAGTTCACAGGTCAATTAAATATATTTATAATAGTGTTAGGAATGAGTTTGCTTGGAGTGGGGTGTTTAAACTGGCTTTAATAAATCTGCTTGTTAGATTACTGGCCCTGTGCATGGAAACGGCAAAGTGAAATATAACTGTTGATAACGTTTTGAGTTATTTATGTGTAAGTTCTCGAACATTTATCTATTTCTGCATCTTTTCACACCTCTGTGGGCGATTCTTTGATGAGAGACCAAGACAATATAATACAGCATTATAATACAGAGTCAGTTTCCAATTGTGTTTTATTCCATTTGAAAAGCCGAGTCTAACGACGAGTACGAGCCAGTAATACTCCAAGATCCTCTGCACTTGTTACTTTAATGAGATACTGTTTAGCTCTTGAATTGTAGAAATCTTCTAGATACAATGTTAGAGGTGATTCGCTTTCTTTTCCCTTTCTTCTCCCTTTACTTTATCTGTCAGTGATCTGGGGTGCTTACCATTTGACAAAAAAATCTGGTTGGGGTGCCCGATGGATAATGGTAAGCAGATTACCAATTGACCAACTTACCGGAAAGAATAGCTCTTACCATTTGATTTCTATATGGCGGATGCGAACTTGATGTATAATAGCGCTAATGTTTAGTGATGATTTTGAGATGGATAACGTCCTTAGCGACGACGAATAATTTATCAGTGTTTTCTGTTTTAAGTACATTCATATGAGGAGAAACTTAAATTGCATTGATGCCAAATGTTGTTGTCAAATAAGAAGTCCTATGAAAAATAAAACAAGCTTAAAACAATTACATTTGAGTTGGCGGGAAGCTTGAAATTCACGATGTTTTATTTAGTGTTTTAACCTCCGATTTGCTTTCGGTTGATTCAGACTTCATCTCTGGGTAGTATCGTTGTGTACCGTTTAACCAACTGCATCATAAAATTCCCTTTGTTATCCATGTTCGCTATGAATAATTTGAGACTCAGAAATTTTATACGAACATCCGAATCAACACTTAGAAATTTTAGAAGGATTTCCGTTATCCTCAGTATAAAAAAAAAAATGCCTGAACCGGGATTCGAACTCGGGCCGGTTAAGAATCAATGCAATGGCTTACCCACCACCAACACAAACCCTAACCATTAGACCACGAGAGAATTCGCTGATTGCAGTCGTTTTTTTACCAGATTTATATCAACTGTCATTTAAGCATGTTCATAAAATATTTGTTCTATTATTGTATAATATATACCATTATTAATAGTGGTACAACCATGCGAGGTGTGATTCCCCACGGATCTCAACGGTACACGACGATACTACCCATCTCTGAGAAGAAGTTGAAAGTAGGTTAACAAACACATAATTCAACTTACCAGAGGTACAATGTATATTGGCAACCAGGCTCGAGTAGTTCCTGTAATTGCAAGGTTGTAAAGTGCACAAACTGCACTGAAATACCTGTGGTTCCGCCAGTTGGAATCAACTTGAGAAATGCGCGCGAAAATGTTTAGCGCGAGACAGGAATCGAGAGAAATGGTCAAATGGTAAGGGATATTTCGGTTGGTTCGTACCAGCCGGGACGAAAGGACTACCTCAGAACGTAGTCCACAATTTCCAACCGAAATTCCCGAAAATTAACTGTACCATTTTTGGTTCGGTAAGCACCCCTGAGTGATTCCTCTGCAAAAGTTGGTTTGGTTACGTCGACACAGTTTGTTTTGAAGTACGAGTGGAGCCGTAATGAAGTACACCTGATCATCTATAAACAATGTATTTTTCTGGATTTAGCTTTCTTTCTTCCCTTGAATTGCTACAGTTTTCATGAAAGAACAAACGAACGAACGCAGAGTCAACACAAACTTTACAGTTTGGTCACAGGCTAACCATCCTCCGATTTTGTGTATTTGTCACTGATGTTTTAATAATCCATTTGTGAAATAAAATACCTTTTGACTTGATTCTGCTGTGAATGTATTGATTTAGTGCATGCTCATAATACAGCTCGGGTTTCCTGTGGCTCAGGTTTGTTTACATATAGCTCGGGCTTCCTGTGGCTCATCTCGAGATGGATTATTAAAACATCAGTGACAAATACACAAAATTGGAGGATGGTTAGCCTATGGTTTGGTCCAGGTTTAATATCGTCCATGTTTTTCGAAAGATGTTTCCAAGTCCGATGTTGTTAGCAGTACGCATGTGTGCGTAACGAGAGGGCTGGGTTCGACGATTACTCACATAGAGAATAAATGATGTGTTCAAAACAACAAGCGCTTTCGTGGCGCAGTGCGATAATCCACTGATTCAGCCAAGTTAAGCCCGATCGGGTGAGGTAAGTAAATGGATGGGTGACTTGAATGTAAGTGGTCAGGCATGACATCAGGGGGGGTTAAGAAAAGGATAAAAGTTGGGGGTGGTAGTAGAAAGAGAAGGGGGTATGTAGGAAGAAGAGGGGAGGGGTGAGTTGGCAAAAAGAATTTTGTAGGGGAGGGGTGGTTTTTTTTAGCACTCCCCCCTAAAAAAACTAAACCCCTGTTTTTTTATGAATCCCCCAAAATAATAAATCCCTTTTTAGAATCATTGATAGCCAACTTACCTGAGTCAATTTGACCTAGGTTAAATTGACTCGGGGTCAATTTGACCTGAAGGGTCAATTTGACCTGCAACATACATGTATACTTTATTCACCTTTATTCAACAAAATACCTGGCACTTTGCTTCCAATCTGTTCATCTTACAGATTTGGATTCGCTGCCCGATGTTAGCAGAGAAGAGAGACCGACAGCAGCAAGAGCCATCTTCAGTTTTTACCAGTGGAATGAACTCATTGTGCTTCGTCAGACGGATAGAAGTTGTTGAGCCGTGAAACTCAACGCAATATTCACCTAGACTCTAGAGCGGGTTTCCTCCATGCCAAATCAGGCAAAGTGCTTTTCAAATCCAAGCAAACCTCTCTTAAAGAATCAAACCATGCTTTGATATTTATTTTGCTGAAGCTCTTCACGAGCAAATGTATACCGAATCCATGGCCACCATGTTGGATCGAATTCTGCTAGGCCTTCTGGTAACAGTGAGCAGTGACGTCACAAGCCATTACAAACCACAGGGATCCCATTAACCCACTCAGACAAAATACCAGCCAGAAGGCCTAGGGACTATAGGCTGGGGAAACCTTTAAAAAGTGTTTGCATTGAGTTATTCAGTGACTATTGGGCGTGGCTGGAGTAAGCATTGTTACCTTGGATTGTTCTAGTATAGGTGCAAATAATGTAGAGCACAATATGTTAGTTAATTTTAAGCTAGTTTGATATTTTATCTGTAATGTAACGTGCAGGTGATCATATTCACATGAAACCTGCGCAATATAAGCTAATTCTATTAAATTATTATTGTTGCATTTAGTTGTTTTCTGTTGTTTGGATAGACTTCAAAATATCACTTGAAAAGCCCTTACAAATTGTGCAAAATTATCCATTGGGTAGTTCCAGAAAATATCCATACCATGGGTTGCATTGTTATTATACCCCCGTGCCTTTGGAAATTCTGAAATGCTCATAGGCCCCATGCATTCGAAATTCAGAAACCCCCCTACCCTTCGGAATTTCTTTTTTTTGTATTTATGGCAAACCCCCCCCCCCCCCCCCCCCCCTGTCTTCCGGAAATCCGTTGTTAATTTCCCCCTTTTTTTTTTAACAAAAACATGCTGCTCCTTAATTATTTTGAGTATTAATTGTGTGAAATGAAACAGGTACATGTAGATTTCAAAAGTTGTTGAAGAAGTCGAACATTAATTTTGCTTTGCAAAGTTCATCAAACGTTACCTTCTTCACTTCCTTTTTTATTTAGCTGTTGCACCCTTTAGCTGACTTCCGTAGAAATAATGCTTAAATGTAGACTGAATATAACGTTGCTTCTGCAAGCCCGGCACAAACGCTAGCTGCCATCTTTGAACCTTTATAGAATAACTGCATGCTCACCAAAGAGATTGCTTACTCACAGTTGCTGCATCGTGGAATTCTGTAAGCCGCATGATCCTAGAAGCTGTTCTGCAGAATCTTTTCCTCCATAGCATTAATTAAGCCCTTGAAGACATACAATAACTTTTTGATGCAATGCTGAGAATCCATCACTTTGAAGTCCAGCATACAGTCTTCGTCTGTGCTTGACACTTCGGTCGGTATCGAACTGGAGATCCGTGAACTGGAGGCATTCATCTTGGATACTGTTCAAAGCCCAACTTGCCATGTTTGCTATCTCAAAAAACTGTTGCATGCCTCGCACATGAATCATTACCCAGCTCATAGTTATTGAATAATGAATACAACGAAGGTTGGACGGCATCCACACAAAAAGACTTGAATTCATACAATAAAAGATTGACAATGAAGTTAGTAAGTGTTTTATTTGGACAAATATAAATAAGACCAGGGTGAGGAGATAAAACATCCAGCCGAATTTCTGAGAAATATTTATGATTAGTAGCATTTGCTTTGCAATAATTGTTTTGTGTTAGTGTTATTGTTGTCACTTACGTCAACATGAATTAAATAAAGACAAATGCAATCAATGTTTCTTGAACTTTGTTAAGTTTTAATAATTTTTTATTTAATATAAAGAGGAACACTGCTTTCATTTTTCAACTGGTACTGTAAACAATTTAGATCAGAAGGCACCAGTTTGCAAGATGTTTGCAAGATTTATAGATGGTGCAAAAATAGTGTCAAGCCAAGCAACAGGTAACCCACAGGATAACAAAGGGATCCCGATTTTCAGACATACCGGTAGTTCCAGGCGTGTTTCTTGTCGCACATTCTAAATGAAAGAGCATGGGATCTAGTAAGTGTTCACGAAGAATCGTTTGTTTGTGCACCTCCTTGGTTTGTGCTGTAAGCTTCGTCAAGTTGAGATATGTGCAGCAATGCTAATGGCAATAAACAACCAAGATAAAATACCACTTCACATGACACTAAATTATTCTACTGCTACTAAATAGCTGTAATTTCTATGGTTTTGGAACTCAATGCATCTAGACCATCAAGTCTTAGTTTGTACGTTCGTAGTTTGGTTATCGTCACGCGAGAACCCAACCTGGAATAGTTTGATTTCCAACCTTGACAAAGTATTTAAAATACCTAGTCCGATATCCCCCTAATGCCCCCAGAATTTCAGGCTCAGAACCCCCCACCCCCCATGCATTCAGAATTCCAAATTCGGAAACCTTTGTAATTCAAAAATGCCACCCGTGGTAGGGGTATAATTATTGGTGATTAGAATTTACTGGTAAACAAAAAAAGAAGATAAATGAGAAAAAATTATCCTGACATACTGGGACTCGAACCCATGGCCCACCGCATAGGAAGCAGATGGTGTAACCACTTTGCTATGGAGATGACCTTGCAGAATTGTGATAAATTTTCATTTTTAAACTTGAATTATTATTTGGGGTGGGGGTTTGGGGGATGGAATTAAAAAAAAAAAATGTTCCACCCACCCCTCCCCTACAAAATATTTTTGACTACCCACCCGTCCCCTCTACTTTCTCCACCTCCCTTCCCATTACAATCTCCCTTTTCTTCCTTGTCCCCCTCACGTATCTTGCTATTCCACTTACCTTCGCCATCACCCATCCACTTTACTACACTCTATACTTATAATAGTCCCAAGACAGACTACCACACCTGATCGGGCTTAACTTCAGGTACTCGATGATGCAGTCACAATGCGCCACAGCCCACAGAAGCACTTGTTGATTTCAACATCACCGTTTATTTGGCTCAATCCCAGTTTCTGGGAAACTATACCCACCCACCCCTCCCTTGGATATGCATTGTTTTATTAATGATTAACCATTAAAGGTTAGGGTGAAGTGTGGGGGCGGAGTGGAGGTTTCCCAGAAACCATGATTGATCCATTTATTCTATAGGTGACTAATCGTCAAGCCCAGTCTCTTAACTTTATTCACACATGCATGCACACTGCTAACAAAATCGGACTTGGAAACAACTTTAGAAAACATAACATGGATGATATTAAACCTGGACAAAACTGTAACATAGATGAAGTTTGTGTTGACTCTGCATTCTTTTATGAAAACTGCAACAACTCAAGGGAAGCAAAATCCAGAAAAATACATTGTTTATAGATGATCAGGGGTACTTTATGGCTTCACTCATACTTTGAAACAAACTGTCAACCAAACCGACTTTTACAGAGCTAAAATAAAGGCAAAAGAAAAGCGAATCACCTCTAACATTGTATCTAGAAGAAGACTTCTACAAAAGTAAAACGCAAAACAGTATCTCAGTATAAAAGTAACAAGTGCAGAGGATCTTACAGTAGAGTAACCCTCATATATACTCGTTTATAGACTAATCAGCTTTTCAAATGGAATAAAATACTGACTAGAAAAAATGGAAATGGCTCAAAGAAATGCTGTATTATATTCTCTTGTTCTCCTATCAAAGAATTGCCCACAGAGGATGCGAAAAGATACAAAAATGGATAAATGATTGAGAACTTACACAGAAATAACTCGAAACATATTATCAACAACAATTATTATGTTTCACTTTGCCATACATTTCCATACAGAACAAGGGCCAATAACAAGCAGATTTATTAAAGCCAGTTAACACCCCACTCCAAGCAAACTCTTTCCTAACACTATTATAAATCGATTTAATGCATGGTCCTGTGAACTAATCCAAACCCTAGCCCTTAACATTTAAAAACACCTAACCACCAACAATGGGTGCTCACTAATTATTTAGGGTGACTAATATTTAGGTTTTTAGGGCTTCACTAACACAGACTATAAACCTCCTTCAATAATCGTGAATTAATCTAAAACTCTAATCATACATTTAAGAACACCCCCTAGCCATGCATCAACAATGGACAGAGAAATGTAATACATAATTCTTTAATAGTCATGTGAACTAATCCAAACCCTACATTTAAAAGACCGTCCTAAAAATTACCTACAGTCATGTAGGTCATTTTAAAATTTTAAAATAGAAATGACCTAGGTTGTTTGAAAATTAAACTACCTGAAATGAAAAACAACATATACATGTACTTTGATAACACACTTTTTTAGCCAATCAGAGTATTATATTGTGGCTATATGTTATGCTCTGTGTATGTCAGATGTTCTGTATGCTGATGACTAACTAACACTGGTACATTTAATCATGTACATTTGTACTCTACCAAAGTACTTCACCCAATTGCAGTTCACATCAGTATCTGTTTGTCTGTATTGCTTGATAGGCAGCTGCTGTCAGTGTAAGTCCTGTAAGATGGCTGAATCTACAAGAGTTTCAGAGCAAAAAACTTATGCAAGATAATGGGCTTCATGTGCAAAGGTTTATTGTGGCAGAAAATGCAGAGGATTCCATCAGACTTTCCAAGGAACTCAGTAAGTATTTAGAATCTTATCAACAACTGTTTTTGCCCAGACTAGCAATGATGCACAAGTGAGGATAAAATTTAATCCCGCTTGACCAAATACCAGGGGGTCAAATTAAAATTACCAGTGGTCAATACAGACAACATAATTATTATGGTAAAAAAAAGAGCCTGCACAATGATAGTTGACAACATCTTTGATCCATGTTGTGTTGTTTGTGTATGACTTTTATACAACCAAAATCTTGAGTCATTCATTTGTGTCAAGACTTAAATGTGTGCATTTGCCCTAAATCTGTGTAAAAATCAAAGCTTAAAACTTACATAATATTATGTTATGTGCATACATTCCCTGGTTAAAACACTGCAACAAACTGTTATTTTTTTAACTTTGAAAATTAGCTTATTTTTTAAGCCATACACTGTACAATTGGCTGAGTTGTTAAGGTATGTATTACTTTATTCTAATAGAGACCTCTATACAAATACTGCATTTATAGGTGGATACCTGGTACTGAAAGCTTCAGGTTGACAATAAAAAATATCATATATTGTATACTGTATTTAAAAAAAAATCAATTTGTTATCAGTTAAAGGGATACCGACTACAAAACACTTACCGGTATATTATGGTATGGAAATGAGATTTTGATGTACTGAAAACTGAAAACTGAAATCAAAACTATTGCACAATACACTTTCAAAAAATTCATATACATGTACGTACAAAAAATCACATATACCCTTGCATTGCAAAATAAATTGTTTTTATTGTGATTTCAGTTTTCAGGACAGTGCAAAAATCATTTTTGAGACCAAACATGTAAGTGTTTTGTACTCGGGTATCGTTCAATTCAGTACCTCAAAACCACGATAAACAAGTGAGTCTGGTTACAAAGCATGTCGAATGATAATGTGTCAAATGATTGCTCTATGCACGTAACACTGAAATCAGTTGTAAAAGATTCTTGCTTTGATTTTCAGATGCAAAGGAGTATGTAATCAAAGCTCAAATCTTGGCAGGAGGACGAGGAAAAGGAACATTTGACAGTGGTCTTGAAGGAGGAGTCCACCTAACAACAGTGTAGGGCTATATATTTGATATTAGGGTTGTATGTAATCAAAGCTCAAATCCTGGCAGGAGGACAAGGCAAAGGAATGTTTCAATGACAGTCCCTGGTCTTGAAGTAGGAGTCCATCTAACAGCAGTGTAGGGCTAGTTTATTTGTACCTAAAAAAGAGAATTACTTAAATGATTTTAGAAAAGAGATAGAGTAAGACTAAATATGAGGTACAGGCTATCGGAAATAGCTTGCACCAAACGAGTCCAGTAGCCAAAGTAGATATTATTTTATTACAACAGGATAATGGTCTACAGATTTTGGCACTAAAATAAAAGTACACACAAATATAAAAGACTATAACTACACAAAACAATGAACCCTATACAAGCAAAGCGAAAAAGGAAAAAGAGCATGGGAAACAATCCATTAACCACTGATTATAGTGTAGGTTATAGATTGGATATTAGGGTAGTATGTAATCAAAGCTCAAAACCTGGCAGGAGGACAAGGCAAAGGAACGTTTGACAGTGGTCTTGAAGGAGGAGACCACCTCCAATCAATCAATCAATCAATGACCTTTATTTATCCACAATAAAGTTTGGAGCTTGTGGGGTTGCTAGTATATGACAATAACTGGAATTATAACAATAAATAGAGCTGATGATGCTAAATCTAAGCCTAAAACCTAAAATCTTAAATATCTCTTACGTTTCTATTAGTTTGCACAGATATTTCTGTAAAGTCAAGATTTCTTATCAGATCATATTTAGAAGCGGTTTTGGTGAAGGCTGAAATAGTGGTCGTTTGGTGGCATTTATGTGGGAGGGCGTTCCACAGCACATCCTTACAACAGTGTAGGGCTATAGATTGGATATTAGGGTATGTACATAATCAAAGCTCAAATCCTGGCAGGAGGATGAGGCAAAGGAATATTTGACAGTGGTCTTGAAGGAGGGGTCCACCTAACAGCAGTGTAGGGCTATAGATTGGATATTATGGTAGTACAATGTATGTGTCATATCTTGTTGTCCAAAGTCTAATATATTGTTTCTTTTTAAACTCATTTATTCAGACCAGATGAAATTGGTAAACTAACAGAGAAGATGTTTGGTTACAAGCTAACAACTAAACAGACACCTCCTGAGGGGGTACTGGTTAAAAAGGTAAAAATAAATGGTACCAGGGGAGGATATAAGTTAGCAAAGCATGCAGATTTCATTCACTGTCACCATGCAGTGTTGACATTAATTAAGCACTGGCAGCCAGCAGATTTAGCTGTGAAGACCCAACTGCTGTCTGACATTTCCCCAGGAAATAAAGACCTCAGACAAATTTTGCATGTTAGTTGTGACCTGAATTAACCCTGAATTAGCTGGCTGCTGTTTTCACTGCCTTGCAGTTAGTTCAGTGGTTAAGCTCCGGTATGTTGTGTGGGTCAGGTCGAGGGTTCAAACCCCAACCGGACCAACAGTGACTCAGAATCTTAAAATAGCTGAGTAGAAGGTGGCCTTTGTAAAACAATCTTGTTCTCAAACTACAAATGGTTAAACCATCATGTCTTCTTGGATAAGGATGTAAAATCATAGGTCCCACGTTGGTCTCAGGTTTATTAGTCTCACCAGACTGTCACAAGTTACTGATGTTAAATAAGGTTGTTTTACCTTTAGCTACATTGTACATGTAGAACCCTGTCACACTAGATAACAATATCATTTCATAAAGTAGAGTGAACTTCAACACTTAATTCTTACACCTTGCTATAATGGAGCCAGAGTAGTTTTCACTTCATAATACTGTTCCAACAATTTTCAAAGGCAGATTTTTTTAGCTCTCAAATTACATAAAAATATGTTTTGGTGCAAATTAAAATTAGGTTTCTGGTTTTACTTTGGGGGAGAAAATCCAGACATTTATTGGCTCCATTTAATTCAGGTGATGGTAGCAGAAGCCTATGATATAGACCGTGAGACATATCTAGCTATTCTCCTGGACAGGGAACACATGGGACCTGTCATTGTCGCCAGCCCAAAGGGAGGTGTGGATATAGAGGAAGTTGCCAAGGAGACACCAGAATATATATTTAAGGTACTCTAGTATATTTGAAATAAAGTCTGATGCCATTTTAGGTGCAACAGTTAAAAAGCTGAATATACATGTAGCTTTTTAAGTTGCTGTTAAATAGACATTTTATATAGGAAATTATCCTCCATGAATGTTTAAAATAGCATTGTTAGCCAATAAGATTGCACAGTATTCAGGCCATTAATTTAGCCCTGATCATGCACATAATGGTGGTTTAGTTATGGTGGTCCCAGAAGTTATTTTGCATGGTTACAGAGACATTGTACTTGCCTTAACACTTCAAATCTAATGGACAGCTTTGGGGTTCATTTTGTAACAGTGACACACACTAGCTAGTGCTGTACCAAGTTATTTATTTAATAAACTGTACATGTAATTGTGTTGTCATCTCAGGTCCCTGTTGATATTATAAAAGGCCTTGATGACAAAGACGCAAGATGGCTGGCGGAGAAGTTAGAGTTCACTGGAGATCTTCATGAACAGGTACATGTAACTTAAAGTGCCCATAAGCCCTATTCAGTTATCTTTGATTTAAAACAACATGACTGACATTGCAAAAATAATAATTAATGGCTGCCATTTTCGTTTTTCAAAGAATCAAATTTCTGAAACTCATTAATAATTCATGACCTGATTGCCCAACCACAATCTCTAATCTGGTCAGTTGGGTGAGTTTGGAAACCCAATGAAACAACAATTGAAAATCACTAGTGTTTGGAACAGAGTTTCATCACTAGTGATGAATCTGTTCTAGTCTACATATTCATGAACCACTAACTACTTATATATACTGATAAACTACAAGTAAGGAGTGGAGAAGTAAAGAACGACATAGAAAGAAAAAGTGTACATCCACTGGAGTTTGAACCTCGGCCCTACCGACTCAGTGCTTGTACTGAATCTTGACCACTACACTACTATAAAGTATGCTAGTTGAAATCACTGCCAGCAAAAAAAGAATAATAAGCCATCTATGGACTAATTATATACAACAGTCAAATGGTAACAATACTTGCAAATGATGTTTGAAAAGAAGCATATGTAAATTTTTGGTTTAGCCATTCGCATGAGAAGTAATTTCAAACACTCATTTGTGTTTCATCAGGGGATTCCAAATATTGAGAAAACAATAAACCCTTGAGGCTAAGAACTGTACCTGATTGGAATGCACTTCCACCAACTGTATTCCAGGCTAGTAATGTAGATAATTTTAAGATTTTAGTACAAGCAATTAGTCGATAAGTCAATAAATGTCTGACACCTAAAAAACAACACTGAGTGTAAAGGAAGACATTCAATGTTAAATGACTCAATTACTCAACTCATTAGCATAATGGCCCTTAAATGATGTCATTTTAAGGATCTATCATGCATTTTAAAGCCATAATAATGATTATTATGACCATAATAAATCACCCAAAATGGTTGAACAAGATTTTAAACACTTTACTGCACCCAAATCAATGATTTCTGGCCAGGGCTTATACATGAGACACATGTAGACACACGTAGACACACACAGACACATGTAGACACACGCAGACACACGTAGACACATGTAGACACACGTAGACACGTGTAGACACACGTAGACACACGCAGACACACGCAGACACACGCAGACACATGCAGACACACGTAGACACGTGTAGACACACGCAGACACACGCAGACACACGCAGACACATGCAGACACACGTAGACACACGTAGACACACATAGACACAGGTAGACACACGTACATGTACATGTCTTTTTTTCTGTGTGAGTGGGTGGTAACAAGTAAATCCAGCAATCTGATTGTTTCTGGGAGAGGGCAGTGTTTTCCTATGTGTAACCATGGTCATGGTATCCTACTGGCACATCCCACTGCAAAATACTCACTTGCCGTTGGTCTGTAAAGAGAAAAACTGTGCCCTGCCTCAGGCACAGCAATCCAATAATTGAAATATACATCACTTGGTGATTTGATAAATTATTTTCAGGCTACTGAGCAGATCAAGAGACTATATGAACTGTTCCTGAGAGTTGATGCAACACAGGTTGAGATCAACCCATTTGGACAGACTCCTGATGGAAAAGGTACATATAACACTGTTTAGGTTACTTGTAACTGTTGTTGGCTTCATATTTTGTGGTTTAAAAGTGATGTGCAAATTTCATTTCCTAGTTGTGTGCTTTGATGCCAAGTTCAACTTTGATGACTGTGCAAAATATCGGCAGAAAGAAATCTTTGCACTTGATGATCAGAGTGAGAGTGATCCTCGCGAGGTAGAAGCAGCAGAACACAATCTTAATTATATAGGCATGGATGGAAACATTGCTTGTTTAGGTAGGAATTTGCCAACAATTCTACAGAAATGAGTACATAACAAGTTGTAGTATTATTGATTAGAGTCAGGTTATTGAAGGGGGGCAGTGCAAAAACACTGTAAGTGATCAAGAGTCACTTATGCCCTTTTTGCACACAGCCCTTCAAGTATTCCCTAAATTGGAGGTGACTAGTGGTGGATATTTACCGAGCTCACAGTGAGGTAAATATATCCACTGCTAGTTGCCAACAATGAGGGGAATAATTGTTTTAGTATGTGCAACACAAGTGAAACAAGAGGCTGCGTGCACTCGGACTGTATACAAGTGTGTTTGTTTGGAGAGTTGAAATAAGTATTGATAAGGGATTGGTCAGAAATTAGCATTGGGGGGGGGGGGGGGGGGGGGTGGAGAAAAGGGGAAGGTCAATTTTTTGAACCTTCAATGGAGAACTGAAAAAGGGTTGGTTATAGGGGAAAGGAGCAAAAGGGGGAAGGGTCAAAATATGTAATACTTATTTTCCAGGGAGGGTTACCGTCAATCTCGAAAACATTGTCGTCAAATATACATATATACTGTAAGTACAAATGATAAATAATGCCAATAAAATATACATAACATTATGGGATATCTTCAAAAAGAATTTACAGAGTCTGACCTAAGAGGCATCTGAAGAAGGTATTCTGTGTTTATATTGGCATATACATGTATTAAATTTATATATTTTAGATATATTTCCTGTTATACAATCACTAATTGGAATGTATTTTTCATTTGCCCCTTGGGTGAAGCCTATTGAACAAATTATTTTCGAAGATATCCCATAATGTTATGCAAATGTTATTCATATATATATATATATATTATGGTTTCGGACAACATTTTCAAGATTTTAGACTTTTTTATTTAATTCTGCCCACAGGCAGCCTGAGTAATAACCAGCCTCAAATTAGTCCAAAACGCCATTTTGAACAAGTGAATTCTTCACGCATGAGACTGAAAACATTGAATAGTGCAGGATATTAAGAGTTTGAGTAGCCAGTCAGAGCACATGAAAAGCACTATTCACTCGTATGGTATATACTAAAATTGTATGTATTCTTGCAATTTTCTTGTTACATGTATTTGAACTGTGTTCGGGTTGTCTTGTGTACTCCATTATCTGGATACTGAAAATGTTATTAGTGTTTGCATTTAGTGGTCTTGAAGTAAATCCAAATCTGAAAAGAACTTCTGTTTTCCAGTTAATGGTGCAGGTTTGGCCATGGCAACAATGGATATTATCAAGCTACATGGAGGTGAACCTTCGAATTTCCTGGACCTTGGTGGTGGCGTCCAAGAAGAGGGTGTGCTTCATGCATTTAAAATTGTTAGTCAGGACCCAAGGGTATGTTAATGTATGCTACCCTAATGACAGATGTACATTGTAGGCTGCAAAAGACAGCCCTTTGTGCTCGCTCCATTTTGCGAAAGACAGCCATTTGCTGTACCACACAATTGCAAAGCGAGTTGCGTTCAAGTCTCAACCGCATATTTACCATCACAAAAATTGTACAAGGAATTTACTTCACTATTGGTGAACAACCTTAAGCAAAATGCAGCTCTTTGATACAATGTTAAAAAAATCATCCAAAAATAAGTTTCCTTTACACTATCTTTTCACTCGAACTTTGTTCGAAATTTGAACCTAGATGCACATTATACAAAAGAATCAGTGATTGACCAATCACATCCTTTGCCTGTATTCGGGCAACAACTGTCATCGGTACATGTATATGGACTTTTTGGTTTCGAATCTCAGATGCTCTGGGGGAGTCACGGAACGAGCACAAAAAAGTTGGCTGTCTTTTTTTCGCAGATAACAGAATCAAATACTGTTTTTAAAACCAATGTTACCAGAGCAGTGTCAACATTTTGACTCCCGGTAAGCTCAGTGGTTAAAGGGCCGTCTCACCCACAGTGCTTAGCGTGCTTTTGTTATTGTTTATATCCGGGACTTTGACCCTTATTCACAGCGGGAAGCTCACGAACTAAGCATATTCTTTATGTTGGTGACATGATAATTTTGATTTGAACATGGATAACCTTGATGAAACTAACAGTACCTTATAAGTTGAATGTGAAGCCAACAAAAGTGTTATACAGCAGTACTTGGCTGTACTATAACATTTACCGCTCACCCGTCGCTGCTATAAACAGAACACTCTCTCCGGGTAATACTAATATTTATGAAAGCGAGAGGTTACTCTGGGATTTCTCTCCTCGGTTCTATTTTTACTTGCAGACAGAGAGAGAGAGAAAGAGATCTCCTAGCAGGCAATCTCGTTGCTGGCAGTAGCAGAGAACCAGTTCAAGAGAGAACAGTGAACGAATTACAGCTCGATCGTTTCAATGGGAAATTATTATCACGGCGGCTCTGTTGTCAAATTTTGTGCGAGTCATAAACTTTGATCGATCATCTCGGCGAAATCACGGCGTGAAAGCCCTTCGATACCAGAGAGAGACCTGTTTCCACAAGTTAAATGCCGAAGCTCTCAAAATGATTTCAGGAAATTGCTCAATTCTTTTCGGGTCGACCAAGCGGAGTTTCGTATTTTGTTCACTATAATATTTACCGCTCACCCGTCGCTTCCAAACCCTGTCATCAGTACTATAAACAGAGAATAATAATTATGAAAAGAGAGGTTTCTCCCCTCGGTTTTATTTTTCCTTGCAGAGAGAGAGAGAGAGAGAGAGAGAGAGCATCTGCTAGCAGTAAATCTCATTGCTGGTGCCAGAGAATCAGTTCAAGAGAGAACAGTGAACGAATAACAGCTCGACGGCTTTGTTTGTCAAATTTCGTGCGAGTATAAACTTCAAATGATCAACCCGCTGAATCCGAAAATATCGGCAAAATCACTGTCTAATAGCCCGAATTCCGCCCTTTGAAACCAGTGAGAGACCTGTTTCCACAAGTTAAACGCCAAAGCCCTGAAAATAATTTAGGAAACTGTTCTTCAAGTGGAGTTTTGTTACAAATTGTGGTCACGTAAGCCAGCCACGTTGTTCAAAAACCCAAGTCGGCTCAAAGATAGTAGGATACTCGAACTAAGCGCTAATATATCTTTACATATAAATATTAATGGTCAGAATAGCTTCTCCATGTTGTAGGTGGAAATCGTGGACACAAACGGACAATTGTTTCCTTTCTTTGAGTACGAACGAGACTGGCACCATCAGAGAACTACGGCCACCTGAAATAAAACTAAAATTTGCATGACCAAATAATTTAAAACACTTAAATAAGAGGCTCAATAGGAAGAGCAATAAAAAAAGGTTCAACCTAGTATGATTTTTTTGACGATAGCTGGAAGGATGGCAGAGATGTAGAGAAGATTAAAATCACTGCCATAAAAGTCTGGATTTCGATGGCATCGAAAATGGCCGCAATGCTATGTGAGCGCGCTAAGCACTGTGGGTGAGACGGCCCCTTTAAGCTCCGGTCTGTCGTGCAGGAGGACGTAGGTTCAAACCCTGGCCGGACCAACACTCAGGGCCTTAAAATAACTGAGTCCCATTCAGAAGTAGTTTTATACCGAAACTCCGTGGTTAATAGGCATTTTTTGCTGGAAACAGTCACGTGCTGAAATATCACTTCAATATGGTTAGACCTTCACGTCTTCTCGGATAAGGACGTAAAACCGTAGGTCCACTGACGGAGGCAGGCCTAGAAAGGACCTTGAGTCCTATTGTTCGTACTCCTGTGACCCGGCTCTGATCCGGCTCTGATCCAAATGTCTCATTGTCGGCCTTGAAACACTACTTCCAAGTCCAAGGACTTTGAATATTCGTAGTTCAAAGTCCTTTGACTTTTTGACTTCGAAAATAATTTCAAAGGGAGATCTCACGAACGATTACTGACTTCCTCAAATCTCCGATGTGGGACCTGTTTTTTTTTGCACACTGCCCTGACACTGCGCATGTCCGTGACGCAAACTATAGTGTTTTCATAAAATTTCACGCCAGGTTGTAAACACATACTCCCACGAGAACAAGAGCATAATTGTTAAATATTCCGTCTCTTGGACGTTTGAGTACTTAAAGGGGCCGTCTCACCTACAGTGCTTAGCGCGCTCACATAGCATAGCGGCCATTTTCGATGCCATCGAAATCCAGAGTTTTATGGTAGTGGTTTTAATGTTCTCTACATCTCTGTCATCCTTCCAGCTATCGTCAAAAAAATCATACTAGGTTGAACCTTTTTTATTGCTCTTCCTCTTGAGCCTCTTATTTAAGTGTTTTAAATTATTTGGTATTGTAAATTTTAGTTTTATTTCAGGTGGCCGTAGTTCTCTGATGGATGCTAGTCTCATTCGTCCTCAACGAAAGGAAACAATTGTCAGTTTGTGTCCACGATTTCCACCTACAGCACGGAGAAGCTATTCTGACCATTAATCTTTATATGTAAAGATATATTAGCGCTTAGTTCGAGTATCTACTATCTTTGAGCCAGCCAATGTGGGTTTTTGAACAGCGTGGCTGGCTTACGTGACCACAATTTGCAACAAAACTCCACTTGAAGAACAGTTTCCTAAAATCATTTTCAGGGCTTTGGCGTTTAACTTGTGGAAACAGGTCCTCTCTTTGGTTTCGAAGGTCGGAATTTGGGCTTTTAGACAGTGATTTTGCCGAGATTTTTGGATTCACTGGGTTGATCATTTGAAGTTTATACTCGCACGAAAGTTGACAAACAAAGCCGCCAAGACTGCATGATAATAATTTCCTATTCAAGCGAGCTGTTATTCGTTCACTGTTCTCTCTTGAACTGGTTCTCTGGCACCAGCAACGAGATTGCCTGCTAGCAGATGATCTCTATCTCTCTCTGCAGGGAAAATAAAACCGAGGGGAGAAACCTCTCTTTTCATAGTTATTAGTATTCTCTGTTTATAGTACTGATTACAGGGTTCGCGCGGAAGCGACGGGTGAGCGGTAAAGTCAACAAAATATTATAGGCAACGAAACTCCGCTTGGTCGACCCGAAAAGAATTGAGCAATTTCCTAAAATCATTTTGAGGGCTTCGGCGTTCAATTTGTGGAAACAGGTCTCTCTCTGGTTTCGAAGGGTTTTCACACAGTGATTTCGCCGAGATTTTCGGATTCATCATATCGACCAAAGTTTATACTCGCACGAAATTTGACAACAGAGCCGCCGTGATAATAAATTCACATTGAAACAAGCTGTAACTCTCTTGAACTGGTTCTCTGCTACTGCCAGCAACGAGATTGCCTGCTAGCAGTTCTCTCTAGCTCTCTCTCTGTCTGCAAGTAAAAAAGAACCGAGGAGAGAAACCCTAGAGAAACCTCTCGCTTTCATAATTATTAGTGTTTATACCCGGAGAGTGTGTTCTCCGTTTATAGCAGCGACGCGTGAGCGGTAAATGTTATAGTACAGCCAAGTACTGCTGTATAACACTTTGTTGACTTCACATTCAACTTGTAAGGTACTATTTAAGTTTCATCAAGGTCATCCATGTTCAAATCAAAATTATCATGTCACCAACATAAAGAATACGTTTAGTTCGTGAGGTCCCGCCGTGAACAGGGGTCAAAGTCCCAGATATGAACAATAACAAAAGCACGCTAAGCACTGTGGGTGAGACGGCCCTTTAAGTCAAACAAAGCAACTATATGTAAAACTTTTTTGGACTGGTTCAAAAAATGATTCAGCTAGGGAAATTAGTTTAGAAATTGTGTATATATATTGTTCATTCTATTGTTTTATGTTTGTTTTATATTTCTAGGTCAAGGTCATCCTAGTGAATATATTTGCTGGTATAGTGGACTGTGCTGTCGTAGCCAATGGAATTACATCAGCATATGAGAAGTTAAAACTTGACTTACCGATTGTAGTACGACTAGAAGGTACGGCTGAGGTCAAACTTCAAGGTTTACTTCAGTAAATTTGCCTTTACTGAGGTAACAGTGATGAGCTTGCTTTACTACAGTAAATCTATCCGGCATGTCAAATGAGAAGCTGAACACAATCCAGATGAGTTTTGTGCTGTACTGTTGACACACTGGTATTTATTTAGACGGAGTAACGACAGTTCTCAAAGTTTTGATTTCACTTTTCTGATTAACGCTTGAATAAAGTTGACAGTGTCAAGATTAACCACGAGATATACCCACTCTTTCCAGGTAGGGTTCCTTTCATCCTCTCGCCGTTTCCATTGTAACTAACCAGAGGCTGAAACTATGAAAAGGTGGTCACATTTGAAAAAGGCTTTACTGCAGTAAAGAGCTCTTTACCATAACAAACCCCGTGACGTCATAGCCAGTGACGTCGTTAGAAACACCTTCTACATTGTTGTTAGGTGCTTTACTGCCTGAGGTAATCTGTCTTGTCGTCCATCAGTAACTAGCTGTAACTGATTGCTAATGTTTTGTTTACAGGTAACAATGTAGGCAGAGCACACCATATACTTGAAGAAAGTGGCATGCCACTGATAGCTGCTAAGGATATGGACGATGCAGCTATCAAGGCTGTTGCTAGTCTAGGTGATTAATAAGGGTTAATAAGATTTGGAATAACCAACAAATGGTCATGGCTGCCTTCTGTACAGTATTTTCTTATGAAAGAAAAGCAAAATAGTGGGAAAATGGCTGAAAGTGTATAGAATGTAGAACGAATGGTTGAACAGAGCATATTTCGTATGACTGGTACATAACGGCGCCGTAGTCAGTGTGTCCCACTCATATGAAATCTGCTGTAATAGCCGTAGCATTGACTACGACTTCACATAAAAGTCTAATGCATAAAGGAAAACGGGGAATTAAGAGTGATGTGACCCGATTCCTCTCCTCTCGGCATACGTGTGACAAGACAGAAATACTGTTGTCTGTTCATGGCCTAACAAGCAGTGGGATCTTGAGTACTGCTTTGAATCTTGTTACTGTCAGTAACTCTTGTTACTGCAAGTAATGGTTAAGCAGAATGTCAATAAAGAGTTTTGTATCACATAAGTTACACTGTTTGTTCGTTTTTAACTCCTGGATGCGCAGGAACGAGTTATCGGGATGGTTGGGGAGTCCTTTGTCGCTCACTCACTCACTCACTAAGATGTTAGCACAATGGAACTCTATGTTCTACGCTTGTTTGAAATGGTAAAAATTGTACGGGGCGCCGTTTTGGACATTATTACGTCTGTTTAAAACACGAACAGCAGTGTTTTATGAAGTTTAAAAATTGGAGGGCGAAGCCCGAGAATTTTTAGACTTGATAAAACACGTGATGTGAGTGTTTTGAACAGCTTCAAAAACTTATAATGTACTTAATGAACCATTGAACCTTTGTATTCACAACGCCATGCAAAAATTCGAGTCAGGTAATCACCGCCTGCGATTACGACATCTCAAGGGAATGACATGAAATTACAATAGACCATTTTCTCAGGTATGCGCACGCAATTTGGCCCGCCAAATCGCTTTTTGAACAATAGCCGCCAATTTTTGAACAATAGCCGATAATTTGAATAACAAAGGCTGACGCATCGGAACGAGTCAAACAAAAGCTAACAAAACTCACGGCCCGCCAAGAAATACTTCATGTAGGCAGCTTGGATTTAGTATTGGTTGAAATAATAGGGAGGGTTATAGGAAGCCACTACGTGATTGCCCACGTGAAGTATTTACCGGCCCGTCAAGCCTGTTGCGTGCGCATACTTGATAAAATGGTCTATAATATGTTGTTGTTTGTTTGGCTGGCTTCAAGCGGACGTTTCGCAATGCTGAAAGAATTGTGTGGTAAAGAACAAGCTGTAACCTGCACTTGAAGGATTTGATGTCGTGGTTGACATAGATAATGTTCAAGACTTGGATAACGATGTGACTGACATGACGGCAGACTAAATTTTTGACTCCGGCACACAATATGAAGAGGATGTTTTTAAGTTTAATAATGCACGTTTTTATTATTTTACGACTTTGAGTTTGGTTTAATAATTCAGTGAACTAAACAGTGGCTCGGTAAACAAGTAATGGTAGTTGGATAACTTCATTTTAAAAATAGTATCTGTGTCGGGTGCTGTATAGTGTATCTGTACAGCACCCGAAATGATCTCGTGCCCCAAATGATCCCGAACCCGAAATGATCCCCAAATCGTACCCGAAATGACTCCCATCAAGTACCCGAGATGATCCCGAAATAATTTTGGGAACGGGAGTTGGACTGGAGGGTAGAATTCCGGAATAGGTAAAACAATTTTATACTTTCTTGAAAAGAAGACAAACAGCACAAACAACAACAATATGACTATAAAGACAAGATGAAAAGCTGATTGTACGGTTACTGGGAATATATATAATTACTACTTATATATATTCCCAGTAACCGTACAATCAGCCTTTCATCTTGTCTTGATATTCGTATATCTTTGCTGATTAGATCCTATCCAAGGTGATCCAAGGTGATCCGGTTCCTGCATTTCGTCCGAATTGGTCTTTGCAACCAGTACATTACCTAACAATATGACGTTGAAGAGAAAAATTGAAATAAGAGCAACTGAAATAAGCGTGTTACGACACATCGCGAAGTAAAAAATGGCTTATGTGGAAAGCCGCTAACCTGTCAATCATTCCAAATAAGGAAACTTTTTAAGACTGTTTTTAACTCGTGGATGCGCGTATGCGCAGGAACGAGTTTTTGCGTGAGGTGGGCGAATGATGTCTAGCTAGCAAGCCAGCCGTTAGCAAAAAATCTTATTTACAAGTATTTGATCGAGTGTGTGTGCTTCGTGAAATTTTATGGCTGCTTTCCGAGATAATAATAATAATAATAATTTAATAATAATAATAATAATTTATTTACCGTCGGTAAAGCAGGAAGTGGTTGCCCAATCTCCCGAGCCAGGGGCTCATGATATAAGCGCTCGACAAATTAATAGTAACAAAATATAAAATTTGTAGTAGGACAATAAAGCTAGGGCATGACATTATAATACGAATGGAAGCTAAGATAACTCTAGTTTCAACTATTTACATATATATATAGTAATATTGTTAGTACATAACAATGTGGATAAAGACTAAGAGAACTCTAGTTCAAACTATTTACATATATACAATAATAAGTAAGCAAGTCTAGCTATACTAATACCATACAATATATATACAAACTCTAAGTTAAAGGTGCCAAAATTTAAAGATATCAATGTAAACTAAGTAGATCAATTATATAGATGCATGTGTGCAGGAGCTAGTTAGAGGCAGTTTTTACACTGGCATCCAATAAAGTCAGACTTATTAAGATATTGCCGAAACTGTGTTAAAGAAGTTGTAGTTTTAGCTGCCGATGGTAGCTGGTTCCAAATGTGAGATACTGTGTATGAAAAAGAATTATGCTGGAAAAGGCTGTTATATGATGGCTGAACTACGTTATTACCGCTACCTCTTAAGTTATAGCTAGTGACTCTAGGTTTAAAAAGATTTGATATGTATACAGGACCTTGATTTCTGAAGCATTTAAAGAATAACATTAGAGATTGTACGTTGCGTCTATGTTTCAATGACCGCATTGAGGCCATGTCTAATAGTGTTTCTTGATGATTTGCGTTATTACCTAAATTAAGTAGTGTTCTGATAGCATAGCTATTTGCAGATTCGATTTTGTTGCTAAGACCTTTACCAATACCTAACAAAATGGGACTACAATATTCTAAATGCGGTAATACGTACGCCTTGTAGAGTCGTATCAAGTGAGCTGTTGGCACAAGGCGCTTGAGCCGGCGCAGTGCCGCTATTTTCGCGTAAGCTTTCTTTAGCATTTCGTTAATATGTGGTTTAAATGTAAGGTCCTTATCTAGAGTCACACCTAGAATTTTCAAGGTGTCTTTCACAATAATAGTATCTTCATGGACTCTTAGGTCGTACGTATACTTTGATTTTCCTAAAGTCATGGCCTGCGTTTTAGCGGCGTTTACTTGAAGAAAGTTATCAGAGAACCAGTTCTTCAGCGACTTGATGTCATGGTTAATGGTGAACTCAAGTGCAGCTGGACTCACGTCAGCTGCATACTGGGTAGTGTCGTCGGCATACAGGCGCAGTGATGAAATATCAACAGCTTGATTAACATCGTTCACGAAGATGTTAAATAAGAGGGGGCCTAGCAGGCTTCCTTGTGGGACACCGCAACGAACTGGGAGCCAGTCGGAGAACTGCCCGTTACATTTAACTCTTTGTTGACGATCATGTAGGTAGGACCGAATTAGCGATAAAGCACACTCCCTGAAACCATATGCTCTTAGCTTAGCTAGTAGAAGGTTGTGGCTGATAGAATCGAAAGCTTTGGACAGATCTATGGCTACAACTCCGACCTCATGACTCTTATCAAGTGATGTGCGCCAGTCGTCTGTCATCATTAAATGAGACCTTTCCCACGGTAATTACAAGATGTCGATCACTTTATATTTTACTGGGCCTTCTACCAACGAAATGAGACCTTTCTCGCGGTAATTAGGCGTTACAATCTCAAGATGTCGATCAGTTTATATTTTACTGGGCGTTCTGCAAACTCAGGGAAGGCCCAGGAACGAACATAGGTTTTTTATTTTATTTTGAAATATAGAAGCTCTGAAATGCCATTTTCAGCTATTTCAGATAGGTTACATGCGTAAAACGTATGTAAAAATCCCCAAATGGTTAAGCGAGTCAGTTTTCTAATCTTAAGGGGGCGGGGGGGGGGGGGGGGGGGGGGGGGGAGGGCAGATACCCCGCTTGTCTCCCTGCTAGCTACGGCCAGGGGCCCGTTTCTCGAAAGCCCCGATAACTTGATAACTTACCGGGCCCGGTAAGCAATACGTTTTTAGCATTTTTAACGGTATTACCGGGTCCGGTAAGTTATCGGGGCTTTCGAGAAACGGGCCTCTGCACAGTTTTTAAAATGGATCAGTCATCTCATTTGTTCTGAAGAGCGCGCAAGCTTTATTTCAGCTCTGAAGTTTGGATGATATCTAGGTACATGTAACTTCCATTACCTATCCTGAAAGTTGTCACATCATCAACAGTACATCTCATTGTTACACCAAATACAGTGGAACCTCGATTTAACGAACCTCTATATAACGAAGTCCTCGGTATAACAACGATATTCTTCAGCCCGGCAAAATTACAAGTAGTAACAGAACCTCGATATAACGAACCTCGATATAACGAAATCCTCGTTATAACGATCACAATCCGGCAGACCAAACGTAAAATCTACCCCGATATAACGAATAAATGTCAACACGCGACAAAATATGAATGCGGAACAGACCAACAGCGATGAAAATCCTTTAATCCTGTAACAAGAGAACAACCTCTCAGTCAACAGTTCATTACATGTGTATATACAGTACAGACACTGGCACTATCGAGACAGATCCGCTTTATCCTCTTTGTCTCTTATTAGTTCTATTTACTTCGTTACAAAACAATTATTAACTATACCTCGATATAACGAACATTTTGGTTGTTTTCCCGCAAATTCGTTATAACGAGGTTTTCGATTTAACGAACCCTCGATATAACGAACTAATTTCCCCAGTCCCTTGGCACTTCGTTAAATCGAGGTTCCACTGTAGCATGAAAGTTAAATGGCAATGTGAACTTCACTACTAACAACAAAGTTAAAGATTACATGTCTCCTGTTCATTCCAAGCATAATAGACCAGTGTTGTATACTTTTCAGATGAAGGCTTTTCTTAGCAATCCACTAAGTTCGTCACTACATCCACGAGTTCACCATTGGGTGCCTATGTTTTGGCCTGTAGTAAAATCACATGTTTTTCTTGACTCGCAAACTGAGTCTTATTTTAGAAGTAATATGTTCTTGCAATGCTCCTACTCCTGAACAAGATAGCGAATTTCATCAGAATCACGTGACCGATGACGTCATATTGTTGTTTTCGGTTTGTGCTGTTTGTCTTCTTTTCAAGAAAGTATAAAATTGTTTTACCTATTCCGGAATTCTTCCCTCCAATCCAAGTCCGTTCCCAAAATTATTTCGGGATCATCTCAGGTACTTGATGGGAATCATTTCGGGTTGGGGATCATTTCGGGATATCTCGGTAGTCTGCTGATATTAGTAAACTATTTAGTGCAAAATTGATTATCTAGGTACCTTCTGTTCCGTGCCTTTTTTCTATCTTTGGATCCTTATCAGTTAATTCTTAATTTAATAGGATGAAACTTTATATAAAATTTCATGTTCATTAGTATTCTTTATATAAAACGTTCATCCCAATTAGCAATTGCTGGTTTTCACGTGACGTCATAGCCGCCATGTTGGTGCCCTTAAACAATAGATTCCTCGTTAGCTTCTTTTGTTGGGGCACCAACATGGCCGCCATGCCCTTTGTCATTTGAATCTCTGGGGATTGAGTGAAAACCAGCAATTCAATGAGTTGCAAGGTGCTTATCCATTGTCTCAATCATTAACCCCGTTTCCCCCTGGGAGAGAATTCAAATCCCTCCGCGGGCTTTTTAGAATGATGAAATTTTATCAGGTATAAAGGAGCATGCACGTGACTAACTTGCTTCATCTGATTGGACAAAATGCTAATTAATTATTCATGAGTTTTGAAGAACAGTATAAATAGATCCGTAACTTCAAATATTTATGGAAAGCATTTTATTGCGTGTAGTTAAATTTCGTTTTTAATGCCAAACATAAAAAACATGCTAAACGTTTTTTTCGTTCACTTAATTTTCTTGTATAACCATGGCAAACTTAAAACAAACGTGCTATACTAAACTATGACATATTTGGAACACAATACAAATATACGTGGTCTTTCTCAAATATACATGCTAAACTTTTCATTCCGTATGGTATGATGCACTGCGCGCTTCACATGCAAATATACTAGTACCTAGGTCTCGCGCGGCTATCTCGTCTCGTGATGTTTCTCGTTCTGTGGTAGACTTTCTCAAAGATTCTCGGGAGCAACTGCAGAATACCCCGCAAATGAAAACATACACCCGTGAAGCTAAGTCTTAATGAATTCTTTATAGAACGAAGCTATGCTACGCGTGCTACGCGTCGAATGGAAGAGGTGGACTGAGGCCGAGTCTCGCACCCGTGAAGCTATATCTTTTTTAAATGAATTCTTTATAGAACGAAGCTGTGCTGCGCGTCGAATGGAAGAGGTAGACTGAGGCTGAGTCTCACACCCGTGAAGCTATATCTTAATGATTTCTTTATAGAACGAAGCTGTGCTACGCGTGCTATGCGTCGAATTTCGACGCGTAGCGGCTACGCGTGGGACATAAAAAGTTGCGGGGTATTCTGCAGTTTAGCCGATTCTCGCGCTCGCTTTTTGACCCAGTAATCGCTTACCCAGTGACTCGGCGAGTTCGACTTGGAGCAAGTCTAGTTCTGTGGCTGGTTCAAGAGGAGCCATCACTTAGTTCCAGTATTAGCAGTACCAGCACAATAAACACTACGAATTACTGAGCCATATCCAACGCCAAGACCGGCTACAGCAGTAGCTGCAAAGCTAGTTCGACATTAAATAGTCGACTGGGCGGGAGAGCCTCGGCTAGAACTATTATATATTATATATATTCCCTACTTCAGCTAGCCTGTGCATTTCAAGTACTTTTTCCTCTCTCTTTGCTGGCAGTTCATGCTTCTTGTTCGTGTAGTTGCCCCACTGAGCCGTAACCAGAAAACGAGCACAGCATTTCAGTTGGCATACACTGAAAACATCTGCTTAACTAAGATTTGTAAAAATCTTAGCGGATCATGTAAATATTCCGCTTGGCTCAATGAGGGTTTCTGCCGTCAAAGTTCATTTTTTTTTCAGTTTTCCCCATATTAGCAGACATGTATAATGTCTCGAGCTCTCACTCTAGTAGAAAGACTCTGGTTATTCTGTCGTAAAACATGCCTTAGCTGTACAAGACCTGACCCAAATTTAGGTTGTATTGCATAATTGCCCACGATGGAATAGATTTCTGACAATGACTCATTGAAATTGATATCTCCTTGTCTCGCCTAGTCTGAGAGCTTTGAACTTTCTTATCTGAGCGCGCCTGACGAAATCTAACCTTTGATTATAATTCGATACCGTTGATATCCAAACGTCTTTGGATATTGTATTTCGCTTACGTTTCTAAATGTACATTGGGGTTGTTCATGTATTTTTATGGTCAACAAGAGCGCCAGTTGATATCCTGAGCCTGTTGGAAGGCTTTCGCCCTCGCGGGACGACCATCTTGATTTACTGTATTCAATTCTGTAAATAACTTAACCTGCCGATTGTTGCGTGACCAGCACAGTGCAATCTGATTGGTGTGAATTTGACCTTTAACGCATGCGCAGAAATTTTGCTACATGAAACAAAAACAAAAACAAACAAAATAACGGCTTGCAGATTTAGACTCGGTGCTGCCACAGGCAGCCCGAGTAACAAGAGCCCATCTGGGCTTTCACTCGGCCACATGAGATTGAAGATGAAACTGACACTTTTATTTGAAATCCTCATAGTAATAACCAAAGGGAAGAATTATTAGCTGAATTTAGCAGTCTTTAGGAGTGGCCGGTAGCGCGGTACCCTGGATACCAGAGGCTCGAAATCGTCGGTCGAGCGAAGCGAGACGAGCTGAAATCGAGCCGCAGGCTCTCGCAAAACAAAACTCCTTCGGGAATCAAAACTCCTTCGATCGCGGCACATTACAGTATATCCGTACCTGAGCACCTCTGGAACCAGGGTAGTAGCGCGGTGACTTTCATTCTTTGCTCCCCTAGTATATATGTAATTTAATATTTTTGTTTTTCTCGTATGTAAATTAAAGAAGTTGACCTTTTAATTTAAACACTACTTATTCATGTAACACACGTTTACAATTTAGGCTGCTGTTCTGTTATACTGCAGGTTCCGAGTACTGGATAGATGATTGTCTCAAATGTATGTTTATATTTGTACCATATTATAAGTTGTATCCTGTCCATCCTGTGATGGAGCTATGTCAATTTGTGTGCCTCTATGTAACTTTATCTGCTGTTCTTGCTAAACATGATGAGCCATTACGAGTCCATATTGGTATTTGTTGGATTAAAGATTATTAACTGAAATGCCTGTTGGATATCTAATTAAAAGCCTTACCCTCATTCCCAAAACTTCAGTCTGCTCATTATATTACAGAACTATAAAGGGAATTGTTGGAAGCCTTTAACTTCTCGAACCAAAACCTCGGCCGTGAGAGGTTTCTTGTTTAAGTTTACCATGAGAGTTGAATATTGCTTGGGTCATCATAAATTATTCTGTGCTGAGTGTGTATTTCTCCGGGGTATTTCTGGCTTCGTGTTGGCGAGCGACAGTTTTGCTCTCAGTTCATGAGTTCAGATGTCTTCAGACTTCGATAGAGGATAGTAACCCATAACTGCTCAACCACAGTATATATATTTGCTAGTAAATCGCTATATTTCGCTATAAGCGTCCGCAGAATTGCACTGGAGAGAAATCTATTAGTGCCACGAGTGCGCGCATACAATTAATGCATAATTTAACGCATGCGCAGAAATTTTGCTGCATGAAACAAACAAAAAACGGCCTGCAGATTTAGACTCGTGCCTGCCACAGGCAGCCCGAGTAATTAACTCGACCGGGGAACTAGTAACTACACGATGCTCGGAGCAAATGAACGTCGATTCCCAATCCAATGCAATAATGTTTAAAAAGTTAGCAAGTACGATTTATCAAAGCCTGATGAAAGTGTGTATTACCTCTGGAGCATTCGACAAAGTCTGATGTCCAAACTATATCAAGTCAAACATGGTCCACCCGAGTGAATCTGCGATCGAAAATTTGGTTGGCTTGCTCGCTGTATTTGATTCTGCTTATTGCTGTACATACAGGTATCAAAACTACAAACAGTAAGATGCTATAAATCATACCTGGCTGAAGAGAAACTATAGGTCTGAGTTTTCTAGACACCCTTTGGTCCCTTTAGAATTGCCTTGTGTGAGTTGTGACGGAACTACATCAGTGACACATGCATGTGTGCATCTTGGTTATACAAATTAACACTACATTCATGCAAAGAGTTTAATTTATAACAACACTTTGATATGCCAAGGAACTTGAATATCAACACAGTACAAGGTGAGGGAAATTCAAAGTACTGAGTTCATTGCTGTGTTCCCAAATCAATTAATCTACACTGAATTTCTAACGGGACCTGAAACAACCATAGCCAGGACCCGGAACCGGGCCCGGAACTAACGCGGCTACCAACACAGGGGAACCAACGAACTGTTCTGCAACGCACATTAGCTGGCAATTTCTGCAAAATCAGATTTTTCAGCTGGGAAATTCTCTTCGTTACTGAATTCCCGCCTCTCCAACAATTAGCGAGCTCTTGGCCAATCATTTCTCGTCACAGTTCCACTATCTGTCAAGATTTCCCGCTAATGTTGATTTCCGATCAAAGCTTACGCGCCGCATCCAGAAAATGTTAAATTTTACAGCTGGTTGTTATAGTTTTCTTGTGTGACTTGAAAAATAGGAAAGACAAAAAGACCTTGAGGGACAAAGCCAAGGTGAACACCTGAATGAGGAGACAGCGATTTGCAGGCGGCTGAAGCGAGATCGTGGTGTTAGTTTCAAGCGATTCAGAGTCGCCGTCAGCCTTTACGTTTCCCGGCTGGCTCCTATCAATTCTTCTTTATGTTCAGATGTGGACCACTCGGCACTCTGTCTGAAAGTGAAAATACGAACCCTTGTCGGGTTTTGCGACGACTCCTATTTGGCTTTGTAGTCGTATGCATTGTTTGGCCTTGTTTTGCTTTTCTTTTTTCTTTGTTTTTCTAAGCTAAGGGCATCCTGCTTGCTTTTTGCCAACAACCGATGGAATTATGGAATCGTGTGTGGAAAAAACTGTTCTCAATAAATGTAAACATTGTTATATGAAATAAATTTAATATGCGCTAGCTTTCCCCACACCGTCGTTACGGGCGAGTGAGCACTTGTCGTGTGTTTATTGATCTGCTGTCAATCAAACGGAACCTTTTATTTCCGGTTAAAAACTTATTTTTGGTATTTCTCCGTCAACATTACTTTTTATTCAACGGAGTTTTTGGTATATGAGACACTACTACTAAAATTACATTTCTGTGCGAAAAAAAATTCCCCATCTTTTTTGTTTTGAAGGTATCCGGTAACCTTAACTTATAAGTCAACGGAAGGCATTCAAAATTTGCACATTAGCTACAAACAAATGGGAAGCCCTGTCCTTTCTCTTACAAAAAAATATGTCGAACGCACTTTGATAATCTATGATTACTTCTAGTCTTATACTCGCGAAGAAATGCAAGCTTTATAATCAACTTTGACTTTAAAAACCCAGAGGATCAATCAGCCAGTCACATTTCCTACGATAAAAATACAACTGTAATAACAATGCAAACCAACGGCTCCCGTGATAGCTTAGCCAATTTAGGGCAAGTCACAGTGGATTATTACATTCCGTCGTAATATTGTCTAAGAATGATGAAACACAGAGGCAACGGAAAACTTCACAGCAGTAAATTATAAGTCATTTCGGAATATTTACCTTAGAAAGCACCATATATACACTACAGCATGACCAAATCCTTTCGAAAGCTTCGACGCGTCTTCTCCGATGAGAGATTCTTCCTCACAATCACCGTCAATATATCTTCGGAAATGGATCCACGCGAGCTCGGAAAAGGATACGGCATCCACCTAACCCCAATAACCGTCGTTCCTGCACATGCGTGCATCCCCGAGTCAAAAATAACTTAAACTGTGAACATTTCCACACGTTTACCCTTGCGAACACACTAAAATATACTATCCACCAGTTCGCCCACTATATTTATTTCTTTGTTGCAAATAAGATGCTGTAGAGCGGTGAGCGTAGCCTGTGAATACAGCCGTCTCGTCCCCCGAGACTGGACGCGTTGTGATTGGGCGCCCGATGCGAGACGGCTGTATTCGCAGGCTCAGTAGAGAAAGCGGTCAAAGTCATTTCTTGATTCTTCACAAAAAAATAATTCTGCAACGTGTTTAACAGTTTTACAAGTTTGTATTTTATAAATAGGAGTAATAACAAAAATAAGAAATATGACAATAATAACATAACAACAACACTTATAAAACAGAGTTGAAAACGGTTTAACTAAAGAAACCCGGATAGGTTTTTATTATCGTTACCTAGGGTTCCATTCCTTTGCACTATTCAGGTGTTTAAAATCTCAATAAAGTTTTCATTCATTCATAGACCATTGCATAAATGGCGTCCAATTTGAATAGCCATTGTTTAACAATCTTTAGCCTCACATTCATGTGAAAACGCTTTTGTGTGGCAACGTGAACACGAGGCTAAAGTCTCCAGGACAATACATATTGAAATTGGACGCTATTTATGTGATGATCTGTTGTCAGGCTATAAGGGCTGTAAAGGTGTCTGGAATGTTTGCAGGTCGTACAATGGAACAGCCTTGTGTTTCAGTTCCTATCTTTGGTTTGCTGACGATGTCTCAGTTTAGTTATCCTCGCTGTTTGCCGTGTCCTGTTTTGCTCTTTTTCACATTTAAAGATGAGGACGGATCTGCAAGTGTCAGGATAGATATGTAACCCAAAACAATAAATACCCAACATGTCTGGCCGTAGAATGACGTGACGTCATGTTCCTATTCAAGAGCCTTCTGCGGACAATACATGATCATATTAGGCCGGGTCGTCTTCAGGGGCAAGTTCGTTGTCTACGTGTACACGCGAGGATGCATGCGCTATTTAAATGAAGCAGAAGTCAACGTTCATTCCAAAGGTAGCCGATCATGAGCTCGGCTCTGCGGCGCACGGTAGGTACGACTGAGTTAAATACCGAGAACCGAAGGATCATATGGCTTAATGACGAGGTTCGAGGTATTTAACTGACTCATTTTATGATTGACAGTTTTTCGTACAAAAGGTATTCCTATGAAAAAAACAATTCTTGGACCTTTAGAAAAAGTAAACACGTCACTTGACAAGTTTGTAAATTAAACAAAGCACTGAAAAGATCAGAGGCAATCTCAACCACAGTGCTCTGCGTGCTTTTGTCTTATTCAATATCTGGTATACAGAAAACTATCAGTGACGTCTCTGCACGCAAAGCACAGTAGTTGATAGTGCCATTAATGCCCTTATTTTTTCTGAATAATTATATGGAAAGCGGGCATCAAAACTAATTAAAAATCTACTTATGACACTAAAATTCCGTCAGTAGTGTTCTATACATGTAAAATTTCGAATGAATTTAGATTACGAAGTCAAAGTTGCTTTATCGTCTGGTACTGATAAGTACGATATCTCGAGTAACAATATCGTAGAGAAGATCGTCGTGCCTGGAAAACTGTGGCATTACTTGAATTCTACAAGGATACTATATGCAAAATAATTAAAACTGCATGGTAATTTTCTTATCATTTTATTAGCTAGCATTTGTATAGAAGTAAAACATTGAAGCTTAGGTTTCTGTAACAGGGGGGTAGCCAGGGGAGAGTTCCAGGGGTTCGGAACCCCCCATTATTATTTCCAAAGGGTAAAAAAGCTCCGTAAGATGATGGATCGCCAACCTCTGTATACATCGCAGGAACGTACATCATTGAAGTCGTATATAATGAGCAATTCAATTGATCAGTGCTGCTCTTCCCTGCTGAATACAAAATCCCTCCCCGGGATTTTAGATAATTGATTATTCAACGCTATTTAGTAAGGGTTATATTAACTCGCTCCTCGGATCTTAGTGATATAGTGATATAGTGCCAACCAGAGATCCATTGGATCCTGACACAACGTGGCCTTTTGAAATCATGGTTGGCACAGCATAGCAATTGTAGTGTTTATCAGCACGAAGTATCGCTATAGATTCGATAGTGATATACATATCGATAGTGATATACATATAGACTAGAGCTGCACCCTCGGGAATCTATATCACTTTCTATTTATAAAGCGAGTTGATAACCCTTTCATAAAACCTTATGGATACAAAGAAAACCGTGTCAATCATTAAATAATGTTAGCTAGTGATGAATAGCGGAGCCTCGCAGCGAGGCGTGTTTTGGATGGCTAGTGAATAAACTAAATATCAGCTGACTTACCCTTCCAGGAATTGAAGTACGAAAGTCCATGACAAGAAAACGAGTACTGCCACAAGGTCAAAGGTCACGATCGAGAGAATGTTCCATTGTTTCTCGACTTGGTTCAGGTCTGAAAAGAAAATTCGTAATTTTAACGCCGATGGGTGACTCAAAAAGAAAGAGTTCAAGATGAAGTTAGATATACTAATGCTATAAGGGAAGAGGTCAAAACAATGGTACTCTGGCGGGACCCAATTTTGAGAGAAAGGGGGTTGTACCCGGAACCCACCGGCCTATTTTGGCAAAATCTATATTTTTGAAGTAAGAAGTAACTATATTTCTAGTTTCTACAGGCAGAGAAGAACGTGTGTCTGCATTAAAATCAGGTATCACTATTTAATAACGCGAGAAAATCACCCTCGAAAAAAGGGGTAGGGGGTATTACCCGCCACCCACCACCTCCCCTGACAAAATTGGGTCCCATTCGAAATCCATTGTTTCAGTGACCTCTTCCCTAAATGTGTATATTGTTCTGTCTGAGCTGGAAAGTGTTTTACGAACATCACCTCCAAGAAAACGTCTGAAAAGTAGGCATCTGCCTGGGGAGGACTCCCATATAGAAGTGACGGGGATGCTCTTCCAAACTTTTAAAAGGTACCCCTATAAGGTACTGATAAGGTACCCCTATAAGGTACTGATAAGGTACCCCTATAAGGTATATAATTAAGGTCCCAAGAATCTCGTTCCGTAGGCGTGGTGTACGAGAGCACGGGGGGACTCCTATATCCAGTGTTCAATTTGAAACGTCCACAGTAGTAGTAGTAGTAGTAGTAGTAGTAGTAGTAGTAGTAGTAGTAGTGGTAGTAGTAGTAGTAGTAGTAGTAGTGGTAGTAGTAGTGGTAGTAGTAGTGGTAGTAGTAGTAGTAGTAGTAGTAGTAGTAGTAGTAGTAGTAGTAGTAGTAGTAGTAGTAGTAGTAGTAGTAGTGGTAGTAGTGGTGGTGGTGGTGACGGTGATGATGATGATGGTGGTGATGATAATAATGGTTTAATCACAGCATCTCTACTAAGTAGCTTTACATCTGTGAGATCAATATAAAAAAATACTACTATAACTACTACAACTTTATATTACATAGGGAAAAGAAAAAAAAGCACTATGGAAACTATGGTGAACTATATAAACGACTATGTACAACTACTATATATAAAAGGCAAGAGAAAAATACTAATGAGCATTATTAGCATCAGCTACAACTTTATATTACTATGAAAAAAGAAAGGAAAGACTGGAAACCATGGTAACCATACACGCCATGGTGAACTATATACAACTATGTACGACTATAATGCATAAAAGGCACTGAAAATGGGCTAATCAAGCCGATGTTTTGCTCTGTTCATTAAAATGTGTTTAACCTGACGATGGTATGGTTTTGGGTCAACACATGATCTTATGTTAGCAGAGAGTTCGTTAAATAACTTTGCCGTAGAGTCTTGAAACGTTCCCTTTATGAGGAGAGGGGCACACTTTATAGTTGTGGCGCTAAACTAGAGCGCAGCTGCCTGTTCGGTTCATGTTTCTTTAGGGTGAGGTAGTCAGGCCAAGACTGATTGTGGATCGCTTGATGGGCACTTCTGAGTAGGTTAAATTGGGTCCTTTCTATAGTGGGGAGCCAACCCAACTTCAGCACGTCAGTTTCTCAGTAGAATAGCGGTTGGTCACAAAGCTCGCGGCAGCATTTTGCACGCGCTGGATTTTCTTCTGTAGATATACGGGCAGAGGGTAGCATACAGTATCATTAGAATTTAATTTAGAAAGGACAAGGCTTTCCGCTAGTTGCTTCTTTGTGTGCTGTGGGATCATGTTCTGTATTTTACGCAGAATTGACAGGACTCCGTAACACGACGAGACTAAGTGCTTTACGTGCATGGTCTGACCATTTCAGGTTTTCATTGAGCCAAGTGCCCAAGAGCTTGAATTTCTTGACTCTTTTCAAAGTCTGACCTTTTACAGTAAGAGATGGTATGACGTCACTGAGACCATGTATCCTCGACATCTGTTGTGTCGTGATGTACTGATCAGTTCGAAACATCAACATCACCCCCCCCCCCCCCCCCCCCGCGCGCGCGGACAACCCCCGGGCATTTGAATTTTTGGAGTTTGGATTGTTCAAATTCCCGTCCCCCGGGCCAAAAATATTGTTCAAATGCCCTACACCATCGTCGTATCAGGCGATCAAATGCCCCTACCCCCGGTACTTAGTATTAGTTGTGACACCGCATTTTTTTTTTAACAGACAGTTTAAATATTCGTAAGCAGTGTACATTTATATTTTAATAGCTTCAAATACAGCACAAAGCTTTTAGAGTCCCTTTGTTTTTAAGCCAGTCGCTTATAAAATCAGAATTTTGTCTTTTTTTAAGTCGTCTAAAGTGACCTACGGAGCCCTGTAAGGGCAATCCGCAAACACATATATTATGAAAGAATATCGCGCGATACTGCTTTACTATCGCGTGATAAAGTGTTACTATCGATTTATCACGCGATACTGTTTTATTATCACGCGATAGTGTTTAATATCGCGCGATATGTTATTTTAAAATACGTACATTACTTAGCTAGACAACATGGTGGCGAACACGCTACGTGATCATGATAATGCTTTTTTCCTTTATGTTGCTTTTACTTCCGACAACGAATTTGGCTTTACCCGAACACTTACCGGCGATTTCAAAATGATATTGAAAATAACAGGGATGCATTAGTCGAGAAATACTAGCCATCTAAATGCCATATGAAGTTAGGCCCTGGTGCAAAATAATGCCCGCGCTTTAATCTGTGTCTCGCTACCGTCTTTCAACACCTTCATGATCAAAGAGTATCTAACAGTTTCCTTGCTAATTTAATACCAGCGAATATTTGTTCCTTAACAAGTGGTACAATTGCCTGTAGCCTAGACAGCTCCCACTTCCCTGGAGTTCCATTTCTATGGCGTCAATTATTTCATCTGAACTACTGTAGTCCTTTCTCCTTCGTAAATTCTTGCTTCTCAGAACACGTTTAAGCTGGCGAAGACTTCTCTTGATGGCGTTATATTTATATATAAATTAAGAGAAAAGCGAGGATTTCCATATAATTCAAGCCTAGATTAAAGTACTCAGTCGACTAATGCATCCCTGTTATTTTCAATATCATTTTGAATCGCCGTAAGTCGCGGTAAGTATTCAGGTAAAACCAAATTCGTTGTCGGACGTAAGTGAAACATATAAAGGAGAAGAGCATTATCACGTAGCGTGTTCGCCGCCACTCAAGCATGTTAAGGCCTGGTTCAGGGGTCAAATTTCGGGTAAAAACTATTTTCCTTATTTCAGCACAGCCGAGTGTGGTAAGTACACCAAGTTTCTTACGATAATAGATATCGCTATTCTTTACTACCTTAAGTGGTTTGTGTGTAGTGAAACGTGTCACGTGGTCTGTCATGTGACTTAGAACACGAAATCAGTAAATCAAAAACGCGGCTCCGAGTTTAAAACAGCTAGGATGATGAGTGGATGTGTTTAGTTAAGGCTGAAGCCCTTTACCTAAATCAACTTAGAAAAGATGACTACAATGTTTCGTTAACGAGTAATTAAGGCGAACATATGCAAAATAGGTCACGTGACTTTTTGCACCCTCAATATCTCCTTATCTTTACATGATAGTCGTGTTTTCTAAGTGTGGTCTGAAACACTGCGGAAGGAGTAATGTTTTAGCAGGGTTACTTTATATTCATATGTTATCGTCGCAGCCGCATTTCACTTAAACGATTTTATGTAATTATGACGTCATCGATCACGTGATACGACAACCATCTACTCGACAAATTTAAGGAAGTGGATATTAGTATTATGGTGTAATTAGATTTTGTTTAAACTGTTATTTCTGTCAGAAAACATTATTTAACGTACATCTATTTTCCGTTAAATGAACCAGGCCTTAACATGCTTGAGCATGGTGTCTTGCTAAGTAATGTACGTATTTTAAAATAACATATTATCGCGCGATATTAAAACACTATCGCGAGTCTTTCATAAAATGTGTTTGTTGATGGCCCTTACAGGGCTCCGTAGTGACCTCCCCGCTCCAATTCCGCCATGATTTCGATCGAGGAAACCACGCAGCACATAACATGAAATCGAGAAAACTAGTTCAAATCCCCCACCCCCCACCCCACCCCTCCCTTCCGGTGTCAAATTCCCCACCCCAAGGATAGCTACCGATGTCAAATTCCCTACTCTCCGGGCACGAAAATGAGTCAAATGCCCGGGGATTGCCCGAGGAGGGGGGGGATGTTGATATTTCGAATTGATCGGTACATTACTAGCATCTGCTTAGTCTTCTTCCCATTTAATAGTAGGTTAGATTCTGTTGCCCACTCTTCGAGGGCAAACATAGTACTACTCATCTTATGTGCACAGGCACTAAGGTCCTAAGGCACTGTGATCGTATAACGTTGTGGTTATCATGATACATTTTAGGGTATTCAAAGTAAGATAAGAACTGCTTGTCAAAAAATAATATATTGGCCTGGCTTCGCGTCTTGTCACAGTCAATTGATCGTTTTCAATTGATCGTTTTCATTCACACAAAAAATTGCCTCAAGAAAAAATATTAGTAAATTAGTTGAAATGTTGTGTATAGAGCAGGTAAAAATATAGAAATGACCGAAATTTTGGAGCAACCGTAACCGAACTGTCGGACAAATAATATTCGATTGTTTTAGTGTAATTAATATATGGCTGCCTGCAATTATACTTTTCTCAGGTATTACACCACAGGGAGCCCACGCTCGATGTTTGTGCACGTTTTAAGCAGAATGTAGTTGATAGTGTAATTATTTTTAACCGAAAAAATCTTGGAAATAGTCTAAATTTCTTACGTGGACAATATATCGTTGATTGGTTTTTGTCATTATGACAAAGCATCAGACTCACTGCGTAAATCAGATATCTCTATACCTAAGTTTAGATCATTACTATTCAGTAAATTTTAAGTGTCTGCCATTGGTCTTGGAAGTCTGTATGTCTGAAATGTCATCAGGCAAGACAGTTAACCGCACCTCTCAAATGCTGCTTTTAGGTTGAAATAGATCATTTATTGTAAAAAAAAAAAATTCATAGGAAACCAACGTAATTGGCTAACGCTGTGTTGGTTCTCCTGGCCTCTATGTTTTGTTTGTTGTATATTTTACTTTATTCTATTTTGTATCTTATATTATGGCCGAAGTAAATAAATAAAATAAAATAAAATAAATAAAACCGTGCACAAATGTCGAGTTTGAGCTCCTTGCGATTCCACCGGTACCGACATGTGCAAAAGCACTATGACTTAATTTTTCTCACCATATGGTAAAACTAGAGATGACCGGACCCACTTCTGGACATCTTCTTTGTAGCATTTCTTCTCTTCAACTTCACTGGTATTGGTCGTCGTCGGTCGTCGTGTCGGTCGTCGTTGATTTAACACGTAGTCATCTTCGGGTTTTTCTTCAGGTTCCCATCCCAGGAATGTAACGATGGGTCGCTTGATCGTCGTCCCATCTCGAAATACGTGAATCACATACGGTACTTGGTCAACAAGTCTGTTCGTCGCTGAAGCTGTACTCGTTACATTTGCCGCACCGTGACTTCCATTCTCAACTGGCCAATCGCTATTCATACCTGTAATGCTTTCATTCGCTGATGTACGAGTTCCTCCCGTCAAATTACCCCTAGTATCAATGCTTGATTTCAAACTGACAAGTGTGTTAGTTACAGATTGTTGAAAGTACCTTGGGTTTGCTGCGCGTGACTTGCACCGTACATTTTGTTCAAACAGAAATTCAGTTTCAAGAGGCCCCTTGTCATCATTATTCGTTACGGTTTGCCGTTGGATCCCCTCCTTAGTTGCGGTTTGTGCTGCTGTACAACAGACTGTTCGCCGTCGCTCAACTGCTTCATCCGGGAAAGCCGGCGACTGCATCGACAAAAGAACTACTGCTCCGACTGTCACCAGCAGCACATTCATGTTGTTGTTCTCGGTCTGGAATCACTCGCTGAAGACGCCTTAGTTTTATTTGTATCTGTTTCGGTTCGGTTCGTGTGTAAAATAGGGATTTTCGTCAGATTCAGCTTAATTTGAAAATCAGTTGACGGATTACTTCGAGCGAGATTTGTGCGCGCTCAACTCCCTCGCGCCTGACTGGCAGTAATTCGATGGCTGCGCCTAGCGCGCGGCGAACGATTTTAAGCCAATCCTGGAATTCATATTGATCAGCATTTAACATGGAAGCCCCACATAAATTTCGTTTCGAAAAAGATGTCAAGATCAATTGGCATTATCTGTAAGTCTCGGTTCTTTCTTTCCACAAATTCTATGAAGTCATTGTATTATACCTAGTGTACCCATACCTTTACTATTGTAATACTGTACGGTCCTATACGTATATCCTACTAACTTTTAAGTTAGTTTAAAAACTGGCTAAATCTCTTACAGAAACGGTCGTACGAATACTGGCAAACGTTTATTATCTCGTTCGTACTGCACCCTTATTTAATGAATTAAAGATTCTTGCCGCCTAAATTCGTTTTTAGTAGCATTTTTACGTAAGATATACTGGAAATACCGAGAACCGAGGTATTTATAGTCATATATATACGTCCCTCGGGCCGTAGATAAATACCGAGAACCGAGGATATACATCCCGAGGGCCGTAGATAAATACCGAGAACAGAGGTATTAAGTTATATACAGCCAGAGGGCCGTAGATAAATACCGAGAACCGAGGTATTAAGTTATATACAGCCAGAGGGCCGTAGATAAATACCGAGAACCGAGGTATCAAGTTATATACAGCCCGAGGGCCGTAGATAAATACCGAGAACCGAGGTATTAAGTTATATACAGCCAGAGGGCCGTAGATAAATACCGAGAACCGAGGATATACATCCCGAGGGCCGTAGATAAATACCGAGAACAGAGGTATTAAGTTATATACAGCCAGAGGGCCGTAGATAAATACCGAGAACCGAGATATTAAGTTATATACAGCCAGAGGGCCGTAGATAAATACCGAGAACCGAGGTATTAAGTTATATATACAGCCAGAGGGCCGTAGATAAATACCGAGAACCTTAATACCTCGGTTCTCGGTATTTATCTCTTTTCTCTACAAACCAACATATTCATAATTATAACCCAAACATGTCGCCAACTATAGATCCCACCATTGTAGAACCAATATTAAGCAATTTACAATTCTCTATCAAGGACCCAAAATCCCTATGAATTAATTAGCTCGCCCAGCCTATTTTATTTTAAGAGTTACTCAAAACATTCCTTATCAGTTGACTGACATCGAACTGAAAATTAAACTCGGCCATCTATTAATCTTCGTCTATTATAATCTTTACAAATTATCTCGTATAATGGCCTAAAATACCATAACCTCTTAATGGTTTCTTTTAGGCTTCCTCGCCAGTCAGAGTAATTGTAAAGTAATGATCCTGTAATTTGTATATCTGTACATTCTCATGTCCTATTTACTTAATGTAAATTATTTGTACGTTTGTGACAAACTATAACTACAAGGGTAATCAGGACTGTGATGCAGGTTTTTTTAATGTTTGCTGTTATAGTGAAAGGTCTTGGAACAAAGACGTTTTGATAACTTTTATTGCAACTTCATTTACGGTATTCGCCCATTACACACAGCCGTCCATTCGTATTTTATTTCTGTTTCATATGAGTACAGCTCTACACGTCTGAATCTTATTTACATCTATTTGTTTGATCTCGTAATTCCCATCGTTGGGTAACATCCCTCAGCTTTTGTATCAGTTTTTGTTTGCGAATACTACAATTTATGTACAAAATGCAGAAGTATACCTTTAGGACTTAACATTAATAAAACAACAGTGCATGATTTGTTTGTTACAAAGTCGATCACTGAACAGCACTGTGAACTAAACTAGTTTTCTTTAGTAGGTTTTTATGGTTTATGGTTGAAAGATCAGTTGTAGCAATAACACTGCAAGTACTCATTTTGAAGTCTTTTACATTTACATTCAGCGCAAAGCGCCAACTGGTTTTCCTCTGAGAAGAGAAGTACACTAAAAAGTATCAAATGTCTCTTATTTCTCTAATAATTATTTTATAATTATTTATATATTCGTCTTTGTTTTTTTAATATATTACATCGATCAAACGTTTGTTTTCAAACCCTAAATAGGAATACTGCGTAGTTGCTCAGCCGAACGACGAACAAGCATGCTCATAGATGACATTTCTGATGGTTAAAATGCCCCTAACCCAATTCTTTTTCTTCGTATAAATTCATATAATATTTAGAGTAATTCTGCGTAAAAAAGTGTTGTCTGTTTGAATGCTCGAGAGCCTGCAACCTGTTGAAGTTTGCTAAACATGGCGAAAAGCAACCAGGCTCTTTTCACGCCCGAGCCACAGTACACTAATTAGAAGCATCGGCGGCCTATACTACACCGCGTGACGTAAGGTAAGGAATCTACGACAATTTTTAGACTACAAGTGCTATTTCTTACGTCACTCGACCGAGACCTCTAAGTCATGAAAATGGCGCGGGGTCTTTAATCGTTATTTAAAAATCAGGAATTATACCGATTTAACATTTTTCTTTCGTACTCAATTTTCATCTCGAGTTTGAAAATAAATAAAACTAAAATGGGGTAAGGGGCACTTAAAGTGCCTATCACCCTTTTGCAAGTTTGATAGCTTATGAACCTCCGAAACGTTTTGAGTACTTCTGTGAAGAAAGTTTTGATTTACAGTGAATATTTTATGTTCTACGCTTGTTTGAAATCGTGTTAATGTGACCTTTTGTGACCTTGCCTGACCCATGACCGCGTAAGTAAAAGCCTGGGTCGAAACCTGTATGTACGTCCCTCATTAATGCATTATTCTCCATGGCGCCTTTCTATCACAACAACATCGATGCATAGAAAATATACAGTTTGTGAGTTGTTAGTAAAGAAAAAAGTCATTTTAGTCAACATGTTAAGTATTTCTTCAAATGATTGCAAAGCCGAATTAATTATATGACGTCAAGATGACGTAAATACAGGTATCGACCCAGGCTTTTGCTTACGCGGTCATGGATCAGGGAAGGTCACATTTACACGATTTCAAACAAGCGTAGAACATAAGTATTCACTCAAAACCAAAACTTTCTTCACAGAAGTACTCAAAACTCTTCGGAGGTTCGTTAGCAATAAAAATTGCAAAATGGTTATAGGCACTTTAAGCCTAACGCTTTATTCATCGTGAATGATTTCACTCGTAGCTTACTAGTTATCCCTAATGAAGCGATTGATGCTCAACGTGTTTAGGTTCTTGGTTTAAATTTATTTTACTTTTTGATTTCCACAAAGTACTCAACACACCGGTGTGAGATTCGTTCACGTGTAATGGATCTGATCAATATCACGTGACTTACGTACACTACAACGGGGCTATGTCATGGTACTGCGCATCTATCGAGTAATCGCTCGGTTGGTGGCTTTAATTGGATACAAACAGTTAAACTTCCCTCCTTCAATGCTCGATTGAAAGGATTTTTAATATATTCCCTGGAGACTGTTTATATACACTGTTTGTTGGTCATTTATGCATATTTGTATTGATTTTAAGCATCCCACATGGCCGAGAGGTTCGGTAGGTCATATCAAAAACGGTGGAAATTGCTATTTCGATTCCGGCCCGGAACGCGAAGCCTATTACCGTGACACAGCCCCTTTAACCGTCAACAAACAACATACACCAATAACATACACACAACATACTCACACACATCATCCACAACAATGAATCACATATCTCTCACAACTACACTCGCCCAACTAAACACAAAACCAAACTACACCGCTATACATGACAGACTGAATGACGAGATATTCAGTCGATCTTTTTAGGAAATTAGTTCGGTCCGCTCAACCTGCTCACTATAAACTGTACTATTACTCGTCACAGTATACTACACGTAGTACTTTTCGGTGACTCCGTGATAGACCCATTAGGTACAGTTTTGGTTGGCACATTGTTCTTAGATGTCTCCTCTACAATCTTCGCTACTTTAACAACAGCCTGAGCAGCAGCATCACTGTTGCCATCTGCTACAGCCTGTGCCACCTCGGCAGCTGCAGCCGCAGCTTTGATCGCCTCCGGTGTATTGTCCGCTTTGGAGATATGCTGAGCCGTCGCTCCGGCAACAGCGGCTGCCACAGCACAAGCTGCCATGCGCTTGATTTGAGTTTCCTCGTCGAGGTCAGTGCCAGGCTCCACCGTGTCTGATTTAGACGCTTTTGACAGCTCATCAACTTCCACTGGTTTTGCCGACTCCTTTACTCCCTCCAAGTGCTTCACACTCTTAGCGTTCTCTGTGTGCGGCGAAGTGTCGTGTAAAGTCTCTACGTTGTTATCATGCACAACGTGAGAGCCGGTATCCGGGCTTCTTGGCGGCTCCGGTGGATGAATATCTCCGGTACCGTATAAAGTACCGTTACACAGCGTGACCAGTTGCGAGAGCTGTGACGGGTCGTACTGGTGTGACAGCGCCTTTCCTGATCCGGCGTTGAAGTCCAGGCACGTTGCGTGACTAGTTAGCTGTTGACCAAGCTCACAGTCGTTCGGCCAGCTGGATTTGTCGAAGAGTAACGCAATCACAGACTTGTGGTTCTCAAGGGCTATGTTAACGTCTTGCTGTGCGCGTGACCACTCTAAGTAACTAGAAGTAAAATAACGTTAGAATTTTAGGGGGAAAAGAAATGTACATCACCGAGTTTTGACGTTAAAGGACACATGACTGGTTATGGGAATAAAAGCAAGAAGACAAACGAGTCTGTCTGGGAACTTATTCAAGATCAAGAGACAAGGATCGATTACGTTTTAGTTCTTAACTCAATGAGTTCCATTGACTTAACAGACGGCAGAGGTAACCGTTCTCCCCCCACCCTCCCCGAATTGGCCTGATACTCGGGTAACCGCAGATGAGGAGGGCAAAACACAAGCCATGTGTTATTAGAGTACAGATACACAGATGACGTCACGTTTATACAATAAACAGTGCGAAACGCACACTGATTGGTTAATAGTTATGTGTTATTAGAGTACAGATACACAAATGACGTCACGTTTATACAATAAACAGTGCAAAACGCATGCTCTGATTGGTTAATAGCCATGTATTATTAGAGTACTGATGCACAGATGACGTCACGTTTATACAATAAACAGTGCGAAACGCACGCTCTGATTGATCAATAGCCATGTGTTATTAGAGTACAGATACACAGATGACGTCACGTTTATACAATAAACAGTGCGAAACGTATGCTCTGATTGGTTAATAGCCATGTGTTATTAGAGTACAGATACACAGATGACGTCACGTTTATACTAGCCTGAATTTCAGCCGTCTCCTCTGGTTCGTTCCTCCCGAGAGAGACGTCTGAATCCAATAGCCGATAATGCCGTCCAGTGACGTCACTACCAGAAAACCTGGTAGTGATCTTTGATTGGTTCATATTTTATAATTTCGCATAATTATCATAAGTAACTCATCAGAGAAGACGGCAGGATTTTTTGTTTCTGTTTTGGACTCGCGATGGTTGATCGTTGATGAGTTTCAATGGAGTGCTTGTCTTTGGCAAAGACATTAAATTCGTAAGGAAAACAACTGGAAATGACCGGCTGGCTGTTCTGTAAACATGTACGTTCTTTCACCTCGCCTGTCGCGTTCGCGGGGTCGTTGATACTCGATTATTCGTCCACACTCAGCTTTTCTACTTTTCTGCTGCATTATTTACAAATTTACAAAGGTAATCTCTCCCTGTCTCGAACCGAACGGCAGATCGAGAAACTTTACTTGTAAACGGAAGACGAAGGCCTCAAATGTTACTGAACGATTTGTTGCTTCAAAAAGGTTTTCACAGCATACATTTAAGAGGCACTTGAGAAGCAAATGGGGTGAAGATAGGTAGGGTCTTAATTTTGACATAATCTCAAATAATTTCTCAAGGCGAAAGCTTTGTTTTTGTGACCAAAAGAACTCTTTACAGCCGCCGTGGCAGTTTTATTTGCATAAATTAAAATTTTAATCCGCTTTGACGTCACTGGACGGCATTATCGGCTATTGGATTCAGACGTCTCTCTCGGGAGGAACGAACCGGAGGAGACGGCTGAAATTCAGGCTACATTTATACAATAAACAGTGCAAAACGCATGCTCTGATTGGTCGATAGCCATGTGTTATTAGAGTACACATACAAGTTAATTTGTAAGTCATACACTTCCTTCTATGGTGCCCTTTGTCAAATTTTAGCTTTCTCTCGAGCGAATGATGTGTGCGAATTTGTGGTTGTAGAGTTTGTGACTAGTTCAACCTTTTCCACGTAGAACTCAGACTGAAGTCTTGAATTAGAGAATCTTCTAGTTCAAGTTTTCTTGTTCAGGATATTTACATAGAAACAAACAGTTTAGAGTTGTTTACACATTTTTGTACACTTTGGGCAAGATGTGTTTTCGTTTCGGACTTTTCGACTCGAAGGCAGTGTATACGCACACGTTGGAAGCTAAGTGTTTTGTTATTGGTTAATTGGTAACACATTTTTTATACCTTAGCTATTGCATTTGACTTTCACCATTGCTTATTGTAAACTGGATGTTAGTGTTCTACATTGTAGTTTACAAATTTAAAGGAAGAATGCACAACAGGTACTTATCTGAGATTAAACAAGGATTATGATTGTCTAAGGTTTCAAGCAGTACTATTGTCCGTTGACTAATATAGTGACGGTTCCACATCTAAAGCACTTAATCAAACCCATTGTTAAACTTGGTTGAGGCAACACTAATAAGTATTGACGGAAGTAGGTTTCCTGTGGGTGGAAAAGACCTCACGTAAAATATGACGTCTAGTTTATATTGATTGAGGAAGGTCTAAGGTCAGTACGGCAACTGGTACGGAAACGCACAGAATTGCTCAGTATTCCGTGTAGACTCCGCGTCCCTTTCTGCACGATATAAACTGACCTTGAGATATAATTATATAGGGAGTATGTCGAGCCAATAGTAAAACTGATCACTTGTCAAGGATTTCATAATCCTTTTCAGTTTACTTCTTAGTCTCCGCAAAATCCACTTGAATAATAGATGTGCCATTCACTGAAAATGTGACTCAATCTATTGCGCACACAAAAACGGTACTGCAATGGGTATGTCCAGACTAGTAAATCTAGCTAGCTAACCACAGCAGGTAGCGAGCTTCGGCTCTCGTCTGAACAGTTTTTCAGCTCCGGTGATTAGCTAGCTGACACCGCTTACTTTACTCTATAAAAGCTCCTTTCATAAATATCAACTTTATTCTGATTTATTTGTATAACAAAATTCGTAAGGAAAGCCTATTATCATTTACTGGCTTCTAGTTTAGAGAATTTGACGAGAAGGAAGATGTTTATACTGCTTAAACTATATGTTGGCAAAGACAGCAGCTATGACTCTGCCAGCTTAGTCTCTAGAAATACTAGAGACAGCGACGGGTTTTCTTTCTGTCGAGAGGTTAGAATGATTGAATGCCAAACTTTTGCCGAGTATCAGTGGATTAATGCTACAATTCAAATGTTAATTATTTCTAAATACTTCCTTCATTGAGGATTGAAGGCGAGAAGGTAAATAAAGCGACTAAAATACAATATGGTAATTAGAGAGAAACTTTGGCGACTCTGTATTTTTCATGCTGTTATATTTCAATTTTATGAGAAATTTGTTAGGATAAATCGAGGTTCCCGCATTCTCCATATTTCTGGAAGGATTATTGATCTGGCACGAAACAGAATTCAAATTATAATTCACACTTTTTCGAAAGGAAACCACCAAATTATACAAGAGGTCATCACAGATACTAATCGCGTGCACTCGTGTCAATTTTATTTACGATTAAATATCTGCAATTTTTCACCGTCTAACAGTTGAATACTGTACGTCGATATTTCACCATCAGAGTAATAAAAGAGTAGAAACTAATTCTTATTGACAGACTCCGCGTACTCATTATAATGCTGGCTCTGATAATAATGAACTAATGTTAGAAATTTAATTGCGGGCCCGATTATCAGTAAATCTAAATGAAGACCAAGCTAAAGCCAGATGTATTCGCACATCTTTACCACCGAAATTGAGCACTCGTATAAAAATAAATATATTAGATGTCTACCCATAGAACTGCTAATCACACAACTGGTAAGCGACGAAGAGAAACATATTACATGAAGTGAAAATGCATTAAGACAAATATCTCAATAACAAGGGAACTAGAGTAGCGACAAACTGACAGATTGTTCATTCGATCAGTTTAGCTGAAGTCTTTCTTCACAACATCGAATATTTATATTGCCAGCTATATTCTAGCGCGTGTTCATTGACATGTAAATATTGTAATGCTGTAACCACAAGAAGAAGCCACTAAGTAACAGCATATAAGTAAAACGTGTCGTAAACTTTTCACTGCCGTGGAATACAAACTTCCCATGTATTATTAGGAAGAATCAGTGCTTTACCAGAGCACGAAATATGAAACTCAAGGATATAAAAGCTCTGATTACCGTGTTCGTTGTCTCGTAAGCACTCCAGTTGAATCGAAGATGACAAATCGAACCCTCGAATGCGACCACTGCTTCTTTCCTCAGCGTTTGAAGGCAAATCCTCAGTGCTTCCACGCAAGCTCATTTGTTTAATTATCGTTGGATACTGCGGCAAGATGTTGTTTCTATGAAAACAATGGCGTCGAACCAGCTGAACCACGACCGGCTTGTGACGTCACAGGAGGTGTAACTACGGCTTACGATTGACACTTGCAGTAGAGTACCCGAAAGAGTCTTCCGGTTCGATTTCTATTGATTGCAGAATTCGTTCGGTGATCATTTACAGTCATTAGACAGTTACTGCGTTTTAGATTATTACGTAACTAAAAGTCCTTCGAAAGTTCTAAAGACACTTGATGGCTTTTGATTAGTGGAAAACCTTTTTTCGATTAAGAAAACCGAACGCCGAAAGGCAAAAGTAATACGGACAACGTAATTCCTCGTCAGAGCAGTTGACGCGTTTTAATTAGTAAGAGTAACCATAACAAACGATACGCCATATTAATTATTTTTATAGGCAGAATAGGATCCCGCAATTAACGAAAAGGATTCAGTGGATATCGTTATTTTATTAATGTATTAAAAACAAGAGAGAAGTCTCATTTCAGAAACACACAGAAGGAAAAAGCATGTTTTCACGTAGAACTTTCTTTTAACAGGCCCGAGGGGGGAGGGGGAGAGGAGGGGAATTAAACGGCAGCACAGATGGGTAAGATAAAGGCCACTCAATTCAAACAAACACATTATGGCAGGTCTGTTTCCTTGCATGACATACTCACGTCACGTCACAGGAAACCGACTGAAACACTTACTGTAAAATAGAATAGATCCATGCATTCGAAACATTGCAACTCAGTATTGTTTAGGACTGACTATTCTCACTGTGAAAACGCGAGTTGAGCGACACACGCACGAGGCTACTCAGTCCAGACGATTCTACTTCATTGGATCGACGCTTTTTTTCGAATGAACTATAATTATAACAGCATGGCCGGCGGCAGGTACGATGTCAAGGCGTTACCGCCGAAACAGTATCACTTAGGATTGGACCATTATATTTTTGAGGGGGAGGGGGGTTGGGCAAATACAAAAAAAATGGTGCAGAGGTTGAAAGAAAAATAAAATATATATACCGAATAATTCTTTTTTCGTGGGAATGCCATTATGAAAAATTCTCAAGTTTAGTCTCTTTCCTTTAATTTGCGCCTCATCAGGAGGACCTATATTTTCGACGTTTTCTTGGGGGGGGGGGGGGGGGGTTCTACTCAGTAGTGTTCCTTCCGCCATACAACGATCATGCACCTCGCTTGCAATACAAGACATTTAGCTACCCACCCACCCACCCCCCCCCCCCCCCCCCCCCCCTCCCCCTGATGCGGAATGACAATATTCACTACATCAAAGTTATGTCGGAACAGTGAGCAGGAGCTCTCCAGTCCAATTCCTTCTACTGTTCAGTAGCATAACGAGTAAATCGGCAGGCGAGGCAAATGCCTTTTGTAAAATGTTGAAAGTGCTCGAAAGTACTCTCAAAATGTAGGAAATGCCAATTTTGAGAACCTAGATTTTTAAAATTTTCTGACCCTGATCCCCCTGGTGATAGCGTCCGCAAATAATATTGCGGCTCGTGTAAATGTTCGGTCAGTCTTGATGGTCCTAGTGAGGGGGGACATGTCATTTTGTCCCCCATAAACAAAAGAACGGTCCCCAACTGATGCACATATGTATGACATATCCAATTCAATATTCAGTTTATTTAACTGTATATATATCTTCACCAGTAGTGTTGTATGACATATCCAATTCAATATTCAGTTTATTTAACTGTATATATATCTTCACCAGTAGTGTTGTATGACATATCCAATTCAATATTCAGTTTATTTAACTGTATATATATCTTCACCAGTAGTGTTGTTACTACCTGGTACAATGTAAACATTGCGGGTAATCCAGTAATCACCATAAAAACATGTTATGGGCAGTTATTTCATATTTACCTTTCTGTCACTAAAGTATACTTGATATTTTATACCCGTGTCTCATAGATCATGATTATACCGTTGTGCAATCTACATTACCAAACCGAGACATTCAGCCATATACATCCCGAGGGCCGTATGGTGGGCTCCTGACATTGTATGCTCATGAAAACAAAATTCTTGTAAGCTGTGATAAAAAAAATATTACAGAGCTTTCAGTCGTAAAAGTAAATTCTTTCCCGAAAAAAGTCTCCCCCCCCCCCCCAAAAAAAAATGTCCCATTAGCTTACGAACCAGACTTTCGTGAGTCACGCACGGCAACCGGAAGACAAAATTTCCCTTTGACGTCATCAGGTCCATAACGTCACGTCACAAACGTCAAAACAAGGGTCTTCGCATCAAGTCAATGTTATTTACCCACGTAGTTCCTATCGGCGGAATAAGTCTGTTTTACACTTGAAGGTTTACTTCAGTACATTTGCCTTTACTGAGGTAAAACTCATGAACTTTCTTTACTACAGTAAACCTACCCGGCATGTCAAATTAGAAGATAAACAAAATCCAGATGAGTTTGTTTAGGCATTCGCAAAGCTTAGCGATGGAGCCTGAACGTGTAATTTTGCTCGTTTTCCTTCTTTTACTCATTATGCTAACAGAATTCCCTTTCTTTTAATGTTTATGTACCTTTCAAGGCAAACTTGCCAATTGCAGTTAACTCGATTGTTTTGAGAAGAAGGGTCTCGAGGATGGTATCTATCGTAACCCGGCCGCGCCTCTTTCCACGCTCTGGAAATAAGATTTCAGAGTTTCAAGGGTTACATTCGACTATATTGTTGTACTTGTAGAGTCAGACTGACTTTGTGTATGCAACTGATGCCGTACGTGTATGTGGAATGTGCCTTTTAATTCACTGATTCCTTCTTTGCGTTCCACTCAGTCTACAGGCTTTGTGCCTCTCTAACCGAAATAATTCAATTAGAAAGAGGTTGAAGAAAGTAAGATTACAGTGAACAGAGTGAATTGCCGAGTGAATATCGCAGTTATTCTGTAACCAAAATTCAAGATTGGCTTTGAATGACAAGTATAGAAACATCTACATCCTTGTTCATGGTCATGTACATCGAAGAAACTAGCTCATGAGACGGCCGATGCATGTTAAAATCCTCGCATGAACGCAAGGACTGAACGGAAATAAATCTATTTCTGTTCGAAGAGTACGTGATTGCACTTTTATGATAAACGTTTCAAAAGTAGTTTATACCTAAATCAACAAGGTTTAGATTAACTACGATGAAAAGTTTCTTTTCATCCTCCCGCCGTTTCTATCGTAACTAACCAGAGATGAGTTTACTACGGTAAACTACTAAAAGGGGGTCACATTAAAAAAAGGGTTTACTTATAATAAATAGCGCTTTACTGCAGTAAACTTTGGCGAGTGTATCCTCAGCACCAGAGGGAAATCAGTTTCAGTGGTCTGTAAAGTGATATCGCCCATTCACTATCTGTTAGGTATACTAGTTTACTTATTGCTATTGCCATCTATTGTTCCTGTTCTGTGTGTTCCTGCTTTACTGTTATCAATTATTACTAGCCGTTCCTACCTTACTCGCTGTAAAAAGTTGTAATTGTAACTGTAGTGTGAACTTCCTAGATCAGCACCAGGTGCTTTTGAGGCAAACAAACTTTTTTAGTGTCAATAGGTCAACCAGTGTTAGAAATATAGGATAGTTTACCGGTAAAATCCTGTACCGGAGGCCGTTACTTTTATTCAGCGGAAGTGATGTCATACGCGCAGGGCGGGGCGTAAAATTATGAAATAGCGCCTGTCAATCATAAATCTCTATTACTCAGGCTCTCTAGCGCTTTAATTGTTGCCACCTATTCACAACATATTCAGGCAAGTATTGCAGAAGTTCTGGCATCATGGAATGAGCTAGCTAAAGAATAACAATTTTATCGAGGACCGAGAGCTGTTATTTACCGGGAACACACTCGATATTTCCCCCCCTTTTTTATATTCCCGCCACCGCCAAGACAAAACTTAAAAGTAAGATTCAACCAATCACTCAAATTTAACCTCACTGGGAAGCTGTCGGTAAATACTACGTCACATTTGGAGAATAATTGTGTGATTAAAATGACATTTAAGCTACTCGATTCCATCGTTACAAATTAAGAAACACTTATGCTTATTCTCCAAAGTTGATCAAAGCAACTAATAGTATCAGTTAGTGCATTAATTCGAATAAGTTCAGGAAGCCAGCATTATTCGCTTCAACTCGATTACATGCAATTTTACAGTCAATAACATGAAAATACGATGCAAACGATACATTTGAAGGTTTATTGTAATTCTGTTTCACAATTGGACTCCCAAACACAAACTTCCATACAAAGTACTGTAAAATTCTGAGCAATAAAATGTCTATTTAAGCGGGTCGTAATGTGATGCCTAGTGCGCACGCGTGGGATCGATTTTTGACACTGAATGCGACAACTAGCGTGGCTACTCTTTTATGCACACTGTTTCACGCGAACCTCGTAAGGATAAATATAACTTTCCTCTTCTGTACGAGAAGAGGTTTTTAGTATTAATATGCCTCCAAAGCGTTGTGTTGTGCAGGCGAGTGTTAGCGTATGACATCACTTTCGCTGAATAAAGCTGAACTGAAAGGGAACGGCCTTCAGTAATGGCGGACTTTTAGATTAAATACTCGGAGTTCAAAAAATAAGACTTCCCGTCGTCGTATCGAAAAACGGCTTGGACTGGTAATAATATAGCAACTCTACTTTATGAATAGGTCAGTCTGAGGTCAGCGGTCGTGAAGCAAAGATGGCGTCCTTTTCCACGCTCTCTCTAAATTTGAAAGATTTTGTCTTGAGTTGTTCTACTATTTATAATTTTCCAACTATGGCATCGGTAGAGGACTTGGAAGTCTTATTTGACAGAAAATTAGAGCCTGTTCTTGTCCAGGATTCGTCAATCAACAACACAGTTTCCGCGGAGCTGCTGAATTCCATCTCGTTTTTGAGTGATAAATACGAGGACTTAAGGAAGGTACTTCAGAATTGAAGAAAGAAAACAGGACTCTGGAGGAGGAGAATGTTGCTCTGAAGTCTGATCTTAGTAATTGAATCCGACCTTTTACAACTCTACTGATGTCGCCTTTCTTTTTTTTCTTATTCTTCTTTTTCTTTCTCTTCTTTTTCTTTCTCTTCTCTTTCTTTTTCTTCATTCATATCTATATAAGCGTATATTATCTTTTTCTCCCTACTGCTATGTGTATTATGTAGTTTATAGGTTCGTGTGTCTGTGTTTATGTATCTTTCCATTCTCTGGTGCGACCACAGAATTATTATATTGTAATTTTAAGATACAAATAAAGTTTTTGTTGTTGTAATATGCAAAAACATTGGTATGTCAAAATTTGATCGTAGTGGCACTTTAAGCACTGAAATAACTTTCCCGTCTCGTCGCTTCGCTCAGTCCTCGCTTCAGTTAGTGTAGAGAGAAAGCCGGGTAATAAACCTACTCAGGGTATGGACATATCACACTGACCCGAGTTAATAAGATCATCAGTACAATCATTTCCTAATTTATTTTCTTTTTCTCGATAACTCTGAATTAACATTTAAATTCATTTATGCTAGGACTAACTTATTCAAGTTTTTCTTCTTTCCCAGAGTTACAATTGCCTGGATGGTTTGTCTTTATCCATCAGGAAGTCTAGCTCGGTTGCTGGCTTCAAGCTGAAAGTAAGGTCACACTACTCCAAACTTGACTTTATAATTTAATCTTCCTACATTATTTGATCATTTTAATAACTGCTTATACATTTTTAAAATTACTTTATTTTTTTCCTCCTCTTCCGATACACTTGGTTTAAGTTTCTTATAAGTTTACTCTTATATTTATATGTATCTGTATATTTTTAACCCGAGATGTATTTTTGTTTTAGTTTTCGCATTTTTGTCTGGACTAGTTTGTCCTTACATCAGGACGTCCTGCTCGGCTGCCGACTACAGGGTGAAATTCCTAGCATGACTTAAGTTTTCATATTTATTATATCATTTTTAAGAAATTCATGACTTAAGGACGGTGGTCCCTATTGCTAGTGCGAATAAGCCTCTGTACGGGTGTCCCGCGAGTCGACCCGTAGTCACTTAAGCTTGATTGTGGAAATAAAATAAAAATCGCAACATTTTGTCAGTGGCTTGGAAATGCGTTGACCTCATTTTCCCCACGTTTTTTTCACATTATCCTGTCTGGATAAAATGATATTTACGACATTTAACCTTGATTATCTCTGAAAAATGCACGGTTACCGAAAATGCCCACATGGTCATAAAAAGAAAAAAAGATACCCTTGTATTAGGGGCCACCGTCCTTAAAGGAGAACTAAACCCTAAAATCAACCCAACGTCTTTACAAAGATGTATTCTAAAGAAATAAGTTCTGTTATTTTATTTTTCTGTGTTGCGCGTCTATGAGGAGAAAATTAGTCTCCAAGTTCGATTTTCCGCTGAAAAATCTATATTGTGCGGCGGCTCAATTCAGTGCAAATTTCCCCATAACGTACGTCACACATACCAAGGAAGAACGATCACACCTCTAGCACAAAGAAAGCACAATGGTCCGCAATTAGAAGCCATTAGGCCTGCTATTCAATGTAGGGGACGGCATGGCAAAACTAATTTATTCCCCGTATACTACGTCACAAATTACAAGACTTGAGCCGTCTGTACATACCGGTGGCTGTGAGGAAGGTTTTCGGATTTTCTCTTCCTAGACGCGCAACACAGAAAAATTAAATAGCAGAACCTATTTATTTCGAATACATGTTTGTATAGACATTGGGTTGATTTTAGGGTTGAGTTCCCCTTTAAGTTTTCATATTTATTATATCATTTTAAAGACTTTTTTTACGAGTTTTTTAATAATAATAATAATAATAATATAATAATAAAGGTTTATTAGCATTCCACTGGGTGGCTCTTCTATGCTAACACTACAATAAATATAATACTACATTAATGCTATTGATAACAAGATAAAAGCTAAAACTATTGAATAGATACTGAAAAAATACATGACACTAAAATGTACTAATTAATTTATAAATTTAAGGCAAGCAATGTAAAATGTGATTTGCATTTGCGCGTAAATTCTGTTGCGAGGGTACAATCCCTAATGTCTGCTGGCAAGCTATTAAACAATTTAGCTGCGCAATCCTGCAGAGTACCAGTAGTAAGTGGTACTACAAGTTTACGTTGGCTAGATGATCGCAGAACTCTTGCTGGTTTGTGTTCCTCTAACTGAAGATATGCTGGCCAATGCTCGTTGTATAAGGCCTTAAATATTACCTTCGATAGGTGAAAATCTCTACGATAACTTATAGGGAGCCATCCCAGTTTTAAAACATCTGACAAGTCTGCAAAATGATTAATTACAAAACCAGCAGCAGCGAGCTGGACACGCTGGAGACGCTTACTAAGTAACAAGGAATAGGATAGCTAACATCATCATTTTAGTCAATTTTAGACAAAACAAGGCTTTCAGCTAATTGTTTCCTCACATGAAATGGTGTAAAGTTTTTGAGTTTCTTAATTACAGCCAGGGTGCTGTAACAACTAGATATTTTGGACTGTACATCATCGTTCCACTTTAAGTTCTCCTGCATTTCTTTTCTTCTTTTTATACTTGCATACTTATACTTTAACTTGTTTGTCATTTTTTCGTATATTTATATATTCTTTTTCTTTGGGTAACCGTTGTAAGGGAAGTCTATTCCTGTTTTCGGTTTCCCTCAGCTTCTGTACTTGTATTCGTTATTTGCACGTTCTTGTATAAAGCTGTAAAATGTTTAAAGTAAAGTAAAAGTAAAGTAACTCTCGTAAAGCGAAACTAAAATAGAGTACAGTGGCTTTACAGACCGATTACAGCCAATTGATGATTTTGAAGCCCCAGAAACACACCAGATGTTGGTTGACGAGTATGTGGTGTCTGTCAGGTTTCCTCAGCATTAGGGAGCCGTCAGTTGATGATTAATACACCGACAATATCCGACATTAATAATGGTTACCACTAAAAGAGTACTGTATTACGAACAGCAGCTGGTAACACAATCTCGACTGCTGCTGATAGTGTAGCCTGTTGAAAGACCATCACCGCAAAACGACACGAGCAACCAGCAATATGAAAGGGTTTGATCTCTCCAACACGTAGGAAAAGTGAATATTACCTATATTTTCACTTCGCAATTCAATGATATTAATCGGGTTTTACAACTGAAAAACACCGAAATTAAAACCTTTTGCACATTAACTCACCTTAGAAGAAAGTCAAGCCGAATTTTGAAATCGGGTATGGTAGTTATTACGTCGGCTAAGAGTTCTCAAAAAGAGCTGGCCATGCGAATCCCACCAAAGTAAAAAAAAACTAATCGTACGCGTGTTTTGTTTTGCACGACTTTAGTTCAGCGAAGATGAATTCATTAAAATGTCAGTATAACCAGCATCAGAATATTGAAACAAGTAAAAGAACCGACAGTTTGGGTTGACGTAATGTGTTTGTTCACCGGTTTTTACTGGCTCGAATCAGATGAAATGCAAATTAGGAGTTAGGAGCCATTTTATGCTTTACACCGAGACAAAACGAATTCAAAGATGAGGAAAAGGTAATAACCGGTCTGACCCACATCCGATAAATAGATCCATAGAAGTTCAGTTTTCATGAATAAACAGGACTATTAATTAAGAAAGCTTTTAGGAATTTCAAAACAGACCTCCCGAGGTTTGTGGAAAATCAAATAAAACATGGCAGAGAAATTAAAAATAATTAAATGAACCGAGACTTTAAACACAAAACAAAAGCTCTACAGACTTGATACTCGGCACCAAAATATTTGGAGCTTCGGATGGAATGTGTTGATAAACGGTTCTGTAAATTACAAGATTAGTGCTTTCAAATCACGGACTATCTCACCCAGCGCCACTTACGTCAACATTTTCGTTATCAACTGATTAAGGTTCCTCAATCGTAATTATTTCCTAATTCTGACGCGATGCTGTTTGTGAAAACTGACTTCGTACAGTTATTTTTCGTGATTATAGAATGATTTCTTCTCAGAGTCCGACAAACCAGAAGAACAAGCGAAAGTTTTGTGGTCGGAAGGTCAACTTTCTTACAAGATACTTTTCAATTCGTCAATAATTTAGAACTTGTCCAAAAAAGGCGTTGCAACAGCTCATGATCGACATCATTCGTGTTAGTTATGGTTAAAGTAGTCGCTGTAGTCAACACAGTGAAGTAAGACTTGGAGTGAATGAGAAATTCAGACGGAAGCTTTAGAACAAGCCGAACCCTTACGAAACAATTAGCTTTTCCAAAACCTAAAATATCGAGAGAAACAAGGAAAAGAGGCCTGTTAGAAATTCCGTGTTTGCCTTGTCTTGTATTGGTACCAAAATTGCTGAGTTTCGTAAGATACCGAACACACTGAAACATATTCAAACGTACAATCACGTCGATCATTTCCACACAAATCAAACTTACCAGAGGAAACACTAGTAGCAGCGAAAGGTGTACGCCAGTACTTGTTTTACCAGATACAAAGCGATTTTGCGTATGGAATCGAGTAGCAAACATCGATATAGTTCAGCAGTAAGGCACACTTTAGTTGACATGGCAACCTGTCAATATCCCAACACGTTCGCTGATGAAGAGCAGTGGATGATAAATGCGCAGCCTTTCATACCAAAAAAGTACATGAACACAAGCAAACGCCAACAATGGAACGAACACAAGGCGTCCCCTCGCTTATTCCTAAACTTACTGCGACCTAGAAATACATCTACAGTAGCACTTCAATAACGAAAAGGGAACAAAACAAAACTAACCATGAAATATTAGAAGAGTTGGCATTTTAAAAAGTAGCTTCAAGGCATACGGAATTCAATAATAACAGCTGTGTTGATTAACATTTCATAGTTTAATCTCGAAATTCGTTTTCCTTGGTTTGTCAAGCATGAACTTACTAGTTTTGTAATAACAAGTTTGCCGGGTCATTTCGAGTCCTAAATAGACAGCACTCAACTGTTCAGCAGAAAACCAAGGTAATGTCTCAAAAATGTATCGTCCGGCTGAATTAAAAGACATTGGCACTCTACTCGTTAAACACTTCCTGTGATACTGTAATTCTGATTAAGGGAGACAAAAACTAGGGAGGCTCCCTGCAAAATTGAACACAAGTCACAGCGATAATCACTGGTGTTAATAACGCGAAGTCATTACAACTGAGATTTCAGACAGTAACCAACTCGAAATTTTACTCTCACTCGTATTCATAATATGTCATCTGTATTTGTTATCTCAGTTGTTTATATGATTTATTGTAAACAGTATGGCAATAAAGTTTAACGTCTACGTCAGTTCGGACATAGAAAAAAAGCAGACAGCAGACACTATCCTTTTAGGTAATTCAAAGTTTTTATAGAGGAATTTACACACAATCCGACGATCCCATTATGAATATAAAAAAGGGAATACACTGTTTGAGAGGTGGGGGTTGAACTGGAGACAAAGACCGATTACTGAGGTCTTAACGGGGCACAGTCAATCGAGTTGAATCTTCAAGTTTCTTCAAAACAAAACTACAAAAATAACATCCAAATACCATGTGCATGTCCTGATATGCTTTTCAAACGTTTTCGATGGAAAAGATGAAAGTGGATTACAATAGCATATTCTAGAAACTGGATTTCGGTTACAGTGAACCGATTTGAAGATGCTCTAAATTTCTCTAAAAGAAGTATTTTTCATCCACTCAAATATTTGCCATCCTTCGTCAAAGTTGTCTCAAATTTTCTCCAGTATACCTGGAAAACATATTCTGCTAATGCAGGGGTGGATCCAGGGTTTGGACTGAGTAGTTTACTCTGACAGACCAATCAACTCATACCCCACCCACCCCACCCACCCCACCCCTCCTAGTAATAAACTACCTAAAATTTAGAGGTTTGAAAAAAGTTGAGTAGTTTACGGAAATCACATAAACTACCCTGGATCCACCCCTGTAATGTGAGTAGTTATTTTAGTATTTCGTTATGAGAAGTTTATAGTGTCCCATTCACTCACTCAGGTGTAATAAAGGCCAGCAGGATGGACGATCCCATGATGCTCTGTCTTCTCTTCTCTGTCAAATCCTGCCCCTGACCACTTAGTGTCCATTCCCCCACACAGTTGAAGCCAGAGTGCTCCACGCTCACGCGCAGTAGCTTCACCTCGTCCTGGTGATCGCTATGGTAACTGATAAACAAGGTGGACTTTCCTGTGTGGACACAAACGAGTTTTACCAACTGGTTCGCACTATTTTCTGAATACAACTATTTGCTTTTATCTGATTGAAATATGCACTTTGATGTATGGTTATTTTCTCGCCTTTACTTTGCCTGCCTTCAACAACCTGCCTTTACTAGCAGAAAGTTTCATATTTTAAAAATTCGTACGTACATGTAGCCTTTATGACTTAAATTAAATCGATATAAGCTGCAGTAGAGTGAATATTTGCTATAGTCGGCTTGTCCACAATAAACATACATTCAGGAGGAGCACTAACACAATTTCCGTTTTGTATTTCTCCAGTCAGATCATAGTGTTCCGGCCAATCAAATGATTGGCTCAACAAAGGGAACTTGACTCAGTGTTCGTTTGCTCTGTTGTTTTCACACTGAAACATTGAAACTATCAATCCATTGTCCACAGCACATAACTATCATCTCATCTCATATAGGAAGCGCTCACGCCTGCTGGATGCCTGCTCACAACACGATTGACGGTCATTTATACCTGCCTGTTCTTTCTTCTTTAAAGCTTTTCTGAAACCCCAGGAAAGCGTTTGGCACTCGGGTATTGAGAAAGGAAAGTCATCTCTCGACTTATTTCTTTTGAATTTCCCCAGGTTTTGCCTTCAGTCATATGCTCACCTTTTCTCATCAAGCCAAACAACGAATGTTGATCTTACTTGCAATAGTGGCCAGCCACGTGCTTGTGTCCGATGGAATCTGCGTGTGCTCCTCTGCATCAAGACCTCCAGGCGGCAGGAACCATCTGTAGTTAGCCATGTGGCTGGGCTTCACGTTGTAGTCCTTTATCAGTTCAAACAACGACTTGTGCTTTGGTCGACAGCACCCCTCTAATGGCACCATGATCTGGGAGTGAAAAAAAGTGTCACAGTTAAATGTGCTGTAAAAGGACCTCGTGGGTAAATAGTTCAGAGGCTGTGGGAACGCTTAATTTATTATTATTACTTGTTTATAGCCAGCGCTACGACAAGAAAACAAACGACAAGCAACAACAACAAAAATAATACATTTAACTTCATATATTATATTTACATATATTTACATTATTAACAAAACATTCAGAGTATAATCAGTTTTGCTGTCATACAATATACATTAAATCTTTTTAGAATTCTGTGAAGCTTAGATGTGCATGCTCTATTCTATTATAATGTAGCACTCTGGTATCGTACTGTAGCTCAGCTTACTGTTCAATACACTATATCAGACATGCTGTGATTAGATCACAGTAACCGTAACTCTGCCTCACTGGTTAGCTCAGTTGGTAGAGCACGGTCTAGAGTGCGGGAGGTCAGGGGTTCACTGATTAGCTCAGTTGGTAGAGCACGGTCTAGAGTGCGGGAGGTCAGGGGTTCACTGGTTAGCTCAGTTGGTAGAGCACGGTCTAGAGTGCGGGAGGTCAGGGGTTCACTGGTTAGCTCAGTTGGTAGAGCACGGTCTAGAGTGTGGGAGCTCAGGGGTTCACTGGTTAGCTCAGTTGGTAGAGCACGGTCTAGAGTGCGGGAGGTCAGGGGTTCACTGGTTAGCTCAGTTGGTAGAGCACGGTCTAGAGTGTGGGAGCTCAGGGGTTCACTGGTTAGCTCAGTTGGTAGAGCACGGTCTAGAGTGTGGGAGGTCAGGGGTTCACTTGTTAGCTCAGTTGGTAGAGCACAGTCTAGAGTGCAGGAGGTCAGGGGTTCGCTGATTAGCTCAGTTGGTAGAGCATGGTCTAGAGTGCGGGAGGTCAGGGCTTCACTGGTTAGCTCAGTTGGTAGAGCATGGTCTAGAGTGCAGGAGGTCAGGGGTTCACTGGTTAGCTCAGTTGGTAGAGCACAGTCTAGAGTGCGGGAGGTCAGGTGTTCGAATCCCGGCCCGTCCTTGGCAGGGACGTATAAGCCGTTGGCCTTGTCTCCTTCCTCTTCTAATCTATATATACGAGGGGGACGTGAAAGAACCTGTTGTGTTATTTCGAGAAAGAGTAGGGGATTGTCTCCCGACACAACAGCCTGGTATTCTGAGGTACTAACAATCACTCATGATTGTAAACTGCACCGCAGCACATTGCACCACAATAGCAGTCCGTATCACAAAAAATAACCTTGTGAAGCGCATTTGAATATATCGATATAGAATTTGCGCTATATAAATGAATACCTTTACCTTTTATTTTTGGATAAAAAATACAAAAACAATAGGGAAACCATTTCAATGTCACGGCATGGCGTACAGTAACCGTGTCACGGCATGCAGTAACCATGTCACGGCATGGCGTACAGTAACCATGTCACGGCATGGCGTACAGTAACCGTGTCACGGCATGGCGTACAGTAACCATGTCACGGCATGGCGTACAGTAACCGTGTCACGGCATGGCGTACAGTAACCGTGTCACGGCATGGCGTACAGTAACCGTGTCACGGCATGGCGTACAGTAACCGTGTCACGGCATGGCGTACAGTAACCGTGTCACGGCGTACAGTAACCGTGTCACGGCGTACAGTAACCATGTCACGGCATGGCGTACAGTAACCGTGTCACGGCATGGCGTACAGTAACCGTGTCACGGCATGGCGTACAGTAACCGTGTCACGGCATGGCGTACAGTAACCGTGCCGTAAGTCATTGCTGTAATCTGCCCACTTGGACTAAATCTGCTCTAGAACCTGTATGTTACTCAAATAAACCCAGACCTATAAACGATTGCTATGTAGCCTATGTGAGTTTTTCTCTGTTTCTTACCTCTGGGCTGAGTCCAGAATAGTTCGACAGTAGTGTATCTGTGACGTAGAAGAACTGAGCCAGAATAAACCACGTCATGTTCAGTGCCTGCTTGCTGCCATGAGTTATTTTACATCGACCAATCACATCCAAGTATGCTGCATCACGTGACATCCTCACCAATACGTCACCGATCTTTAGTACCAGGCCCCTCTGCCAGTAGTCATGTATATCGCTGCTCATCTTGTAGTTACGACACGCTGCCATCACTAGAGTCGAGCACTCGGAAGAAACTTCATCTGGGAACTTGAATCGCCAACCAACCTGGATGTGTCCTTCCGGGAGAGTCTTCGGCCAAACGCCAGGGGACTGGGACAGAGAACGTGAACGTTACACGCGTGTCATATTTTCACCGCTCGTGTTTCTTTGTAGCCTGCGTTCAAGCGCAGGGAGATGTGGGAAGGGGGAATGAGGAGAGAGGAAGAGGACCAGTAGATCGACAAGTTTGCAACTGGCAACTATTTACGCTAATTATGATCACAATCATGGTGGCAAAAATGGTGCCATTTTAAAAATGCACTTTGTATGTTTCTGGTACATGTAGAAACAATTAAGACATTGTAAGGGCATCCATTAGCTTTGCAATCTGATTGGAGAACTAAAAATATCAGTGGCGTCAACACAACTGGTTAGTTGGGAGTGCGCAATGTGTGTTGTGTAAGATGCGATGGTTTGATCCCCGCGGCAGGACGGCAACACTACGTAACGCTAAGCACCGGATAAATCCCTGTCCCGCAGTGGATACAATTAGTTGGTTTATACTTATCTGGAAGACAACGTTATCCACTCTTTGAACAACCAGGTCCAGGGTTAAAAAATGAGGAAAACGCCCTGCCTTTGCGAAGAAAATGACAATCTAAAAGCAAATTCAGTGTTCATTCTAGGGCGCCGATATTTTAACGCTTTGACTGACTACCTTCGCAAAAACTTTATTTACGTGTGACACTTGTTCGCGTCTGTACTCTAAGTCCGGCGCGTTCATTCATTGTATTCGTAAACTCCATCTACCATAAGTTTTCGATTGTTGTAGAAGGAATTTTACGCGGAGCTGGGTAACCAGGTAATGCACACACTATTGTTGTGTTTGTATATTAGTCATAGATATTTCGTGCTCTGTTTCAATCAAGTTTGGGAAAAAATGGTCTCTTATGACACAACAAATGCCCCCAGAATGCAATGCAACACATGCCCCACTTTGTTTGATTTCAAGAATGACCTGCAAATGGAATAAAGACGTTCCGTTACGTCGACCACTGCAAATGGTAAGATTTCATGTTTTCTGCATGGAATAAAGACGTTCCGTTACATCGACCACTGCAAATGGTAAGATTTCATGTTTTCTGCATGGAATAAAGACGTTCCGTTACGTCGACCACTGCAAATGGTAAGATTTCATGTTTTCTGCATGGAATAAAGACGTTCCGTTACGTCGACCACTGCAAATGGTAAGATTTCATGTTTTCTGCATGGAATAAAGACGTTCCGTTACGTCGACCACTGCAAATGGTAAGATTTCATGTTTTCTGCATGGAATAAAGACGTTCCGTTACGTCGACCACTACAAATGGTAAGATTTCATGTTTTCTGCATGGAATAAAGACGTTCCGTTACGTCGACCACTGCAAATGGTAAGATTTCATGTTTTCTGCATGGAATAAAGACGTTCCGTTACGTCGACCACTGCAAATGGTAAGATTTCATGTTTTCTGCATGGAATAAAGACGTTCCGTTACGTCGACCACTGCAAATGGTAAGATTTCATGTTTTCTGCATGGAATAAAGACGTTCCGTTACGTCGACCACTGCAAATGGTAAGATTTCATGTTTTCTGCATGGAATAAAGACGTTCCGTTACGTCGACCACTGCAAATGGTAAGATTTCATGTTTTCTGCATGGAATAAAGACGTTCCGTTACGTCGACCACTGCAAATGGTAAGATTTCATGTTTTCTGCATGGAATAAAGACGTTCCGTTACGTCGACCACTGCAAATGGTAAGATTTCATGTTTTCTGCATGGAATAAAGACGTTCCGTTACGTCGACCACTGCAAATGGTAAGATTTCATGTTTTCTGCATGGAATAAAGACGTTCCGTTACGTCGACCACTGCAAATGGTAAGATTTCATGTTTTCTGCATGGAATAAAGACGTTCCGTTACGTCGACCACTGCAAATGGTAAGATTTCATGTTTTCTGCATGGAATAAAGACGTTCCGTTACGTCGACCACTGCAAATGGTAAGATTTCATGTTTTCTGCATGGAATAAAGACGTTCCGTTACGTCGACCACTGCAAATGGTAAGATTTCATGTTTTCTGCATGGAATAAAGACGTTCCGTTACGTCGACCACTGCAAATGGTAAGATTTCATGTTTTCTGCATGGAATAAAGACGTTCCGTTACGTCGACCACTGCAAATGGTAAGATTTCATGTTTTCTGCATGGAATAAAGACGTTCCGTTACGTCGACCACTGCAAATGGTAAGATTTCATGTTTTCTGCATGGAATAAAGACGTTCCGTTACGTCGTCGAGGTTCTATTATTTCTTAAGAAGCCAATATTTTTAAGGCAGCAATAGATACAATTCTATCTTCAATCAACGAAAGAGTGTTAATGATTTGATAATTATACCTTAACCCTATTTTCTATATCTTTTTATCTGTAAAATAACATTAAATGGGTCATAACTTTTGTGGGACACATTTGCTTCAAGGGCCCAGTTCCTTACGGCCCGATGAAGCTAATCCAGGATAAGGGTAATCTGTAGTTCTATGTGGTAACTCGTGAACTACTGATATGAGATTTAAAACTTATTCTTGATGAGGAATAAGTAGTCTGTATCTTTCTACTTGTAATCCTAGAATACAGAAACACACATTTTACAATGTAATCAGGATTAACGCCAATCGGGCTTCGACGACGAACTGGGTGTGGCAGCATGTTTACCTGGATATCTTTGGGTAGTTTACCTGGATATCTTTGGGTAGTTTAGCCTGTAGTGGTATGAAGTATCTCTTAAATACAGACAGGTTTTTGTAGTACGCCAGCACCAGCTCCACTTCATAGCTGCCTTTGGGCGCACCCTCCACTAGCACACCGATATTACGACACAGCGCCAAGATCTTAAGAATCTCCTCTTCATCCAAGTGAAGATACTGAGAACAAATTCAAACGAAACTGAATTACAGCAGCTGTATTAGGTACTTAGAACGGTTTTTAATTGAGTCTCAAAACCTGAGGTATGAATTGACCAAGAGCCAACTATTTTCTCGTCCTGCCCAACCTAACTAACGGATATGATACTGCTGTTTAATCCTATAAACAGGTGGCAAAATAACAAGCAAGAAGAAAGTGTTTTTTTTTGTGGGGGGGGGGGGGGGGGGGGGGGGGGGGAGCAAGGGAGGGTCCAGGGTGATCGAAAGTGAGGGAGGGGAAGCACACAGAAGATTATGACTTTAGAAACTTGATATCCATGATTCAATTTAACCTAGGTTGAATGTGATCTAACCTAGGTTGAATTGGATTTGACCTCAGATGAATCGGATTTGACCTAGGCTGAATCCGATTTGATCTAGGATGAATCGGATTTGATTTAGGATGAATTGGATTTGATTTAGGATGAATTGGATTTCACCTACGCTGAATCCGATTTGACCTAGAATGAATCCGATTTGACCTACGATAAATCGGATTTGACCTACGTTGAATCGGATTTGACCTATGCTGAATCGGATTTGACCTAGGATGAATCAGATTTGACCTAGGATGAATCAGATTTGATCTAGGATGACCTGAAAACTATTGAATATTCTGCTATATACACAATATTTACATCAGTGTCATTTACCTGGAAGCACAAGGGTACTACAGCCTCCCTGATGAGCCCCTTGGACACAATATCATCGATAGCAGACCTTAGTGTCCAGTCATTGGGCTTAGTGTTAGTTGGCCAGTATCTCTCTAACAACCCTGCCTTGATGAAATGCGGTACAAAGTCCCTGGGGTCTGTCTCGTTATGCATGCAGGCAAGACAATTCAGTAAAGCACCTGGATTGACACACACTGTCCTTGTTGGTCCCTGATCTTGATTACTGGCAGGGATTCTAAAGACCACTATGCAACCCTAGGTAAGGAACAAGAGTTATTTACCAGCTGTGACGTCTGTGTCTGAAGTCTTGAATTGTAATGACCGAAGCCTCGGTCTTGAAAGTACGGATCAACCCTAAGCCGGTAAATAATGTTTTTTCTCTAGTTTTTTTCGACTTGAAGAAAATTAATGAACAAACTATGACGAATTTAGAGCATGCGCACTGATTACCGTGACCATGGTGAGAGACTCTCTCCCGGAACCAATCGGAATGCAGGAAATCGTAGGTTATAACCAGCTTTGGCTCGAAAATAAATATTTCGCTTTAAATTAGTAGAGAGAGCAGACCAGAAAGACAACTGGCTATCCGACTATATAGTAATGTACCACTAATGATGTATTGTTACTAAAACAACACGTACACCCATGATAAATGCATTATTTTGCAGCTGTAGTAATTTTCCAGATACATGTATCATGGAATTGCAGATAGAATTTGAAATGTTTTGCAGACTTGCAGTCGTGGACATTCTGCAACTTTAAGCTGGAGCCCCAGGATTGAATTCATTTATGGCCACAGTTCTTAACTCTTTGTCGTCCGATCGTGTGTGAGCTCAATTGGTGAAATTCTGAGTGCTAACTACTCACCCCTCCTCCCTCAGTTCAAGTTTAGCTAGCTCAGGGTAGTTAAATACTGCAGACTTTTTAAGCCGAGGGCTCAAACTTTCCCCACAATGCCATTCGGGAGAATTCTATGTTCTCGTCGATGGTAGGTATCGCTACTTTTGTAGGGTTTCTAATGAAATGTGCTCTAATTTTGTAGAAAAATGCCACTGTCAGAGAGCTTGAGGACATCATTAAGTCTGAGGACGGTGAAAAGTTCTTGGTTTGCTTCTAGTAGGCTTTGTGAGGGGATTTCACAGGGTTTTCCTGTTGTGTTTGTGCTTTCAGACACAGGAAAAAATTATTCAATGAAATCCTTAAAATCCTGCAGTTGGCAGTCTTTTACCCTTGCTAAACATATTAGGGTGTGTTTTTGTTACTTTAAAGCAATGGCTTGAGTCCAAATCACTGCTCTTGGTTGTAGGGGTAAAAGACTTCTAAAAAAAACCTACAGGAGTCCCAGAGGGGGGTCCCCTTGTGGAATTTGTGTCCATTACCAGCATGCAATTGGAGGTGGGTACAGGAGAACGTGGTGGAGAGAAATGCAGTGACAAGAATAGCGTGGTTCACAGTCGCTTGGTGTGTTTTGTGCCAAAACACCTGGTGGTTGGAAAGATTAAATAAGGTACTGTAACGACTGAGTGCTGATTTAATTTGTGTTTGCTTTTGATTTCAAGTGCGAATGGGAAAGGTGTTTTGAGCCGATTTTTAGCTCCTTAAAATTCATGAAAATCGAAGAAACAAAACGATCGCCAAAACAAATGAGCTTTTCTCCATAGCGAAAGAGTCGAGCGATCCCAGTTATAGCTCTGACTTTGAAGCCATTCATCCCTTCGCATAATATTGCAACGTCGTCTTTCCAGCATGTCTAGATGTGATGCAATATTTTTTTAAGTATCGGACTAATGCGTCTTATATTTACAGGCTTGGATGGTAAAGAGTTAAACTTTAAAAAACGTTGTCCTCTCAAAAAATATTAGTCCTACATCTATAAAAATAATAATAATAATCTATCGTAAAGGTACATGTGGTCAAGTACTTATGCTGAGCAGAATTTTGAATAGGAAGCAGATATTTAAGGTGTGTTCCTATGTGAGTGTTCCAGAATAAGAATAGACGGAATAGTGTCTGGAGATCACTGGTTCAGGCACATTTTGCACTCTAAGCCTAACAAACACTAAGTCTTGGTGAAATATGATTAGGGGGTACATTTCATATTGTCTGTGATTCATAGTGATCATTCTTTGTATTCTTTTCCAGAATACTGTCAATCAAATGCATCCTTAAACACTGACCCGACATTCCAGTATCTCTGTAGCCTTCTCCACTTCCTCGGCATCAGTAATTCCTGCCTCTGATGCCAGACTAAGGTAGTTGTCCCATGGGATCACCACGGTCATGCCTTCCCTCATCTTCAGGATCTCTGCATGTAGGTATGTGATGTGAATGTCTACCACCTTAGTGAGGTGTGGGAATAGGGTAGGGTCCAGGAGCCTGCTGAAGATCTCATTCTGAACTGCAGTTATGCCCTGGAAATGGAATAAAAAAATCCTCTTATTAACTGATTGCCAGGTCTGTAACATATGTACCAAATGTGTTCTCCTTTTTAAGGCCCATGCAATCGTTAAGTGGGCGGGGGGGGGGGGGGGAATCCATAACTTACGGTATGGATAGAACATCTTATTAGAATCTGTCACTGACTGCAAAATGCTTGTTCGAGAAACACACAAACAAATTTGCCATGCAGCTTCGAAAGATCTATAGTCTGCGTCATATCCGAACTCAACTCTGGTGAACTGCTCCTGTTCTGGCAAACAAATCTCTTCTCAATGTGTATAAAAGCTATCATGTATTGAAATGTTAATTAGCCACATGAGGCTGTTGACAGTCGAATGGCCAACCAGAAAATGTGTAAGAATGAGCATTAGTAAAGCCAATCAGAATCGATTATAAATAATCCAGACCTACACCATGAGGGGGTCGGAACAAGCTTTGACGCAGGCTACGTGATCTATGTCCACAGGTATACCAAAATTACATGTGTGACAAACACAAGCTGACATACCAATCCCTTTATACAGCTCACAAATAACACTGAATCTGGAAGTTTAGGCCGGCAGTTGATTATTGCTTCCAATTTTGTTATTCTCGCCTGGACACAAGCATCCTCTGTTATCTGTCTGCAAGACATAATGCACATATTAACCAATTAAATGTCAATCATATTGAATCTGCAAGTTTACTACAAAAAAAAACACTAAGATAGGAGAGAAATATGTAGCCTGCGAAAGCAGCTGTATCTTTGTGCTCGCTCCATGATCCAATGGAGTCCCCCAAAGAAACATCTGCAGCACAAGTGTGAAAATTCCATTCTGAGGACGTATTTTTGACCAGAATCCAATCAAAAAATTTGATTGGCCAATCACCGATCAATTTGTCTTCTGTACACAAATTAAAATTTTCAACATTGAAGTTTCGAGTTCACAGCGAGCATAGGGAAAGATTCTCTTTGGATGTTTTTAACCCTTTCACTCCCAAGGGGTTTTAACTGATTTTTGGCTCTTTCTAGACTGCAAGGAACCCTCCCCCCTAAGAAAAATGCAGTCACCGTTACCATGGAATTTTCTACTGACCTATAATACTGGGGGCTTAAAGTTTTTTGTCTGCCATTTTTGGATACATTGACGTCGGACGAGGGAAGTTTGTTTGGGGAAATACAGAATTTAAGGCTTTTTAAAGCCTTTTTCACCATTATCTTATAGAGTGCTGGAGGACATCATTAAGTCTGATGAGAGCTTCAGTCAACACTTTCTCAAAGAACCGAGTCTGTGCCAGTGTTATTGTGATGGAGAAAGAGCCTCATTTCCCACTCATGAATGGGTCACTTTAGCATGGGCTTTATAAATGGGGGTCTGGAGCCACCTATCATAACTTTTTTGGAATATTGGACAATATTTACTTGCCATTGATTCCAATATGAAGCTATTAGGTCAAAATGGCTTTAGGGTTATATATTTTGAAGAATGGCTGTTTCGTAGGATTTCCTGGCATGCTTTGTGGTCATTATGGATGAATTTAGCTTGCTGTGAAGTGCTGCTTATGGACAGAATGGCTTGGTGCTGGGCCTGGGTGCTGGGCAAGTGTACTAGGTGTTGGGAGACAGAAAGCGAGGTTAGTGCAAACATGAAACTCTAAATTTTATGTGAAATATTCATTTTTGAGAGAAAATTTAGAATCTGAGGAGAATTTTTTTTTTTTTTTTTGTAACTGTCATTTTAGTCCTTTTTCTGAAGTGAAATAATGTTAACTACATGATTGTATAGTTAACTTATGCAAAGAAAGGAGGATTTAGATGAAATTATTCATTTTTAATATGCCTAATGCAGTTCAATAGGATCATTTGTCTATACATTAAGGTGTGTGGGAATCTCAGGGCATTGCTCTTTGAACTTAGTCAGACTGAAACCCTCAAAGCAAGTAACTAGTAATAGTGCCATATGGCACTCTTGGGAGTGTGCCCTGCTTTTGGCTTTGAATCGCTCACCAGCAATCACATCAATTCCTTATACAACTGTTGTTGTGATGGTAAAGATGTATTTACGTTTATTTCATACTTGACATGGTTTTCTTTGTTATTCGTGAGGCTTTATTTTCCATACATACATGTACCTTTATTATAAATGCAAGGGATGTAAGGGAACTTTTCTCATACATCCCTTGCATTTATAATGAGCAATTCAAAACAATTCAATGATATTTTGTTGTTTCTAGCTTATTATTTTCTCCAAGGAATTCATTCACCCTGGCTTCAGCCAAACTTACTACATGTAAATATCCCTATAATGATTTAGAACCTTTTCTCCGTCTTGGTACTTGCCCAAAATCCCGGGGGGGGGGGGGGGGGGGACTCCCTTATGTGAGGGGTACATGGATGCTCGTCGTACCTTTTAGGGGTCAAAATCAGGAGTTTGGTACCACTTAGGGTATCCACCATCAAACACAGACATTTCTATGTAAAGCGGTACCTTTTAGGGGTCGGGTGTCAATTGAACAAAAAAGCTGTTATCAATTTACATTTCTATTATCTTTTAGGGGTCAAAATAAGCTTGAGCCACGCCCATTTTAGTACCTCTTAGGGGTCAAATCGAAAATGTCCGACGAGCATCCCTACCCCTTTTATATGGGAGTCCCCCCCCGGGCCCAAAATCTACCTAAAAGAGCTACATCAATGAAAATTTTGTGAAAACCTCGTCAAGTATGAAATAAGACACTTAAATACCTCGAACGTCGGCAATAAGCCATATACAGCCCTTGGGATGTACATTTGTATATGGCTTATTGCCTCCGTTCTCGGTATTTAACTCTTACTTATACCAAATAAATGAGACTTGAATGCACTTGTATTTGTTTAGTTTGCTGTTGCTATTTGAGAATAGTTGTATCAGTGCATTACAATAGAATTCATCGACTGCTACACCAATCAGTTATTCTTGCTACACCATAGTTTGTATCCATCTGAAGTTTAAAGTGCACTAAATGTTTATTTTGATATCATAAATATTGATTCTACATCAAGTTTTGAGTACTTCTGTGAAGAAAGTTTTGGTTTACAGAGAATACTCTATGTTCTACGTTTGTTTGAAATCGTGACCTTTCCTGACCCATGACCATGTAAGCAAAAGCCTGGGTCGATCCCTGGATTGACGTCATCTCATTAATGCATTATTCTCCATGGAGTCTTTGTATCACAACAACATCGATATAAAGAGAATATACAATGTTTGTGAGTTGTTAGTAAAGAAAAAAGTAATTTTAGTCAACATGTTAAGTATTTATTCAAATCATTGCAAAGTCGAATTAATTATATGAATTAATTAATTATCTTCACAGAAGTACTAAAAACTCGGTATATACTTCATGGTAGTGTTTCCTTCCATATAGTCTCCCTGCATAATCATTTTCTCTACTGTTTTACAGTATTATGCAGGGAGACTATATATGGAACAAAACACTACCATGAAGTATATACCCAAAAACTCGATGTAAAATTGATATTTGGTGATAACAAAAAAAAAGTTAGGCACACTTTAAGATTAGTGTGTTTGACTGATCATAGGGTTTGTACAAATACATACACAAGAGTCAAAGTTACTTGTTTCAAACTTTGTGGTACCCGGACAACAAACTGAATGAGACTTGCATTCAAGTCTCATTGGTAAACACAAATACATTGTTACCATCACAACAACAGTTGTATATAAGGCATTGACCTGACTGTTGGCGAGGGATTCAAAGCCAAAAGCAGGGCACAGCACTTCAACCCAACATTTAAAAACATCCAAAGAGACTCTTTCATTACGCTCGCTTAATTTGCACTCGCAGCTTGTTGAAAAATGTAATGTACAGAAGACAAAAGGATCAGTGATTGACCAATAATATTTTCTGACTGGATTCGATGTCATCACTATGGAATTTCCGCAGACGTTTCTTTGTTGGAATCCATTTTGGATTGAGCACAAAGATGTGGCTGCTTTCGCAGGCTAAGAAATACCATGGAAATGCCCTGATATTCTTTTCAAACTTTTTTGATGTACAAATGTATAGGATGGCACGAAAGGTCAATAATTATTATTGGTAGATTATAAATAACAGATCCGAGCCACAGACGAGGATCGGTATATCCGATACAACATGGACACAAATTCTGTACACAATACTTCTTAAAGTGCCAATGAAATGAAAAATAAAGCCCATTTCTATTCTATTTTATTAAATTCTAGGCTTCCTTTAGCCATTTTGTGCAATAAAAAAAAAATCAATTTGGAGAGCTGCCAAAATCAGGCAACAATTTTTATGCTGTTAAAGATATGCTAATCACATGCGTGACATCACTAGGTCCTACATTTATATGCACCAAAGTAAAAATACGGCTGACTGCAAGGATTTTATTAGAAAATTTATGGCCTTCATCAAGGTTTCTCAAAGTAAGACATATTTAAATTGAAAACTGGCCCCAAAATGCACTTATTTTGTAGTATTTATGGCGACGAATATAAATGTGCAGACCAAGTGACGTCACACATGTGATTACCATATGGGCCGAGTCAGGCAAAAAGGGCCCGGACGACATAATATGTAAATGTATTTTGAAATTGGTGCAATTACGATATGGCCATCGCGAGCGCCACATTGTGCTACTAACAAGTAGTGTTGATTTCATGAAATTGACCAGTGAAATCGAAGACGAAATTTACGATATTTTTACACTAGGGTGTGATCACAATTTTAGCAGGTGCAAATCATTCCTTATCATCAGACGATTGTTTCAAGGTGTAACTTGTACTATTGCTAAAATCATATTATGAGTTACGGGGAGAAGAATGACTACAGAAAATACTTTTTTTGGCCAAAAAATGATCATCTTGTTCATCTTATTTATTTTTTACTGTTTAATGCCAGCAGGTATAAATGAATGTCGTACATCAAAATCATCCCCTCTGACATGATTCCTAATTTTTGTGGTCATATTTGTAATCGGGCCCTTGAATCAAAATCACATAAATTTCACCCCTGATTTTTGTTGTCAATTTCTTGAAACTGACATTTATTGTTAGGAATGAAATGTAGTGCTTCTCGTCAAGAATACAATACAATCTTCAACCTGTTATTAGGAACACCGTTGTAGGAATTATTTAACTTGAATGTCGTCCAGGCCCTTTTTGCCTGACGCGGCCCATATATTTAATGGTATAAAAATTGTCACCTGATTTTGGCAATTCTGCCCGACTTCAATATTAAAAAAAATTATGTTTGCACTCTTCAAATTTATTTTTAATTGCACAAAATGGCTAAGGGAAGCCTGGAATTAAATTAAATTAAAACGGATTGATTTTTTCATTTCATTGGCAAAAAGCATGAAAATTAGAGTTTGGTTCTAAGCTATAGTTTGTGACACAGAGATGCAATAGGTCCCATAATGGGGTTCTTTCTCAGTGTAAGAAATCTGAATATTTGAATTGCAAATTATTTTCAGCAGTGTTTAATAAACAATACATACAGTGCAGTGCTGTGCAGTGCAATACATAGTGTCATTGAGTACACCAGATTGGCTGACTTCCTAATTAATTATTAATGAAGTTATAAAGTCGATTACAAACTAAAGCTTATTCTAAAAACTTGATCTTGGTTTCAGTGAATTGATTTCAAGTTGCACTAAATTTCTCTTAAAAGCGGTATTTTTCATCCACTTGAATCGTTGCCATCCTTCATCAAAATTGTCTCAATTTTTCTCCAGTATACAATGCATTTGGAAAGTATACTCTACTGATCTGAGTAATTACTTTTGTCTTTTGTCATGAGGAAGTTTATCATTTTGGGATTGATATAATTATAGCCCCTTTAACATACTGTTGACAAGCTGTGACAGTGGATGAAGTACCTTACCTCAGCATATCGAGCTCAGTCTGTATCTCATGGCAGTGTTGTTCTTCAGCATCCTTTACAGCTTTTAAAACCTTGTTGCCAATGACTGTGTAGTCGGCATCAGGGTCATCAGCATTGGTACCAATTAGGATTAAAGGTGAGCCAGGAGCCTTACAAGGAAAACAGAACAGGTAAATCATACAAATCCCAGTTAATTAAGCCCCTCTCCTCTCCCACCATAATGCCTTCAATCACCTCTTTAAATTGACCCAAAACATGTTTTATTATTGTAATGACTTGTTTCATGATTTGCATATTAAGCAAACTAAGACTTATCATGAGCATGCACTAAATTAGCATAATATATATTTATATATAGATAGTGAGAAAACTAGTGGCAAAGAGTGGCAAAATATTTTTCTTCAAATTTTATAGGCATTTCAGAATCAGAATATATGCATTTCAGAATCAGATTGTGTTTATCATCCTGGTTAAAGCCTCCTGGATATAAGCCCCCCTAAACCCCCTGATAATAAGAAGTTGTATATATATGAAGCAATATTTTATGGTATATGTATTACATGTAGATCTGACATACATGTTCATGTAGGTTAGTGGCATGCTGAAAGGTCTATAAGCTGACAAGTTATAGGTTTTAATAAAATATAAGTTGCAGAGGCTATTAAACAGCAACTGGTGTTAAATAAATATTCATAACTGCTGCAGTTTTTGATTCCCTATTCCCAAAATTGAATATCAGATTCTGTTTAATTCATAATTTCCTCACTGTTACTTTCCCTTTCAAAACTATATGGTAAATAAAAATATATTCCAATAAATGCATTTCTGAGAGAAGAAATGAGAAGAGTAAAACTAAACGAGTAATTTGATTAAAACAAAACGAAAAGCACAGGTATGGTGACACTGGCTTCATTAGGAACAAAATAATGTTCATTCCTACAGGTATACCTTCGTTTGAATCAGGAATAACCAGTTGGGCATAGACTGTATATCCAGATTATTGACATTAAATGTCATAATGTAGAGAGTCTCATCCGTGAGGAACAAGGGATGAAGACCATGCAAACACTGAAAGTAGAATTAGGTGTGAATCAGATAAAACTTACTGAAGTGTTTAATAATAATAATAATTCCTAATGATAATCATGAAATAATACAATCTTTAAATAAATAAATAATTAATTAATTAATGTTTGGTATGTATTTCCTGTCAATAACAGCTGTATCCCTCTGCATTAGAAAGGGATTGTTTGAGGTTGCATCATCAAAATCATAGTTTGGTCACATGATCAATGCAACATATTATTTGCGAATTTGGGTTAAGATAAATTATGTGAACCTTGCAAAAATGAGGGGGGAGGGGTGGAAAACCATGTGATTCCTGTTAATAACGATACCCTCCCCTGCAAAATGAGTTCCCTGATTTATTGGCACATGCAATTTTGTAATAATAAAATTAATAACAAGTACTATTTATAAAAAGAGAGGCCAAGCTGCTTCAGTGAGGATCTATAGATGTATATCTCCGATACAACACAGACTCAAATTTTATAAATTACTTCTAAAACTTCTAGATGTAGAGTCATGTTGTTCAGTTAAAGTTTATGTAAATGATACCAGTTCTATATCACATTTATAAACACTCATTAAGCATTCATTTTTTTTTTCCCTTGGTTTTTTAATTTATATATTCATGCTCACATATTTGTTACATTCGTAATACAAAGACAATTGCTTCAGTCAGACGGCTATCCTTCGTTGTTTCTTAAGCAATGAGCGTGTTGAATTTAACTTGAAATTAAAGTTTGAGACACACTAGAGAAGTATATAGTACAGGAAAAAAATATCTCATACATGTACTTTGACAAATGATTACCTACAAATTTTCTGAACACGTTGAAGAAAATATATATTAATATAAAAACTTTCTTACCACAAATGAAGAAGCACATCCATCATATAAAATTTAAGTACTTCGCCATCGACTGAAGCATTTCCAATGACATCGGATCGAAGAAAATACCAATCAAATTGGACAAAATATCAATCAAATCGGTTAAAACACCAATCAAATCACGAAAATAACTTACCGATTACATAAAAATCGGAATTGGTGCATTGATTTTCAATCAGATCCCTAACTACAATGTAGGTCATTGATCAGAACAGGTTTTTACTTGTGTTGATATCTTAACAATCAAATGGTCACTGTATTTTGCTTGTGTATCACATTTGATTATCATTTGCAGTTTCGACTTGTAATAATAATAATATAATAATTAATAATAAAATACTACTACTACTAATAATAATAAACTCTTGTCACTTAAGTGTCTAATAGTTTCTGATCGTGAGGTTAGAAGGGAGTTAATAACATTTAATAGGGTGTAGTTCAGTAAATTAGTTGTTGCATCAAACCTCGCTTAGGGAGCAGTCATTATTTATAGGGTGGTAGGGGCTGGGTGACTTTTAGCTGTAATCTTTGAAATTGACTAACCCTTCCTCATAGCATAAATTATTCAAAATAACCCCTCCTTCAGATGTCTGAAAAACATTGTAACTCCTCCTCTTTTAGTAACCCCCCCCCCCCCCCCCCTTCTATTAGTTATCAAAAAATACAAAACCCCTCCTTCAACAATCCTTAAAATCTCATAACCTCACCTCAAAATAACCCACCCCCTATCACCCTATAAATAATGACCACTCCCTTACAAAGCCTTCTTTTCCTTTTCCCCTCTCACTCCCCTGTCAATATGTGTTTGGTACCAAGGTTGAATCAAGTGCCGAGTCTTTGGAGTGGATGTATTTTGTACGTAATTACCTGTCTACCCCCACTGTCCCACAATTCAACAGTCAGGTCCTTCCACTTGTCGTCAATCAGTATATCAAGGCTGTCCTTGTGAACCAATTCACCTGTACAACACACAATCAAAACATTCCATTTTAGAATAGATGATACATGATACAATGATACATTTCCTTGCTGCTTTTAGCCTACACTGTACATTGTATCCGCCTCTCTGGCTCACTGAGCCAGTTATGACCATGAACTGACCAAATTAAACACAGCTCACAAAATTACCTACACATGCAATAACCACATAATAATACATTAGAGAAAAACAGTGCCTGAGGTGCTTGAATGTGCTGATCACCAAGGCAACAGACAGTACTCTCAAGCCAGATGGCACTACTCTACACACACTGACCCAAAGCCAGTAAGTAACACAATAATATTTTTTTCTCTTTTGTCTTTCAACTTGAGAAACAAATTATTGAATAAACTGTGATTAGGAAAAAGCCGCCCGCTCCTGGAACCAATCAGATTGCAGTAAATCGTATGTTACTGGCCACTTGCACGTGGGGAAAACCCCACTTATTATGAAAATATGCAAATAATGTACAAAAACACAAGAAATCTGAGATGTTAATCAGGGTTCAACACAGGGTTCATTGTACAGTTTATTCAGATTTTAACTGGCCAAAATACAAGTTGTACTGGCCAGGTACAAAATCAACTCTGAAACCCGCCTCTGGGCCAGTTCAAAGCGAAACAAAATTCACATGTTTTTAATAGTCCAGATTCGTATTCGAAATTTACTGCTGAATGCGATGACTACAGATGCATGTATGCAGGGTTAGCCTCGTTCTTAAGTTAAACATTCATAAATACAAGCAAGATCAAGGTGGGCTATTCATAACTCTGCGTATTGTTGTAGTTTCGCATTTTGCACCGAACTCGCTGGTATTTTTAAGGACGACGATAACCATGTATAAATGCATCTGTAGTCTTTGTATTCAGCGGTAATTTTTTAATACGAAACTGAACTATTTCCTCCATTTCAGGGACTGGGCACTACTAAAACCAGTTCCAAGACAAAATATTTGGCAAAATGACAAGGGCTTGGGGTTCGTAAATATGTAGGCAGTCATAAAATCTGAAAATCTACATGTACATTTATGGTGAGAGGGACTTTTCTGTTGCTGCTCCAAAACTTTGGAATGAACTGCCACTGGACAAAGCTCTTCTGACCTACACTGATGATGACATTCAGGTCACCATCTACTGCCATTGCAGGTACCTGAGCTTCTGTTCATTACAAGGGACATTTTTCTTTCTTGCTATTTAATTCTCTCTGGGCAATTTGTAAATTAAAATATGTTTCCCTTGGTAATAATATTCATAATAAGAGCTTTTCCCTAAAAAATAAGTAAGTAAAAAAAAAAAGTAAGTAAGTACTAAGTAACTTTATTTAAGTGTCAAATGTATTTAGCTTTGCAACTAATTGGGGACACTAGTCCTACGATTTTACATCCTTATCCGAGAAGACGTGAAGGTCTAAACATTTGCAGTTGTTTCACAAAGGCAGCACCTTCTACTCAGTTATTTTAAGACCCTGAGTGTTGGTCCGGCCGGGGTTTGAACCCGCGACCTCCCACCCAACAGACCGGAGCTTAACTACTGAGCTAACTGGGAGGCGGTCCCTTTGCAGCAAGGACTTTGTTTGACTTCACAAACTGCAGCTTGAGTAAAAATATTTCAATTTTAGTTTGCTTGTGCTCAAGACTGTCAAATCTAGAGGGCAACAAAAGAACACAATGAAATACACACCCTAGTCCAGTCCAGTCAGATAACAACTTCATCCTCGGTTTTGAAAATGACCGTGGCACTGGTATGAACTCAAGAACTTGGACAAAGTATTTTTCTCTATACAGACCTCCCTCCAGTTTGCAACTGACAATACTTTGACTTTATTTTTTTAATTAAATGTTAGCTAGACTACAACTAAGGTACAGTATTGAACTAAAGACATCTTAATGGTGCTGACATACTTACATTCTGGTCCACAGAATGGTTTCCACAGAGCAACATGAACACCTTCTGTTGATGAATCAGCTACCGCTAAAGCTGAACTTTGTATACATAATGCCAAACTGCTCTTCCCACTTCCCTCACTGCCAACAAATGCTACTCTACACATGTGATGTAGGTCACACTCCTCCAAAAACTCCCTTGTTGCACTTACTCCTTTCATAGCAATGTTGAGTGGTGGGCACTTCAGCCCCGTACAGCCATCAACTTGTAGTCCATTGAGTGATTCCAGCTTTACAAAGTCAAAAGGGATATGCTTTACCGAGCAGTATCGAATATCAACACATTTGAGATCAGTACAACTAGCCAAGGCTTCCAGAGCCTTTTCAGTTATCTTGAGACACCAACCTAGCTTTATGGACCTGAGAGATTTACAGTTCCTTGCCAGTGACTCAACAGCATTGTCAGTGAGCTCGTTACACCCACAAAAGTCTACAGACTGTAATAGCCTACATTTAGAGCAGAATTCATTGACCCCTTTATCTGTTAAAATAGAGTGACTGAAGTTAATGTTTGTCAATCCAGGACACAGCTTTGCAATGTCTGCTGCAATACTATCAGTCATTACTGTCAGTTCACTTAAGTCAAGAGACACCAACGTTGAACAAATATGCTTAATAAATCCATTTAAACCATCACCAGTGATACCATTAAATCCTGAAAAACCAAAGTGTTCCAAGGAGAGACTACCATTCTCCACAATGGCAGTAAAGAGCTCATCATCCAATGACCACTCTCCATCATCACTCTCCTCATCCTCAATGGCATCTGTTTCACAGGACAAAACAGACAGACACTTCAGTTCCTGGCAGTTTTCAGTCAACTTTGCAATCCCTGATTTGGAGAGGTCCTTGAAAATGCCATTAAATGTAACACTCGATAGCTTGGTACAGTGTTCTGCAATTTTTTCAGCTGTTTCATCATCCAAGTATTTGCAGTTATAAATAGTTATCGAAGTAAGCTCAGGATTTATGTGCTCCACCAGAGCTTGGACATCATTTGCTGACAGATTTTTGCAGTTCTTGAGCAGAAGTTTTATTGGTTCCTTATTTTCTTGAAGAAGTTTCTGCAATTATTAATTTTAGAAGAAAGAACTGTTAGTATTTTCATTTTAATAATTAAAATATATTTGGGTCACATAGCACAACAAGGGCACAGATGACATACTGTAAAATGTTGTTGTATACCTGGTGTTATTAGAATCTGTACTAACACGTAATAATGTTGATTTCATGAAACTGACAAGTGTAATATTGAAGATGATTTGTTTACACAGGGGGTTTATCACAATGGAAGGGCTGTCTGCAATAAGGGTGTAATCAACTCCTGATCACATTCGAAATTCTCCTTTAGAAAAGAAAGAATTTGAAGGAGAATTTAGAATGTGATCAGGAGTCACTTATGCCCTTGTTGCACACAGCCCTTCCATTTTATAGATGCAAATGATTTCCTATCATCAGCCGATTATTTTAAGGTATAACTTGTACCATTGCTAAAATCATACATGTATTATTATGAGTTATGAGGGGCAGAATGACTGCAGAAACTGTCTTTTTTTTTAACAAAATGTGATACCGGTAATCTTGTTCATCTTAATTCATTTTTACTATTTAATGCCAGCAGATACATTGTATAAATGAATGTCATACCTCAAAATCATCTCCTATGATCAATAGGATTCCTAATCCTGGGGCCAACACAATAAAATGTTTATATATGCATGTTGTCAAAAATTTTGAACTCAAATTATTTTCACAAGTGTGAACTTACAAGTACATGTACATGTACTTGTCATGTAGTTTGGGGTTAGGTTTAGGATAGGCTTTCCATGTAAGACAATAGTAGAGAATAAAGTTCTTGAAGTACTTTGCAATAAAAATACCTTTACACCTTGTTTGTGTTGTTATCTTTTCTTTAAACAGTATTGATTTTTTTGGGTAACTTATGTGAAGCAGGGTTTGTTTTAAGGGAGGATTGGAGTTTTGTTTGAAGGGAGGATTACAGCTTTATTTGAAGGGAGGGTTAGGGTTTAGATTAGTTCACATGATTATATATTGAAGGAGGATTATAGACTGTGTTAGGGACTTAGCCCTAAACACCCTAAATTAGTGACTTAATTAGCCCTAAAACACCCTAAATTAGTGACTAGCTCTAAACACCCTAAATTAGTGACTAGCTATAAACACCCCAAATTAGTGACTAGCTCTGAACACCCTAAATTAGTGACAACTCTAACACCCTAAATTAGTGACTAGCTCTATAAACACCTAAATTAGTGAGCACCCATTGTTGATGGTTAGGGTGTTTTTAAATGTACAATGTAGGGGTAGGGTTTAGATTAGTTCACATTGATTATTGAAGGAGGATTATAGTCTGTGTTGGTGACTTAAATTAGCCCTAAACACACTAAATTAGTGACTAGTTCTAAACACCCTAAATTAGTGACTATCTCTAAACACCCTACATGTAAATTAGTGACTAGCTCTAAACACCCTAAATTAGTGAGCACCCATTCGTAATATAAGTCCTGTAAGATCATGCCTTTAAAGTTTTGCCTTGCTTCCCTAACCGAAGTCCATCATGGCTATAGTTTATGTTCGAGTGATACATGTATGTATAAATGTAATAAAGTGGTTAGTAGGACCAATAGATATAATGACTTTGTGACTGTTAGATTTAAGTAGTTTAATATAGGGGTGTTGACACCCAAGTGTAGGAACCTCATATATTATCGTAATGTTCTTATGTGTATGCTGAATACCACTGTAATTCAGTCCTAATGACTGCAAATGTGGTGAAATAAACTATTATTATTATTATAAGTAGAAATGATGTGTTATTAATGAGTGAAATATAAAGTTAGGACTAGGGAAGGGGTTAGGGAGGGGGAACGGTTTTTTGATTTTTTCAAAAAAAGAATATGCACCGTCGCATATATAATAAAAGATTCATACAGGTTCATGATATGTAAATATATGTTAATGTTGGGTCTCCTTTCTAGGTGTTCCCATAGATAAGCCGCACCCCCGATTTTGAACAAAAAATTTGGGTAAAAAGGTGCGGCTTATACACAGGTCTTTGCGGTAATTTTAAAGCAGATTGAGACCAAAAATTCAAAAAATCAGTGGTTCTCACCAAAGTGAATTGATTGCGTAAGCGTTTGTGCGGTTTGTTGATTTAACTGCACTATGTCAGTCACTAAGTAGCACCCTTCAAAAGAGTGTGAGGGATTTTTTATATTTTACTTTGTTCTTATGTTAATTAAATTTGAATTTTGTAGTTTGGAAAGTTCCCAGACTGCTTAATGCTAAGCACCATAAAAGCAGAAAGAAAGAAAGATCACTAAAGCCTAACCCACTTTAGTTTGTAATACAATGATCTATGTTGTGGCCAAGTTTCATTGCAATCCAGCAATTCTTTATACCCGATCAATTCGTTCAAAGAAGCAGAATACACAAAAAAATTAATTTTTGGTAAATATGACACTTCAATGAGCCAATTAAACACTAGGACCCCTGTAGCTATGCAACGTAATTATTTTTAGTTGGTGGGAACATGGTTCGTATGTCAACAATACATTTATTCACTAGATCGCGTATTTTATGTGGCTTTACCATGATGGCAAAAAAACAGAAATCAGTCCTCGAAGACAAAGGAGATAGCGTTGTTAGGAAACATAGTAATGGTAAGAAGGAAAAGAAACCAAGAAAAGCAAAGCGGAAGACACAATGAAAAAAGGCAGAACAAACACCTGTAGCCGATGTTGGTCAAGTCTGATCAACTTTGGTAGCGGCAATGAGTTCGCCATATGTAAATCAACGATTTTGCCAGATATTGCATACATCACAGCTTTTAGGCCCATAACTTATTAACTAAATCTCTTTTGGAGCTGTTAGCTCTTTGTGATTAGACCTCAAACTACAGGCATTTGTTTATAGGCAGCTAGGTTTGATGGAGAATTCTTCGTGAGTCACCTACAGTGTAGAGTTGAACTGTGAAAACCGGGTCAAACGAAGAAAGCTTCCACGAATAATTCAATACAGCCATGACTGCTTATGGGTGCATGCTTTGTATTATTCTGATCTGTTCTCTTTGACCTCTATTCAGGTATTTCTTTCGCAGAGATGTCGTTTTCCGAGAAAATCCACAGGGTGCTGACAAGCAAGTAACATATGCATGATTATCACATCAATTTATTTACTTTTCCCTTTAGACAATTTTTTAAAATATCTCGTGAACAATTTAATATTTTTTATTCGCCATATATTTTTTATATGAGTAACAAAGTAACAATAGTAATACTGACTACAATACAAAGTGGGCTAGCAGTGTGATTTGTACAGGAATATTATTGACAGGAGAAAGTAATAATTAAGGTATTTGAATAGTTACAATATATTTATTATACAGAGAAATTAACTAACTAGTATTAACAATTGATTTGACTAAGAATATTGTGCTAAATACAACAAACAGTTACTATTAGTTACAAGTTAAATAAGTGGAAGCTTAGGCAATTATGGTGAGGAGGCCTCTGGAAACCACAGGGCTTATAGAGTAGAGACCTCCTCATAAGATTCATATACATGTAATAAAATGAGTTAGCAATTGCGAACAACAATCTAATTAAAGATAATTAGAGATGTGAAGGTGTAAAGAATGAAGTTTCATTTGTTAGTAGCAATGTGGTGGAAAAAGTTTTTTTTAAATTTCGGTAGTGTTAAAGACTTAGTTATGTAGAGGGGCAGAGAGTTCCATATTTTTGGTCCTTGATGAAGAATAGTAAATTGTTTGATATTAGTACGACAAGAGTGTGATTGCTAATTAGTTGCAATTCTGGTACTATAACTGTGTATATGATCATTTCTAGGAAATAAGTTTGAGAATAGAGGGGGAAGTACTTGATTATGATAGGAGAACATAAATTTAGCATTGTTGAAACTGTTCAAGGTAAAAATGTCTAGTATTTTTAAGCTGTCAAAAATTGGTGCAGTATGGGCACAATAATCGGCAGAGGCTAGAATTCGTACAGCACGCTTTTGAAGAAGAAATACTCTGTTTAAGTTTGAGGGATATGTGTTTGACCAGACAATATTACAGTAGGAGAGGTATGGGTAAACTAATGTATAGTAAAGAGATAATTTAGATTTAGAAGACAGATAAAATCGAGATCTGTAAATAATACCTATAGATTTGGACATTTTCTTACAAACATGGCTTATTTGAGTTTTCCAGGTGAAGTTTTCATCAATAAATACTCCTAGGAATTTAGTAACTTGCTTTTGTTCTAGCTGGTGGTAATTAAATAGGAGGGGAACATTGCACGAAATGTGCTTTTGTCTAGGTTTGAAAAGGATATAATTGATTTTCTTTATATTGACAGTAAGTTTATTTGTTTTTAACCATGCAGTCATCTATCTGTTTTAGTTCTCTATTTAAAAAGGATATCATTCAATAGATTAGGATCTTTGTGGGAATAAAAAATACTTGTGTCATCCGCAAAGAGTAGAGAGTCAATTAACTTGGAGGCGTTAGGAAGATCGTTAATATAAATGATAAAAAATAATGGTCCCAGTATGGATTTGTGGTACACCACATGTGATGTTATGCTCAGAAGACATAGTATCATTGACTTGAACAAATTGCTTTCGATTATTAAGGTAACTTTTGATCCATTTTAATGCCTGTCCACGTATACCATAGTGTTCGAGTTTGTTGAATAAAATTTCATGGTCAAGCGTATCAAACGCTTTCAATTAGAAAGATCTAAAAAGACAGCAACAGTTAATTCAGTTTTATAAACATTTCCAAAAAATTTTTGGCCCAAATTTGGAAGAAAAACAGTGCAAACTTAAGGTGAACGGTAACCCTTAACCTCATTCTGAAATTAAACATTCTTAAATAACAGCGAGAAGGTGCAAAACCCAAAACTACAACAATACACAGTGTTGTGAATAGCCCACCTTCTCACTGGTACATGTATTTACTGTATGAATGTTTAACTTCAGAATGAGGCTAAACCCTGTGTCTGTAGTCGTTACATTGAGCAGTAATTTATACAAAACTGGACTATTGTTTTGCGGCATTGAAACAATGACCAGACTTGTAAAGTCATGTTTTATTGGTCCATGATGATGGTCATATACACTAGTTTGTAACCTTTGCTTCAACATCAATTTCCTTAAACTTACAGTTGATTTTAGAAATGAAATGTGGCACTCCATGTCAAGAATACAATAAAATATTATACAATCTGTTATTATGAACACCAAGATATGAATTATTTAACTTGAATGTTTAAATGTGATGTGGCCCATATCATTATCTTACATGTACATTTGTTACTTGTTCTCGTTACAGTTCAAATACATGTAGTAGATCCTTATAGAATGCTTCTCACTTTTATCAAATTTTGATACCTTTCTTAGTTTTCCAAATTAACAGTCCTTCACATGTGATAATTTTTTTTATTTCTTTGAGTAGGGTAAAATGTAATTCAAACAGTCATATGAGCTTAAGGATTACATGTTGACATTAGCAGTAGGCGAACATTTACCATTATGACTCAAGATCTTGGCTACAATGTTGATTATTTTGAAACAGGTGTATGGTTGTTGCTAGGCACATACTGTAGGCTGAATAATAGACTCCATTTTAGTTGATCAAACAAAATATATACCACTGTTTTACTAATACTGGTAATGAGTTTTCTCTCTGGTACACAAACTGAACATTTGAACATTTAAATGTTAATGTTGTTTGAAATGAAATGAAATACAATACAATGGAAAAAAAACATGAAAGACATTGGGACTGAGCAGTCAGTTCTACCTTTTTCCTATAAAAAAAAACGAACAAAAAACAAAATACTGGTATATACCACTGTTTTACTAATACTGGTAATGAGTTTTCTCTCTGGTACACAAACTGAACATTTGAACATTTAAATGTTAATGTTGTTTGAAATGAAATGAAATACAATGGGAAAAAAACATGAAAGACATGGGACTGAGCACAGTTCTACCTTTTTCCTATAAAAAAATGAAAGAAAATCAGAGCATTGTTATTAATATTAGTTTTACTTCCACTTAGTAGGAGTAATTAACATTACATGTGTGTTTGCACCATAACAAAGGCAGCGCACAACCCCTGTTGATTACAAACTGGTAGTTCACTGCTTAAAGGTAACTTTTCAACTGTAATGCACAATGTTATTTTCCAGAATTTTCTTAAGGCTCTAAAATAAACATAAGAAATATAGCAGCTGGCAAATATTTATGCATTGCAAAATATTGTGAGTTAATATCAATTAAACAAACAATTTCATACCTACCACTCACAGACCTCTGCTTTTAAAATGAAAATCCCTTTTCGGATATTAAAGAGAGAATTGGTGCTTTAAAAATTTTAGATAATCAAAAACACTGAATTTTTATGGGACCCAAAAACCACATAAATTATCGAATTGGAATTTAGCATGTTGGTTTTTAGGAAGGAAAACCAAAGAACCAGGAGAAAAGCAAGATATGATGTACCACCAACAAACTCGAGTTGGATGCTACAACGTACAGTAGTTTCAGTTGTTGAAATTCACCCTCAAGGCTTTCAAACATGTAGCCTAAGAAGTTTATATTTTTAGACTTACTAGTAGTCATTTTAGGGCTTTATTCTAGTATTTAAAATCAAAGTCAAAACATTAGTATTTTGGTAAATAATAATAATGATCCCTCCCATATTACTTTAGCTGCACTTATGTTTTTTCTTCAGTTGTGAAAACACAATCATGTAAGTGTCAAAAGCTGACAAAAAGAGAGATATCTTAATGAATACAAATTGACACATAAATGGGAGATGGGTGAATGATTCTGGTTTCTTAGGGAAAGTGGTAGCAATTTAGTCTGTCAAAGTAAAAGTTCATCTGAACAGCATGTACAATGTTAATTATCAATAATTAAGTGATATTTTTAATGAACTCTTTATAGAGACACAATAGGAAGATACCACAACTATTTGAAGTTATGTGTCAGCTTTTATGGATAAGACCTCTATAAAACCTATTACATGAAAATACTTTGAAAAATAGACATGTTTTCACTTCTCGACTGTCTAGTAAAAATGTTAAAGAATGGTAAAGTTACAGCTGGGTTTTAAATAGTCAGACTTCCTGACCAACAAACCTAAAGCAATTATTATATACATATACAGCTAGCATACATTATATATGCAGGTGTTTTGATGAGGGGGAACATATGTGTACTGTTAAAAGAAACAAATCTGTAGTTTAAAAATGCAAAACTGCATGCAATTTTAAAAACCCTTTGTTTCAGTCATTTTCGTTGTTACACAACAAGCTTTTGTTACTTTCTCATAGGAACATGGCAATGGGCTTCCATCAGTCATTGAAGTGGGCAGGATCACATGTCCAAACGGTTTCTGTGTACAGTGAGATAAACAGTCAGGGATATCAACTTAGGATTTTAGTCAATGTACATGTATGAGCTAGGATTTCAAACTAAAATTCGAGCAAGGATTTCAAATCAGAAGTTTAGGATTTTAACGGTCAGAATTTCCTCTCAGGCAGCTTCAGTCGGGAACATTGGGAAATTGTCGTGCTGTCATGCAAAACTGCCCAAAATGTCCAAACGTTCTGCATGAACAGTCAAGATTCAAGATAATTTTATCTAGATCTTTTCTCTGATAGGATTTAGACTTAGTCATATCAGGGTTTTGTATTATTTTGTATACTTTCCTGGGTAGTTTTTCAATTACACAAAAAGCTGCTCGTTGAATAAACAAACGAAATGCATGAAAAGCCATGTGAAGACCAACAGCTTTCGCATAAAAGTGAACGATTCCAACTAGAGTTTGACAATTTTTAAGATCTCCAGTTTTATTTTTCTGTCAACAAAGACAGTGTTGATATTTATAAGAGACAGTTTGCAAAAGCGCAAACGTGATAGACTTACAAGCAGCTCACATTGATAATGTTTGAATGCTCAAGACAATCCAAATAGTTTATTTCGGTTTTAGCATTATATCATATATCAGTAGAGGGGAATGAACCAGGAAATAATTCAAAGAAGTCAATATAAATTGTATTCTCACATTTCATTCTTGCAATTTTGCATGACAGCGCAACGATTTCCCAGTGTTCCCAACTGAAGCTGCCTGACTCGAAATCCTTATCATTGAAATGCTAAACTCAACTCGAAATTCTGATTTGAAATCCTTGCTCGAATCCTGACTTGGAATTTTAGCTTGAAATCCTAGCTCAGTAATTCTGACTAAATCCTAAGTTGAAATCCCTGACTGTTTATCTCGCTATATGCAGAAACTGATTGGACATGTCCATTTAAATAATTGACGGAAGTCCATTGCCAATTGTTCTGGTGGGAAAATAACAAAAGCCTGTTCGTAACAATGAAAATGACTGAAATTAAGCTATATTACTTCCCAGGAAGTTCTCCTTCAAGAAATTATGTTACAAAAGTGTTTCTCTAGATTTGATGGCCAGATCATGTGAAATATACACAGTGTTGACCACATTGTCAACTGACCCTAAGTAACCATGTCGGCCAACCCTTTACTGATTGTCGACCGATATGTGGTTGAGTACCAGTCGTACACTCTATCAACAGTTTACCGATAGTTCACCAGGGTGTCGGTGACCATGACATTTTCAGTTGGTACGTGTATGTGCTTTTTTTACCTATTCTTTCAGAATACAATATGTGGATCCCAAGTTTTCTTCTAATCCACTCATTCTAAAATAAACTATTGGGTTCACTTGAATGTAAAGCCCCAACTAAATGCTCAAATTGTGTTGGAAGATCAACTTGAACATTTTACTGAACTGGCGAAACGGTCACACAATGTTTAGCCGCCTGCACATCAAACATTCATCAAACATCTTACAAGATTGAGACTCCACAGAGCATTTTTTTGTGAAATACCACTGAATCTCAATGTTGCAAGTCAATTTGTGATTGGCTAAATACTGCCTGTATGCGCAAGTTTTGTTGGAAGAGGTGGCTAAACGATAAACATTTGTTCATCATGCAAAAAGTTGGATTAAAATGTTTGATCTAGATCAAACATCAAAAATTGTTGGGAAACCATTTAACGGCTAAATGCTAAAACATGTTCATCCAACACGATGTTGGATTAAAATATTTGAGCATTTAGCTGGAGCTTAATGATGTGATTGGATTGACTAAGAAATCAAACAGGATTTCAAGTCACTCAGAGAGATTTAATTGTGTAAAGAGATAATTTTACCACAAAAGAAGAGAGTTTTCCTACTACTATTCAAAACAGTAAACATTCAGTTTGATAGGCTTGCATTGGTCTTAGGATGGATTGAGCTCTGCCACACAAGAGGATGGGTGATTAGTGATGAAACTGTTTATAATAACATGTTAATTACCCACTAATTATCATACAATGATAACAGACAGGAAAACAAAGATTTCCATCTCTGGATGCATGTTTATGGTTTTAGATCAAATGAAGATTTAAACAGAGAACAGACTCTAAATGGTACAGTCTACACATGGTTTTTGTGACAATAGAAAGATTAAGTTGTTTAGGAAATTATTTTGAAATATTTAGTTGATAATGCTATATTAAGATTAGCAGCTTTGACTCGTAGATTTTCATCTTAAAAACTTTAAGGCCCTGCATGTATGACATTTTCGACATAAAATATTCAAATAGACGATGCTGTATAAAACTTCGTATGTCAATTTGTAAGGTAAAACAGCGGCAAACAAACAGGGCTTATGGGATTTACCCTCATATAATTCTTCAAAAAAAAAAACGCTTAACGCTTAAACGTGTTGGGGGAAATCTACTGTTGATTTTAGCCAGAGTTTGTCATGGTTACATGGTCAGTACAAGTACAAGGAAACTCGAATAATCAAGAGATTCGGGCCAAAATTTCTACACTTGACATTAATACACTACAAGCCCTCAAGGCTACAGAGTATTAATCGAAGCATAACCTAATAAATCTAAACAATATTTCGCTGAATTAACGGCGAAAGGTTCTATTCGGCGATAAAAATATTCGAGAATTCGACTAGCTGACTCTGAGAAAAAGTTGGCATTGGAATAGAAGGCACACGTTTGCCAAACAATTATTTTTGTAGTTTTTTTGTTGGATATTTTGATAATCTAGCTTAATGGTTACACATCACCTGAATACTTGAAATAAAAAGGAAGTAATGGGGTATACAGAGAAGAGTTTGCCATTATAAAACCGGGCTTTTAGTTTTACTATACCACGTAATACGAGTAATGACAGCAAACGAGTGAAGTTAACCAGGTCTCAGGGATTCAGCATAATATTCTCGCTTCAGTTGAGTAACCTCGGTTGGACCGCTTTGATTTACGAACCACATGCATGAGGAGTGAACACATAAAGAACAAGAACCAATGTAGCGAGGTTAGTTTCGACCGGATCACTATCTCATAACGGCACTCACTGCACCGTAGTCATGTCTCATGAATACTCTCAGTCTCACATGTATTCACTCACCGTGGCTTCTTCAACGCTGATATTTTGCTCCAAAACAATTTCGTCGGCTGCCATAAGGTCCATGGAAGGCCTAGAGAAGCCTCATGCGGTTTGTTATGATGTTTTAAGCATGGTTAGAGGGGATTCCGAAGCCATTCTAGACCACATTTCCATAGAACTGAGCCACAAATGCACTATGTTTTTCAGCTGGCGTTCTGGGCATGCGTAGTAATGACACAAGGAAGCGCACAGGTCATAATAACTAAACAAGTATTAGCACCGAGGGCCTTGTTATATGATCCCGGGTAGAAGGGTTTTACCGAGCGTTTATATGGAAAGCTCGCCGACACATTTTTGATTCCAAGAATCGCATCACAGTGCGCGTGCTCTGTGTAATCGATTTGCCCTGAGCGATCTCGGTGAGAAGGGACAACCATGGAATTAGTGTTTATATGGCGTATTGATGTCGGAAGTTGTCCCGGGAAGAAGGGACACCCTAGCTTCTCGCCGAGACGAGATATCCCTGGTCCATGGACAATCCTTCTACCTGGGACGAGTTTATTCACAATGTAAACAGTTTCTTGTGGTTTACAGAGAAATGTATGGAAAATTGTCCCTCTTCGGGTAACTCGGCTAGAAGGGTTATCCCTTCTACCCGGGACAACTTTCTCCATGTAACAAGGCCCTAATAAGATACCGGCCAACCTAGCCAATTTTTACTTTATGTGATTGCATCGGGTAAGCAGGATATATAAAAAACCCTCAAGTAACTAGAATTTTCGACTTCACGAGTTTTCAAGAATATATACTTTTTTTTTCATTTGGACTGGTGCGTCGCAAGTTTAATTTTATACACTACTAAGGCCAAGTAAACAAATAGACATGTTTATCGTGCCGCGCGCTTTCTCTTTTTTTAAGTCGCTTCCTTTTTCTTTTTCTTTTGTTTGTAGTCTGATCAAGAAAATCAGTGCTATAAAAACATACAGGAAAGCATTATATGCACAAACACACTCAAACTTTCAATGTCAGAAGAAAAGGAAAAACAAGAAATAAAAATAAAAACAGCCGCATCCTTGTTTTTATAAGAAACTCCGGATAATGTTTTTTTTTACTTGGCCTGATATGCAGCCGACTCCAAATCACAAGTGTTCCATTTTGTCAGGTATCAAGACAAGACACATAACCCAAACATACTAAAACCTCGCGACGGAGCAACAAAAAAGCGATTAGAAAGATGTTTTCAGCTTATATTTTGGCGACGCCTGCCGGGGTTAGCAGGAGTTATAGAAAATTATATATATCACCCACGTCAAAAGCTAAGCCTCTGATGTCTCTAGTGCCATGCCAGAGGGATATTTTTCATTTGTTTTGACTGCCGGAAGTTTTAACTTAATCCAAGCAAAACTAACAATTACACTGGTGACCAAAATGTAGTCATCTGTATTAAACGGTAACACTGTAAACTGCCAATTATGATTCGTTAATGCTCAATAATTATTCCAGGGCGTATTGTTGACAAACCTACTAACAAATCTAAAGCTACTGCTGTCTCGGATCATTTTATAACTAACAACCATTGCCCTTAGAACTCATCCACTCTAATAGAGATGGCATACGCAAGGCTCGCGAGGCATTTCTTATTGATACTGAGGACAAACATTAGAACCTAAAGGCATGAATAGAAAGGAAGAAATGTAATTTTATACTACTCTGTCTCTACTATAATATATATAATTCTATTTATCTTAGTTTTCTATCACTCCCACTCATCACTTGTAATTTTATCTCCTAGTCTCACATTCATGTTTTCAAAATTTAAAATTTGTAACTAACGGTTTCTTGCCATAGACTTATGTACCCTGAGGACCGAAATATCGGTAGTAATTATATATATTTCCCATTAACCGTACAATCAGCCATTCATCTTGTCTAGATAACGAAACCATCAAGCTGTCACATCCACAGCGTATTACTTTAGTGTCAAACCGACTCGTATAATCAACTCTGGATATGCATTATAAACAATATATGATAATTAATTATATACTGATTTCCCCTCACATTATTTGACTAAGCCGTTAACTAAAATATATTTAACTTTTTCCTCGACTTACAAATTGACCTATTATAAAGGTGGTTCTGACTCAAGATAGCCCTATGGTTTTATTCAGAACCTACCAACTCTTTTTGCCATTAGTTATTATATATATTTTTATAGAAAAATGTAACATTTAATACAACAAGAGTAAAAAGCTTCTTGTTCTTGTGTACAAATCGTTTCTTAAACGAGCGGGGAGAAACGGGGCAAGAGAAAAGTGCAAGTCTTAACTTTGGTTTTATCTACCAAGAGTCTAAGTGTATCCATCATTTATCCATGTTAGGGACCGGACATTATTTAGAGGGGGGAGCTGGTGCAATGCCATGCTCAATTTTTGATGACCCCTCCCCCCAAATCCCCCTCTAGCTTACCCCCACCTCTAAATAATGTCCGGTCCTTTACGTGCTTGCCCAAGGACAAGGTTGGGACCTGATTCGAACCCTCGATATTTCTCGCTCTGCCACCTGATCTATCGCTCTGCCACCTGAGCTGCTCTACCACCTGAGCTGCTCTGCCACCTGAGCTGCTCTGCCACCTGAGCTGCTCTACCACCTGAGCTGCCCTGCCACCTGAGCTGCCCTGCCACCTGAGCAGCTCTGCCGCTGCTCTACCACGAGCTGCTCTACCACCTGAGCTGCTCTACCACCTGAGCTGCTCTACCACCTGAGCTGCCCTGCCACCTGAGCTGCTCTGCCGCTGCTCTACCACGAGCTGCCCTACCACCTGAGCTGCTCTACCACCTGAGCTGCTCTACCACCTGAGCTGCCCTGCCACCTGAGCTGCTCTGCCGCTGCTCTGCCACCTGAGCTGCTCTGCCACCTGAGCTGCTCTACCACCTGAGCTGCTCTGCCACCTGAGCTGAAGCGAGTTGCAGCAGACGCTTGTTTTTCTTGAGCGCATGTCCTTCGTCATAGCGACAACAAGTTTAATAAGAACACTTTATTTAATGAGGAGTACAGATAAACTTGCACTTGTTTCCAATCTAGTCCTCCTAACGAATATATACTAAGATAGAAACATCACATTTTAATCTTTTGGACCGATCAAGTCGCGTCGCCATTTGGAATTGAGTAAAAACAGGTTGAACTCTTGTTCTACACTTTCAACTTTATTACTTCCATCACATTAATAAGTATACATAACGTAATAAGCATACATACAAATTAACTCATTCGGGTCCGCGCAACGAAAAAAAACTTCTAGCGCGTGACTATATCCTAAGCCAATCACACAGCACGCGTAAATAGATCATGACTGGGCTACCTGTAAATCAGCACATCACATTTAAGATTCAAATACTGCCGCTCGCATTATATCATGCACGCGTAAATACGATCATGATCTAATAATAACAAGAGCCCATCTGGGCTTTCACTCGGGCCACATGAGATTGAAGATGAAATACACTTTCATTTGAAATCCTCTTAGTAACAAGTCGTGCTTTAATTCGCCAGTGAGAACGTCATAAAAACAGACTGGTCTATTAATTGCTTTTATGACATGACTATGATAACGCAGGATTTGAAAAACAGAATACTGGCAATTCAAGCGTATAAATGCAATACAATGACATATTCAGACTTTGAATTTGATTGAAAATAGATCAAAAACTCGGGGAAATGTCCGGCTAAAAAAAAAACGCTTCTCAAATTCACAGACTGTTTCACAAAAACATTTGCGCTTATCGACACAAGAGTTCAGTTGACCTTTCAAATAATTTATTCTGAGGTACGCATACTCGAAATCACAGATGTTAAATAAAGCGATAATTACAAGAAAAAGTACATTAACAGACAAACTGAGAGGAAATTTATTCAAATCAAAAAGAGTTTACTTGCAGTACTTACGTAACTGAATCTTTCGTTTTGGATCTTTTGGTAGTGTTGTTGACAGCATCCCACCTTCGTGCACATATGCACTGAATCGGAATGAAAGTCGAAGCCTACCTCGAACTTAACTTTCAGCTAACCTGTTTCCTTTCATTCCACAATGAATAATAATCTCATAAAGTAAGCCTGTAGCTTTCAATAAATTTGCCAGTGTCTGAATGAAACAGCTAGATCTTTTCCAATTTCTCTCACGAGTCACGGCAGAAGACAGTCTCAAGCTACAAAACTTGAATTTTGATCCTCTTCACAGTAACGTAATTTAACGTCTCAGATATTATATATATTCTGTGCATTTCAAGTACTTTTTCCTCTCTCTTTGCTGGCAGTTCATGCTTCTTGTTCGTGTAGTTGCCCCACTGAGCCGTGACCAGAAAACGAGCACAGCATTTCAGTTGGCATACACTGAAAACATCTGCTTAACTAAGATTGGTAAAAATCTTAGCGGATCATGTAAATATTCCGCTTGGCTCAATTGAGGGTTTCTGCCGTCAAAGTTATTTTTTTGTTTCAGTTTTCCCCATATTAGCCGACATGTATAATGTCTCGAGCTCTCAATCCAGTAGAAAGACTCTGGTTATTCTGTCGTAAAACATGCCTTAGCTGTACAAGACCTGACCCAAATTTAGGTTGTATTGCATAATTGCCCACGATGGAATATATTTCTGACAATGACTCATTGAAAGTGATATCTCCTTGTCTCGCCTAGTCTGAGAGCTTTGAACTTTCTTATCTGAGCGCGCCTGACGAAATCTAACCTTTGATTATAATTCGATACCCGTTGATATCCAAACGTGTTTGGATATTGTATTTCGCTTACGTTTCTAAATGTACATTGGATCTGTCCAGACAGCGCTGATCGAATGTATTACGGCTCCTGGTTGTTCATGTATTTTTATGGTCAACAAGAGCGCCAGTTGAAATATCCTGAGCCTGTTGGAAGGCTTTCGCCCTCGCGGGTCGACCATTTTGATTTACTGTATTAAATTATGTAAATAAATTAACCTGGCGATTGTTGCGTGACGAGCACAGTGCAATCTGATTGGTGTGAATTTGACCTTTAACGCATGCGCAGAAATTTTGCGACACCCAACAAAAAACATAAAAAAATAACGACTTGCATTTTAAGACTCGGTGCTTCCACAGGCAGCCCGAGTAATAAAATGCGCTGTCCTTACTACTAGGAAGGGTGTAGCCAAAAGGAACTCGACCATCTCTTTAAATCACTCATCCTACCTAAATTAACTTACGGTTTATCTGTCTATGGCTCTAGTGAATCCGACCTTACCACAGTACAGCGCTTTCTTAAAAGATGCCATAAGAGAAAGTACTCTTCAGAGCTTATTAACATTCATTATCTTTTAGAGAAAAGTGACCGACACATTTTTAACAAAGTTAACTCTATTTCTAATCATCCATTACGATCACTGTTGCCTACGGTTAAGCAGTCCTCTCGAAGGCTTAGAAAACAAACCGCCGTATATCCTAAAGTTAATACAGAGCGTTTTAAAGGTAGTTTTGTAAATAGATTAATTTTTAAGTATAACCTAGTTTCTTAATTCAATTTTTGTCCTATTTTAGATATCCATGTATGATTATATGGTAGTTTTTAATATTACCTTCTTATCTTCATTTACATTTTGTAACATCTGATATGTACAATATCAATGTATAATAAAGACATATTATTATTATTATTATTATTATTACTAGTAATTAGGCAACACTCTTTATTAAAGTCTAGATTACCAAGTCTTTCCTTATTCTTTTTCAATGCTAATTTAAAGTGATTTATTCTAGTCAACTGTTTCAGTGAATAGACCTGTTTCGCATTCAAGAGTTACCGCTGGATGCGATGACTACAGACGCATTTACTCAACGTTAGTCTCATTCTGATGTTAAATATTCACAAATACCAGCGAGAAGGTGCAGAAGTTCAAACTACAACAATACATAGAGTTGTGAACAACCCATCTTCTCGCTGGTATTTGTGAATATTTAACATCAGAATGAGACTAGTGTTGAGTAAATGCGTCTGAAGGCAACGCATCCAGCGGTAATTCTTGAATGCGAAACTGGACTATTAGGCAATATGTTCCAAGCTACAGGGCATCTGTAACTCACCGAGTTTCTCCCTATTTGTAAATTATACCTGGGTATCGAGAAAACCTCAGATCTTCTTAAATTATAAAGGCTTGAAGTGTTCTTAGTGAAAAGCCTAACAATAGCTTTAGGAGCTAAACGTGTGTTTTCTATATCAGCACCTCATATCTGGAATAGCCTACCTGTATAAATAAGATCTAGCACGAATGTACGTAAACATCTTTAAATCTAAGCTCAAGTCTTATCTTTTTCGCCCTGCTTATAACCTGACTTAGTTATTTATTATTATTACCCATATGTACCACATTGTTACCTAGTTTAACTATTAGTGGTTGTATTAGTAGATAATAATTAATTAATTTGTTTTTATACTTAAACAATAGACCACACATTTCAATGTGTTTACTGGCGAAATAAAGCACGCGGGTGTCGGGAGAACACAAGAAATGCATTTTGGCAAGTGTTCTCCCGAGATCCCGCATGCTTTATTTCGCCAGTAAACACATAGAAATGTGTGGTCTATTGCTTTTATGATATACAAGCAGGCGTGCCGATTTCTATGTGTTTACCGGCACAATAGACCATAGAATTGTTTGAGTCCATACGCCAATCAGAGCGCTCGTACTATCTGGGTTTTATTATAAAACATTGTAAAACGCATAATATATTATATTATTATTATTATATGTTATGAGTAGTGTTTACAACATTTGCGTTCGTGTTGTATCAGCCTGTACGATAGATTGTGTACAATAGATTGTGTACAATAGATTGTGTACGATAGATTGTGTACAATAGATTGTGTACAATAGATTGTGTACAATAGATTGTGTACGATAGATTGTGTACGATAGATTGTGTACGATAGATTGTGTACAATAGATTGTGTACAATAGATTGTGTACAATAGATTGTGTACGATAGATTGTGTACAATAGATTGTGTACGATAGATTGTGTACAATAGATTGTATACGATAGATTGTGTACGATAGATTGTGTACGATAGATTGTGTACAATAGATTGTGTACAATAGATTGTGTACAATAGATTGTGTACGATAGATTGTGTACGATAGATTGTGTACAATAGATTGTGTACAATAGATTGTGTACGATAGATTCTGTACGATAGATTGTGTACGATAGATTGTGTACGATAGATTGTGTACGATAGATTGTGTACAATAGATTGTGTACAATAGATTGTGTACAATAGATTGTGTACAATAGATTGTGTACAATAGATTGTGTACAATAGATTGTGTACAATAGATTGTGTACAATAGATTGTGTACAATAGATTGTGTACAATAGATTGTGTACGATAGATTGTGTACGATAGATTGTGTACGATAGATTGTGTACAATAGATTGTGTACGATAGATTGTGTACGATAGATTGTGTACGATAGATTGTGTACAATAGATTGTGTACAATAGATTGTGTACAATAGATTGTGTACAATAGATTGTGTATGGACTCAAACAATTCTATGGTCTATTGTGCCGGTAAACACATAGAAATCGGCACGCCTGCTTGTATATCATAAAAGCAATAGACCACACATTTCTATGTGTTTACTGGCGAAATAAAGCATGCGGGATCTCGGGAGAACACTTGCCAAAATGCATTTCTTGTGTTCTCCCGACACCCGCGTGCTTTATTTCGCCAGTAAACACATTGAAATGTGTGGTCTATTGTTTAAGTATAAAAACAAATTAATTAATTATTATCTACTAATACAACGATAGATTGTGTACGATAGATTGTGTACGATAGATTGTGTACGATAGATTGTGTACGATAGATTCTGTACAATAGATTCTGTACGATAGATTCTGTACGATAGATTCTGTACGATAGATTGTGTACGATAGATTGTGTACGATAGATTGTGTACGATAGATTCTGTACAATAGATTGTGTACGATAGATTGTGTACGATAGATTGTGTACAATAGATTGTGTACAATAGATTCTGTACAATAGATTGTGTACAATAGATTGTGTACGATAGATTGTGTACGATAGATTGTGTACGATAGATTGTGTACAATAGATTGTGTACAATAGATTGTGTACAATAGATTGTGTACGATAGATTGTGTACGATAGATTGTGTACAATAGATTGTGTACGATAGATTGTGTACAATAGATTGTGTACGATAGATTGTGTACGATAGATTGTGTACAATAGATTGTGTACAATAGATTGTGTACGATAGATTGTGTACGATAGATTGTGTACAATAGATTGTGTACGATAGATTGTGTACAATAGATTGTGTACGATAGATTGTGTACGATAGATTGTGTACGATAGATTGTGTACAATAGATTGTGTACGATAGATTGTGTACGATAGATTGTGTACGATAGATTGTGTACGATAGATTGTATACGATAGATTGTGTACAATAGATTGTGTACAATAGATTGTGTACAATAGATTGTGTACGATAGATTGTGTACAATAGATTCTGTACAATAGATTGTGTACAATAGATTGTGTACAATAGATTCTGTACAATAGATTCTGTACAATAGATTCTGTACAATAGATTGTATACGATAGATTCTGTACAATAGATTGTGTACAATAGATTGTGTACAATAGATTGTGTACAATAGATTGTGTACGATAGATTGTGTACAATAGATTGTGTACAATAGATTCTGTACAATAGATTGTGTACAATAGATTCTGTACGATAGATTCTGTACAATAGATTGTATAGGCTGATACAACACGAACGCAAATGTTGTAAACTACTTATCAAATGAAACTATATAAAATATGAAATTTTGATGGGAAACGTAAAAAAAGAGAGTTCAGCTCTATAGTATACCAACGGTCATGTGCAGTGTGCACAAAAACAGGTCCCACATTGATCAGACTGGTCTCTGTGCTTTAAACAGTAGAGTTTTCCATCGTACTTCACCCAACAGCTGGGATAGGGGAAGTGAGTGATCGGTTGTGAGACCTCCCACTAACAGACACTAGCATGGTGTTTGTTGGATACAGGACTGGTGATTAAAACATCATAACAACACTAGTGTTGTATCAGATATACAGACTGGATACAGGACTGATGATGAAAACACTAGTGTTGTATCAGATATACAGACACTGATGTTTTATTAATTTCCTTTGTTTTTGCTTTGTGAATTACTCATAAATTTGATAATAGCTATATACTAAAAGTATACAACCTATACCTTCAAATTGCTGTGACGTCTAGTCTCTTGGCGCGCTCAGTTCTTGGGGTTTTGAGTTCAGTATCAGTGCGGCTCGCAATCTCTTATCCCCACCCCAGTTTCCCGTCTTTCAGTTCGCGCCAAAAAAGAACACACCAACAAAACCGCTTATATAGATTAATTTACGCAAATTCAAACTGCGCTAACTCAAGACATGATTATTATTTTTATTTAATGTGGATATATGGCTGAATTTCAGTTTTATACAACCGCTGACGGTAGATTGTTAATAACTCGTAACCCGTCTCTATTCTATTTACGATTCTTAAGTGGCTTATTTTGAATAATCCAAAACTATACAAACGATGTTAACCTGTGAATGGACCAATATTTGGCCCACTTCTTTTAGAAGTAAAATACATATGTTCCATGGCAAAAGAATGTTGACAGCGGAAGATAAAGGCTTTCAATTCCGCCCTGACTTGGTGTTAACCAGTTTAAATTCTAAATCAATTGCCTTAATTCTTCTGGCGAGGAAATCTGGCACTCTCTCTTCACCCCCGAGAGATAAGGGTCTGATTTCCTCAGGCTACACAAACGGCAGTTAAAACACTATTATTTAAGGTGTTAAGATGTCCTGTTGCAAATTGTTGTAGACAGTTCACCTTCTGTTACTGTCTAATTTATTGACTATTTTTTACAGAGTGCATAAGCATGCAGTATCAGTGTCACAGTGAAACGCTAGAGACCGTAGTGATTTCGCCCAGATGAGGGCGAAGTCCCTGGGACAGTGGACATGACTTTTGGCAGTACTCTAGCCTGCATTGACTGCTTCCTTGGCTGGAATCTAACTAGTACTTCACTGATCATTTCATTATATGATCCGAGTGCAGAAATTAATAGAATAACACTCTGCTTTATTTCTAAGCGTCTTAGCTCACGTTTTCCTGGAAAACCGAAGCTTTGAGTTTTCCCGGCTCTTTCCTGACTTTAGTTGTTAACTCCATTGTCCTCTAAACCGCCGTTATATTTACCTTTCTGACTTCCTCAAGTTCAATCGGAGATTTGTTCTCATCACAAACGCCGCTGACGGTATTGGGGTCAATGACCGTCGACACAGTTTCCTTCCGTTTGGGTGGGTCACTGTCCCGTCTTAGGATCCAATTCTTAACGCGTACGTATGGCGCTTCAGAGCTATCCCGACTTTCTCCGATGCCCCGTGATCTCTGGTAGGAATCGCTGCTACCCCTGTGGCTTATCCCGTAGCCACTTAGGAAGTATCTCCATTGGTTTCTCACCTCTTGGAGCCTCGCGCAATGAAAAACAAAGATAAACAATCCTTGTAGAGAATTAAAGATGCAAAAAAGATACTCGAATGTAAGTCGCTGGTATTCATCTCCGAAAGAGAGCGCACCAAACAGCCATGTGAGCCCGAGAAGCACCATGAGCGCCAAAGCAGTGCGATAGCGGTAGCGTCTAGTAGATATCTTTTCTGGCTGCACCATGGCGCCGGAGCAGCCAAGCTGACGGATCACAAGGATGTAGATGATGCAGTTGATTAGCAGGATGAGCAGAATTGGAGCGAACCAAGTAATCCAGTAGTACGTTTCCTCGTAAAGTATACATCTGTGGAGAAAACCAGTGAATTCAGTTCAAGATTTTTATTTATTATTTATTCTGTTTTACCACTCGAAGGTGGACAGAGAACCTCAACAGGCTTAAAGCACCTCTATGGACGTCTCCGAGGGCCTACGACTAATCGTCCTTATCCGAGAAGACGTGAAGGCAGCACCTTCTACTAAGATATTTTAAGACCCCGAGGGTTCGTCCCGCATGACAGAATGGAGCTTAACCACTGAGCTAACCGGGAGGTGGAAGGAGAAAAAGAGTCGTTACAAGTAACCCGAGGAAACAAAACCTGACTATTCGACTTATCGAGTGATTGCGTTTCATTAGTCGACTGAATAGTTACTGGAAAAGTAGATATTATTGGTAAGGTGAAAATGTGATCAAGAGGGGCAGGGCCGGGTGAATAGCACACAAATCAGAGGAGGATAATTGGCCAGTGGTCAACCTGACTGGTAGTATTATATGGGTAAGGTGGCGCAATGAATAATTAATGAGTATAGCGGATTTACTGTAAATGTTTAGAAATATTCTGAACTCAGAGTGATAGCGGAGTTATTAACTGTAAGGAAAATAAAGACATTTTAGGGATTCTGTAGGGGTTCTGTAAACAAGAAAAAAATTCCAGAAGGTTATGCCCTAGTAGAAATGTACAAGACCTCTCGTAATCGGGTTTAGAAAAAAACACGGTACCACCGATAGCATTTTCATCCTGAAAACCCTTATCGATAAATACGTAAAAACCAAACCAAAGAATGTAAACAACTTGCTTTTTCTAGTTTTGTAGATTTCAGAAAAGCATTTGATTGCATACCAAGACACAAATTGTTTGAGAAGCTCGGTAAAGCAGGAATAAACGGCAAATTTCTTGCGGTCTTGACATCCATGAATTCAAATGATAAATCATCCGTTAAAATAGACCAATTAACAACTCTGGCCTTCGCTGCCATGCCGGAGTAAAACAAGGCTGCATGCTTTCTCCCACCCTATTTAATTTCTACCTAAATGACTTGCCTGGCATGCTTAACCAAACAAACGTTAATGATATACAACTAAATGAGAGGCCTTTCAGTTGTTTACTATATACGCAGATGACCTACATATGTAGTTATATTTTCTAAGTCGGCAAAAGGACTGCAAAGCTAACTTGAGAAACTAGAGGAATTTTGCGAAACATCAGATCTCCATGTAAATCTTGACAAAACAAAAGTAATGATCTTCAACAACTGTGGGAAAACTATGAACAACAAGAGGCCCTGAGTGGCCTTAACTCGGGCCATCTATAGCATGTACTGCATGGAGTTCTAGCATAATTTTGTGTCAACATGGTTGTGCTAGAGTAGCCAGAGAATTGGTTCTCTACTGATGCTCTTGTCTGTCAAATGTGTGTGGGGGGGGGGGGGGGGGGGGGGTGGAAATGATAGAGCCATAATACACACACAACACACACATACATACATTTCAGCCACAATTTCTCTCAATTCTGTAGTTTAATATTACTTTCTTTTCAATATTATTGTTCCTTGAGGGTCGTTAGAATTACAACAAAAACTTGGTATGGGTGTTGTTGATTGAAGTGCAATGGTTATTTGAGTAGTCTTCACGATATTGAGTCACTCAAATTTGATGCATTGTAATTATATCAGGTGCAGTACAACTATGAGAAATCAAGCAATTTAGAACAACAAATTCCACATAATGTTGCTATTCACTGTGAATAGTTAGGTAATGTCGTTCTACATGTGAAATAAAGTCATCTATTTGTAATTCTCATTAACAAACCAGTGGAGACGCCTGAAATTCAGGCTAAATTCTCAATACAATATTTACGATTGGGGTCGTAAACTACAGACCACCATTTTCTAGTATTAGTGAGCTGCCACTGTGCTAGTGCTCATTTTCTACATCTTGAAGGAGACTGAAACTTATAATGGCAGGCCACAAATAAACATGCAATGTCCAATCTTTTTATATCATTGGGGTCGCAGCAAGATTAATTTTCATTCCCAAATAATTCGTAAAAGTACTCATAGTCCTGATCATGACCGAGTAAAAGTGACAATGCTGACGTCATGAACTGAGGAACAACAACAACAATTACATTTATTTTCTCATAAGATGATGGAAATGTTTAAGAGTAATAAGGCATAATAAGAAATACAATGATGAGAAGGTAGGTCCTTAAGATAACCTTAGGGTTATCTTAAGCCAGGACCACCTCAGATGGAAAACACTGAAACAAGATCTAGCTTGCATGGATATATAATGGTACCCGCAAGAAAGGGGAAGGGAAAGGGAAAGAAAGAGTGCCACTTGCATGTAAGTATACTCTCAGTTCTGGACCAAATTTAGTTATGTTATAAACTTGCAATAATGATAAATACACTACTCTATACATAATATCATTATGTCAGTTCTAAAAAAACATTAAATAATAATCAAATACAAAGAGGTACAGGCCAGATGTAAATAGACTCGGGAAATAGAACAAAATAAAACCAGTGTCAATAACACGCCACAGATAAATATGCGATTTCCACATCAGAGTCATTTATCGTTCGTTTGAAAAAATCTTCATTTCTGATTACTACCTCAGTTTATACTCACTCACTGCATGCTGGATTTTCGTTCCCGAATTTATAAACATTTAACTACATGTGCATGGGGGGAGAAACGACTGTAATTCTTTTAAAAGGCCCCTCGGTCACTGTCAGTCAGAGAACTGAGAAATCTGGTTATTTCTACTACACTTTCGAGAGGTTAATAACAATAAATAACAACACAACGACAGTCAATTGCAATTGGTATACGTGTATCATGTTCAGATTAGCGGCTACTTACATTTAGAAGCTGTTGTCTTTTTATATACTAATATAGTCAGTGGCGGTTGATCGCAGAGCGGACTAGCTGTCAGTACGTGTCACGTCTCACGAGTGTATCTTAAAGCATGTCGCATAATATGTGATAAATTCCCGTCCAAAGCCCGTGAAACACCTCTCAGCTTTAGAAAAGACAAAAATATTGGTATTGCACTTGAAGGAACCTTTGGTTTACACAAAAAAACAGCTGATATTAAACGTTTTGCTAAGTCAAAACTCCCACTCGCCGCTATCTTGAAAAACCTGAAAATGTTGTTCACTGTCACATGGCGCAACGTACGTGTCACGTGACCAGTCGAAATCTGATTGGTCGACGGCGCCAACCAGCGACAAGAAAAATAAAAAATAATAACACTTGCGAAACTTGACTCGTGCCTCGGCCGAAGGCCTGGCCCGAGTAATTACGCTTTTCAATAGACCCATTCGAAAAATGGCGTCCAATTTAACTAACTATTGTTTAGGACTGACTAGCCTCGCTTACAAGTTCAAAAGCTTTTGTGTGTACTGACTAGCCTCGTGTTCACGTTACCAGGACAATAGCTTTTTAAATTGGACGCCATTTTTCGAATGGGTCTATATGGAGGTCATAAACTAACAAATGTTAAGTCATATAAATACTAAGGCATTCAATTAAGTGCCTACGGAAATTTTGCACTTGCTAAACAAGAGCTAAAAAAGGTAGCGCTAAAAGCATTATATAAATTGAGGAAAGAAATGGGTGACGATTTTAGAGACAATATTAATCTGACCATAAAATTATTTGATGCGCTAATAACCCCTATTTTACTTTACGGTAGCGAAGTATTGGGGGGGGGGGGGGGTGGAAAAACTAGACAAAGACCCAATTGAGTCAGTCCAAACTAAATTTTGCAAATGGCTCTTAGGCGTTAGCAAGTTGCGTAGCAACAATGCATGTAGAGCAGAGCTAGGGAGATTTCCTATACGGTACCAAGCAAAATGATGAAACATCAATTTCTGGCTGAAACTGAATGACCCTGAGCAAATCAAGTTATCCTGTTAAATATATAACGATATAAAAAATAAGGAAAGCAAAGAATTTTGGCACCAAAAAGTAAAAGCCCTGCTGTGTCATATAGGGCTAGGGAAAATATGGACTAACGTACAAACATCGATTCCTGATCGCAAAACCATTTTGAGTATTATAAGCCAGAGACTAAAGGACATAGAGTACCAGACTTGGCTTAGTGACATAAATAACGATAAAAGAAAAGATCCCCGCCAAAGTAATAAATTAAGGACTTTCCGCAGATTCAAGTCCAACTATAATTGTGAAGACTACCTTATACAGGTCACCAATACCAATCACAAATTAGCAATTGAAACTGGGCGTTACTCGAAACCTTACCAAATACCCGAAGAAAGAATTTGCCCCATTTGTACAAATGGCATCGAAGATGAAGAACATTTTTTAATAAAAATGCCCAGCATACCGCAATATAAGGAAAAACCTTTTCGATTATTTGGAGGATCAAATGAAAGTCAAAATAAACAGAATGAGGTATTTTTACTAACCATAAACCCCCCAAACAAGGATAGAGCTGTGCAAAAATAAATTGCCAAATTTATCTATGAATGCGTAAAATAAAGAAAGAAAAGGACAACTTCATAACATTCGATGATTAATTTTTATTTATTGATATGTATATCTTGTCGTTTATGTAAATGTATTTGGGCTACTGCCAATGTAAACATTAGCATAAGGCTCCAAAAATAATCATCTGTCTGTCTGTCTCTATGTACCTGGAATGTCTGTCAAGTCACTAATTTTTTTTTTATTCAGAGTGAATAAATAACTTGTTCAATGACTTCAATTAATTCAAGAACTGGTAAAGAGGATAAGGAAAATGAATTGTAAATCGAGGTGTTTTTGAGATTCAATAAACTTTTGTTTAATTTATCTAGTGGATTTGTTTTGTTGATTATGTTATAGTTGAGTCTGAGAGAAGAATTTGCATCTCAAGAGTTTTCCCTCAAAACAACAGGACTATTGTTTGACTGTTAACGACTCTTCTTTGAACGCTAATCCCTAAGGGACCGGACATTATTTAGCGGGGGGGGGGGCGCTACTAGATATGTGGGGGGAGGGTAACGATTTTTATGCTCGCATTTAGGGGGGAGTCAAATCTTTATGTGCTATATGAGTTATATGATGATGATGTACTTTATTAGCACCTTGTACAAGCAGATGGTACATTGTATTGTTGCTAATAACCTTGCATTATGTATTACAAGCACTCGTAATAACTGAAACAGTATAGAGCTACTTAGCGCTCTCAAATTTACATTGTTAGTTTGGGATATTTCTAGTCTTGCTCATTGTGTACTGTACCGTACGTGGAATACTGGAAGACATCGCTTCTAGGATTTCATCTATATCAATATCCATCAGTTATAAAATAGTCCAGATTTCTGACGGTAGTCTTGCTCATTGTGTGTACTACTGTACCATAGGTGGAATACTGGAAGGTTTCAAAGGGTTCAAAGGTTTTATTTTTTCCACACACACACAGCACAATATACAATCCATTAATTTAAATAGGTGGTGGATGCAAGGGCTAACAACCTCTAAAGCAGTTAACAAATGCCCCTTGCACCCCTATGTAAAAAAGAAGGGGGAAAAAAGATTTTATGTGAAAGATAGCAGAAGATAAAGAGTTAATATTTAATTAATTTAATTATAATTGAAGAATAAAAAATATCAGGCACTATGGTAAGTAGAGAAAAAGAGCTATACTTAGGAGGAAAACAGATATTTCTTAAATTTTGATTTAAAAATAGGAAGTGATGCACTATTCTTTATATCTTGTGGGAGATCATTCCAAACTTTTACAGAAGCGAATTTAACATTAAATTTACCATAGTTCAATTTTGGTTTTGGGAGGGACAGATTGTTATTAGTTTTTGAATTTTGAACGGTATCATATCCATGTGTGATTGGAAGAAAATATCTAATAAATATATCAGGGATTAGATGATAACATGTTTGTAGACTAATTCTCCTAACTGAAAACGTACAACCTCATAAACATTTAACACACCCAATCTATCGAATAAAGGCTTACTTGGTGTTCTTGGATCAGCAAATGAAATGGCTCTAATTGCACGCTTTTGGAGAATATGAATAGGTTTCAGTTTTGATTGGTAGTTACTACCCCATGTCAATGTACAGTACGAAATATAAGGATAAATTAGGCTGTAATAAAGATCTCTCAAGGAATTGATGTCTAAATAGTGTCTTGCTTTATAGAGTACTCCAATAGATTTTGCAATTTTTCTCGAAATATCATCAATATGTAAATCCCACATCAAGTGCTCATCTATTTTTATACCAAGAAATTTAGTACTAGTCGATTTGTTAATAACGTTGTTTGAAAATAATAATTGATGGGGCACATTGTGTAGATGTCTTGATTTTTGTTTTTAGGTGAAAATCAAATGTTTTGTTTTGTCTAAATTAATGCTCAGTCTGTTTGCAAGTAGCCATTCACAAAGGTGCTTAAGATCAGAAGTAAGTTCAGATAATAATGAATTCATATTTTTATGATGATGAAGAATATTCATATCGTCAGCATAGAGTAGAAGATGTATTGATTTCATTATAAACTGCGCATCATTAACATATAATAGAAATAATATGGGACCTAGAGTCGAGCCTGAGGAACACCACAGGTAACAGGCAGAAGATCAGAGTTCATTCCATCTATACTAACAAATTGTTTTCTATCGTTTAAGTAGCTATGAAACCATTCATGTTCAGACCCCTCAATGGCATAGTAGAGCAGTTTTTCAAGTAACATTTCATGGTTAACTGTATCGAAGGCTTTTGACAGGTCCAAGAAAACACCAATAGAAATATCTCCATTATCGATTGCTTCATTAATTATAGTAATAAAATCAACAATAGCCAAAGATGTACTTTTCTTTTTACGAAATCCAAACTGATAACAGTAAAGTAGGTGATTACTCTCCAGATGATTAACTAGGTCTTCACAAACAATTTCTCAAACAATTTTGAAAAGGTTGATAATAGTGATATTGGTCTGTAATTGGAAACAAGTGATTTAATGCCACTTTTGAAAAGAGGAATTACTTTAGCTATTTTCATTAAATCTGGGAAAATACCGGTCAAAAGAGAGGTGTTAAAGATATAACATACTGGCTGATAAATAGCCTTGGCTATGCATTGTACATATTTGATACTAATATTTTCATGGCCAGATGATTTAGAACAGTTCAATTGATAGATATGATCTAAAACTCTGTATTCAGGAATCAGGAAGACATCGCTTCTAAGATTTCATCTATATTAATATCCATCAGTTCTTTGTCTTTTCTTCCAAATTCTCCAGGCATGGAACACCGTTTCTCGACATCGAAGTTGTGAAGTTCGTAGAAAATTGAAAGGGTCCTTCATATAATACCGTCGATATTCATCGATAAAGTTTACTATGTGTTTGTTGATCTGTGAGAACCATGAGATATATTGTGGTCCAAGGCAGTTTACTTAGTTGGTGTATGCAATTAGCTTGGAGTGCGACTACATCAGTTTTGGGAAGTTTATCAGTTTCCCATACTTGTTCGAATCGACTTGATCTTTTGCGCTGTCGTAAAATAAGGTCCAACCCTCTTCTTCATCCATCATCAAACACTGGTGTCTTCTTTGGCTTGGGTGACTGTAGGCATAACCCTCGCAGTCTCTGACTCTCACTCCGTTAATCTTTTCTTCACAGAGGCCGGCGAAGGATAAGTGAAATATTTGAGAAATTAGTTGAAGCATCTTGTTTCCTTTCGTTTTTCTCTACCTCGTCCACTATAATGATTCTTTCATTCACGTTGGCGATAGGACAGTCCATGATGATTTCGATAAAAATATCGCAGAGAGTAAAAAGCAGTATCACTGAAGCAAATTCAAAGTGCTTTGACCAGCCCCCATAGTTGTTTCAGGTCTCGTTAGAAATTCAAAGAAATTCAAAGTCAAAGTTTTTTTTTAGACATTCAAAGCTTTGGTTAGAAGTAGCGTCGCTTATTGCTAGTGTCTCTAACAATAGGCAGAATAGGGCTATTATGAGGTCAGAGGGATTTTCTTATTATACAATAGACTTGTTTAGACTTGCCCAGAACACTAGACGCAAACTCATCAAAAACCTAGGAAACCAGTACAGTGGAACCTATCTAATACGGACACCGAAGGGCCGGAAAACGATGTCCGTATTATAGAGGTGTCCGTATTATAGAGGCCGGGCTTATGACGTCATTTTAAAGTCTCTAGTGACAATACAGTATTTAGTGTTTTTTTATGATCGAAAAGGCGTAAAACATCATCCAAAATCATCTGTTTGCAGATTAACTTGATGTCTAATACGGTATGTACGTTTACAGCACCGTGTACATTTTGTATTTCTGTTTTTCTAATCATCAACAGCTTACAAGAGCTCTGTAACTTACACACTGTCCGTAATAGAGGTAGAATTGGTATGAATTTTGCTACCTGGGGCCGAGATCAGGTGTCCGTTGTCCGTAATAGGGAGGATCCGTAATATAGAGGTTTTTAAACAAAGAATATATGGGGATCTTTCCTGGACCTAGAGATCTGTCCGTAATATGGAGGTGTCCGTATTATAGAGGTGTCCGTAAGGAAAGGTTCCACTATAACTTATTAATATTGATCATACTCACTATTATACTCAGTAATTATCCATCATCCACCCTATTACTCATTCATTATTCACTGCACACCATTATTACTTATTCATTATTCATTGCGCATTATCGTTACTCATTAATTATTCATTGCGCATTATTATTACTCATTCATTATTCATTGCGCATTATATTACTCATTCATTATTCATTGCGCATTATTATACTCATTCATTATTCATTGCGCATTATTATAGTCATTAATCATCATTGCGCACTATCATACTCTTTAATTATTCATTGCGCATTATTATACTCATTAATTATTCATTGCGCATTATTATATCATTAATTATTCATTGCGCATTATTATACTTATTAATTATTCATTGCGTCATCTTGCGCCACCTTATTTTCCCGCCAATTGTTGGGTTGCACCGTGGCGGAACAAAATATGCCTCATTAGCTACTTTTGTTATACCAACTAGCGTTCGTGGTATCATTTGCGATATGATGTATTTAAAAAGAAAAAAAAAAGTAAACGTAAATTTGCAAACCCAAGAAACATGGTACTAACCCGCGCATTTTAACTGAGCATGGCGTTTTCAACCGTTGGAAAACAAGATTAGCCTGTTCCAGGCTCAAAGATAGTGGGAAGGTGGCGTAAGCCAAAGCCAAAAAGCGTGACAAATAAAAAGAAGAAGAAGACTAGGGACTGGAAATTACTTTCCCTTTGACCCCCTCCCTTCTCGTTCCCGATCCTCCTCCTTTTTTGGAACAGGCTGATAGGACAGGTCTGCAAAACGATTGCGCATGCATGAATTTCAGTCGGGATATCACGCTCGCGCGCATCATTTTCCGGGTTGAAATTTGGACTTCAAAGCATTGTTACGAAAAAGTACCAGCTTCGATGTTGAAGTGCTTGCAGGAGCCATTACCCGGAGCGTACATCAGTCATACATTCGTGATGCAACGTTTTCCGGGTTAGTTTTAGATTTCATTTTTCACTATTCGCTTTCATCGCGGCATGTTGCATGTTAACAAAAGATACCTCCTTAGCTTCTCTTGTTTGGTCAACCAGCATAATTGCAACATCATTAATCATTTGAATTAAAATTACGCAAATGCTTGTGATCGGCTAGCGGAACCGAACTCGCGGAAAGCACATTCTAAAATGAGCCGATCTGTAAAAATGCTGCATCACAGACGTAGTATGGGAGATGGACGCTGCATCACAGACGTAGTATGGGAGATGGACGCTGCATCACAGACGTAGTATGGAAGATGGACGCTGCATCACAGACGTAGTATGGGAGATGGACGCTGCATCACAGACGTAGTATGGGAGATGGACGCTGCATAACAGACGTAGTATGGGAGATGGACGCTGCATCATAGACGTAGTATGGGAGATGGACGTTATCGAGTTTTTTGAAACAGAAACCATTTAGGAGAATTTAGAGCAGCTCTCTCGATTTCTACCACTCTATGAATTAAGTTAAGCAGTTTATCAATAGATCAATTAAAGGCGTACAACAACTTACACAATCTCATTGCCATAGTAGAACAAACCGCCAGACTCTTTGTTATGGTACTCCACAGTCGCTGCAATAACACTGGCGACCACAATGATCGCGGGCGCACCCCACGCTACCAACGAGACTTTGAGCATGAATTTGCGTTGGTAAATATTCATGACCTTTACAATCTGTAGGTACAAGTTATAACCCTCTACACCCATCCACGTCACCACAGCCAATGTCAAGTAGTGTAGAAGAACTGCGACGATTTGGCAGCCGAGTTTTGGTTGTGGGCGATCCACGCCTGCGATGAATACGATCAGCAGTAGGGCCAGAGCCACGCACAGGTTGATCAGGATGTGCTGCTGGTTCGTCTTGCGCAGGTGCCTGGAGTTAAACGTTTTCTAGTCAGCATTGTGAAGGCGTTCTACAAGGAGGGGCGTATAGGGCGGTCCTGAAAATTGGGGAAAACTGGGGGGAGGGCAAAATGATGAATTCTGGAACATTGTCATTCTTGGACTGGGCAGAGGGGGACCACTCTACTGAGGAGTAAACAATTTAACTTGCTGCTAGAACTAAAGGACCTGTTAAAAGATTATTTTGATTGTTTTGGGCAGCTGGCTATAGCTCGCTGGGCTAGCTCTCTCCGACGCTTGACCGTAGCACCATTATGCGACGGGAAGCCAAGGTGCCATTAACAACGCAACTGAAACCCCTTTAATTTGATATTGTAAGAAACTTACGATTTTCGCGCAACATGTGAATTGAGTTTGTTCAGTGGTATGTCGCGTTAATTCCATTTCCTCTCCGAACACCAACCTAAAATTACCGATTCAACGTATCACCAGGTAGACTCGGGGACGGTTCCCTACATTTCGACATGACATTTGGCTTTGAAACTCGATAACAAACCGAGGAAACCCGGTGGCAAAACAAGATACTATATCTCACCTGAATAATGAATATGTGAGTAAGGTTATGAGGATCCCTGCGAGAGAAATGGCGCACCCCACATATGATAGGATGGTGAGGGGGTGGTTGAGAGGCCTGGGAGGAGTTTGACCAGGTGGTGAAAAGAGCACGGAAAAACTAGTCATGTGATTACACTCGCATCTTGCTGACTGAGCAGTACTGCCAGCGGTCAGATTACAACCTTCACCAGACCAAATACGCACTACAAAGCAATGGAAATACACGACTGAGTTAGTCAATTGTTATCTGTTTGGTCATGTCGATCAGAAGTCCATAAGCAGAAGGCTTGATCAGTTTATATACTGGGTCTTGGCCCATCAGTTGACGGTGTAATCTATTTTTAGAAAACGCTTCTCGCTACACCTAACTTACCAAGCAACTCTAATTGGTCCAAAATATGAAAGCCATTTATGTTCTTATAAGAGAACTAATTCTGTATTTATAAAAGAAACATGAATGCCATTGTTTTTTCACCCACGAAAGTAGTTTGAGCGCAGTTCTAAAAATAGATTATACCGTAAACTGATGGGCCGCGTTTCATTGCTTATCGAGACTCCTGGTTATGGACTTGTGGTCTTGTACATTCCCGGTGGATAGATGGTTGGTTAACTGGCCACGGAACCCTATGTCAGAATATGGCTGCCTTGCCTCAAAGTCAGCTGGGAAGTAATCAGTTTCTTTACTTTACTCACGTGATTGTTCCCAGTAGACGCATTTCTTTGATTCCATTGAATCCTTTCCTTTCGGTTTTGGGAATGTCAAGAGGACTGGTACCGAGAGGTCCCGTATGGACGTATTGTAGACGCTGCTCGACAACACGGCGTCACTTGTTTGGTAATCACTTATTTCATCATCGTCTTCATTGTCTTTATCAACATGAAATAACTTATTATTTCCATAATAAACGAATCCAACTCGACTGAAACTCGGGTTAGCGCTTTCGAACAACACAGTCGGGAGTTTGACGGAGAGGCCAGTCTGACTCTTAGCGAAGTGCAGGCCCTCGAATGAGCTGGTGTTCACTTGATTCACTTGGAGACTGAGAGACCTCGATTCAAGTTGCTTGACAGTTTCGTCCTCTGCGAGAGGAAGAGTCCCGACAAGTGTGTCCAGGACTTTGATGATCCTAAAAACGACAGAATTACAATGAAAATCTTTCAAATTAATACGATAGGCGATATACAACTGTAAGTACCACATGATAACGTCGGAACTTTCGCATCAAATCCGGGGTCTGAGGCTTTTCTCTTTCCTTCCCCTTCAGTTTTCTCTACCGAGGGGCGAGCAGCGGCTGTAAACAGGCTAACTTAGTTATAATATTCAGTGCTGATATATCACTTCAATACCCAATGAATTGAGCTCGTGATCCCATGGGAAAGACTATACTGGAAACAATCACGTGGTGATATATCACTTTAATAACCAATGAATTGAGCTCGTGATCCCATGGGAAAGGTTTTACTGGAAACAATCACGTGTTGATATATCACTTCAATAACCAATGAATTGAGCTCGTGATCCCATGGGAAAGGTTTTACTGTAAACAATCACGTGTTGATATATCATTTCAATAACCAATGAATTGAGCTCGTGATCCCATGGGAAAGACTTTACTGGAAACAATCACGTGTTGATATATCACTTCAATACCCAATGAATTGAGCTCGTGATCCCATGGGAAACAATCTTCGAAACCGCAGTTTCAGAAAGATCAACAATCGATTTAAGGTGGAAAATAGCATCTACAAACAGCTTTTGCTAGTAATACTACCGACCTCGTACAAGTGCGTTTCAATAAATAAAGTCAGATTTTCTTTGCCCTCCAGTACAACCACGTTCCTGCAAAAGGTATTTTCATAAAAAATAATTCAGACCTCGCTCTTGTGTTTCTGTACTTTTCAATCATCTCGCCTTTTCAGTCTTCCTTTGTGTGATAATAGTTCAAAGACTTTTTCGTTGGTTGATGCGGCTTCCCATATAAAGTATTATTGTGTTGTGTCATCACTTACTTGGTAGAAGCGTCCTTAGTCTGGGCGAGAGTTGACGCGTTCATGTCCATTATCATACTAATAACCTCCACTACGTCACTGGCCGTCTAGTAAGATAATAAATACTAATAAAATATAAACTGCACGAGACTGCTACAACATACCAGATGGCTTAATTACTACGTATATATTTGCTTTTCTTAATTTGGGATATGCGCCATGCATTTTAGCCTGCGAACAGCATCATGAAATCGCCGTTCTCCAATCACGAGGGGGATGCTGTTCGCAGGCTACATGCAGCTACGATGGCAATCTCTTGGAGTGCCGAGAGCCGAATATCATTAAAGTTTGGTTCGATGTCATGACGTACAGGCCGAGCGCAAGTACAAATTGACCATGAGCCAAATATTTTCACGTCCGGCCGAACCTAACTGAGTCAATATTATATTTATCACCACTTAGTTTGCGTTGTAATAAACTAAGTCAAAACAACAAGAACAAAATCGAGCGGGCCAGGACGGCTTTATACCGGCCCGCTCACATCCCACATGCACGTAAAAGAAAATAAAGGTATTCGTTTGTATAGCGCAAATTCTATATGAATATATCCAAATGCGCTTCACAATGTTATTTTTGTGATACGGCCTGCTATTGTGGCGCAATGTGCTGCTGTGCAGTTTACGATGATGAGTGATTGTTAGTACCTCACAATACCAGGCTGTTGTGTCGGGAGACAATCCCCTACTCTTTCTCGAAATAACACAACAGGTTCTTTCACGTCCCCCTCGTATAGATTAGAAGAGGAAGGAGACAAGGCTAACGGCTTATACGTACGTCCCAAGGACGCGGCCGGGATTCGAACCCCTGACCTCCCGCAGTCTAGACCGTGCTCTGCTAACTGAGCTAATCAGTACAGCCCCCGTTACGTAGTATTTGTAAATGGTTTTGAAAGGAAAGCACGTGATAGAGTACGTTAGTAGGCGAGCACTTTAGGAATTCAGTCCCACCTCATTTAGCGTCTCTTGATTCTCCACCAGGTTAAACACCATATCAGCCACAAGAGATACGTCAGCCTCAGTCATCTCCTCCACTGCAGACTCTGACGTCATGTTCTTAAGCATGCTGGAAGTTTTTTTTGCATTTTTTCTATCAATTTTTATCTGGAGATGAAACAAGACAAAATAACTACTTATAAATTCTGTTCTTCCCTGGGTTAACACATTTTGACAATTTAATTTTGACAATTTAATCTCGTCCGTAGAAACTTAAGGTGACTTATGCAAATCCGATGATTTTTGGGGGAATTTTAGGCGACTTTAGGACCTGGAGTAGACCTAATTTCCTTATGACACAAAATAACACAACAGTGCAGCACGACGGAAACGAACACATTTCTGACCGACTCGAATCTTATGATGTCTGGGACAACTAGCCTCGCTCTGGTACCATTAGTTACCAGACTTCTTACCGCGCGGAGGTGAGATATGTATATTAAAGGTGCATGTGTTCCGTGTATTTACAAAAGTATATCTACCTATTAGGTCTTACCTTGGTCATTTGTCTTAGTGTCTGCGTTCTCTTTGAAAAGTAATTACACTCATCGTCATATGGTATTCCCCAGGTTCCACCCTGATCAAAATCCCCGGTACACCTCCGTGTGGCATTCGTTCCGTCCCCGTCGGGACATTTCACTGCTGCTGATTCGGAACCAACTCTAGTCAGACTCCACTTGAACGTTCCCATGATAGTGTCTTTGCCTGTAGTTTCCGGCAGGCAATATTCTGTAAAATTTAAAATTGGTTTATCACTGTATTGCCGTAGCAGTGCCCTGTCACAGTATCTTTAAAACTAAAAGTTTACTCTCTTTATTTTATACGGGGTATACAAAGTCGTTAAAGTCGTTCTGGTAGACTTACTGCACCACATATCGAATTACTAACCATTACTTTTTATTTAGATATCGACCTGAACACGGTTAAAGCCTCTTATTTCAAGTTGAATGAGTTCCACTATCCCACGTTTTGCTGATGTATCTTTTTGAAGTCACCCATTCATCAACTGTATACCTGTATACTGTATAACTGTGTACCTAGCTGGGTTCCAGTGGTTCTATTCACCCAGTGTATACCTAGCTGGGTTCCAGTGGTTCTATTCACCCAGTGTATACCTAGCTGGGTTCCAGTGGTTCTATTCACCCAGTGTATACCTAGCTGGGTTCCAGAGGTTCTATTCACCCAGTGTATACCTAGCTGGGTTCCAGTGGTTCTATTTATCCAGTGAAAACCTATCTGGGTTCCAGTAGTTCTATTCACCCAGTATATACCTAGCTGGATTTCAGATGTTCTATTTCCTCTCTGCATAAGGACAGCGAGGAGCGAAGCAACCTTTATGGCTAGTTAGTGCCCACTCCTTCGCGGCCTTAACAGCAACAAAATGCCTGGGGTGAGCCCAGAGTATTGCACGGGTGCTGTGATCTCGCCAAGTAAACTTGTCTAATTAAACCAAGTTCAAACTGTATTGGGTGAAACTTCGTTAAATATTAACGTGTGTGTTACTTTCAATAGCCTTGATCTCGCACTGGTAATCAAACGGTTTCGTGTCAGAGAGCGTGTTGCGTGAACAAGGCACGTATATCGAAAATCCTCTCCGTCAGCTTTTGTGAGTTCACTCACCTGCGCTCTTCAGGATCACGGTATTTTTCTTGATCTTCAGGCTTTTGAGATCGTTGGTTATTCCCATGAGAAGAATGTTCTTTAAACCCTCATGGTACGTAGTAACCTTTTGGCCGTTTCTTTTTCCGTAAATGACAGCAGTTACCATTCCTCTTGCACTAGTACTCCTGAGGACAGCAATATGTACAAAAGATTACCTTTCAGGCTGGCTGTCTGTGTATAAACATTATACGTGCAAAGCTTGGTTCTCATATGCCGCCGACATGCCTGTCTGTCTGTCTGTAGTAAACATTATACATGCAAAGCCTGGTTCTCATATGCCGCCGACATGCCTATCTGTCTGTCTGTCTATAAACATTATACATGCAAAGCCTGGTTCTCATATGCCGCCGACATGCCTGTCTGTCTATCTGTAGTAAACATTATACATGCAAAGCCTGGTTCTCATATGCCGCCGACATGTCTGTCTGTCTGTCTGTAGTAAACATTATACATGCAAAGCCTGGTTCTCATATGCCGCCGACATGCCTGTCTGTCTATAAACATTATACATGCAAAGCCTGGTTCTCATATGCCGCCGACATGCCTGTCTGTCTGTCTGTAGTAAACATTATACATGCAAAGCCTGGTTCTCATATGCCGCCGACATGCCTGCGACATAGCCGCCGGTACTGCCTGGGATACTATTCCAGTATATGTGAACACTCGCCGCTGACATCCCAGGTCAGTTCGCCGACATGCCTGTGAAGTTGAACTCAAGTTGTTGAAGTTGCGAAGTTGAACACAGGCGGTGTTGATATGAGAACAGACTCCGGTATGCCTGCGGTCAATCTTGGTCACGTGATATCTAGATCTATCCCATAAGTCACTGCCGCTAGTTATTCTCAATAAGATGGCGGAAGGAAAAGATAGTCAGCATTTGGGAAGAGAATGTTCCCATCCAATAGACCATTGATGAAAACCATAAGGAACTACGCAGCAATTTATGACAAATCCAGTCGGTCGCACCCAGAACTTCCGCTTTCTCTTATTCTTTTTCAGGAGCATTTTTTTTCTTTTTTCTGCTGTCTGAACAGCAGCAATAACAAAAAAGCTGCAATGCACAAGAGTTCTATTTATAGCCGCCATGTTGTTCAATTTTCGCGACAAAGTTTTAAAAAAAATTAACTTAACCATGCCGACGGCTCGTCGAAGATTGACCTGCAGCTTTCCTGGGATGATACCGGCGAATATGTCGCATGAGAATAGACGTCGCCGGTATACCTGCAGAAAATGCCGACGACGTGCCTGCGGCATATGAGAATCAGGCTTAAAGAATGCCAATCAGGATTAATGCTTTGCGAAAATGGCGATTGTAACGGTTTTCTATCGTTCAGATGTAAACACGGGCTCGCAAAGCATTAATCCTGATTGGCATTTTTAAGTGTCAGACTCGTACCTTACGATCAAACATTAAGGGCGCGTTCTATTGACCGTATTTCAGAATAAGAATAGATGGAATAATCTCTGGAAATCACTGGTTCAGACACATTTTGCACTGTAAGCTACAAAGACTTGATGACATGATATTCAGGATACATTTAGTATTTCAGTGGCTAAAAATCCCGATATATGCGATTTGTAGTGATTATTTTGTGTATTTCTATTTCGGAATACTGTCAATCGAACGCACCCTTAACTGTACGGTTGAGTTGTATAAAGGAAATCATCATAGTGCTTAGACGAGAAGCTATTGAGCAAACCGTACGAACTCGGTGATTCACTCACTCACTCACTCAGACGTGGGTGTATTTATTGACAACTGTTATTACTTTAAGTCTTGCTTACCCAGGTTTCAGTCTTATTATTATCGAACTATCCTTTACCTTTCTAAGGTAGTCGCCTATCTGTTAATTGCAAATCAGACATATAACAATTAGTACATAGTGCAGTCTTCGCATTAGCGCTAAAAAAATTGGAACATTATGCCATAACCACTTCATTATATGGTCTGTATACTTTATGTGGGAGTCCTTATTCAAGCATTATATCGTATATGTACTGCATACATATCACTTTTGCGAATGTGGAAGGATGGTTATACAATAACCAGTGCAAAACGCATGCTCTGATTGGTAGATAGCCATGTGTTATTAGAGTACAGATACGCAGATGACGTCACGTTTATACAATAAACAGTGCGAAACGCATGTTCTGATTGGTTAATAGCCATGTGTTATTAGAGTACAGATGACGTCACGTTTATACAATAAACAGTGTGAAACGCATGCTCTGATTGGTCGATAGCCATGTGTTATTAGAGTACAGATACGCAGATGACGTCACGTTTACACAATAAACAGTGCGAAACACATGCTCTGATTGGTCAATGCCATGTGTTATTAGAGTACAGATACACAGATGACGTCATGTTTATATAATAAACAGTGCGAAACGCATGCTCTGATTGGTCAATGCCATGTGTTATTAGAGTACAGTACACAGATGACGTCACGTTTATACGATAAACAGTGCGAAACGCACGCTGATTGGCCAATAGCCATGTGTTATTAGAGTACAGATACACAGATGACGTCATGTTTATATAATAAACAGTGCGAAACGCATGCTCTGATTGGTCAATAGCCATGTGTTATTAGAGTAAAGATACACAGATGAAGTCACGTTTATACAATAAACAGTGCGAAACGCACACTGATTGGTTAAGTCATGTTATTAGAGTTCAGATACACAGATGACGTCACGTTTATACAATAAACAGTGCGAAACGCACACTGATTGGTTAAGTCATGTTATTAGAGTTCAGATACACAGATGACGTCACGTTTATACAATAAACAGTGCGAAACGCATGCTCTGATTGGTCAATAGCCATGTGTTATTAGAGTACAGATACACAGATGACGTCACGTTTATACAATAAACAGTGCGAAACACATGCTCTGATTGGTCAATAGCCATGTGTTATTAGAGTTCAGATACACAGATGACGTCACGTTTATACAATAAACAGTGCGAAACACATGCTCTGATTGGTCAATAGCCATGTGTTATTAGAGTAAAGATACACAGACGACGTCACGTTTATACAATAAACAGTGCGAAATGCATGCTCCGATTGGTTAATAGCCATGTGTTATTAGAGTACAGATACACAGATGACGTCACGTTTATACAATAAACAGTGCGAAACGCACACTGATTGGTTAAGTCATGTTATTAGAGTACAGATACACAGACGACGTCACGTTTATACAATAAAGAGTGTGAAACGCACGCTCTGATTGGTTAATAGCCATGTGTTATTAGAGTACAGATACACAGATGACGTCACGTTTATACAATAAACAGTGCGAAACGCACACTGATTGGTTAAGTCATGTTATTAGAGTTCAGATACACAGACGACGTCACGTTTATACAATAAAGAGTGTGAAACGCACGCTCTGATTGGTTAATAGCCATGTGTTATTAGAGTACAGATACACAGATGACGTCACGTTTATACAATAAACAGTGCGAAACGCACACTGATTGGTTAAGTTATGTTATTAGAGTTCAGATACACAGACGACGTCACGTTTATACAATAAACAGTGCGAAACGCACGCTCTGATTGGTCAATAGCCATGTGTTATTAGAGTACAGATACACAGATGACGTCACGTTTATACAATAAACAGTGCGAAACGCACACTGATAGGTTAAGTCATGTTATTAGAGTTCAGATACACAGACGACGTCACGTTTATACAATAAACAGTGCGAAACGCACGCTCTGATTGGTCAATAGCCATGTGTTATTAGAGTACAGATACACAGATGACGTCACGTTTATACAATAAACAGTGCGAAACGCACACTGATTGGTTAAGTTATGTTATTAGAGTTCAGATACACAGACGACGTCACGTTTATACAATAAACAGTGCGAAACGCACGCTCTGATTGGTCAATAGCCATGTGTTATTAGAGTACAGATACACAGATGACGTCACGTTTATACAATAAACAGTGCGAAACACATGCTCTGATTGGTCAATAGCCATGTGTTATTAGAGTACAGATACACAGATGACGTCACGTTTATACAATAAACAGTGCGAAACACATGCTCTGATTGGTCAATAGCCATGTGTTATTAGAGTACAGATACACAGATGACGTCACGTTTATACAATAAACAGTGCGAAACACATGCTCTGATTGGTCAATAGCCATGTGTTATTAGAGTACAGATACACAGATGACGTCAAGTTTTGCATAAAATCATCTTGTACTCTCCCTTTTTTCGCTAATTATTCTATAAAACAAACTGACGTCATTCTAACGTGCGTCTGTTCTCTTATAGAACCACAGATGTCGTCATGTGACGAGAACATGTTCTCGTCACGTTATGACGTCAACTGTGCAGCTATAAGAGAACAGACGCACGTTAGAATGACGTCTATGTATTAAGTAATGCATAAGGTATGTGTCCTATTTATTAACTAATGCATAAGGTATGTGTCCTATTTATTAACTAATGCATAAGGTATGTGTCCTATTTATTAACTAATGCATAAGGTATGTGTCCTATTTATTAACTAATGCATAAGGTATGTGTCCTATTTATTAACTAATGCATAAGGTATGTGTCCTATTTATTAACTAATGCATAAGGTATGTGTCCTATTTATTAACTAATGCATAAGGTATGTGTCCTATTTATTAACTAATGCATAAGGTATGTGTCCTATTTATTAACTAATGCATAAGGTATGTGTCCTATTTATTAACTAATGCATAAGGTATGTGTCCTATTTATTAACTAATGCAAAAGGTATGTGTCCTATTTATTAACTAATGCATAAGGTATGTGTCCTATTTATTAACTAATGCATAAGGTATGTGTCCTATTTATTAACTAATGCATAAGGTATGTGTCCTATTTATTAACTAATGCATAAGGTATGTGTCCTATTTATTAACTAATGCATAAGGTATGTGTCCTATTTATTAACTAATGCATAAGGTATGTGTCCTATTTATTAACTAATGCATAAGGTATGTGTCCTATTTATTAACTAATGCATAAGGTATGTGTCCTATTTATTAACTAATGCATAAGGTATGTGTCCTATTTATTAACTAATGCATAAGGTATGTGTCCTATTTATTAACTAATGCATAAGGTATGTGTCCTATTTATTAACTAATGCATAAGGTATGTGTCCTATTTATTAACTAATGCATAAGGTATGTGTCCTATTTATTAACTAATGCATAAGGTGTGTGTCCTATTTATTAACTAATGCAAAAGGTATGTGTCCTATTTATTAACTAATGCATAAGGTATGTGTCCTATTTATTAACTAATGCATAAGGTATGTGTCCTATTTATTAACTAATGCATAAGGTATGTGTCCTATTTATTAACTAATGCAAAAGGTATGTGTCCTATTTATTAACTAATGCATAAGGTATGTGTCCTATTTATTAACTAATGCATAAGGTATGTGTCCTATTTATTAACTAATGCATAAGGTATGTGTCCTATTTATTAACTAATGCAAAAGGTATGTGTCCTATTTATTAACTAATGCATAAGGTATGTGTCCTATTTATTAACTAATGCATAAGGTATGTGTCCTATTTATTAACTAATGCATAAGGTATGTGTCCTATTTATTAACTAATGCATAAGGTATGTGTCCTATTTATTAACTAATGCAAAAGGTATGTGTCCTATTTATTAACTAATGCAAAAGGTATGTGTCCTATTTATTAACTAATGCATAAGGTATGTGTCCTATTTATTAACTAATGCATAAGGTATGTGTCCTATTTATTAACTAATGCAAAAGGTATGTGTCCTATTTATTAACTAATGCATAAGGTATGTGTCCTATTTATTAACTAATGCATAAGGTATGTGTCCTATTTATTAACTAATGCATAAGGTATGTGTCCTATTTATTAACTAATGCATAAGGTATGTGTCCTATTTATTAACTAATGCATAAGGTATGTGTCCTATTTATTAACTAATGCATAAGGTATGTGTCCTATTTATTAACTAATGCATAAGGTATGTGTCCTATTTATTAACTAATGCATAAGGTATGTGTCCTATTTATTAACTAATGCATAAGGTATGTGTCCTATTTATTAACTAATGCATAAGGTATGTGTCCTATTTATTAACTAATGCATAAGGTATGTGTCCTATTTATTAACTAATGCATAAGGTATGTGTCCTATTTATTAACTAATGCATATGGTATGTGTCCTATTTATTAACTAATGCATAAGGTATGTGTCCTATTTATTAACTAATGCAAAAGGTATGTGTCCTATTTATTAACTAATGCATAAGGTATGTGTCCTATTTATTAACTAATGCATAAGGTATGTGTCCTATTTATTAACTAATGCATAAGGTATGTGTCCAATTTATTAACTAATGCATAAGGTTTATAAGTGGTAAGTAGATTTTCAGAAACTGTAATGAACAGTACACCACAGTGAAAAGAGCCTTACCTATATCAGTATAAAACGTTTACGGTTGTGTTGTCTGAGTAATGCATCAGTCAATGGTGGGGCATTTGCATATTTTGAGATCCCGGGAGTGGGGCATTTGTAATCTTATATCGGCCCGGGGGTCGGGCATTTGACACTGCCGAAAAGAATTATAGGAAAGAGCCGGACTGGTCTCGTGGTAACGACGCCATACTGTATCAAGTAAAAACAAATCTGATTTCTTGTAATTACTCCAGCTGCCCGAGGATTCTACATGTATCTATTTCTCTAAACCTAGAAACCTGCAGTTTATGACTGTCTTATCCACGTATTTGTATATGCTAGGACACGAAAAAGCCGGGAAATCTATGGATGTTGAATTTTTTACACTAGCTAGAAAATAGCAGTTCCCGTACGGTATTCTTAATGCTACGCTGCGCTAAAATTTTCAGGAGCCACACGGGGCCCAAGCTCTGCCGGTCCGAGTTTGAAACGATATCAAGTAGTTCGTTTACAAATATACACAGTTTGCTGCTGTCCACCGGACGAACAGAACAGTTACACTATTATTATAAAGTCACATGGTTTTAATAAGCGTTTATTGTCGATAACATTAACCGCGTTGCGAATGATTATTTATAGGAATGAAATAAAAACTATATATACTGATGTATTAATACCATTTTGCTCCAGGCAGCTCAATAGTATAATCAAACAGCGGTAATAATACAAATACAAAACAAGATGGCGGATCTACAAAACGAACGGAAACTATCAATGAATAGATTCTCTGCGCCTTGTGTATTTGCATGGAATTAAACTTGGGCAGTATATCATTATGGATGTGCCCGGGGGTGGGGCATTTTCCTTACTTCTTTGGCTCCACTGTGGGGCATTTGAAGACCTTGCTTGTCCCCACGGTGGGGAATTATATTTTTTTTTACGAAAATGGCTAATGCCCGGGGGTTGTCCCGGGGGGGGGATGGGCATTGCTGGAATTGACTGATGCATAACAGAGTATAACCTACAACTTTATTCAAAACTATAAACAACTTATTTTACGTGTTTAGTTTTCTAGTTGACCCTAGAAGAGACCACTAATCGGGGACACGAATTCCTAGGTCGAATTGGAATTTTATAGGTTGATTTTGAGGGAGGAAAACTGGAGAACCCGAGCAACAAAATTAACTCGCGTATGTCGCCGCGATCGGGAATCGGTTACCTCCCGGTTAGCTCAGTGGTTAAGTTCCAGTCCCTCCCGGTTAGCTCAGTGGTTAAGCTCCAGTCCTTCCCGGTTAGCTCAGTGGTTCAGCTGCATTCCCTCCCGGTTAGCTTAGTGGTTAAGCGCCGGTCTGTTGTGCAGGAGGTCGCGGGTTCAAACCCCGACCGCACCAACACTCAGGGTCTTAAAATAACTGAGTAGGTGCTGCCTTTGTGAAACAATTTCGTTCTCGAGCTGCAAATGGTTAGACCATCTACGTTTAAAAAAAACGTAGGTCCATCAGTGGATGAATTAGAGCCACCTCGTGGATATGCCACTTATTAATCGCATTATTATTATTATTATAATCGGTCACGGAGATGTGAAGCGCTTACCACTTGCTTTCATATAAAACTAGTAGTTTCAAATTGAAAGTGACATGCTGTCGAGCGAATACAGTAGCAATTGATTAGAATCTAAGCCATGTATCAAGGCCATCATATACCTATCTAATATTATAAGAGCACGATTTGAATGAATGAAAGTAATCCTCAAAGCTGAACGCAGAGTAACAAATGGAGCATTGGCCTCGTGCTCACTTTTGATTAACCTCTGATATTCTTTGTCATACTTTATAATCCAAACTAATTGGTTGTATTTACTGCTTTGTTTGCCTCAATGGGCTCTACCACAACGGACGGTACATGTGTGTTTTCCCTGGAATTGAATCGCAGATCAACGTACCCTTCTTATCTCTAATTTGCATTTCCTGTCGCCGAGAGAAACCTCTGCGCCACGGTATCTGGATTTCCATTGGCCGAGAAAAACGCGACGGTAAACATTGTAGCTTCATTGTAGATTTCAGATTGTCCATTTCCTATTGTTAACGGCAAGAGAACGCTAAGTGGAGAAAATAAATCTTCGAGGGTATAAATCAAAGCCTTCTTTAGGATAAATTAAGGTAGATTTATTGAACGGTAATTTCAAGGTATTGTTAGCAGTTCAACAAAATAAGAAGGAGACAAAGCCGGAGTTTGAAGCCCTTAATCAATCATCGGCAAACAAAAAACTGCGTGACGACATAAATTACAGCTGCGAAGAAATTCAAATCGATTTCGCCCTGCTTTCGGCACACAAATCCAGACATGTGTAAGCACTTCTCATCCACGTTTCAGGCCAAACGACGTGAAAACGGCCTGGAAAATAAATTCCGAATTCAAAATATTTCTCTCCGTATGTGATCTGCAGATTGATCGGTCCACAAATCAGCGGTAGACATCGCAGGCGGTGCTTTCAAGATGCGTGGGCATGGCAACTGCATCTTGAAAGCACCGCATAAATACAGCAAGTGATAAATATCACGTACAAATCATGCTATTTTTGTTTATAATGACCTAAGAAATTTACTGAAAAATTTACTGTTTGTTTACTTTGAGTTTGAGCTCGTGCGTGGGCATGGCAACTGCATCTTGAAAGCACCGCCTGCGATGTCTACCGCTGATTTGTGGACCGATCAATCTGCAGATCACATACGGAGAGAAATATTTTGAATTCGGAATTTATTTTCCAGGCCGTTTTCACGTCGTTTGGCCTGAAACGTGGATGAGAAGTGCTTACACATGTCTGGATTTGTGTGCCGAAAGCAGAGGCGAAATCGATTTGAATTTCTTGTCGAATTTCGGCGGCGAGTGAGGTGACATCGATGAAAAGCGGCTCGAAGCTGCATACCTTGTGTATATTTGTAGCTATGAGGTAGACACGCGGCCAACGGTCAAAACCTCGAGGCCTAATAAACTGCTTCAGAAGTCCCCAAATCACCCCAAAACCACTCACAAAACTTCATTAAGTATCAATCTTTTATTATTGAAGATTTATTTCGTAGGAATCGGAAAAGAGAATTCACAAGGAGCAATTATGTAAACTCTTCCGAGATCGCTTATGAAACATACCACAGGTAACCCAAAAGGCGGGAAATATATGTCGAGTCTGGGCTGCCTGTGGCTATACGCTAGCTCACGTGCTCACTTGACTCATAAATAATCCCGACAGAGAAACAGACATCGCCGTACTTTCAAACTTACAGCGATTATATGCTGGCTGCCTCACTCGTTCCCATGCCCTCACTGTTCTTACCTTTCCAACTGCTTTCGCAATGCCCCTCGCTCTTTTCATCTTGAAACTTAAATAGGAAGTGAAAATATCTAGAGAACAAAAGACGAACAATATTAATCGTCCATTGACAGACTCGCAAAAGAGAAGGTCTTTGAAGTAATTCATTTACAACCCTGTTTGTTTACTTGTGATAAATAAAATAAAAACAGAGATAGAGAATTTTGAAACATTTTCGATACAGGCACAGGTACCCCAGGCTCATTATGCGTAACGGTTATTTCCGGCGATATTTGAAATTACAGTAAATGAGTTTTAGTTCGAATTCCCGTTTGCTCTAAAACAAAATTCAATAAATCGTCAAAATATGTTTACCTGTCTCTTGTGTATTTCTTTCAATTGCTGTGAAGTTTCAAGCCATTTCGTTCAATATTGAGGGAGTTATAGTAATTTTCCTTTCCTTAGTATAATTATTGGGAAGGTAGCAAACTGTACGCCGATCAGGTGCATAAAATCGCCTCGAATTCGCATAGAAATCCCGTATATCGCCACAATTCCTTCAAATAACGGTTGCCTAAAGACAGGTCCTTCAACACACTCAGCTTCCCTTTCACTGGTTTACTCTAACCGGAGAAAAATGCCACGAATTTGCAGTTTTCGAGCTTCGCAGATTTTCAAGTCGACCTGTGCTGCAACGAGGCGACAAACAGCAGACCGTCCCCTACCCAGTGAATTTGACACTCCGCTGTGCCATTGTTTCATCTACCAATCGGAATCGATCATCGCAGCACCTGCAGATTCAAATCACTTCGTCGTACGTTTTGTTCTTACTTTTTAAATATTAGAGCCTTTTATGTTTATATCTGTAAACAGTAATATATTATCAACATTGAGGAAAAGAACGCTTGACGACGGCTAGTTACCCAAAGTTCACGGGCTCAGACCTCATACATATATAACTTATTTTGAAAGCAGTATTCCAACAAGCGGTTCTATGGTAAAGTGGTTTAAATGACGCGCTTTTGATCCAACGACCGGAGTTCGAATCCTACACCAGGCCCCCCATTTTTAAAAATTCTTTTTCTCCTTTCTCGATTTTATTTAATCTTTTCCTCTGAATTAAACTATTAGAGACGCATTCTACACTAAATATAAATAAAACATTGTTGTCTCAACCCAACACGGTCACGACCTCGATTTTATAGTAGTGTCAAATTCACTGGGTAGGGGACGGTCTGCTGTTTGTCGCTTTGTTGCAGCACATGTCGACTTGAACATCTGCAAAGCTCTAAAACTGCAAATTCGTGGCAAATTTCTCCGGTTAGAGTAAACCAGTGAAAGGGAAGCTGAGTGTGGTGAAGGACCTGTCTTTAGGCAACCGTTATTTGAAGGAATTTTGGCGATGTACAGGATTTTTATGCGAATACGAGGCGCTTTGCTGCACCTGATCGCGAACAGTTTGCTACCTTCCCAATAATTATACCAGGGAAGGAAAATTACTGTAACTCCCTCAATATTGAACGGAATGGCTTGAAACTTCACAGAAACTGAAAGAAATACACAAGAGACAGGTACGATTATTTTGACGATTTATTGAATTTTATTTTAGAGCAAACAGGCATTCGAACTGAAACTCCATACATTTACTGTAATTTCAAATATCGCCGGAAATAACCGTTACGCATAATGAGCCTGGCATACCTGTGATACAGGTGGGAAATATTAAAGTGGATTACAAAGCTTATTGCAGAAACTTGATTTAGGTAACAGTGAACCGATTTAAAGCTGCTGTACATTTCTCTTAAAAGAAGTATTTTTCATCCACTCTAATCTTTACCATCCTTCACAAAATTGTCTCAATTTTTCACCAGTGTACCTGGAAAGCATCCTCTGCTAATCTGAGTACTTATTTCTGTCATGAGAAAGTTTATCATGCATTTGGGGGTTAACGTGCATATTTAAACGTACTGTAAACCAACCTTACACAACAAGAAATTCACGTGTTACTCTCTCTCTTTTTTGGGGGGGAGGGGGGTAGGCTCACAGCTATGCAGGCTGAACAGGCACTTGAAATTAATCAAATTGGAGGGCAACTCAAAATTTGCACAAAATCACCTGCCGACCTGGTACATGTAGGTCGTAACTCAGGATTAGTACATTACGTAGAAAAAAAGGAATACTCAAAGCAATCAGTTCTGGCAGCCGGTACAGTTTAAAATAATGTTACAAGATTACAAGATGATCCGTTACAGGAACTTGACTTTAGTTTGCATTTTTCCAGTTTTCATGTTTTCCGGTCATTTTAGCCGGAGGTTGGGTAGACCGTAGAGTCTAGACTAGAGTAGAGATAGACTTTTGAGTCCAATTTTGTTAATAGTGCCTCAGTGGCCTATTCACCGTCGATAGGGATGAACGGTTTCACCGTAGGCGCTCCAATACCGCCTAAAGGTCCTGGTTACATGTAAGACATAATCATACCTCCCATAGCTGGTCTAATGTTAGGGTGGTAAGTATATATGTGAAGATTATACTCGCAGTCATAATCTAACAACTTACCTGGCTTTCAGATATCAGATCTGGTCATTACGGAGCATGCGCAGACTCGTGGCGCTGGCCAAACGCTGGCCAAACGTTTTGAATATTTCATGCACAACTCGGATTTTTGTGTTAAAAATCCAAGTTGTGAATTTTTTTCAAGCACAACTCGGATTTTTGTGTTAAAACTCCAAGTTGTGAATTTGTTTCACGCACAACTCGGATTTTTGTGTTAAAACTCCAAGTTGTGAATTTGTTTCACGCACAACTCGGATTTTTGTGTTAAAAATCAGAGTTGTGAATTTGTTTCACGCACAACTCGGATTTTTGTGTTAAAAATCAGAGTTGTGAATTTGTTTCACGCACAACTCGGATTTTTGTGTTAAAACTCCAAGTTGTGAATTTGTTTCACGCACAACTCGGATTTTTGTGTTAAAAATCCGAGTTGTGAATTTTTCCAAGAATTTTTTTTAATGTCCTTAATGAGCCACCGTAGTGAACCGATTTCAAGTTGCTGTACATTTCTCTTAAAAGAAGTATTTTTCATCCTCTCTAATCTTTACCATCATAATTTTCACCAGTGTACCTGGAAAGCATCCTCTGCTAATCTGAGCAGTTATTTCTGTCATGAGAAAGTTTATCATGCATTTTAAACGTACTGTAAACCAACCTTTCACAACAAGAAATCCACGTGTTACTCTCCCTGTCCCAGACAAGCTGGTGGCTGTGCACCAGTAGTGGCCCTGGTTGTAGACCGTCGCGTTGAACGTGTATGTCATACCATCTATATTTGGTATGGGTTTATCATTGTGGTGCCACGTGATTGTTACGTCATTTAAACTTGTCACGTTACAGTGAAACGACACGAGAGTCCCGGATGTCACGGTAAGATTGACTGGACTGAAATCGACTTTAGGTGCCGCTGATCAGGAAAAAACAGTCAATGGTAAAACAAATTTTTTTTTGGGCAAATAAACAGAACAGACATTTAAAAATTAATGACTGAGGTGTTTCACATTTACCTATTCTCTGTAATATTTATATATATGTAAATTGAATAGAATGGAGCAAAGACAGGCAACTCATAACTGTTATTAAAACATATTTGAACGTTTCGGCCTTCTTCATCTAAAATTTAAAAAACTTAAAAACACATGGGACAAAGCTCTCCAGCAGCAGTCGGAGGAGGCACATATATGTGTTTTTGAATGTTTTTGAAAATAATTAACATAATAATTAATAATTAAAAGATATATATACAGTAGATGCCAAAAAGGTTGTCCAGCAGAACATAATATAATACTTTAATATCCATTGTTTTGGCCTATTGTTTTGGCCTAGACAATAGCCCAAAACAATGGATATTATAGTATTATATTATGTTCTGCTGGACAACCTTTTTGGCATCGACTGTATATATATATACTTCGCTCTACTCCCATGTATTGAGCACTGTTTTACGGAAATCAATCCTACACTTTATTCCCGCTCCAAGTTCAGACTTGTCGAGCACTCTACGATACTCCGCAATGGAAAAATTCAACATCGGCTACTCAACCAAGAATATTCCTTTACCATCACATAATGACTACCTCCAACGACTCATCGAAAAGACCGAACAATTTCTACGCAGAATCCGCTGGAAAGCCCACTTCTTCCTCAACCCCAATACCACTTCGTCCTCCAAAGAAACCTACGGCTTCAAATCCACCAAGAACCCCCCTCCGATCGAAGAACTGAAAGATTTCGAAGATGACATGCTTAAGATGATCCAGTCCGTAAAATTCAAGCAAGTAAACAACACCTTCCTTAACAAGCTGAAAGATGACACAGACCTAATCCGTAACGAACCCAAACTACTAATCGCCGCCGACAAAACAACGAACTTCTACAAACTAGAACCCTCAACATACAATGATCTCCTTAAGAAAAACATCAATAAATCCTACAAGAAAGCACAACCTGAAGCTACACGCGCCATCCACAAAGAAAGCAAAGACATTGCTGCGAAACTCGACATTGACGACAGAGTGGACACTACAGCCTACAAAGACGCCTTCATAACACTCAAGGACCACAAGCCTAACTTCGCTAACAAACCAACCTGCAGACTAATCAACCCGACGAAACCCGAACTAGGCAAAGTAAGCAAAAAGATCCTTGACCGCATCAACAGTAACATCTCCCGCAAATGCAGCTTCAATCAATGGAAAAACACCGCATCTGTAATCGACTGGTTTAACGCTACCAAGGAAAAACAGCAATCCAGCTTCATCTGTTTTGACATCGAAGAATTTTATCCATCCATTAGTCAAGACCTTCTTAACAAAGCACTCGACTTCGCCTCCACCCACGTCAACATCACGGCCGACGAAAGAAACATAATAACCCACACAAAAAACTCCATCCTAATTCACAAGCAGCAACCCTGGCAAAAGAAAGGCAACACAACATTTGACGTCACAATGGGCAGCTTCGACGGAGCGGAAACGTGCGAGCTTATAGGAAGCTTTCTTCTCTCGCAGCTCCAGCACCTTAACCGAGACGACGGACTAGCCATCACTAACGCTACACCTAGAGACACAGAAAACATCAAGAAGGAAATATGCCGCATCTTTAACAACAACGGACTACGCATCACCATAGAAGCCAACAAACAGACCATCAACTTCCTAGACATTACATTCAACCTTAACCAAAGCACTTATCAGCCTTTCACGAAGCCTAATACTACACTGCTATACGTTCACCGTGAAAGTAACCATCCGCCCGTCACTACAAAAAACATTCCCGCCGGCATCAACAAACGACTTTCATCCCTGTCTTCCAACAAAGCGTCCTTCGACCAAGCCGCCCCTCCATACCAGAAGGCTCTCAACGAAAGCGAATATAACTACACCCTTCAGTACGAACCCGCCACACCTAACAAACGAAAAAACCGCCAACGCAACAACATACTCTGGTACAACCCTCCCTTTAGCAAGAACGTCAGCACTAACATCGGGCACAAATTCCTCGCTTTAGTAGATAAACACTTCCCCAAAGATCACAACCTTCACAAAATCTTCAACCGCAACACTATCAAGATTAGCTACAGCTGCATGAGCAACACCAAACAGATTATCGATAAACATAACAAGAGTATACTATCGCCTTCACAAGCCAATGATACCGCCACCGCAACTACAACTGAAGTAAACAAGACATGCAACTGCCGGCAAAAGAACGCCTGCCCGCTCAACGGAAACTGCCTACAATCATCAGTCATTTACCAAGCAACAATAACGCATAAAGACAACAGCAAGACAGAAACATACATCGGACTTACGGAAAACGGAACCACACCGCATCATTCCGCCACGCTAAACACAAAAACTCTACCGAACTCAGCAAATACACTTGGAATCTGAAAGACAACAACATTGATCACTTTATTTCCTGGCGCATTCTCTTGTCGCACTCGCCGTACAGTAGCTCCAGTAAAAGATGTAACTTATGCCTCAAAGAAAAATTTCTAATCATCTGCCGACCTGAACTGTCCACACTAAACAAACGTAATGAACTCGTGTCTTCCTGCCGACACAGAAACAAAGCCCTCCTACGTAATAATTGAACTGTTAATTCCGCGCTGCATATATTAGGCTAGTTTGATTAGGTCATCAATACTATTGTTATGTAAATCATTCTGTATATAAGCGACGGTAAAAGTATACTCTTATTAAATCCCCTGACGAGTGGGCAACCACGAAACAGGCTTGTAAGGATGAACTTGTAGTTTATTTGTCTTTTTTCTTCACCATATACTTCGCTCTACTCCCATGTATTGAGCACTGTTTTACGGAAATCAATCCTACACTTTATATATATATATATCTACGCTGTTTCCACAAAAGGAGCCCTAGAACCTAAAACCCCCTTTTGTGAAAACATGCTAGATCTTGTGTGCCTTTAGCTTTATAAGCCAGTAACTCGTGTTTTTGCCGTTTTCTTGAAACGGCAAATGACAGTTTACGACTTTTCTGGCCTTTCTATCCCATAATTGAATTGTGTGAGATCTATCCCATAATTTCTTTATTCGAGAGCTAGAGGTTAGGGTTAGGTTAGGAAAAGGCCATGTTCTGGTATTTTTAATGAAAATACAGCAAAATTCCATCAATTAAACTTCATCTACAGGAAGAGAACGTCGTATTGCCGTGTAGTGCATCGAAATCCATTAAAAGGTCGAGAAATGGCGCCACTTTGAAATTTAGGTTACACAAGTAAATTAATGCGTACTTGTTGGCTTTTTAAAAGCCAGTAACTCACTTTTCAACCTTTTCATCCCAAAAATGCACCTTTTTTCTCACACCTAGTGGAAAATGTACATCTTTCACTAAGCAAATCGTTGCGCCATACGTCAGGCAAAGTTGGTTTTTCGCGAAAATTTTTGAACTACTCCTCCCCACCCCACACCACCCTCATAAAATACCTAGAGATCAATTATTGGAAAGAAAGGCCAGAAAATCGTAAACTGTCATTTGCACTTTCACGAAAACGGCAGAAACACGAGTTACTGGCTTTTAAAGCTAAAGGGCACACAAGATCTACGCTGTTTCCACAAAAGGAGCCCTAGAACCTAAAACCCCCTTTTGTGAAAACATGCTAGATATATATATATACTATATACAGCCGTTTGCAAAAATTCTGACCCCCCATCAAAATTATATACTTATATACTTATATCGGTTGCATCATGGGTAACCCCAAAATGTACTTTTCAGACATTTTTCTAACAAAAAATATATCAGGTAGGATTGAAAAATGTACGAGTTAAACATTTTTAGATCATATGGGCCCATCCGTTGAAGACAACAAGTTTTATTTTCAGTTTTAGTTGTACTAATTTATTCCATGCGTTTGCCATTGGGTCCGGTGGACCGAAACGCTGCTATGACTTCAAGGAACTCACTGTATTCTGAACTTTAATTTCTCCACGTCGCACTAGCTAGGTTTACCCTATTGCCCTGAATGAGGCTGAAGTATTCACTAAATTGATTTCAAACCTTGGAGCCTAGGTTTAAGCGTTATTATCAATGTAAAACACGTTCTATATTATGGTAGTTCGATGTGTGCGATTCTGCCAAACATTCAACCAAATTAATTAAACACAGCGTAGCTAAGAACATTTTTTTATGAAGTCCGCAATGCGGTTGTAAAAATAGCATTTAGTTATTGGAAAGGAAAGAAAGATCAGAACCGAAGTTGTTTTAATCTTTTTAAATTATGGACCAGAATTAAATGGTTTTGGTCTTGTGTAAAAATTATTTCTTCTGCGTGTTACATAAATTTTACAATTGGTCGTCGTCAGTTAAACTCACATTGAGACTTATTCATAAGTAAACCTATTATTTACTTTGGCCTCACTAGGTTGTAAATGTATTGGTATTCCCGACAATCATTCAAAGATAATTTTTAGTAATAAAATAAATCAACTGATACACAGTTTGATTAAATCTTAACCACTTTATATAACTTAAAATTTATCTCGCGTAGAGTTCAACGTCGTTAACTGCAAGATATGTCAGAATATAATTAAATATGCATCGCGACATCAAAACGAAAACCGCCCGCATTCAATTCTGAATAAAATAAAATATGTTTGATCAATACTTCATATGCGAAATAATTACGTCGCAAAAAAAAAAACGCAAAAGAAAACTGGTGTGTTCCCAGTGAAATTTTAGCTCTTTGGCAGACTTCATAACGGCAACAATGTTTTAGCTGCGTTTGGCTTTGAAGTGTTGAATTTGGTTCAGTTTGTTTGGCAGAATTGCAAACGACTGGTGGAACTGCCATAAGATAAAATAGAACGTGTTTCAAATTGATAATAAACTTAAACTTAGGCTCCAAGGTTTGAATGCAATTTTGTGAATACTTCAGCCTCATTTAGGGAAATAGAATAAACCTAGCTAGTGCGACGTGGAGAAAGTAAAGTTCAGAATATAGCGAGTTCCTTGAAGTCATTAGTAGCGTTTCGGTCGACCGGACCCAGTGGCAAACGCATGGAATACATTAGTACAACTAAAACTGAAAATAGCACTTGTTTTCTTTAACTGATAGACCCATATGATCTAACAATGTTTTATTCGTACATTTTTAAATTCTACCTGGTATATTTTTTTGTTAGAAAAATGACTGAAAAGCACATTTTTGGATTACCCATGATGCAACCGATATAAGTATATAAGTATATAATTTTCATGGGGGGGTCAGAATTTTTGCAAACGGCTGTATATATATATATATATTAAGTATATAGAGAGAAGAGAAACCCGTCCCTAATATAAATAATCAGAATTTAGGTGAAAGAGAAAATATATAAGCCCTGAGTGGGATTCGAACCCACGGCCTCGGTACACTAGTCCGATGCGTTAACCACTACACCACCAGGACGACCACGCTGGAAACGCAGCCGACTTTGGGTTATGTGGACCGTGAGTTTTCCCAGGCATTTTCTCTTTTTTCCAAAAACATTGCTTGCAGAAACATATATATCTCTTTTGTTTCCCCTATTGTTTCCGTCTTTAAAACACATATATAGGTTTTTTTATAACATTTATAAAATAGATTTGATAGTACACGCGCTCGGATTGGCTGCGCCATGTTGAGCTAGTTGGGAGAATTTACACCATGCAGTTTACATCATTCATTTACACCATTCGTATTCCCATTGTCACTTCTTATTCTCCCAAACTCCCACTTGCATATAACTCTAGGGGAACACGGAAAATGTTTTATATTTCTTAAATATAACGTGTAAAATTATGTCACTGATCAAAATACTATACATGGGACATGACGTCATATGATAGAATAATTACTCGTTGCGTCACTACATTGTCATAACAACATGTGTTTACTCACCTATACACTGTCTATATCTTATCAGCAGCAGGTCAGGGTCCACATTACACCGCCTATCACCTGTGACATACGCTGAATTTTTCCACCCAACAACAGCTATTAAACATTGACGTGTTACCGACGAGCAGTTAGTCAGTCGAGGTATTCCGTACACCGTCACGCTATCAGAGGGTAAGAAGGCCACGACTGAGTGTCTATCCCTCAGTAACAAAATCATTAATTCTGAACTGTTTACCATAAAAGTTTGTTCCATTTTAATCGTCAAACTTGTCTCTGTTCCTGTTACTGTGAAGTTGATTGATCTGACATGATCTCCACTTGACAGCTTGAGAGTATAGCCGCCATTCACAAAATGTGTCTTCAACTGAATTTCATAAACTGACATTATCTTATTGCCCCTCGCCGTAAACTCCGTACCAGTATTTTTGGTTCGAAACAAACTCTTCGGGCAGACGTCGCTAGCGGCTTTATACAGCAGTCTGCTGTTCTTACAGACATCCCAGCATACAACACGCACTTCACCATCCGGGTTACTTATCGCACCAACAGACTCGTTCCCAGAGTCAGATACCAGCACATGGATGAGGTACTCTTTACATTTAGAATACTGAAAATGTTCAGTGATGGCAATACTGCCGTTGTGCGTGTAGATACAAAAGAAGTTCATTGGGGTATGATCACCAGCCATCCTGCATGTCTTGTTCTGAACTGTTGACAGTGGCCTGTTGATATTCCTGTTATAGCGTTGATGACCATGGCCGTGCCTCCTCCGATTGGTTGCTATGGTTACGTCATGTACCATGTAGAGTAGTGGAGGAATGACGAGGGACTCTGGTACATAAGTCGCAGTGAAGTTAGCAACAATTGTCCCTGTATTTAGATCAGGGGGAATGTTTACCAGGCTGGTGTTGGGTATGTCGATAGGAGGGTAGTCTGAAATGACATCAGTACAAAGAATGAATGAGATTGAAGGTGACAATAATATTTTAAGTGATTAGTATTAATTTGGCAGACCACGACTCTAATGATAACATATATAATCAAAGATTATCATAACAGTGATGACTCCTCAGAGCTCAATTCTCTTTGGAAGGGAGCAACCATTTTAGCTCTGAAGACGAGGATGAGGCCGTTACTAATCTCACCTGAGAGAATCGAGCGAGAAAACGTGATTTGCCTTCATTGTTGATGCGTCATGAGATATTTTTGGGGAGGGGTGGGTGGGAAAAATAGTCATTATCAAGCAGTGATGTCCTGTTTTGTACACGTCATCCATCATGATTGCAATTATATACCAGCAGTTGATAAACCAGACTAGTTTCTGGGGACGTTTAATTTTGGTATTGATACTTAGGTCTTCTACGCATGTGGCAGTACAACGTGGTATAAACTAGGCAAGCGCAAAATGATAAACTATTGAGATCTACAACTCACCAGTACAACCCTGTTCGATAGCCACGCCTCTTCTGCCCCATGTTCTCTTTCTACGTTTGCACTTCTTACACTTCTTATTGTCTGATGTTTCTTTGTATTCATCAACTGGACAACGCGTACAGTCGGAAGAACCTCTAGAACCCTCGTACCCGGGCTGACAAGCTAATTGGGGAAGAAATGAAAGGAACCGTAAACATAGACGGCATTTCCTATAAGTATTGAGTCTTATTAGTCATAGTGTTCGCTATCATCAACATTAGATCAAATCCTATCAGATATACAAACATATAATACCGTGTTGTGCAATGTGTTTAGATAATGAAACAAATCAACAATTATTCTGCTGTTTCGGATTAATTTGGAATTTAGGATGCTGGTTTTATTTTAGTAATACATTATCAGCATTAGCTCGCTCGTACATCAGCACCAACAAACACTACACTGATAGATGTTTTCTAACTGTTACAGCGGGTTTTGTGTGAGTGCGAAATAAGTACAGCAAAACCTGATGATAGACTTACTTGAATCTTTGCAATTTGATTGGATCTTAATTAATGGAAGAAACAATTCCGGGGGAGCTGTGTTACGCCGTCTGGTACTGTATTGCTGTACATATATTTACACGGTCACTCGTAATCACCTCTATCAGAGCTGTCGTTTATAGTACAATATTATTGATAATCGAAATTACTACTTTACCATCAACAACAACTACAAGTTATTTGTACTCATAGCGGAGCTCCTATACGCGAGCGGAGCACCATAGATATAAAATAAAAATAAATAAATAATTAAATGTTTTATTTGTTATAGCAGGCTGAGTATTACAGCTGGTGGGGGACTGCTTTTACTCCTCGCACACTCCCCACTACATTAACTGTTTTGGACACACTACACTCGACTCACGGTTGATTTTTACGGAGGGAGGATATTCGACAAGAGAAAAAAATGGCTGACATACGGTTTCCCTCGCGCCCGAACCCCGACGAGCGACGAGCCTGAAAAAGTGCTGCACCTGCGCGCGCATTGTTGAAACCACGTGCATGCTGGGATCGAAACCTTGGCCAGTACCAGGAGCCCATTACCAGGAGCTTGCATCACCCAGATTAGGTCTGTCCAACAGCAGAACAGATGATGTAGCTATTTTTAGCTTTATGTTTCCCGCGAGAAGAAACAAAGGCCGTCACTTTTAACCAATCAGGATGCATTAAAAAATTGTAATTGACACGGTTCAAACTGCTAAAAATACTAAAGCGCGAGAGAACAAAAGACAACGTAATCGCATACCAGAACTTCGCGACTATAAATAGCCACATCGTCTACTGTGCTGTGGGCGCTACCCATCACATAGGTATATACGCTCCTGGTAATGGGCTCCTGCCAGTAGCTGGTGATTATCTTTTTTTCATTTTCCGTTATGCTTTTTTTAACCTTTTGCACTGATTTCCCTTGATTCTATCAGTTATGTTTGTTTTTATCTTGTCTTCTTTATATAATTTATAGGGTTATTTTTCGGGTCGTTACCTTAGTTCAGATAACTCGGAGCTCCGCGTTTAGGCTTTCCTAAATATATATATTAACCTTGCAGAAATACAAAAGGGAATGGATGAGGCGAAAGAACTACTAAAGAAGACCTACTAGGAGCTAATCGGGCTAAGTAGCACCTCATCATCGTCATAATCACCAAGTAACTAGCATACATATAACCGTTCCGTACCCACTAACAGGCGACCCATACACCCATGAACTAATACAATGCCTGAATCTTAGTGATTACAGGGTACATTCCCTTTTTATTAAAATATGATAATGAATCTTGTGTTCAATTAAGCATAAAGAAGCGGAATCACCATTACAGTGTAGGTGTTCCTCCTTTAAAGGTTAACAATAAGCTTTATAGTTCTAGCCAGGAGAAAGCAAATATCCTAAACGACCAGTTTAAGTCAGTCTTCACAACAGAATATCTAACAAATATTCCAACTGTAAGTAAAAGTAACGTACCTATAGCATGTCTCGTATCACAGTTACCACAGAGGGAGTGTCCAATCTACTGGCTAAGTTAAACCCCTCAAAGGCATCTGATCCAGACCAAATTCCTATCCATCTGCTGAAAATCGCTGGAAATGTCATAGCGCCAGTACTTTGGGTCATCTATAAAGTCTTTGGATAGCGGAAACTTGCCCTTAGATTGGACACATGCCTTCGTGTCTCCAGTTTATAAGAAGGGTTCTCGTTCCGATCCATCAAATTATCGACCAATTTCATAAACATGTCAGTGTTCTATGCAAGACCCTACAGCACATCATCTTTACTAATATTATGAGTCATTTAGATCAATTTTCATTGCTATCACATCCACAACACGGTTTTCGCAAGGGTTTCCCCTGTGAATCCCAGCTTGTCTCTACCATTCATGATTTGTCTATAAATTTTGACCGCGGTATTCAGACCGACCTCATCTTACTCGATTTTTCTAAAGCTTTCGATTACGTTCCGCATCACAGATTGCTGTCTAAACTTGCTTCCTACGGTCTTCATGATCATACCTTATCGTGGATAAAAGGCTTTCTAGCAAACCGAACCCAAGTGACTGTCATTGACGGTGATTTTCCAACGTATGTGCAGTTACCTCAGAGGTCAGTGATAGGCTCTTTGCTATTTCTGCTGTACATTAAAGATCTCCTCCAGAATCCGACTGTTCGCTGACGACTGTATAGTTTACCTGGAACTGTCAACTGCTCTTTCTCCTCTGCAACTTCAATCCGACTTAACCTGGGCTGAGAAATGGCAAATGCGTTTTAATTGCACTAAATGTTTTTCTATGCACATTTCTCGTTCCAAATCTCCAATTAAAACCACGTACTCTCTAAAAGATACAGCACTTAAGGAATCTAACCTTCAGCAGCATTTAGGTATTTTCTTCTCATCCGACTTGCGTTTTAACAATCACTGCGCATCCAAATCCAAATTATATCTAAGTGTTGGAAGGTACCAAATAAGACTCGGTCGGCCTTTTGGGATCATCTTCAACTTTTGTTTTACTTCTTGTTACTTCTACAGCTTCTTATTGACACTCTCTACTCTACTGCAATTCTTGGCTTTCTTTTAAGCTATCGGACCAGACAGTATACTCGCGGGAGTCCTAACTTTTGAGGAGCTACCTTTTATTTTCATAATTTTCTTCCAAATAAGGTTGAATAGTTTGCTGGTGTGATACTGCCTGTTCCTGAACCGGCCAAGGCTACAATCCTGATATCGAAACATTCATTTGCTTGACTACTCACGAGGTTCCCAACTTTTTCACACTTTGTTTTGGAGATATATATAAAAATATAACTAAGAATAGGCAACTAATGCATAAACGTTGCTAGTAATTCATGGTATCCTAAAATGGATTTACTTAATTACAAAAGCTCATTGAAGCGCTCAAAATTAACTGCGTAGCCAAAAGTGTAAATCAAGTACAACCTAAGTATAGTCAGCAAGTTTTCTCCTTGTTCTAATTGCACTCAGATCCGGCTCTCATTTTAGCGCATGTAGTCACTTAAAATGGAGTGCGACTCAAATCTACTCCGACTTTGAATCAGTGAAAAGTTTAATCGCTAGACACTCGCAGGCTATAAATAAACAGATAGGAGTACGCGTTCAGCGAGCAGAAGATGCCTACTCTCACAAACTACCCGATTTAATTATTATAATGGCGTCTCGGTGTTTTGTTTTGTCGGGTAATTTTGATTTTGGGCTTCCTGTGGTGCGCGGTCCAGAAAATGCACCACAGGAATCCCAACACCAAACCTATCCCGCAGTGATGAGAGTTCAACAACTTGCGCGCGCCCACGTTTCTAACTACAATCATAATTTCATTAAATAACAGTTCACCATTGAAAGTCAGCCACAACTCAGGGTCGTCTCTAATAACACATCACTACCAACGTACAAAGCCTAAGAGCATTTGAGTTTCAATAACAATTAAACTTTGGTTTAATAAGTTAAAGCACGACAATTTAGAAAACCTTCATCAATAACATATAGTTCACTTAATTAGTTTAACGAGTTAGTGAATTAAGCTGATTACTTGATATCAAGTAATATTAAGACACGAAATGAAACTTGTTTTAATAAATCAGTTGCATGCTTAAAATTAAGCGATTACTACAAATCGGCTGCTCCGGCTCACACTTACATTTGCAGTAGACTCATGCAAAGCGATTAAATAAATGCCGCGTTTTTCATTCAACAGTAATAATTTAAATTATCGTTATCGGTGTTTATCGTTAGGTTTAGTAGTTAGGTTTAGGTTTAATATTAGTTAGGTTTAGGTTTAGTAGTTAGATAAAACAGTGTTTTAAAACCGTTTTGGGAACCGACTGTCACGTGATTTATCTATTAATTAAGATGTTTACAACTCTCATTGGTTACTTACGCATATTGAAGACGTACACATCATTGGCCAAGTTCCCACCAACACCCTTTCGACAGACTGTAGCTGTGCCGTACTTATCGTAAGTTAGACTAGCATTCACTCCTGTCCAACACTCGCCGCCATACTGCACACCGAAGGCCTTGAATCCTCGATACCACGTCTCGTTTGCGCACTTCTCCACGGGATTTGGGTCACGTTTCCAATCGAATATCGCTTCAGGCATTGCTCGAATCCACCTATCCTTGTAGCATCCCACGTGCCGATAAGTAAATGGTTGAATCAAGTCATCTGAGATTGATACATAGGTGGAATGGTTTTTCTATGTTTCTATACTGACGTAGTGTTCAACAACAAGAAATCAAAACAAGAGAATCGACTTGTATGGAGTCAACACATAGCTGAGGTAAAAAAAGGTTTCGCTAACAAGCTCAACATGATTAGAAGAAGCAGATGTTTACCCAGACAAACACTTTTAGATCTATATTTTAAAGTCATCTTGCCCGCATTGCAGAGCCGCCAAACTTATCATGTTTTTAATCTCTCAAGGGATGTGCCAACATTAGATGTTTTGAGTGCTGCTAAATGGGACAGCCTATTTTTTATGTATAAATTGAGCTTAGCAAAATTAACATACAAAATATACAATGGTTTAACACCGATTACCATGTCACACATCATTGATAAGCCCGATAATAATTATAATTTTAGAAATGGCAATAAACTTAAGGTGCCAAGGTTCAATACATATTTTATGAAACATTCTATAGCCCACAGAGGCTCCATAGTTTGGAATGCTCTCACAGCGCACTTATCCGACGATACACTATCTGTCAAATCGTACGGGAAAATGGCCAACATGGTTAACACACTTCGCAACCTGGCCTTTAGTGCACCCTCTGTACAGTTTATCCCTGATTTTAACGAACATTTTAGATAGTATTAGCTGTCAGTAATTACATGTAAATTTTATATCATATCATATATGTAATGTATCTGGTTTTAATGAACCCAAAGAGCGGCCATCTTAGTCCAACATGCGCACACGAGGCATTGCGTAATACATGTGAGATACCGCTGACCACTAGCTGTATATCTTACACATTCTCCCTTCTAAATTGTGTAACGTGGCATAACAATAACTAATAGTTCAGTGTCCTTAAACAACTACTCTAATAGTGTAACAAAATAGTTGTGCTCTTAAAGGTCTAGTTTAACTGGTGGTTTTCTGACTCTTGCTGGGTAGCGCGGAGACCCATGCAGTCTCACCACTGCTTGGTGTTCCTACAATAGCCTTAGTCATGGAGGTGTCAATCTCCTCTGGCAAGGGTGTGGCTTCTACTTCTGGACAAGAACTTGGAATGGCCGTTCCTTCAGCCTGAAGGTTAACATTCCCCATTGCGGGTTGCAATAGTACTTGGTCTGGAAATGTGGTGTTGTGTTGTTGCTAGTGCACTGGATTCTTTTAACTGGTCAACATGCCGATGCCACATTGTGCTGGGAGCAACCACTACCTGGTATGACAAAGGCCCATCTCTTGCTACGATTGTTCCAGGTACCCACATATCTCCCCGATTGTAGTTCCGCGCAACTACTGTCTGGCCTATGGATAGCTCACGTGTAATCCTGGAATCCTTGTTGGTTCCTTGACTTATCTGGTTGTTTCAACAAATCTAGTCGCGTACGGAGGTTCCTTCCCATAAACAAGACAGCAGGAGATTCCCCTGTGGTTGAATGAGGAGCATTCCGATAAGCCAACAGAAAGTTAGCATAATCTTGGGTGGTTTCTCTTCCCTTCTTCATTGCCTTCTTGAAGTTCTGTACAAAACGCTCAGCTAAACCAGTTGCGGCTGGATGATAGGGGCCCGAGGTGATATGTTTGACATCATTCTGCTTAAGAAAATGCTGAAATTCTTGGGAAGTGAATTGAGGCCCATTGTCACTCACTAATTGTTGGGGTGCTCCATATCTGGTAAAAAAAAATCGTAGTTTCTCAATAGTCTTGGTGGCACTTGTTGACTGCATGACTTCCACTTCTGGCCATTTTGAATGAGCATCTACTACTATGAGGAACATAAGCCCATAAAGGGTCCAGCAAAGTCTATGTGTATTCTCTGCCATGGTGAGCTTGGCCATTCGCATGGGTGTAATGGTGCAGAGGCAGGCTCATTTTGCACCAACTGACACCCTGGGCAGTTATTTGCCAGCAGCTCAATTTGTTTGTCAATTTCGGGGCACCAAATCAGACTCCTAGCAATTCCCTTCATCTTGACCACTCCCAGATGTCCCTGGTAAAGCTCTTCAAGGACCTGACCTTGCAGTTTCCCTGGAATTATGACTCTGATTCCCCACATCAGGTAGCCATCCTGTACTGTTAACTCCTGTCGTCGCGCATAGAATGGTGATAACTCTGTACCGTGCTGGGATGACCATCCCTTCATAGTTAATTCCAATACCCCTGTCAGTGTTGGGTCCCTCTGGGTCCCTCTTTTTACTTCTGCAGCAGTTACAGGCAGTGGTTCAAACTGAGTGAGCTGGAGTACTTCTACTGGATCCAATTTCTCCTCCTCTTCACTGTCTATCTTAAGTGGCAAACGTGAGAGGCCATCTGCATTTCCATGTAGCTTGCTACTTCTTATAATCAATAGTATAGTTGAAACCTGACAGGAACAGTGCCTACCTCTGTAGGCGTGCCGCAGTCATAACCGGTAATCCTTTCTCTGGATTGAAAATAGTTGTTAGGGGTTGGTGGTCTGTCAGAAGATTGAATGGTCTGCCAAACAAGTAAGCATGGAATTTCTTGACACCCCATATTATTGCCAATGCTTCCTTGTCGATTTGTGCATAATTTATTTCTGCATTCCTGAGGGTACTAGACGCAAAAGCAATAAGCAATAGGGGCAGTACATGTGACAGTACTGCCCCGACACCAACTGGTGATGCATCGCATGCAAGCCTGAGTAGTAGATCTGGATCATAGTGGGTAAGAACCAGATCTGATGTTATCATTTCCTTTGCTTTAAGAAATGCTTCTTCACACTCTGGGGACCAGTTCCACTTGTGGTTTCCCTCATGTAGCCCATTTAGTGGTTGGATAACTGTGGCCAACTAGGCAGGCATTTATGGTAATAGTTGACCAATCCAAGGAATGAATGGATTTGTTGAACATTCTCTGGGCATGGTGCATTCACAATGGCATCAATCTTGTCCTGAGTTTTATGCAGACCACTGGCATCAATTTCGTGGCCACAAAACTTGATCTTATCCTTAAAAAAATCACACTTCTTTGGGTGTGCACGTAATCCACAGGCTTTCAGTCGGCTGAGGAACTTCTCTAAGTTACTTAGGTGTTCCTCTTCTGTTTTCCCAGTGATGATCATATCGTCTAGTAAGCAGCTTGTACCTGGGATACCCTCTAGCACTTGATCCATAGTGCGCTGCCAAATGGCTGGGGCTGATGTTATACCAAATACTAAACGGTTATATTGGAACAGTCCCATGTGGGTGTTTATGGTTAGGAACTTCCGTGACTCCTCCTCAACCTCCATTTGGTGGTATGCTTGTATCAAGTCAAGTTTGCTAAACTTCTGCCCCCCTGCCAAGTTTGCAAAAATGTCCTCGATTCTTGGGAGAGGGTACTGTTCTGCCTGTAGTTGTGGATTTATGGTTGTCTTGAAATTTCCACAAATCCTCACTGAACCATCCTGTTTAATCACCGGAACTATGGGCGTTGCCCACTCACTCCACTCTGTTTTTGTGAGTATCCCTTCATCCACTAGGTCTTTGATCGCTGCCTCTACCTTGGGCTTGATTGTATATGGCACTTGTCTGGCTTTGCAAAACTTGGGCTCAACATTCTTCTTCAATACTACTTTAGCTTTAGTTGTATTGAGTTGTCTTCAAAGATCTCTGCATATTCATTCAGGAGGTTTTCTAGCTTCTCTGGTGCAGTTGGTTTCGGTGTACCATCTACTCTGAGTGCCTTTATGTTACCCCAATCCAACCGAATTTTGTTAAGCCAGCTTCTCCCGAAAAGGGCGGGACCACGTGTCTTGACTACATATAAAGGCAGGGTGTTTGTGTGTCCATTGTATGTCACATTGAAATTCTTTCCCCATTGTATGTCTTCAGATCAATGTTTGTGTCCTCTAACTTCCTTGAGAAGTGTTTTTGATACATTACCAAGGGTATTACTGAAACTGCAGAGCCAGTGTCTAACTCCATTTTAAGTGGTTTACCCTCAACACGTGGTGTTACCCAGATGATATCACTTTCTGTCTTACCTAGGTTGTTTATTTCGAGGCTGCCCAGGAGGTCATCTTCACTATCACTGTTCTCCTGGACCACATGTACCCCTGCACCACTCTTTTTCTCTTGACCAGATTTCTGTTGTTCCCTGTTAGATAGTCTCGAACGGCAGACTTTCTCTATATATGGCCCTTCTTATTGCACCATCGGCATAGCACATCTTTAAATCGACAATCTTGGGGGTCGTGTGCATGAGATCCACACCGGTAGCACTCACTGCGCCATTTCTTTGAACCTCTTTTGAGCTTGTGGACTTGGTTTTCCTGTTTTTGACCTCCTTGTAGTTCCAGAGTATCGTGTGCTGCTGTTTCCATGGCTATAGGTTTTCTGTTGCGAGTAGCCGTTTTTGTGTCTGCTCGTTTCTTATTCCACACACCAATCTATCTCTAAGCATCTCTGTCAAGTTAGCCCCAAAGTTGCAGTGCATGGATAACTTCTTCATTTCGGCCACAAAACAGCGGATGTTTTCTCCTTCGATTTGGTTTCTTTTGTAGAATCGAAAGGTTTTGGGTCCAGGTGATTTTTCATTGTTTCCACGATCACCTTGTACGATTTTAATGCAGGTTTTTCCGGTGCCAGCTGATTTTTTAGAAGAGACAAGGTTTTGCTACCCATTAGGCTTAGTAGTACCGGTACTTTCTTGTCACTACCAATGCTGTTTACAATGAAGAATTGCTCCACTCGCTCGACATACGTGTCCCAGTCTTCGGTGGTTTCGTCGAAATTCTCTATTTTTCCAATGGTCGTCATTTCCGAGCTGATTCTAAAGCCTTAATTGAGGGAATTTCCGAATCCCATCCTTCGTCGCCACTGTAATGTATCTGGTTTTAAAGAACCCAAAGAGCGGCCATCTTAGTCCAACACGCGCACACGAGGCATTGCGTAATACATGTGAGATACCGCTGACCACTAGCTGTATATCTTACAATATATACCTATACCGTAACCGTGCTTCAAGTAGATTTGTTAGATTTCTGTATTATCACACAATTTGTAGTCTTTAATTAACATATCAAAGTCATTGCGTACAAAAGCCTACATATCGAAATCCGGTGACTCAGTTCCGGTATCGGCCCAGTCATCTCATACATGGTTTTGGGAGATATTTTGCCTTCTAAAACAAATAAAATGCTTTATGAAAAATTCAAATCAAAGTTAAGTAAGATCAAATCTGTAACTGGTAACTGTTTGGAGTGATTACGTTAAGATTTCGACTGAACAAATTTGAATTTGCTTTCGCGAGTGAAGTGAATTTTTACAAGGCGTTACTCGTTTATGGACGACCAAGCAGAGGAAAACTGGGTTTAGCTTGATTACGCATGTCTCAACTGACTTTCTACCACTGCATTCAGATAGGAGTATAAATTTCCAGTGTTTTGGTGTATTGATAATCGAGGTTTCTCGAGTTTAGAGTGCTACAAATCGCTGTTAAAGTTCAATTTCTTGCAACTAAAAACATTGATAAATAGATACACTTTTACTTTCACTATAAAATTAGCAAAATATTTGCCATGTGAACAATTGACCTTTGCAATCTCATATTCCAAAGGCACTAAATTATGTAACTTTATTTTTTTACTTTGAACACCCTGCGTACCCTGCGCACGCGCGCTCTGCGTGCCCTGCATGCCCTGCGCGCCCTGCGCACCCTGCATGCCCTGCGCGCCCTGCACCCTGCGTATTACTCCGTCCGGCTGGCCAATCAAGTTTGGCTCTAAACGCTCTTGGGTGGACATCTTTAGACGAACGTAGGGCACAAATGAAGGCCAAACTCGTGTACAAAACGATTTACGAATTAGCACCCCAAAGACTGTGTAATATTTTTCAAAATTTAAACTCAAAAACTGATTACAATCTAAGGGATCCTCAACTAAGCTTATAGCCCTATAACATATTTTTTTAAAGAGAGCTTTAGCTACAGTAGAGCTCAAATATGGAATAAGGTACCAGAGGGCATAAGGGTTCAAACTCATATGAATCGTTTTACAACAAACTTTCCTCCTCAGGCTTTGCTTTTAGAAGTTAGTAAACTAGTTATTGTGCATAGAAATATATTATTACAATTTTTATTGTATTATATTATTTTTATATTACCATATATATTACTTTATCAGTTATGTATATTAGCATTTAGGATAAGTATTAGTAATTATAATAAGGTATTGATATGTTTATAGTTTAATGCACGCCTCTCTTGGAAATCAACTTTTAAGTTGAATGAGGCCAGCTTGGTTAAATAAAGTTTGATCATGGTATGGTGTGGTTGTGGTATGGTATGGTGTGGTGTGGCATGGTATGGTGTGGTTGTGGTATGGTGTGGCATGGTTGTGGTATGGTATGGTATGGTTGTGGTGTGGTGCAGTGTAGTATGGTGTAGTGTGGTTGTGGTCTGGTATGATGTGGTGTGGTGTGGCATGGTTGTGGTATGATATGGTATGGTATGGTGTGGTGTGGTGGTATGGTGTGGTGTGGTGTGGTGTGGTGTAGTGTAGTATGGTGTAGTGTTGTCTGGTATGGCGTGGCATGGTTATGGTATGGTATGGTATGGTATGGTATGGTATGGTATGGTGTGGTGTGGTGTGGTGTGGTGTAGTGTAGTATGGCGTGGCATGGTTGTGGTATGGTATGGTGTGACATGGTATGTTTGTGGTATGGTGTGATGTGGTGTGGTTGTGGTATGGTATGGTGTGGCATGGCATGGTTGTGGTATGGTATGGTGTAGTGTAGTATGGTGTAGTATGGTGTAGTGTGGTGTGGTTGTGGTCTTGTATGGTGTGGCATGGTATGGTGTGGTGTGGTGTAGTATGGTGTAGTGTGGTGTGGTTGTGGTCTGGCATGTTTATGGTGTGGTGTGGTGTGGTGTGGTGTGGTGTAGTGTGGTGTAGTGTGGTGTGGTGTGGTTGTGGTATGGTATGGTGTGGTGTGGCATGGTATGGTTGTGGTGTGGTGTGGTGTGGTGTAGTGTAGTATGGTGTAGTGTGGTGTGGTTGTGGTCGGGTATGGTGTAGCAGTGTGGTCTGGTATGGTGTGGGGTAGTGTATGCTGTGCTGTAGTGTGGTATGGTGTGGTGTGGTTGTGGTGTGGTATGATGTAGTGTGGTGTATTTAATAGACGTTCCTTGGGGTTCCTATTTGATGTGAAAAATACAGACCGGGAGAGGGAAAAGTTAATTGCCCCGTTCTTTCTTGCAGATCGATTTCTTATTTACGGTTTCCCACCCCAATCACTCTCCCCCCTCGAATATTCGATACTATGATCTTGCAGTCCTCGGGGTAGTCTCTCCATTTATCCATTATAGAAAATTTAGGACATTGCATTATATTTTTTCCTATCGTCTATGTAACATCCCACATGCTGCCAAGTACCATACCACAGCACACCCATACCATACACTACATTGCATTATTGTCCTATCGTCTATGTAACATCCCACATGCTGGCAAGTACCACACCACACCCATACCATGCCACACCACACCACACCATGCCACACCATACCACAACTAGATAATTAGTTGCTTGCGGCAGTGCGTTGTAGACCAGAAATAGCCGATGCGGCATCCCCTTCCACGAAACATCGCCGGAAGGTATGTGAACATCTCCACTGCAGATATCTTTGTATTGCTATCCACAGGAAACCTGAACCAGTCCCACCACTCTTGCCAATAACGTTTAGGATCACCATTAAATTACTCCTGGGGGCTACACCACCCCTAGCCCTGGGACTGGACAGAGACGTCCGATTTCTTCAGGCTCGTGCATTTGCTCCTGAAGCTCTCAAAAGTCGACGATTTCTTTCACGATGTCTTCATCATCTACGCACACTGAAATTGCGTCGTCCAACTCCTTTAAAGTTGTCAATTTTTCACCAAGCGTTATACTAATTCGGCTGATCTTGTCTGGCAATTCTCTAGATACATCCGATCACCTGGCTTGCATTTCCCAACACTTCTTTGTATTAGCCCGATGACCGGCGCGTGTTTTCTTTTTTTTTTTGGCGATATCTGCCATCATATGAACCGGCTTGAAAGACCATGCAGCATGTTACGAATTCCTTGATGTTGATCTTGCACATCGCAATAACTACCTTATTGTAACTTTAAAAAAATCGCGAACTTAAAGTCCCGCGAATAAAAGATACCGCGAAAATTAACGACGCGAAATTTAATGCCTTTCGGTAAAACCCTTTTGTCTTTTATCAACTTTAACAAACGTTTACACGAGTATGCATAAACTAAAACGTGTCTAAGAGTCGAGAGTCCGAAAAATCAGCATGGTATCAGCTAAGAAACGACACTCTTCATCCTCTTCGTCAACTGCCAGCTCAGGATCGCTATCGCTGTCTTCATCTAGAAGTTCCTTAAGCACCTAAGGCATTCTCAACTAAAATCAGTTTTTCTCAACTAAAGTTTTTCCTCTAAATTTCAAGTTTTTTATCCTTTTCTTGGTCGTCAGTTTTTGAAACATTGGAGTTCATGTGTTTGCTGCGGAATGCTTACAGGGTGTTCAATAATTTCTCAATATCAACGGAAAGAAAAACATACTCCACTCATTTCACCACATCAAACATCTTTTATTTTAGAATTAAGAAAATGTTAACAATATTAGCGGAACCCACATTGATTTCTAAACTCGCTACAACAGGCGATTTTGGAGGAATAACCTGATAATGTTGGTTCCGAAATTCGGAACCCACATTGATTTCTAACCACTCTACAAAAGGCGATTTTGGAGGAATAACCTGAAAATGTTGGTTCCGAAATTCGGAACACACATTGATTTTTAACCTCTCTACAAAAGGCGATTTTGGAGGAATAACCTGAAAATGTTGGTTCCGAAATTCGGAACCCACATTGATTTCTAAACTCTTTCACTACAGCCGATTTTGGAGGAATAACCTGAAAATGTTGGTTCCGAAATTCGGAACCCACATTGATTTCTAAACCCTCTACAAAAGGCGATTTTGAAGGAATAACCTGAAAATGTTGGTTCCGAAATTCGGAACCCACATTGATTTCTAACCTCTCTACAAAAGGCGATTTTGGAGGAATAACCTGAAAATCATGGTTCCGAAATTCGGAACCCACATTGATTTCTAAACTCTTTGACAATAGCCAATTTTGGAGGAATAACCTGAAAATGTTGGTTCCGTAATTCGGAACCCACATTGATTTCTAAACTCTCTACAAAAGGCGATTTTGGAGGAATAACTGGAGATAGAGGCATTCGGCTAACTCTGTTGCTACCTAATTCAGATCGTGTGAGACACTGGAGTCCCAAATCAGGGCCCGGTTCCTGAAAGCCAGATTAGCGCTAATCCTGGATTAACTCTCAACAAAACATATTAGTTGTCATGGTAATTAACTCTGGATTAGCGCTAATCGGGCTTTCAGGAACTGGGCCCAGGTCACTTGACTTTTCCCTTGAGTAATGTTTTCTTGTTTTTCTTTATCCCACTTGAGGAAATGTACCAGTTTCTCTTATTGGAAAACAAAGCTCTGAATTCTCTGGAGAGCTGTTACATGATCTGAATGAATAAATTGAATAAAATGAATGAAGTGAAAAGAATAAATTTAATTTAGCACGGGGCCTCGTATTGAAACCTTTGTGTGTGACAAGTAAAGCATATCGCGGAAGTGGGCTATGTTCAAGCTAAATCGGTCTCTTTTGAAAATTTATTTTATTGAGATGATGACTGCATTATCTCCAGAGTAGCACTGTTTACGTCACATGATCTGAATTGGGTAACAAAAGCAATTTTGAAATTCTGTAAAACGTTGCAGAACTCGCTATAAAGTTCAGAAAATGCTGAACTCACATCCAATTAAGCTATTTCTTGATTATATAAACTCACGGCTAAGCTATTTATTGATTGCGTTCAGCATATGCTGAACTCCGACTAAGTTATTTAGGACTATTTCTTGATTGCGTTCGGCGAATAATGAACTGACTAAATTCAGAAAATGCAGAAACTCGCGGCTAAGCTATTTCTTGATTGTGTTCAGCAAATGCCGAAGTCGTCGATGAAGTAAGCCGTGAACCGACCGTGACTGGCGGTGCCGCGGAGGCGGTGATTCTAGACCTCCGTGGAGTGGACGGGTATTCTAAGTTCTTTATGTTCGGAAATTGCATGACCAAATCTAGACATACAGCTTGCTGTTGTTTCCACCTCCTCTGCTATATAGCAACAATTTTCTGAAAAGAGAAGACTGACAGGTTTACTGTAAACTATCCAATTAAGAAGACTTCAAACTTTATTATTCGTTGTTACACTGTGGTGTGGCAAAGGCTAATTTCGTTAAGTGTTAAAGTTGTCAAGGCTAATAATAAACAAATAAATATGGTGACTGCAAGTCTAGGATGATAGTATTTCAACTCATACATGATTCAAAACAAATACTTTCTGTAACATATCACTGTACTTTTGGCACGGATAAAGTTAGTGAATTATAGCTTATAAGCTAGCCTGGGAAATTGAACGGAGTTCCTCAGGCTACTTATAAGGAGGCAAATTTGCATTATTCGATTCATAGTTGAATAGATTTTGAACTTCCGAGTTCGAAACCCCCAGTTCATATCCTCATATATTGGTTGTCTGCTATTTTCAGAGCCGTGTTTAAACGTACTTTGTATGGAATGATCTTAAATTATGAATTGATATAATATATGAAGGAGATTTGGTTTGCTTTGGTGAATCAGTGGGAGGAACCGGTGTCCTAGCGGATTTGGACCCCCGCAGATTTGGATCGGTCGAGATCAGTACAGTTATTTGGGTAACCGTTTGTAAGGGAAGTCTATTCCTGTTTTCGGTTTCCCTCAGCTTCTGTACTGGTATTCATTATTTGCATATTCTTGTATTAAGCTGTAATCTTTACAGTAAAGTAAAGTTATGCGAAGGAACTCACACTGACTCACACGCCGTGGTATAGTGATCCGGTATGAATTTATACACGCTTTCTCTAAATAATTTGCAGCGTAAATAATAAATATAACTGTTAAATGTTCACTGTCATATGGCGAAAGCTGTGAATACTTACTTTCAATGTGCGTATAATCCTGAAGCTTCGTGGAATAAGGCATATAAGAATATAAAAGCTGAGTTCACTAAAATGCCAGCGTCCAACTGAAATTTAAGTGACGCCGTTTAATTGTTATTCGGTTTGTGCCAGTATTCAAATTTTGCGCTCTTGAAATAACAATAAGTCCGTGATCTGATTGGTTAAAGTTGACACTTCGCACCTAGCGGGACATTCAATCCATTGTAAGATTTGTTGGTCGAACGACTGACGACTGGTGCCATCGGGTAATCTGTGAATTCAAGTTGTATTTAGGAAAGCGGCACCCATATACTTATAAATCTCACCAACAAGGGCACCACGTTTATCAGGTGGTCAGAAAACAAGAATGGGAAGAAGTCTTTACACTGTTCAAGCTATATAGTGCTGTTTATGCAGTGCTAGTATGCTAAAAGCGTGACCCCCAGCTGATCAATGAAAGCCCGAAGCCGTGATGCATTGAGCAATATCTCATTCCGCTACAAATCTAAGGGATTGTACCTATCAGCCGATTTCCTAAATTCTACACATATGTCCAGTGCTACTACAAATGCTTTCGGCAAAATCATGCATCAGGGAGATATTGTGAAGTTTGCTGTTGAAACGTGAGCACCAACCGCCCTGAACTGAATCAGTTAAAGTCGGCAAATTTCACGGCTCGATGAACAACCAAAGCATTTGATGGAATGTAACCGGAACAGCCAAGCAATCCCATGAATTTGATGAATTACAAGACTGAGCAATCAGACCAAAGTAAAGAAGCACCTTTCTTCAGGTATAAAATATTCTATAAGTGTAGACATGTTATACCATTGATAGACCACGTCAAAGAAATCACGAGAGAGCCAGGCAGTGATTATAATCTGCATCGGATATAGAGGCAAACAAAAGACAATTGCATGGTTTCTAAATTATAATCCTTGAAGCGTACTCCCTATTTCTGGGTTTAGAAAAAAACACTCAAGGTTATCGGTACTGTAGACCTACATTATGATACTTTTTATAAAGAAAACATTTCCAGCTGCATGATCTGGAGTTTGGCCCATCAAACTCTATCCTAGGCTGTTAGATTGTTGACTCTCGCTCCAGCGATTTCACATCGGCCGGAAAAGCTTGTGAGATATAACTCGTAAGGGGTTTAGGCAAAAGTTTGTTATTGAAAAACTTAGAATGCAATTGTTAAATGAATGTCTTCTTACGATGCTGAGTATTTTCCTGTTTAAAGTAACGAAATTGGTTGAGTAGAACGTGAGGTTTGATTATTTTAACATCAATATTTGCATTTTTCTCGAAAAAGCTGCTCTTGTGTATATTCGAGAGTTTCCGGCGGCACCACTGTGATATGATATATTTCTCACTAAGTGATCTTAGGGATTTTGCAAATGAAATTTAAAAAATCACTGAGTTAAAGGCATTCATAGTATACTGACCGGGATTTTCTTTTTTAAAGTACTGAATTGTAGAACTAGAGGCTGAAATGAACATAAGGGTAAATATGATATCGATCACTCATTTGCCAGTCGCCTACCGGAAACAGTCGCTCTGAGCAAATTAAATTTCCGCCTCAGAATTCAAGCAAAATACGTTTTTTTTATCAGGGGGGAGGGAGTGTGTAATAAATAGTTGAATAAGTTATCAATAATTGCTAAAACATGGAAAAAGGTTCACGATTAAGGGTAGCTCGCAAACCTAGTAGTTTGTGAGTTCACTATTTGCTTTGACTTATCAAGCACTTGCTGAAAATAATCAAGAAATAGCTTAGCCGCGAGTTTGAACAGCATTTGCTGAACACAATTGTAATTGTAAGTTACGCCAAAATTGGTCTTGAATCACAATTTCGGAGCCAACATTTTACAATGATACGCCTAAATTGCTCAGATTGCGTAGAAAGTAACTGTTGTAATTTGGGCTCCGAATTTCGGAACCAACATTTTTCTAAGTTACGCCAAAATTGGTCTTGAGTAAGTCAAAAGTGAAGTTGTAATTTGGGCTCCGAATTTCGGAGCCAACATTTTTCAATGATACGCCTAAATTGCTCTTGCGTAGAAAGTAACTGTTGTAATTTGGGCTCCGAATTTCGGAGCCAACATTTTTCTAGGTTACGCCAAAATTGGTCTTGAGTCAGTCAGAAGTGAAGTTGTATTTTGGGCTCCGAATTTCGGAGCCAACATTTTTCTAGGTTACGCCAAAATTGGTATTGAATTAGAAGTGAAGTTTTAATTTGGGCTCCGAATTTCGGAACCAACATTTTTCTAGTTTACGCCAAAATTGGTATTGAATCAGAAGTGAAGTTGTAATTTGGGCTCCGAATTTCGGAGCCAACATTTTTCTAGGTTACGCCAAAATTGGTTTGAATCAGAAGTGAAGTTGTAATTTGGGCTCCGAATTTCGGAACCAACATTTTTCTAGGTTACACCAAAGTTGGTCTCTAGTCAGAAGTGAATTTGTAATTTGGGCTCCGAATTTCGGAACCGACATTTGTATATGTTCCTCCATATTATTCAATAAATAAATGGCTGAATGATCGATTGTTGTCATTGTTGAAATCTTAAAGGGATACCCGAGTGAAAAACACATTGGGGCTCAAAAGAATCTTCAACATGTTCTTTGTTCAGAAAATGTATTAAAATTTGGTCAAAGGTTTTTAGTATTAAGAACGAGCACCTCAAAGCTGGCCCCATGAAGACATGGGCGCCGCCATCTTTGTTTGTATTTACGGAAGTGACGTCACTTCGTCCCACCAGCGTTCTCACTCTCTCACTTATTAGGTGTTTTTAGGATGATAAACGCCTTAACTGTACCTCACATACATTGTAGTTCTTATTCTTATTCAGAAGTCACTCGAGTCTTTTAAGCCATGTTGTTTTGCTGTTATTAAATGGCAGTTACGAGACCTTGTTGTTCGTCTGATAATTTCTCGCCTTCCCAATGCTTTTCTTCCTCCTCCTAGTCTTCTGAACTTTTCTCATAATGTCGTCTTCATCATAATTCCGGTTTCTGTAAGAATTCCTCTGCAATCTCGATGAAAATATATCCACTTTAATTCCGAGCGTGTGAAAATCATACAAAGACAAGTAGCCGCGATACGCTGGTGGGACGAAGTGACGTCACTTCCGTAAATGGAAACAAAGATGGTGGCGCCCATGTCTTCGTGGGGCCAACTTTGAGGTGCTCGTTCTTAATACTAAAAACGTTTGATCAAATTTTAATACATTTTCTGAACAAAGAACATGTTGAAGTTTCTTTTGAGCCCCAATGTGTTTTTCACTCGGGTATCCCTTTAACGGACCGAAATGTGCCCTCCTCCATAATAGTCGTTATTAAAGGACTATTTTATATTCATTTTATGATGTACGCACAAAACGTTCATCTCGTAAGGGTTGGATAGAGAGACTGAAAGGCTTCCGCAGTTTTCTTAATTTTAAATTACTAATGATTACTTGTCAGTTCTTCCAAATTACGATTTTTTCTCCGTCTATTGTACCTTAAAATATTTAACAACAGAAAAAATAACTCGACTCCCTAGATGCTGCGGAAAGCATATTTGAGATAGCCTAAAACCAACGATCTTAGCGGAATGCAGCAGTTGAAAAGCATAAAAAGGGCATATAAAGGAGAAAAAATTTAGTTGAGAAAAACTGAATTTAGTTGAGAATGCCTTAGTCCTCCTTTGTGCAGTCATCAAACATGCCATCTTGACCTGGCTCCTTGTATTTGGCAATCACGATCTGCTTATACCTTTCCAGTATTGCCCTGTTCTTTGTTGTAGCATCCATTTCAACTATAACTTGAACAGGAATTTCCAATCGAATTGATGTAAATATTTTGAGCAATAGCTACCATCCTTTTCTCAGAGTACAGGACGTACAGTTGTGCTTGGTCATGTTAAACAATCATGATGTTAAATAGGTTCGTTTCGTTAAAGGTCGGTGATGTCCCCTGATCAATAGGCATCTTTTTTGAGCCGGTGTACAAGACGTACAGTTGTACTTTGGTCATAAACGATCATGATGTTAGTTTCGTTTTGTTAAGGGTAGGCGATTTTTAAATTGAAATGTAACATAAAGCAGTGAACAAATTAAAATGTGGATCTTCATTTTCGCGAAATTTAGTTCCCTTTAACTCAACTTTTTTGCGAAATCGCGAAAATAAAGTCTCGCGAAATCTGCCGCCTAATTTTTCGCGAAATTAAGTAACCGCGAAAATTAGTTACAATAAGGTACGTAGCTAAAGTCATCATCATCATCGCCATCGGAGCCGCCGCCGTCATCATCGTCAATATCAGTAAATGGATTTTAATCCCGGATCACACGGATTCTCCACTTACCAAATTGAAAAGGAATTTTACAAAAGCCATTAATTCTGGAGGCTGAATGTGCTATTCTCAAGATCACTTGCCACATGTACCGGACCTAATATTTCGGTTTGGATTAATCCGGCCTGAGTATGCATTCGACGGATTCAACATCCGTAGAAAGAAGAAAAAATACGATAACGCGACTGATAAAATCTAATTGCTTGAAGAGGATGCAGGTTGGCGCAATGGTAAAACACTCGCCTCTCACCGCTGCGGTCCCGGGTTCGATTCCCGGCTCGGTCACCATATGTGAGTTAGGTTTGTCACTTCTGGACAAATACGCTCCCCTTCGTATCAAGACGGTTGTCACTCGTGCACGTGTGCCTTGGTTTAATGACGACATCAGGTCTGCAAAAAGGGTCGCAGGAGAGCAGAACGGAAATGGAGGACCACGGGCCTTGAATCTGATTTATTAGCGTTCAAGACCATAAAGAATAAGACTACGTACTTAATGAACAAGGCTCGCTGTGTCTTCTACACAGACTTCATAGATGAGGATTGTTATGATCAACGGAAACTGTTCTCTGCGACGAGCAAGCTATTACGCCAAGGCGATGAGACATTGTTTCCACCACACAAGTGACAAAGCAGTACTTGCTAATGATTTAGGGTCCTTTTTCGTGAAAAAAATTGCAGACATACGGTTGGATCTCGACTCAATCCCTTGCTCGGTCACCACCTCGGCTGCCACATCTGATACCCCAGCATGTCCTACTTAATTCTGTCAGTTTGAACCTCTGGATGAGGATTCTGTCAGAGCGCTTGTGATGAGTGCACCTAATAAGTCTTGTTCTCTGGACCCTGTGCCGACCACAATAGTGAAAGACTGCTTAGATGAACTCCTGCCTTTTTTGACTGTGAATGATCAATATGTCCCTCCAGACAGGTGAATTTACAGATGCCTGGAAAGAAGCGCTTATTAATCCATGCTTAAGCGCTCTGGATTGGACCTGATTTTTAAGAACTTTCGGCCGGTCAGCAACTTGCAATTTACATCTAAACTTGTTGAGCGTGCTGCTACTAACCAGACATACTCATACCATGCTGATAATGGTTTCCTTCCGGTGCTCCAATCAGCTTACCGTCCTGGGCACAGCACTGAAACCGCTCTACTTAAAGTGAAAAGTGACATACTAATGAATATGGACAAACAACACATCACCCTACTTGTTCTCCTCGATCTAAGCGCCGCCTTCGACACCGTCGATCATCAGATCTTATTAAGTAGGCTGCATATGGACTTTGGAATATCGGAGGCGGCCGTGCATTGGTTCAAGTCGTATATATCCAATAGATCTCAGCGTGTCTCAGTTGATGGAGTGTTGTCTAAGCCCTTTGGGCTCGACTTCGGTGTCCCACAGGAAGCTGCCTCGGACCATTGTTATTTGTTATCTACTCCAGCAAGTTATTTACCGTCATCGATAGACACCTCCCACAAGTCCACTGTTATGCAGACGATAATATCAGCTTTATTTATCCTTTAACGCTGATGATACTACCGATGAAGCTGCTGTACTCTCTTCCATGGAATCTTGCATCTCAGACATTCAAGACTGGATGCTAACTGATAAACTTAAACTTAATGCTGATAAAACTGAATTTTTGTTAATCGGAACTAGGAAACAACTCGAGAAAGTTACATTAGCACAGGTAAAAGTAGATAGCTCGTTGGTAAAGCCATCGACGAGTGCTGTGAAGAATCTCGGAGCCTGGTTTGACTCAAATTTAAGCATGGTACACCATATAAATAAGATATGTAGTTCCTCTTTTTACCATCTACACAACATACGCCGCATTAGAAAATATATTTCATGCGAAACTACTAAACTACTTGTACACGCTTTCATTACTAGCAAGATCGATTACTGTAACAGTTTACTATACGGCCTCCCTAAATCTCACATAGCTAAACTTCAACGTGTACAGAACGCTGCAGCTCGACTTGTTATGAATGTACCACGCTTTTGTCATATCACACCTGTACTCGCCGATCTTCATTGGCTACCTGTTGTATATCGTATTCAGTTTAAGATTTTGATTATTACGTTTAAATGTTTATATGGCCTAGCACCCTTGTATTTATCTGAACTTGTATATATATCTACTCCTACTGGATACAACCTACGCTCTGGTAACTCTCTGCGTTTGGTGCCGGTAACCTGCCAAGCTTTTATAAATCTCAACTGAAGACTTACTTGTTTAAACTAGCCTTTGATCTATAGTTTGTATACATTTATTTATTTATTATTTATTTCATTAGACGTATATGTAATGCGCGCATGAACATGTTCACATGTAATGCGCGCAATATAAATTAAATATTATTATTATTATTATTCCTTATCTGCATTCGAGGCCGGTTTTTCTCCGGGTTCTCCGGTTTTCCTCCCTCCGTAAAAAATCAACCGTGAGTCGAGTGTAGTGTGTCCAAAACAGTTAACGTAGTGGGGAGTCTGTGAGGAGTAAAAGCAGCCCCCACCAGCTGTAAGCTGTAATACTCAGCCTACTATAACAAATAAAATATAAGTGACCACAGGCAACCCAACCTAACACTTTTTAGAAAAATCTGAAACGGTCATAAAAAATCCTGAGTGTCGAGAAGTTATTCCTCTGTGTGTTTATTTTATTTTTACATTTGTTCTGTTTTAGCACTCGAAGGTGGACGGAGAACCTCGACAGGCTTAAAGCCCTCTATGGAGGTTCGATCACAAAGGTAGCCTTCTACTCAGTTATTTTAAGACCGTGAGCTAGTGTTGGTCCAGCCGGGATCTCCCGCACAATGCAATAGACCGGCGCTTAACCACTGAGCTAACCGGGACGCGGTTATGTTTCGTTTCAAACAATTCTCGTTTTTTTTACCCTCAGTATTACTCTCCCCTCTCAACAAACAGGTAAAACGTCACGATTTTATTGACCATTTTAGTAGGTTTCACATTTCTTATAATAATCATTAGCATGGACTGCCTGTGGAGTGACTTGCAGTTATCCGTACTATTCGTATAAAACTTTAATTAAAATCATTATACATCTTTTTCAACGAGGATGAATAACGAGTGTCATAACAATCCATTTCGTAATCCAGTGGTCTATAGAAGAAGTAAAGAAGAAAGCCAAGTTGCTTTGCAAGACGCACCGCAAGATGTAGTGTGGTTGTCAAAGATCTCCTTATACTCAGAAATATATTGTGTGTGTTGAGTCGGTTCAGCGCCGTGCCGCGCGTTTTGTTTGTAATGACTATCGGAGAGACAGCAGCGTTCCACCTGGGTTGGCACTCACTACAGTTACGAAGGCTACTAAATGACTTAGCTATGTTTATAAGATCAAGTCTGGCGAAGTTAAGATAGGTTTTCCAAGTGATCTTCAATTGAGTCAATCAGCATTCTGTACAAGAGCTAGTGTGTGATATGACTGCCAGTTCCCCTTGCTTTCATCTACTGTAAACGCGCATAAGTTTTCGTTTTTCGTAAGCGGATCTGTACCTGTTTCGTATTCACTTCCTGAATTATGAAACTGCTGTTAATTCTACGTCTGTAACAGACTTTATTGCTGCCGTACCTAGTACGCTAACCAAGGCTAATCCGTCAATGAGGATTGCAGCCATGTTGCTGATTTTCATTTTACCTTGTTTTGATTATTACTTATATTTATTATTATATATTACGGGACCGCTCGTTGATCACCCATTGCCGGATTAGCTTGCTGGTGGCAATTATATGAATTAAAGATTAAAGTGACGTAAAAAGCCGCACGTTTTCCTGTAAAACACAGCTAGCGAGCCTCTCTTGGTCGATATATGTGAAAGAAGTCAAATAAAGTCGCGATATATATATACGCAAGGATAAGTTAAGCCGGCTTTGGAAAGCGGAAAAAATTCCTGAAGAACTACCTAAACAGGAAAAAGTTGAAATTAAAAATCAAATCGTTCACTGTCTAAGATATGAAGACTGTAGAAGCAGATGAAGGAATGCATTTAATAGTCGTGTATTTATTCGCAGACCTGTCCGGGAGGCAGGTTATCTACAATTTATCTACAATTCGTCTCTTATTTGCATATAGCTTTTTTATCGGCACTGGAACCTCAGAAGCTGCCTCGTGATAAACTGAAAGATTTGAAAGAAGAGATTAAGTTTGCGATAATAAATATACCCAAAATCTATAGTTATGAAGAAAATAAAAACATTTTTATGTCAACAATGTGAAAGGCTGTAAACGGTGATGAAGTATTTACCAGTTAAGTGAATTTTTATGATCATATTAAATGTTGGCCTCCAGAAATACAATAGACTATCATGACTTCAACTCCTGTTCTTGTACATGTACACTCTCAAAACAAGATATCAAACCTAAAATACAACATAAACGATAAAGGCATTGGAAATATTAAAACACTCCAACATCCAGATTTTATCCTCGCGAATTTATGAATGTCAAACATGGCATTACCGTCACACGTGATGACATGCACGGGATGAAATGGCAAAACCACGATTCGAATTTCAAAACTTTTACATAAACTACAATTTCTTATGTATATTCTTGCTATCTATGCATTTAAGAATCACAAATAGTCAGTCGTATTAACGGAGTCTACAACTGTACTGTGAAAAGAATATACAGGAGAAGGAGCAACAATACCAATGCAGTAGAGAAATCATGTGAATACTTGTAGAAGCTAGTCGCTAGTGCATACACACAAATTACAAACTTACCAACTCTTGTTCTTCCTGTAGTTGGTCGGCGAAGAGATCCTGGTTTAACAAGGATGAAAAACACAAACCCCACTAGCACAATATATCGCTTCCAGTCCATACTTGTGATAAACAATCCTCTTGTTTTCTTCAGAGGGAATGTCAATTTAAGATATTCCACCGGTCAATTGAATGTTTCATTCACCTATATCGGTAGAATACCAAGAATTGAATCATCAGCGTGAAGCACAACAAGTTATAGTGCAGTTGTTGCAAGTTATTGAACTGAACTGACACGGTCCCAACAGATTCAATCAGAACTACGAAATATTCGTGACAAACGGTTCGTGACCAGGTGAGATTGACAGGGCAAAATACACGACTTTCATAATGGCCGCCTCCTAATTTGCATAATTTGGAAGATAAATCTGTAGAGGGAAACCAACGCTACCACATGAAAGATCACATTAAAACTAGTAATAGTTTTGAGTTTTAGGGCAATGTGGATAATTGCTGTTGAGCTATGAGCATTTCTAATGCAGAAAAACATGAAAGCGAGGCTAGAAAGGCGTCCGTTGTTTTTCTCATACAAATCTCTCTAATTTCAACTGGCTGTAACTTCATTGCTTTTTAAGCTACAGCACTCAACTTTCACAAGTTCACTAATGTCGACATGCTCTTTCACATGACAATGTTCATATTTTCTATAAATGTGGATAAACAACCGAAACGGAAAATCACATATGCAAATTAGGAGGCGGCCATTATGAAAGTCGTGTATGACGTCACAACACAACGCACAAGTACTTCAAAACGTTCAAAACGTACAAAACATGCACTATAAAATCATAGAAAATGCTAATTAATTACCATTAATCAAAAGTCCTAATGAGCCTTCGGATCTGCTTTGTTTACTGTTAATTTATTTTATTTTATAGAAGATCAAGTGCATGTCTAAAGACGAAAGAACGAAATCCTCCCGAGGGCGTGAGCTCTTTTTGACGTCTGACATTTTTAGTGACGTTCAATATTTGTTAATATACTTTTCCTTTTCGATATTATTCCTTTTGCTTTCATATCCGCGATCCGGAGCACACAGAACCGTCTAGAAAATTCGGTCCAACCCTTTGTGTCATACATGGTTTGTGCTAGGGGAGCCGGATAATTGATTCACTTCTGATGCTCATGATAATTTAGGTATAATTGGACCTTTTGCAGGAATGCAATCACGTGGTTGTACTAGAAGGCAAAACAAATCTTAATTCGTATATTAAAAAAAAGTTTATAAATGAGCGACCACGAACAACACTCCACTGGTATACGTCGGATCAAACAATGATCTAAATGGTTCGCAGATTAAGAAATAAGTAGAATGAAGAATAACCAATACGACGTAGAATTATACGGATTTAATGTAGCACAATATTTCGACTAGCCATACTAGTCTTCATCAGGTGCTAAGGAACTTTTACAATGTGACTTGACAATATATAATGGTAAAACGGAAATGACGTAAAAAACATAATATGATAACGAAAGATAACTAACGGTGTGACTGATTAGTAGGTCTCGTCGCGTTTGTTAAGGCCATTGGGTTCAAGAGTGTTAGCACGTGTTATGAGATAAGCTTCTTTAGCTTTGCGAATAGCATCACGAGAAGAGAAAATATGTTCTAAAGGAATTAAAAGGATATTAGATGCAGAGTGGTCAGGGTTAGATAGAAAATGTTCAGATGCAGTGGTGGGTTTGGATTTACTGGAAGGTTTGTCAACTGTCCTACGATGTTCGTTGAAGCGGTCTTTAAGTCTACGTTTGGTTTCACCAATGTACTGTTTGTTACATTTAGTACATTGAATCATGTAGATGACGTTTTTAGTGTTGCAGTCCATGTGTGTGGTAATGGTTCTGGTTTCACCCGTAGAAGTAAAAGTATATTGGGTGCAGTTATCAGAAATGTAAGGGCAAGTTAAACAGTTTTGTCCACAACGAAAAGAACCTGGATTGTTGTTGGAAGCAGTGTTGGAGTTATCTGAAGGTAGTTTGGATTTGACTAGCAAATCACGTTGCTAGTCAAATCCAAACTACCTTCAGATAACTCCAACACTGCTTCCAACAACAATCCAGGTTCTTTTCGTTGTGGACAAAACTGTTTAACTTGCCCTTACATTTCTGATAACTGCACCCAATATACTTTTACTTCTACGGGTGAAACCAGAACCATTACCACACACATGGACTGCAACACTAAAAACGTCATCTACATGATTCAATGTACTAAATGTAACAAACAGTACATTGGTGAAACCAAACGTAGACTTAAAGACCGCTTCAACGAACATCGTAGGACAGTTGACAAACCTTCCAGTAAATCCAAACCCACCACTGCATCTGAACATTTTCTATCTAACCCTGACCACTCTGCATCTAATATCCTTTTAATTCCTTTAGAACATATTTTCTCTTCTCGTGATGCTATTCGCAAAGCTAAAGAAGCTTATCTCATAACACGTGCTAACACTCTTGAACCCAATGGCCTTAACAAACGCGACGAGACCTACTAATCAGTCACACCGTTAGTTATCTTTCGTTATCATATTATGTTTTTTACGTCATTTCCGTTTTACCATTATATATTGTCAAGTCACATTGTAAAAGTTCCTTAGCACCTGATGAAGACTAGTATGGCTAGTCGAAATATTGTGCTACATTAAATCCGTATAATTCTACGTCGTATTGGTTATTCTTCATTCTACTTATTTCTTAATCTGCGAACCATTTAGATCATTGTTTGATCCGACGTATACCAGTGGAGTGTTGTTCGTGGTCGCTCATTTATAAACTTTTACATTGAATTGCATTTCGACCACAGATCTTTACAGATCCGACATTATCTGCTATGGGCAACGACATCGTCTCTTGGAGATTTTACATTGGGACTTTTCTTTCGACTTCACGATCAAAGCGATCAAGTTTATCATCTAGCCAATCGTGCAAGACTTCCAGACCACTCAAATATGCTCCTATTTTCATGTTATTTGCTGTTGCTGTTGCTTTAACTATCTGCATGGATATTGAACCCAACCCTGGTCCTTCTTCAACCTCTACTAATTTGGCTTCTGCACACGTTGCTGCCAACGTTACCGATCCTACTACATACAGATTCTCCAGCCTTTTCAACAAGACCAAACGTATTCAACTTAAACTTACCCGCTATCAACATCACCTCCTGAACTTCAAGTATTACCAAGAACATTCCATTATCCCTAAATCGCTATTTACAAGCATACCACCTATAAACACTCAAAATGAGACTTTTCATCGTCGCTGGAGATTCATCTCGCATTTTGCTGCCCGCCGTTATCTCAGACTGCTCATCAAAGAATGTAAGAACACTATTTGTTATTTAACCTCTGAACTGAATATTTATATTGATTTGCTTCAGAAATCTTGTACACCAGAAGTTTTTTTATTTTACCAATCTAGGCTTAATTCCATGACCTCATCGCTCGATAATGTTCTTGCTAACCGACGTGCTTCTAAATCTTCTTGCTTGCGTAATGGCTCTAATCACGTTTCCGTTTCTGCCTTTCACCGTAAACCCACCGATAAACATCAGCATCTGCTTTTTTCATCTTGTCATCCTAGTCATACTAAAAAAGCCATTCCTTTCAGCTTAGCTCTCCGTCTCAGACGAATTTGTTCCACTAATGAAGCTTTTAAAAACCGTACCTCTGAACTCATCTCCTATCTCCTTAAACGAGGTTACAGCCGTGATTTACTCACTAAACAAACTAAACGCGCTGCCGATATCCCTCGTAATCTTGCTCTACAACCTAAACAGAAATCTAATTCCTCTCACCGTATTCCCTTTATAGTCACCTATAATCCGTCACTTCCATCTATCTTTCCTATCTTTGAGAAACATTTTGATCTTCTACATTCCTCCGTGCGTTGCAAAACTATTTTCCCCCAACGCCCTTTTGTAGCCTTCCGACGTTCGTCCAATCTACGTGATTTGCTAGTCAAATCCAAACTACCTTCAGATAACTCCAACACTGCTTCCAACAACAATCCAGGTTCTTTTCGTTGTGGACAAAACTGTTTAACTTGCCCTTACATTTCTGATAACTGCACCCAATATACTTTTACTTCTACGGGTGAAACCAGAACCATTACCACACACATGGACTGCAACACTAAAAACGTCATCTACATGATTCAATGTACTAAATGTAACAAACAGTACATTGGTGAAACCAAACGTAGACTTAAAGACCGCTTCAACGAACATCGTAGGACAGTTGACAAACCTTCCAGTAAATCCAAACCCACCACTGCATCTGAACATTTTCTATCTAACCCTGACCACTCTGCATCTAATATCCTTTTAATTCCTTTAGAACATATTTTCTCTTCTCGTGATGCTATTCGCAAAGCTAAAGAAGCTTATCTCATAACACGTGCTAACACTCTTGAACCCAATGGCCTTAACAAACGCGACGAGACCTACTAATCAGTCACACCGTTAGTTATCTTTCGTTATCATATTATGTTTTTTACGTCATTTCCGTTTTACCATTATATATTGTCAAGTCACATTGTAAAAGTTCCTTAGCACCTGATGAAGACTAGTATGGCTAGTCGAAATATTGTGCTACATTAAATCCGTATAATTCTACGTCGTATTGGTTATTCTTCATTCTAATTAAAAAAAAGCACTTGTACGAGATCGGTAGCCGGTGTTATTAGCAAAACCTGTTTTTAAATGCTATTATATCATACTTGACACGATTTTCTTCGTTCTTCATAGGGGCGAAACTCTGGTATAAACCCGTTCAACAATAAACTGTTATCCTTTCCGGACGAGTTACTGTTTTTTGGGCTACCTGTGGTGCTCGGTCGAAATTGTGCCCTAGAAACAGTAACTCACAATTAAACAAACTAACTTAATTTAAAAAAATACAATTGTTAAATGACATATTGTTGGATGACAAAACCTCGCGAAATGTGATATAATGAGTCAGTTTCATACCTCGAACCTCGGTTCTCAGTATGAAACTCTTACTTTTCCACCTCCAATCGATTATCGATCTTTCTAAAACAGAGTTATTAAAGACAGCTTGCCATCCAGCATTATTATTTTTAGCACGGGGTTTACCAACCCATACTTTTCAACATTTTTAGAAATCAATGCTTTTCAGTACGATTCATGGACTGATAATATTATTTCTAATTTCACTGTCCAAGCACAGGTGCTATTGTAGCATACATGTACATTGTAACTTTGCAAAAATAGCTATATCTCTTGTGGATCAGTACTAGGGCGGATGTGTCGTTCCGAAATGTGAAATAAAGTCATCTATCTAGATCTGCATGCAGTTTTATTTTCGAGTAAAGTGGTGACTTTTCAAATATTAGTGCTAGACAAGTGTTCATTTTCTACATCTTGAAGGAGGCTAAAATCTATAACGAAACGTGATTTCCACTCGTTTATTTTCGATCACTGGGGTCGCCGTTCCCGAGTTCTTACTCATGTCATGGAGTGACCGAGTAAAAGTGCCAACGCTGGCCTGGAACAACTGAGGAATCGGGCCATTTACTGCTATATTTGATGCCATTACTTTTAACAGAAACAAATATTAAATAACAACAATGCAATCTGGTAAGTTTTATGTGTGTTTTAATTACAAATGTCGGTTCAAATTATTTCACCACGTCAGTCGACCACGTGCGTTTAGGAGCGCCAGCTAATCCCTAGCCTGGGAAACCAGCCGACTCTTATCGCTCCCCACTCGCGAAAGAGACGTCTGGACAACGAGGCAGAAAATTCCATACTGATGACGTAGTAGATAGCCGTTTCACGATGCACAAATTAGTTTCAATTCTCACTAGGCAGAAGCCGAATGCGAACAACAGAGTTCTTTTCAAGGTATATAACTACCGAGGCTGCTCGTTTGCTTGGCAGTGGATCACGTGCACTGTCATGAACAACCACGAAATTCAAGCCTATTTAGCGTGTGTCGGTTGCTACGGTTTGCTTCGTTCTTTCAGCGACTCGGCCCGGTCAAGCGAATTTGTCCAACGACTGTCAAAACATAATCGTTGTTTATAACGTACACACAGCACAGCAGGCCACTTTTCAAGCCAACTCTTTTACCAGGTCAGTAGCGAAGAGGTTAGCGAATGCAGTTATTTTCAAGGTATACTATACCGAGGCTGCCCGTTCGCTTGGGTGAACGGCCATCACTTCGTGATTCATAATCATAGCGCACTTTAATACATCCCGAATACAATGTAATGTTTATTCATAGCCGAGATTCACTGCCTAGCAAAAGATCCGGCTTGAAAAGTGGCCCTGAACGATTTATCCGGCAACAACAACTCAGCCAGTGTTCTGTGATAGCTCAGTGTGTGTACAGGTTTTTATGAAATTATAAACAACTATTACAGTACCAGTTTGTGATCACTTGCAATGTACTTATAAATGTTTTGACAGTACGACATTTCGCTTTACTAGCCGCTAAAGAACTATGCAAAGGAGCCAACAGCACCGACACCTTTCCTTTTTTCTTCTCTACTTATACGTCAGTCAGATCTGTGCTATAATTAATTGATTAACTCAATTTGTAATATAATCACCTTTTTCTTCCCCCGCCTCGATTAGTTTAACTATTTGCGGAAGGAAGTTTCTTGTAATTTATAATAGCGTCTTCTAATTGAAATAAATTATTGTCTATTGTCTATTTATTGTCACACGCTAAATATGCTTGAATTTCATTAGCCTGATTGCCGGCTCTTCTGTAATTATTTTCGGTCGTTCTTTTCGGATTGGGTCACCTGTGGCACGCGGTCAAAATGGGGCGAGGACCGCGTGCCACAGGTGACCCAATCCGAAAAGAACGACCGAAAAAAATTACAGGAGAGCCGGCAAGCAGGCTAGAATTTCATGGTTGTGGACAGTGATCCACTGCCAAGCAAACGAGCAGCCTCGGTAGTTATATTCCTTGAAAAGACTTCTGAGAATTGCAACTAATTTATGCATCGTGAAACGGCTATCTGCTACGTCATCAGTATGAAATGTTCTGCCTCGTTGCCCAGACGTCTCTTTCGCGAGTGGGGGAGCGATAAGAGTCGGCTGGTTTCCCAGGCTAGCTAATCCTTTCGTAAAATGTGAGAAATTGCCATCCAAAGTCCCCCTAGAAAAACTCAACATCTTGCCATTTCCATCGAAAAAACCTTTGGTTTTAGCAAAACTTCGCTCACGTTTTGGCCACTCGTGTGGTGCTCGTCGACGTCTTGTCGAATAAATCTCTGGGTGAAAAACCTCCTTCGGCTCCGACAAGGGTGCCAGTTGAAATATCCTGAGCCTGTTGGAAGGCTTTCCCACGAATGAAGTTAAATAAAACATTAAGCTGTTTACATTTGAGTGATGGGACTCCAAATCTGAGAGAAATTTTTAGCTCTCCCGGGGTCTCCGCCATCTTGTTTTCACTATGTTAAATTATGTAAATAATTTAAGTGACCCCAGTCCCCCGCAGTGTCCCGAGCGATATCGAATCTGATTGGATGACCCTGTCACGTGTTGAGTCAACTCGCAACACAAAGAACAAAAAACAATAAACACTTGCGGAACTTGACTCGGCGGCCAAAGACTCAGTGGTCCGAGTAATAATAATATTGACCAGTTATATTAGTTTGGAGGGTTAATTAATGGCGTTTTCCTAACAACGTGGCTTAGCAGCCAGCTTGAAACACAGCCGTCCCTCGGCTTGTCTCGATCGGGGCTCTGGCGGTGAGAACGAGCCGATGCCGAGAAGGCTGTAGGGCAGGGCTAGGGGCAAACAAATAAATGACCGAAATTGCGAAAATTAGCATAAAACATAAGAAGGAGTTAGCACAATAACTGACAAATGAATGATTATAACACGAACAAGGAAATCATGTCACATTTTAGCACTGAGTCGACAGTTAGAAGCTCACCGTCAACAACTCCCTTTCCCCTCGAATTCTAGCATCATCATCGCCTGTATGCCTTGTAAATTTTGGATCTAGCAACGTAGAAAATAAAGTACGTAATACTACGAATGACAACGAACTGTAACAGGAACATAATTCATGAAAGAAGATTAAACAGACCCGGTCAGTACTGAAGAAAACGATAATCAGATTGTTAAACAAACTATTAGTTTGTTATATATAGAAGCTCACCGCCTCCCGGTTAGCTCAGTCGTTAAGCTCCGGTCTGTTGAGCGGGAGGTCGTGGGTTCAAACCCCGGCCGGACCAACACTCAGGGTCTTAAAATAACTGAGTAGAAGGTGCTGCCTTTGTGAAACAACTGCAAATGGTTAGACCTTCACGTCTTCTCGGATAAGGACGTAAATCGTAGGACTCCCGTCGGCCTCAAGTTTATCAGTCTCATCGTACTGTCACGAGTTACCGACGTTAAATAAAGTTGCTTTACCGTCAACAACTCGCTTTCCCTTCGAATTCTAGCATCATCCTTGTCAATTTTGGATCTAGCAACGTAGAAAATAAAGGGACTTCTGGTAATACTACGAATGACAACGATGCTGTAACAGGAACATAATTAATGAAAGAAGATTAAACAGACCCGGTCAGTACTGAAGAAAACGATAATAAGGAAATGTGGTAACTTCTAGCTGCCATGCAGTAACAGCTAGGGAAGCATTTACATGTTATCTACTTACTTATCTCAGTCGTATTAGATATGCATGGTTCAGATGAACTGAGCCACGCTGCTCAGTTGTCCTTAGTGCGAGAAGAATAGATCATGGTCACCGCGGACAAACTAATGCTAGCTCGAAACTGAAAAGGTATCAGGAGTAACTGACAGAGTTATTAAATCCATTATTAAATACATACATTAAGTGCTGAGGCGCTGCAGGGGACTTAACGATTGGCTGAAGCCATGCAGGATGAATTTTAAGGCATGTTGAAAATAATATCAAGGCTAGCTCACTCGCTGGCCTTCGCCCCGCCAAGAGACGGTTGTTTTCGCAGGCTATATCAAGCCGCGAGTGAGGAAGAAAATTACTCAGTCTATTCCCTCCCTACTCTCCCAGCTACATCAGAAAGAAAATCCATTTTGATGTACAAGATCATATAAGGCAGCAGCCCTGGTTCACCTCCGGATCATATTTTTCAGTTACATGAATGTTAACATTTCCCAATCCCCGATCTGAATAAACACTGGTATGATCAGAGCTCTGACTTAAAGGGCTAGCGTTCGAAATGTTAGCCGTTACTCGCTCCCACGGCGGTTAGCAAACCTTAATCGACTTTTAGTTGATCTTATCAAACTCAATAATAACATTCATGAAGGAAAAACGAAGGAAATCATTGATGAGCGATAAACTTTTGCTTCGATTTTCTCGGCCAAAATAAGTCGTATCGCCAAAATAACTGAAAAACATGACTCTATAGGTCGGCACACACGAAGGGACAAAGTCCCGGGGAAAAATCTCTTGTTGCATTCACACGAAGGGACAAGACCAGGGACAAGTCCCCTCGTGTGAACTAGGAAAAATCTTGTCAGTTTGTCCCCGGGACATGTCCCCTCAATTCAAACCAGTTTGATTTGAAGGAACAAGTCCCCGCGACAATATTTTCCTAGTTCAGACGAGGGGGCAAGTTCCAGGGAGTTGTCCCTTCAAAAACAGAATTCGTGTTCGTGCTTTATGGGATTTACGAACTCTCGCTTTCAGCACGGACACTCATTCTGTATCTATTATATACCAGTGTTTATCTTCCCCACCGACGCAGGTCAATACTAGCTTTCTACAGGAACTAGTCACCCACACGATCTGAATAGCTGAAAGTAATAGTCATCCTCTCTTAAAATGGCAATTGTGTAGTATAAGAATTCTGAATATGTTTTATTAATATAGTTAGTAGGTATAGTTTAACTAGTAGCATTATTAGTATAATTTAGCTAGTGTATTCAGGTTTTCTGTACACAGCTTTCTTGGAACTTCTTATGTTTAAATAAATTACCGGAATAACAAAAGTGGTCTACAGACTGAGTTATGCATGTCAACAATACCCTGAAGTATGTCTTTCAAACAAGAGCCCATCTGGGCTTTCACTCGGGCCACATGAGATTGAAGATGAAATTACACTTTCATTTGAAATCCTCTAGTAATAACCGAAGGGAAGAATTATTAGCTGAATTTAGCAGTCTTTAGGAGTGGCTGGTAGCGCGGTGACATTCATTCTCTGCTCCCCTAGTATATATATATATGTAATTTAATATTTTTGTTTTTCTCGTGTATGTAAATTAAAGAAGTTGACCTCTACTTTAATATTCATGTTCATGTTACGCACGCTTATAGCAGAGCGCGGTAATTACGTCACAAGTCTAGACCCCCCGCCAAGACTCAGACAAACAAACCGCTTTTCTTGTATCAACTTACAAGAATTGACTAGCACTTCAGTTCGTCCTCTGTCTATTCTACCAGAAATGACTGCTTTCCTGGACCATATTTTGAAAGGGAACCTGATGATTATACTGTCGAACAGCTTAAACCTTGGCTGAAATACAGAGGATTGAAACAAAGCGACAAACGTTGATCTTGTCAAGCGAGTTTTGCATATTCGCTGGCCAACCAACGAGACATGCTTACTATATAGACTGTCAAGTCCTATTTAAACTGTATCCCAAACTCATCTTTTCCCATGCAATATCGTTGTAAGACTTCACCTAAACATTGAAAAGTTACAAAGGTCAGGTTTTCCTGTATTAAGGCAAAAACAAAAGAATGTAGCCGCATGCCGAGTGCAATCATCTTCTTCAATAAAACTCATCGGAGACCAAAGCTGTTATGGCTGGAAGAGCATATACATTAAAACTATGAACTGATAGCATCCTAAAATTCGGCAGTCTTGCTTATGTTGGTGTGCTCTTTCAAACCATTATGTTATTGTTTGCATTTATCGAGTTTTCAAATTTAATACCTGCAGCTCTGAAATAAATTAACTTCATTTGTGCTCAGAAAATAAATCAAAGCATTGTAGATGTAGGCTTTGCTTCCAAAATTTATTTAGAATCCACTGATAAATTCAAGTAAACTTAATGGTTGAACAGTAGTTCCTTCTCATTGTTTACTGGTGGATATATGATACATAGTCAGGGTTTCAGTAATTTATAGCCACTTACGTTTCATTGCCAGACCTAGTCTCGTTGTTCTGTGCTTTTAAGGTCTCTTGTACAAACATTTATCCAATGCTGACATTTCTCACTGAATTTGCTGAAAAGGTTTTGGAACAGAAAAGCTCCTCCTGTGAGTGATCAAAAAGGCCGAGAAAAGATGAGAAACCTGATCTACTAGCGGTCTACTGAACGATGCTTCATTCTCCGAGACATATCTCTTTGAGTGCCGGATTCACTCTTACATCTCCCCCAGCAACAATGCTTGGTATAGTCACCATTACTGATATGACTAGGAATCTTACTGAAGCAGCTGAAGGCATTGATTCTTTTTTTTTATCGAAAAAAATACGAATTCGGTCCTAATTTAGTCTGCTGTTCTGCAGGTTCAGAGTACTAATAGATGAGTGTCTCAAATTTATGTTTATATTTGTCCCAAGTTGTATCCTGTCCACCTATGATGGAGCTATCACTGTATTTCTCTACTGTTCTTTCTACCCTGCGGCTCTTTGATCGCGTCCATATCGGTATTTGTTGGACTAAAGATTATTAACTGAAATGCCCGTTTTGTTTATCTCTATTTAAAAGCTTTTACCCTCCTTCCCAAAACTGCAGTCTGCTCATTATATTACAGAACTATAAAGGGAACTGTTGGAAGCCTTTAATTTCTCGAACCAAAATCTCGGCCGTGAGAGTTGAATAACTGCTTCGGTCATCATATTCTGTGCCGAGTGAGTGTTTATTACCTACGAAACGTACCTCCAACAAGAGCGCCAGTTTAAATATCCTGAGCCTGTTGGGAGTGTTGGAAGGCTTTCGCACGAGTGAACTTAAATAAAACATTAAACTGCTTACATTTGAGAGATGGGACTCCAAATTTGAGAGAAAATTCCTCGCGCCGTCGTCCACCATCTTGATTTACTGTATTTAATTATGTAAAGACATTAACCTGGCGATTGTTGCGTGACCAGCACAGTGCAATCTGATTGGTTTGAATTTGACCTTTAACGCATGCGCAGAATCCGTCTGACATGAAATAAAAAAAACAAGAGCCCATCTGGGCTTTCACTCGGGCCACATGAGATTGAAGATGAAATACACTTTCATTTGAAATCCTCTTAGTATCAAGTCGTGCTTTAATTCGCCAGTGAGAACGTCAAAAAAACAGACTGGTCTATTAATCGCTTTTATGGCATGACTATGATAACGCAGGATTCGAACAACAGAATACTGGCAATTCAAGTGTATAAATGCAATACAATGACATATTCAGACTTTGAATTTGATTGAAAATAGATAAAAAACTCGGGGAAATGTCCGGCTAAAACTGTATGAATAAATGTGAAATGAAACATAAATTTCATAGCAAGAAAAAAAATTGTAATTCCTATAAATGAGAAAGCTCTTCTATTAAGCCGCTTCTCATATACACAGACTGTTTCACAAAAAAACATTTGCGCTTATCGACACAAGAATTCAGTTGACCTTTCAAATAATTTATTCTGAGGTACGCATACTCTAAATCACAGATGTTAAATAAAGCGATAATTAGAAGGAAAAGTACATTAACAGACAAACTGAGAGGAAGTTTATTCAAATCAAAAAGAGTTTACTTACAGTACTTACGTAACTGAACTTTCGTTTTGGATCTTTTGGTAGTGTTGTTGACAGCACCCACCTTCGTGCACATATGCACTGAATCGGAATGAAAGTCGAAGCCTACCTCGAACTTAACTTTCAGCTAACCTGTTTCCTTTCATTCCACAATGAATAATAATCTCATAAAGTAAGCCCGTAGCTTTCAATAAATTTGCCAGTGTCTGAATGAAACAACTAGATCTTTTCCAATTTCTCTCACGAGTCACGGCAGAAGACAGTCTCAAGCTACAAAACTTGAATTTTGATCCTCTTCACAGTAACGTAATTTAACGTCTCAGATATTATATATATGCCCTATTTCAGCTAGCGCTGTACATTTCAAATACTTTTTCCTCTCTCTTTGCTGGCAGTTCATGCTTCTTGTTCGTGTAGTTGCCGCATTTCAGTTGGCATACACTGAAAACATCTGCTTAACTAAGATTTGTAACAATCTTAGCGGATCATGTAAACATTCCGCTTGGCTCAATTGAGGGTTTCTGCCGTCAAAGTTCATTTTTTGTTTCAGTTTTCCCCATATTAGCCGACATGTATAATGTCTCGAGCTCTCAATCCAGTAGAAAGACTCTGGTTATTCTGTCGTAAAACATGCCTTAGCTGTACAAGACCGCCCACGATGGAATAGATTTCTGACAATGACTCATTGAAAGTGATATCTCCTTGTCTCGCCTAGTCTGAGAGCTTTGAACTTTCTTATCTGAGCGCGCCTGACGAGATCTAACCTTTGATTATAATTCGATACCCGTTGATATCCAAACGTGTTTGGATATTGTATTTCGCTTACGTTTCTAAATGTACATTGGATCTGTCCAAACAGCGCTGATCGAATGTATTACGGCTCCTGGTTGTTCATGTATTTTTATGGTCAACAAGAGCGCCAGTTGAAATATCCTGAGCCTGTTGGAAGGCTTTCGCCCTCGCGGGTCGACCATTTTGATTTACTGTATTCACTTATGTAAATACATTAACCTGGCGATTGTTGCGTGACCAGCACAGTGCAATCTGATTGGTTTGAATTTGACCTTTAACGCATGCGCAGAATCCGTCTGACATGAAATAAAAAAATAATAATAATAATAACGACTTGCATTTTAAGACTCGGTGCTGCCACAGGCAGCCCGAGTAATAATAATAATAATAATAACGACTTGCATTTTAAGACTCGGTGCTGCCACAGGCAGCCCGAGTAACAAGGCAAGTCGAGCAGCAAACAAGGCAAGCAGCAAACAGGGCAAGCAGCAAACCTGAGGGAAGAAAGTAAAATTAACTTGAGCTGTAGTGAACTTGTCGAATATTTAAATACCAGGGCATTGATTAGGGACGGTCGGTTTTGAAGAAAAACATATTTAGCAATCCATATCATTTTTTAAAAACTATTTGGCAACCGGATAAATTTGTAACAAATATTTTGGCAACCGGGTTTTATATAGCCTGGGAAACCAGCCGACTCTTATCGCTCCCAGGCTAGGTTTTATAGCAACTGGGCTTTTTGGCAAACCGGGTACGGTTCTGGTGCCGACACTACGTTCCTACCGGCCCGATGAAACCGGAAGCCGTTATTTCACTTTGAATGCTTTGAATTAACCGATTCAGTTAAACGAAAGGCTTCAGCACCTATATACCACGTCGTGTTACCAACATTTTAAGAAACTGCGGTTATGGCCAGTATGTAGTGTAAGAATTTTACTCAGTTTGAATTATTCTGCAGACCGATTATAGCCCTAACTTTGAATGGTACCACTTGGTCGATAAACCAAATTCTTAATTTAAAAACATACATGCATTGTTACTGCTTTGTAAAGGAGAGCCGACGCGAGGTCTCAGCTGATGATCCAGTTAGTGATTCAGGTGATCAAGGATACCAGTCACGGATATGAACTAGTGAGAGACTAGTCAGTGTTCGAACCCCGGGGACAATGTGGTTGAGTTTGTTGGTATATCTCACCCATGCTCCGTGGGTTTTTCTCCGGGTTTTCCTCCCTCTACAATAACCAACACGCTAAATTCCTGAATTTGATCAGCCCTATGGTTGTTTTAGGTCCCGCTAAAATTCAGTTTTTTTTCTCATCTGTTACTTTGCTCAGTATGAAAGTGATAGATCGCCCGTTAAACGTTCACGACTACGATCCTCATGGAAGGGCAACGTTCAGGATCTTAAAACCAAGCCGGCAGAAGGTGCCGCCTTCTCATGATCGAATAGACCAGAGTTTCGCGTCCTCTCAGATAAGGACCACGTAAAACCACAAGACTGAGCGATAGCCAGATTCCTACAACGTCTATATAGAAACGTTACCCTCGATATAAAAAAGTACTTTCATGGAAATGTGACAGAAGGGCTAGACGCTGTGCGTCGACATGTTGTAACAATCCGTTGTTGATCCTCTTTCCTGTAGGTCATTCTCTTTCAAAAACATCGAGGTTCATAATGTATGTAAACTATTGCATAAAATTAACGGTTTAGATAAAATTCCATGTAGTCTCGTAAACCTCTATGTTTTGTTTGTTGTATATTTTACTTTATTCTATTTTGTATCTTCTATTATGTCTCTATCAATTCCAAACCCGCCCACCCCCCCCCCCCCCCCCCCCCCCCACCCCCCACCCCTCCCCTGTGTTTGATTTTGTTTTGCTCAACTGATCAACACGTGCTTGCTTCATCGATCAACATGGCGGCGGAAAAGTCATCCGTGAACATGACGTTAGGAATTTCCCAGTTTCGGGGTGAAGTGTGCGGTTTGTTGGGAACTGGCTAGTGAATGTGGGATTTGGGGGCACTTACGAAAGTGTTTGAAGGTGAGTACTGCATCACTTTAATAAAGAAAAGCGGTGAAATGTGGCTTTGAAACGGCGAAGAAATTTGGCGCGTTCGCTACACTTGCCCCGGGGTGGGGCATTTGCATAACTTAGCTGGCCCACGGTGGGGCTTTTGCAACGTTCTGATTCCAAAATGACAAAATCCCCACAAATGCCCGGGGGGGGGGGGGGGGGGGGGGGCATGGGCGGGCTTGGAATTGATAGAGACATTATGGCCGAAGTAAGTAAATAAAAAATAAAAAAATAAATAGCTGCAGACATTATTGCTACTTCTCTTACAAATATCTTTAATCAATCTTTATTGCTGGGAATCTAGTTTATTATTAACTGTCTCAATGAAGGTTTCCCTAGAATATATGCAAACGATACGAGTATAAACTGAACGACCTTCAAATGAAAATCAATGACGAATTGAAAAATGTCAACACCTGCTCAAGGGAAATAAACTCATGATCATTGGCTCTTGTCAAAAACTGCAAACACAAAATAAATTTCAAATCAACATACATATCGAAGAAAAGGAAATCAATATGGTAGACCACACACAATCTATTGGCTCAATATAATATACATATACCATACATTACCCTGGACTAAGCATGTCAATGAAATCTCTAAAAATATCTCCTCTAGCATTGATGCTCTAAAAAGAGTTAGGCCATTTATTGATAGAAGTACTGCAAAAAAGATATACAAAGCCTTAATACAGCCTCACTTTCAATATTGTAGCTCGGTTTGGCATGGCTTAGCCTTACAGCTATCAGACAAACTTCAGAAATTGCAAAACCGCGCGACCAGAGTAGTAACTAATTAAAATCAAGCTTTGATACAAGTTCAAATGTGTGCTTGATATGCTTGGTTGGGAGAAGTTATCTATTCAAACATAATGTGTGCTTGATATGCTTGGTTGGGAGAAGTTATCTATTCAAAGAGATAAACAAAAGGCTCAACTATATATAAGGCCCTTCATGATTTAACCCCAGTTTAGGAAATGTTTATCCCACATCTGAGTCTAACTATCAATTATGGGACTCCACTGTGAAACGTTCCTTCAGCTATAGTAGTGCAATCCTCTGGAACAATCTTCCATCTATAATCTTTTAAAAAGGTTTAGAAAGCATTTTACCAAATCGGACTCCCACGCGGCAAATATGTAAAACAGTTTTTGTGCGATCAGGAAGCGAGCGGAAACCACTGGGTTCACCCTTCATGTTACAACCAAATGGTATGGTGTATTGTATTTTGATAGCAATTCTTGTGTTGTTACATGAAGGGACCACCGGACTGGGAGCGTATTAGTCTTAATTTTCCAGTTCTTATACAACCATATGTGGACATGTACACGCGAACAATTAGTATGATAGGTAACCATATTTGGATGTGTACACGTGAACATTCGTGTGTTTGCTCGGTGGACACTTCGATCGACATAAACACATATCCCTCTCTCCAGCTCTACTCCTAAATTTGCGTTGAAGAAGATTGGAAAGATATCAATAGTTTCCCAGCCTCCTGAAGCAGACCCCCGCCGCGACTTCCCCTGGGAAGTGAAACGGAAGTCTGCTTTACAAGTCTGCTTTAGGAGGCTATAGTTTTCCTTCCTTTTCGTAATCACTATATTTGGTAAATCCCCTTCAACTTTCACTGATTCCTACAATGATGAGCGAGCACATTTCATCCACAAAACCTTGCGCGGGGTCCAACATCATCTTTCTCAATTGTGAAAGTCCACAATGGGACACACCACGATTGGTTATTTGCCAAGTTTGGCAGTTTGCGATTTGACCTAGAGGTCGACACTAGAATGTTCTTGGAATAGCGAATATACGATCGACATTGTTGTTTACTTATAAAAGTTTGACATCGAGTCACTAATTTTCTCGCCAATCCACCGAAGTGATTGAAGCTTTGATGGATTGTGCTCGTACATCATTCTTTAAAAATCATTACAGAAAGTAAATAATACTTATGTTGCTCTACAAATCCAAAGGATATCTCACCCCCACCCATTATTACAGTTATAGTGTTGTGTAAATATATCTTTATTCGTAATGACTGGTATTTTTACCGTGTATAAATAAAGTATATGTATGTATTTATCTGATTGTACGGAACAAGCCACAACATGTAGTTGAATAAAGGTCACCTCAAGCTGAGCTGAATTAGCGCCACTAACGAGTCCAATGTGACGATTTAAAAGAACGTTAGTCGTTACGTGTAAGTAACCACCCTCGATTCAGCACCTCAAATTAAATCCATTAAATCATCATTGATCTATACCCTCCAGGTCTTGGAATACAAACTCATTGTTTCCCATCATCAAATGACATGCTGAAACGGAAAAAGCGGACATGGGGTTAACTGTAATGCCCCGTGGGTACTCCCATATGTACCGCCTTGTTTGGCGCCAAAGCCCGACTGGGTTCCTTTAGCTTTATTGGTGAACACGTTAAAACCGTCTTGTATTTCAAACTGAGAGAAAAATTGCGTTACTTGAAAAGTTTGTTTTTCCCGTTATCCCTGATTATGACCCGATTTACGCCAAACACTAAGAATCTGAATGAGGTGCCATTTCGAGTACCCTGGGTACCAGAGGTGAAATAGTGCCTTTTGTTGCACAAGTAGCGAGCACCATGGAGGCACATGCGCGAGACGAAACATTGCCTATGCGGGCAGTCAAAAATAGGGTGCCACAGGTAACCCAGTCCGAAAACAAATGAGCGGAAAAACGTGTAACTATCAGACTGTATGATTTAAAAGAACCAGGTTGTCCATGAGAATACGAATCGTGGCTATAATTGTGTTCAGAGCCATTCATTCTTATTTTTTTTCACTTCAGACTACCTCCAACCTTGTAGTCATCCCCCCCCCCCCCCGGCGACAACACGTCACGCACGTGCGCTTTTGATGAGCCCAGCGCGCGGGGAGGCTGGAAGGCAGAGTTGGTTGGTTCATTCTGTAATTTATGTCGAAAGTCCAAACCGTTTTCTTCAACTTCAGAAGCCATGGCCGCCATGTTGGCTCCAGTTTCTGCTCCAGTCTCGTTTCCAGAACTGGTTTGGTCGATGGGCTCCTGTTTGGTCTTAATGCCCCACACTGACATCCACACCTGCAACGTCCAATAGAGGTGCCCGCCTTTTTCCTCTACATTTTCGAACTGGTAAGAACGCATTACTGCGTCTGCAAACGTTACTTATGCTAGTGAAAACAAGGCTTTACACGTCACACAAATGGTCTATTTTAAAGTATCTTTATTTCACTTTGTGTATTTGCAATACTAGGAACTATGTATAAAACCGTATGGTACACAGTGAACTTTGGACACTTCACAGCAGCACACAGACTAGTCAGAGGCTCAGCAGGGACAGCAGCTCGGGATTAAACAAGACTCCTCCTCTTTTTATTTCATTAAGCGTGGTTTACACTAGCGACGCAAGTATAAGCACAGTAATCACATATGTGAGAAGAACAAGTGTTGCAAATAATCAATGCAGTCACCGAGTCTGCGTATGTTACTTGCGCTTATGCCGCTAGTGAGCACAAACAACCTACACACCTCAGTAATCACATCTGTGAGAAGAACAAGTGCTGCAAATGATCAATGCAGTCACTGCGTCTACGTATGTTACTTGCGCTTATGCCGCTAGTGAGCACAAACAACCTACACACCTCAGTAATCACATCTGTGAGAAGAACAAGTGCTGCAAATGATCAATGCAGTCACTGCGTCTACGTATGTTACTTGCGCTTATGCCGCTAGTGAGCACAAACAACCTACACACCTCAGTAATCACATCTGTGAGAAGAACAAGTGCTGCAAATGATCAATGCAGTCACTGCGTCTGCGTATGTTACTTGCGCTTATGCCGCTAGTGAGCACAAACAACCTACACACCTCAGTAATCACATCTGTGAGAAGAACAAGTGCTGCAAATGATCAATGCAGTCACTGCGTCTACGTATGTTACTTGCGCTTATGCCGCTAGTGTGCACAAGCAACCTACACACCTCAGTAATCACATCTGTGAGAAGAACAAGTGCTGCAAATGATCAATGCAGTCACTGCGTCTGCGTATGTTACTTGCGCTTATGCCGCTAGTGTGCACAAGCAACCTACACACCTCAGTAATCACATCTGTGAGAAGAACAAGTGCTGCAAATGATCAATGCAGTCACTGCGTCTGCGTATGTTACTTGCGCTTATGCCGCTAGTGTGCACAAGCAACATACATACTCAGTAATCACATCTGTGAGAAGAACAAGTGCTGCAAATGATCAATGCAGTCACTGCGTCTGCGTATGTTACTTGCGCTTATGCCGCTAGTGTGCACAAGCGACATGCACACTCAGTGAAGAACAAGTGCTGCTAATGACCAATGCATTCACTGCGTCTGCGTATGTTACTTGCTCTTATGCCGCTAGTGTGCACAAGCAACATTAACACTCGGTAATCACATCTATGAGAAGAACAAGTGTTGCTAATGATCAATGCATTAACTGCGTCTACGCGTGTTACTTGCGCTGATGCTTGCGTCACTAGTGTGAACCGACAGAAAAGTAATGGCAGTTCTGTAGGGTCAAGAAAAATAGCAGTAGACTCTCGAAGAAATGGAAAATAATTTCAAATTGTACGGGAGAAATTATTTGGAATAAATACGATACAATGGGGATACCACCAAGTAAAATGTTCTCAACTCTCGCAGCTGGATATCATTAGACCGCTATCGTATAGGTTTTACACGGCTGTCAAGTTACCCCCACCCCACCCCCTTCATAAGCCTTCTGACTAGCCTTCAGTTGAGTCAAGCAGAGCCGAGCGCAATGGATTTGTGTAGCACTTGTCAATTTCAAGATGTCACCCTTGAACACTTCTCACGTCTACTTCCTCTACATATGCGGCAAGACAATGCAGCGACAGTTGAGCCGTGTAAAGCGGTACTTTGTCCTTGATCCTAAAGACACTAAAGGGACTCCAGGAGCACGAGCAAAGCGCCACTGGACCCTCCACCGTAAGCCTGTTTAGATGCACCTTATTCAAATCTCATACCCGCGCGGTAAGAGGTCTGGTAACAATGGCATCAGAGCGAGGCCAGTAGTGTCTCAGACACCACTAATTTGCCGAACAGAAATAATTTAGTTTGTGTCGAACTGCACTGTTGTGTTCTATTGTGCCATAAGGAAATTAACGCTCCTTTCCGCCATCAACTGTAGATTGTTCACTTCCTGTGAAAAGCTGGGACAACCGGCCTCGCTCTGATGCAAGCATGAACAAGGTCAATACATTAACAACAGCACGTCTATTTCTTCCGTGTGAGCGCGACAACATCTTGATATGGCGGTAAAAAGCAATGTACGGTCGCAACGCAAAGTGTAGCGTGCAGAAACCTATGCTGTCCTGAAAAATATATAAATATATCTTACATAAACCTTGACCTGGGAAGTTATCCGAGGATTGAAGGTCGACAAGAGAAGAGATAGCTTGAAATTAACAAGCGCATTTATGTAATTCTGCAATATTATTAAATATTCTGCATGTATGGCAATTAAATTATTATGCATATTTCAATTAAAAAGAGCAATAAATATACAAAGAAAATAAGCACGACAGACAGACACTACAAAGACAGACACTAATAGTGCAAATACTAAAACCGTGCGCAATACGTTAAACAGGAAATTCCGCTATAAAAGAGTTAGCCCCTCCTCGCGCCATTAGAGTGAAGAAAGCAAGCAAGCAGTCCTCTCCTGTTTGAATGCTAAATATCTAAGGTTAAAAATTAAACAAACAACCCCCACAGATAGTTGTTCATTAATGACTGTCAATAGTATTTGATGACGAACTGTGTAGCCCTTACTTTGAAGTTAAACATCAGTAGGGATCAGCTAGAAGAGCTTGACAAGTTAATAAAGTTTCTATCTATATTTGAATTTCGCGCGATAAGCAATCGGTAGGAAGCACTCAAGCGGAGCATCACGCAGATGGCTGAGTGACAACTAAGGTACACTTTCAATCCAGAACTTCCTGTTTAAAGAGTAGATATCTCTCTTCATTGGCCAATCTATTCTATCCTTCTCATTCAGTTTATATTCATTTACAAACGCAAGCTGTACATCAGGTCTGGAGATATTATTTGAACTGCAACAGTGGGTCCTCAGTAAAGTTTAGAATGAGGAGTCGCAGATACCAGAGTACTGCCTTGGTTCACCTCAGTATTTTTAGAAGCAATTAAGATACTGAAATAGATTCAGGGACTTGTCTAGTTTGACTACTTGCAGGAACACTGTAACAATCACGATATTTGAATGAGACTTCCTGCTCAAATGACTGTAATATTGGGCGGCTGAAATGAAATAGCTTCGACTAGTGCCTAAACAAAAGGAAAACCCAACTGGTAGGCCTTTTGCAGGAAGCAGTCACGTGCTGATACAATACTTCGTTTACTAATGAATCGAGCTCGTGATCCCCATGGGAAAGGCGTTGCCATGGATGCTGGAGGGCAAGCTATCTTTAAAAACGCTGTTTCAGAAAGATCGACAATCGATTGGAGGTGGAAAATAGAAATTACAAACAGGTTTTGCTAATAACACTCCTGATCTCGTACAAGTGCATTTAAATAAATGAAGTCAGATTATTTTGCTGTCCAGTACAACCACGTGATTACATTCCTGCAAAAGGCTTATTACAGTATTTAGACTGTGGCCCACTTTAGTCGGTAATTCTCGCTATTTCTGTTGTCTTCCTCCTTCAAAACAAATCTATTCCGCACGACATGCGCAGTACACGTTCTGAGCCGTGTGTTAGCTGACAACATACTGATAAAGAATAATGTCGCCAAAAATATGTCTCATAAAAATAGAATCCACGCTGATTAAACGTTATACTTAAAATTTTCCCAGGGCAAGAAAATCCGTGACAATTTGTATCAACGGTATATAATCAGGTCACAATCTCGAGTATGATTGGTTAAACGGGTCAAAGCCCGCTTTGCACGACATGCATTTTGGACACGGTACTTCTAAAATGGTACGGTGCAATTCTTTATCGGCACGGCACCCCTTACTTTTGTCACGTAAATGGCTTGTTTTGGTACGCGTGCCCGAGACTGTGAAATGGTAGTCTCCGCCCACCTACTTGGAATACCGTGCCCAATTAGGAGTGCCGTGCCCACGTTAGGAGTGCCGTGCCCAATTTAGGAGTGCCGTGCCCAATTTAGGAATGCGGTGCCCAATTTAGGAGTGCCGTGCCCAGGTTAGGAGTGCCGTGCCCAATTTAGGAGTGCCGTGCCCAGGTTAGGAGTGCCGTGCCCAAAACGCTTGTCGTTTGAGTTGTGACGTCACAATTTCGATTAATAAGTGGTTACCACTATTTATAACTGAAGTTGCGAATGAAATGCATTTTACAAGTCATTTGTGCAGATTTTTTTGTTACTCTAATAAGTAAAGAATATTTTTTAACGTCAGTATAATTGGTCCAGGACTAATTATCATACTCAGCCTTATCATCGCTTTGACGAACAATAAACTAAGAACAGGATACTAAGGACCATTCTGCATGTTAATACCGTCTAATTGTGTTAGGCGAGAAATACTTTTGATTGTTCCTTTAGCGAGTTTCTTGACTTTAATTTGCTTTATGTTGTAACCTAAGGATAAGTTAATTGCAAAAATAAAATATAACTATCTTTCGGGAGGCGTATGATAGGAATGTTTTGTTAGTTTTTCCTTATCGAAAACAAACATTATGCAAAAACTTTAATCGTCTCATTTCGTCTGGGTTTAACACTTCCTACATTACAATACATTTCGTCTGGGTTTAACACTTCCTACATTACAATACATTTCGTCTGGGTTTAACACTTCCTACATTACAATACATTTCGTCTGGGTTTAACACTTCCTACATTACAATACATTTCGTCTGGGTTTAACACTTCCTACATTACAATACATTTCGTCTGGGTTTAACACTTCCTACATTACAATACATTTCGTCTGGGTTTAACACTTCCTACATTACAATACATTTCGTCTGGGTTTAACACTTCCTACATTACAATACATTTCGTCTGGGTTTAACACTTCCTACATTACAATACATTTCGTCTGGGTTTAACACTTCCTACATTACAATACATTTCGTCTGGGTTTAACACTTCCTACATTACAATACATTTCGTCTGGGTTTAACACTTCCTACATTACAATACATTTCGTCTGGGTTTAACACTTCCTACATTACAATACATTTCGTCTGGGTTTAACACTTCCTACATTACAATACATTTCGTCTGGGTTTAACACTTCCTACATTACAATACATTTCGTCTGGGTTTAACACTTCCTACATTACAATACATTTCGTCTGGGTTTAACACTTCCTACATTACAATACATTTCGTCTGGGTTTAACACTTCCTACATTACAATACATTTCGTTTTATACTACTTCGGACTGACATTAAACCACAACGGTTGCTTTTCTATATATATAGTTAAGGTTAGAAAACCACAGCAAAAACCGTGTACAATCAATCCTGCCAGACGTTGGATCAAAAAACAGATCTTGATCAGCAAGAAGAAGAAAATATAATAATAAAGTGTCCGAAGACTACTGCAATGCTGATAAGCGTTGTTTTTGATCAGCATTGCAGTAGTCTTGGGACACTTTATTATTAGCTTTTCTATAGGCCGATTTCAGCTGACGTCAATTTTTACATTTTGCCTCATTAGCATAAGTCGTACTTCAAGTTACAAACAAACCGACTCTATAAATCGAAAGAAACTTTGAGATTAATATGTTGAATAGGTTTTGAGAAAACGGCTTTTTAAAAGTGCAAAATTTACAAAGAATGTATGGTATGTGGCAAGATCTTGGTTTGTTTGAAGCTTGAAGTATGACTTATGCTAATAAGGCAACATGTAAACAATGACGTCAGCTGAAATCGGCCTATCACATCCTACCACATATCGACAGCCGTAACGTCTTACTTGGTAGGGAAATTCGTTTCACGGTTGATATCAAAGCGAGGCCTTTTCGAGGTGCATTTGATCTGTTTTTCGTAAATCACGACAGCGAAAGTAGAGTTCAGCACTGGCTTTCGCATACAAGCTGCCGTGTGATTAGACGATAAACTGCGCATATGCCAGTTGTTAAGTACTGGCTTGATTGGCGTTAATCTGGTGCAAACCGTTCGGTAAAGTAATCTTTCCATCGATCACGAATGAAGTTAAACGGTAGCAATTCAAGCCAAAAAAGCACTAATTCAACTCAGTCGTGTGGGTGCAGTTTTCGATACTTTATATGTCATCAAAAATTCCTCAATGTAATAAAAACAAGCTACCGATCACTGACAAATGATCATTAACTATGCATGCACACAACGCATTTCTAATGTTAGAAGTCAACAGGTATTAGAAGTAACAATATAAATATTTGAACAACTTAAATATACAAAACTAGATAAATCAAGCGAAGAGTGATCTTTTCCGCAAGTAAAAAGAACGTTATTTTGTTCTCCGTGATTAATTCAAACGACTCGAATTTTACTACTCTTAATGTAACTTGGCTGAAATTACAGCCACGCTTTGTTTGTTTAGCAAATTCTCTTGTTAAAATAACTCTGAAAGGCAGAGAAAAATATATAGCAAATACAGCAACAACACCTAGAAATCCAATAAGTTTGAAACTAAATTGTTTCCTGCTGGTAAAGTGTTTCCGGTCTTTGTAACGCTATCGGTATCAAGCTACCGCTAGCCACAAAACCATTGCGAAAGACCGGTTAAAAACCGCTATGACGCATGCCCAAAGAGAGTACCAATGAATAACAGCTGAGCCCACGGTACTAAAATCTCGTGGTACTACGTCATGCGTTGCTGGGCAACATCAGCACATGCGCATTAAACATCAAAATGGAGCCTGGGCAAACCATTTCCCAGTAGACTCTACCAGCAGAAAACCAAACCATCCAAGTGATTAAAGAAAACTAAGCAGACCAGTTAAAAGTGCCTACATCTTCAAATTGATTCATATTTATCTAATTTATACCGTGTATTAGCGCATGTAGCGGCCTGACTTGTCGAGTTTGAGTATTTTGGCAAGACGCTGTTTGGTTGTTGTGACAGCTTTGTGACGGCCTCGCTTGGCCTGGACTGACTGAGCCCCTGTGGACAAGATCAACAAAGTGTCAATAATCTACACATGTGAAATACAAACAAATACTTAGTTGTAATCTAGCAATGGAAGGTCCAACACAGTGCTTCATGTTGACATCTTCCCGACTTGCTTGGAGGCAGATAACTTTGTCTTCAACAGAAAAGGTCTGTCAAATTGATTGGTCTGATTTACTGATTTACGTGTCACTACGATCAAATTTTGAGATACCGATCTGTTTGCACATTTGTAAAGTAAAGTTGCTAAATTCTATTTTTTTTCGAGACGACGGAAAGTTCCACATCCACCATTACACGAGGATTAATCATTGCCATGAGAATGAATGAGAGTGTATATTATTGGTACCTTTAATAGATGTTCCAGGTGTTGATGATACTGGAGAAGTTAACGATCCACTCGCACCAGCCATTGTAGAACTGTCTGCAGTAGAAAGACCAGAAGGGAAATCCAGAGATCCGCAAGGACCTTGAGAAGACGCGGACGGACTGATGGACTGTACGGAATTAAAAAACGAGACTTTAAGTTACCATAACTACGCGCACGATAAAGGACTGAAAACGAGACGTGGTTCTATCACAGTAGGGATCTAGGACCTTACGCAACTAGGACGGCGATGGCACAGACGACGCGACGTAGAAAAGTAGTTTCTCCAGAAATGTGGTGTTTACTAGTTCCTTTATTCGCTTTTAATTACGTTTTACATCCAGATCTTCGAAAGATATGATAAGCATTAAGTTTTGTTCACGCCAAACGAAATAAAAGATATTTACTTTTTCGGTTTGCGTTCTCCTGTAGACGTAGACTTTGGGGTTTTCGCGTTGTGTTTTTCCAGAGAACGGTCGAAATGTAGGCGACTGCGTGCATTTTCACGTGCAGTTATTGTGTTTTGTAATTAAGGCTATTGCTTTGTGGCGTCATCCCAAACATCGTTGTTGCGTAAAGTCCCTTTGGTCTTCTCAAGTTTGAGAAATTCCTCATTTCTTTGAAAGGTTCAGTGGCTAAACAATAATGCATAAATACCATGGAGCAATAACCAAACAGGTTTTCTAAATACACTATATCCCACATCGGATAGAATCATACCGCGATGGCTGTATATAGAGTATCCGGTTCCAGTAGTACAATGAAGAGGAAAACGGGGATGGAGATTGCGTTACACAAGTCAGTACATGTTTTAGTTCTAACTTGCACAAAACAAGTTAACGCATTAGTTACAGAGGTTAAAAAGGTTCAATTGATAATTAAAACAACTACAAAAATAGAAAAGAAATACAATGTGAATGTCCTGATATGCTTTTCAAATATTTTCGACACAGGATGGCAAAGATTAAAGTGGATTACAAAAGCTTATTCTAGAAACCTGATTTCGGTTACAGTGAACCTATTTCAAGTTGCTCTAAATTTCTCTTAAAAGCAGTATTTTGCATCCACTCGAATCTTTGCCAACCTTCATCAAAATTGTCTCCAATATCCCTGGAAAGCATACTCTGCTAATCTGAGTAGTTATTTTTGTCAAAGTGTATCATGTGAGGGATGACATAGCCCCTTTAAGGAGTCCGCAAGTTCATCAACAAATTGTAGACACCAAGTACTCTCAAATCTACCTTGTAGATCCACGAATCAAAAAGAAACAAACAGGGAACTTGATTACTTTTTTTCGTGTAGTTAAAGGGGCACTGTCAACCCCCAAATAATAAACTTTCTCACAACCAAAGACAAACATAACTCACATTAGCAGACTATGTTTTCCAGGGATACTGGAGAAAATGAGACAATTTTGATCAGTGAAGGATGGCAAAGATTCGAGTGTTTAGAGCAACTTGAAATCGGTTCACTGTAACGGAAATCAAGTTTCTAGAATAAGCTTTTGTTACCTCTTGAATCCACCTCGAGCTCTAGCGAAAAAAATTGTAAACCATATCAGGATATTCACATATTTCTCTTCTATCCCAGGGTGTTATTTTTGTAGTTTGTAAACCATATCAGGATAGTCACATATTTCTCTTCTATCCCAGGGTGTTATTTTTGTAGTTTGTAAACCATATCAGGATATTCACATATTTCTCTTCTATCCCAGGGTGTTATTTTTGTAGTTTGTAAACCATATCAGGATAGTCACATATTTCTCTTCTATCCCAGGGTGTTATTTTTGTAGTTTGTAAACCATATCAGGATATTCACATATTTCTCTTCTATCCCAGGGTGTTATTTTTGTAGTTTGTAAACCATATCAGGATATTCACATATTTCTCTTCTATCCCAGGGTCTTATTTTTGTAGTTTGTAAACCATATCAGGATATTCACATATTTCTCTTCTATCCCAGGGTGTTATTGTTGTAGTTTGTAAACCATATCAGGATATTCACATATTTCTCTTCTATCCCAGGGTGTTATTTTTGTAGTTTGTAAACCATATCAGGATATTCACATATTTCTCTTCTATCCCAGGGTGTTATTTTTGTAGTTTGTAAACCATATCAGGATAGTCACATATTTCTCTTCTATCCCAGGGTCTTATTTTTGTAGTTTGTAAACCATATCAGGATATTCACATATTTCTCTTCTATCCCAGGGTGTTATTTTTGTAGTTTGTAAACCATATCAGGATATTCACATATTTCTCTTCTATCCCAGGGTCTTATTTTTGTAGTTTGTAAACCATATCAGGATATTCACATATTTCTCTTCTATCCCAGGGTCTTATTTTTGTAGTTTGTAAACCATATCAGGATAGTCACATATTTCTCTTCTATCCCAGGGTGTTATTTTTGTAGTTTGTAAACCATATCAGGATAGTCACATATTTCTCTTCTATCCCAGGGTCTTATTTTTGTAGTTTGTAAACCATATCAGGATATTCACATATTTCTCTTCTATCCCAGGGTGTTATTTTTGTAGTTTGTAAACCATATCAGGATATTCACATATTTCTCTTCTATCCCAGGGTGTTATTTTTGTAGTTTGTAAACCATATCAGGATATTCACATATTTCTCTTCTATCCCAGGGTGTTATTTTTGTAGTTTGTAAACCATATCAGGATATTCACATATTTCTCTTCTATCCCAGGGTCTTATTTTTGTAGTTTGTAAACCATATCAGGATAGTCACATATTTCTCTTCTATCCCAGGGTGTTATTTTTGTAGTTTGTAAACCATATCAGGATAGTCACATATTTCTCTTCTATCCCAGGGTCTTATTTTTGTAGTTTGTAAACCATATCAGGATATTCACATATTTCTCTTCTATCCCAGGGTGTTATTTTTGTAGTTTGTAAACCATATCAGGATAGTCACATATTTCTCTTCTATCCCAGGGTCTTATTTTTGTAGTTTGTAAACCATATCAGGATAGTCACATATTTCTCTTCTATCCCAGGGTGTTATTTTTGTAGTTTGTAAACCATATCAGGATATTCACATATTTCTCTTCTATCCCAGGGTCTTATTTTTGTAGTTTGTAAACCATATCAGGATATTCACATATTTCTCTTCTATCCCAGGGTCTTATTTTTGTAGTTTGTAAACCATATCAGGATATTCACATATTTCTCTTCTATCCCAGGGTCTTATTTTTGTAGTTTGTAAACCATATCAGGATATTCACATATTTCTCTTCTATCCCAGGGTGTTATTTTTGTAGTTTGTAAACCATATCAGGATATTCACATATTTCTCTTCTATCCCAGGGTCTTATTTTTGTAGTTTGTAAACCATATCAGGATATTCACATATTTCTCTTCTATCCCAGGGTCTTATTTTTGTAGTTTGTAAACCATATCAGGATATTCACATATTTCTCTTCTATCCCAGGGTCTTATTTTTGTAGTTTGTAAACCATATCAGGATAGTCACATATTTCTCTTCTATCCCAGGGTGTTATTTTTGTAGTTTGTAAACCATATCAGGATATTCACATATTTCTCTTCTATCCCAGGGTGTTATTTTTGTAGTTTGTAAACCATATCAGGATAGTCACATATTTCTCTTCTATCCCAGGGTGTTATTTTTGTAGTTTGTAAACCATATCAGGATAGTCACATATTTCTCTTCTATCCCAGGGTCTTATTTTTGTAGTTTGTAAACCATATCAGGATATTCACATATTTCTCTTCTATCCCAGGGTCTTATTTTTGTAGTTTGTAAACCATATCAGGATAGTCACATATTTCTCTTCTATCCCAGGGTGTTATTTTTGTAGTTTGTAAACCATATCAGGATAGTCACATATTTCTCTTCTATCCCAGGGTCTTATTTTTGTAGTTTGTAAACCATATCAGGATAGTCACATATTTCTCTTCTATCCCAGGGTGTTATTTTTGTAGTTTGTAAACCATATCAGGATAGTCACATATTTCTCTTCTATCCCAGGGTCTTATTTTTGTAGTTTGTAAACCATATCAGGATAGTCACATATTTCTCTTCTATCCCAGGGTGTTATTTTTGTAGTTTGTAAACCATATCAGGATAGTCACATATTTCTCTTCTATCCCAGGGTCTTATTTTTGTAGTTTGTAAACCATATCAGGATAGTCACATATTTCTCTTCTATCCCAGGGTGTTATTTTTGTAGTTTGTAAACCATATCAGGATAGTCACATATTTCTCTTCTATCCCAGGGTGTTATTTTTGTAGTTTGTAAACCATATCAGGATAGTCACATATTTCTCTTCTATCCCAGGGTCTTATTTTTGTAGTTTGTAAACCATATCAGGATAGTCACATATTTCTCTTCTATCCCAGGGTGTTATTTTTGTAGTTTGTAAACCATATCAGGATAGTCACATATTTCTCTTCTATCCCAGGGTCTTATTTTTGTAGTTTGTAAACCATATCAGGATAGTCACATATTTCTCTTCTATCCCAGGGTGTTATTTTTGTAGTTTGTAAACCATATCAGGATAGTCACATATTTCTCTTCTATCCCAGGGTCTTATTTTTGTAGTTTGTAAACCATATCAGGATATTCACATATTTCTCTTCTATCCCAGGGTCTTATTTTTGTAGTTTGTAAACCATATCAGGATAGTCACATATTTCTCTTCTATCCCAGGGTGTTATTTTTGTAGTTTGTAAACCATATCAGGATATTCACATATTTCTCTTCTATCCCAGGGTGTTATTTTTGTAGTTTGTAAACCATATCAGGATATTCACATATTTCTCTTCTATCCCAGGGTGTTATTTTTGTAGTTTGTAAACCATATCAGGATATTCACATATTTCTCTTCTATCCCAGGGTGTTATTTTTGTAGTTTGTAAACCATATCAGGATATTCACATATTTCTCTTCTATCCCAGGGTGTTATTTTTGTAGTTTGTAAACCATATCAGGATATTCACATATTTCTCTTCTATCCCAGGGTGTTATTTTTGTAGTTTGTAAACCATATCAGGATATTCACATATTTCTCTTCTATCCCAGGGTGTTATTTTTGTAGTTTGTAAACCATATCAGGATAGTCACATATTTCTCTTCTATCCCAGGGTGTTATTTTTGTAGTTTGTAAACCATATCAGGATATTCACATATTTCTCTTCTATCCCAGGGTGTTATTTTTGTAGTTTGTAAACCATATCAGGATATTCACATATTTCTCTTCTATCCCAGGGTGTTATTTTTGTAGTTTGTAAACCATATCAGGATATTCACATATTTCTCTTCTATCCCAGGGTGTTATTTTTGTAGTTTGTAAACCATATCAGGATAGTCACATATTTCTCTTCTATCCCAGGGTGTTATTTTTGTAGTTTGTAAACCATATCAGGATATTCACATATTTCTCTTCTATCCCAGGGTGTTATTTTTGTAGTTTGTAAACCATATCAGGATATTCACATATTTCTCTTCTATCCCAGGGTGTTATTTTTGTAGTTTGTAAACCATATCAGGATAGTCACATATTTCTCTTCTATCCCAGGGTGTTATTTTTGTAGTTTGTAAACCATATCAGGATATTCACATATTTCTCTTCTATCCCAGGGTGTTATTTTTGTAGTTTGTAAACCATATCAGGATATTCACATATTTCTCTTCTATCCCAGGGTGTTATTTTTGTAGTTTGTAAACCATATCAGGATATTCACATATTTCTCTTCTATCCCAGGGTGTTATTTTTGTAGTTTGTAAACCATATCAGGATATTCACATATTTCTCTTCTATCCCAGGGTGTTATTTTTGTAGTTTGTAAACCATATCAGGATATTCACATATTTCTCTTCTATCCCAGGGTGTTATTTTTGTAGTTTGTAAACCATATCAGGATATTCACATATTTCTCTTCTATCCCAGGGTGTTATTTTTGTAGTTTGTAAACCATATCAGGATATTCACATATTTCTCTTCTATCCCAGGGTGTTATTTTTGTAGTTTGTAAACCATATCAGGATAGTCACATATTTCTCTTCTATCCCAGGGTGTTATTTTTGTAGTTTGTAAACCATATCAGGATATTCACATATTTCTCTTCTATCCCAGGGTGTTATTTTTGTAGTTTGTAAACCATATCAGGATATTCACATATTTCTCTTCTATCCCAGGGTGTTATTTTTGTAGTTTGTAAACCATATCAGGATAGTCACATATTTCTCTTCTATCCCAGGGTGTTATTTTTGTAGTTTGTAAACCATATCAGGATATTCACATATTTCTCTTCTATCCCAGGGTGTTATTTTTGTAGTTTGTAAACCATATCAGGATATTCACATATTTCTCTTCTATCCCAGGGTGTTATTTTTGTAGTTTGTAAACCATATCAGGATAGTCACATATTTCTCTTCTATCCCAGGGTGTTATTTTTGTAGTTTGTAAACCATATCAGGATATTCACATATTTCTCTTCTATCCCAGGGTGTTATTTTTGTAGTTTGTAAACCATATCAGGATATTCACATATTTCTCTTCTATCCCAGGGTGTTATTTTTGTAGTTTGTAAACCATATCAGGATATTCACATATTTCTCTTCTATCCCAGGGTGTTATTTTTGTAGTTTGTAAACCATATCAGGATATTCACATATTTCTCTTCTATCCCAGGGTGTTATTTTTGTAGTTTGTAAACCATATCAGGATAGTCACATATTTCTCTTCTATCCCAGGGTGTTATTTTTGTAGTTTGTAAACCATATCAGGATAGTCACATATTTCTCTTCTATCCCAGGGTCTTATTTTTGTAGTTTGTAAACCATATCAGGATATTCACATATTTCTCTTCTATCCCAGGGTGTTATTTTTGTAGTTTGTAAACCATATCAGGATATTCACATATTTCTCTTCTATCCCAGGGTGTTATTTTTGTAGTTTGTAAACCATATCAGGATATTCACATATTTCTCTTCTATCCCAGGGTGTTATTTTTGTAGTTTGTAAACCATATCAGGATATTCACATATTTCTCTTCTATCCCAGGGTCTTATTTTTGTAGTTTGTAAACCATATCAGGATATTCACATATTTCTCTTCTATCCCAGGGTGTTATTTTTGTAGTTTGTAAACCATATCAGGATAGTCACATATTTCTCTTCTATCCCAGGGTGTTATTTTTGTAGTTTGTAAACCATATCAGGATATTCACATATTTCTCTTCTATCCCAGGGTGTTATTTTTGTAGTTTGTAAACCATATCAGGATATTCACATATTTCTCTTCTATCCCAGGGTCTTATTTTTGTAGTTTGTAAACCATATCAGGATATTCACATATTTCTCTTCTATCCCAGGGTGTTATTTTTGTAGTTTGTAAACCATATCAGGATAGTCACATATTTCTCTTCTATCCCAGGGTGTTATTGTTGTAGTTTGTAAACCATATCAGGATATTCACATATTTCTCTTCTATCCCAGGGTGTTATTTTTGTAGTTTGTAAACCATATCAGGATATTCACATATTTCTCTTCTATCCCAGGGTGTTATTTTTGTAGTTTGTAAACCATATCAGGATATTCACATATTTCTCTTCTATCCCAGGGTCTTATTTTTGTAGTTTGTAAACCATATCAGGATATTCACATATTTCTCTTCTATCCCAGGGTCTTATTTTTGTAGTTTGTAAACCATATCAGGATAGTCACATATTTCTCTTCTATCCCAGGGTGTTATTTTTGTAGTTTGTAAACCATATCAGGATATTCACATATTTCTCTTCTATCCCAGGGTGTTATTTTTGTAGTTTGTAAACCATATCAGGATAGTCACATATTTCTCTTCTATCCCAGGGTCTTATTTTTGTAGTTTGTAAACCATATCAGGATAGTCACATATTTCTCTTCTATCCCAGGGTGTTATTTTTGTAGTTTGTAAACCATATCAGGATATTCACATATTTCTCTTCTATCCCAGGGTCTTATTTTTGTAGTTTGTAAACCATATCAGGATAGTCACATATTTCTCTTCTATCCCAGGGTGTTATTTTTGTAGTTTGTAAACCATATCAGGATATTCACATATTTCTCTTCTATCCCAGGGTGTTATTTTTGTAGTTTGTAAACCATATCAGGATATTCACATATTTCTCTTCTATCCCAGGGTCTTATTTTTGTAGTTTGTAAACCATATCAGGATATTCACATATTTCTCTTCTATCCCAGGGTCTTATTTTTGTAGTTTGTAAACCATATCAGGATAGTCACATATTTCTCTTCTATCCCAGGGTGTTATTTTTGTAGTTTGTAAACCATATCAGGATAGTCACATATTTCTCTTCTATCCCAGGGTCTTATTTTTGTAGTTTGTAAACCATATCAGGATAGTCACATATTTCTCTTCTATCCCAGGGTGTTATTTTTGTAGTTTGTAAACCATATCAGGATATTCACATATTTCTCTTCTATCCCAGGGTCTTATTTTTGTAGTTTGTAAACCATATCAGGATAGTCACATATTTCTCTTCTATCCCAGGGTCTTATTTTTGTAGTTTGTAAACCATATCAGGATATTCACATATTTCTCTTCTATCCCAGGGTCTTATTTTTGTAGTTTGTAAACCATATCAGGATAGTCACATATTTCTCTTCTATCCCAGGGTGTTATTTTTGTAGTTTGTAAACCATTTAAGAAATAGAAAACGTTTGCCGTGTTTACATAGCCTGATGCAAACACGAGGGGAAGTTTGGGAGAATTCTCAAGTTGTTGTGTAAACCCGAGACCGAAGGTCGAGGGTTTACACAAAAACTTGAGAATTGTCCAAACTTACCCGAGTGTTTGCATCAGGCTATGTAAACACGGTAAACGTTTTCTATTTCTTTTATAAAATAGATGCAAGATCGAGCGCGAAACGATTTAAAAAAACTTTTTCGTAAATGTCAAACGCGAAATTCTCCATACATTGTAAAATGTCAATCATATTCGCTTGTGAAGTTGGCCGTGTTTGCTCTGCGTACGAATCGGCATGGAACAAGAGGCGAGAGAAAGTACTAGTGTGATTTTATGCTCCCAAAACTAGCTTTTTAAAAGACAAAAATGCAAAATAATAGGAAAACCTCAAAGTATTGATCCATATCGGGCTAGACATGCAACGAAAATCGTCCTGGATTACGAAAATCGACACGAAAACCACTTTAAACAAAACTGCTGCGAATTCAAAGACGAACTGGACAGCCGAAAAGCATTAAGCATTACAGAAAAGATAATTTGTCCTGCCTGGAAAAAGTGTTCCTGTTTCGGTCATGATATTCTGGGACTGAGGAATCTCTTGCTGGATATTTGGAGCCAGTACTTGTAGTTCATGGCTTGGAATTGCTCGGCTCGAACTGACAACTTCGATTAGCAGGTTTGTGCCTTTGTATTGTTTCAGATCTTTATTTCCCATCGTCAGGCATCATACTCGACTATTTGAAAGCCAGAGAATGTCGGATTAGAGCTTATAATCTATATTACTTTGATGTGGAGATGGCTGTTTGGGTATCTTTCAATGCAATGTTTGAATCCAAAAAGAGTACTTTCGAGTCTACGGGATGCTAGCTAGCATTGCGCAGCCGTGCGAGATTAGAGCTTCAGAATTTTGTAGCTTCTCGCTTGTGTATTTCTTTTTAGTCACATTTTCTTGCCAGCATCCCACTCTGAATGAAAAAAAGATTTCATAGACTGTTTCGAACCAAAACGGCTAATATGTTTTTATTTCTACTGATTCAATGTGATATATGATATCTTATAAAGTTGCAGTGTCTGTAGTTTTTGTCACCGGCGTTTGAAAAAAACGTACTTGAATAAACAACAATTGACCTTCCCACTCTGACTTTGTGTACTTGATTATTAGCACTTTGTACATTTACTGAATGTTTCTAGTACATGTATTTTATTATAATTGTTTTTCTATAGTATCTGAAGTAAATATTTAAACTTAAACGTTAACAGAAGTAGTGTATTTTGTGCGTATTTCATCGAGTTTGCTAATGAGGCAGTTGAGCTCCGACTGACTCAATCTTGTGAAAATTCTGTCCAATTTAGCTTTTTTTCTCCGTAGGTTCTTCTGAACAAGCTTCCTTTAGAAAACTAGTTACATGTGTTTTTAAGTTAGTCAGTTATTTTCGCCATTTTTTGCAGGAAAAAAAAGCAAAAACTACAATGTATGACGTCATTTCCATGTTTACATAGCCTCATGCAAACACGGCTTTCAACCAATCAGAGCGCGCGTTTTCTTTGGGTTATTTTATAAATCAGGATAGTCACATATTTCTCTTCTATATCAGGGTGTTATTTTTGTAGTTTTGCTTTAAAGATTGACAGTGCCCCTTTAAGCTTACCACAGACGAGGAGGTGGGGAGAGGTGCGTTTAGCAGAGAGGGCTGTCCCTCTTTGATCTCCTGTTGCATTGAAATCCGTCTGGCAGACTGTCGATGTGGGCGGCTCTCCTTATTTGGTGAACAACATACCTTACCTACGACAACATGGTTAGTAACAGATATAAGATGGTCGGCAGTCACTTTAGCGATGGTTCATGTTTATAAACATTACAATTGTTATGCTAATGTGAACAATTCAAAAGGCCATGTTGTTTCAGGAACCAATGCCTGTCTGGTTGACGGGCCGGCAGCACTACCGTGTGGGCAGGTGGGGCAACTTTTGAGAACAAAGCAAAATATCGTCCCCTCAAAATGTCGCTAGAATGGGTTCAACTTCCCTACCAACAATTTTAACACAGCGCCGCCCCCTGAAGATGTGGCATGAAACATTGCTATTGACTGGTTTAACAAGAATTTCCAAATATTCCTTCAGTAAACCTAACACGATCAGATTTGACGAATTCATGCTGGTCAGGAATTGAAGTATGCCAAACGGACTCGCAAGTTAACACAAGTTTAGCCGTAAAAACCCATCTCCAATAGTTAAAATCCCACATAAATTTCACACATTTCAGTGATAAATGCATCTTTTTACCACTTTCGACTTGCAGTCAACTTGCGTTGAAAAACTTGAAAAAAAACTTGCGTGCGAATTTGATCTCGATAAAAGTCAATGCAAGTGGGTCAGGCTAAACAACAAACTTTACAAACAACAACAAACTTTTTTTAGTTTACAAACATAAAATTATGCTGACCCGCAAATAGCTAAAGCTAATCGTGGCGGGCCGTGAATCATTAAACAGAAGAAACAATTAATACATTTAATAATTACAATAACTTGCATTGACCTGCGAGTCCGTTAGGTCAGGGCTTAAACCTGTATCTATTGGACATAATGTTATGATTATATATCATAACTACATATCTATTGGACATACTATTTTATGATTTTATATGATAACTACATATCTATTGGACATACTATTTTAGGATTATATATCATAACTACATATCTATTGGACATATTATTTTAGGATTTTATATCATAACTACATATCTATTGGACATACTATTTTAGGATTTTATATCATAACTACGTATCTATTGGACATATTATTTTAGGATTTTATATCATAACTACATATCTATTGAACATACTATTTTAGGATTTTATATCATAACTACATATCTATTGGACATATTATTTTAGCATTTTATATCATAACTACATATCTATTGGACATATTATTTTAGGATTTTAAATCATACCTACATATCTATTGGACATACTATTTTAGGATTTTATATCATAACTACATTTCTATTGGACATACTATTTTAGGATTTTATATCATAACTACATATCTATTGGACATTATTTTAGGATTTTATATCATAACTACATAATTACATATCTATTGGACATACTACTTTAGGATTTTATATCATAACTACATATCTATTGGACATATTATTTTAGGATTTTATATCATAACTACATATCTATTGGACATACTATTTTAGGATTTTATATCATAACTACATATCTATTGGACATATTATTTTAGGATTTTATATCATAACTACTGTACATATCTATTGGACATACTATTTTAGGATTTTATATGATAACTACATATCTATTGGACATACTTTTCGGGTTCCACGTAGCGTCGACTCGCTCACTTTTCTTCTTCTTCATTCCTGGTTTCCAGTTGCTTTTTTCTTCATCCACCATTTCAGCTAACGGAGGATACGCTATATATAAAAGGTAAATAGGTCAATATGCAATATATACAAGTTAACTATATGCTAAATATAAAAGGTAAATAGGTCAATATGCTATGTCTACAATGTATATAGGTCAATATACAATATATACAAGGTAACTATATGCTAAATATAAAAGGTAAATAGGTCAATATGCTATGTCTACAATGTATATAGGTCAATATACAATATATACAAGTTAACTATATGCTAAATATAAAAGGTAAATACGTCAATATGCTATGTCTACAATGTCTATACAAGGTAACTATATGCTAAATATAAAAGGTAAATAGGTCAATATGCTATGTCTACAATGTATATAGGTCAATATGCAATATATACAAGTTAACTATATGCTAAATATAAAAGGTAAATAGGTCAATATGCTATGTCTACAATGTATATAGGTCAATATGCAATATATACAAGGTAACTATATGCTAAATATAAAAGGTAAATAGGTCAATATGCTATGTCTACAATGTATATACATGTAGGTCAATATTATTACAATATATACAAGGTAACTATATGCTAAATATAAAAGGTAAATAGGTCAATATGCTATGTCTACAATGTATATAGGTCAATATGCAATATATACAAGGTAACTATATGCTAAATATAAAAGGTCAATAGGTCAATATACAATATATACAAGGTAACTATATGCTAAATATAAAAGGTAAATAGGTCAATATGCTATGTCTACAATGTATATAGGTCAATATACAATATATACAATGCAAATAGGTCAATATACAATATATACAATGCAAATAGGTCAATACACAATATATACAATGCAAATAGGTCAATACGCTATGTATACAATGCAAATAGGTCAATACGTTATGTATACAATGTAAATAGGTCAATATGTTATGTATACAAAGTAAATAGGTCAATACGCTATGACTGTATACAATTATGTAAATAGCTGCTAATTATCTCACACTAGTGACATAAGCACAAACAACATATAAAGATGCAGTAACGCATTGATAATCAGCAGCACCAGCTGTAAGTAGAACAAGTACAGTTGATGATCGTGTCTACACATGTTGTTAAACCAGGCTTTACAACAAAGTGACACGACACACGTTACGGTACTTACCATATTTAGTGTCTTTAAAGTAATCAGAGTCACCAAATCCGAGGTCCTCCTCTCCTTTACTATCTGCATCAGCATCATCTTCACTCTCGCTGTCGCTGTACGGCCGCTTGGAGTTCAGTTTAGACTTCTGTCGACCTCCTGCGTTCAGCAGACCTGCCATGGATGATGCTGCTGACGGGCTCTTAACATCACTTTCTTTCAGACCACTAAAGCCAAACAGAAGGGTCTTGGCAGCTTCTATCTCCGCCCTGAAGGAAAAAAACAGTTAGGTATTACTATTCACGTGACCTTAGTTGTTCTAAGCCCGATTTAGCGTTAATTCTGGATTAAATTAAGGTGTCTTTCTGAAATCTAGGATATTAACTGACATTATTTTATATGTAGCTAAGTAATTTCACAAGATATGATTGGTCAAATTGCCGTCTATTGCGGACCTTCCGACCACTTCCGTCTCAAAGAAAATGAAAAAGCTATATACTGTAATAAACTTAGCCTCGTTTACTCGGTCTGTACTGTAAGTTATTTATTAACCTTGTTTACTGTACCGTAAGGTCTGTACCGTAAGTTATTTATTAACCTCATTTACTCGGTCTGTACTGTAAGTTATTTATTAACCTTGTTTACTCGGTCTGTACTGTAAGTTATTTATTAACCTCGTTTGCTCGGTCTGTACTGTAAGTTATTTATTAACCTCGTTTACTCGGTCTGTACTGTAAGTTATTTATTAACCTTGTTTACTCGGTCCGTACTGTAAGTTATTTATTAACCTTGTTTACTCGGTCTGTACTGTAAGTTATTTATTAACCTCATTTACTCGGTCTGTACTGTAAGTTATTTATTAACCTTGTTTACTCGGTCTGTACTGTAAGTTATTTATTAACCTCGTTTACTCGGTCTGTACTGTAAGTTATTTATTAACCTCGTTTACTCGGTCTGTACTGTAAGTTATTTATTAACCTTGTTTACTCGGTCTGTACTGTAAGTTATTTATTAACCTTGTTTACTCGGTCTGTACTGTAAGTTATTTATTAACCTCATTTACTCGGTCTGTACTGTAAGTTATTTATTAACCTCCTTTACTCGGTCTGTACTGTAAGTTATTTATTAACCTTGTTTACTCGGTCTGTACTGTAAGTTATTTATTAACCTTGTTTACTCGGTCTGTACTGTAAGTTATTTATTAACCTTGTTTACTCGGTCTGTACTGTAAGTTATTTATTAACCTCCTTTACTCGGTCTGTACTGTAAGTTATTTATTAACCTTGTTTACTCGGTCTGTACTGTAAGTTATTTATTAACCTTGTTTACTCGGTCTGTACTGTAAGTTATTTATTATCCTCATTTACTTGGTCTGTACTGTAAGTTATTTATTAACCTTGTTTACTCGGTCTGTACTGTAAGTTATTTATTAACCTTGTTTACTCGGTCTGTACTGTAAGTTATTTATTATCCTCATTTACTCGGTCCGTACTGTAAGTTATTTATTAACTCTAATTAATTATTTATTATTAACATGCGCTTCGCACTTGGGCCATAAAAAAGGGAACGAACGTGGTCCATAACTTACGGTACAGACTGAGCAAACGAGGTTTGTAAGTGGTATGTAATATTATTAGAAACGCACTACTCATTCCCCATCAACCAATAAGTTTCTAACCCAAAATCAGCATTCAACAAGTTAAAAAATTCAAACCAATGATGAATGAATGTACATAATCCTGGATTCGCTTCATCGTGGACAACTGGGTTGTGATGTCAGTGGGTGACAGCACATAAATCATACTTATCGAGAACTCAGTTTGCTACAACACAAGGACCGAGTCAAACTCACTTGAAATCCCTGTTACTAGTGTCCAGGTTTGCCACAGGCTGCGGTGACCGTATGTCCAACCCGATGGCCTGGAGCCCTTGAGTAGTGCCCAGACTCCTTTGCGTGCTCACCAGATTAGACGTTCCTCCGAGACTGAAGGTCAGGTCGTCATCTGATAGGTCCACGTCACTGTCATTGGGTAGGGACGGGAGGTCCTGGGGCGGTAGTGAGGTGTTCACTGGTGAGCAAGGAGAAAATTGTCATTACACCTTGCACCTCCCTCACTACATTAAAGGCCGGCGGCCAGTATGGACCTTGATGCTATGCGTGCACCTGTTTTGTTTCGCTTCAAATCGAGGCTTCTATTGTCTTGTCTCGTAAAACTTTGAATTTTCAACTGCGACAAATGGCGGATTTGAGGTACGCGGCGCGCAAAGTATCAAGGTCCATACTGGGCCTTTAAATGAACGATACAACGACGAAAACGAACTTTAACACGATACCCAGTTACGTAAGTACGTTGACAAATATAGACTATAGTGTGTAGAGTATTTCTTACTTGATAGCTTGAGTTTGAGTGGTTCCTGTTGCGTTGGGGTACAAGAGTACAGTCCTTCACTGCCTGTAGTTAGCTCACCCGTTAGTGACTGGAATTCTTTACCAGCCACATTACGACTTGACTGGTTTGTGCTACTACAAACAGGAATTGATCTTATCACAAGTCATGTGAAAAACGTAGAATAGTTGAGTACAAATCTTACAACATATGAAGATCACGTAACTTAAGTTAGACTAATACATGAACATCATGTAACTTAAGTTAGATTAACATATGAACATCACGTAACTTAAGTTAGATTAACATATGAACATCACGTAACTTAAGTTAGACTAATACATGAACATCACGTAACTTAAGTTAGTTTAACATTTCTCAAACTCATTAATAATTCATGAGATAGTCATCCAATGGAGGAACTGTATTTGGTCACATGCATGGGTCTTGATACCGGGTGAAACCCTTGTTTGATCATGTTTCCAACCCTAGTGATCAATATTTCTTAATCACCGTATTCATGAACCACTAACTAATTACATACTGATAAACTACAAGTAAGGAGCGAAGAAGTAAAGAAATAAAGAATGACATAGAAAGAAAAAGTCTGCCTCCACTGGAGTTCGAACCACGACCCTTCCGACTGCTTGTACTAACTCTTGTCCACTACTCTACTAGTATGCTAGTTAAAATCATTGCCATCAAAAAAGAATAATAAGCCATCTATTGAATAAGTAGATACAACAGTCAAATGGTAAACAATACTTGCTAATGAAGTTTGAAAAGAAACGTATGTAAATTGTCGGTTTTGCATTCGCATGAGAAGACATGTCAAACACTCATTGTTCGTCTTTCATCAGGGGATTCCAAATATTTCGAAAACAATAAAACCCTCGAGGCTACGCCTCTCGGGTTTCATTTGTTTTCTCAATATTTGGAACCCCTGATGAAAGACTCCAATTCGTGTTTGACATAGTTCATGAACATCACGTAACTTATGTAGATTAACATATGAACATCACGTAACTTAAGTTAGATTGACATAGGAACATCACGTAATTTCAAAGGCTTTTCATATGGCCATTGTCAGTTTTGGTTTTACAGTCCCTTTCGTATTGTGAAAATCGCATATTTGTGTAGAATACGCCTCCTTCAATAATAATATCGTACTACAGTCAAAGCTCCCGTAAGCGGACACCCTCAGGAATCATAATAAGTGTCCGTAACTGGAACTGTCCGCTTATGCACTACTCAATGTAAAACCCCGCACTCCAGGGGTCGGGATATAGTGGGGCATTTTGACTTTTGCTGGCTCCAAAAGCTGTAAAATGTTCTCGTTTTTGTTTGGACAGCTAGTATCAATACTTACTGCACGTCATCCTTGTCAATAATATTCAACTAGAGATCCATTGGTTCCGGACACAAAGCAGCCTTTTGAAATCATGGTTGGCACATTAGCATAACAATTGTAATGTTTGTCAACACGAAGTATCGCTATAAATATTTGCTTCTCTGCTTACGGGAATGTGTAAATACAGAGTTTGACTGAGAGTTCAAACAGGGTTTTGGAAAGGTGTCCGTAACTGGAGCAATCCGCTTACGAGTGTCCGCACAGAGAGCTTCGCCTGTATTAGAAATCACGGATCATGTGTACTGTACGCAATGTTGGCCGACGTATTGGTTGACATGTCGGCCGACGTATCGGTCGACGGTCAAACAATAGACAGCCGAGAGTCGACCGCTACTCGGCCGCCACTTGACTATTCTGTATGTTGGCCAACATGGTTGATGATGCACCGACAGTCGGCCGATTGATTATCGACACTCTATCAATAGTTTACCGACAGTCGGCCGAGGTATCGGTGACTGTAAGGTTGTAGAGGCCACAACTATTAATGCTTCGTTCAAAACTAACTTTTGTAAAAATTAATAGCATAAAGTAGCAGCTCTTTATTCCCAGCCATGCGCCTCTGCATAATACTCCGATTAGAGTGCGCAGAGTATATATTAGAATTAGAACCGAGCTCTAAAGTAAAAATTTGATGCTTATTAATAAATCGTGAAACTAGCGACCCAATATTTTCAAATGTTATTTTATGTCGAACACTGGGAGCCGGCGCGGGTTTTAAGTATCGACGATTTCATTGGGATAGCTCAGCCTATACATGTACATGTGTATTAGGTGCGAACTTCAGTTTTTGACCCATTTATACAAATCGTTCGCGGCTTAGCTAAGCGGCACGGCTACCCTATTCCAGATTCAAGGCGAAATCTCCTCTTCAGATTAACAAAAAATGGTACCCTGTTCCAGACAAAAACGGTGCGATATATATACGTAATCGATCTTGCGCGAGCGGATGTATAAAAGACACTAAAAACACAAAAATATTAAACGTTGCATTTGACCGGACTTCCGGAGTCACCAAGCAAGATTTAATTGTATAAACATTAAGGCACATTTTATACCGCAACGGAAAGGAATATTCCTACTTAAACTGTTCCAGATAAATGATTTCCAAACGAGTCACTGTTTATTTGAGTGTGTAGAATCAGTTCAATTATAACTTAGCATCTCACCGATACCCCACCGATATACCACTGATCCACTATCGACAGACAGATAAACAGCAGGAGGGAAAAAATCGACCTGTCGGCCGCACACGACTGACATGTTGGCCAACCCTCGACCGACCCGCGACCGACAGTTGCCCGCAGGTCAGTCGACAGTCGGCCGATATGTCGACCAACCCTCCACCGATACGTCGGCCGACATTGCGTACAGTACACATGATCCGAAATCACTAGAAAATCAAGCATTTTAGAACAACAAAATTCCACATAAACTTTTTATTCCCTGTTAATGGCTGTCGACAAACAGGATAATATAATGATTGCCACAGATTCTTTTGTTCTCCGAGGCACATTTAGTCAGGGCCATTGTCTTCTAAATTTCCCGAGAATTGCTGGATACGAGAGGGTCAAAGGCATCAACTCTTGCTCCCCTCTGGCACGACTAGCCCTGTGCTTCTGGGTGAAAAAATGAACCCAAACTGACCTGTCTTCATCATAACCTTCAATGTAAACCATGTGGGATCACGTATTTCAATCTGCACGTTCTCCAGTTCTTCCATGTGGGATACTTTAAACCATATACGCATGACCTTTGAATATTTAGTCAAGCACATACATGTTGTGTAATTACACTGTGTTTTACTGCTATTCTTTACAAAAACAACACACTTATCCCCAGGGGAAGCCAAGGTCATTCAATCTATGGTGATCAATCAAACATAATAACAAAACGTTTTCGAAAGCAACTCAATTGCGACTTGTTTACTTCGGCATAGAGAACTAAACTTCTCACAGATTAGTTCACTTCCTCGGAGATCATAGTATTACAAATTTATACCATGGCAACGGGGTATTTATAGTGATTTAAATTGCCCCACAAGCCTTGGGAAGGTTTGTAAAAGTCGGTCTTCCTGCGGTGTTGGGACTTCCACAAATCCTCCCTCAGCTAGTGGGCCAATTTAAATCACCAATAGCCCTCATGCCATGGTATAACTAATAATTGTAAGCTGGTGTGGACAGCAGAATGATAACCATGCTCATAGACTGATTTTCACCAGGCCTGGATTTTCGCAGTATGAAAGGGACTGTTTTACAGTCTATTCACATTGTACATTGTAGTTCTAGTAACACAATCTTACCTGACAATTTTCCCATTTGACACTACAAGCTTCAGCCCCGAGTCAGCAGAAGCACTCATCTTCACCCTCTCTGTGCTCTCAAAATTCTCCTGCCTTTTTGGAATCTTCAACTTTAATGCAGGCATACTTGCAGACAGGGAATCCCCTTGCAAACTACCAGGAGAATCCCCCCTGAAGATATCCTTTTGGCTTCCACTAGGGTTAGCAATTCGTATCGTTACTGGTTTAGACTCATCAACTTGACAAGAATATCTGATTTCCTCATTCGAATTTTGATCTTTCTTTGAAGTACTGGCTTTTGCTTCTGACTTTCTATTCTTTATTTTTATTTTTGTCTTCGTGGCGTCTATCGTCACAGAAGGCTGTGGCTCTGATGGCTGTTGTACTGTCTCCTCGACCTTAGGGGTTGATGGCCTCGAATATCTTGATTTCTACAACAGTAAAACGTTTCGTCAGGGAAAGCACCAGAAATAAACACCTGGTATATCACACAGTAGCAGAAGGTAGGTGTAGCAGTCTGTGTCAGCAATCTTTACATGCAAAACACAAACTACATGTAATCATTAAGCCTCCTCCGCAAGCAACTCTATTAGCCATGTCAGAGTTAGCTGAAGAAGGGCCTGGGACCGAGTGTCAAAAATGAATCACAAGAAAGATCACACTAAAACGAATTCGCAAATGAGACTTAAATAAATAAAGAAAATACTTTTTGCCTTGACTGCCTTTTTGGTCGTCTAACGCGCGATCGTAATCATTACAAATCAGACATACGAAGCAGTGATCTCCCGCTTTTAGAACTCCAGGGGTTGGCATCTCTGTAAAGAGTCTATTCCAAAACTCGAAAAATTAACCTTAAGAATAGAAAACCTGCATTTAAAAAAAGTGAAAAACGTGGTATTTTGAGTAGCATGCCTTCAAACAAGCTTCTAAAGTTTGATGACGAATCACGTTGCGTTTGATACCAATTAGAACATGTTTTCGCCTCACGTGTTCACGCATAGATGCAAACAACGGCATTTTCAAAATGCAAAGCGTCTTTGAAATTTGGTCGTCAGTGTAATAACTCCGTTTTGGGATCAAGCTAATAAGGGAAGGTGTTTGAACTTATGTACTTAAACAATGTTCCTTTGTGATTAGTGCACTAGCGTGAAACAAATTTTTAATTAGAAATTTTTAATTAGAAATTATTCAAATTTGAAAAAAAAATTATCAACGAGCAATGAGCTGGAATGAGCATATCAGGCAACGATAAACGAAAATTTCATGAACGAACCTTAATGGAAGGCTTGAAAACCCAAAAGAATCCAAAACAGAATGACCAGGAACATCGTTAACTCATGTTTGACTCTGCTCTCCGGTAAACAAGGTCATAGTTCTAAAACAGAGTGGGGGAGACATTTCACGCAATTGGGAACTGGGTAACGGGTAGATATTTCGCTATTAAGGTCATTTATGATCTTGTCGTTTTCAAAGAATATTGGCGTGAAATAGACAAATTGAATGATATTAAGGATATTTTGAAGGGGGAAATGAAAAAAAATTGTGGTCAACAGCTTGGGCACCATGATAAACCCTAAAAGAAAATATATTTTTTTTTGGACAAATCTTGATTTTTTTTCTATTATCAGCATTTTCACATACAAGAATCGTCACGATCTACGTAAAATTTAACTTGATAAAATGTGAAGTGAACGTAAATAAGAGTGTCACTCAGTCCAATCGACACTCACACCGTTTTTGCACACAGCCCTTCAATTATTATTTTAGTGTGATCTTTCTTGTGATGGGGATCATTTCTTAATCAGATTAATTTTTGATACTTGGTCCCTTCCTCGACTCCAAACTGGCTAATAAGAGCCTCTGTCAGTCAGTCAGTCACTGTAAATCCCCATGGAGAAAGGGTTCTCATTGGCCCAGAATCCTGATTTGAGCTGAGACTCCGTGACTGATACAGAGTTGCCTGCGGAGAAGGCTAATGTGACCAAATCACAACAGGTGTTATCTGAATAATTATTATCAAGCATGCAAAACAGAACATAGCACGTACCTCGGCCTTCTTCAGCTCTTTGTTCATAGATTTGATCAACTTGTTGGCTTGTATGCCCTCTGGGATGAAAAACTTGTGATGTTTCACAAATGCCTGTGAGCACAATTCAACAAAATTATATAATATTCATGATGATGAGTGCTGTCCCCACCTACATGTACTAAGATTTTGGCTACACCCCAACCTTTACAATGAGCAGTACAAAAATACTAGAGCTACATTGTACAGTATAATGGGTCCAATTCTGAGTTCAAGTCTTGAGCAGTTAACTGTATTACTCTAAGATGTTCCAAGTTTACCCAGTTTAAGCTACTCTAAAATGAATACTGAAAACCCAAGACTAAAAAGTAGAGCAAACTGAGGGGAGTAGTGGGTTACAGGACTTGAAATACATGCAGTCATCGATGTGACTAAAACATTACATTGGCAACTAATCACCAACTCAGTTACTGCTGGCTGGTGACTGTATGTTATTTCCTGAAGTAGCCAATTGGTGACTAGGATCATTTTTATTTCGAGGCCTCACTGGGTTACCTGGCTGACATTACATCTCATGATAATGCATCACTGCCTCAACTACATGTAACTATTGCCAAAGATTAATTGTAAAATACTAAAACATAATAAGGATAACTAGTAGTAAAAAAAATGATAAGGAAACAGCAACAAAATAAAGACAGTGTAGTATTGCCCTCACCTCTCCTTTGGAAGCCCATTTCTTGAGGATATTAGCAAGTTCCTGCATTCCTTTGATCAAGTACTGAGGGGCTTTAGTTCCTCTCTCATGAATACCTGGGGGGCAACAAGATACCGTTGTTTCCATCTAAGCATGAACTTGTGAGGCAAAAACATGGATTGTTCTAATAATCTTTTGACGTTTGAAGGCATGCTAGACAATTTTTTGCGTTCAAAATACCAGGTTATACATTGTAGCTCTACCACTTGATTTCTGAAGTCCCAAAATAAAGGCACACCTGGTTATCGCACCAACAGCATGATGGAAAAAGCAAGACAAGATTACTATGCAGAATTAATTATCAGTGAAAATATCACCAATCAAAGGATGCTTTTTAAAGCTGCAAACATGCTCCTGGGTCGTTCCCGTAATATTGCTTATCCACCACATACCGATCCTACTAGCCTTGCAAATGATTTTGGCAAGTTTTTTGTAAAAAAGATAACCGACATCCGCGCTGAACTGGAAGTCCATGGTTCATCAGTTGATAGTGCTGATGAGGAACTTAGACTACGAACTTGAGTTTCTTTCACGAACTTTGAACCTGTCACTATTGAGTATGTAAAGAAACTAATAACTACAATGTAGTTCGCCCAGTAAGTCATGTGCTAGTGATCCAGTGCCCACCCAGATCGTAAAGAACTGCCTAGACAAACTTCTTCCTACTATTTCTACAATGATCAAGCTACATTTGTATCTCTTGTAGATACATGTAGTTACTTTCCTGACTCTTGGAAGGAAACACTCATCAACCCAAGACTGAAAAAGTCCAACAACGACCTGTTATTCAAGAATTATCGGCCAGTAAGCAACCTTTCCTTCCTATCGAAACTGACAGAGAAGGCTGTTGTTAACCAGTCAGTAGATCACATGATAACTTGGGCCTTTTCCCTGATTTACAGTCTGCATACCGTAAGGGCCATAGCACTGAGACTGCCCTTCTTAAAGTTCGTAACGACATATTGATGAACATGAACAGCCAGTATGTAACTCTGCTTGTCTTTCTAGATCTTTAAGTGCTGCTTTCGATACTATCGATCATGCTGTGTTACTTCGCCGTCTACAGTCCAGTTTTGGCTTCACTGGTAAAGCACTAGCTCTCCTGGTTTAGCTCATACCTCTCGGATCAGTTCCAGTATGTCGTAACAATTAACAACGAATGTTCAAAGAGGTTCGACTTGGAATTTGGCGTCCCTCAACATTCTTGTTTGGGCCCACTCTTGTTCTCTATTTATAGTAGTCAACTGTTCGACATTGTTAGCCATCATTTACCAGAGGTTCATTTGTACGCTGATGATACCCAGCTCTACTTAGCGTTTAAACCGGCTGATGATACATGTACATCTCAAGCCGCTGCTCTCGCTGTCATGGAAGCTTGCATAGAAGATCTTAGAAGATGGATGATTAAGGACAAGCTCACGATAAACAGTGGAAAGACTGAATTCCTACTCATCGGAACAAGGCAGCAATTGGCAAAAGTGAAAATTAAAACTCTCTCAGTTGGAAATTCTGAAGTCTCGCCCTCGGACTTTGTTCGTAATCTTGGCTCATGGTTTGATAGCAATTTATCTATGTCTGTTCATTAATCTCTAAGATTTGAAAAGCAGCTTATTATAACTTATACAATATCTGCCGGATTCGAAAATATATCAGTCGTGATTCTATAGAAACTCTCATCCATTCTTTTGTCACAAATCGCTTAGATTATTGTAATGCATTACTTTATGGACTACCGAACTCACAACTGGGTAAACTGCAACGAGTGCAAAATGCCGCTGCTAGATTAATCTATTGTGCACCTAGGTTCTGTCATACTTCGCCGTTTCTACTAGAACTGCATTGGTTACCTATTAAGTTTCGCATAATCTTTAAAATCATATTAGTCACTTTTAAAGCCATCCACGGACTCGCTCGTAAGTATATTAATGAACTCATTTCTGTTAAAGTAAAATCTAATTATAGTCTGAGATCAAACAATGGACTCTATTTGACACCTCCCTCAGTCTGTAAAGACTCTGGCTTAACTCTCGGTGACAGGGCCTTTGTTGCTGCTGCTCCGAACCTTGGAATAAGCTGCCATGATATCTTAGGTGTACTGACTCTATTGTAATTTTTAAGAAAGTCCTCAAGACTCATCTTTTTAAGAAGCTTTTCGATGATGCAGCATGTGTTTTAATAGTGTTAAGGTTAGTTAGTTATTTGATAACTTATTTATTGACGTGCATATCTTTGTTTGTAAGGCGCATTTGAAAACGCAAGTTGAATTTGCGCGGTAAGTTAATAAATTATTATTATAAATTATTATGGCTGTATTTGTTGTAAATATCCTCACGACTGGAGCATAACTTGATATTTTGGGCACAAAAGTTTGTCTAGCACACCTTCACTGTACTTTGAACGTTTGATAATGAATCAGGTTGTGTTTGATACCCAGTTAGAACATGTTTTCACCTCACGTGATCACGCTTAGATGCAAATGATGGTAACCTACATTGTACAGCTACATGTAGTACATGTACCTACTGAAATGCTATTCATTCTCCTATTCCTCCTTTGGAAAAGCTCACAATAATATAAAGAGATTTATATCAACTTCAGCTATATTATTTGTGGGATTGTCATTAATTTTGAAGTTTGTAGAAGATTTTCTTCTTGTTCTACTGAAGCCCTGTCCTAATTCATAACTGGATAGAATCCAAAAAGAACCTACACTAGCAAATACATGTCTACTTGTATATTTTTTAAATAAAAAAAGCTCAACATCATCTAGCAGTTATCACTAAAATTGTTTTGATTTGTGCTAAAACTAAACAAATCTGAATTTTAATGAGACCTGAAACAACCATAGGGGTTCAGTGATCAAAGCCAGGACCCAGCTAAACCACATATCAAATGGGAACTTAGCGTGTTGGTCTTTGTGGAGGGAGGAAAACCTGAGAACCTGGACAAAAACCCTCCAAGAAAGGGCGAGATACCAACAAACTCCACTCACATATATGGCAATTGTGATCGAGAAGCAAACCTGGGTCACAGAGATGAGAGCCCCATACATCCCAAATTCATGCTTCAATACCTGCCCTACTGACGCACCTTTTAATTTGTCCAGTAAATAAACAGCAGCAAACCAATTAATTGTTTCATACAATGGGTGCTGGAATTTGTTAGGAGTCTTCAGCTGCAGCTCTAGGTCATAGATCCTAAAAGAACAACTCACTATTATTACACATGATATACAATGTACTCTAGGACTATTTCTGTACAGATTTCAAAATAATATGGTTTATCAGCTGTCAAGATATAATTATGGGTAATACAATGGATAACTATTTCCTGTAAAAACTAGTGTAGGCCAATCTGCACTGGTGGGGAGGTTAAAAACTGGTATACACATGAATAATCAATTAATGTCAATTACAGTATGTTAATTTCAAGCAAGTACATGTAGCGCCTGTCATTTCAAGCATTAATTAGCCCTTTGTCACAGTGAAAGAGTAAATTATGGGTGGGGAAATGATTTATAAATTGTTTAGTACAATGTACATGATTATCACTGAGGAAACATGTACTATAGGTCTGATCAAAGGTAAATATGCACACGCTCTACAGGCTAAAGTGAACAATCTGCACCGTAAAAAAGTAGTTGGTAATTGGTTGGTAAGTGGTCAGTAAGTGCATGGATGGTAAGTGGTCGGTAGGTGGTTGGTAACCTGTTGTCAGTGTTGACTCGATCGCTACATTTTTGCCTTTACTTCACTGCACCATTTCATTTTGACCGCATGGCATCACTGGTTACCAGTCCTCAGGTCGACAAAAGCAAAAAATAAAAACAAAATGGCGGCTGTGAAATGTAACATGGTTGATTCGTTGGATATTAGTACTTGGAACTAGTACTTGGACGTTCAAAACCTGAAAGAAACTTAAATGAAAGCAATCGTGAAGTAGTCTGGTCAAGCGGCACATCTTCCTGAACTTCGAAGGCCGCTGAATCGTTCAATACTTTTGAGAAAAACATCAACTTTAATCTTTATTGGCAAACTTCAGAGCATATTTAGCGAACTTCAGAGGCCTCCCAGAACTTGGACATGGAACCCTTGGACATTAACCCTTTGAGCCCCAAGGGCTTTGAACCAATTTTTGGCTCTTTCTAGACTGCAACAAACCCTCCCCCCCCTAAGAAAACTGTAGCCACTGTTACCATGGATTTTCAACTGACCTATAAAACTGGGGGCTCAAAGTTTTTTGTCAGCCATTTTGGATATGTCGACGTCAGATCTCTACGGAGCTGGAGGGAAGTTTGTTTGGGGGAATACAGAATTTCAGGCTTTTTAAAGCCTTTTTCACCATTTATAGAGTGCTGGAGGACATCATTAAGTCTGATGAGAGCTTCAATCAGCACTTTCTCAAAGAACAGAGTCTGTGCCAGTGTCATTGTGACACTGAGAGAACGAGCTTCATTTCCCACTCGTGAATGGGCTAGGACTTCTTCTGTCACTTTAGTGTGGGCTTTATAAAATAATGGAGGTCTGGAGCCACCTATCATAGCTTTTTTGGAATATTGGACAATATTTACTTGCCACTGATTCCAATATGAAGCTATTAGGTCGAAATGGCTTAATTTAGACTTCTTCTATATTTTGAAGAATGAAGACGGGGAAAGGGCCATGTCACTGTTTGGTAGGATTTCCCGGCATGCTTTGCAGTCATTATGGATGAATTTAGCTTGCTGTGAAGTGCTTGTGGACAGAATGGCTTGGTTCTGGGCAAGTTTAGGCATTGGGAGACAAAGAGGTTAGAGCAAACATGAAACTCTAAATTTTATGTGAAATATGCATTTTTGTGAGAACATTTAGAATCTGAGAAGAAATATTATTTCTGTAACTGTCATTTTAGTCCCTTTTTCTGAAGTGAAATAATGTCAACTATAGTTAACTTATGCAAAGAAAGGAGGATTTAGATGAAATTATTCATTTTTAATAAAATTATGCCTAATGCAGTTCAATAGGATCATCTGTCTATACATTAAGGTGTGTGGGAATCTCAGAGCATAATGCTCTATGAACTTAGTCAGACTTTATATAGTTAAAGCAAGTAACCAGTAATAGTGCCATATGGCACTCTTGGGGGTGAAAGGGTTAAAAACCTAAAAGAAAGTCAAATCACAGCAATCCTGAAGTGGTTGGTAAGTGGTTGGTAAGTGGTTGGTAAGTGGTTGGTAAGTGGTTGGTAAGTGGTTGGTAAGTGGTTGGTAAGTGGTTGGTAAATGGTTGGTAAGTGGTTGGTAAGTGGTTGGTAAGTGGTTGGTAAGTGGTTGGTAAGTGGTTGGTAAGTGGTTGGTAAGTGGTTGATAAGTGGTTGATAAGTGGTTGGTAAGTGGTTGGTAAGTGGTTGGTAAGTGGTTGGTAAGTGGTTGGTAAGTGGTTGGTAAGTGGTTGGTAAGTGGTTGGTAGTGGTCAGTAAGTGGTCGGCTGACCACATTTTTACGGTGCAGATTGTTCACTCTACATGTAGCTGAAGGTGTGGGCACATACTCTAGCTGAAGTCCAATGTTGTAAGAATGAAGAAAGTTTCCACCAAACACCAGGGAATCTTCAGGTGTAAACACTGCATGGATCCAACCTGAAAAATAGCCCATCAATGGGTAACACGTGGATGAGAAAATGAGGGATGTGAAAAAAAGTAATTGTAATAGGTACCTACAACTGTACATGTAGCCTTTAGAAGTGCAAAGTATTAACCCACTTTCGATATACACCTATTTGAAAACATAAAATATAGATTCATTTTTGGGGCCACAGATTACACTACCGGTAACCTTTACTAATTTATGCCTAATTGTTTCAATGTTGTATAACCCTCATGTGTACAACTGTTGTAAATTTCATTTATTATTATTATAATTCTGATAAAGCTGTTGAAGATAACATCTTTGTAAGTTCCTCCTACATGTAAATGTATCCACTCCGAAATCCATAAGCCAAAATGAATAAGTCCAAATGCCATTCCAATTCTTTTCCAGTATGTGGTGGTGACATCAGATATTTGATCATATCTAATATTAAGACAGTATTTAGCAATTAAAATGTATCTAATATGGCTCTTAAAGTTTAGTAATACCATGGAACTGACTACAGCTTACAACTTGATGTCAAGGTTAAAAGCTACATGTATATAATGTCCCAATGCATTGTAACTTACTCTACATACATTGTACCTTATAACATTGTATCTATTACATGTAATATCGCTAGATATTTAGAGCCATTCTGCTAACACATTAGTGAGTGAGCGAGCGAGCGGCACAATTTCCCCCATCCCAATAACTCATTATTTTCTGCACTTGTGCGCATCCATGAGTTAAACATATGTAGGCACCAATGGTAAATCTGTGGACAGATTATTGTAGAATCCCAATAGCCCTGCTGGGGACCATCCATATCCATCATAGTCACCAATGGTGAACTTGTGGACAGATTATTGTAGAATCCCAATAGCCCTGCTGAGGACCATGCATATCCATCATAGTCACCAATGGTGAACTCGTAGCCAGATTATTGTAGAATCCTAATAGCCCTGCTGAGGACCATCCATATCCATCATAGTCACCAATGGTGAACTCGTAGCCAGATTATTGTAGAATCCCAATAGCCCTGCTGAGGACCATCCATATCCATCATAGGTACCAATGGTGAACATTGTAGAATCACAATAGCACTCACAGCTGGGGACCATCCATATCCATCATAGGCACCAATGGTGAACTCATGGATAGATTATTGTAGAATCCCAATAGCCCTGCTGAGGACCATCCATATCCATCATAGGCACCAATGGTTAACTTGTGGACAGATTATTGTAGAATCCCAATAGCCCTGCTGAGGACCATCCATATCCATCATAGTCACCAATGGTGAACTCGTGGACAGATTATTGTAGAATCCCAATAGCCCTGCTGAGGACCATCCATATCCATCATAGGCACCAATGGTTAACTTGTGGACAGATTATTGTAGAATCCCAATAGCCCTGCTGTCAGGACCATCCATATCCATCATAGTCACCAATGGTGAACTCGTGGATAGATTATTGTAGAATCCCAATAGCCCTGCTGAGGACCATCCATATCCATCATAGTCACCAATGGTGAACTCGTAGCCAGATTATTGTAGAATCCCAATAGCCCTGCTGAGGACTATCCATATCCTTCATTATGTTTGCTGCTAAAACTTTAGTTTACAACAACAATTAGGCCACCCCATAAAATGTTTTGTTTACCATTGCTCGACGAACCTATTTTTTTTGGAAAAGCACAAATAAATGAAAGGTTTAAGACACCCATATTTTTTGGAAAAAGTATATTAAAAAAGATTTTTAAGACTACACCTCTTTTCCGAGCTCTCTACATATTACCGTAAAGACCCGTGTATAAGCTGCACCTTCCCCCACCAAATTTTCGTTCAAAATCTGGAGTGCGGCTTATCTATGGGAACACCTAGAAAAGGTTTTAAAAATGCGCATAAATTACCATTTGTTTAAATCATAGGAAAAAATTCCCAAATTGCTGGGTTGCACGTAACGTCATCGCCACCATCTTGGTTGATGTTAACAAAAGATTCCTTCAATCAACCATCTTAGTTTTCGAGATTTAGGCCTCTAAAATCGGGGTGTGGCTTATCTACGGGTGCGGCTTATACACTGGTCTTTACGGTAGTTTATTGCCTTTCTCATGCGAATTGTCAATCCACAACTAGTAGAGGAAAAAGTAGTGAAGGAATACATGAACATTATTTTGCGAGTCTTCAAGCTGACTTGGTTCCAGATCCCCTAACATATTTTCTTCTTCGTTGGACCAACCGACCAACCCACCATCGTGAGCCAGAGGGCGATGGTAAACAAAACATTTTATTGGGCTGCCCTTACCATGAAAAAAATTGTACCCATAATGGCAGATTTATTTCATGGACGTTACAAAATTTGATTTTCGAGTATTACTCTAGCTAGCATTATTTTATTACAATATGTATTTTAAATAGACTGTCCATTTTTGAAGAGACCTTTCTCTTACCCTGTATTTTTTCTCTGGCTTGCAAAATAGTCAGAGTTTATATGATCACATTGTTCCACCAGCGTGACCAAAACAAAGACCCCAAAAACGAAGACATCGTAAATTCTAGGCGGTATGCCTTTAAACACTTTGTTTGAGACTAGACTCTGCATATGACTGTATTGTATGACTGAGGGTTGGCTGAATGCAAAATTAATTTCAAAACACGACTTGAAACTCCCCTCTGAGCCTGTTTGCAGGCAATTTTTCAGGGTGAGTTAAAAACAAATACATGTACATGCAGCTTGAAATTTATGTTGATTGGTCAGAAGGCTATTGTCTTTGAGCTACTGCCGTTGTTTGGGCAGTGAAAATTGTTTTACTCTACTTTTTGTGCAATCTTTGAAGGTCAATGGAGAGTATGAGATGCACTAGAAATTTCAGCAGTCACGAAATGAATAGACGTGGTACCCTTGTTACGTACAGTATTTGCATAATCTTTTCAAACCTATTTCGTAATAAGTTTTTATTTTACGTGTACATTGTAACTGTCTATAAATTTGTAATTTCCGTTCATTATAACTTGTAATTACCATTTATACATGCATAAGCCTTGTATCCATTTGTGAACTCCACTGTAAAATAAACCTGAAGAAGACTGGTATTGGCCAGCTGAAATATCATACAAACCTCAACAAACATTGTACATGTATGATCAGCATTACAGTAGTCTTCAGTCACTTCATTATTACATTTTCTTGTTCTTGCTGATCAAGACCTCTGTGTTTTTTTTATTCAATGTCTTGCAGGTCGGATTGATCGCACACATTTTCAAACCTTAACTGTAAAGTGAGGTAATGCAGTGAACTTATTACCGGCTTTGTACTACTTCGATTTCTAGGCTTTCATGGCTTGAAAAAAAATATGCAACAATTCCACAAGTTAAAAATGTTCTTACCTGTAGGAATAAACAAGGTTTGGCCCTGCTTCACATGGACCTTATAGCATTTCTTGACCATGCTACCAAAAAATATCTCACTCTGGCTTGATGACGTCACCCACTGGTGGTACTTTTCAAGGTTGGAAGGAGTTGGTTCTACAAAGTAAAACACCTTCCCACCCTGTAATAGAGATAGAATGGAAATAGCATAAAGATTTCTCTCTAATGTTCCCAAAGTTACACTGTAAGCAAAGCTAACTGTTGCTGACTTATCAAGCTTCTATTATGAATTATTACAATTGTAATTATAATAAAATGTCAGTTTTGCTCTATAAAGAACATTTTAAAAGTGTTATTCCTGATTTAATGAGATTATAAGCAACCAAGTTACATATTACTGAGATGAACATTCTGTCAGCTTTATTACTATAATATATTGATGAAATGTAAATTTATGTATGTTGGTAACTATGGGATATTTCTCACCCTGAGTATATGGTACCAGACTGACGTGCCACCAAAGTCGACATGGAAATCAGTGTAGCAGTTCTTCACACTCATTAAACAGTACTTTTGGACATAAGGCTTCTTGTGAGAGCTGTAATGAGAAGAATACAAATTATAACAACAGCCATTATGGAACAATGCTGATATAATACACAGGGTTTGAATTTCATTTTTAAACCTGCAAGATAAAACATGCTTGTATTTGTGGAACCTAAACTAAACAAAAAAGCTAAACAAAAAAGCAACAAGCTAAACAAAAAAGCAACAAGCTAAAATTTCCAAAGTAAAACTTCATGTTGAAACAAACTTTCACAAGAACATTAGATGAGAATTGCTCACTGAAGACGACCTGTCCATTGTGGATTACTGGCATGTGGAGCACCAAATACCCACAATGTACCACAACAACAGTACAAGTGTCTTCTAAACAATACCCTCGTTCCATGTTCAACTCCTGCCAATTTTTTATATCACTACCACTATATAAATTATGTTTTCCCTGGCTCAGGTTCAACAAGAAGCATACATGTACATGTATACATTATGATCAGTGAAATCATATTCTGGTTCAAACGTCAAAAACATGTACTGCAAAAAGCCAACAAAATACACAAAAAATGTATTGCATTGTCTCTGAAGTAAATGACACTGTCTCAACTAGCAGAACAAATGGGGTGGCTATTTACTCGGCCTGCCTGTGGCAGCACCGAGTATTAAAATGCAAGTCGTTATTTTTTTTTTGTTGGGTGTCGCAAAATTTCTGTGCATGCATTAAAGGTCAAATTCACACCAATCAGATTGCACTGTGCTGGTCATGCAACAATCGCCAGGTTAATATATTTACAGAATTTAATACAGTAAAGCAAGATGGCGGAGGACCCACAAGGAACTTTCTCTCTAATTTGGAGTCTCATCTCTCAAATGTAAGCCAGTTTAATGTTTTATTTAACTTCACTCGTGCGAAAGCCTTAATTCCAACAGGCTCAGGATATTTGAACTGGCGCTATTGTCGGAGCTGAAAGACCTCGTTTTTTTTACCCAGATGGCCAGTGATTTTATATACGACACGTACATTGTACGACGACCTGAAGCCAGTGAAGGGGCCAAGATCCGGAAAGCTAAAATTCGAAGAAATAGATATTGGAATCTATAAGCCATCGGCTCGCTGTGCTGCATTTAAAACATCCGAGGAGAACATCTTATTTTGGGTGAAGGCACTTCAAGACCAATATTATGAGTCTCTTAAAAACTGTCAGAGATTTAAATTTACCGTAAGTTGGATCAGAGAGTATAGAGATCAAGTTATTTCGTTCCAGCGAGGATATTGACCTAGCGGAAATGGTACAAGCTGTCGAAGGATTTTACTTATAATCATCCACGTCTACTTAACAACAGGAATAGTTATGTGCCAAGGCATGGGCAAAGATTGAGTTTCCCATATTACAGATGAAAGTAGAGAACTTAATGAATGAAGAAACAGAGGTCACGCACGACATGCTTGAGAACATGAACATGTTCAACACTTTATGTTATACTAAGAAAACAAAACAAATTACAGAGCGTGCAAGTTCACAAGTCAATGAAAAACTCCAAGAGCCTGTAGTTTTGGATCAACATATCCTTGAAACTCCAAAAGCAACATACACATGAGTCAAATTCAAACTGGAAGAGACGGAATTCTTTAGATTCTTCACAAGGATTGTTAGCCTGCAATAAGAACTCTCTCACTGCTTTAATGACCTTGATTTGTAACATGGAGGCTGACCTAACTGATATGCGTAATGAATTCTTACTCTCAGCTCGTCACATCAAAACACGAATGAAGAAACCAAACTCAGTCATTTGGAAGACAAATTTTAAGTGCAGCAAGAAAATATATACAAGACCGAAATCAAGACCGAAATCAAGACCGAAATCAAGATGCTGTCGTCACGTACAAATGTATTATTGACCTAGAAGATGAAAATGGCAAGTTGAAAACGGATATAATAAAGCTGAGATCCGACTTTCAAACTTAAAAAAAACAATCAAGAATACAAAAAAGAAGACAATGAAAGACCAAGGTCTCCAGTGTTCCGAGACTACCCAACCTACTGAAGCTTATCAGTTTGTTCGAGAGCCATATTTCTTACATGACAACCCGATCCCTATTCATCAGAATACATTTTCTGTGCTAAATGACGAGAGTTTACAATCACCTGACCGACAACCCACTACTAAAGAAAGGGACCATGAAGTACGGTAGTACGGTTAATTCTCGGGTTCAAAACAATGAATATATATATGCCTGCTCAAATGCAGTGTGTTAAACGAATAAGTAGTGTTTAAATTAAAAGGTCAACATACGAGAAAAACAAAACTATTAAATTACATACCTATATACTAGGGGAGCAGAGAATGAAAGTCACCACGCTACCGCCCACTCCTAAAGACTGCTAAATTCAGCTAACAATTCTTCCCTTTGGTTAATTACTAAGAGGATTTCAAATGAAAGTGTATTTCATCTTCAATCTCATGTGGCCCGAGTGAAAGCCCAGATGGGCTCTTATTCTTTCTAAAATTTGAGTCAAACTGATCGTTTGGGCTAAATCTACAATACAGCTACTTTTAAAAATGGCTTTATCAGTTGTTTTATCTAAGATAAATTGGTGGCCAATTGAGAATAATTATGTCAGCAAATAAGGGAGCGCGTCCAAATATTGGAATCGGTCCTGAACGATTCCGATCATTCGGTAATAGATCCGATTCCGATGTCACTGAAGGTCCACCCGATTGAATCGGTGCCGATTGAATGGGAATCGGAAATAAGTACAGTATCGGTACCGAAAGACTCGGAATCGGAAGTAAGTATCGCATATCGGTACTGATCCTAAACTTTGGCTTACAGAGGGCAGTAGAACCTCTGGCACCCAGGGTAGGCTTTTCGGGGCTTTACGACGAAAATGAACGAAAATTTTCACTAACCGAAATTTTGGTGATATTTCGATGAAAATTCGTTAAGCTTTTTGTTTAATCTGTGCGACATTTCGCAGTCCTCTGCGACAGGTTAGCACGAAAATGTGCTGCACTCTACGAAATATCATGCGAAATTTCGTTTGGTACACTGCGAATATTCGCATGAAACTTCACTTCTTCAAAATTTCGATCCTTGCCCGTCCAAGATCAAGTTACTTTTTTGGGCTCACTCGGTCTATTCGACCAACCTGAGTTGTAAACTTTATTCAGACTTTGACTAAGTGAACTTTTCGGCTCATTTTCGAATGGTACAGGAGGACAACTGTAGAGTTTACTTCAGTTCAGTCAGTATAATAAGGCTAAATCTGATGCTCTGAACCCGGTTTGAATCGAAGGCCGCAAGGGTAATAAATGAAAGGAATGCGTTACTATAAAATATTAATCGCACATCTCAACTTCAGAAGTGTTCAATTTTGTAAAGGTTATCCGTATATCCACAATAATATTCAGATCCGTCAGACTTCCAGATCTTTGTAAAAGTCATTGCATGAAGTTTTCAAGTAAATTCGGACCATGCAGTTATCGAAATATCGTGAGCCGTAAAATAAACAAAACAACGGCTGCTAGCTAATAGTTCCCAGACCGGCGGTTAACGTGGCCCGCTTTAAAGCTTGACTCACTCACTGAGCGCAAAGCATAACACCAAAATAATAAACTTTTGCTTCAGTGTAGTTTCACATTTACGGCAGATCCTTGTCTTGTTACTAGTATTAAAAGGTTTTGGCAGAAATCATTGTAAATGTTTGCGTATAAAAATCTCAACTCTTCTTGGAGTCTGAATTTCCATGTGCAATCAGTCAGGCGTGAACGTGTCAGTCTGATTTTTTACAGAACATCAACAGAAACTTCTACTGGGAAAGTGCAATTCCTTTTGAATTAAAAGAGCTTTAATGCATCAAATCAGATCAGTCAGTTTCACGTAAATGGAAATTAATTGCGCCCACACTGCATTTGTGTCAGAAATGAGACACATGTCTGGCTGACAGTTCACGATTGATGGAGACTTTTATTATAAGAATCTTGACTTTTTGATGCCTCTGGTAAGCAGGGTATTTACCAAAACCATCTTACTGTACTTTGTAAAACTGTTTGTTATGAATTCGAATTTGTCACGCGTTAATCCTGGTGAAAGAAATGCAATGCAATGTCCATTGCTCTATCGGGTCGAATAAAAATGTAGTTCTTCATGTCTGTCTTGGGGTCTGTTTGTTGTTTTCCGAAGCGTGGGATCGGTGCCTGAACAGCACGACAATTTAGTTCGGCTCCACTGAGTTCAACTCGGGTTTATGTGAACTCGTGCTGGCGTAAATAATGTTTACAAAAATTTAATAGAGCATACTTGGAAATCAGACAGATCGATGTGAGTTCTGAACAAGTCACTGTAATATCCGATCGGATCGGATCGGAATATTTGCTATCGGAATCGGACAAGACTTGAAAGTACCTCTACATTTTCCCGATGCTCAAGTATCGGAAAGGGCATCGGATCCGATTCCGATAATCGGATTTCCGCCCGATATTTGGACGTGCTCCCTAACATTACCTTTGTTTGTTACATGCAGTGACTTGAAAATACAAAACATGCCACATTATTTGCTGGTAATTAAAATGATGACAGATACATGTACATATATCTGACAACTTTCAAAGGTTAGTTTTGGCTAATTTTAGAGTTAAAACTAGCTTAGAGTTTTAAGAATTCCATTGAAGTGGAACCTTAGTCATTGAAACCAGTCACCTGTCCTCTGGGACATCAGACGGCCACACATGATTGGCCCAGTCCATTTCTCTAACAACAACTGGGACATGAACCAAGGCTGACAAACTGTTAGAGGAATACAATAAATAATAGTACATTAGATTTTAACTAACATATACGGTAAACAAATCTGTGTTTAATTGTACTATGAGATAAATAAGTTAATTTAATTACAGTATAAAAGGCTGACTGACAGCTACATGTAGGGTGCATGTTCCCCTGTCATGCAACTCACTGGTTTAACAAACATTATTCATGTACATGTACTTCCAACAGAAATAAGAACTTACGGAGTATTGGAGAATTCCAAACTGATGACATTTAGTGTTTTTCTTCTCTTTGGATTCATATAATATTCTGTCCATTCCCTCATGCTCATCTTGAGATCCTCCTGGAATGTGTTAATTTTAACCTTGATCATTAACATGTCATTTTGCTGTGAGCATGTCCTCTTATAGATGCACAGATGGCATCACAATGTGAAGAGAACAAAGATACATTGTATGCACCTTTCCCAATAAAATATTATAACACATCACTATAGAGTACTGAAGTGATGACGTCATAAATAATAAATTTTCGCTTTAAGAACATTTGACCACCGATTCGGAAAGGCAATATAAAAGAACATTACATACCAAAAATGAGGTGTATATGTTGCAGTTAATTTTTGTTTTCAGTTAATGGTTTAGAGCCCTTATTATCCTTATTACCAGGTGAACCCTAGCCCTAGACCAGTGAAAACTCATTGTTTACCTGTGAACCCTAAATTAGTGATTTAGCTCTAACAACCCTAAATTAGTGAGCACCCATGATTTATGATGGTTATTTATTTTTATTTTTTATGTAGGGTTAGGCTTTGAATTAGTTCACAGGATCATTGAAGAAGTGTTATGTTTCTCTGTTGTTTACTGTAGTGAGTTTAAGCCCTAAAACCCAAAATCACCAGAAGAAAAAGAAAAAGAGAAAAATAGAAAGAAAACAATTAAATAAAAAAAATTAAGAGAAAATGGTTAAAAATATTAACTAGGGATTTTTTTGGATTGACTTAGTATCTTACTGCATATATGCAAATTTTGATGAGATTGTGAGGGACTGAGTACTAGTAGCACTATCATACATAGTAAATAAGTAGAGGGATTTCACATTATCACTTGGTGGCACAGTGGTTAAGGCTTGGACTAACAGATTCAGTATGGTAATTCAATATGGTAATTAGTATAGGGGACTTATGGGGAGAGGGGTAGGGAGTGATAAAGGAAGAGATAGGTAGGAAAAGACAGGGGGAGGGGAGGGTGAATATATTTTTAGTACCCCAAAAAAATTCCTACATGTAGTCAGAAAAAAATAACTACCATATTCACTCACGGATAAGCTGCACTTGCAGATAAGCTGCACCCCGAGTTTAGAAGCTTGAGTTTAGGAAAATCAAACATACATTGTAACCTTTAGTAATTGGACTTTCAAAGTGGAGGAACTCCAAAGTTGTATCTGTAATTTCAGCTCTGAAATAGTATAAACTTCATGTCTGCATACTTAGATACAGTACATGACCTATCTTTCCATAGTATTTGTTTACCGGGATCTGTTCATTTGGGTCACTTTTTAGATCAAATTTTACATGTCAACCAAACCAACAACGTGCCGCCACGTCCGTCCGTAGCTTAGTAACCAGGCATCTGTTGGAAGAGAGAAAACTGGACACTAGAAGTTTTGTTTTCGCTGAACGAAGTACATAGTTTGTTTTTCATTAGCTGTCCGTTGATACATATGTATCATGTCTAAAAGGATATCTGAAAGCCATCTATTGGGAAAAAACTAGTTACTCAAAGAGAGGTGGAAGATCAGTTCGACTAATTTGCTGTGAAAGTTTTGAACAGTGACTAAACAGTGGGCCATTTACCGTGCTCATACTCGAGGATAGCATGGTATTTTCTTGCTGGTTGAGGAAACAATGACCATCGAAGTAACAGGCCAACGACAACACTGTAACAAGCTTTGTGGTGGAATGGAGATCCCACGAGTGGTGACATTTAGTTGATCCAGAAAAGCAACTAAAATTAAACCGTGTTAAAGATCTTTTGACGAAGAAGGTTTAACAACAAGAATAACTTACATCAAAACAGCTCTTGCAAAAGCAATGACCAGTGCTTAGTTTCTTTTCGCTTTGTGTGGTGTTTAGTAGTATACCTTAACTCGCTTGAGTTAATAAAAAAGCATTTGTTTGAAAATGTTAATTTATGTAAATTTACGGAACCTTGTGCAGATGTTCTCGCAGATAAGCAGCACCTCCGATTTCAAACAAAGATTTTGGGTAAAAAGGTGCGGCTTATCTGTGAGTGAATACGGTAGTTAGAAAAAAATAACTGCAACATATACGTTGAAAAGCGGCCGAGATATGGGTATTGGAATATATAATTTTCTTTAACAAATAACTGTATTTTTGTCCTGGCTCCTCATTTAGGAGCCAGGACAAAAATACAGTGATTTGTTAAAGAAAATTATAATTATTATTCCAATGCCCATATCTCGGCTGCTTTTCAAGTTACGTATACACCTCATTTTTGGTTTGCAATGTTCTTCTTTATTGCTCTTTCCGAATCGGTGGCCCAAAAATTGTACATATAAATAATCAGAGTGCACAATTCACCCTGTTTATTGTATAATCTATTTTAGTATATACCACACCAGTGAATATCACTTTCCACGTGCTCTGATTGGCTACTCAAACAGTGAATATGATTTCATATGATTTCATATTCACCTCCGAGCGAAGCAGTGATCACCCCGTGCAAGTTTTTGTCCATTTGACAGAAAATATAATAACTATTTGGTGCTGGCTATTCACTTGCAGTGTGGTATATACATGTACTAAAACAATTATTCACCTCAGTGTCGGTAAATAGTGGTGGATATTTACCTCGCCGAAGCGGCTCAGTAAATATCCACCACTATTCACCTCCTCTTCAGTGAATAATTGTTAAATAACTATTTATCTATTTACATTTTCTGTCATGCCATCAATGATGTTGACAATACCTGGGCAATGGGCCATTTCCCCAGCTGAATTATTAATTAACCATGTTTTCAATAATGGCCCAGCTTTGAAGCAGAAAATAAGTATATAAATGTTGTAGGTCAAATTGACCCTGAGTCAATTTAACCTAGGTCAAATTGACCTTGAGTCAATTCAACCTAGGTCAAATTGACCCCAAGTCAATATAACCTAGGTCAAATTGATTCAACCTGGTGTTTGTGTTCAAGGTAATGTTTTCTTAAGGTAATTTTTTTAAGATTCTAAAAAGGGAACTTACATTAAACGTTCACTGATATTAGGGTTTTTAATGTAAGGGTTGGGTCAGTTCACAAGGAACATTTAATAAGTGTATTTCTGTATTGTTTATTGGAATAGCCCGAAAGAACCCTACATTAGTGAGCACCTGTTGTTGACGGTTAGGGTCTTCTTAAATGTAGGGGAACGGTTTGGATTAATTCACAGGACCACTGAAGAAGGATTACAGTCTGTATTATTTTAATAGTGACTATAGCTCTAAACAGCCTAAATAATATTATTAGTGAGCACACGTTGTTGACGGTTAGGGTGTTTTAAAATGTAGGGTTGGGACTTGTATTAGTTCTCAGCATAATAGAAGAAGGATTACTAGCCAGGCTAACTAATAGTTCTAAACACCCTAAATAAATTAGTGACTAAACATGTACACTAAGCACCGAAAATTTGTGAGTACCCATTGTGGATGGTTAGGGTGTTTTTAAATGTAGGGTTTAAAGGGGCATGGTCATCGGTTAAGCGCATGCGCAGTAGGGGCGAGATAGTTGAGTATTCCGTGGGCCACGGGAAACTCAACTTATCCGCCATCAATGCGAGCGTGGTATAATCTGGTCCAATTTAACAGCTTGTGTGGGCCATCAGTCCTCGAAACTTCGTACAGTATTTTAGATGTATATATTTATTAGTTCTATAGCCTTTTTTTGTTTGATTTGCGAAAATGAGCTAGAAAATTTCGGAAAAAAACGGAAGTCATCATGGCGTGAACTAACGGTATGTTTGTACTAGTTCGATTTATCGGATGTCATGCACTTGAAAACAATTTTTATCACTTCAAATGAATGTCGATTGTTCACATGGCTATCCTGTGTGAGCTGCTGTAGTTATTTGGAATCATGGAATGTTTGAACGGTGCATTTCGTACACTTTTGCAAGCATAGTGTAGCGCGCTGTTTACTCGTAACGCAGTCTGCGAATTAATAACAAGCTTGTTTGTACTAGTTCGATCTATCGGTTTTCAACTCCAAAACAATTTCGATGCCTTCAAACGAATTTCGATTGCTCATAAGACTATCCTGTGTGAGCTACTGTGATTATTTCGACATCAGGGAATTTTTAAACGGGAGTTTGCCTACAGTTTTGGAAGCATACTGTAGCGCGCTCGACCATAGAATGTTTATTTGCAACGGAAGTCTGTTTATAACCTCACTAGTTCGATCTATCGGTTTTTATGGACTCCAAAACAATTTTGATAGCTTCAAATGAATGTAGATTGCTCAGAAGACTATCCTGTGTGAGCTACTGTGATTATTTGGACATCAGAGAATTTTTAAACGGGAGTTTTCCTACAGTTTTGGAAGCATTGTGTAGTGCTTGACACTACAATGTTTACTTGTGAAGAAAATCCTTTGAGCTTACCTAGCGTGTTTGTACTAGTTCGAACTATCGGCTTTTATGGACTGGAACTTATTTTACAGCTTCATGAATATGTATGTTGGTTGATCAGAAGACTATGCTCTTTGTGTTTGTGGTTTGTTTGGCATCAGAAAGTATTTTTAATGTACTTTTTGTTCGATTTTCGTGCAGTGTTTGGACATAATTCGCCGATATCAGATTTTATGCAAAATTGTCCAAATCAAGCATGTTCAACATTCTAAGAACAGAACTATTTGTCCAAATGTTATCATATCCAACTCAACTTCTTCCTCCATCGACTCTGAAGCCATTGTTACAACGTGGTTCCCTAATACAGGGCCGCCAGCCTTCGAAATGCTACTACAAATCCTCCCCTTTGCGACCTTTTCACGTACGCTCGCTCAACCGGGAAGATTTTGATATGCTAATTATACTTTCGGCACGCCTACTGCGCATGACTACCAGGTGACCATGCCCCTTTAAGGTTTTGCATTAGTTCTCAAAACAATTGAAGAAGGATTACAGTCTGTTATTTAGTGATTAGCTCTAAACACCCAAAATTAGTGAGCAATCATTGTGGACGGTTAGGGTGTTTTTAAATGTAGGGTTAGGTTTTGCATTGGTTCGCATGCAGGACCATTGAAGAAGCATATTTCTCTGTTGTTTAGTGACTTACCGGTACATGTAGCTCTAAACACCCAGAATTAGTGAGCAATCACTGGGTTCACTGAGGTTAAAGTAAAGTAAAAGTAAAGCAACTTTATTTAACATCGGTAACTTGTGACAGTCTGGTGAGACTGATAAACTTCAGGCCGATGGGAGTCCTACGATTTTACGTCCTTATCCGAGAAGACGTGAAGGTTACTGTTAGGGTTTGGATTAGTTCACAGGTCCGTTAAATCGATTTATAATAGTGTTAGGAATGAGTTTGCTTGGAGTGGGGTGTTAACTGCATACAATGTAGCTTTAATAAATCTGGAAACGGCAAAGTGAAATATAACTGTTGATAATGTTCTGAGTTATTTATGTGTAAGCTCTCGAACATTTATCTATTCCTGCGTCTTTTCACACCTCTGTGGGCAATTCTTTGATGAGAGACCAAGACAATATAATACAGTATTTCTTGGAGTCACTTTCCAATTGTGAGTCTGAGTCTAACGAGTACGAGCCGGTAATACTCTAAGATGCGCTGCACTCGTTACTTTACTGATGAGATACTGTTTAGCTCTTAAATCGTACAAATCTTCTTCTAGATACAATGTTAGAGGTGATTTGCTTTCTTTTCCCTTTCTTTTCCCTTTACTTTATCTGTCAGTGATCTGAGTGATTACTCTGCAAAAGACAGTTTGTTTTGAAGTACGAGTGGAACCATATAAATGAAGTACACCTGATCATCTATAAACAACGTATTTTTCTGGATTTAGCTTTCTTACTTCCCTTGAATTGCTACAAACTTCATCTGTGTTACAGTTTCAAGGTTCAGGTTTAATATTGTCCATGTTTTTCGAAAGATGTTTCCAAGTCCGATTTTGTTAGCAGTATGCATGCGCACATAACGAGAGGGACTGGGTTCCATGGTTACTCACATGGAGAATAAATGATGTTTTCAAATCAACAAGCGCTTTCGTGGCGCAGTGCGATAATCCACTGGATTAATATCTACTAGGCGTTCCTCGTGATTCAGCCAAGTTAATCCCGATCGGGCGAGGTAAGTAAATGGATGGGTGACCTGAGCATGACATGGGAGGGGGGTTAAGAAAGGGACAGAAATAGGGGGTGGTAGTAGGAGAGAAGGGGGGATATAAGAAGAGGAGGGGAGGGGTGAGTTGTCAAAAAATATTTTGTAGGGGAGGGGTGGGTGAATTTTCTTTTTCTTTTTAGTATTCCCCCCTAAAAAAACTGAACCTCTTTTTTTTTTTATGAATCCCCCAAAATAATAAATCCCTTTTTATAATCATTGATAGCCAAACCTGAGTCAATTTGACCTGAAGGGTCAATTTGACCCGCAACATATACATTGTATCTAACACAATGGCCCTCTATAACTGTACATGTACACTGTGCAGCTAAAAAATAATGCACTCGCAAGAAGTCCCACAAGAACCCACAATAAGTTGATAACCTGCTTTTTGCGGCTCATGATCAGCCGCAAGAACGTGCAAGAAGTAAAGAGTGAATAATCTGCTTTTTGCGGCTCAACTGCAAGAACATGCATGAAGTTAAACAATGCAAAAAGTTTCAAGTCCAATGCAATGCTGAAACTTCGAGATGCGAGTACAATGCATGCTAGATCGTGGTTTGTTTACAAGTGTGCACGGCAAGTTTATTTAGAAAGACTTTCGGTAATATTTTTGAAAAACTTATTTTCAAAGACATTGAGATGTTTTTAACAATTTGCTTTTGTTTATGGTAGTGTTTATTAATTATTGTTTTTTTTTGTTTTGCCAGGTTTCCCTGGTTTTGCAGTTCTATCCAACTTCTTTGATTTGCACGTTTAGCGATGATTTTTGAGTCGATCGCAATATGCAAATTACCACTTCTTGTTGACCTTCAAAGTTTTGGGAAGAATATTCAATGAATTAAAGCGCATTTAGTTCAAAAGGATTCCACTTTCCCAGTTGAAGTTTTCTGGTAAGACTAAGAGTATAGTTTTACACTGTTTTCATTACCAACAGTACTTAATTGGCTTCAGAAAGCGCAGCGATCAAAACTCAGACTGACACATTCACAGCTGACTGATTACATGTGGAGAAATTCAGACGCCAAAAAGTTGAGATTTTAATTTCGAAAATATGCCTTAGGACCGCGAACATTTGCAATGATTTGAGCCGAAACTTGAGCAACACAGAGATGTGCCATAAATGTGAAACTACAGATGCTAAAGTTTATTTGGAGTGAAGCTTTGAACGGCAAACTTTAAAGCCTGACTCACAACACCGGTATTTATAACGGGAACTGAGGCGATCGAGCGGCCGTTATTTGTTAAATATTATGTTGTGCCGAAAGCTTCCATATTTCATTTTTAAGTAAAGATTTTCAGTAAGGTTATCAGAAGAAATGGGAGGATGCATTATAAGCGAGCTGTGAAACACGAAGCAGCAAGGAGGTAAGTGCCTTCACCGATACACAAACGGCGGTATTTTTTTTTATAAAGAAGTGTGAAAGTTTTTACTTTTAATATTTCTGAAGTATTTGTCTTACTTAAGGTTACCGGATACCTTCAGGGTGCGTTTCCAGTCAAAATTATGTAGCGCCTCGAGGAAACATCGTAGATAAATCATTCATGTATCATTTTAAAGCTTATAAAATTGGCTACAGGAATACATAAAAAGTTTTGAGTTCTTTGAAAATCTCGAATTTTCCGCCATCCCGTTTCACCGATCTAGTGAGATGGCTTTCAGAAGCTCCGACTCCGAAAATATTTTAAAGTTTGAAAATCTGTTTGCTTTGTCGTATTTCAGAGGAATCGTATTACAAAAGGGTGTCGGGGAATGTCAAAATTCGATTTAGTTCAAAAGTTATCATGCTTCCCGTTAAAAGGCGAAAAATAATCCGAGTAGATATGCGGGAAACGTCGTCAAGAGCTCTCTTTTTAGAATTTCCCAATTCGCGGTAAAACCGCAGGCATTGCATGCGGCACAGCCACGGTAAATGTCCCTATAATGCCTGGCAGTACTGTAGCTTAATTATTCAACAGCAGTGTTAGCGAAAAGTTGCACTTGAATTCCAATGTAAGACGTGAAATTTCACTTCCAAAATGCGATATTTTGCTGCATATAGTTTTGTGTTTGTTCTAATATAATTATTTCTTTAGTACTTTAATTTGATGTTTCCCGCAGAACGTGAACCTCAGTCTTCAAAATGTAACCATTTTATTTGTTTCTTTCCAATTGAATTAAGGACAACTTTACGTTAATTAGTAAGAGAGTTTCAACCCGTTTGAATTAAGTTGAACTTCTTGCAGTTGAAGTTCTTGCGGGTCAAACTTTTGTGTTTAAGAAGTTCTTGCGGGTCAAACTTCTTGCGGTTGATAATTAATTATAAGTCAACTTCTTGCATCCGCAAAAAGAAGTTCTTGCGCATGCATTATTTTTTAGCTGTACTGTATGTTTTTGGCCTTGTTACATGTATCTATAAAATTATCAATGTCTCTGATCACCTTCAGAACTTTTAACTGAAGTGCATATTTTTGAAACATTGGGATTAAGATAAAAACTTACCTGTTTACACACATCAATGACATCTAGTTCTCGCATGGAACCTGAAAGCAAAATAAAACATTTAAGAGATATCACTAACAATAAAACACTCTTGAGACTATTACCATGTACACATGGCAGAATGAGATGAGATACAAAGCCAAATAATAATAGTGTAATATATAACAGTTTTTAACACTGTTCCTGCCTAATCAATTGTAACACAATATTTTTTTATTTATACTCTGCAACTTATAATTGTACACAAATGATCCTACTTGTAATATAATTATAAGCAGATAAAATAAAATACTTACCAACATGTCGCTCTACTTCCATGATAGAGAAGTCAGTGCTTGGCACCACGAGTCCCAATCCATCTTTCTTCTCAATATACAAAGGTTTTGAAAAACCGTTTCTCTCAAAATATTCAAGAGAAAGATCTCTGCCATGAACTTTGATGATTGCCTCATTAGAACTATGGAAGGATGGAAATGAAAAGTTAGATGTAAAATTAGTCTGATGTAAGTAACATGTACAGTTTGTAAGTATCTGGTGGAAAAAGTGTACTTTACAATCCACCGGACACGTGTTGGCAGACTGTTGGTTGGCACTTTACCAACAGATGAAGCTAATTAAAGGCTTGTAGATTTCCTAAGTCAGTTTATGAAACATGAAACATCTGTTCGGACTGTTCTGTTAATGAACTTACTGGTTAAATAAAGTCTACAGATTTCAAAAGCAGAAAAATGATACTTTAACAGTCATGTCCTAGTTACGTAGCCAAATAACGTTTTCTGCTGTTTCATTTGACTTACATGTATGTCAAGAAGCTGTTAATTATTAAACGAGACCATTATTTTTCAGTTAACTTCTATTACCATAGTTTGAATGTGATTTTGGGCTTTTCAATGTAATAAAATTATTACTAAAAATAGCTGACATACGTTAAATACCTGTACTTACTTTGCACATTTCTTATTTTTAAGGTTATTGATAAACTGAACAGTGCCTGTCTGTATTGCCTGTAAAAGATGGGGGGCAATGTAAGTGTTTCAGCCATATTTGATATGTACAGTACCATCCAAAAGTAATGGTACAGGCTCAGCCCACGGACAATCTGTGGAATTAGGCAGGCAGTTCAAAGGCTGCCTGCAGACACTGCGCGGGCTAACAACAATGACTAACAAACTCTGTATAAAGCCGTAATCATCGAGGAAAATACTGTGTATTATTTCAATCAAGCATTGAGGGAGGGGACTTTAACTGTTTGTAGCCAATTAACAGCCATCAATCAAACATTGACTCCATACATGCGCAACACCATGACATTGCCCCTTTAATTATCACAAACAGTTTATCTAAAACGTTTCACGACGTTGAGAAGAAAGCCGAATCTTGAAAACTGTCAAAATGTGTCTATATGAACATAGCGAGGTGATACATTCATTTTATTTGCATGCACTTGCAATCTCAATAAAAGCATGTGCCTGCAGCTGATTCCCCATGGGCAGACTGCGGTAACTTGCCTGTGGATTTGCCCACAGGCCTGCACTGTTACCTTCAGACCGTACTGTATGCAACTGTATATTTACCAGAAATACAATAATTATTTGATTAATAAGTAAGCATAGCTGTACTTTGCATTTACTTTGCGTTTACTATAGTACACGCAAAGTAAACACAGGGTCTATTCTGAGTATACGTACACGCAAAGTACATGCAAGGTTTGCTTTGCATTTACTTTGCATGTACTTTGAGTGCACAGTAAGGGTGAGGTTAGTTTCGATTGGTACTGTACTACAAGCTTGACATTAGAGAATTGCCGTGGTTTAATTGTTATGAAATCTGCAAAAAAACATTAAATCCAGTTGGTGCATAATGTTCCTAATCCTTTAATGATTTAAAAAGTTTACATTCTAATCCTTCTACAACATAGCTATATAAATCAATCATTTAGAGAACTTTAATAAATTCCAAATGTCTTAACAAAAATATTAATTAGTCTTTGTAGGCATCTCCCACATAACATCTGTAATCCCAACAATGGAATTACAAAGAAAAACTAAATGTGACCTTACACCAGAAAACGTACAATAACGACTTTCCGTTTAAACGGGTAAAATAAACGACTAACAAACGGGTTTTCAAGTCGTTTACACGACTTTCTAGGCCGTGTATACGAGTTGGAAAGCCGTGTAAATGGGTTGGAAAGCTGTGTAATGGGTTGGAAAGCCATGTACATGGGTTGGAAAGCCGTGTACACGGGTTGGAAAGATAGCCGAAAAAAGCAAACTGCTTTCTAAAACGTTTACAGTGCTCTGTGACAGGTTAGCACGAAAATTCGCTGCACTCTGCGTTTGGTACTCTGCGAATATTCACACGAAACTTCGCTTCTTCGAAATGTTGATCCTTCCAAATTTCGATGCCCGTCCAAGATCAAGTTACTTTTTCCGGCTCACTCAGTCAATTTGACAAACCTCAGTCATAAAATTTATTCAGACTTTGAGTAACTGAACTTTACGACTCACTTTCGAACGGTACAGGAGGACAACTGCAGTTTACTTCAGTTCAGTCAGTATAATCAGGCTAAGAATAGAAATCTGATGCTTTGAACCCTGAATCGAAGGCTGGAAGGCTATAATTTTTATGGCTAATAACGAAAGGAACATTGCATTACTAATCGCATGTCCCAACTTCGGAAGTGTTCAATTTTGTAAACGTTATCCGTATATCCACAATAATATTCAGATCCGTCAGACTTCCAGATCTTTGTAAAAGTCATTGCATAATGCACCTATCAGTGGCTTCCCCGAGGGGTCGACCCCCGGGGTAACCAGGGGGATTGTAAAAAGACAGAAACAATCTTGATGATTTCCCCCAGGGGTAGGGGAATCGTCCCTTTCAAAGTCCCCTGGTTAGGTCTTCCACGACCTACAATCCCCCGTCATTTTGCTACTGAACTGACTACTGAACACTCTATTTTCAACAGAAAATGTAACTTTATTAACACTTCAATGATATAAAAGCTGGCAATTCTTGCTGCGAGCAACATGCATTTTGTTTTAGCATTAATGAATACGAAAATTCGATATTTTGCCAAAACTAAACATAAAAAAGTTATGCTTCATATGTAATGATTTCATTTATGCCAAACTTGGTGACAGATGGTCAACAGATAACCCCAAAAGGATTGGATTTTAAAAGTCGTCCTTACCCTACGGTTGTAGATGGCATCCATTGCGAAAAGCATGTGAAGCACTAGTACCCAGTCTATACTGCTCGAGGTACAACAGGTAGCCCAAGTCAAGAATACTCGGCATCGAAATTCTACACTGGTCGTCTCGGTATATCTCATATCACGCTTTAACTCTTGTATTAATAAACAAGAAAAAACAATCTCTGTGGTTAGTTTCCCTCAGATGACAAAAACAATTTGAACAAATCCCCCACCCCAGTTTTCCAACCCTAAAACAAAGTCGATCATTTCCCCGACCCCAGGGGCAATGTTTGCATTCAATCCTCCTGTATTCCCCCACATATCTCCGTATTACCCCAGGGGTCGACCCCTTGGGGAAGCAGCTGATAGGTGCATAACGTTTTCAAGTAAATTCGGACCATGCAGTTATCGAAATGTCGTGAGCCGTAAAATAAACAAAACATTACGGCTGTGTGGCCCGCTTTAAAGCTTGACTCACTCGCTGAGCGCAAAGCATAACACCAAATAAACTTTTGCTTCATTGTAGTTTCACATTTACGGCATATCCTTGTCTTGTTACTAACTAGTATTAAAAGGTTTTGACAGAAATCATTGTAAATGCATGTTTGCGTGTTAATTAAATCTCAACTCTTCTTGGAGTCTGAATTTCCACGTACAATCAGTCAGGCGTGAACATGTCAGTCTGATTTTTGCAGAACATGAACAGAGTTTTGAAGCAACGCTTGTCATGAAAGACGTGCAAAAACTTCTATACTCTTTCTAGAAAACTTCTACTGGGTAAATGCAATTCCTTTTGAATTAAAAAGCTTTAATGCATCGGATCAGTTCAGTCAGTTCGCGTAAATGGAAAGTGCCCTAGCTAATTGCGCCCCCTCAGTATTTGTGTCAGAAATGAGACACGCGTCTGGCTGACAGTTCACGATTGACGGGGACTTTATACCATGCCCAGAATAGGACAGACCATCTTACTGTATGTTTGTAAAACTGTTTGTTATGAATTCGAATTTGTCACGCGTTAATCCTGGTGAAAGAAAGGTTAAAATACGAAATTGTGCGACATTCGTAGGAACAAAGAGCGAAATTCGTCGAAATACATTTGCATTACTTTTGCACTACAATTAAACGGCCTGGCCAAGAAGCGGCTTCACGACTCGTTTGCACGGCAGGGACAAAACGACTTTCGAAGCTGTGTAAACGACTTTCGAAGCCGTGTAAACAACTTTCGAAGCCGTGTACACGACTTTCGAAGCCGTATAAACGGTTTTCTAACCCGTTTACACGGATAACAAACCGCTTAGCACGCTAAACGGAAAGTTGTTATTGTACGTTTTCTGGTGTAAGGTCACAAATGAACAAAAGTAATATTAGGGTGATACATGTACAAGAATTTAACAGTCAACTTATAAAAGATTTTGAAGCCGAACAGTATGTCATTAAACAACAAATTCTCTGGCTACTTTTCATTTTACCACCTGCCTGACATACCCTGATTGATAAGGGGTTTCAATATTATTTTATTGAGGATGTAAGATAGGGGACCACAAGATATTGTTTATTTTAGCCATCATATTTTACTACAATAGCTGGTGATTATATATGAACCACAGCCAGCATTTCTAATCCCTGCTGGCCTCTTAAATGAAACCTCTGTTGAGGTGGTTTTGGTGGCTGGCATGCTGGCCCTGTGCTTCAATCCTAATCATAAATTAGTATTGCCTGGGTGTGAGTTCAGTTACCAAGTTGCAGTACTGAGCATCTCTCCCTCTACTTTATATAATTAAGCCTCTTGGTGAGGCCCCTGGAGAGCGGTACACTATTCTATAATAATACCTTTGATCCATCGTCAATTTCACTGTAGTCATGTCTGTGCCAGTTTCTTCTTTTCTTTACTAAAGAATCAAAGTAGCAATTTTTAGACAAAAATTGCATCATGCTAATATTGTTTGTATTTAAACTGTGATATTTTGTAGTACAATAAATGACCAAAACAAGTACATTCGAGTTTATTGCAAAGTTCACGAAGAGTTCTTTCAAAGACCTTTAATTTCAAGTGAGCCAGTAAAAGTTGAATTACATGTACCACAGGCAAACCACAAAATTAAGCGAAAGCTAGCATAAAGCATGTTTTATATTATACAGTAGCTCCTCCCCCTACTTTTAAGATTACTCACTACTCATACAAGGGAGAACAAGGTTGGCAATTTTGTGTGATTCCTGTGGCAGAATAGAAGAGGAAATCATAAATACCTGACACTAAATAAAACATGAACACTTGCAACCAATAATTGTTGAAAGTACAATGTACCTTTATTAGCTAAAAACATATGACTCAAATATCACAAGAATCGTATTGTTTTCAAATTTTTCAAGTACGTAATGGTTTGTCCTACATGTATGTGCCAGACTTTAGCTTTTGACCAGTGTGGTACATCCTCCAGGCATAAAAGCAAACATTGTTTCTACCCTACTGGAGAAATGAAAGTGGGGTCTGTTTATTTGTTTGGTGATACAAAAATATCCAAGCTAGGGGAGGGAAAGGGGTCAGGGTTCAACCAAGCTCTGGTGCCCAGGCAGGACCATACTGGTCAAAAGTTAACATCTGGCACATACAAAATGTAAAATAAGCCATTATGTACTTGAAAAATGTGTTCAAAACAATAATTCATGTGATATTTGAGTCATACTTTTAGCCAAAAAGGTACTTTGGTCATTGGTTTATCTTTTTGTGGTGTTGGAGTTTTATTTAGAGTGAGATATTTATGATTTCCTCTTCTGTTATGCCACAGGAATAAAAATGACAAACTTACAAATTAATGATTAACTTTCAGTGCAAATCAAAAATTGTGAAATTTAATTTGTAACATTTAAAATGATTGTTTAAGGCATAAGCACACTGCTTTTTTCTTCAAAAAAGTTATGAGTTTAAAAACATCATTGTAAGGATTCTTTCATAAATTAAATAAATTATAGAGGATATTACATGGCTGCATGGAGATACATGTACAGAATTTATCTCCAAGTGTTTAGCTTGATAACTAACGAGTAAGCACAGTGAACGAGTCAGTTATCAACATGAAAAGATAAATAAATGTTATTGTTTTTATTACATGGAAACCAGTTGGTGATTTTTATTTCTAATTTTGAAGATCAGCAAAATCACCAAAATGTCTTTAAAATCTTGTCAACTAAGTCAAAATGAAACAAATTTACTGAAGATTTGTGGCTGCTACAAACATGTACATGTATGTTGTGGTTCAATTTGATCTTTGGTTCAAATATTTTGAACCAGTACCATTTTTTTGAACCAGTACCATTTTTTTGAACCAGTACCATTTTTTTGAACCAGTACCATTTTTTTGAACCAGTACCATTTTTTTGAACCAGTTCAAAATTGTATTTACAAGTGTGAACTTGTACGGTTTCTACAGAAGTACTTTGTAAGTTCTACAGAAGTACTTTGGAATAAAAATACCTTTATACCTTGTTTGTGTTCGGTAACACAGTTACTTTGCGCAGTGATGTATTTTAATATGAATATAAACAGCAAACTATACAACTAACACCCTAAATTGACGGTTAGGGTGTTTTCAAATGCAGGGTAAGGGTATAATACTCGCATTCTCTTCTACTTCTAGTCAGTGTTTTATACCATTTGGTAAGCTGAGTCTAACAAGTACGAGGGGTTACTTCAAGATCATTTACACTCGTTTAATACTTTAAGATATTCTTTATTAGCTCTTTCGTAGAAGTCTTCTTCCAGATACAATGGTAGTCAGGTGATTTTCTTTTCTTTTGCTTTCTTTTAGCTCAGCCGCAGCTGTGATTACTCTGTAAAAGTCGGCTCGGTTGACACAGTTTGTTTCTTTCGGCAAACGATTTCCCACGGGCATAGAGCTGAGGGAGGTTGAGTTTGCGAGTTTTTCTTGAGAACTCTAGCTCTAGGTGGGTAAGATCTTGTTTACTGACCGGTTAGGGTTTTTTTATGGTTCAGGGTAGGGTTTTTGATTAGTTTAAAATTCCCAGCATAATTTTCCGTGTAATTATGTCTGTGACACCGCAAACCTCCCTTTACGCCCGGGGGAAATCGTCTCCCGTTTGTTTCGAAGTACGAATGGAGCCGTAATTAAAAGTACATCTGATCATCTATAAACAATGTATTTTTCTGGATGTAGCTTTCTTACTTCCCCTGAGTTGCTGCAGTTTTCATAAAAGAATGCAGTCAACACAAACTTCGTCTGTATAAGGGGTCGTATAATACAGTTTTGTCCGTGTTGTTGTCCATGTAATTTTATTTCCAAGTCTGATGTTGTTAGTAGTGCGCATGTGCGAATAAAGTTAAGAGACTGGAAACAAATTAGCATAAGGAGAGGGACTGGGTTCGACGATTAGTCACCTATAGAATAAACGATGGTAAAATCAACAAGCGCTTCTATGGCGCAGTGCGTTAATCGACTGGATCATCATCTACCAGGCGTTCCTCGTGATCCTGTATGAAGTTAAGCCCGACCGGGGGAGGTTAGTAAGTGGATGGTGACCGTCAAGGTAAGTGGTACAGTAACGTATGTCAGGGGGACAAGGGAAAAAGGGGATGGGACTGGGGATGGGACTGGGGAAGGGAGGGTAGAAAGTAGAGGGAAGGGGAGGGTTGACACAAAATATTTTGTAGGGGAGGGGTGGGTTGAATTGTTTTTCTTTTTAAATTCCCCCCAAAAAAACTAAACCCCTTTTTTTTATGAATCCCAAAAAAATTAAAAAATCCTTTTTAGAATCTTGAAAAATTGAACCAGTTCGAAAAAATTGTACTGGTTCAAAAAAATGGTACTGGTTCAAAAAAATTGTACTGGTTCAAATATATTTGTACCAGAGGTAATAATTGAACCACAACATGTACATGTATTTAAAAGTAATATTTTTCATATTTTAGGAACATTAGAGGGTAAAAAAAGAGCAAATCAGACCAAATTAGTTTTGGTTTGTGAAGTGATATCCCACATGTTTATAATGGTAATAGAACTGAGTGGAGTGCAATTTGGTTTGATATCATACGAGTGATTACAAAATTGCACGACCGCGAAGAAGGAGTGCAATTTGTAATCAAGAGTATGATTTCGGACCAAAATTGCACTCCACTCAGTTCTATTACCACTTAATTATATTACCACTTAATTATATTCATTTTGAAATCTTAACAAACAATAAACGTTCGTAAATTATTATTTTTACAACAACAAACTAGAAAAGTCAAGCGGGTAGAGCTTTGAAGAAGGCAATTAAAATCTAAGAGCATGCGTGAGCAGTCACGCAATCCCTATGCTGTGAATGGCTTCATAAATTCTGCTTTTCGATTGGTTCAGCAAAATGATGCAATAACAGACACAAAATGATGCAATTTAGGCTGAAATCACTGCTGCTTTTAATCAATCAAATTGCAGGAAACACCAATGATTTCAAAATGAATATAATTATGATAATAGTATCATCCCCACCTGGGTCAGTGTGATTTCATTTGTATAATTACAATTAAGACGCAGCTGCACTATCAACTATGCTCAAATAATAACGTTTTACTGAAGATCCCTAGTGGGAAGTTTTTGCGTTCATTTGGTGATAGATCTCTTAGTGTGGTGGCTCCAATCTATGGAATGCTCTACCACAATATCTGTGCAATATTCAGTCGATTAGTCCTTTTAAATCTTCACTTAAAACATATCTTTTTGAATTAGCTTTTAATTTATAGTCTTTTCATAGTAATTTTAATTGAGATATTTTAATGTGTTCAATTAATTTAATTTTTATTCTTATTCCTTTTGTAGAAATAATTGTAATGATTGTAATGTAATGCGCTTTTGATCATTTTATGCAAAATGGCGCAATAGAAATTATAATAATAATACTTGAATGACAGAACTATGCAACTGACACCAATATTGTGAAATACACAAGAAATGAGGTCAGATTGATAATCTTTAAGATCATTCACAAAACATCTTATTTAATGATATCATATTACTAGGAGCAAAAGGCTCTTTCTGTCATCATCGACTTGCTGTAGTCACGATATTAAACGACAAACAAGAGCCCATCTGGGCTTTCACTCGGGCCACATGAGATTGAAGATGAAATACACTTTCATTTGAAATCCTCTTAGTAATAACCAAAGGGCAGAATTGTTAGCTGAATTTAGCAGTCTTTAGGAGTGGGCGGTAGCGCGGTGACTTTCATTCTCTGCTCCCCTAGTATAATTTATATGTAATTTAATAGTTTTGTTTTTCTCGTATGTTGACCTTTTAATTTAAACACTACTTATTCGTTTAACGCACTGCATTTGAGCAGGCATATATTCATTGTTTTGAACCCGAGAATTAACCGTACTACCGTACTTCATGGTCCCTTTCTTTAGTAGTGGGTTGTCGGTCAGGTGATTGTAAACTCTCGTCATTTAGCACAGAAAATGTATTCTGATGAATAGGGATCGGGTTGTCATGTAAGAAAGATGGCTCTCGAACAAACTGATAAGCTTCAGTAGGTTGGGTAGTCTTGGAACACTGGAGACCTTGGTCTTTCATTGTCTTCTTTTTTTTTTTTTAAGTTTGAAGAACTATGTCAAACACGAATTGGAGTCTTTCATCAGGGGTTCCAAATATTGAGAAAACAAATGAAACCCGAGAGGCGTAGCCTCGAGGGTTTTATTGTTTTCGAAATATTTGGAATCCCCTGATGAAAGACGAACAATGAGTGTTTGACATGTCTTCTCATGCGAATGCAAAACCGACAATTTACATACGTTTCTTTTCAAACTTCATTAGCAAGTATTGTTTACCATTTGACTGTTGTATCTAATTATTCCATAGATGGCTTATTATTCTTTTTTGATGGCAGTGATTTCAACTAGCGTACTAGTAGAGTAGTGGACAAGAGTTAGTGGACAAGAGTTAGTACAAGCAGTCGGAAGGGTCGTGGTTCGAACTCCAGTGGAGGCAGACTTTTTCTTTCTATGTCATTCTTTATTTCTTTACTTCTTCGCTCCTTACTTGTAGTTTATCAGTATGTAATTAGTTAGTGGTTCATGAATATGATGATTAAGAAATATTGATCACTAGGCTTGGAAACATGATCAAACACAAGGGTTTCACCGGGTATCAAGACCCATGCATGTGACCAAATACAGTTCCTCCATTGGATGACTATCTCATGAATTATTAATGAGTTTGAGAAAGTCTGATCTCAACTCGCCATTTTCAACTTCTAGGTCAATAATACGTGATGACAGCATCTTGATTTCGGTCTTGTATATATATTATCTTGCTGCACTAATTTGTCTTCCAAATGACTGAGTTTCGTTTCTTGATTCGTGTTTTGATGTGACGAGAGTAAGAATTCATTACGCATATCAGTTAGGTCAGCCTCCATGTTACAAATCAAGGTCATTAAATCAGCGAGAGAGTTCTTATTATATTGCGGGCTATCCTCGTGAAGAATCTAAAGAATTCCGTCTCTACCGGTTTGAATTTGACTCATGTGTATGTTGCTTTTGGAGTTTCAAGGATATGTTGATCCAAAACTACAGGTTCTTGGGGTTTTTCATTGACTTGTGAACTTGCAGGCTCTGTAACTTGTTTTGTTTTCTTAGTATAACTTAAAGTGTTGAACATGTTCTCAAGCATGTCACGCGTTACCTGTTTCTTCATTCATTAAGTTCTCTACTTTCATCTGTAATCTGGGAAACTCAATCTTTGCCAATGCCTTGGCACATAATTATTCTTGTTGTTAAGTAGACGTGGATGGTTATAAGTAAAATCCTTCGACAGCTTGTACCGTTTCCACTAGGTCAATATCCTCGCTGGAACAAAATAACTTGATCTCAATACTCTCTGACTGTGTTTCTGCCTCATTTAATTGGTCGATCCAACTTACGGTAAATTTAAATCTCTGACAGTTTTTAAGAGACTCATAATATTGGTCTTGAAGTGCCTTCACCCAAAATAAGATGTTCTCCTCGGATGTTTTAAATGCAGCACAGCGAGCCGATGGCTTATAGATTCCAATATCTATTTCTTCGAATTTTAGCTTTCTGGATCCTGGCCCCTTCACTGGCTTCAGGTCGTTGTACATGTCGTATATAAAATCACTGGCCATCTGGGTAAAAAACGCGGTCCTTCGGCTCCGACAATAGCGCCAGTTGAAATATCCTGAGCCTGTTGGAAGGCTTTCGCACGAGTGAAGTTAAATAAAACATTAAACTGCTTACATTTGAGAGATGGTACTCCAAATTAGAGAGAAAGTTCCTCGCAGGTCCTCCACCATCTTGATTTACTGTATTAAATTATGTAAATAAATTAACCTGGCGATTGTTGCGTGACCAGCACAGTGCGATCTGATTGGTGCAGAAATTTAAGATATGGGTCAAAAGTCACATTTTGTTGCACCCAACACAAAAAATAAATAACCGCTTGCATTTTAAGACTCTGTGCTGCCACAGGCATCCCGAGTAATAATAAAGTATTTACAAGATATGCCAAAAATATAAGTCACTTACGAGTTAACGTTATCGTTGAGCTAATTCGTTTACAGGATCCGAAATATACAAAAAAACCTACGAATAACAAAGTGTTTTTTTTGTCACGAATTTCACAAACAAATATTAAGAACCTTTGTCTTTGACCACTAATTAAAGTAGTGCGAATCCTAGGTTTCAGTTATATATTTTGATTTTTAAGCTTAACTCAATTAGCACATATTACTTTATTAGTTAAGTAGTAAAACAAGAATGAGGTTTATGCTCTGAAGTGTACTTGACTACTTCTGAGAAGTGAATAGTTTGTTATGACGACAAGTTAGATCGTTTTACTGTTAAAATAAGCACCTGTTTTCCGGAGTAAGAATATAATTGTAATACGCGACCAATTAGGCCAAAACAAACTAAGATTTCCGCTCTCACTACTCAATCCAATGACTCAATGACAAGGCAAAGCAGAGACTGAAGTCTGAATTAAGTTTTGTGGGAACATTACCTCACTCCTCACTCCCTCAGCTTCCGACTAAACTTCCGTTAATATCAAATTCATTAGTCGCTAAACAATTTAGGAAACCTTCAGGAGATAATATAAGTTTTACATACAAGGGAAAATAAAGCGAGAGCGCTAAAAAACGCGAAAATCTCCATCAAGGTCGCACTGAATAAATAACAAACATGAAACAACGGCTGATAATGTGATAGAGTATGTGTTTAGTTACGACCGGCAGCACGTGGAAGCATCGACTACAAACCGGTGAACAAAACTTATGGTTATCAAGAAAAGACTGAGGCTATAAAGGGAGAGATTTCTTACGTGTTAGTGGTCCGTAGTGCTCGGTGCAGTTCGGACAATGGTAGCGCTCGATGTCTGAAGCTTGGTGTTCCTCGATCCCCACGCAACTTTAAAAAAAAAGATTACTCGAATTTAGCGTTAATATAAGCCACTGTTAGTTAATTAGATAGTAACGATACCTTCCGTGAAACCATTCTTCGCATGAATCACACTGGATCATAAACTGGGGATGCTCGTATGGTTTTCTACAAATACAGTACTGCTCGGACTCGACCGCCATCTTGGCGCTTGGCTGACCTGTGACGTCACACCACACCACCTCGATTACGAGCTACACAGGAAGCCCGGTCATCACTCTTCTCATGCAAATTGTCAATCCACGACAAGTAAGGCAAGAAACTAATAAGTAGAGAACTTGTAGTTTTAAAAAAAAATATCTTAAAATTGGGTCGGTCCCAAACCTTGCATTTTCTTTTTGGCTTTTCCCCCCAGAAATGGGTCTGTCGGGCGATAGTAAACGAAAATATAAAGGTTAACTAACAAATAGAAACACTAAAAACATAGAGATACCATTTTACAATAAATATGTCTAATATTTTAAAGACAAGTATTCTATCGACGTCTATACATCTATATTTATTTTCTACAAGGGTATTGCATACAATAGATAAATCATAAAATAAAGGAGATATCAATGAGAGATATACCATTTTACAATAAATCAGTCTAAAAATTAAGTCAAAGATTAACATTGATTAACTGATAGTGTTAAAGAATGGAATTCAATAGATGAATAAATTAAAGTGAGCTTCTGACAGAAATTAAATGTTAGAGCTGGATGGTTTCCAACAAACTGTGGCTTTTCAGACGCCAAGCTTCACCTCCAGCTATATATTTCGTATTACTGTTTACTTTCTGCAAAAGATAACTCTCTAAATATAGCTGGCAGCTGTCCTTCGGTCCGGCTGCGTGCCGGCGAGACCCCGCCACAGCTAGGACTGAGATGGAATCATCACAAAGCCTTTCGATAGCAGCTAAGCCGGTGTTTTCCCACTTTCCCGCTTTGAAGCTAAAGTCTAGATGCCCAGATAAGAAAGATTACAAGTTCGGATTTTTTGTGCTCTGACCGAACGACTTCAGTTATGCGGAGCTATCTCTTCCGTTCGGGTCAGAGTAGAGGAAATGAGAGGAATCGAGAAAGGCACGGCGAGAACACGTCAAGAATCCCCTCCATCGCACCCGACGATTCTTCGGCTCGCATGCACTTATTTCTCAGTTCCATTCGTTCCTTAACGATTTCAGTTCTAAATTCACCTCCCGGTTAGCTCCGTCAGTGGTTAAGGACTGTCGTGTGTCGTGCGGGACCGGACCAACACTCAGGGTCTTAGTGACTGAGTAGAACGTGCTACCTTTGTAATATGTAGCGATCAAACGGTTAGATATTCGTGTCTTCTCGGATAAGGTGGTTAAATCGTACGTCCCACGTCGGCCTCAAGTTTATCAGTCTCACCAGACTGTCACGAGTTACCGACGTTAAATGCTTTACCTTTACTTCAAGACACTGCCGATCAAATCAATAAAACTATCAATTAAGAAACGCAGACATCAATCTCGTTCCACCTAAACCAACAGTGAATTTTCTTAAAAATTTTTTTTTTTTTTTACAGTGGAGCAGTACTAAAGTAGGACTTAACCAGGGTTTAGTTTGGATGTAACTAGACTTGCTCCAAGTCGAACTCGCTGAGTCACTGGGTAAGCGATCAGCTGGGTCAAAAATCGAGGGCGAGAATCGAAGCGAGAGGCGAGAAGGACTTTGAGAAAGTCTAGGATGTAACCAGCCTAGTACTATGGACTGACCGATTTAGCTTGTACATTTGTTGTCCCAATTCAGGTCACCTGACTTTTCCTTAGTATTGTTTTCTCGTTTTTCTGTATCCTAAGAGGAAATGTATAAATTTCTCTAATTGAAAAACAAAGCACTGAAGACACTGAACCTCTGGAGCGGAGCTATTACATGATCTGAGACAACAAATAAATGTACAAGCTAAATCGGTCAATTTAATAGCCCACTTCCGCGATATGCTTTACTTGTCACGCACAAAGGTTTCAATACGAGGCCCCGTGCTAAATTTAATTTATTATTTTCCAAGAGAAAAGAATAAATTTAATTTAGCACGGGGCCTCGTATTGAAACCTTTGTGCGTGACAAGTAAAGCATATCGCGGAAGTGGGCTGCATGAGGATTATACTTTCTGATTATACTCCCAGATCGTACGTACATTGCCCTAGTCTTTGTTTCATTTTCGATCAGTCGTTCCTTAATAAATAAGCTTTTTAAAATAGTAACTGAAGTATTTGTTTTAGGATAGTTTCGTAGTTTAATTAATAGTTATTATTTTATGGCAGTTCAAATCTCGCTGAATAAAGTATTTGAACAACTGCTTTCTAAGCAAGTGACTGGTAGATTTAATGATTGCTTAAGCGAGTATCTCACAGTGGTTATAGAAAGCGCCATAGTTGTGAGACTGCGCTTACATGTACAATGCTAACAGAAAAGTGGAGGCAAGCAGTAGACAATGGGGAGATTGTTGGTTAGACTTGCCACAAGTCGACTACTTTGACTGTTTATATCACCCTCTATTGTTGGCCAAACTCAAGGCCTATATATGGTTTTAATGAAGGAAGTCTTAACCTTATGCAGTCATATTTTATGGTCCATTATAGCAGAGTGAAACAAGGAAACATTATCAGCAGTATCAGCTCCTGGAAATTAGTGGGAAAAGGCTGTCCACAGGAATCATCATTCGGCCCATTGCTATGGAATATATTCCAAAATGACTGGACACATATCATAAAGTCTAATGTTTGCATGTATGCAGATGATCACCATCTAGTCCAGTGAGACCAAAATAATTACAGGAGCGAGCAGTAGAAGCAACTACCTCAGTGGTATGATTCAAATTTCCTCACGGGTAATTTCAAGAAATATGGGAGTATGGTGATTGGTAAGAATAATAAGCAAGCGATTGGGATTAATGTCAAAGGCACTGAAGTTGAGCCTTATCATAATATTACATTGTTAGGAGTAAACATTGACAGTAAGCTGACTTTTACTGATCATTTAAGAAATGTTCAGTTGTAAAAAAAGTAGTCAGCGAGTATGAGGAGTTATTATGAGGCTGCGAAACTTGATTCCAACTAGTGCAAAATTGCAGTTATATAAAGCAGCAATTCTACCACATTTGACATATTGTAATACTGTGTGGCACTTCTGTAAGGCCAGTGATGCCAGAAAATTAGAGAGGGTTCAGGAAAGAGGCCTGCGGGCTGTGTACTGTGATTGGAGTTCATCATATAAACAACTGTTGATATGGGCTAAATTGCCCACTTTAAAGAACAGGAGATTGCAGGATGTAGCTAATATTATGTATAGAGTTTTAAATCTTAAAAGAATAGCCTTTGCCCCAAGTATATCTGTGATATATTTTCATTGAATAATACAACAACTTAAGTCAAAGAATTTCAGATTCCTAGATTCAATACAGTCAGTTATGGCAAATATTCCCTTAGATATTTTGGGCCATTACTCTGGTCTAAGCTGAAATCAAATGTGCTTAATTTACCATCTCTAGAAGCTTTCAAGAGGACCATCAGAAAACTGGATCTTGAGCAATTGGTTAGCAACTTTTTTGTCAGAACTGTATTTTATGTGTTTCTTGAATTTCAGTGAGATGTAATGCATATAATGTAAATATTTATCTTTTTAGCTTTTAATATTTAGTATTTTAATCAACTTTGTAAATAGCTATCATCTTGATAAATAATTCATGATAAGGGGTTAGGTAGTCAATTTTATAGTTTATAGTTTTAATTTCTCTATTTATTTATCTGTGTCCTAAATTAGTGGGAAACTGCTATCGATTCTGACACTGAAATAAAGTTATTATTATTATTATTTAGTGTAAACATCAGTCAGGAAAAGCATGTCAATGACGGTCAAATGTGAATAAATAAAGATCTATCTATCCACTTAACCTTGACGTTTGCACGGCAAGTCCGAAGGCGCCACAGGGAGCCCGCATGCCTTGCTTACGAGAGCGCGCGACTTCGGCACCGCTGCACGTGCCATTGGAAATTAAATGACGCTATATTCCTCGCTCACACGAGTGAAATGTAACGAACTACACAACAACTACATTGTACTGTAGGAAAACTGCTCAAGAATATGAAACACTGCAGAAATAGTGTAGATTGCGTAAAGTCTTTTTGAGACAAGTAATCTGAAGTTGGCAAATGGAATACGGTTGGTGAACTAACTGCAGTATAACTGCATGGGCAATGATTACTGCATGGAATGTTCATTTGATCAAAACCGGTTCAGTACTTTGACTGGAAAGTTCAAAGACGGAAGCATTTCAAACAAACTTATGTTACCAGCTTTGTGTTTAATGGTAAGAATTTATTATTTGTTTTAATTGCAATGGACCACCATGCGGCAATTTTTGCTCGGTGTTTCCAGCGAGCCGAACAAACTTTTGTTTTATACCCTGGACGAGAACAGAAAACATAAAATCCACTGTGTTGTTATCAGAACATCTAGTTATAACGGTGTCATTTACAATAAAATATTTCTCCGCCTTTGAACTTTTCATCCGAAAGTTTGACAAAAGCGGTACCACTTAGGCTCTCCTTAGGTAACGCTCATTATCATAATATTATTGACTGAAATCATCCATTCCATTGTCATAAAGTAAGCCACGGAGGCATAGTAACCAAGGAGTATTTATTTAGCCAGCGTATTGGGTAGCAGAAAGCAAATTTACTGAAGGTGTTTGTTTTCAAGGCGTACTTCAATACTTGACGTTCTTATTCATTAACACGTTGTGGTTCAACTATATAGTGCCTTAGGATGCCAACAAGATGGTTCTCCTACGAGAAACAAGATGAAAGAATTGAACACTAAGCTAATCCTGCTCTTGACGTTCGTGATTTTTCTCTGGAACAACGCAGCAAATGGTAAGATAAACTCAGAACACGACAAGTACTCTTTCTTCATGTGTTAGTGTGTACATAAAGCAGTTAATCAAAACATCGTTGGTATGTTTTTATTTACGCCCTTCCTCTTAACCGTGTTAACACTTATTGTAGTTCAAAAGTTTCGTGTGGTTGTTGTTAGTTCTCAACTAAGGTTATTTTATATCATAGCTGAGTAAGTAGCAAACTGTGTTGAGAAGTCCTTGAGACTCAGATATTTTCATGATACTGACTGGACACGCAGACCCATGAAACATAGCACGGAATCATTCGCAGTACGATACGAAGCCGGAGCTTCTAATAAATTTAAAGATTAGCAATTTGCATACTAATACCATAGAGGACAAATTATAACTTGAAATTTCACGCGTAATTTGTAATTTCACATGTGAAATTTCAAACGCCGCCTACGCGCGCTTAATTTTTTTTCCGGAACATAATTTGCCCTCCATAATATTAATAGGTAATCAAATAGTGACTCGTAAAATTAGGGATAAATTTCACTTGTGTTTGTCAAAATCTACGTAATTTTCCTCGCCGAAGCGGCTCGGGAAATTAATTTGATTTTGACAAACACAAGTGATTTCACTAAACACCATTTGATTACCTATACGAATCGCATAGCCAAAGCTGAATCGCACGATGCATTTGCGAAATCAGACGCTGATTGGCTGAGACGGAGTGGTGATTCAGAGTGGAATCACCACTGTAGACTTACGCGCGCTATTTATAACTTAGCAAAATATCAACAAATATACTAAATCTTCAAGTAATTCATCGGACTATACGATTCAAGGAAAATCACATGCCCAGTTGATCTCTGCATGACAAGAACTTCCCTGTCATTAAAAAAAAATCTCACCAATTTCACACTTCCTAATAAAGTAAAACAATTTCTATTTCAAAAGCAATTTAAATCAAACCTTTAACTGCCAATGTTTGTTATTGTATGGGTTTGTATTTTCTTGTTCGTAGTTGTCAGTTCTGATTTGTGTCACTACATTAATAATGTATATTTACATGGCTAGGGGCTAACTAGAAACCCTTTGTTTATTTAGCCCCTAGACACCTTTATTATGTATATTGTACCTTTATCATTGACTTTTTCTTATTTTGCTACAATATTTTCTTCAAACAAGGAACTGTAAATGGACTAATAGGTGTGGAAATAAAGATCGCCGGATTGTTCAGTGTTTTAAATACACTCAGTATAAAGTTTATTTATGAAATAGACTGAGAAGTTCGAATTCTCTTATGTGACGTGAAAATGTTATAAACTCTCTAAACTTGAAAGTTGTTTTACAAAATGTAGGAGTTTATATAGTTTAATATTCATGGCAACGAAAATTAATGGTATATTTACTATAAATGGTATATTTACTATAAATCATATGTTGAGAGAAACCACCAACTTTGTGCTTTATTATGTGGCTTCTGAAATTGTGGAAGGAATATATTTGTATTAGTACATACGTTTTTTGTTCTTGATCTAATATTCATTTGATAACTGTGGCTGTCATTGGCAAATTAAAATACAATCAAATATTTTACTACAACAAGACTGAGCATGTCAAGAACGGATGCCGTCGCATTTTACATAACTTTAATTTACTCTGATGAACTTCTGACTGAAAGGGGAGTCAAATCAATACATGCCAAAAAAACATTACCGGAAATATCAATTCGGAGGAGCAACTCACAAATCGGTGATATTGATATTTGGCTGGTTTCCCAGAAATGCTGCAGTATATACTTATACTTTTTGATTCCGTAGAGAAACAGTGCAATCAAATTACAGATGAATAGTTTTAATATTGAACAGTCTTGTTTTCACCCATAGTGGGCAGTGGAATTGCTGGTAATACTTTGATTGGCTATGTTTAATAATGTGTGCTGGAGTGTGTTTGTCTGTTTTCGCCGGTGTATAATTAAAGTACAGTAAAGTGAAGTGAAGCGAAGTGAAGTAAAGACACTTTATTTATAGAGGGTAACACGTTTACCGCTAACATGTAGCTCAGTAATCTTCCACATGGCCTTCTCCTGACTTAATTCGACGATTTTACATCCTTGTCCGAGAAGACGAGAAGGTCTAACCGTTTACTGTTGGATTATGTAAAGGCAGCACCTTCTACTTAGTCATTTTAAGACCCTGAGTGTCAGTCGGTCGGGGTTTGAACTCGCAACCTCCCGCACAACAGACCGGCGCTTTAAAACCCCTGAGCTTAACCAGAGGCGGTTTGTGCTAGTGTATGTGCTGAGTGATGAATGAGTGTGCCCTTCATCGCTGTGCAAATGTAAAGGAAAGCCACAATTTACAGAATACTTTTGATAAAATATTTTCAATAGGCAGTAATTAAGTATTGGCGTTAGAATAACGGAAATGTGAAAAATAAACTATATACTGCCGTTTTTAAGAACTGCACTCTCTTCCAGGGGCGGCTCCGGTGTTCGGCTCGGCGACGTACAGTGGTTCAGTGAGTGAGAACGTCGCCACAGACACGACGGTTAACGGTATCACCATCTCAGCTTCAGATGCAGACGGAGATGCCATAACGTACTCTATAATCAGCTCGGCGGGACCATTCAAACTCAAGACTGACGGTACCAAAGTGTTGACGAATGGACAGAGTATTGACTATGAGACAACCAACACTTATACGCTTACGATACAGGCATTAGCTAACGGTTAGTGACGCCGGGCTTATTTATTTTATGGCAAGCTGGTCTATGACGTACATGTATATAGAGAATTCTGATTGGTTCCTTGGGCAATCAAAACACTAGCTACACTCCGGACCGGTGTTCCCTTATGGAAATACCTGATATTCCTATGCTACAAAATATACTGCACCCAACTTGTAATTCACACTTCTATAAATCCACATTAGCTAGAAGTAAGCCGGCAAATAGTCTTAACCGAAGCCGTGAGTCTGTTGTTAAATTAACAAATACTTGTCATTTGGCCGTGCGTCTGTTCTCTTATAGATGCACAGATGACGTCATAACGTGACGAGAACAAAGAAGTACTCAACGAGCCGCAGTCGAGTGTTGGTCAAATTAACGTGACGAGAACATCAGTCACAACCAATGTTTTTGGGAAGCCCCTAGCCGCTACATACACTCTTGGGATCACTCAGCAAACTGTTTTGAAGGCACTTCAGCGATATTAGGGACGTAGCTATCATCGGTACATCTATAAGAGGGCTATTAGGGGGGGTGGGAGAGGGGACGAAGTGATTTTGTTCAAAACGTCTGTGCATCTGTAACAGGAGGCTCCTGACCAATCAGAGCGCGAGTACCTAGGCGCTTTTGGTAAGATGGGACCCTTCCCTTGATCCTTTGTGTTCCCTCTGATCCCGTGGTTCTTTGCTCTCTAATATCTCTTTGAAAAAAGAACCTGGGAATGAGGCAGCTATTTATAGACACTAACCAGACTTATTATCTTCCCGTCATTCCAGGCGATACGAACACAGCTACTGTTACCATCACCATTGTCAACGTCAATGAAACTCCGAGCTTTGCGCATGCGTCATACAGTGGTAATATTGATGAGAACAGCGTCAATGGAATGGACATCATCAAAGTGACCGCGACTGATGTGGACAACGGTGACACACTCACTTACAGCCTGACAGGCACAGGTACAAAATGACTCACATACGGGATAATCATCAGCAAGGCGCATGCACGTTGCATAGAGGGTGTTGCGTGACAGGATACCGAGGTAGTAGATTTACCAGTCAAGGCCAGATCATATCTGTCGTTTATTCAGGATCACGATTAAATGAACAAAGCAACAAGGTGGCGTTATATCGATGACATTTTTATGATTTGGACGTACTCACACAGAAAACGAACTCCTCACATATATTTCTTACCTTAATCAAATTCATCCTACTATCAAATTCACCTCATTTCACTCATCCACATCAGTACCTTTCTTAGACGTTACAGTTTCTATAAATGACGGTAACATTGAAACATATCTTTATATCAAACCCATGCATGCACTGACAAACACCAATACTTACTACGTTCGTCTTGTCACCCACAACGCACCAAATGCGGCACTATTCCTTTCAGTCTTGCTCTCAGATTACGCCGTATGTGCTCTTCCGACAAAACATTGACCTCTCGCACTAACAAACTTAAATCCTACCTTAACAAACGTGGATATAACCGTTCCTTTTTAAACAAAGAAATACGTCGCGTTCATATGACGGACAGAAGAACTCACACCCAAACAAGGTAACGAACAGTCTAACCGTGTCCCCGGGGGTAAAAAATAGGTATGTATGTGAGGCCAAGAGGCTCAAACCCTGATTGCCCCCTTTTGGGAAAAAAAAATATGATTGCCCCTTCTTTAAATTGTTTTCTCAAACTAATTAATAATTCATGAGATAGTCACCCAATGGAGGAACTGCATTTGGTCACATGCATGGGTCTTGATACCGGGTGAAACCCTTGTTCGAAGCTTCGTCAGGTGGATGCATCTTGACATCCAATGAAACACCAGTTGCAAACGCACTAATCATCATATTCATGAAGCACTAACTAATTGCATACTGATCAACTACAAGTAAGGAGCGAAGAAGTAAAGAAATAAAGAATGACATAGAAAGAAAAAGTCTACCTCCACTGGAGTTCGAACCGCGACCCTTCCCGGCTGCTTGTACTAACTCTTGTCCACTACTCTACTAGTACGCTAGTTGAAATCACTGCCATCAAAAAAGAATAATAAGCCATCTATTGAATAATTAGATACAACAGTCAAACGGTAAACAATACTTGCTAATGAAGTTTGAAAAGAAACGTATGTAAATTGTCGGTTTTGCATTCGCATGAGTTCTCAATATTTGGAACCCCTGATGAAAGACTCCAATTCGTGTTTGACATAGTTCTTCAAAACACGGTCGGATATATACCCCGGCCGGTATACTGCATACCGGGATTGCATGCAAAATACGGAACATTTCAGGTCGGGACGTGGCATTAGGTAAACAAATCAGCAGATGAAGTACGCGTACGGATAAGTTCTGAAGTACGAATTAGCGGCGTCACGATGTATGGGAACCTCAGTGCTTGCATGTGGGCAGGCGATCAAAATGCGGCAACAGAATGTCTTTTTTTGACATAGTAGCTAAAAAAAACTGAATCCTAACTGCCTAAAAAATACTGAACCCCGACCCTGACTGCACCCAAATTATACTCAAATCCTGACCCTGATCTGCCCAAATCAGGTCAAAACCCTGACCCCACCTGCCCAAACTGACAAACTGAGCTCAAAACCCTGACCCACTCGGGCGGCACATACATAATACGTCACAAACAGGAGTACCCCCCCCCCCCTCCCCCCGGACCGTGTCCCTCTTGTATTAACATATAACCCTGCTTTTTTTTTTACATATTTATTCCATACAATTACCGCAAGAGCAGAAGCTCATCTGGGAGGCTCTCGTACAACTATTGCATACATTTCAACAGAGGAAGTTGGGAGCGAAACAGAAACAACAGAAAATAGATAACATTACATATGAACTGAAAAGCGAGATGTAGCGGAAATAAAATCTTGAACAGCAAGGAATAATTTACAATTTGAATTAAAGTCAACATTGGTACATCCACGAAGTAAAAACATTAGCTTGTCAGATTCGTTAGAATTAGACCAGAAATTTATTAGGCACGCTGCAGCCGAGGTAAGTAAACGAGAGCGTTGGGCTTCGAAACGGGGATAATGTAACAGGTAATGTTTGATAGTTTCCCGCTGGTATCCACACCGGCTCACATACAGGAGAGGGTATACAATTATGACGAAAAAGATCGTCGTTTAAGGTGCTATTTTTCAACCTAAGTCTAGTTTGCAAAACAGAAGCCAGGATACCTAGCACCAATTTCAAAGAGCTTGGGGCACTTCCCTTTTGACAACAACCTATTAACTGAATTTTGAATTTAGCAAAAGAGGAAGAATTCCTTATATAGAGAGCCAGGGAATTCCATCCGGAAATATAGAAGAAGGAAAAAAGGAGTTTTGAAATCCAGATGTGGAGCAACTTATAAGTGATATGTTCTCGCTATTTAATACGGAGTGAATAACTAGATCTGCGAGAAACTGGCGCGGGTAAAAGGGAGGAGAGATAGTCAGGAACCAAATTATTCTTAAGTTTATAAAATACCGAAAGTTTATGAATATGACGTCTTACGGACATTTAGGTAAGCCAGAGAAAAATACTGAGAAGAAGGACCGGGATTCAAATGTACGTCGGACGACAAACAAATTACTAGAATGTAAAATGCCAACATGAGTAGTACTAGTGCGAATACCACCGCGGAACTCAAAAATAAATTAACATGAAAGTTAAAAATCCGAAAAGTTCGCGAGTTAAAAAGCCCAATCGCTGCCCGATAGCATTCTAACGAAATACCCATGGCCAAATCATACGAAAATAATTAAATCTTACCTCTGGCTGCAGGTTATGAAAGGCAAAAAATACGGATAAACACAAAATGATACGAAATACAAATAACTGAGTCAGTGTCAAGCCAAGTACGGAAAGGTCAGCGTTAAATCATTTCATTCATCTACATCTGGTCTGAGCTCTTGAATATCGTCAGAACAACGAACAATGTGAATAGATTCATCATATAACTTCGCAAAAATCTTACCATCGCTCGCCCATCAGTTGCAGTAATATGATCCGCTTCTCGAGCTTGTCGGTAAATCTCTAGGTTGTAGCTAGTCATGCAGTGAGATCCTCATTAATAAATATGCCCTTCATCCCTTTCAGCTTGCGGCGGTGTTTAATAACTTCAGCTTTAGCCCTGTAACCCTTGAACTTGACTATCAGTGGTACTATGCTTTGGAATAACCTGCCAGATGAGGCTAAAAGAGCCAAATCTTTACGGCAATTCAAGAGGAGTGTTTGTTACTGAGTTATGCTGATAGCAGATTTTTACTGATTTTTATTAATATATGTTTTTTAATCTGTACATATATTTATTGTTACGCCCCACGTGGAAACCAGCTTACTGTTGTAGTGGCTAGCGTACGGAAATAAAGTTATATGTATGTATGTATGTATGTATGTATCATATGACGATTACCATCCCTACGCTTTCCAATCCGGTGGATACGATCAATTTCGGAATCGCTAATCTCCACCCCAAGCTTGCTTTGGAAGAAGTTAGAAACTTTCTCGTAGCAATTTTCCTCTGGCTCCTCTTCAATCCCACCAATACGAATATTATACTTGCGCGAATACTGTTCATTTGCATTCGTTTTAAGCAGTATACGTAGAGTGTTGAAGTCTTTCCTCAGGTTATGAATATCCGAGCGAAGTTTAGCATTTTCCTTTGATAGATCTTGAACTTTAGCTTTGAGGGGCTTAACAATGGCGGCTAACTCGACTTTAAGTGCTTCTTTCACTAGAGAAGACATAGCCTTGCTCATTGCATCGCTTGTAAGTGAATTGGCAATCTCTTCTTTAATAAGGGAACGCATTTCTTCCCTGAATTCATCTAAGTCTGAAGAGGTAGAAGGCAGTGAAGATTTTCAGTCATGAAGATGATCTCGTAGTAGCAATAACATGACGGCGACAGCTCTCGAAGGCGACCTATAAAGAGAACTCCAATAGGGCAGCCAGAACTCAGTTAAATAGCTGTAAACCTTCCGAATTTAGTAGGTTTTACATTCACATTAGTATTCCACAGAAAATTTAGAGTACAGCGTGAATATAAACGGAAATATTTATGATAAGAGTCAGAGCGCAGAAAACACGTTGCTCCCTCACTCTCTGCCCCCACATATACCATCCGTATCTTCCATTTCAGTCTTCATCTAACCGATGTATAAACGTTTTCCAAGCTCCGCCGTTTGCAGCCAAACCTCCGCGTCACTTTAGTCAAATCCAAACTCCACACTGATAAACTGCGATAAACTTGAGTTTAATATCCAATCCCATGCGGGTTCTTTCGCTGTGGTAATAATTGTTTAAATTGTATGCTTTATTGCTTTATCAATTCCATCATGGACTGCATGCTTCCATCAGCATTTGATACCTTTTTTTGAACAGATTACCTCTAAACATACTTATAATACTAGATCGACTTATGTTATATTTCAAATAAGAACCGTTTCGAAGCCCATTCAGGGCACACATTTTCTCTTTCACTTCTATTCTAGTGATTACTAGGGCTGCCTGTGGCAGCACCGAGTCTTAAAATGCAAGCCGTTTTTTGTGTGTTTTTTTGTTTCGTGCAACAAAATTTTTGCGCATGCGTTAAAGTTCAAGTTTACACCAATCAGATTGCACTGTGCTGGTCACGCAACAATCGCCAGGTTAATTTATTTACATAATTTAATACAGTAAATCAAGATGGTGGAGGACCCGCGAGGAACTTTCTCTCTAATTTGGAGTTCCATCTCTCAAATGTAAGCAGTTTAATGTTTTATTTAGCTTCACTCGTGCGAAAGCCCTCCAACAGGCTCAGGATATTTCAACTGGCGCTATTGTCGGAGCCGAAGGACCGCGTTTTTTACCCAGATGGCCAGTGATTTTATATACGACACGTACGACGACCTGAAGCCAGTGAAGGGGCCAGGATCCGGAAAGCTAAAATTCGAAGAAATAGATATTGGAATCTATAAGCCATCGGCTCGCTGTGCTGCATTTAAAACATCCGAGGAGAACATCTTATTTTGGGTGAAGGCACTTCAAGACCAATATTATGAGTCTCTTAAAAACTGTCAGAGTTTTAAATTTACCGTAAGTTGGATCGACCACTTAAATGAGGCAGAGACACAGTCAGAGAGTATTGAGATCAAGTTATTTCGTTCCAGCGAGGATATTGACCTAGCGGAAACGGTACAAGCTGTCGAAGGATTTTACTTATAATCATCCACGTCTACTTAACAACAGGAATAGTTATGTGCCAAGGCATGGGCAAAGATTGAGTTTCCCAGATTACAGATGAAAGTAGAGAACTTAATGAATGAAGAAACAGAGGTCACGCGCGACATGCTTGAGAACATGTTCAACACTTCATGTTATACTAAGAAAATAAAACAAGTTACAGAGCCTGCAAGTTCACAAGTCAATGAAAAACCCAAAGAACCTGTAGTTTTGGATCAACATATCCTTGAAACTCCAAAAGCAACATACACATGAGTCAAATTCAAACCGGAAGAGACGGAATTCTTTAGATTCTTCACGAGGATAGCCCGCAATATAATAAGAACTCTCTCGCTGATTTAATGACCTTGATTTGTAACATGGAGGCTGACCTAACTGATATGCGTAATGAATTCTTACTCTCGTCACATCAAAACACGAATCAAGAAACGAAACTCAGTCATTTGGAAGACTGACAAATTAGTGCAGCAAGATAATATATACAAGACGGCAATCAAGATGCTGTCCATCACGTATTATTGACCTAGAAGTTGAAAATGGCGAGTTGAAAGCGGATATAATAAAGCTGCGATCCGACTTTCAAACTTTAAAAAAAAAATCAAGAATACAAAAAAGAAGACAATGAAAGACCAAGGTCTCCAGTGTTCCGAGACTACCCAACTTACTGAAGCTTTAGCACTGGAATCAGTTTGTTCAAGAGCCATCTTTCTTACATGACAACCCGATCTCTATTCATCAGAATACATTTTCTGTGCTAAATGACGAGAGTTTACAATCACCTGACCGACAACCCACTACTAAAGAAAGGGACCATGAAGTACGGTAGTACGGTTAATTCTCGGGTTCAAAACAATGAATATACGCCTGCTCAAATGCAGTGTGTTAAACGAATAAGTAGTGTTTAAATTAAAAGGTCAGCATACGAGAAAAACAAAAATATTAAATTACATATATACTAGGGGAGCAGAAAATGAAAGTCACCCCGCTACCGGCCACTCCTAAACACTGCTAAATTCAGCTAATAATTCTTCCCTTTGGTTATTACTAAGAGGATTTCAAATGAAAGTGTATTTCATCTTCAATCTCATGTGGCCCGAGTGAAAGCCCAGATGGGCTCCTGTTCTATATATAGAGAGATGAGTTGACTGAATCCTTCGAGATCCTTTAACCTTGGGTTGGCCCAAGGTCAACTTTGTCGTTACCGCCTATGAATTAAGTTCACCAATGTATAAACAGATCCTTCCCGAAAGAGAAAATGCCGAGCGGAAAACCCACGATATTCCCTAAAGCGATTCACATTAAAAAGAAGGAGAAACAAATGAAGTTGAAGCTTACCATACCAAATTTTCCAGTCAATTTCCCCCCAAAATACAGTAACGTTCGGTTAACATTGGAGACTATACTAAAGTTACACTAATGTAATAACTACTTATTAACCGAGCGTGAGGTCTGTACAGAGAAATATCAGACCGCGGTTTTTCTGTACAGACAGAGGCTTTGCGAGGTCTGTACAGAAAAACCAAGGTCTGATACTTCTCTGTACAGACCGAGCAAGCGAGGTTAATAAGGTGTTTATTATATGGCATATTTTGTTTTAACTTTTTAAGTTTTACTTCGACCGGTTCGTGTACACAAACACTGCAGCGGGAAAATCCGTATTGCCCGTGGGCATTACGGGAGAATTCCGCCCGCTAAACGGCCAATCAGCGCGCGCCATTTGACCGGAAGTAGCTCCTGTCATATAATAATGTAATGTAAGTACGTAATGAGGCTTCTTGGAAATAAAAGCCTTTCTGTGTTTTAGGAGGCGAGAAGATGAATAGATCGAGAGGTGTCATGGCAAATTGTATCTTGATCTTGTGTTAAAAAACTCATTTATAATTCATGAAGCAAAAACAAAAGGATTGTCCTCATTTACATAAACTATCGCCAAAACTGATAACTGAATTACATGACTCTGTACATGCATCGACGTTTTTGAAGCCGTTTAAAAAACTCGCAGCAGTGTTTAATCAGAGTCCTAGTGTTTGTAAATCTGATAAAACACCAATTCTGCAGGTTTTTATCCCCTTTCTTTACAGCCTCACATGAAATTTCAAACCAACTGACATAAAGTAATAATTAAAAATGAACATCCTATAAATCACCTTTGCAGGTTCCTCGAGTTTCAGCGTCCTTGGTACAGGCGTCGTCGAGGTCAGCGGTAGCCTGGATTTTGAGACCACACCAACCTACACGCTAACACTGAGAGCAACAGATGCTGGTAGTCTGTACTCTACAGCCACGATAGTCATATCAGTGAACAATATTAACGAGAGTCCGACCTTTACTATCGCTACGTACACAGCTACCGTGCCTGAGAACAACCCAACCGCAAGTGTTGTGACTGTGACAGCAAACGATCCTGACTCAGGTGAAAAAATCTGATGGTTTTCACCATCGATCATCAAATTAAAGAAACAATAAAACTACTAAGATCATTAATAATTCCCAAGGATGCAATCCAAACGCAGCATTCAAGTCACATGGATTCAGTATCAGTTACAGAATACTGACTAAGCTTGTTAGTGTGGGACTGATACAGAACTACTCTAGTGTTAGTATGAGGAAGGTCTCACAATCGATCGCTGCCCTCCCCCATTACAGTGCAAAATATCAAGGTAAAACTCCTGTTTTGATGCATACAGACCGTCTCACCATTATTATGCATTCTCCACCCCAGACCCTTCTATTATTTCTTACTGCGCATGCTCGACGAAATCGTAAGGCTCTGGGAAACTCCAGAATTTAGAAAGCCCTGATTGGTGTTTTATAAAACAATACAGATGACGACATAGCACGTGCATGCGTAATTAATTAATTTGCATTTGAAGGGAGAAAGCAAAATGTTGGATGAACACAAGCGTGTCTGAAGTTAGGTCAAATAATTTCGCCAAGTAACCGGAAAATTTCAATATTACCATAGAGGACAAATTAATCCCTAATTTCAACTCGAAATTTCACGCGTAATTTGTAATTTCAGATGTGAAATTTCAAATGCCGCCTACGCGCGCTTAAAATAATGTTTTTTTCTGGATCGTAATTTGTTCTCCATAATATTAATGATAATCAAATAGCGACTCGTGAAATTATGAATAAATTTCACTTGTGTTTGTCAAAATCTACGCCGAAGCGGCTCGGGAAATTACTTCGATTTTGACCAGTAACACGCGTGAAATTGATCCCTAATTTCACTCGTGCCCATTTGATTACCTATACTAACTACTGAAAATACAGTCTTTTCCCTGCCTTCTAACGTCAGTTCAAACATCGAGTTGTCCGCCATTTTGTTTCTGGAGTTTTGAGCATGCGCTGTGAGGACGGTAGCCAGATTTTGGCTACATCCCTTATTTGCATATGTGGAGTTTCCCAGAGCCTTACATTTCGTCGAGCATGCGCAGTAAGAAATAAGAGAAGGGTCTGGGTCGAGAATGACCATACCTGTTTTGTGCACACTGCGCATGTCTATGACGTACACTATAGCGCAGAACTCTAATTTTACGTTTTCCATCAAAATTTCACAAAATTATGAAATTTTATATAGTTTAATTTCACAAGTACAGTATTCGCGTCCGAACTATATGATATTTACAATGGATCGCCTAACCGTTAAATATTGTAAATGCCTAGATATATAGAGGATATTACACGGTGGTGAGAAGATATGAAGTTTATTCTCGAGAGTCGAAAACATTTCACGAGTGAGCGCAGCGAACGGGTGAACTGTTTTCGACTCTCGAGGATAAACTTCATATCTTCTCACCACTGTGTAATTTTCTTTTTATTATATGGAGAATTAAACTTCTCTAAGATCTCTTATCTATTCATTTTACTTACTGTCAGTACAAACTACTTCGTGAACTTTATAAGCTGTTCTGGGGAGTTTCATCGGGTTTTTGTGCTCGGAATATTCATTGTCATACAGCTCATTTAAGCTGTTTACATCTTCCTCTGTGATTTTCACAAACCTACCGCCATATTTGTAGTTCAGAAGACGGCAAGCGTGACGTCATCGATATTTTCACTAGTGAGAATATGGAAAATACGCTACTCAGTACCCGGATGTAGTTTCGTATATGTTCTATGAGTGGTTTATTTCTCAGTAAAACACTATCGTACATATAATAAATATATAGATCAACTTTATTTATCTACGCTGGCCCCATCAACTGCCATAAGGGGCGTGTTACTACATAGAAATATACATGAACAATTCTATTAATTACAATATAGCATCGATAATGATATAAATACACACTTAATGAGTATGAAGAAACGTATGAAGGAACTTGCCAGAGTGGTGACGTCATCGGTCACATGATTTTAAGTACATGCTCATATCTTCCTCACTTCTAATGCCAGGCGGTTCAATCTTTGACAGACATAGTACTGGGTCTCCATGAATCACTTGGTGGTGATCTCGTAACGATGACGTCATCGGTCACGTGATTTTAAGTACATGCTCATATCTTCCTCACTTCTAATGCCAGGCGGTTCAATCTTTGACAGACATAGTACTGGGTCTCCATGAATCACTTGGTGGTGATCTCGTAACGATGACGTCATCGATCACGTGATTTTAAGTTGGCAGCTCAAACTTTGACAGGCATGGTATTGGGTCCCCACGATGACGTCATCGGTCACGTGGTTTTACAGGCTATAGGCTATCACAACAGCAATACTAACTAAAACTTTGAACACTTCCACATGTTTACCCTTGAGAACACACTAAAATACGCTTTACATCCACGAGTGTTCGCCATTGCGGCGCTATGCTTAAAGGGTCATGACCTTGTTTTTGGGGAGTTTTTGGAGTCGCTCAGAGAGTCCACAGCCTATTGAATCCCAAACCTCACAACAGTACTCGAAATGGGGCTGTACTAGAGCATTATAGACCGCTACAAGTGTATCACACTCAACAAATTCCCTCAGCCTTTTTATAGCACCAGTACCTGAAGACATTTTCTTAGCGAGGTGATCAATGTTTTTCCCAAGTTAGAAATTCGTCGATCTGTACTCCAAGTACTTTACAATGGCCAATTCTTTTGACTGGTTCATTACCTATAACAACGTTCGGCTGAACCCTTAGGTTATTTATTCCGGGCTATGTCTTGATCCAATCAAAACGTATTCGGTCTTTGCTATATTCAGGCTAAGTTTATTTGCAGAAAGCCATTTTTTACATTTCCTAGGTCCTGATTTATGTCCCTTTCTGTTTCTTCAAGTATTTTACCAAATGCCGTTAAACTGGTGTCATCTGCAAACATTCTAGCTGTTGTGTTTTAGGCAGTTTGGTAAATCATTTATACAAATTATGAACAGAAGCGATCCAAGAATCGATCTATGAGGAATACCGCAAGTTATTTTCCTTTGACCAGAAAGCGTTCAACTGACACTTTTGCGTTCTATCCGACGTAAGATAAGAACGAACTGAGAAGATTAAGTGCATTCTCTCCTATGCTATACAACTCAAGTTTATGTGTCAGTATTTCGTGATTCAAGGTATCAAACGCTTTTTTTAGATCGAGAAAAACAACCAGGTTATATAATCCCCGGTCGAAGTTAATATTTACCATTCGTTTGTACAATCCAATAATGCGGTGGTCAGTTGAATCGAAATGTCTAAATCCAAACTGATGTTTGGATAATATGTTTTTCTTCGTTAGATATTAAAGCCGGCATTTTTTCATATAAAATATTTTCCAATACTTTACTTATCACCGGCAGGATTGAGATTGGTCGTTAGTTAGCTAACATGTTTCGTTGACCTTCCTTATAAAGTGGAATAACTCTTGCCATTTCAGTTCCATTCAGTCGGGAACATTTCAGAGTGACTGACTGATTAATATTTTTTTTCAGGACTGAAATGGCAGTAGCAGCCACTATAAGAACTTTAGCAGAGATTTTGTCGATCCCAGTAGCTTTGGAGGCGGACTACGAGTTTAGTAGTTTGTAAACTTTGGCTGTGCTTACAGACCGAAAACTGAAATCAGCTGTAGGCGTCCTTTTGTCAACGAAATCTTCGTACTCATGATCACAACCATTGTCGTCAATTTTGTCTGCAAGTCTATACTAGTAAAATAGTCGTTAAAATGTTCCACTATTTCCACAGGAAAGATAATAGTATGGCTGTCCAATTTCATTTCGTTTACAGTATTGTGTCGCTGCCGGTTTCGACCTAGTATATTGTTTATTGTCCTCCAAGCACGATTAGGCTCTTGTTCGTACGCTCCTATTGTCTCTATTACTTATAATGTGCCGAGATATATTTTTATAACCCATGGCTAGCATAAAACTAACGCGATGCCTTCGTTGCAGGTAACACCGTGTCCTACAGTCTGTCCGGGTCAGGCAGTTCTCACTTCACAATCCACGCGACCAGCGGTGTCGTATCATTGAGCCAGGCGCTAGACTTCGAGGCCAGACCATCCTACTCACTGACCGTAGCTGCATCAGACAGCCGCGGTGGACTGGTCACCACCTCGCTGACAGTCACTGTTACCAATAGCAACGATGCCCCGGTGTCAATCAGTGGGTCATACACGGCGAGTATTGATGAGAACCTCAGTGTGGGGACGAATGTGGTTCAGACATCAGCTACAGATCAGGATAGCAACGCGATCTCGTACAGCCTATCGGGAAGTCCTCACTTCTCCATTACTGGCACTGGATTAATAAAAACAGCTATCTCCCTTGACTACGAGACGTCGAGTAGCTATAGTTTGACTGTAACATTCTCTGACGGAACAGCGAGCGTTTCCAAGGCAGTTAGTATCTCTGTTGTCAATAAAAACGATGTGCCAACCCTGCCCAGCTCTCCCTACAGCGCTAGTGTGGCGGAGAACTCTGTAGCCGGTACGACTGTCTATGATGTCAACGCTGTCGATGCTGATAGTAATTCCATGGTGTATTCACTCTACGGAGCAGGAGCGACGCACTTTGGTATCAACTCACTGACGGGAGTAGTAACCACGAGTCAGATGTTGAACTACGAGGCGGCAACGTCTTATTCTCTAACCGGTAAGTGGTGCACGTCACGATCTCTAACTGAAATAAGATAAAGGTAATCGCATAGTCAGCTGAATCGCACTAGTGCGTTTGCGAAATCAAATGCTGATTGGCTGAGAGGAATGTTGATTCAGAGTGGAATCACCACTGTAGGCTGCGTGCGCTATGTATAACATTGCAAAATATCAACAAAAGTACTAAATCATCAAATAATTCGTCGGACTATGCGATTCAAGGAAAATCACGTGCCTGACTCGGTAATGATTTTCCTATAAAGGCGTAATGATATTATACCATTTGATTCAGTGTGCAACAAAGTTACGGCGGTGAACCATTGGCCAGTTCGTGGTTTAATCGGAATGAGAATGAGCTAATAACCAGTTGGTACACTAATATTATTTTACTGTATTAACCTCAATCATTTTCCCCGCAGTCAAAGTCATTGATGGTAATGGTGGCGTCGCTACCACCTCGCTCACAGTCACAGTCACAAACGCCAACGACTCGCCCCAGTTCCTCGGCACTCCGTACACCACTGCGGTAGATGAGAATCTTAACACTGGAACGAGCGTGCTGATAGCGTCTGCAATCGATGAAGACAGCGGTAACACTCTAACGTACAGTCTCTCAGGGACTAACAATGGACACTTCTCAATCTCCTCGAGTTCTGGCCTCATAACTACGGCCCAGGCTCTCGACTATGAGACCGTGAATTCCTACTCGTTAACAGTCTCCGTAAGTGACGGCACGGCTACTGTAACGACGCCTCTCACTATTTCGGTTTCTAACAGAAATGATGAGCCTGCGTTCTCAAATGCTCCGTATACTGCATTTGTAAATGAAAACGATGCTGGGGCAGCGGTTTACACTGTGAGCGCCACAGATGGCGATTCTGATTCGTTTGCCTACTTTATCTCAGGCTCTGGCAGTGGTGATTTTATTCTTAACCCTTCCACTGGGGTTGTCACACTCGCCAGAGTACTGAACTTCGAGGCAACCGCTTACTACTTCCTGGGAGTCCTAGTCCTTGATGGAAATGGCGGAAGTGCTTCAACTAACCTTAACGTTACGGTCAACAATACTAATGATTCCCCGGGTTTTCTAAGTACCCCATACACTGCCAACATAGCCGAGGGTGTGGCGACGGGTACAAATGTCCTGAAAATAACAGCTTTTGATGAGGACAGCGGTGACACTTTATTGTATTCGTTATCTGGAACAAACGCTTCTCACTTTGCCGTGTCGTCCACGGGCATGATCACCACAGCAACAAACCTGGATAAAGAGACCGTGGGCTCGTACTCGCTAACGGTAGCTGTGAGTGATGGTACAGCCAGTGTGAGTCAGGCAGTCGGTATAACGGTCATTAACGCTAACGATGCGCCGTCCTTTACCAATGCACCGTATAGCGCGAGTGTCGTTGAAGGTAACGTTGCCGCCTCTGTGTACACCGCTAGTGCGTCTGATGCCGATGGCGATGGCTTGACGTTTTCGATTTCAGGTGAGTTGTGGTGTAAATTAACTTTTAGGCGGCATGCTATGCTCCAAGGCATCACCTAAGAACAACAGGCACACATATACGTACTGGAAATGTGTAAACCAAACAAATAAAGCCATTGTAGTGTACCACAGTATCATATATAAAGAAGCAAAAGCTGATATGTTTACTATAGCGTTGATTGCCAGCTCCCCATAGGGGCTTTTCAGAAACAATGCTTAAAATACATATGCATTCACATATAATCGTATAGAATATGAGAAAAAATATATATATCACAGTCAGCAGACAACTGTCCAGACAGATCAAATAGACACACTAATAAAAACTAAAAATCTAAGAAATCAATTCAAAGTATGTAGGATATTCAGAATGACACCTGTCCACATACAGTACATGGTGTGAGGCTTAACACTTGCGCCACCCCCCCCCCCCCCCCCCCATCTAATGAAGTAAAATCAAGGAGACTTCCACCTTTACTTGTTTTAGTACGCTAGAGTTTTGTTTTAGGCACGACTAATTTAAGTTTCAATAATATTTTGCAAGTGTTCCATTACTGTATAAACATTTTATTCTCCCAGGTACTGGGAGCACCGACTTCTCTATCAACCCGTCCACGGGGACCATAACTTTGACATCGGCACTGGACTACGAGACAGAGACCTCCTACTATCTGGCCTTAAGAGTGCACGACGGGAATGGAGGCGTTGCCACGACAACCATTAACATCACCGTCACAGACCAAAATGATTTCCCGGCATTCGTAGGGACTCCGTTCAGTGCCACTTTGAATGAGAATCAACCTGTTGGTACGACTGTACTGAAAGTGATAGCCGCTGACCAAGATCCTTCAACCACCCTCACGTACAGTCTGTCTGGGACGAACAACAATCACTTCACCATTGGCTCAAGTACTGGTGTGATCACTACAGCTCAGATTCTTAACCGAGAAAGTGTTAATTCCTATTCTCTCACAGTTTCCGTCTCGGACGGGACGGCTTCAGTAAACGAAGGCCTTACTGTAACTGTAAATAACGCAAATGACGCACCAGTATTATCCAATGTGCCGTACAACGCAAGCGTTAACGAGAACACCGGATCCGGAAGTGTATATACTGTGAGTGCAACAGACGCAGATAGTGATACCGTCACGTATTCTTTATATGGAACCGGAAGTGAATTATTCTCGGTTCACTCAACAAGTGGTTTGGTTTCTGTAGCAAGTGCTCTTGATTACGAAGCCAAGTCATCTTACGTGTTGACCGTACAAGCATCTGATAGCAATGGAGGCGTGGCCATGACATCATTCTATATTGAGGTTGTTAATCAAAATGATAGCCCCGCCTTCAAAGGCACACCATATAGTACGGGTGTCGCGGAGAGCGTCAGTATTGGGACCACAGTGTTTCGTGCTCAGGCATCTGATGATGACTCCGCCGACACGTTGACATATTCTCTTAGTGGGACAAACAATGTACACTTTACTATTGGCTCGTCTACTGGGATAATAACAAGTGCACAGGTATTTAAACAGTTTACCACCGTTATCATTGCAACGCGATGGTGCGAGATCAAAGTTGCGACGTGTAGTTTGCATTGGGCTCAGTTCCGTCAATCATACAAAGTGGGAGGGGCTAGCCACAAACGTCAATCACCCAAAGTGGGAGGGCCTAGCCACAAACGTCAATCACACAAAGTGGGAGGGCCTAGCCACAAACGTCAATCACCCAAAGTGGGAGGGCCTAGCCACAAACGTCAATCACACAAAGTGGGAGGGCCTAGCCACAAACGTCAATCACACAAAGTGGGAGGGCCTAGCCACAAACGTCAATCACCCAAAGTGGGAGGGCCTAGCCACAAACGTCAATCACCCAAAGTGGGAGGGCCTAGCCACAAACGTCAAACACCCAAAGTGGGAGGGCCTAGCCACAAACGTCAATCACCCAAAGTGGGAGGGCCTAGCCACAAACGTCAATCACACAAAGTGGGAGGGCCTAGCCACAAACGTCAATCACACAAAGTGGGAGGGCCTAGCCACAAACGTCAATCACCCAAAGTGGGAGGGCCTAGCCACAAACGTTAATCACCCAAAGTGGGAGGGCCTAGCCACAAACGTCAAACACCCAAAGTGGGAGGGCCTAGCCACAAACGTCAATCATACACAGTGGGAGGGCCTAGCCACAAACGTCTGGGATGACGCACAAAGACAGTAGAGTTAACGCGCGCAGTCACACACATGTTGGCCGTTGTCTGAAAATCTACACAACTTGAAAACTCAGCTCAATGTTTTACGTTTCATTGAGAACGCCAACTTAAGAAAGTAAATTACTCTGTTTTTCGTTCTGCCTGAACGGAACTCCGTGCTTATCCTACTTTTTAGAAAGCTTGAGTAAGAAGGCGAATAATAAAAGAAACCATAATAGCAAAAGAAACAATAAACACAGGATCAGTTGACGAGATAATACTTTTCACGTCCCGCTGTCACAGTTCATTACTCCTCCCACTTTGTATGATTGACATCTCATGACACGTCACGACTGTGATATCGCGCTATCGCAATGGAAAAGATGGTAATAGTTGAACGTCGTTTAGCTAAGATACCATTTATAAATCCTACTACGTATGGCTCAGTTGTATAACAACACTGAACAGTTGACTGAAAGGACAACAAAAGTAAAGTAAAGTAAATTATGAAGTAAACGTTTGTTTATCTTTATTAAATGTTATCTATAATTTCTTGTATCCAGGCTCTTAACTACGAATCCACCAACACATACTCACTTACTGTGACAGTAAGTGATGGTACCACCTCTGTCGCTACACCGCTGACCATCAGCATCACGGACATCAATGACTCACCAGTCTTTACCAGTGCCCCATTCAACGTCAGTGTGAATGAAAACGAGGCTAGTGCTGCTGTGTACACTGTTAGCGCCATGGATCAGGACTCGGGTGAGCTTTGTAAAGACAAAACAAGATGAGCTGAATGGCGTATGTTAAAGGACACTGACAATCGAATTGAAAAACAAAACTACACAAATAACACCCTGAGATAGAAGAGAAATGCCATTTGAATGTCCTGGTATAGATCGTGTGCACGTGACGTCATCGAAATTCTAAAATCTAAACTATAAGCTCTATAAAACTGTTATTTTAATATGATTTAGATATCTGTATTCTCAGTATTCTTTGAAAATTTTACGTCGATACGGTGATTCGTTTTTGAGTTACAGTATTTTGAATTTTGTGACAGCCCACATCGGGCAGAATCCGGCGACATTTTCTGGGTCACGTGACACGGTTTCACGCGCTTGATTCAAATTTCTGCTCGAGCGCACATGCCAAATTACAAAGAAAACTGGCCAAAACTCGGCTACATGCCGAAAATATTGTCGAATTTTAGTTAAAACAAAAACTAAAACAAAAAATGTAACATCGGGATTTTAAAGAAGATATATTACGCTGTAAATACCGCTAATTTGGAGGTAAATTAAGTGAACTTCTTTGCCATGAAAAACAGGTTGAAGTTTGAGTCTTTTCAGACAGAAATCATATGGAAAGTGTTTTCATTAGCTATTCAACGCTTATTTTCTCGCAAAATCTTAGGTATCCAAAATTTGTAACACCGGGAAAAGATTATTTGATTATTCATCTGTCATTGAATGTTTTCTTATCGAAATCGTATAAATATTTCTACCATGAAACTTGAATGTTTTTGCATCAGTCAAATCGCCTTCGATGCTTGCATATTTATTAACTTTCAGAACTCCCGCGGGCAATCCTAAGCTCCGCCTCCTGAATTACAACAGAAGATACCGAAACAAAGGACGGGAGCAAAGTTTAATGAGTCGGTTAACTATGTTAGGGTAGCGCCGGGCTTTGAAAGTTATTATCTGCGCGGAAGGAGTGAACAAAGATAAATGCATGGCCATTGGAGCTGCATCAGAAAATAAACACACACTGAAAAGCGACTTTGCAGTCGAATTTCTGATAGTTTATAAGTTGATCGAATCCGTGTTTTTCGAGCGAACTGTTTTTTTTTGCGAGCGAATTCGTGTTTTGCGAGCGAATCTTCAGGTTGTGAACGAGCCCGTGCCCCATAAGCATACACGGTTATGTGTGGCCTAGAATCAGAGTTATCCGAAAATGAATCTTCGGCTTTACTGAGGACCAGCTTCTGATCAGTATTATTGTTAAGCGGCACTTTCCCTTTGGTGTAAAACCAAGGCGCTTTGTGAAATGACAAAACCTAAACGAAGAAAACAAGTTCACAAATCAAGAGCGCATCACAAGTGATTAAACAGACGGATTGTTTATGTCTTAAGCTTTAAAACGAGACCTTTCCCACGGTTATGTGTGGCCTAGAATCAGAGTTATTAGGCTTTACTAAGGACTAGTTTCTGATCAGTATTATAGTTAAGCGGCGCTTTGCCTTTGGTATAAAACCAACGCGCTTTGTGAAATGACAAAACTTAAACGAAGAAAACAAGTTCAGAAATCAAGAGCGCACCACAAGCGATTAAACAGACGGATTGTTTCTGTCTTAAGCTTTAAAACGAGACCATTTCCCACGATTATATGTGGCCTAGAAGCGAACTGTTCCGAAAAATAATTTTCGCTTTACTGATTGAACTCGAGTTTCGATTCTTTTACTGATATCTAGACTTCTAGTGGTCAGATAAGCTTCAATGATATCTTATTTTAAAGCTATAAAAGTACAGAAATATGTTTCTAAACCTTTTGGTCAGTGATGCGAACTTCTGAATATGATCGTTATTTTATGTTCAGTAAAGTGCTGTGATCTGAACCAACTCGTATTTTGATTTTAAAGCTACAAAATTACAGAACTGTTTCCACACATTTTTATGGTGCGCTCTCAAAGTGAGTGATCATGACGTGTTTAATAAAGCGATTTGGTCAATAGTTTAAAAAACTTTTATAGATTGTATGGAGTTTGAAATCTTTCGCTTGGATAGCTCGTGCGAACAATGCCGAGGTTCACTTTTATTTAACTAGTTTCACAAATATTGCACTAAAATAAAGCTTGCTGAATTTGACTTAGGCTTTTCGAATAAGCTCTAAATGCAGACATTATACTCCATTTTAATGTTCACATGAGTCAAACCTCGAACGCAAACGAAATAGGTTTGGAAACTTCGCGCGACAAAACTTATAACCCAAGTAGCCACGGCAAATTGATTTTGCGGTGATATTTTACTGTAACCGAGTTTACCTATTTATCCAAGGCCTATTGAAATCTCTTAAAGAGCTTTGGGATTTCAGTTAGTCCCATTACAAGATAGATGACAGTGATTGACAGGCCCAAGAGCAAGTATGGGAATGAGGTATTCCCAGAAGGATTCCCTAGCAGCCAATCACAAGCGCTTTGCTGAATAGCTAATAAGGCGTATCATAATTATTCATATCTCACGGACGCGAGTAAATGTCGCCTAAAACAATGGGATTCTACCCGATGAGCTCAGCGTGTTTCCTAAATGTCATGAAAATCCATATATTTCGGCCAATTTAGAATGCTAGACTTGATTAAACCTTTGAAAGTGATATATAAAGTGTTTTGAAGTAAATGATAATCATATTAATGGGAAAAACAGCTTTATTTGTGGAATACGTTTTCGGCCGCCATCTTGGTGTACCAAAGGTTTACACCAACATGGCCGCCGCATACTAATTACACTAAATTGTTCGAATATTATTTGTCCGACAGCTCGGTTACGAAGTACTTTATTGCTCCAAAATGTTTGTCATTTGTACGTTTTTACCTGCTCTATACACAACATTAAAAATATTTTACTAATATCAGTTTTTTCTTGAGGCAAACGTTTTTATGACGTCAGTGCACATGACTAAAAGTTTCAAACCTTTTCGATAGAGGATGGTCAAAGGCCAAGATTAAAGTGGATTACAAAAGCTCATTCTAGAAACTTGATTTCGGTTACAGTGAACCGAATTCTTGTTGCTCTAAATTTCTCTTACAATGTAAAAGTAGTATTTTTGCAGTATCTTTGCCATCCAGTATATCTGTAAAGCACACTCGACTAATCTGAGTAGTTAGTTAAATCTTTCATCGTGAGAAAGTTCATTATTTGGAGATTGACGGTGTCCCTTTAATACATGAGATATCTTTTGAAAAGGTTACTTATAAGTTGATAAGTTCATTTCCCTAATTGTCAAGTATTTGTGTTCAGTTTCATGCAAATAGACAAACAAAAATAACATAAGGCTTAACTCTTACTATTTCTGTCCTAAATTATCTTTTCTTTACTCGCTATAGGTGACTCCATCACGTTTGTACTGTTTGGCTCTGGCAGCGCAGACTTCTCCCTTCATTCTACTACCGGGGTTGTCACCCTCACCCGGGCTCTGGACTACGAGATTCGTTCATCTTACACCCTTACGGTAATAGCTTCCGATACCAACGGGGGATCTGCCTCTACGACATTAACAGTCACAGTTGTCAATCAGAATGACGATCCGACTTTTGTTGGAACTCCGTTTAGTGCGCAAATCGATGAAAATCTTAGTAGTGGTGCGACAGTGATGAAAATTACCTCTACTGATGCGGACTCTGGGAACACTCTTAGTTATAGCCTCGCAGGAACAAACAGTGGCCACTTCAGCATCTCGTCAAGTGGACTTATTACCACTACTCAGTCGCTAGATTACGAGACAGCTAACACCTACTCTTTAAACGTCTCAGTGACTGATAGCACTGCTACTGTGACAGAAGCGTTAACGGTCACTGTTCGAAACCTGAACGACGTACCAAGTTTTACTAGTGCTCCTTATGCTGTCACAGTAGGTGAAAACGACGCCACTGCGGCTGTTTACACGGCGAGCGCAGCTGATTCCGATGGTAACTCGTTAACTTACTATTTATCAGGAGTTGGGTGTAGGGATTTCTCAATTCATTCTTCTACCGGCATTGTTTCGTTAAACGGAGCTCTCGATTATGAGTCTAAATCATCCTATGTCCTTGGGATTACAGTACGAGATGAAAATGGCGGAACGGTGACTACAACGTTAACCGTAACAGTATCCAATGCTAATGACAGTCCTAGTTTTATTGGCACACCTTATAGTGTTGCCATAGATGAAGACGTTGGTGCAGGGACGACAGTGTTCAGAGCGTCTGCAGTGGATGGGGACTCGGGTGACACTCTAACGTACAGCCTGAGCGGGACTAACAGTAGCTACTTTAGTATTGCATCAAGCACTGGCATAATTACCACAGCTCAGTCCTTAGATTACGAGACCTTGACGTCTTACACGTTAACTATCACGGTGACTGATGGTACGGCGAGTGTTACGACATCCCTGCCCATCTCTGTTACCGACAAAAACGATCTCCCAGTGTTCATAGACGCACCGTATTCAGTCTCAGTGAACGAGAACGCAACGACAGGAACATTGCTTACGCTCAGCGCATCAGACCAAGACTCTGCCAATACAATGACTTACTCACTGCTGGGACCTGGGAGCGAGTTCTTCTCTGTGCACTCAACGTCCGGGGTAGTTTCACTGACGTCATCGCTTGATAGGGAAGTGACGTCATCGTATGTGTTAACCGTGCGTGTCTCGGATGGTAACGGAGGGGTTAACTCGAGCTCGTTGAGTGTGAGTGTTAATGATTTGAATGACGCGCCATTGTTTGTCGGTGCACCTTACACTGCTACAGTTAGTGAGAAGCTGAGCAGTGGAGCGGACGTGCTTAAGATCATCGCTGACGACCAGGACGGCGACTCCCTGACTTACAGCATCTCGGGAACTAACAGCGGGCACTTTCGAATATCCTCGAGTACTGGGCTGATAGAAACCGCTCAAGAGCTGGACTTCGAGACGATCAACTCCTATACTTTAACAGCTAGTGTTACAGATGGTACAAGTACAGTTACCACGAGCGTTTCCATCTCAGTTTCAAACATTAACGACGCGCCAACCCTCACGAGCTCATACTACAATGTTACTATCAATGAGAACCACGGCGCTGCTTCAGTGATTGACATCGACGGCAGTGATGCTGATGGGGACACTTTGGCATACTTACTCACCGGAACCGGAAGTAAACACTTCTCCATGAACTCAGCTACTGGTTTGATTACCTTGGCAACGGCGTTGGATTACGAATCAAAGGACAGCTACAGCTTGACGATTCGAGTGTCTGATAATAAAGGGGGCGTGGTTACGGCATCGCTTTACGTGACAGTTGTCAATCAAAACGATGCTCCTGTATTCACCGGGGCTCCATATACTGCAAGTATCGAAGAGAATTTAAACTCAGGCTGCACAGTATATAAAGTGATTGTCAGTGATGAAGACAACGCAGATAGTTTAACCTATTCACTGTCTGGGACAAATAATGGCCACTTCTCTATTTCAAGTGCGGGGTTCATCACTACAGCTCAGATGCTGGACTATGAGTCGGCTAGTGGGTATACACTGGGTGTCCAGGTGTCCGACGGGACAGTTAGTACCAACTCCACCATCTCGGTGACAGTAATCAACGTTAATGACCCACCAGTATTCAGTAACTCGACCTTTAGTGCAAATATGAATGAAAATGATGCCGCAGCTGTCGTGTGCGCAATCTCTGCCACAGATACCGATACAGGTAAGTATAAAAAAAAACGGGGCTTCGTAACTGATAGATCGACAGAAAATCCCCAGGGTTCCCGAGCGTGATTCCTACACGGTATTTACCTACTGGATAGAACACGTGCTGTAATGTTTCAATATTGCAAGACATTAGAAACATTCGCCTCATATACAGACATGTTTATTATGCTACAAACGTGTTTTAAATTGATTGATTGGGGAAGCGCAGTGGTTAAGCGCTTCGCATCTCACATCTGTGGCTCAGGTTCGATCCCCGGACGCGGCGCCACATGTGAGTTAAAAAAAAACTCTGGATTTCTAACGAGACCTGAAACAACCGTTGACGTTGAGTTTGTTGGTATCTCGCCCTTGCTCCGAGGGTTTTTTCTCCGCGTTCTCCGGTTTTCCTTCCTCCACAAAAACCAACACGCTAAATTCCAATTCGATCCGTGGATTAGCCTGGACCTGACATTGGTCAACCCCTAAACCCTAAGCCTAAACCCTAACCCTATTGTTGTTTCAGATCCCGTTAGAAATTCAGAGGTTTTTTCTGGAGGAACAAGTTTAAAATAAAAGTGGCGCAAACTATAGGTTTAACCAAATCCTTGCATTTCTAGTTTTATCAATTCCACAGTTCCTATGTAGCTGTGCGTATTAGTGTACAATCTACTAATTCTCATTCACGCTTTTACTTTTCATTTCAGGGCCTGCCGATACTTTGACTTATTCCCTCTTTGGTGCTGGCAGTACCCAGTTCTCTCTCCATCCATCAACCGGCGTGGTCACTCTAACAAGTGCATTGGACTACGAACAAGCTTCCCAATATACCTTAACTGTCACCGTGTCGGACGGAAGGGGTGGGACAGTGTCCACGAGCTTAACTGTAAACGTACGAAACCAAAATGATGCTCCGGTTTTTAAGGGGACACCATATAGCACCTTTGTTGACGAAAAGCTTTCTGTAGGAAGTAGCGTGTTTAATGTGATGACAACTGACGAAGACAGTGCTGACACGCTGACGTACTTCCTGTCAGGAACAAATAGCTCTGATTTCCAGATTTCATCTTCTACAGGCATAATCCAAACAGCAAAAGTTCTGGATTTCGAGGAGCTTAGCTCTTACTCACTAACAATCACCGTTACGGATGGTACGACATCAGTTTCTCAACCAATCACAATCGCTATCAAGGATATCAATGACGCTCCGGTATTCACCAATGCACCATATACGGCATCTATAAATGAAAATAATGTGAATGCCTCTGTATATACGGCAAGTGCATCCGATGCAGATAATGATACCCTCCGGTATTTGTTAAGCGGATCTGGCAGCGCGTACTTCTCGATGCATTACTCCACCGGGGAAGTAACCCTGACAGAGGCCTTGAACTACGAAGCAAAAGCGATCTATACACTGACGATCATTGTCTCTGACGGAGAAGGTGCCATTAATACAACGACCTTGACAGTCAATGTGGTCAATCAGAATGATGCGCCACAGTTCACCAACACTCCTTATAGTGTTTCTATCGATGAAAATACCGCTACAGGAACCAAAGTCACTCAGACGTCTGCATTGGATCAGGACTCGAGTGATACCCTTACCTACTCCCTCTCGGGATCAAACAACAATCATTTTAGCATCTCAAACACTGGCATCATCAGCACGACGCAGGGAATTGATTTTGAGAGCGCAAATTCCTTTTCCTTGTCTGTGTCTGTGTCAGATGGCACAGTAACTACCTCAACTCCAATAACTATTAGTGTAAACAATCTAAACGATATCCCAATCTTTACAAATACACCCTATAACGTCACCATCAACGAAAATACAGCTGTAGCAACAAGCGTCCTGCAAATCTCCGCCACAGATGAAGATGCGAATGGGATCACATTCTTGTTTGTGGGTGTGACTAGCTCAGATTTCAGTATTCATACCTCGAGTGGAGTTATCAGTAGTACTGTTAAGATGAACTACGAGAAAACTGCTGCTTATACTCTGGCAGTGCAGGCTGATGATGGAAATGGCGGGAAAACCTTGACGACCGTAACAATAACAGTCATCGACCTTAACGACGAGTCTCCAATATTTGGCAGTGCGTCCTACACGGGTCACGTGATGGAGAACGTCTCCTCAGGCACGTCTGTCATCACAGTTACCGCTACAGACCTCGACGCTGCAGATAGCACGCTGGCATATAGTCTTGCTGGCTCAAATAGCACAGATTTTAGTGTCACGAGTGGTGGTTTGATTCAGACTGCTTCGACTATTGATCACGAGTCGATCCAGAGTTACTCACTGACTCTCACGGCTACGGACAATGGGGGACACGCAGGGACTACAACTGTTATCATCTCGGTGGTGAACGTAATCGATAATGATCCATTGTTCGATAGTGCTTTGTACAGTGCGAATGTTGCTGAGGATAGCAGTCCTGCCACGAGTATAATCCGAGTAACAGCGACAGACGCCGATGTAGGTGATACCATCGTATACAGTTTATCGGGTAAGTTCTTCATTTGTTAAGGTAAGTTTATTATCGTTTGTAGGGAGAATATAGCTCGATAAAGTTGCTGTTGCATTCATTTTTCTACTTAACTAAGCACAAGATAATATCTGATCAATGTGTTTCCAGGTGCTGATAGCGCGAATTTTGCGGTCAACGGAAACACAGGCGTCATTTCAACCAACGCTAGACTAGATCGAGAAGCCAAGGATACCTACACGTTTACTATCACGGCCACAGACAGTGGTTCTCGGACCTCCACTGCCATCATTACCATTGTAATCAATGACGTCAATGACAACAGCCCAATGTGTAGCCAGGCAGTGTATACTGCGTATGTCCTCGAGAGTGTTGCCGCTGACTCTTCTATACTGACTTTGTCTTGTCCTGATCTTGATATCGGTGTTAATGGACAGGTACGTATCAGTCAATACTTAGGAATACTTAAAAATATCAGAACTAAATATACTTTGCGTGGTGTGGGCATAGAAATTAATAGGCCTTTTGCAGGAAACAGTCACGTGCTGATATAATACAGTCACGTGCTGATATAATACAGTCACGTGTTGATATAATACTTCGTTAACGAATGAGTTGAGCTCGTGATCCCCATGGGAAAGGCGTTGCCATGGAAGCTGGAGGGCGAGCTATCTTTAAAAACGCTGTTTTAGAAAGATCGACATCGATTCAGTGGAGGTGGAAAATAGCATTTACAAATAGATTTTGCTAGTAACACTACCGATCTCGTACAAGTGCCTTTAAATATCATGATATGAATTAAGATAATTTTGCCCTCCAGTACAACCACGTGATTGCATTCCTGCAAAAGGCCCATTAAACTATTAGGCGATAAATAGCACAGTATTGACAAAAAATGCATGCCCCGTGACTAGAAAAGAGTTTGAATGTTAATACATGCAAGGAAGACGACGTCTAGTGAATACTATGCTCTCCTATGCCCCACCTGGTTTATTAATAAATACGTGGGATACTTAGTTAAGAATCCTTGTCACCTTGCAGATATCGTACAGCATGGCTTCAGGAGACGGTGGCAAGTTTGCTATCAACTCTAGCAGCGGCATCATAAGCACGTCTGCTTCCCTGGACTACGAGTCTATGACAAAGTATACCATAAGTGTCCAAGCTAGTGACGGAGGTTCACCACCAAAGGCCACCACAACCTCAGTCATTATAGACATCCAGGGCATCAACGATTACGCCCCTTCGTTCATTCCGAACAATACCTACGAGCTCTCATTGGCTGAGGACATGTCAATCGGTCATGACGTCATTACTGTGACAGCCAGCGATGCTGATGCAGGTTCACAAGGCCAGGTTACATATTCTATTTCCAGTGGAGATACATACGGGAACTTTGCTATCGATAGGACAGCTGGCCTTATTGAATTGCGGGCTCTTCTCAATTACGAGGTAGCCTCTAAGATTACCCTTACTGTTATCGCTACTGATGGAGACTCAGGAAGCCCTCAAAGTGCTGCAGCAACTGTGATCATCAATGTCGTTGATGTGAATGATAATTACCCAACGTGCAATCCAGCATTGCTGACGCCTGCAGTGCTTGAATCAGCGGTTGTAGGTAGTACTGTAGCAATGCTGAACTGTAGTGATGGAGATAGTGGCGTGAATGGACAACTCGCGTACACCATATCGACTGGGAATTCCGCCGGTATGAAAATAGATAGAAAGTAAAGTTCTATATTTAACTTCGGTCGCCCCTTCAGTCTAACGACTGCTCTTCCAGGAGGCCGACGGTGCACAACTTTACCTCCTTCTCTGACAGAGCTACCGATTAAGGCAATTCAAAGCTATACAAGCTACTGAGATCAGAGAAGGGTTGGTACAGTGTGCCAGTGCGTGGCAGGAATTGAATTCGGGACTGAATGCTTAATGTGCCGTGCACTAACCCATTGCGCCACACACACGCTATACCATTTGTATCTATCCACTTAACCATACTCCCATTCTATTCATTTCGTCTTAGGAAACTTCAACGTATCAACCAGTGGTATGATCAGCATGGCATCATATTTAGATTATGAATCAATCCAGACCTACTCTTTGGTGATTACAGTCTCAGATGGTGGCTCCTCATCGAAATCTACCCAAGCGACAATCAAGATCTCCGTGTCTCCCGTCAATGAACACAGCCCCGTGTTCACTAGTAGTGGCTCATACTCCATCACAGTCCCTGAAGACATCAACGTCGGCTCCGAGCTCATCCGGGTAACAGCTAATGATGCTGATCTCACTGCGCATGCTCACGGCATGGTAATTTACTCAATTGTCTCCGGAAATACGGGATATTACTTTTATATTGCTAGAGATACCGGAGCTCTTCATCTGATGAGAACACTGGACAGGGAAAGTGTTTCTTCCTATTCTTTGGTCGTTCAAGCAACAGATGGGTTAAATCTCGCAAACGCGACGGTTACCATGATAGTGAGTGACGTCAATGACAATGATCCCCAGTGTAGTCCGACGTCATATGCGGCAACCGTGAGGGAAGATGTTGGATTGGGCACAAGTGTTGTTCGGATCACGTGCTCGGATAGCGATGACGGAAACAATAGACTCCTGGATTTCAGGTGAGGTTTTGTTCAATTACTACATGTACCAACCATTAGTAGGATCACCATGTACGATCGTAACAACAACAATAATAATGTATTTATAGTGCGCAATTTCCATAGATAAATGTTCAAATGCGCATAACAATAAATAGTAAGAACTAACTACAAATTATATCATTACAATTATTTAAAAAGCTAATACCTAACTAACCTAACACAAAGTTAAAACTACAATGGAATAATAACAGTCATTCAAAATTCTGATAAAATGCTTTTCTAAACAATTTTCTAAGAAACAAACGGAGACTGAAGTGTCATTACGAACTGCTGCAGGTAGGCCGTTCCATAAATTAGGTGCTGCTAAAGCAAATGATCGGCCCCCTAAAGTTGCTAAAATATTTAAATAAACTTGGTTGTTTTAATAATAGTTCTAAATTGTATCTTAGGCCGGTTGTAGCGAGGTAGTTGCTTAACAGTAACGAATTCCTTAATTCTTTGTCGACCGATCGTGTGTGAGCTGATTGGTGAAATCCTGAGTGCTAAGTAGTAGTTAAATACTGCTGACTTTTTAAGCCGAGGGCTCAAACTTTCTCCACAATGCCATTCGGGTGAATTCTACGAACTGGTCGACGGTAGGTATTGCAACTTCTGTAGGGTTTCCAATGAAATGTGCTCTAATTTTGGAGAAAATTGCCACTGTCAGAGAGCTTGAGGATATCATTAAGTCTGAGGACGACTGAAAAGTACTTGGTTTGCTTTTAGTAGGCCTTGTGAGGGGATTTCACAGGGTTTTTCCGTTGTGTTTGTGCTTTCAGACACAGAAAAAAATTATTCAATGAAATCCTTGAAATCCTGCAGTTGGCAGTCTTTTACCCCTGCTCAACCTATTAGGATGTGTTTTTGTCACTTTAAAGCAACAGCTTGAGTCCAAATCACCGCTCTTGGTTGTAGGGCTCTCCTACCGGAGTCCCAGAGGGGGAGACCCCTTGTGGAATTTTTTTCCATTACCCAGCATGCAATTGACCTATATCATTATGACGTCAAAACAAAACAATGTATTGTTTAAACGCTAAGGATCACGGTCGTGGGAGGGGGACAAAACAGCAACCGACACAAAGGAAATCGCTATCAAATGCATTTTGTAGAACGTAGAATAGCGGTAACAGCCACCAAATACGGTAAATATTGTGGGATAAACATTGATACAGCTGATATCTGGAAACCAGACAATTCGAAGTTAAATTTTCCTCAGCAGAGCAGATTTAGTTCAAAATTCTATTGTTCAAGTCGATTCTGTTCCCCTCATAAACAAGCCGTGACGTCATAATGATATAGGGTAATTGGAGGTGGGTACAGGAAAATATGGTCGAGTGAAATGCAGTGCAAACATCGGCGTGGTTCACCGTCGCTTGGTGTGACCTGCTGGTTGGAAAGATTAAACAAGGTACTGTAACGACTGAGTGGTTATTTTGTATTTGCTTTTGATTTCAAGTGCGAATGGGAAGGGTGTTTTGAGCCGATTTTTAGCTCCTTAAAATTCGTGAAAATCGAAGAAACGAAACAATCGCCAAAACAAATGAGCTTTTCTCCATAGTGAAAGAGTTGAGCGATCCCTGTTATAGCTCTGACTTTGAAGCCATACATCCCTTCGCATAATATCGCAACATCGTCTTTCCAGCATGTCTAGACGTGATGCAATATTTTTTCTAGTAACGGACTAATGCGTCTCCTATTTACAGGCTCGGACGGTAAAGAGTTAATATAAGATGTTACTAGAACAATTAATTATTTGCCATCCTTTATCGAAACTGTTTGGGCAGCATACCTAGACAATCACAAGGTATTTTACTTCTATTCCAGGTTATTTATGTAGTTTGTTTTAAAGAAACCTGAAGGCTGAATCCAATTAACAGCACTTCTTTAATAATGTATCATTTCTTACACTACAGCATCACATCAGGGAACACTAACACTGCATTTACAGTGCATTCAAACGGCACAATCAGCACAGGACGCTCGCTGGACTACGAGACAACCTCTTCCTATAAACTGACCGTCAAATCGCGTGACTCAAGCAGCCCAATCAGCTCACAGAGATACGTCATTGTTGAGGTCAGCATTGCTGTCACAGCCGTTAACGAGCATGCACCTGCTTTTACGTCAGCCGGTTATGCACATAGTATCGGAGAGGATATTTCTATAGGGACATCAATATTAAGGGTCACGGCCACGGATAGTGATGGAGGACCACAAGGTAAGATTGAGAAGACGTGTGTTTATATGCTTTGTTGCATTCTCTATTTTCTTTTTTAAGAAACGTTCAGTTTGTACTGCACTTATTTGAGAAAAACTTTTGACTGACAATGCCCACTACTTTCAACTTTCTTTTTTATTATATTTTACCTTTTTTAAATAATTCCTGCATTATGTTACAGTCCGACTACTGGAACCGGGGCCACTTAGACAATGAGAACCAATCACAGGGCCACTTAGACAACGAGAACCAATCACACGGCCACTTAGACAACGAGAACCAATCACAGGGCCAATTAGACAACGAGAACCAATCACAGGGCCACTTAGACAACGAGAACCAATCACACGGCCACTTAGACAACGAGAACCAATCACAGGGCCACTTAGACATCGAGAACCAATCACAGGGCCACTTAGACAACGAGAACCAATCACAGGGCCACTTAAACAACGAGAACCAATCACTGGGCCACTTAGACAACGAGAACCAATCACAGGGCCACTTAGACAACGAGAACCAATCACAGGGCCACTTAGACAACGAGAACCAATCACAGGGCCAATTAGACAACGAGAACCAATCACAGGGCCACTTAGACAACGAGAACCAATCACACGGCCACTTAGACAACGAGAACCAATCACAGGGCCACTTAGACAACGAGAACCAATCACAGGGCCACTTAGACAACGAGAATCAATCACAGGGCCACTTAAACAACGAGAACCAATCACTGGGCCACTTAGACAACGAGAACCAATCACAGGGCCACTTAGACAACGAGAACCAATCACAGGGCCACTTAGACAACGAGAACCAATTACAGGACCACTTAGACAACGAGAACCAATCACAGGGCCACTTAGACAACGAGAACCAACTGCTAACCGCCATACAACTTGCCGTAGTAAACGTTGTATTTTAAATGTGTGAAGCACATCATAAAACTAAATTATATATTTTGTTCATATTCTTCTGTTTCAGCGTCCATATTCAAAGGTTTGCTTGATGCACACAACATATCGTTATCTTTATAGCAGTAAGTTAAATGAATATTTATCAGGATCCTAATTAGAAATTTTGCTATGTTAGGTGAGATAGCCTACTCTATGATTCCCCTGAATGCACCATTCTATATCGACACGACGACTGGTATAATACGAGTAGAGACAGCATTGGACCGCGAGGCGACCTCGCTGTACGACTTGACAGTCACAGCGCATGACAAGGACCCCAGCACCGCTGACAGGCAATCTACAAATATCAGTGTCACAGTTACTGTAATGGACGTGAATGACAATGAACCGGTGTTCTCGCCGAGTCACTACAAGGTGAGTGGATGTATTAATCTGTAGCGGGGAGAGACTGAAAGGTCCCTAAAAATAGTGCAACTGGGTGCACTGTTTCATAGTAGTGTCATATTATAACCATGAAAGCATCTAATTCTAAATAGTGTGTACACGGATGCGGAAAGGACTAGATAAAAATAGGTTTTGATGTTCCATCTTTGAGCTTTTCTTTTTCATTTCTTATGCCATTCCCATGATGCATGATTTGATGTGATGTGATGTTAATATAAAAAATATAGTTATCATAAATCTTTTCCGATTCTCATTAAAGTTGAACTTCGCCGAAAACACTACAGTTGGTACCAGTATTACCCAGATGCAGTGCACCGATGGAGACCTGGGTACAAACGCCAACCTTGTTTACAGCATCACAGAGGGAGACCCCAACAGCTACTTTACGATCTCGTCCAGCGGAGAAATCACGATTGCCAAACAGCTTGACTACGAGACGGTGCAGTACTACGTCATGACGGTACAGTCACGTGACAGTAGCACACCGGGCAGCTCACAACTGACAGCTGAATCACATGTTGACGTCATAATAGAGGCTCTTAACGAGTATGCGCCGACTTTTAGCCAATCAGATTACAATGTCACAATCTCTGAAAACACGGCTGTAGGAATGACAGTTATTGACATCGATGCGACGGATAGTGATCGGGGTATGCAGGGTGAGTTGACATTCTCACTGTCCAGCGGTTCACCGTTTTATATTGACAGCCTTACAGGTGTCATAACCGTCAAGGAAGGCTTGGACCACGAGAAGGTGACGTCTTACGCCCTTGTTGTCACTGCGACTGATGGAGATACAAGTTCTCCTAAATTAACAGCCGTAAATGTTAGTGTGTCTGTGAGAGATGAGAACGATAATGAGCCCACGTTCACACCTACTGTGTACAGCGTTGTTATTGCGGAGAACACAACTGTTGGTGTTGCGATTCTTTCCCTGACATGCGCAGATGCGGACTCGGGAACCAATGGGCAGTTCAACATGGCCATCATCTCGGGTGAGTGTTAGTTTGCCCAAATTAAAGTTTTGCCAAATTTACCTATTGAATTCAGCCACAAAATATAATTGTCATTGAAATCCGGCGTTAGACACGGGCTAAACTTAGTGCAGTGGGATGGAAAATACATTTCTGTTTCTTAAGCAGAAATAATAATAAGAATTTAAATTTGAAATAAATGGTTCTGTATTGTTTATCAAACAAACTAAGGTAGAGTGGCAACCTCCCGCCTTCATTTCAAAATCATGAATATATATTTATCATTCGACTCTCTCCCATCCCGAATTCTGATTGGTTGATTCAAATAACGGTCTGCACGAGCACGCGCAGTCGTGATAAATCAATATCTGCTGCAAATAACGGTCTGCATGAGCACGCGCAGTCGTGATAAATCAATATCTGCTGCAAATAACGGTCTGCACGAGCACGCGCAGTCGTGATAAATCAATATCTGCTGCAAATAACGGTCTGAGCACGCGCAGTCGTGATAAATCAATATCTGCTGCAAATAACGGTCTGCATGAGCACGCGCAGTCGTGATAAATCAATATCTGCTGCAAATAACGGTCTGCATGAGCACGCGCAGTCGTGATAAATCAATATTTGCTGCAAATAACGGTCTGAGCATGCGCACTATTGCCCACTCCGTTTGGTAAACAAGGCAGACCGAGTTACAGAGCATGCGCAGAGCTGTTGGTGACTCAAAGTTCCAGTTTAGAAACTCTGTAGGTAAAGTTATATTTTGTCAAATGAGAACTCAACTTATCGCAAAATATCACGATTTGTCTCGCTGTCAGTTTTTCACACGCTCTGCCTTCAGAATCGGCAAATAACTGACGCCTCGCCACGAATAAATCATGCTACTTTTCGATAGAACTTTGAGTTCAATAATTGCTTAATATTTTCCAGGCAATACCGGAACTGGTTTTTCTATCAGCGATAGTGGTGTCTTGAGTGTTGCTTCAGCTTTGGATATCGAGACAACAACGATGTACTCCTTAGTGATCAGGGCCACCGACCAGAACCCGTCCAGCCCTCTGACGGGCACGGCAAAGGTGTCAGTCATAATGACAGGTAGGCGGAGGGAGATGGCTGTAATACCATGAAGACGGTGTCCTCAGTGGTGAAAGTAGTATATAGAGAACTTAACTGAATGGTTCTGAAAAGTATTTGGAGTCCCTTGTCATTGTGTTAATAGCTGGGGAATTTGTTAAACTGTTTCTTTAATACACAGATACGATCAAGTGACTGCAGAAACATATAAGGAAATTGAAACGTAATTCATCTGCCGCACCTAATTCATCTGACGAACCTAATTCAAACTTGTCGAACCCAAAGGATATTTGCATGATGACGTCACATAGTACAACTACCAGAACTCCTTGCGCGGATCCCTTTGTACATGTTATCTAGGCCATTGTCTTGGTATTCTAAAATCTGAATAAGAAATAGAACTTTAAAAGGATTTTGGTAGTTGTGATTAAATGACGCCATAATGCAAATGTTCTATTGATTCGCCGCTCTTCTGCCGTACTTAATTCATCTATGAAAAGTTCACGGTTTGAATTATATTTATTATATTGCCATAATTTTGATTCATAGACATCAATGAACACACTCCGCAGTTCACTAATGGAGGCTCGTATAACACCATCGTATTCGAGGACGCCTCTATAGGATCCCTCGTTACCAATGTCACGGCCATTGATAACGACGTTAGCCACGGCGCGGTTATCTACGCTATTGTATCCGGGAACAGCGAAGACAAGTTCTACATCAGAAAAACTGATGGCGCTCTGTTCGTAAAGAAAGCACTGGATAGAGAAACTACTGCCTCTTATACCATGAGCATCTCAGCTACTGATCAGGATCCTGTTTCTCCCAAGTCATCTACTGCTACTTTAATAGTGACTGTATCGGATGTCAACGATAACATTCCTATCTGCGACCCAGTTATTTACAGTACGTCATTGGTGGAGAGCATTGCCATAGGAACCAGCGTTGCACAGCTGTTTTGTTCTGACAGAGATGTGACACCAAATATTGTGACGACTTACAGCATATCTTCAGGTACCTAATACCTAATAAGACTTGTATATGAAGGTATTGATCTCAGCTTTAAACCTATTTTCCTGCATAAGGTAGTGCTAGAGTGTAATTCACAATTCGAAGTGGAGGTGACTAGTGTCTGGTAATGGTGAACCGAGCCGCAGCGACATAAATATCCACCGCTAGTCACCCACACTGGGCTCCTGCTAGTTGTGAACCGAGCTGCGAGGCAGCGTCATATATCTCGCGTGATTGGTTGAATGCGTCACGTGACCCGATATTTTCTCTCCGCGAGCGGGAACTATCAGCGAGTACACCCCTTGTGGGCGTATAAGCGCGCGTCAGAGAAAATATATGAAGGATGATAACAACAATAACCGGGAATTTTGGGATGCATATCGCCCATTTTTGCATTCTAAGAAAAATAAACAAGCAAATGATATCAGTAATAATTAAGGAAAACAATGTTGTTATAACAGACAAAAAATATATAGCTGAGTTATTTAATGAATATTTCATTCATATTGTGGATGGCGTAGCCGAAGTCAGTGAAACGGATTATGGCACGGACTTTAATGAGCATCCCAGCATTAAAGCGATTAATGAGAATAATAGGGAAAGGGGCATGCCAAATTACTTGGACTTCATTATAATAACACGAAAGAAGTCGAACAGCTTTTATCAAGTATCAACACGCGTAAAACCTGTGGACACGACTTTTATTATATCTCCACGGCTAATTAAGGAATCCACCTCTGCAATTGCAGGTCCGCTTACAACGATAATGAATGATTCAATAAGACAATGCACATACCCTGCTCGCTGGAAAATGGGACAAGTGACGCCTCTTTTTAAGAAAGACGATGAATTAAGTAAAGTCAACTACAGGCCTGTAACTGTTCTCCCGGTTCTGAACAATATTTTTGAGAAGCTATTGTCAACCCAGCTCCAAGATTTTTACGTTCAGATATTGTCAGATTTTATATCTGCCTACAGGCGGTACTATAGCTGCGAAACAGCACTACTCAGATTAACGAAGACTCGAGGCGTAGTTTGGACAACAAGGAAACGATAGCCGTGGTGTCAATGGATCTATCGAAGGCATTTGACACCATTCCGCACGCGTTATTACTTGCGAAGCTGAAGGCGTATGGGGTCAGCGATAGTAGTTGTGCTCTTCTTAAGGATTATCTATCCGGCAGAATGCAACGAGTCAAGATAGGAGATACTTTCTCGAAGTGGGATGTGGTGAAGAGAGGCGTGCCCCAGAAAGCGTTCTAGGACCAACATTTTAAAACATATTTATTCAACGACTTATTTTTTCACATTAAATTAGTGAAACTGAATGTTTATGCGGATGACGGACAACTGTACTACTCTGATAAGGACCTAACTGAAATTAACAGTCGCATCCAGCATGATGTCCACATAGCAAACTCTTGGTATCAAAAAAATGGAATGATCGCTAACCCAACTAAGCATCAAGCAAGCATGACATTGGATAATGAACTGAGCTTCAAGGAGTACATCACAACCATATGTAAAAAAGTAAACAACCAATTTAATGTTATGATTAGGTTCCGTAAACGTATTCCAAACAGTACCATGTTACGGCTGTATAAGGCCTTCTTATACTACCTCACTTTTATTATTGTTCTATGGTATGGCATTTCTGTGGTAGTCGCAATTCCGACAAACTAGAGGCATTAAATAGACGCATTCTTAGGTTTATTTTTAAGGATATATAAGGACTCCGATTATAATCAGCTGCTTAAGAAAGCAGGAACTACCTCTATATACAATAGGCGTATTCAGAATATGCTGCTCACACTTTATAAATGTCTGCATTTTGAAAATTACCCTAGATACTTAAAAGATATGTTCAACTTAAGATCAGTAGCTTATTCTCTGAGAGGCAGTAATATTCTCAGCCTTCCTAAACCATCTACAACTTCGTATGGCCTTCACTCATTTCGATATTTTGCAGCTAAAGTTTGGAACTCACTTCCCGACAACTATAGAGTTCTCAATACTTATAATGACTTTAACCGTCTGATTAGGCAATATGACTTTGCTACCATTTAAATGTAATTTGTTATTAATTCCAATTATTATTCAATTACTCGTGTATAAATTAGCTTTATCATGTATATATTAACACTGTATTAATATAAATAACATTTTTTATTTAGTTATTTTCTCGAAGATATTAGCTTATTTCAGCTACTCTGTAAATTCGAGGATACATAAAGTGTATGTATGTATGTATGTATGTATGTATGTATGTATGTATGTATGTATGTATGTATGTATGTATGTATGTATGTATGTATGTATGTATGTATGTAACCGACATTGTGGCGTTGAAATATGCCCGATGTTTGTTCTTGAACATTATCTGATCCTCAAAGCTCACAGTTTCCCTCGAGCTTCGCTCTCGGGAACTGTTCTCTTCTCGGATCAGATAATGTCCGCGGACGAAATATCAGGGCATATTTCAACGCCACAAATAGGTTATTGTATTTCTAGTCACCGACACTGAGGGGGATACTTGTTCTAGTGCATACCACACAAGTGAATTAGCCAGCCTCAAATTTAGCTCAAAAAGCCATTTACGAGTGAATACTTCGCGCGTGAGACCAAGAAGCCATTTGTCTCCAAGCCGGGAGATATTCCGAGTTTGGGTAGCCAATCAGAGCGCGTGTAGTATATACTAATTAGAATTATCTTATTATGGGATATGAAAATCCTTTTTCTAGGTAACAGTACTTTGTTTGGCGTGTCCGGGAGCGGTCTGGTGACGACTCGTGGATCGTTTGACTATGAGATGGTCAAGTCCTATATCCTAGTCCTCACGGTCACAGATGGCGGCGTGGGTACCCAGCTGTCTTCCCAGGTGGACGTTAGTGTCCAGATCACTGGTGCAAACGAGTATAAACCTGTATTTGGTAACTCTACGTACAGCGTTAGTCGTCTGGAGGTGAGACTGCTCTCTTTTCTACTGAGGTTGATGCACGAACCATTTAACGAAGTTATACACATCGCAGTCATGTTTAACGCAAATATATTAAACTGAATTGTATAGTATTGCATTATTTCATTTTGAGGCTAATATCTCTATCAAACCTGCCCATCCCCCCTTGCATACGTGGGGCATTTGACAACTCAGTCTATCCCGGAGGTAGGAGAATTTGTCATTTACATTTACATGGGTTAGCTGACTCCATATATCAACGTCCTGGACAAACATGCACCGGTGAAAAAGAAAGAGTTCGTAATAAAAAAGTCCGTGGATAAACGCTAAACTAATAAAGCTCATGCTTTCTAGGGACGTTTCAAAACGTAAGGCAGTAAAGTCAGGAAGTTTGGAGGACTGGAGCACTTACAAAAGAATGCGAAACAAAGTGAACATTGAAATAAAGCGCGCGAAGTCGGCTCATTATAATGATCGCTTAAAGAAAGCCAAGGGAAACCTGCGCGAAACATGGCGGACGGTTAATGAGTTGACTTCGCGAAAACAAAACAGCTCTACCATCCACGAAATTGAAGTCGACTATTCGAAGTTTTCCGACATCGCTGAAATTCCTGGGCTTTTTAACTAAGCATTTTGCAGAAATAGGCGAGAAGTTATCCACTGATATTCCCGCTAATCCTTCTGTAGACTTCCTCGACTATATAACAAGTCCGAATTCTACATTTAATTTTCGTCAGATTCTTAACAGTGAAGTTCTTGAGCTTTTTCAAAACATCGATGTCTCCAAAGCCGTTGGCATCGATGGGATTTCTGGCTCAGTCCTCAAACTATCTGCCGATATCATTTCATTACCTATAACTAATTTGATTAATCTTTCAATACGAACTGGCATTTTTCCCAGTGAATGGAAATATGCTAAAATTACTCCAATCCATAAGAGTGGGAAAAGGTCAGACATGGGTAATTACCGGCCAATCTCTGTTGTACCGATCATTGCCAAAGTTTGCGAAAGACTAATTTACAATCAGGTTTTTACGTATCTACAGGACAACAGTATTCTCAGTAATTGTCAATCAGGCTTCCGCTCGTTACATTCTACTATGAGTGCCCTGCTTGAGGCAACTAACGAATGGAGCCTTAATATTGACCAAGGTTTAATTAATGCAGTTGTCGATATTGACTTGGCCAAAGCATTCGATACTGTAAACCACAACATAGTTGCTGAGGAAACTACAAAAATATGGGATAGAGGGAAAAGCCCTAGATTGGTTCTATTCCTATTTGTCGTGCCGTTATCAGCAGTGTCTTGTCAACGGCGTACTCTCTAAGCCACACCCCATTACTTGCGGCGTACCACAGGGAGCATTTTGGGTCCGCTCCTTTTTCTTTTATATGTCAACGATTTGCCGAATTGTCTGAAATTTGCAAAGCCCCGAATGTACGCCGACAACACGAATCTCACTGTCTCATCAAGTGACTACAATGAGATAAACGACATGATGAATAGTCACTTATTACGCATTAATGACTGGCATAAAGCCAATAAATTAAGTTTGAACGTCGCTAAAACTGAATTCTTGTTGATTGGTTCGAGACAGAGATTGGCCAGAGTAAGTGATAAAATTAATATTTATATTGACAACAAGAATATTAAGAGGGTCGGGACAACAAAATATCTGGGCGTTATTTTTGACGAATGCCTCTCTTGGACGAGTCACGTCGAGTATATCGTAAAGGGGGACGGGCACGTTTGGAATTGATAGAGACATAATTGAGCCTTCTCACATGGCGGCCATGTTGGTTAGAAAAAATAGTTTTGCAAGATCAGCGTCGAACTGAGCAGTTTCAGAATAAGTTTAGACTGCAAAAATAAATTGTTTTTATATCCTCCTGGGACTCAATATGGCCGCCATGCGAGAAGAGTCAATTGCATATTGTTATTCAATACCTGCAACCTTGTCACCGATTGGTAATATATTGCGTGGAACTATCCTCGCATCTCGAGAAAATCTTAAAACCAAATGTGAATAACGAATTGCGGGACAAAATACACTGTATAACAAGTGTCATATTGCTGTAACATTGCAGAGTACTGCCGTCGGTACAACCATAGCAACAGTAGCAGCCTTCGACCAGGACCATGGAGACGATGGAATCATTTCCTTCTCAATCATTGCCGGCAATACTGAAGACAAATTCCAAATCGATTCCACGTCCGGTGTAATCGAACTCAAGAGACTGCTTGACAGAGAGACCACAGGCGCGTACACTCTAACCGTGGCCGCGACGGATCATGGGAGTCCTGATATGTCGAGTAATGCAAGCGTTGTGGTGACCTTGATTGATGTTAATGATAATTCCCCAAGCTGTAGTCATACAGTGTATATTATCGAGATGGCTGAGAACACGACGGTCAACAGTACTGTGGTTAGTCTGCAGTGCTCCGATCGTGATGAAGGGACTAACTCACAGCTCACTTATAACATCACTGCAGGTTTGATAATTTTCTTTATACATCCTTTTAATTTATCAACGCGTTGAAGATGCTCGATTCCTTTCAGAATTACTCGATAGTTTCTATGCGTGTTGTCCTCCCCAACGGACATTTAACCTGACGATGATGTTTAGGGACATCGTTTGACGATCGGTATTTTAAGAGGGTGGCCAGATAAGAACATTTAAATTATGAATATTCTGAAACCTTCCAGAGCTTTGCCAGTTCTGGAAAAGAAGTCGATAGACAAACGCTTGCCAAGAATAAATATTTTTACTGTACTGGATGATGGTGTTCATATCGTGAAAACCAAGTCTTCTTTTTCCAATTTATCTAACAAAATATTCTCCACCAAATATCTTGCAGGGAATACCAATTCAGATTTCGCCATGGAATCAAGCACAGGTGTTATCTCGTTAGCGAACTCGCTCAACAGAGAATCAACAATATACTATGATCTACTCATCATTATTGCAGACGGAGGCAGCCCACGACAGTCCTCTCGAGTTAGCGTTAGTATCGTGGTAACAGACATCAACGAGTTTACACCAACATTCACCAACAGTGGCTTCTATAATATCACTCTTAGCGAGGCCACGCCCATTGGAACAACAATCCTCACTACGCAGGCGCAGGATTATGATAATGATGACCCAGGCCGCGTGACGTATTCCATTGCAAGTGGGAATACAGCGGACATGTTCCAGCTCGACAGCAATTCTGGGAATCTCGAGTTGAAGAGAGCTTTGGACTTTGAAGTGTCTTCTTGCTATATCTTGACGATTAAAGCGAGTGACAATGCACCTTCACCTCTTACAAAATCTAGCCAAGCAACGGTCAATATCACAATTATTGACCTCAATGACAACCAACCAGTTTGCTCTGAATATACCAAGTTCATCTCTTTGTTAGAGACAGCGGCTTTAGGGACGATCGTTTTCACCGCAAATTGCTCCGATCCCGATTCTAACATCAATGCACTTCTCTCCTATCAAATATCAACCGGAAATAGTGAACATAAGTTTAACATTACTTCCGGAGGTTACGTCATGCTCATTAGCGCTCTGAACATCGAAGAGACGTCATTGTATAATCTAGTGGTGTCTGTTAAAGATAACGGGACTCCTGCCAAGTCAACAAACATATCATTGAATCTCGAGATCAGGCCTGTGAACGAGTTCGTGCCAACTTTTGCTGCTTCTAGTGAACTTTATCAACTGAGTATTCTAGAAAACATCACTCTAGGTGAGTTATTTATATTATATTGAAGTCACAATCTCCTTTCTGATTGGTTAAAAAGTGCGTGATAAGTCTCAGATAATTTGATGTCACAACATAACATCGGTGATTATGGCATGACGTCACAACTTCAGTGCGCGTGTGGTGTTTTGCTGTAACCGGCAGGAAAATGGCTTACAAAGAGGAGTGAGAGTTTGCTTCCCTCTCGGACAACTTTGGCTTCGGCTGATAACACAGATCTTGTTTTGATAACGTTTGGCATCACGCTTAGCCTCATCAATTAATTGCGTAGTATCAATTATATAAACGACCAATAAGCGCAAAACGATATTAATGCAGGTACCACATATGGACTAGGGCTGCACCATATACGGACAAGCGCTACACCAAATATGGATAAGCGCTACACCATATACGGACAAGCGCTACACCAAATATGGCGCTTTTTCTTGTCTTCTGCGACGCACAGTCGTCTTTGACATGAACTATTCAACACATTGCATGTGACTTGTGTCTTAGGTACTATCGTATTTCAAGCTCAAGTACAAGACAACGATACAGGCCTGCACGGAAAACTACGATACACTCTAGTCAGCGGCAATGACCAAAACAGATTTTACCTGGACCCGATCACTGGTCACTTGATATTGGTGTCACCGCTGGACAGAGAGACAGTGGACGATTATAACGTGACGATCAGAGTAGAAGACAGCACAATAGGTCTCCCGGATGTAAAGTTCTCTATAGTAACCGTGTATATTACAGTTGTAGACGTCAATGATAATTACCCCGTGTGCACGCCTACTCTGTACTCAGTAGATATATCAGAAGGTATGGTTATATTCACTACATTCAATTATATTAAAAGCTGTATAACATAATCACCAATGCAAAAGGCAAATAGGCAGTACGTCAGTATTAGTAGTTTCTTTTGAAATACTAATTTTCCACAAACTCTCTCTTTCAACATTCCAGCCATAGCCATCGCGACCAACATTACTTCCATTATCTGTACTGACAAGGACCTAGGCCCCAACAGCCAACTCACGTATACCTTTGGAAGCGGTAACACTGGGAACAAGTTTCAACTGGATAATAACGCAGTCATTGTGGCCAGCAGACTCGACCATGAGACAACTGCAGAGTACAGCTTAGCTGTGCACGTGACTGATAATGGCGTGACGAGTCGCGTGACCGTTGTTATGGTTACTGTGTATGTCAGAGCTAAGAATGAGCACACACCAGTTTTCCAGCATTCTAACTACTCGGTGAACGTATCGGAATGGGCAGCAATAGGTAATAACAGAAAACACTTATTAAACACATAAACTTTACTTGGAATTGTTTTCAAGTGTCATCCAATCGGCTGATTGTAATATTTATTTCGAATTCAACAAAGAGAAAGCAACATTATTTGATTTAAACAATATCAACTTCTTATTTCCAGAAACGTTTAGCATATTCAACAATATATCCCTGATAATACCATTCTCTTTTGTCATTAATTCTACCACAGGCACACCGGTTTTAACTGTTAACGCCACGGATGCGGATAAAGGTCTCCATGGCGATCTCGAGTACTACGTCACTTCCGGTCTGAATGGTGGCGTTGATTTCACCATTGACAAGACAACAGGTGTAGTGGGTGTAGGGTCCAGGCTCGACCGTGAGACGAGGGACATTTACGTGTTGAATATCACTGTTAGAGACAAGGGCTTCACCGAACAGGAGAGAAGGTCATCTGTCGTGGGGGTTGGTATGATGCTGAAAAGAGTTTTGTTTAGCTCTTTGTTTCCGGTTTCTCAAAGATACTTGTCCATGATACTATCACTTAAAGCGAATGTACAAACTGCGCTCGAGTTACAGGGCGCATTCCTTTAACTGGGACTATCCTGACTATTCCTATTCCGGTATATGAATAACAGAGTACGCAGAATACTAATTTCCTAAAAAACGGAAATTCCGAAAACGAATGATCTTGACAGAGATGACCTGGGAACTAACCGCTCCGCCATTTTGAAATAGAAGGAAAATGTGCGCGCGCCACAGGTTTCCCGCCAAAAATTATCAAAATAACGCGGTTATTTTGCCTCTTCCAAGTAAACCGTTGTTCTGTTCGCCATTCTGTTATCGGGAACAGAATGAACAGAATGCTATTGTGTTCATTTAAAGTGCCACTACGACGAAAATTTACCATTTCGATTTGCCACTTTTTCAGTGTCTATAGGTCAATCAGTATTAGAAATATCCGAAATAGTAAAAAATATTCCCAAATGGGCATCTTAAACCACAAATTTTAGGAGAGTTTACCGGTAAAATCCTGTCCGCCATTGCTGGAAGCCGTGCCCTTTGTTCAGCTTTAAACAAAGGTTTATTCACCGGAAGTGATGTCATACACTTAACACGACAACCTCGTGGCGCGAAATAGCGTGCATAAAAAAGTAGCCAACCTCGCAAAGATAAATATAACTTTCTTCTTATGTACGTGAAGACGTTTTTAGTAGAAATATGCCTCCAGGCGTTGTGTTCTGCAGGCGAGCGTTAAGTGTATGACATCATTTCCGGTGAATAAACCTTTGTTTAAAGCTGAACAAAGGGCACGGCTTCCAGTAATGGCGGACGTGTAGATTCAATATTCGGAGCTAAAAAAATAGAACTTCCTGTCGTTGTATCGAAAAACAATTTGAACTGGTAATAATATATGAACTCTACTTTATGAATATGCAAAAACATTGATATGTCAAAATTTGATCGTAGGGGCACTTTAACGGAATAGGTCCCAAAAGAACACGATTGCCGTTTATTGCGGCTATTCTTATTTCAGTTCCACAAGAACGCGACCACAGTGAAGTCAAGAGAGCGTTCAAGTTTACAAAAGATGTTATTCACATTTTTTATCATTTACCCACAGCTAACAATAGGGGTGACAGATGAAAACGACAACCCACCAGTCTTCTCTCAGGACATCTATACCTCTACGATACCCGAGAACGTGGCCAGCGGTTATTCTGTTGCCAGGGTAACCACAACTGACGCAGATATCGGGAGTAACGCAATGCACAATTACAGTATCACTGGTAAGTGTCACGCAAGTCTACTGTAATGTAAAACTGCACGACTTCCAGCAGTTTGTACTACAATTCTTGGGTGAAGCAGTAGAATCTTGTTTGCATTGTCTTGTTATCAAAGGCAAGGCCCACATAACATCTTGCGGCTAAATATTGACAATTGTTGCCGCAGGTGGAGATGGTGTTGGCAAGTTTTCTATCGTCCGATCAACGGGCGTGGTAACAGCTCTTTCTGGATTGGATTACGAGACAAAGGCCTCGTATTACCTGTCGATCACAGCACGAGATGGAGGCTCGCCCCAACTCTCCGCGGTTGCAGGGGCCCGAATCTTTCTTTCGGACACTAACGACAACAAACCGGTATTCAGTCCAACGATCTATCTTACGAGTATCTCAGAGACTACTTCCGCAGGAAGTGACGTCATGCCTGTTCATGCGACTGATATTGATACCGGCGTTAACGCGGAGATTGTCTACTCTGTAGTTGATGGAGATGCTAAGAGTCAGTTTGAAGTCAATTCGACGGGAATGATAAGAACAAAGAAGTTCCTTGACAGAGAAGATATTGCCTTTTATAGATTGATCATCCAGGCTTCGGATAAGGGGAGCACTCCTCAGACAGAAACCGTGACAGTTAATGTTACGATCCTGGATGTTAACGATAACGCACCCGTGTTTGAACAGTCAGCGTACAGTGTGTCTGTCCTTGAGGATGCTCCAGTTGGGTTCAGTTTCTTGAATATCAGCGCTACTGATGCTGATATCCATCAAAACGCGAGGCTGACGTATTCTATCATGAGCGGGAACACAGGGAACAGAATGGCTATCAACTCCAATACGGCAACTGTGTACAGCGCAGGTAAGTTTTTCATTTAATTTGTGTTAAATAATGTAATTTTTAACTTGACAATTTGCTGGAAGTTTTAAACAGTATGCGTCAATATTTAAAAGTTGGAGTTTGGGTATGTGATAATTGTGTGGACCTTATGAAATGCAAGGATTGATTGATTTCAGTAAATTTGGGGTGCAATCTTTTTAAAATCTGCTTTCAGTGCACGAGGTTAGTCCGCACACAATGATTTAATTGAAGATGAATAACTTCTTTTTTATTTCCAGGTTCCTTTGATCGTGAGCGCACACCTAATTACTACCTGACCATCAAAGCAGTGGATGCAGGAACATCTCCATTGTCCTCCGTCACCACCGTGCATGTTAGAATCCTCGACCGCAACGACAACACACCCACATTCACAGACACCGGCTACAGCTTCGTAGTGACCGAGAACCAGAATGCGGGGTTGTCCATCGGGTTCGTAAGTGCTACAGACATTGACAACGGTACGCATTCGCAGTTAGTGTACGCTATCGAGCCTGGTGCCCATAGCAACCACTTCTCCATGAACCCAGTTAAAGGCACACTCTTCACAGCTGTGTCACTCGACAGAGAGGCCGTGCCTTACTACCGACTCAAGGTCAAAGTCACCGACTCCGCTGTTTATCCCAGTCAGTTGTTTAACATTACTACTGTATCAGTAACTGTATTAGACTTGAACGACAACGCACCATCATTTGTCAGGTCTATGTATAACGTCTCTGTTCCAGAGAATTCCCCATCCGGGACATCTGTTACTAGGGTTACAGCAACTGATCTTGACCGCGATGCTAATGCGAGGCTGAGTTACAGCTTAGCACATAACGGAAGTTCATTAATAGAGTATTTTAGAATCGATCTCGTTACTGGTGAGGTGTTTGTGAAGAGCGTGTTTGACTTTGAGAGGATTAACATGATAGAGGTGTTGGTGACCGCTCAGGATGATGGGTATCCTTCCCTCAGTGGGTCAGTGACGTTGAGAGTCTACGTCGCTGATATGAATGACAACACACCAGTGTTTAATCCAAGTAAGTAGGATTTTGATTATTAAGTATTGAGTCCTTGAAGACGTTGAGTATTCTTCAAGGCCTCTGAATGGAGTCTCTTTGCCAGTCTATAATGTTATAATTACTTAAATGTTTCATTGTTTATTGGAGAGCTTGCGCAGTGGTAACCGTTCGACTCTCGCAACCGGTGGCGCCACATGTGAGTTGAGTTTGTTGGTATCTCGCCTTTGCTCTAAGGGTTTTTCTCCGGGCTCTCCGGTTTTTCTCCCTCCATAACCAATCTAAATTCCAATTCGACTGAGGAATTCGTGTCCCCAATCAGTAGAACCTTTAGGGTCAGCTGGAAGACTAGACACGTAAAGAGGGTTGATTTTCAGGTTTTGCTGATTTTTTTTGTGTGACAGCATTCTACGATGCAGAGATTCGAAGTGATCGTAATCTCGGTCCTCCTGCAATCGTAATCCTCATCGCCACTGACCAGGACAGCGGACTTAATGGAGACATTACATACGAACTGGATCAGGAACAGACGTACTTCAGCCTCGATAGCACAACAGGGACCATTATCCTTAAAGCAACTCCAGGAGATGGTGAGTAATGAACATTTTATATTTATGTTTTCAATTAAATAATCGTGAATGCGCGATTAAAATTGCACAGTATTCACCAGTATTCAATCTGGAAATAAACTTACATGCTAAATATTTAAGGAACTTGAATCTATATCTGTTTATTGATTACAGTTCTGCTTTTCATACGTATGTACAAAATTAGAACAGAACTGCATGACAAGAACGGTCGGTTTAACCAATAAAAGAAACAAATCAACGAACGAACGAAGATAGAAAGGCAATGACGAGGAATGCAATTATTAAGAAGCAAAGTTAAACCTGCGTGCCTCCATTCATGGAAAACAAAATCAGAAACATTACAAACACAGCTGGAAAACGACCCAAACAAATCAGTCTAATTTTTGAGATTAAACAATGTTCGCCAGTTGAGGACGAAAAGAGCATGATGCAATACTTATTCTTGGCTTGTTAATGACAGACATGTACTGCCATCCTCACCTGGTGATTCTTACGATTTCAGGCCAAACGTACACTTTCCGCGCACGCGCTAAAGACAAAGGCAGTCCAGCGCTGACTAGTGGTTTTGTGAACATTCGTATCGACACGATCGACGCCGAGCAGACCATGGTGGACATCGGCCTCGATATCACGCTGGAGGAATTCGAAGCCAACAAGGAACTTTTCCTCAAGAAACTGTCTGCTATTATTGGTGCCAAAATCAAGATTGCGCATATTCGAGTAAATGGAGGAATGGAGAAAAGAAAACGGCGAAACATGGAGAGGAAGCAAGGGTAAGAGAAATACTTGTGTTCTTAAAGTGCACCTGACGTTTATTTTGTTGTCACCAATATCGATTCTACATCAAGTAAAAAGTTGAATGGTAAAATATGTCTTGATTTGAATGTTGCGTCTATGAGTTACAAAGGTTTATATCTCCAAAATACTAATGAATGTGACGTGAACCCAGGAATTTAATGCAAATATTTAATATTTATAAAATATTTGGCAAAATCACTGCTACAAACTATAATTATATTATAGTTTACGAAAGAACACTATATACCAGCATGTTTTTGTATAATAAATGACTTCTGGGTTAACATCACATTCATTAGTATAGTTTGAGATATAAACCTCTATAACTCATAGATGCAATACCCAAATCAAGAAATATATTCTACCATTCAATTATTCACTTGATGTATAATCAATATTTGTGATAACAAAATAAGCGTTAACTGCACTTTAACACGTAAGACGCAAAGCTGAAATATGTATGAAGACATTCTGTGTGGAATTATAATGGTGCTAGTTTGTGAATAACTTGATTTTTTTTTATTTCAGTATAACCATCACCATATACGCAATATCAAGCCCAACCACCAATAGTACGGACATACAAACAAAGCTGACTCAGGTTAAGAAGTACCTGACTCGAGAAACTATCATGAACGTGCTGTTGGACAAAAACGGGAACCTGAAACCCGAGATCACAAACAGCACTGAGCTCAGCGTGAGTTACTTTGAGTGTCTTTCGTTTAACCCTTGCTCCATAAGGCTTTTTGTTCCAGACAAAATGACCCGACTATTGGATCTTGGTTCCGGATACCGTGCTGTGCAATGAGTAGAATAACTGTGACACTACATAAACAAAAAGCAGGTTTAAGCTACGGACACCAACTAAAACATTACGCGCAATATTGCAATATTACCGGCAATTGTTTGAAGAAATTGTTAACACACCGTACAAAATGTTCTGCATGCATCTTTTACACTGCATGCTTTATGAACCAGTACACTTAGGGCAATCTTCCAAAAGCTTTTAACACTTTTTTCTTGGCTACTAGCAGTAAGCATAGTTAGAGTACCCGCCTTGTAACTAAATCCACATTCTCCTTTCCTAAAATACAAACAAAAATATAAGATATTTTGGCCCAAAAGTTTGGAATGAAATTGATGAATCTGTTAAAGCTGTACGTAACTACCAATTCAAACGTGAACTTAAAGCGCATTTTTTAAACATATACTGAGCACCTGACATTTATTGTTACTTGTACAAAACATCCTGTCTTATTGTAATCTGTGTTTCTGTTGTTAACGCGTGCATCTGTATTTCTTGATATTCATAAGCTTAGTGTTATGAGGGTCTGAATGGGGGGGGGGGGGGGGGGTGTCTACATGTCAGTTGTCAGTTAAAATTTTGGCCATTTGTCAGTTGTCAGTTAGCTCTAGTTAATCATTACTAAAGAAATTTTACAAAGTTTGACCCACAAAAACCAAATTTGTCATTTGTCAGTTATGTTTCGGTTGTCAGTTGTCAGTAAAAATATCGTCATTTGTCAGTTGTCAGTTATTTTTAAGGCCGTTTGTCAGTAGTCAGTTAACCCCATTCAGACCCTCTGTTATTCCTTTATGCCTATTTTCCTGAATAATAATTTAAACTTTATTAATTAATGGACACTCGACTAGATTAGCTCTTTATAGTTATTTCGAGTGCCCTGCTACTTCAATTTCGTTAATTAGTCAAATATTTATTATAGTGCTGTTGTTATTGTTTGCAATATTGCTGGCAATGTTTCGCCAATTTTGTTGGAAATGAACAAGAAAGCAGTATTAGCATTTAGGATACAAACAAAAACAAGCTATAAAGAGTCGGGATGCCTGTGTAGTCTTTGGCTGAGAAGGACCGGGGAAGGAACATTTTCCCATATTGTACCCTCTGTGATTACTTAGTGTTATGTTTGTTTAACAGATTTTCAAAATCAACAATGTCAAGGAGACGAAACCTACCATTCCACCCGAGCCATCATTCCTTGAAACCTCTCAAGGGATTGTCACTGTCGCGTTTTGCGCGCTAGCCGTGGTGGTTGCCATAGTAGCCATACTGTGCTGGAGATCAAAGTCCAAGAGAAGGTGAAGCGATAAAAACATACTGTGTTAAAAAATACCTAGTACTAGGAGAGGGAACTGGAATAGAAACTCAATAACCGATTTCGTTTTTTAATTGACTTTTAAGTAAAATAAATAAATTCATGTTCAGTAGGCTTACATTTTCTCATGAACATTCTAAATGACCTATTGTTTTACTAATGATCCAGAGTTCGGTAAAATAAATTGATTTTACTGATAATACGCTTTATTGAAATCATGCAGAGAGCTTCGCGAGCAGCTCCGTGAGCCCCGAATTAGACCGAGGAAAGGAGTGATGGACAGTGATTTTCAGATATACAAACGTAAGTCCCACTGGACGTAAGTCCCACTGGACGTAAGTCCCACTGGACGTAAGTCCCACTGGACGTTAGTTCCACTGGACGTAAGTTCCACTGGACGTAAGTCCCACTGGACGTAGGTCCCACTGGACGTAAGTCCCACTGGACGTAGGTCCCACTGGACGTAAGTCCCACTGGACGTAAGTCCCAATGGACGTAAGTGGAACTGGACGCACGATCGAACCTTATTTAAAAAAATGGCCGCCCTAATTTGCATATTGCCATGAACTTAGCTTATTTAGTGAAGTGGATATCACCAGTTATACAATGCTTTTGAGAGCTATATCGAGAGGTGCTATATAGCGAGAGGTGCTATATATCGAGAGGTGCTATATATAGAGAGGTGCTATATATAGAGAGGTGCTATATATAGAGAGGTGCTATATATAGAGAGGTGCTATATATAGAGAGGTGCTATATATTGAGAGGTGCTATATATAGAGAGGTGCTATATATAGAGAGGTGCTATATATAGAGAGGTGCTATATATAGAGAGGTGCTATATATAGAGAGGTGCTATATATAGAGAGGTGCTAGAGGGGTGCTATATATAGAGGGGTACTATATAGAGAGGGGTACTATATAGAGAGGGGTGCTATATAGAGAGAGGTGCTAGAGGGGTGCTATATATAGAGGAGTGCTATATAGAGAGGGGTGCTATATAGAGAGAGGTGCTATATATAGAGAGGTGCTAAGAGAGAGGTGCTATAGAGAGAGGTGCTATAGAGAGAGGTGCTATATATAGAGAGGTGCTATATATAGAGAGGTGCTATATATAGAGAGGTGCTAGAGGGGTGCTATATATAGAGGGGTACTATATAGAGAGGGGTACTATATAGAGAGGGGTGCTATATAGAGAGAGGTGCTAGAGGGGTGCTATATATAGAGGAGTGCTATATAGAGAGGGGTGCTATATAGAGAGAGGTGCTATATATAGAGAGGTGCTAAGAGAGAGGTGCTATAGAGAGAGGTGCTATAGAGAGAGGTGCTATATATAGAGAGGTGCTATATATAGAGAGGTGCTATATAGAGAGAGGTGCTATAGAGAGAGGTGCTATATAGAGAGAGGTGCTATATAGAGAGAGGTGCTATATATAGAGAGGTGCTATATATAGAGAGGTGCAATATAGAGAAAACCAAACAATAGTTTTTATCACCAACCCATACAGTATAAAACAGGCTTAATTCCGGCTTAATTCCATTAGTCTTGGATTAACTTAATCGGGCTTCGACCAACTGGACCCAAGACTAATGAGCAGTAATTAACGGTAGGAATGGGAATAGGTTACATTGATCAAATCTTTATTTTCATTTGTTTCTATTTCATAGCTAAACTTGATCACACAAAGATCATGAAGCTTCCTCCTTCAGGAACTGTCATTGTGAGTAGTAATGTTACAGTAGTTGTTGTTGTGTTGTCACTTATTAGAATCACGCGTTTTATAACCAGTAATGTTTCCACTAGTGAGGTTTAGCTATTAATACTTTATCGTGTTTGACGTTTATAGAAAATCGGGCAGGGAGGAAGGCGATTTGACGGGAAAGCTGTCGATCCTGGTGAGTTTATAATGCAACAGTACACAATGACTCTGTAGCTTTACCCAAAACTAAACTCTCGAGCGGAAAGTAGTTTATGAAAGCAGTACAGCGTGAGGATTTTTCAAATCAGTTAAACCCCAATTCGAAAGCATTTCCATGAATGTTAGATATAGCAGTGCTGACTCAACATGTGTTTATAGCAGCGGGTTCTAACCCAATCCTGTATTAACATATCGCACTTCCAGATGTCATTACTTGACAAATACTCATTTCATACTGATTCCTTTACTTTTTATGGACTCACGCCGATTCAATAATGTAAACTATAGAAAGACGTCCCTGAATGAGTAAAATGTAATACTAGTATTAGCCTCCTCCGCAGGCAACTCCCGTAAAACTGCGGACCGGGATTCCTGTGGTCAATTTTTTCTCTGCCCCACCCCCTCCTCCTCACCTGAACCTTCCACAGGAAGCCCGCTCAGATGATCCTTCCACCACAGGAATCCCGGTGATTCAAATTTCTTGTTTCTTATTATTTAGGAGTTGCCTGCGGAGGAGGCTATACTAGTATAGCGATACTTACTGCCACGTCATCCATTGTCATTAATGTGCCAACCAGAGATCCATTGGTTCCTGATACAAAGCGGCCTTTCGAAACATTAGCATAACAATTGTAATGTTTATCAACACGAAGTATCGCTATATCTGATAATAGGTAGTGAATGCTGCCGCTCAGTGAAGGAAATGTATTAGAAGAAAATCTACAGTAGCTCTTTGGCACGAAAAATATATGACTGGGTAACAAATGTCAAGGTGTGATGTGTGTTATTGAGATATGCTAATGTGTGTTTTGAACCCCGCTGTCACTTTTCAATTTGTAACTATATTGATTTGACTTATAAATAGAGGAAAATTATTTGTTGTTAATCATGTTGATAAGAGGAGAGATCTTGCTCTTTGAAAATTAGTCACTATCTCTGACCCAAACTATCAAACTTGCGACTACTCCAGTGACGCGTGGAGTCGTCAATCTAGCATGATCATCAATTTACAAAACATATTTTGTGGGTTAGTAAACTTTCATCAAAACACGAGACTATTAAATATGATAAAGTAGCACTGAAGAAATTGTGGTAAAAATGCAAACGAAGGCGATCACAATTTATTTCCACTCGCTGTAGGATGGCAATAACAACAGATTCTAAGTACGAATAAGGGCCACATTCACGTGAAAATGCAAAATAAAAGCAGTAAAAATCTACACACCTTCACGCCCAAACGACAAGAAAGCCACGCGAGGAAGATCGCGCATATCGTTTCTGTGTCCTTGCGCACGACCACAATGCACTGCTCTGGAAATGCGCCAAAAAAAAGGCTCCACTACACAAATTAGTACAGCTGCTTTGCTCGCTCGCTTCAGGCTCGCTCGCTGCGGCAGCAATAACTGATTTAGGCAGATGTTTCAGTCAAATTGAAGAATATGAGTGGAACTCGAAGTCTTGGAAATAGTCCTTACAAATAGGAAAATAGTCTACTGAGATGACGAAAAAGGTGGTAAATATGAGGACATAAGAGCAAAGTAAACTATCGTAAGTTTGTTACCACAACAACAAACGAGAAATAGTCAAGCGGAAGAGTCTTGAAAACGAGGGGAACTTGTGGAGAAATTATACTAACGCGCAACACGTAAGATTTTAATCTTGCACGAACAATGACGCAATCCGTGCAAGGTATGCCCTCTGACGTCTCGTCTCTTATTTCGTTTCGAGCGGTACTGGCTGGCTCATTTCCAGTGTCAATCAGAGAATCAGAAGTCACAGCCTTAATAAGTAAAATGTCTAACGAGTTTATTACTGCCTTGCTGTTTTAAACCTGGTTTTGTTGTTTTAAACCTGTTTTCTTGTCCAATCAGCCACAGGCCGTGTGTACGCCTACAACAAGGTGACTGGTGAACGCGTGTGGCTCCATGACGACGGAAATGGTGCCCAGGCCCTTTATAGTCGCATGCAGTCGAGGCAGGGAGGACCGCAGCACAGGCTCCACGGACATCAAAAACCGTCTCATGCTAATACATCTCTCGAGCCTGTGTTCGAGGGTCAACGGAAACAACCTGGGAACCACTATGATCAACTTAAATTACCTGGGACTCCAGAATAAATTAATAGTTAATAATAGGTTTTGATAGTATTAATTCCATTCGATTCATATTTTTCAATCAATCATTTTTCAGTCATAATATAATAACTATAATAAACATTTTGTAAATACTTTATGCTTAGAAGTAAAGGTGGGATAATATAATGTTTTTAAAATGTGGAGATTAGGTAAGAATTGCGAGAATATACCACCGTGTACAGACCCTGTATGGTTTGTGTGTTTGTGTGAGTTTAGCAAGGAAGAGGATGATCTCTCCGTTACCCTACTGGAAGAGTTATATTTCTTCACAATAATAGTAATAACAAGAAGAAGAGGACGAAGAAGAGCACGAAGAAGAAGAAGAAAGAGAGATATCTAGAGAGAACTCTTACGGTGTAGCACGCTTTCTTGGATACAGCTATTTCAAAGAGCAAAACATCATGAGTGTTTCTTTATGCTGTGAAATATTAATAATATATATGTATAAAATATATTTTTTCCTTTAGAAATTAAAAATATTTGTTGTATGTCGACATTATTTTATGTTTTGCATTTGTCGAGTTTTCAAATTACCTGCAAGCTACCCAGTTCCGCGCGATATCTCCGAACGAAATGTTAAAACTTAATTTGTGTTCGTAAAATAAATCAAAGCATTGTAGATGTACATGTGTCAGTTCGCTTCAAAAATTTATTTCAAAGCCATGCATAAATTCAAGTAAACTATGGTTGAACTGTAATTCCTTCTCGCTATGTTTGATGGCGGGTAGTGTATAGTTCAGACAAACTCCCGCTTGCATTTCATTGCATGCACTTGTCTCGTTATTATTCTGTGCTCTTGAGGTCTCCCGTACAACTATCAGTTATCCAACGCTGATATTTCTCACTGAGTTTTGGACGGAAAAGCACTGAGAAAAGATGAGAAACTCTGCTAGCAGTGTACCAATCGATGCTCTGAGAGAATATCTATTTGAGCGATTTATGAAGGTTTTTACACATCTAGAATCACTCTTACATCTCACCCAGCAACAGTGCTTGGTATTTATTTATTCTTTTACTGATCAAAAGTCACTGAGATACTGTAAACAGCCGCGTGTGTTTGTCTAAGTTTTGCGGAGGGTCTCGTTTCAGACAATTTATTTTTAGAAACTGTGCGCAGCGCTATTGAGCTCAAACACGTCCGGGAGTGAAAATGTTAATGCTAAAAAAAGCGAAACAGTTAGAGCAGTTATAACAGCTAAAAAGCTTACTTATACCCTCTTATTTCAGGTATTTTTGATGGGAAATATGATTTGTATTCAAGATAAAGCTAATAGGGGGTGGTAGTGATACACCCAAATACCATTTAAAAATTACCCAAATACCTGAAATTTGTGGAAGCACAATACCTGCTCTTTCAAACTCAGTAAAATGTTATTTATTTCTGGGTTAAGCAGAAGATAAGTTGGTTAACAGACCATTCAATTAAGAATATTCCCGCCAATTAGTGGGTTTCACCAGTGGCGGAACAAAAGATACCTCCGTTAGTTACTTTTGTTATATACAAACAACATGGCTGCTACGCTTTTGTGATGATAGATTAATTCATTTAAGTGTGGACTCATGTCTTTAGGCAGCAACAATCTCTAAATTATTTTGTATTTTATATATAAATATTATAGATTAATGACCTTGTAATAGTATTATCTTATATTTCTAGATTATAGTTAGTTACACATCTATTGTTAACTGACTTGTCACTGACTTGTATTTATCAGCTTGTTCAATTATTTCGTGCTTATATACTTTCTCAGAAAGTATAGATATAGTATAATTAAATTTTATTTAAGTTGTAAATTTATCTCGTCTTTATCTTATATAGTTTTGAAATTTAGCTTTTTATATAATATTGCATTGTACGTTATTGAAGGCCACAAGTTTGTTAGCTTTGCTATTTGCTACCCTCTTTAAATAAATACTTTATTATTATTATTATTATTATTATAGTTCATGAGTCCACAAACATCGATATGTTTTAGCTATGTTCGAAATAGGTTTAAACTATTTGCTTCTTGTAAAACTAGGCAAAGAGTTCCAAGTTTTGGCTCCACTGTAAAAAAAACGTATTTTTAGTGCTTCTGTTCGAGGTCTTGGTATATGAAGGTTTGTATGTGAATGACGTACGTTATAGCTACTGTGTTGAGATTCTTTTATAAAAAGATCAGAAAGATATCTTGGCGCTAAGTTATTTACAGTCTTGTACATCATAATAGCCCTTGCTTTAGCCTTCTTTCTTTTAATGATTCCCAACGCAATTCCTTACGGATGTCAGCTTACCTAATTGCGTAATCAGATTTCTAAAACTCATTAATAGTCAATAAGCCAGCCAGCCAATCACGTGAGCCAATAAGCATCACGTGATAAAACACTCCTGTTCCTTTTTTAACTAGTACTTAGATAGAGATACAGTTATGCCATCCAATATCTAACTGGGATTGAATAAGAGAAGTATATAATATATTGATATTTTTTTCACACTTTAGCTTTATTTGCACATTTCTTAAAGAGGAAATCGGCTTTTTTGAAAATTTATGTGTTCTTCCCATGTTAAGTGCTCATCAATCATAACCCAAATGACTTGGTGTATTCAGTTTTTTACAACTAGCCAATTATTAATTTTGATTAGTTCAGTATCTGATTGAGATACTAGCATCAGAACATGCAAGAGATCGACTCACAAAAAAAATAAAGCAATGATAAAAAAACAATAATAAAGCAACAACAACAACAGCATTTATTTCACTCAATAGAAGAAAACAAAGTTTGAGTGTGGATTTATTACCCAGAAGGCTCATCGAGCTGGGTCACCCAGTGAAAAGAAATAGCAAGAAAAGCTGAATATATATTATACTATATAACTACTAAGAGAACTGCCGATAAGGGAAACAGTTTAATTATTATGATGGGTGTATTACTAATTGTTTAAAATACATATTTTAAATTTAGTTTTGAAAATATCAAAGTTTGGGAATATTGGAGGGTAGGTGCAATCATTTGGGATTCTCTTCCCATCTTGGTACGGAAGACAACATTTATGAGCCGGCCTGTACCGCTCGAAACGAGCCACAGCATTGGCTTACCCAACAATACGAAACACCCTAACCTTTAGAACGTGCAGTACAAAAAACAATAGAGCTACAGTATAATGGTGCAATCAGAATACAGGTTTCGAGCGGTACTGTATTACTCAAAATTTACAATGAATTTGTTCCAATTTTGGGAATTGAAAATGCTTGATGTCGAAAGATGAGTTTTGCATGTTTATCTGATAACCGTTAAAGCTCACAAATGAGCCGATATCATTATTATTGATCAATGTAAAAGTTGTTTTAGATTATAATGTACACAATTGTTTGTTTCTAGAATTAAACATGCAAATTGGCTTGGAGTACATTTCCCAAAGATGGAACCCGTTGTCTTGGATATATAATGTAGCATGTAAAGATTAGAAACCAGGGTCGCAAAGCCCATGCCAGGCTAAAGAAGTGAGATAGAGATGAGTGAGTTTTCTGTCACCGACGTGGTTTTAAAAAACAATGGAACGCAATCACAGTTAAGTTCCAAAACCGGAGCCCTAAATGGCGAAGGTCGAACCATCTTGACCTTTCTCGGAGTGCTTGGATTCTTCATCGTCTTTGCCAATTGTCTGGTCTTCGTACTATTTTACCGCTGTCGATATTTACGCACCAAAACCAACTACTTCCTATTTAGCCTCGCAGTATCCGACTTTCTCGTAGGAGCTTTATGTATTCCTCTGATTACAGCCTGCTCAGTGATGGGGTTTTGGATGCCCGTTTGTGTTGCAATGGATCTTTCGCAGAGATTCCTCGCGTTCTCGACAATCCTCAACCTTCTTGGAGCAACACTGGAACAATTTGTAAAACTCACAAAGCCATTGAACTTCAACGTTATACTAACAACGAGAAGATTGATTCGGATATTGGCTGGAACGTGGGTGTTCTCGGCAGTAGCGTCTTTCATACAGCTAACGTGGATTAACTTCGAGCAAGAAGAAGCCAGGAATCTGATACAAATCGAGATGATTTACTCCTCTGTGTGTATTGTCATTTTTTTTGTCTTTCCTATAACCAGCATGACATTTGCTTACAGGCGAATATTTACCGTAATCACTAAGCAACGGGAAAAAATGAAGAGCGCCCCAATTGTTGGTCCGTGGTGCAAGAGAAGGAACAACAGCAAGAGAATTGCTTGTTTGTATTTGGGTTTGATTGTAACCTTTTTTCTCGGGTGGACGTCCTATTTTATAGGCTCGCTCTGTCACGACATCGGAGAGGATCTCTCAGTTCTACCAAGATGGTTGGGGCATGTTCTTATGTTCATGAAGTTCGGTACAGCTCTCGTCAACCCTTTTATGTATACCTTCTTCAAGCGAGACGTCCAGAGAGCGTTTAAAGATACAATGATGGGTAGGCATCCCTGTTATTGAACACCACAATGGAACAAAACCATGCACCAGTGGTAGTGACCAACTCGAAAGCTCAGTCACGGCTACTTTGGTCACTGCGTACTAATTACTTTTTTCTTTCGTTGCTTACTATTACCATATCTTCTATAACTGGTCTTGTATTGTCTCTTATCCCTGTATTCTTGAATCAGTGTAAAATAGAATGAAACTTGAAAACTTGGTATGAAATGACAGTGGACTACCACCAGTGGTTGTGCCGATGAAATGACAGTGGACAATAATAACGCAGCTGTATTGTGGTATTACGTCATCGCTGCCATCTTGGTTCTCTTTAACAAAGGACTCCTCGTTAATTCATCCAACATGGTGGCCTGTCTTTGTTATTTGACTCTCTTGGGATTGATTGCGCATATATATATATAAAAAAAAAGAGCTTTAGAAAAAAGGGGAAAATGAAAAAAAAGGAAAACAAGATAACCAATGAAAGTAAAAAAATCACACCGCGAGCACGTGCACGATTGTTCGCCTCCCGCTTGCTGCCCGTTTCCCGCCGCTCGCTTGCTGCCCGTTTCCCGCCGCTCGCTTGCTGCCCGTTTCCCGCCGCCCGCTTGCTGCCCGTTTCCCGCCGCTCGCTTCCCGGGCCGTAAAGTCTAATAGCGCAGCGGAGCTTCCGCGCGGGTCGAAACGCGAGCGGAGCAATCTTCATATAGGATGAGAACAAAAATTGGCTGACTTCCTGTTTCCTCACGTCCGAACCACCAGTTTTGTCTTCGAAAATTACCGCTGAATGCGATGACTACAGACGCGTTTATACAGGATTAGCCTCGTTCTTAAGTTAAACATTCATAAATACCAGAGAGAAGGTGTGTATCGTATTGTGTGTATTCTGTGTACCGTAAAGTTCCGAAAGTTAGGTAACTGTTACTTTAGGGGGGTCGTTACTTTCGGGTGGTCGCTACTTTCGGGGTGCTAAAATCGTTAACTTTTATGAGCCATACCGTGTACCTTAAACGACATCGTGTACGGTATTTTAACAAACAACAAATATTCACAGGATCTAGAACGTATTTTATTATGACTGTTACATTTGCTTATGTGTAGCAGTAAATGTTCTGGCTCTTTACAGTTATGATAGAACAACAACTACATGTAATGTACTGCTATTCTTGTTATATATCCCTGTTACTGAACAGTATAAATAACACAGTATTATGTAAATTTCATTAAGCTTATAATATGTAATTACGTAATACCAGTATTACATAAACATGTAAAATATATCTTATTATGCAATGTAAATATTATCCCACACTTCCTCTATTTCTCTCTCTCCACTTTTCTAATTCCTATACCACACTTGCACTATAGATAAGACTCTAAACTACTACTCTCTCTATTATTACTCTTTCTCTCCCCACTTTCCTAATTTCTATACCCTCATTAACTTCATAATGGTAGTGGCCAACTCGAAAGCTTCTGCTCCTTTGGCCATTCTACACACTCTTCAACTAAAAAATCTACTTATACCTAACTCCATCTTTTCTAATTTATATTATTTGCTATAGTGATATTTACTTTTACAAAATAGAAATATAAATGTGAATAAAATGAACTTGGAACTTGAAACTTGAACTTGCTGTTTGCTAGTGCTGTTCGTCATCTAATCTAATCATCGCTCTAGAGTTCAGATTGTGTCATCTGTCGTTGGAGTGAGACGTTCAAGTTTTTCCTTGAGTTCGCGTCTGAGGTCTCTCAAACCCTTCTTTGCCTTGACCTCATAAATACAGCGTATCTCCAAGCCACCACTCTGAATCCAAACACCTTCGGGCGCACTTCTGCTTCGCCGGTAACACGGCATGATACGGTTATCGTCTTATCTACCAATGGTTTGTACAGGACTTCTGCAAGACTATCAGGGATATGACCTATTGTTTTCACTTGGCCATTGCTGCTTGTTCCTGCTTTCATGACCACTGCGATTGCATGGCTTGAAGAAGTATTGGAAGGCTCAGGCACGCAGCTGCAGTTTTCATTAATCTGTTCGGATTACAACAATAGCAGTGATCTCCTTTGACCCGTGAAACGATGGTACAGAATTTACTGTACACTGGAGCCATCAGAACTTGTTAGTGTAGACTGACTGTGGTAAATCTGGTCCGGCAATGCCCAATAATCGGTGTTATACTTTTGGGGGGATCGCTACTCAGTTTCGGGGGGTCGCTACTTTCAGAACTTTACGGTATTGTCGTAGTGTCGCGTTTTGCACCTTTTCGCTGGTATTTATGAAACGAGGCTGACCATGTATAAATGCGTCTGTAGTCATCGAATTCAGCGGTAATTTTCGCTATTTCGACGCGCGACGAGCGTGCCTGAAAAAGTCTGCATATGCGCGCGCATTGTTGAAAGCAGGCGGCCCGGACCGAAACCTTGGTCAGTAGCGATGCTTTTTTCATTTTCTGTTACCTTCTTTTTTGTTCTAAATCTTTTACACTGATTTCCCTTGATTCTACCATGCAGTTAAGTTTGTGTTTTTATCTTGCACCATCACGTGACTTCCTAGCAACTGCTGCTACGCCGCCATGTTGGATGGCAGGCAGAACCAAAATGGCGTACTGTTTGACTGAGCGCGCAACTTCTTCCTCCAAGTATTGAAGACTGTGTGATGGAATCTGGTCAAAATTAAGATAATGGGCTCCTGGAAACATGGGATATATTAAAGAAGCTTTACAAGAATCTTACAAAATTGATGTATTTGGATTATAGAATACCCCGCCACTTATGGGTGTATTTTTAGCCGACTTTAGTAACGTTTTAAACTTTTATGAGCTGCTCTCACCGAAGGCACTGATAACTGACTGAACTCTGCTCGAGTTCATCGTCACCTGTCACTGCTCTCCTCACTTATTTATATTTATATTGCTCCTTCTGAAAAATCAAAGAAAAGATTTTACTTATTAGTTAGTTATTAGTTATGATCTCCGGGACGGTCATGGACGGGCGCGGGGACGCGGGGACGCGGGGACGCGGGGACGGACGTGGGGACGGACGTGGGGACGGACGTGGGGACGGACGTGGCGACGGACGTGACGACGGACGTGGCGACGGACGTGACGACGGACGTGGGGACGGACGTGGCGACGGACGTGACGACGGACGTGGCGACGGACGTGACGACGGACGTGGGGACGGACGTGGCGACGGACGTGGCGACGGACGTGGCGACGGACGTGGCGACGGACGTGGCGACGGACGTGGCGACGGACGTGGGGACGTTACCTTAGAAACACTGTATTTGTGACCGCTAAAATATAAATCGAGTAATTATGTGTGTGTTCAGTGCATTGTTTTATCACTAAATCGTCATTTAGGTTAGAAAACACAAATCAGAAGTGTTTGACCTCACGAAATGCGGCTAAATACAGGAATGCTCCGACTAAAAGAACTAACTAAAACCCTAAACTGAACCATAAAAAAAACCTAACCGGTCAGTAAACAAGATACCTAGATCTAGGGTTCTCTTCTTATTTTTGGCCATACATTCCTGTATTTAGTCATTTAGTCACGAACGAACCGACGCAATCTTGGAAAAGCCTCGTTTCCATGCTCCCTGGGTGAAAACTGAAAGATACTCACCAAAACTTATATTTGGGGCTGTTTACGTGATAGGAGGGTAACCCTTGTACTAGGGTCATTCTGGTAGTATGGTCAACCTACCGCCTCACTGGTTATCTCAGTAGGCAGAGCACGGTCTAGAGTGCGGGAGGTCGGGGGTTCGAATCCCGGCCGCGTCCTTGGGCAGGGACGTACATAAGCCCGCGCGTTGGCCTTGTCTCCTTCCTCGTCTAAACTATAGGGGGACGTGAAAGAACCTGTTGTGTTATTTCGTAGGGGATTGTCTCCCGACACAACAGAGTAGGGGATTGTCTCCCGACACAACAGCCTGGTATTCTGAGATACTAATAATCACTCATGATTGTAAACTGCACGACAGGACATTGCGCCACAATAGCAGTTCGTATCACAAAAATAACCTTGTGAAGCGCATTTGGATATATTCATGTAGAATTTGCACTATATAAATGAATACCTTTTTTTACATTCTGTTTACATGTAAAGGGTCAGTTTTGTCTTGGGTACCTCAGTGATAGGTAGGAGGATCACCTAGCACTAGTTCAACTTTTGCACGCGTTACTTCATGTAAAGGGTTCGCTAGGGATAACTCGCCTACCCGAGACAACTCTATTCTAGAGCTAAATTTCACATTACAAGTTGCTGGAGTTGTCTAGCAATTAGTAGGTCACATATTTATAATTATCCGTATTGAATATCACGTACGTCGGCTATTATATTCCCGGCGATGTCAATCGTAAACACAGTACTACCATAGTGACATACAAACTATCAATGTTCTAGTGATCGATACAACTGATAATTTCGACGCATCAAGAGTGTATAAATGGTAGCTTAGAGTAGAATGCGTTCTAGCCCAGGCTTTTGCTCTAATCAGAAGACGCTCAGATTAGCATCAAGGGTCTGAGCAGAAGGATGGTCGTAAAACATGGACGGGGACGTGGACGCTTAACATCACAGTATATGTGTGTATTCAATGCATTGTTGTATCACTAGCTGGTCATTCAGGTCAGAAAACACGCAATCAAGTGTTTCCCTCACGAACCGACGCCATCTTGGAAGAGCCTCGTTTCCACGCGCCCTTAGTGAGGCTAAGGAGCCAGGAAACTTGATGTCATCAAAAAGGACCCTAGTTACTTCTGTCATCCAAGGACTGTTCAACATATTAACTATAGCTATGATCTTAGGCGTAGAAATAATGGAAATAAAAAATGTATTTGCCTTTTTCAGGCACCGAGCGACACAGGACGTTTTTAAGACCGGCTACATATATTTATATACTTCTTATCATTATACTAGTTTTATAGGTCATATATACTACGACATGTATATTTTATATTCTTATGATCTTTTACTTCCTTTTAGTTATGTACTATCAATGTTGTAAATCCATTGTACTTTCAAATTTTAAGATGGGTTCATTAATTTAAAAATAAAAATACAATACAATACAAATATGGGTATATAATAGGCGTAACAATTGAGCTTCAAGGTAGTCGGCTAAGCTTCTGGCGCTGCAGGAGACTGTATGAGGTTAAACCATCGGCATCTAGCTCACGGGAAGGGCAGGGCAGGGTTTGCACTAGAGTATTCTTTACCCCTCCCTCCCTCATTTTTCATCGGCCATGCGCGGCCTCGTGCTTCTTTGGTTTGCGGCATTCTCGACCCCAGACCCTTCTCTTATTTCTTACTACGCATGCTCGACGAATCGTAAGGTTCTGGGAAACCCCAGAATTTAGAGAGCCCCGATTGGTGTTTTATAAAACAATACAGATGACGACATAGCACGTGCGTGCGTAATTTATTTATTTGCATTTGAAGGGAAGAAAGCAAAATGTCGGACGAACACAAGCGTGTTTGAAGTTAGGTCAAATAATTTCGCCAAGTAACCAGAAAATTTCAATATTAATACCATAGAGGAGAAATTAATCCCTAATTTCAACTCGGAATTTCACTCGTAATTTCACATGTGAAATTTCAAACGCCGCCTACGCGCGCTTAAAATAATGTTATTTGCTCTCCATAATATTAATGGTAATCAAATAGGGACTCGTAAAATTAGGGATAAATTTCACGCGCGTTTGTCAAAATCTACGTAATTAAGCGGCTCGGGAAATTACTTCGATCTTGACCAACACGCGTGAAATTCATCCCTAATTTCACTCGTCCCCATTTGATTACCTGTACTAAGGGAAGAGGTCAAAATTGATGGGAGGGAGGTTGTACCCGGAACCCACCACCTATTTTGGCAAAATCTAGATTTTTGACCACAAATATCTTCTTGAATAAAATACTTATTGAAGAAGTAACTATATTTCCAGTTTCTACAGGAAGAGAAGAACGTGTGTCTGCATTAAATTCAGGTATCCCTATTTTACAATGCGCTGAGAAAATCACCCTCGAAAAAGGGGTATTACCCACCACCTCCCCTGACAAAATTGGGTCCATTCGAAATCCATTGTTTTGACCTCTTCCCTAACTACTGAAAATAGTCTTTCCCTGCCTTTCTAATAACAAACTCTACTGAACGCCAGTTAAAACATCGAGTTGACCGCCATTTCGTTTCTGAGTTTTGAGCATGGCATTTATGCGCTGCGAGGGCTGTAGCCAGATTTTGGCTACAACCCTCAATTGCATATGTGGAGTTTCCCGAGCCTCAAGATTTCGTCGAGCATGCGCAGTAAGAAATAAGAGAAGGGTCTGGGGTCGAGAATGACTTACCGCCCGCATGCAGACCACATTCTAATTCACATTACAACAGTAATTTATCCTTACCGCACTGTTGTTCTTTCGTCATAACTAAGAAATTCTTGCAGACTCCAATTCTGCGACCTCTTTCCTCGCATAGGCGAGATATGAATAAGATGCATGGCAGTGGAGGGTTTTCATCCCGTTTCAATACTTGCCTCCCCTCCTCTGTAAACCAATGCCGGTTCAGCCACCCCTCTCCCCTTGTATCCCAGTTGGCACAATAAATCAGTCAACGCTGGGTATTTCTTTGGCACATATAAATACTTTATTTACAAAAGTTTGATACAAAAAGGAGCTCTGTATTAAGCCTGCGTGTTCACAGGCATTGTATAATTTTGTACATTTGTCCACATATATCAGACCTATAGGCGTAATTAAGCCTTCTTGGTCTGATTAATATTTCTAATCTGTGATGATATTACCGGGTGAGATGCAATATTCTTAAGCGTAATCTGAATCATATTTTGAACGCGTGGCAAAGGCTTCTCAACAAAAAAAAACATTTTGTTATTGAAAATAAAAGCTTTATAATTAGCTGCATAGAAAACAGCTGAGAAGCCATGCCGAGTTATTTTCCTTCACAGAAAATAAACTTTGTTATGTTGAGCAGTTTGAGAAGAGGGAATTTGACGACTAGTTACAAAATTCCATTACTATAAATGTTATCTATTCAAATCTCAGATTCACAAATGTACACTTTCAAAACTCATGTACAAGCCTAGCATTCGGATAAAGCTATCCTTAAAAATAGATGTTATACCTCTATATGATATAACAAGAAGCCAAATAGAGATTTAAGGTTAATCATGTTCCTTGTAAAGACACTTTAACCATTCTTCTTGTTTGGCTCGTCATTTTATAATAATTTAGAACAGAAAAATGCTGAGAACCTAGACTCGGATCGCCTGCTATGATCATGTACGTATAAATTAGTTAAACAGTAAATGTGAACCGTATCACAAACAGTTCATCTTTAGATGGACTTGCGATGGATACAGAGTGAGTCCGCAGTCTCTCTCACTCACTCGTTATAAAGGTACGAAACTAGTATTTAAGTTTGCATGCGAATGAACTAAAGTTCTGTTAGAAATGAAAGAGAATGAAATAAAGCTCACAGGAAAACGGCAAAGCGAGTGGGATTCGTGTAATGGTTAAAATGTTGCTGTACTTGCTTGTATCTGTATATTTTGTTTTGAATGAAATCCGAGTAAAAGAAACAATTCTAATTAGAACGCATCTCTTTTACATCTCATTCTACTCTCTTTAACACGAGTTCCGTTGTGTTGCGATAAAGAAAGTTTTCCACCCTGATGTAAAGACGCCATCACAGGTCTTTGCTGCCTGAAAAAAAACCTGCGTATCAAATACAGCAACTTGAAGGCCTAGCCGTGTGTCTCACCAGTAGCCACGTGGTTGCGTAACAGCTTCAAGTATCCTTCAACAATAATAAGACTTGGGAATTTTGCTTGCCTGTTATTTACCTTCTAACAAAATAGACTGTAAACCTCTTCCTCCAATTACAAATCACGTACATACTCGTATAAAATGCGAGCACAACTCGACAGTGGTAAAATAAATTAATTTTTTGAAAATTTTACATACATTCACGAGTCAACAACTACACCACTCAAGTAAAATCCATGTCAGCACCAGAGAATTGAGGGGCAAACAAAAACTAATCGTGTTTCCTTTTGTCTTAAATTTGTTTTTAGTGTCTGCATCGTTCCTAATTTTCTTTACGGAGCGCGCGACACCAATTGTTACCTCACACAAATATTCTTTATGATCTAACAACTTAAATACATTAATTTTCTTATTTGGAGAATGTATTCAAAAGACATATATAAATAATTCTCTGAGTAATTAATAGACTGTGCTAATTTTGATTTTTGAATTAGTGGCTTTGAAGTCCTCTTAAAGATAGATATTATACGTGCTTTTTAATGGCGAGTGTTTCGATTCTGATAGCCCATGTTTCTGTGTAGCTGAAAGCGCGACGATACGAGATATTGACCAAAAATAGAGTGAAATACTAGACTGATGTGTACCTTTCTAGAGAAAACGACAATTCTTGATTCCACTGGTTTTATACTTTCACTATTCTTAACACTCGACTTTATCAATTACGTCCATGAACGTAGCTACCCCTGAATCCAACGTCATATCCTCTCTTGCTCCATCCATCCTGTTCATTAACAAATACGCCTCCAAGAGCTCACTGAAGCCGAGACAACTGCTCATAAATACATACTGATTCAAACAAACTGTAACCAGACGCCAGTTGTTCCACTCAGAGCCATCAGATCAAGCCACATTTGACTGTGGTTTGTGTACAACAGTCGCCTGAATGTTCTGATGAGAGTCTGTAGTCACAAACACAGAGTTAGGAGGACTTCTTAACGGCTGATCAGGTGTCTTGATAACAATGTTCTGGTTGACAAGTTGCTGTTGAGTGATGAATGTTTGCGAAGGTGGGTGCGGTGCAGGAGCGAGGCGAGGTTGAATAGGTAATTGCTGCTTCACGTATTGCGAATTCAATTGTTTTTGTTGCTGTTGTTGCAGCTGTTGCTGTTGTAACTGTTGTTGTAGTGTGATTTGTTGAAGTTGTTGCTGCTGTTGTTCGACTTGTTGTTTAAGCTGTACAATAGGTTGTGGTGAATTAGGTATGTGCTGGTGGTTCAAGTATAAGTTCTGTTGCCCCGGTTGTGGACTGGTGACAACTATCGTCTTCTGTTGTGGGGGTGGTTGCCCAGGCGACAGTTGCCCAGGTGACGGTTGCTGTGGTGATGGCGATTGAGGAATCTTGATCTGCGGGCTCGACGACTTAGACGCTCCTTTTTGGAATGAATTTGCCCGTATAGCAACTTTACCTATAATTCAACGACAAGAACGAGAAGGAACAAAATTATGATTTGGACACAAAGTACCAAAGTTTGACAGCAAACCAACAAACAGGCAAAAAAATTAAAAAAATTATTAACTTCAAAGGTGAGACGATGACAATGCCTATTAAACGTGGGTTTATGAGGTTATTTAAAAACGCAAAGGAAACGAATACTAACACCAGAGATTCAAAGATCAGTACGGTGTGAGTACAGCAACACATCGACTGCAAAACAAATCCTGGCATATTCATGCGATTTTATTCATTCAAACAACTTCGACTTCAGAACTAGTCCATCAATTTTGCCTTTTACAGAATCGAAGCTCGAGCAAGTTGAGATGCTATTGTCTTGTATTCAAGAACAAGAACACTGGACACTGACTGGCTCAAATAACCATAAGTTACAGTAGTCACACTGTAAAACTAGGTTTAGCAGAAGTCACCTACCTTTCTGTTGCTGCATGGGAGGCTGTTGGGTGATGACGTGTGGCATGTTATTGAACACTAAACTATGTCCCTTAGTAAAGGCAGCAGCACATGCATTACCCCCCTTAGTTACTGCACTATTTTGAATCACAAAACTGAGAGGATAGCCTTTGACACTTGTCACATTTGGGGGTGGGGATGGACCTGTTCCATTTGGAAGAGACGTCGACACTTGAACTGTACCGGTATTCTAAACAAAAAGAGGACACATGATTATATTTATGTGATCCTAAAGCAAGTATCTTCTGATAATCAAGTTCCTTTAAATTGCCCCTAACCCTTTTGCAATTGTTATACATATGAATCTTTTAAAGGATTTGAGAACTTCTGGTTTACATAGAATACACTATGTTATACGCTTGTTTGAAATGATGAAAATTTGACCTTTCCCTGACCCATGACCGCGAAAGAAAACGACTGGATCGATTCCCGGGGTGGCGTCATCAATTCATTCGACTTTGCAGTAACTTGAATAAATACTTATCATTTGGTCTAAAATGACTTTTTTCTTTACTAACAACTCACAGACTGTGTATATTCTCTATATGATAGAAAGGCGACATGGAGAATAATGCATTAATGAGATGACGTCACCCTGGAAATCGACCCAGGCTTTTTCTTACCCGGTCAGGAAAGGTCAATTTTTCACCATTGCAAACAATCGTAGAATATAGAGTATTCTCTGTAAACCAACAATTTCTTCGCAGAAGTACTCAAAACCTTTCAAAGGTTCATAGCTATAAAAATTGTAAAATGAGATAGGAGCACTTTAAAGGGGAACTGAACCCCAAATCAACCCACCATGCAAAGACGTATTCGAAATAAATTAATAAATAGTGCTATATCATTTCTCTGTGTTGCGTGTCTATGAACAGAACATTCGTTTTCAAGTTATAAAAATAACCGATTCTTCGCTGATAAATCTAGCTCGATATTCTACATCACACATACCAAGGGAAAACAATCATATCTCCAGCCACAAAACACAATAGATATTGGAATATGTTAATCAATCAGCCAATAGAAACGTTTGGGTTCAGTCGTTCGGGGGACGCTAATGAACTACATGTATGACCGTGTACAATCTTTTGTCTTACCCCCTTCCAACATAAATCGCAGCGCCTTTGAAGTTTGCTGGGTTTTCTAGCCATTGCCCTCTATTAACTATGCTCCAGCAAAACGAAAACACAATGGTCCGTTAGTTCAGCTTTTCAGTGTCGGGGACACCATGGCAAAACTAATTTATTCCCCGTGCCTGACGTCACAAATTACAAGACTCGAGCCGTCTGTACATAGCGGAGGCTGTGAAGGTTTTCAGATTTTCTCCGCATAGACGTACAACCACAGAAATAAAATATCAGAACTTATTTCTTTGGAATACATCTTTGTATAGTCGTCGAGTTGATTTAGGGTTCAGTTGACCTTTAAATCCTTTAATTCAAGGTCTTTCCTGGAAGTTGGATATTGGTAAGCATCGTTCCAGTGCTCGCCAGACTTTTCCTCCAGAGCGGTGTTCTCATTAATATTCATATGGTTTGCTGAGCACTACAGCTCAGTAACACTTACTCTACTTGGGATGTTAAAGGAGCTGTGTCACGGTGAGGGACACGCGTTATACCCCGGGCCGGAACAACATTATTTTCAGTAGTTTTCATATAAACTGACTATCCTAGCACACGCGTGGGATGGATGAAATCAAAGGAAATGTGCAAAAATGATTAATAAGCTGTATCTAGCCTTCACGGGAGTAATACAGTATCGCTTGAGACCTGTATTCTGATTGCTCCCATTATACTGTAGCTCTATTGTTTTTGTACTGTCGTTCTAAAGGTTAGGGTGTTTTGTATTGTTGGTTAAGCCAATACCATGGCTCATTTCGAGCAGTACTGTCTGGCTCCTTCAAGGAAAATATTGCACATCCTTTCAATGAAGGACTTTAACTGTTTGTAGCCAATTTACTGATTTAGCTTGTACAGTTGTTGTCCCAATTTAGATCACTTTCCCTTGAGTAATGCTTTCTTGGTTTTCTGAATCCCAAGAGGAAATGCTAATTGGGAGCTTGTCACATGATCTGAATTGTACGAGCTAAAGCGGTCAATTAACAGCCACCAATCGAACATTGATTCCAGACATGCGCAAAACCATAACACAGCACCTTTAAATTGTCATTTCTTTATTTAGAATTAAAAAAAAAGTCACTCAAAGTTCAAACATTGCAGAGCAGCAGTGTAGTATACCAACTGGGGTTCCTGGTGCACTTTTTGAGAACTATTCGTTGTTTTGTTGTTCTTTTCCTCTAATGGACTACCCTCACTTCGTTCGGCCCTCACTTCGTTCGGGTCCATTAGAGGGAAAAAAAACAACAACAACGAAGAGTTCTCAAAAAGTTCACCAGGACACCCCAGTTGGTATACTACATATAGTGTTTTATTACTTTTTAATATATTTTAACACCCTATTAGAGGAATGATATTATACAGTATATCTGTCCTATTACATTTTATTACATTTAAACACCTATTAAAGGAGTGATTAGTATACAGTATATCCATCCATGGTACTAACATATATTCTTTACTTCACGATATTAAAATATGCCGTCATCTTAGTACGTATTAATACCACACAGATTAGACAAGTGTGTGTGATTGAAGAACCTCAACGTAAACGTTACAACTAAGATACCAATTAGACACATAGCATATATAGGTATATTTCACGATGATTGATCGTTACACGATGATTGAGATAATAACTTGTGATTGGTTGATGCGAGGAAAGACCACGAAATGTATAAGGAAGTGTTCAAAGATGTCAGAGTATTGCTCTCAACATAACTTCCAGATAGGAAGAGGATGTGCTATATTCGTTCCATGTTCGAAGTGTGGTCGAGGCTGTCGTACTATTTACGAACTTTGTGCAAAATGTGGTGCACCTCAACGTCGTACCATTCGCAATAAGAAGAACCTCGATAAGAAACGATCTAATGAGTTGGCGAATCTCACGTATCCAAATGTAGTGGAATCGGAGAAAGATATAAATGTAGTGGAATCGGAGAAAGATCCAAATGTGGTGAACAACGAGGATCACATTCACGATCTCGATAAGGCATTGGATGACCTCTCCATTAGTGAGAAAGATCTAAATGTGGGAGAATCGGAGGATAAGTAGAAATCACGATACGAAAAAGAAAAAGAAAAGAATGAAGAGAAATTGTTATGCGACCTCTCTTCATTTTTTTTTTTTTTTTTCCAACAAACAATTAGACAATTGACAGGCATATGGTATACAACTAGTATGGATGATCTTATTAGATTACTTGGTTCAGAAATTTGTGCAAGCCTACGCATCAAACCACTGGCGCATATTAACACTGGGGGAACATGTCCCGAATGTCTATGTCGGATGGAAATTCAAGGAACGGAATTCATATGTCCCACTTGTGGTCTTGTTTCCGAGGTCGACTCATGCGAAGAAACAACTATCAATGTTACTACTCGGTTACGTATAGTAGGTCCGGACAGCTTTCAGTATCAACACGATCTAGACCGCACAAGCCCCAAACAAAGTGATAACAAAGAATTGCAACTACGAATGATCATGAGAGAACTACAGGCATACAACACTATTTATAAACAAATTTACGCCCTCTCGTTTCCCACAAATGTATTAGTAATCGTAGCCGACGCATTCATTCAAGTAAAGAAAGTTTGTATCAAACGTAGCTATGCGAAACGAACTATTTTAGCTGCTATACTTTATCAGGCATGTATACAATGTGGGTTCGTTCGATCTAAAGGTGAGGTTGCTCGTTTTATGCAACTAAACAATAAAAGCATCTGTAGCGGAAATGTCTTTATACGTTCTCTACACGATGACGATAAGATCGATATAGATTTAAATGCCGATCGAATAGTTCCTCACATTGCAACGACTTTCGTTAAACACCAACCCAAAGGAGTACCTAAGAATATCCAACAAATAGTCTATGAGATTGTTCATACGGCAATAGAAAGCGATATAGGTACCAGCTCTATACTTCGAACTAAAGTCGTTGGAGCAAGTTACGAGGTACTACAGCGTTCGGGATCTCATATATCTCTTATTGACGTTGTTAAACGCTGTGGTATACATAAGGGTTCGATCATACGTTTTATCAAGGAGTTGATTGCTTACCATTCCCACTTTGAGCCCATCTATACAAAACACGGTCTAACTAGTGATAGGGTTTGATTTAGTAAAATGAAAATAAGATCCACGTTCATTCCTTTCATAGGAAATGTCGATTCTTATCCCACTAGACTGCCAAGTTTTTCCCTCATTTCCTTTTGCACCTCTTGCTTGAGTTCGGTTCGAATCTGTTCCACACTTTTTTTACCAGCCAGTCTCGTGACGAATTTCAGCCCTCATAATCTCGTATTTATCTGCTTCAGCGAGGATGATACTGTATTCAGAGTCAGATATATTTTCATCGCGTAGGGCTTTCGATACTAGATCACGAATCGTATTAACTTTCGATTTTGCCAGCATAGTTGTTTTCTCATGTTTAGAAACTTTTATTCCTAATTTTTTAGCTCCAATTGTTGTAGATGCTGAAATTAATCCACATAGTCCACCAATAACACCAAGTGGTAGACCAATCACTATTCCAAAACCGGTTAAAGCTACTCCCAATCCAGATCCAGATAAAATCACAGATAGACCTCCTGTTACCACTGCGATACCATGAACTATTCCTTGAGAACGCGCATATTTCTTACGCACGCCTTCATAGTGTTTTTCTTGAATTTCGATATCCGAAAGCGTATCTCGGATTGTTTGCAGGCGAAAATTCTTTCCAGTGCCACTAGCAAGCGATGGATAGATATTTGGTGCTGATGGAAGAAGTGGTTGAATTGAATCGCCGTCCATCGTATACGTATGATTTACTCAATCTTCAATACGAAACGTAGAGGCTGCTTGTTGTTGAAGTCTATGAGATTGCCTTTCTCATCGCAAACTGTGAGGCAAATGTAGTTCCGCATCGTTCCTAGGGCTCGAATGGGTATGAGGGTTGGTGGAAAGTAAGTTGTTGCGGAAAAACTGTGGGATATCGGATTAAGAGTATGTAGGATTTTAGATGGCTTCCCCTCAAGAAGGGAGAAATCGGAATCCACCACATCACAGTAGATATATATGTGATTAACATCTTTTGGTATCAGGGTGTATTTTCCCACATTGATAGTCACATAGTCTGTCACATCTTTATTTACTTCAATACCAAACAAATCGCAGATATTCTTAGTGAACTGGATTGGTTTCTTGACCTTCATAATCCAATATTTCCTAAATGGGTAGTCTATGAATTCCAAGAAACCAGCATCAACTGCGGGATCAAAGTAGGCTATCAAGGCTTCTATCTCATAATGCCCCGGCTTAATTTCGTATGGAGACACCACACTATTGACACCCCACTTAAAGCTCCCTTTCTTAGTTAGGTTCCACCAATTATGACTAATATTGACCTCAACTAGCGAAATATTATTGATAAGAATAGGTCGATCAAAGTAGACCGTATGGTCAGCCGTAGGACAGGTGACATTTAAGATAACCATTATATATTAAAGGTATAAACTGTATGTATGTATATCTTCAATATGGTAGAGGTATGGAAACAGTTCAGGTATCTATTTCCAAAGAGTCGACCCGGATGGTTCGACTCTTTCGTGGGTCGGGATGGGGTGTGGAACATTAATTTATTTTTTCATGGGGAACCCTACCAGGTGTTCACAGATGAAGGACCACCAACAAAAACAGGTGGAGGTCAGCTAATGGTACGGCAGGGTCGCATAGGTGAGACACTTGATCTAGCTCTTGGTACTAAAACAGTTTACGAGGAGGTACTACTTGCAAGAAAGCATAAAGGCATTTCCAAACATGCTTGGGTTGATGGTTTCCCATCTACGTTAATACTAGATAAAAGTGTGAAATATCCTATTACGGCAGCCCCAGATACCGAAAAAGCACAAGATATAGATCTCACTAATCTATGGATATACGTCACGCCTACGAAAAAGTTCAAAGCAGGCGTTCCGAACATATTCAAAGAGACTGTCGTAAAGCATGTGACAGCAAATGAGTCTTATCATTGGTTATCAGGTCCAGATTTCAAATATTGGCCTCAACAATTGAATTTCGCAACGTGGTGTGCGACTTCTGGATGTGGAGTGTCGTTGTTTGATCCTATTTTCAAAACGTATCCACCCATCGTTCAAGGGTTCCTACGATTTCACGTTTATTTCACAATACGAAGAATTCTGCATGAACTTGGTGGTACTCACGGAGTTCCTCTACCTGGTGACTCTTCTTTCAAGCAAATAGATAACCTCTATAGCAAAAAAGCTCTTGAGAATTTGTGTATCGAATTTGGTATATCTCGAACACCAGACTTCCGATGGCACGGAGGTAGGAATCACGGATTAGGAGATATATTCCTTTTATACCCGGGACCGACAGGATACGTAAACGTCCATGGAGTCCGAAGCTATGACAAAGGGGCAACTACGTGGCCCCAGAAATATAATTTATTTGAAGACCAAGGAGGTAAGGAGGACCAGGGAGATCTGGTATCCTTTATTCGGAACGATGAACACGAAGGGAAACAATACAATTGGTTTATGCCACCAATCGGTAAGGGATTAACGTTTGTTGGAATAAGTAGATTGAATCGATCTGTCGAAGCTTTCGGATATTGCATTCTAGGCGCTCAAAACGATCTTAACGAATCCATCGTAGATAGTTTCAGTGTCCAAGAGAAATTTAGGAGCTTGGTCGAAGTCGCTATTATCGAAAACAATTTAACGGTAAGCTATAATAACTATCTTACAGCTATACTACACACACATAAGAGATTAGACCTAGCGATAGCCATAAGGGTACGATTACTACCAAGCGACCTCGAGTACTACCTCGGCAAGAAGGATGGCTATAAAAATCCAATCCCGAAAGCCACGAAAGCTATGGTGGTAGGGAAAAACGACGATATTAATGGAGATATTCTCGAAACCAAATTCCCACCACCAGATATGGAAGGACAGATACAAAAGAAACAATTGCCACATAGTGCAATTCCACAACGTTCTACTCCACAACGAGTTCCACATAGTCCTACTCCACAACGAGTTCCACATAGTCCTACTCCACAACATGAGACCAATCTAGTGATGGTATCTATTGCCACGGCTGGAATCGCATGGGCGTTATTTCGCTAACGTCGTTTGTATTGCTCTATTGTGATCACCACTATAGCTACGATGAATAACCAAACGTTCTCTGCTAATACTCCTAGAGCTTTACCGGCCATAGTAAATATGAAATTCGCAATTGATCCAATCATTCCAGGTAGGATTTGTCCAAGTTTCTTTCCCATTTCTTTTAACAACTCACCCGTCGTTTTTAATCCCTTCTTTACTGCATCTGCCACTTTGTTGATACCAGCTTTTACTGGTTTCGGTACGGATCTCGATAACTGGGAAACTATTACACTAACGATGGCACCAATAGCAGTTGCCACCGCAAGAACAGTCATTCCATACTTTCTGAAAATGTATTTGATCCTCTCACGTAGCGACGTACGTTCTAGTATGACTTCTTCTTTATATTCAAGTAATTCTCTTTCCCTACGGATAGATATTAACTCTTTATTAGCTACTTTTTTCTGAGCGTCAGTCGATCCGGAGTCTTCAAGAATAGATTCATTATTTGCTTCCCGATTGGTGAGTTGTCGTTCTGCAAGTATTACTTCATTAGCAGCCTCTTCATTATTTGGACCTAAAGCATCTTTGAGAGCTTTCCTCATCTTCATACGTAATTTCATGTCTTTCTCATCACCTACAAATAGACGTGTAAAGGGTTCTTTGCTTCCAAGTTCGCGAACTTTGAGTTGTTCAGTTATTAAGGAGATTTCGATGTTATGCCGAATGCCAGCATCCATATAATGCTCCTTTACTACGCCAACCAGCATTTCCTTTATCGAATCTTGAAAGGTTTGTTCGAATGTGAATCCTCGAAGTTGGTCATCACCATCTATGGCATAGTCATGCAAATCATCCATGGTAATTGTCTCACTACCTCCCGCTTCATCTTGACATCACCCAATAAGCGAGCCACATATCTTTCATTTGCTTCTCGTTCTCGTCGATTTTCTTCGTCTCGTTGTCGTCGATCTTCTTCATCTCGTTGTCGTTCTTCATCTCGTTGTCGTTCTTCGTATCTATCGGTATTATCCTCAGGTCTCACATCGACATCATCCATATTGAACATAACTATATATCTTGGTATATTCAACATGATATCGACGAAGTTAATTCCCGCACGAGCACGAAGAGAGCCTCTCTCACTCAAAGCTCAACGAACACTATATAGGAAAACTTTCACTCCATCATCTGCCAATCCGGGTGAGACGCTCTATGTGGAAGTTCCAACGATGGGAGAAATAGAGGATATTACATGGCCGCACGGAGATACGGATTTTATCTTCGAGTGTTGATAAAATATCTTACGAGTGAGCGCAGCGAACGAGTAAGATATTTTATCAACACGAGAAGATAAAATTCGTATCTCCAAGCGGCCATGTAATATTCTGTTTAATATATAATTTTCGATGAACTACCAGTTTCAATCTCTTCCCAAAAAGCCTAGAAATCTTTGAAAGCAAGTCATATTTTCAAAAGTGATATCTTCACGTGTGAAGATATCATTTATATCTTCACACGTGAAGATATCACTTTTTAGAAAGAGATATACACTACTCACTAGTATTTCATCGAAAATTATATAATAAGATATAGTATTAGTACCTGGTAGTTTAGCATTATTGGGTGATATCGTATTGTCTGGTGGACAAGTTAATAATCGAGTTATTGCAAATGTTGGACGTTGCTTAGTTATACATACGATCATTCAGTTCATTTTAAGATGGTACCTAATACCAAAGCATCAGATACTTTGATATCTCAAAACATCAATGTTCCACGACGATCATTTGCTGGATTGCTTCTTCTATTTGTAGATCCACCTACCGCGGGTACACGAGATAGCGAATCATTCTCGAATCCTGATATTTCGAAGATAGAGGTAGATGTCAATGGAGTTCCAAATAGATTCTTTCCTGGAGGTATGTTACCACCAGATTTCTGGGAGGCAGCAAAAGTATGGTTCGACACATCTGAGACTTCTATGACTCCTACAAAATTTTACAACAATAGATTCGCTATTATAGTCGATTGTCGCACAGCAAAAGATTCCTCTGCTCATGGTGATGGAATGGCACAAACTGGTGGTGGAAAAGATATCGACATTCGTATACATAGAACTGCAAAAGGAAGTGGAAATGTAAACATGCATATCTATGTCCTTGCTGATGCTCAGCTTAAGATATTGAACAGATCTTTACATAGTATAACATACTGATGGATTCCCTTGTAGAACATATTCCATTTAATGCACTCATAGTAGGTCCAACGAATTGTGGAAAGACTGCATTTCTCATAGAACAACTTCGTGGACCATTTCGTGGTAAGTTCGATTATATAGTATTAATTTGCCCCACATATTCCCACAACAAAACATATCATGGATTTGCCAATCGAGATCCACACTTTTATGTTATATCTCCACCTCAGAATGCTATCAATACCGCATTGAATATTTGCGCCTCCTTTTGGTCAGGTACCAATACACTATTGATTCTTGATGATTGTGCCGCTTCGAAAGATGTAAAACGAAGAACTGATAAGCTTGTAGATTTGGCATTTTCTGCTCGACATATAGGACTATCTATTTGGGTACTATCCCAACAATTAACGAGTATATGTAAACCTTTTCGTGAGAACGTAGCTATTGTAGTAGCATTTCATACAGCATCGGTTATAGATGGCAAAAGGATATTTGAAGATTATGGAGGCACACAAGAATGTAATGAGTTACGAACAATACTTCGATCTCACAAGTTTGCTCGTATGTTTCTGTTTACGACATCCTTTTGCAGTAGTATTAGAGCTACCCGCACCTATAACATATTATCATGGATGATAAAGAAGTACTTGAATTGTTGGGTGAGGATTTAACAGGTCCACCACCACCTAAAACAGAAGACGTTCCATCAGATAATCGCGAATCACTTTCCATATTAGCTGCAACTGGTACAACGAAAGCATATCTGGGTAAGAATTTCTCTCTAGGAGATATTGCTAGACTATCTGAAAAAGAAGTAGATAAATTATATAGAAGGTATCAGGCCATTCTAGCTAAGCAAATAACAGAAAGTTTAGTCAATGGTGTGACGCGTCTAGCTACACGTTTAGTTGCATACCTAGTACCAATAGATTCTCAAGAAGCATTGATCAAAGACCTACAAGAAGACCAACTAATCCGTAACGAGATAAGTGCTACCACTGGTCTATTATCACTTAAAGCAGGTCGATTCGTGGCTCTAGCTAGTGCCTTGTTCCACGTATCTGGTCACATAGTTCTTCCTGGTACACCTATTGAACCTTCGCAAATACTTACTATATCGAATCAAGATGGAGGAACAGATAACTGCGAATCCAACGAAAACAACACCAACTAATGTAAAAGATCCAAAGCGTGTCGCCGCTGGAAAAGCATTAGCACTAAGCAATAAACTTGCCAGAGAAGCTCAAAAGAGAGATTGCACGTGAAAGTGAATTATCTAAAGAAATCAACGTAGATGAAAGTTGGACTAAAAACATATCTACTAATACTACCATCGCAGTTATTGGTACGGGTGCTGCATTGGTTGGTGCGTACTATCAATACAGAAGATATAGAGATGACACTCCTAAGAACGTTAGTACGATACGACCCGCAAGTCCGATAAAGACTACGGTGCCAGATATGGAGTAACATTTAAAGACTAGAGACCATACTATATATTAGGATGGATCAAGAATTGATGAAAAAAGCAGCAACCGTTGCTGCTATGATAACTGGAATCGCTACTGGTATTGGATGGATTGTAAAAAAGACTACCAAGGAATCTATGCTTAGTGATCCTTCTATTTCTATTATAAATTACGTGAAGTGGACTGCCGTGATAGCTGGTAGCATATATGCAAAACGATATCTCGAGAAACAAAAGCCCAAACCATAAGATTCGTTGCAATGGCTTCAGCTATCGCAATGGCCATTTTCGGAGCAGTTTTGAATGCAACGGCATTCACTGGTAGTCAAGTGCTCGCTAGGATGTTTGATGGGAAAGATGAAACTGCTAATGTAGAACGAGAGAGACATGATAGGGCAACGGAAAAATTCGATGCTGATAGGGAGGCATATATCGAAGAACGTCAAAAATTGTCCGATTGGGCACGTGAACAGGAAATTGCTGAACGCGATGCTTACAACGTTCGACGCGATACCAACAAAGCTTTTGTGCAGTCCGATAAGTTACGTCAGTCACTGGAACGACTCGAAGCAATGAAAGAACCTCGTTTATCTGACTACTATCGACCCTCAAGCAATCAGAAGACTGGTGAGTTGATCTATGTTGGTGGTGGAACGTTAGTTGCTGGATATGCTATTAGTCGATATGCTTTTAAAAAAACGAGGATTTTTACAATCGACGAGGTACTAGATAACTAAAATACAAAAAAAAAAAAACGGAAAAAAATAATAAGTAGTATGTACAATGGGGGTTCTGGGCCACATCCTTATATAAGCCCCCGTTAGCCCAGCGGATATCCCTACCCCCCTCAGAAAATTTGGGATGACGTAATATTTTTCAATTAGAGATATGTAACCTTAATGTATATCTGAGATACCGAATTATATGGGAAAAAATGCGCGGCGAGAATTTGTGTAGTTGGTTAAAGGTCGGAGAGCAAGCATTCTGCAGTAAGTCGTGCATAGGTACATATTGTAGGACCCATTTATATAAAATAAGGCAGGGAAGGCGGATTCCAACGCCTTGTCGCGATGTGGGAAGGGCACCCAGAGCACTTTTTATACTTGTGTTGGGTGCGGCTCTCAGTTACTACGGTTAGAACTAATAAGGAAGGGAAAGGCAGCAAGGCGGCAGTTCATAGAAGTACTGCAAGAGCTTTTACAGATTCGAAAACTCATCTAGGGATACGTGTGAAACATGGCTGCTCAGAATTCCCCACTAGTATTCGAACGCACTAAATGGGTCATTGGTAAGTTCTTACGAGGTTGGCAGATGGATATTCCAGAGGGCCACGAATTTCGTGCCGACCCAATGGCCTTCTTAGATGGTGTGCGCCATATAATCCACGAAAAGATAGAGGAAGAGATTGTCGATCTAAAGGGGGTAAAGTTCCAGCTAGCCTTGAGAGTACAGCTACTAAAGTACAAACTCGATGGTAGTGAAGAATCCATCGATGCAATACTTCGCCACAAGCAGGAGGCCGTTTTACAAGTCCACGAAATCGATTCCGCGTTAGACAAGTCTTTTCCTGTGATCCAAGAAACCCTAGAGAAATGGACACATAGAGGCTCAGGGTGGGTGGTAGACCGAGTAGTTCTGCTTTGGCTCGACATTGCGCGATATCAACCATTACGAGGCGGCTCATACATTCAACTACCTCCAGAAGTCCAATACAAGAGGGCCGTGGTAAACGTTCAAAATAAGGACGATAACTGTCTACGATGGGCTCTTCGGTCATCGTTATTTCCAGTTCTTCACGGAGGACATGCATACAGACCATCTAAGTATCCTAAGGAGAACAAGGACGGCCTAGACTTTACAGGAATCGATGCACCAACACCCATATCGCAGATTCGCAGGGTTGAGAAGCGAAACAACCTTGCAATCAATGTCTTCGGCTGGGAGAAAGGTGTGATCGTCTATAGGATTAGCAAGCAATGTGGGGACATCCAACGCATTAACCTGCTGTTAATAGAGGAATCCGGAAAGTATCACTACACTTGGATCAAGGATTTGAATCGTCTTCTATATGATCAGAGCAAACACCGCGAAAGGAAGCACTTCTGCGAGAGGTGTCTCCACGGATACTGCAGAGAAGATCTCCTCGAAAAACACATTCCAGAATGTAAAGGTATAGGGCAAACAGCAGTGAGAGTGGAAATGCCAGAAGAGGGTAAGAACGAGCTATCCTTTCATCACTGGTACAAACAGATGAAGGTTCCCTACGTCATCTATGCAGATTTCGAGGCGCTGACAACCAAGATCGAAGCATCAGAGCTGCAAAGCAACACTCAGAAAACTCAACTACACGAGGCCTGCGGATTCGGCTACATCGTGGTGAGATGTGATGGCCATACAGAGAATCCAGTCGTCTACAGAGGGCCCAATGCTACGGAAACGTTCCTGGAGGCAATACAACGAGAAGAACAGAAAGTTAAGGCAGCTCTATCTATATGTAAAGCCCTATGCATGACTCCAGAGGACAGCATAGTCCACCACAGTGCAACAATTTGCCACATTTGTCAGAAATCTCTTAATGGGGATTCAGTTCGCGATCACTGCCATATCACTGGAAAGTATCGTGGAGCAGCACACAATGCCTGCAATCTCCGCCTACGGATAGACCCAAAGAAGACCATAATACCAGTTGTCTTTCATAATTTGCGGGGATACGATTCTCATTTCTTGATGCAATCCATCTCCAAAGTAGAGGGGGAGATAAATTGCATACCCAATAACATGGAGAAGTACATTTCCTTCTCACTTGGCAACCTCCGGTTCATTGATAGTGCTCAGTTTTTGCTATCTTCTCTCGATCGGCTAGTATCAGCTAAAAACCCGGAAGGATTCCGAATCACAGCCAGATACGAGCAAGACAAACATAAGCTCGGGTTTCTTCTACGCAAAGGCGTCTACCCATACGAACATATGGACAGTTGGGAGAGGTTTCAGGATAAGCTTCCACCACGCGATGCTTTTTATGGCAAGCTTTCTGACGAAGGAATCTCGGACGAGGACTATACCCATGCACAGAAGATTTGGAAAGCATTTGGCTGTCAAAATATGGGAAACTACCACGACCTATATCTTCGAACTGATGTACTTTTACTCGCAGATGTGTTCGAAGGCTTTCGAGCTACATGTATGAAAAATTATGGCTTGGACCCAGCTCACTACTATACGAGCCCTGGTCTATCGTGGGATGCGTTGCTAAAGAAGACTGGTGTAGAACTTGAGCTGCTCACAGACTACGATATGCATCTTTTCATAGAGAAAGGGATGCGAGGCGGCATTTCGATGGTCAGTCGACGTCATGCAAAGGCCAACAATCCGTATGCGGCAGAGTACGACAAAACCAAGCCCACTACGTACATACAGTATCTGGATGCAAACAACCTATACGGATGGGCTATGAGCCAAGCGCTACCAACAGGAGGATTCGAGTGGTGCGATTCTGAGGCTATCGAACTACTAACCTCGAGTATCCTCGACATCGCGAAAGATGCGGATAAAGGTTATATCCTTGAGGTCGATCTTGAGTATCCTACAGAACTGCACAATACTCACAACTCGTATCCACTAGCCCCAGAGCGTATGAAAGTCCAGAAAAATGGATATCAGAGTACCAACGTGGACTACTAGGAGAAAGAGAATTTCCAATCGACGTTGAAAAGCTTGTGCCCAATCTATTCGACAAAGAACGCTACGTCCTACACTATAGAAATCTACAATTATATCTTTCCCTTGGCATGAAATTGAAAAAGGTGCACCGAGCACTACGATTCGACCAAAGCCCTTGGATGGAGCCATACATCAGGATGAATACGGACCTTCGTAAACTGGCTACAAGCAATTTCGAGAAAGACCTCTACAAACTGATGAACAACTCAGTGTTTGGTAAGACAATGGAGAATCTGCGTAAGCGCGTAGATGTGAAGCTGGTGCGTGCAAGAGAGGAGGACAAGCTTAGGCGGCTGATAGCAAGCCCAACGTTTGCTAGATCGAAGATATTCGACGATGGCCTCGCAGCCCTACACATGCATAAAAGCAGGCTCGTACTTAACCGTCCAGTTTACGTTGGTATGAGCATCCTAGACCTATCTAAACACCTGATGTACGATTTCTATTACAACCAACTTAAGCTCCAATATGGTAATCGATGTGAACTTCTATACACAGACACAGATTCGCTATTGCTTGAGATCCAAACCGAAGACGTCTATGAAGACATGATCTCGAATGCAGACCTATACGATACAAGTGATTACCCAAAGGACCATCCACTATGCGACACCACCAATAAAAAGGTTCTTGGAAAGATGAAGGATGAGTGTGCAGGCGTTGCCATCGTAGAGTACGTTGGACTTCGACCTAAGATGTATTCGATTGTATGCGCAGACACCAAGGAGATTCGCAAGGCTAAAGGAGTACGGAAGTACGTTGTGAAGAAGCACTTGCGACACGAGCAGTATAAGGAGTCTCTTCTAGATGGGAAGACCTTCAGGCATGATATGAATATGCTGCGAAGCATTGGACATCAGATGTATGGTCTGCGAGTTAATAAGATCTCCCTTTCGCCCCTGGACACAAAGCGTTGGATCGCAGCAAATGGAATAGATACGTTAGCCTATGGGCATAAAGACACAATTATAGATGATTATTTCATTGAGGAATTGCTTCTATCTTAATAAACTCCATCGCAACAAAATATTCATCTGGATGGAACGTAGCGCCACTTGAAGTCAACGCATTAGACAAAAGAGGGAGCTTTGCGATTACATCCATCCCAATAATCCCTGTGCGCCAGAAGGTAGTATCCATGACGATCACATGACACTTAGGAATCGTTATCTCTCCTACTTGAACGTCAACTTCGATGTAGCCTGGGAAAGAGATGACATTGCCCATACAGTCTATAGTGAACCTCTCTTCGTTGGCTTGCAGGTCGCCGCATGCTGACTTGAGGTCCCGCTCGTAGAACGTCTTCGTCACAATAGGTATCGGCGAGCTGGTATTGAGCATGCACTCCACTGTCGCCCCTTGGAACTTCGCCACAACGGATGGTATCTCTCCCACCGCCTTCGACATGGATGGAAAGTGGTCCTCTAGCTTAGGTTGTTTCATCATCTTATGCTGGTCGGTAATACCTATATGTCTCATCTCTCTAATTGAATGATCGAGAAATTGCTTCTGTCTTAAAATCCCCTTTGGAGGTAGTTCAGTACCTGGCGGTACGACTTGTAGCTCTTCGCGCACGAATCCACGCTTAGGTGTGTCTTCCCCTTCTTGTTTCGCAAGGTAGTACAGGACTGGCTGGTTAGGAGATATCGCACTACGCGAAATGACGTATGTCTGTAAACTCCATACGGGATCGGTTGCTCGCTTAGCTCCACCTTCCAACTCTCCAGGTGCATATAGATATCGAACTAAGACGTCGAACGGCAACCGCTTTTCTTTCAATCCAACAGTTCTAGAATACGTAGGAGTTTCGACGTTTACTCGTTGTGCCTCTACAGAATTCGAAGGCTCCTTTCCAGTCAACCGAGTCACTTCGTTATTCAGGGCTTTCATAACCCCTGGAAGCCGCACCACCCATTCTCTACTACGCGTATCCGATCCTTGAGATGTGAGTACCATTTCCTGTGCATATTGATATCCAAACAATCTCTCAGCCAGCGTTCTATTTGCTCGTTCGACAAAACTTTGTGCCCTATGATTACCAGCTTCACCCCGTTGAACTTTCGTACCATGTAGTTCTAAGGTTTCAGACATGCGTCTATCTTTCGAGGCCAGAGGCTCAGCTTCTTTATATCTAGAAGCCACATCGATTACCACTAAAGCATACTTATACAGCTTTCGCCCACGTCCAGGTCGATCATGAGGTAGGAAGATCAAATCAGCTTGGTGTACCTCATTTGGTTTCGATACAGTCCAATGTGGTCGCGGGATATATCGTGGTGGCGGTAGGTATATCTGCCATAAAGACTGTTTCTCCAACCAACTCTTAGCTGCATCCTCAGATACCTTTGCTGCAACTGCTAGTTTACCAATTGCAGCGTAACCCTTCCAGTATCCCTCAGGACCGTAGAAGATAGCGTCCATTATATATGTAGTACGACAATGAGGCTCCAAAACGAACACCTTTTTGTGCCCCAAAACCATCTTTAAAGCAACCGACTAGCAATGTATCCTATAGCGAGCGTCCCACCACCTACGAGCGCCAATTCCGTAGTTTTCTGTGAACTCGAAGGTCTGTAGTAGTCGGGAAAGTGAGGCTTCTTCATGTCCTGTGTACGTATACGGTGTAGCCCCACGTGTACTGTATTGTATAGCACAAGAGCACGGTCCGTATTGGTTAGATCCTTAGCAGCATAGTATTTTTTACGTTCCTGCTCTTGGACCCAGTCAGATAGTTTTTCTCGTCGTTCTTCATAAGCAGCCACGAAAGCCTTATATTTCTCAAGGGCTCTATCATGCCTTTCGATCTCTATATTAGTCTCCTCTGGGTCTCTTCCAGAAATGTATTGGTCGAGGTATTTAGCACAAAGGCTTGCTAAAGCAAAGGCACCCGCTGCGATAATCGTTACCATCGTTTACGAACTTTTGGGTACGATCCCTTTATCTTCGAGATACTTTTTGGCGGCAATGCTACCAGCCAATACGGCCGTCCACTTCACGTAATTCAAGATGCCTAATGAAGGATCTCCAAGCATGGACTCCTTTGTCGCCTTTTTTACAACCCAACCAATACCAGTTGCTATTCCAGCCAATGTAGCAGCATTAAGTATTGTTTCTACCACTTCGTTTTTTGCTGCCACTTTGTTTTTTTCTGCCATCGAACATATATCTGTAATGTCGATAGCTTCAAATGCTATTCCATGACAGGCAACTCTTTGCTTCTAGTTTTGCTTTCAGCTTTGCTGCTTATTTCGTGTATTTCTTCGGAATGAGTGTGGGGTGTCGTATTGTTGCTGCCCTTATACTGATAGTACAGCCCAACCAACGCGATGCCTACGCCAATAGCTGATAGCGTAGTGTTGGCAGACACGTTATCGTACCAGCTTCCGTCGTCCCGACTATTACTATCTTCGGAATGAATAGTTTGTTCCTTTTCGCGCTCACTTTCACGACTTAATGCCTCTCTAGCGCGGCGATTGCTTTCTGCCAGTGCTTTCCCAGCAGCGACGCGCTTTGGATCTTCGGCCTTTTTTTCAGGCACAGTATTCGGTGGGTCTGCAGTTATCCGATCTCGTTGTTCCTCCATCGGGTATATCAGTAGACTTCGAGTCTTCAAAAGGTTGATTGTTTGGTGTGCTAGGTGGAACTACATGGTCAGCCACATGGAACAAGGCACTAGCTAGAGCCACAAAGCGACCTGCTTTAAGAGACAACAAGCCGGCCACAGCAGATATCTCGTTGCGAACTAGGTGGTCTTCTTGTAGATCTAGGAGAAGTGCTTGTTCGCTGTCTAGTCGGACTACGTACCCAACTGCACGAGTTGCTAGGCGCAGTGCTCCGTCTACTAGACAACCTGTTATTTGCTTTGCTACTACGGCCTGATACCTACTATGTAAACGTATAACGTCCTTCTCAGGTAGTTTAGATATGTCTCCTATAGAAAAGTCCCGCCCTAGGTATTCTTTCGTCGTACCCATTGCTGCTAGAATTTTAAGCGCCTCCCTACGATCTTCGACATCCTCTGATTTGGATGGATGTTCCAGTACGACCGGCGGACAAACGACGGCGCACTCTCCTAGTAGTTCTTTGATTTCTTCCTCCATGATGCATCAAAGTATACTTTGGGTGCGGGCAGCTCTAATACTACTTTGAAAGGATGGCGGAGACAGAAACATGTGTGAGCGAACTTGTGGGCCTTGAGCTCTGAGGTCAACATTTTCCTATCATCCACCTTCAACCCACCACCGTAGTCCTCAAATAGTGCTTTGGCATCAAGAGCCGACGCTGTATGAAAGGCCACGACCACAGCCACGTTTTCTCGAAAAGGTTTGCATATGCTTGTCAACTGTTGAGTTAATACCCAAATAGAAATGCCTATGTGGAGAGCGGAAAAGGCCATCTCCACGAGCTTATTGGTTCTCATCTTTACATCCTTCGATGCAGCGCAATCATCGAGTATCAAAAGAGTATTGGTTCCTGCCCAAAAGGTGGAACAAACATGTAGCGCGGCATTGATGGTATCTTGTGAGGGGCACATGACGAAGAAGTGAGGATCTAGATGGGCGAATCCACGATAGGTAGTGTTGTGGGCATACGTGGGGCATATGAGTACTATATAGTCGAACTTACCACGAAATGCTTCACGAAGCTGCTCTACGAGAAAGGCCGTTTTCCCACAATTCGTTGGTCCCACTATGAGAGCGTTGAATGGGATTTCAGTTACTAAAGCATCCATATCAATTGTTACATTAATGTCAAAGCTAGTATGATATGTTTTCCAGCGCTTCGTTCAATAGCGTGAGCTGAGCATCAGCAAGTACGAAGATGTGCATGTTCACAGTTCCACTGCCTCCATTCCTATGGATACGGATCTGGATGTCCTTTCCACTGCCTGTTTGACCCAAGCCATCGCCATGTACGACTGGATCCTTTGCTGTGCGACAGTCAACCAGGATAGCGAATTTATTATTGTAGAACTTGGTCGGGGTCATAGATGTTTGGCTTTCAGGCATCGCAACAGCGCCGAACCATCCCTTGGCAGCCTCCCAGAAGTCTGGTGGTAGCACGCCACTGTTTGGAATTCCATTGATATCGATCTCGACCTTCGTGATTCCTGGATTGTCAAACGCCTCGCTGTCTCGTGTGCCGTGGGTGTGTTGTGCCAAGAAGAGGAGGAGCAGTCCAGCGAAGGACAGCCTTGGAACGTTAACTTGCTGAGATATCAGAGTGTCGGATGCTTTGTTGATAAGTACGGTTTTGAAGTGAACAGCGTGACTGAACAGGAAGATGGCGCCACTGGCATATTCATCTTTCGCTTGCTTGGCGATAATTTCACTCTCGATAACTTCGTACTCTAGCTGGATGTTGCTTAGCTTGTATGTGCCTATCTTGGTAGTGTCTGATCCTACCACCACGTCGATAGCAGGCGATAGAGTCAACTCGAGCGAAATGGTGTCGTGAAGAGCAAAGGGATAAAGAGCTCCATGTTGCGTCAGGATGTCTACATCTAGTGGGATTCGATATTTCGAACCATATGCAGCTAGGAGCGCGTTGTCTACAGCAACTGATGTGCTCTTGTCACCTGCATTTGAGCGTAGCTTGTTCACGTTCTCTGTTTGAATACCTTGTCCCACGCGCGCATCTCGCTCTATAGTAGGCAAATAGAGATCGGAATATGTCTGTAGGAGATCTGGTCGGGCAATGCCTTCTATTGTTTTAGCTCCTATTTTGAAAGCTCTATGTGAGACCAGACAACGCCCAACATTAGCCACCACGCGATTGTTAGCATGTCCACCAGACAACGTAAGGTCGGCCAAGAGCGCGAGACTACCCGGGACGAGGACAATGTTTTCCCCTAGTGTTGGTACTTTCACATAGAGAGTCTCTCCTGGATTGGCTGACGATGATGTGAAGGTACGTCTATATACGATGCGTCGAGCTTTCAACCCCCGAGGCTCTCTGTACGATTTTGCAGGAACTAACTTCGATGATATCATGTTGAATATGTGGATATATATAGTTATTGTTCAATATGGCTGAGGATGCGGACTTCGATCCTTTGACTGAGGAAGGTCAAGCTGATATAGAAAATCTTTCTGCCAAAGAATGGAATAAGCTTGGCCCAGGTAAAGATGAAGACCAAAGTACTTGGTGGGGTAGAGTTAAGGCCAAAATAGGAGAAAGATCCAAAAGATTTCAGGAGAAGCTTTGGGACGGACGGGCTAAATGGGGGTACAGCCCATATGAGTACATCAAATTGGTGGATCTAAATGATGAGGGTACAGGACCAAGCGGCAATACCGCGGAAACATCGTTCACTGAGGTGGAACAGATATTAGCCGAAAAGACCGATCTGACTAATAAGGCCTGGGAACGCATCTATGCCGAGTTTCCAAAAGTAAACAATACCAAGTTCGCTACTACCTTGAATGAGTACGACAAGGTCGTGGTGCAACTGAACAAATCTAATTCCAAATACCACAATCTGTACGACGCCGAAGGTAATATTAATGGAAAATTGCCTAAAGCGATCACAGACGCTCTAGGGCCCTCTGCGAAAATGGTGATTGAGGAAGGAGAAGCGAAGGTCGACAAACTTAAGAAAGAAAAAGCTAAGGAAATAGAAACCGCGAAGTCATCCAAACAGGGGTCGACAGAACGTGCAGCAGCAAAGGAAGAAGTGGCGAAAATAGACGACCAAATACAGGAGATTGAGTCAAATATTGAAAACATCGAAGAGCGTATGTCCATGCGAGACCGCGTGAAGGCTATCTTCAAAAAGTATGGTGTTGGAGTGCTTGGAATTGCGATTGCTACAGGCACCGTGATTGGTGTCGTGGCTTCCATGCTATCTAGGGGCCTTGCTAACGTTGCCGGGAGGGTCGGCAATGCGTTGAAAAGTCTAGGAAAGAAGCTAGGGCAGATTCTACCTGGAATGGTTGGTGCAATTGCTAGCTTTTTGTTTCGCACGGCTGGCGAGGTATTAGGATTCTTAGCAAAGAACGTCTGGATGTTGATTGTAGCTGTAGTTGTGATCGTAATAGAGCAATTTAAGTCGGGGCGGCAGCGTTAGCGAAATAACATCCATGCGGCTCCAGCTGCAGTGGCAACCATCAGCCCCAAATTGATCTCGTGCTTTGTCACAACAGCATCGGTACTACGAGGTTGCGTTACTTGTGGGACAACAGCATTGGTACTACGAGGTTGCGTTACTTGTGGGATAGGCTGCTTCACAGCGACGACATCTTGATGCGGTAGATCTTTCTTTTGTGAACTACCTTCCATATGTGGTGGTTTCGGGGGCTTTTCTTTATGGTTGATATGGTCATTTATTCCAAAGTGGATGTTAGATGCGGATGCTAATTGTAGTTCGTTGTTATAACCTAATATGCTCTCATTACTCGGGCTGCCTGTGGCAGCACCGAGTCTTAAAATGCAAGTCGTTTTTTTTTTTTTTTTTTTTTTTGTTGGGTGTCGCAAAATTTCTGCGCATGCGTTAAAGGTCAAATTCACACCAATCAGATTGCACTGTGCTGGTCACGCAACAATCGCCAGATTAATTTATTTACATAATTTAATACAGTAAAGCAAGACATGAAAGACCAAGGTCTCCAGTGTACCGAGACTACCCAACCTACTGAAGCTTATCAGTTTGTTCAAGAGCCATCTTTCTTACATGACAACCCGGCCGATCCCTATTCATCAGAATACATTTTCTGTGCTAAATGACGAGAGTTTACAATCACCTGACCGACAACCCACTACTAAAGAAAGGGACCATGAAGTACGGTAGTACGGTTAATTCTCGGGTTCAAAACAATGAATATATGCCTGCTCAAATGCAGTGTGTTAAACGAATAAGTAGTGTTTAAATTAAAAGGTCAACATACGAGAAAAACAAAACTATTAAATTACATATATACTAGGGGAGCAGAGAATGAAAGTCACCGCGCTACCGGCCACTAAAGACTGCTAAATTCAGCTAATAATTCTTCCCTTTGGTTATTACTAAGAGGATTTCAAATGAAAGTGTATTACATCTTCAATCTCATGTGGCCCGAGTGAAAGCCCAGATGGGCTCTTGTTGTTAATAATCATACGGCTGGGTATTAACAAACAGTCCTTAGCAACTGCCAGGTCGAGACGAACGCGTGTTAGCTGCAAAGCTTTTTGATATCGTAAAAGGCTATCGACCTTCTTTTCCGCGATGACCTCTTCCAACTTTACACCACAATCGGCCTGAACATTGAGGGATAAGGTCGTTGTCCCTATGATTGAATTGCGCAAAGAAGCCTGGGATCCTAGAACACAATATACGTAGACCATTGCAGATAAGTTGATTCGGGCTAGCCCGGCCTTCGTCAATCCGTGACCAGTTTGTGAAACGAACCAATTGTGTTGATTCTTTACCACATCGTTACGAATGAACCTTAACAAAAATTCGTACGTAGTGCGACTCTCCTCAGGAAACTTGAAACTGCCCCCAGGCCACTTCGAATCATATGAAGTGTTGTGTGCCCCCCATTTCTCTTGAGCATTCACCAGCCCTCCATGGATGTATACGTATACATCTCCTAATCCCCCATTGGCCCCTCGGCGCAGGGCAAAGTCAACTTTATCGACTCCAAACTCTATCCTGAGCCTGTCATAAACGACGGAACTCCATGGAGTGTTGTTGTTCTTATTAAAGGCCGAATCTCTGGGAAGTGGGATCCCCAATTCGAACAGTAATCGCCTGATTGTGTAGTACACATGGAAGCGGTAAAAGCTCCTGACGTTGTCGATGATTGGTGCATCATCTGAAAGATGGTCGTCAAACGACACCCCACAGCCTGCCGTTGCACACCAAAGGACGAAGCATAGCTGTTGTTGCCAATGTCTCATTGGTGGAGCATCTAGCCACTCATTTGCTTGTTTTACGGTGTAGAAAACTTGGTCCAGCTCTTGAAAGATATCTCGTGGCGTTAACGTGAAGAACCGATCCTTCGCTACGTAGATCTTGAGTGTTCGTACGATAGGGACTATGTCTTTTGGGTCGTCCCCCCATGGAACAACTGGAACTAGATACTTTGCTTTTGTCTTTTCCATGGTTGGTGGGAAACCCACACCCCCAACTATCCCCTGCAGTGCATCATCAATACGTTTTCGAATGTTCGCAGGTAGCTTGTAGACATCATCACCGTAAACGTTGTAGCTAGTATCTCCATCTTGAAATACGATGCTCGTTGAATATTTGCCTGGACCATCTTTGCTTGTGGATGCATAGAACCGGTGTAGATCTGCATGTGGGTATTTTTTCTTGAATGTTGCCAATAGATTGGCATTCAGTTTTGCGATCTTTTCGTTTTCTTCTATCCAATCATGTTTGGAAAGACCTTCATGCTTCCGTGCGAATACAGGGTGTCTCATAAGTTCGTGCCCCTACTTTGAACAGATGAAAAACGTACTTTCCAATCTGTCAGAATTGTAAACGTTTTAGAGTTTATTATTCAATGTCTCTATAGTTTGTGATTGCAATTTTAGTAGCCTGCATGTCCTCCTTTATGTTTTATAACGTTTCTTAGACGTCGTGGCATAGAATGCGACAGTTCCTGCAGTGACGTCAAGGGGATATTTCTCCATGCTTCGGAGAGCCGCCTCTTTAGCTGTACCATGGTTTTCGGGATCAGATCTCTGTATGTAACCTCATCCATAATACTCCAGAGATTCTCGACTGGGTTAAGATCTGGAGAATTAGCGGGCCAATCAGTTTTTTCGATGAAATTCGGTAAGTTTCGTTGGCACCAGTTTTGGGTAGACTTTGCGGTATGGGCCGGTGCGAAGGTCATGTTCTTGTTTGAGCTGAACAGCTTTCTCTTTACGGGTTTCTCAGTTGTAGATATCCGGCTAAGTAATGGTCTGACCTCCATCTCTAGGATCCTGTTGATATAGTAGTTGGCCGTCACAGTTTGCCCTTGTGGAATGAAGTGCAAATTTGTCAAGCCGCGACCAGTCATCCCACCCCAAATGAGCCATTTTGAACTTTGCTTAACTTGATAAGATGGCGGAACTTGGCTTTATTGCGAGCCCCATACCACACCATTCTTTGGATTTGGCAGATGGAATAGGTACTTAGGGCATTCGTCTGAAAAAAGGAAATCATCCCAGTCTTGTGCAGTAAGGCGTTTGTATTTTTTTGCAAACTTCAGGCGAGCTGTGCGTTGTTTTTCTGTCAAAAGTGGTTTCTTCTGTCGTCGAAACGGCTTCCAACCTTTTTTATTCATATATCGCCATACCGTCGCTCTTGAACCATATAAACCTTTATTCTGTAGATGTTTAGCAATCTTTCGAGTGGAGTTACCTCATTTGTACTTGGCTTTTTCGATGACAATTTTTTGCTCTTTTGCTCAAGACTGCTGGCCTTCCCGTTCTTGCTTTGTCTTCGAACTCTTCTCGATCTGACCACTTTTTCACCCAACGCTCACTTTTGTTCAATAATTTCGAAGTTTCTTTTACAGATAGCCCTGAGGATCTTAGTATAGAAGCTTGTGCTCTCAAATATGATATTTTTGCGGTATTTAGAGGATGCATATCTGAAAAAGAAGTCCAAACTAAGGAAAACATTAGAAAACTGAAAGACAACGAAAAAGGCGGGAAACGGAATTGCACGCGCGACACACGTTTTGGCGGGAAAATAAATAAACAATATTTTATATTATTTTGAACTTTAATATAAGTATTAAATCTCATATCTAATATAATTTAGAGGGTTTTTTGGAAAATATAATTCCTTTGACGCGAAAATTGAATAAGATATACGGTTATAAAGTAGGGGCACGAACTTATGAGACACCCTGTAGTACCCCCTCATAAACTGTTTTGGTTCCAAGGGCTTTGTCAAGTGCCTTACCTGTGGTTCCAAGCCACCCCATTAGCTTGCCTCCCCCTGTCTTCGTAGGAGGACCTGACTCTGTGAACACTTGGTGAGACATACCACGGTCATTGAAATTGACATTATCAGAAGTGGGTTCGAACCAACCAAATACGGCCTCAGGAAATAAATACTTGAACTGTTTCCACGCCTCTGTCATATTGAAGCTTTCGATTCATATATGATAGTGGCTTGCCTTTAATACTGTTGCAAAGCTACGTGCCGATATGGTAATCTTAAATGTCACCACCACATCGTCTGACCACACTGTATACCTTCCAGAGCCAATGAAGATACGGAGTATAGCCCTCCTCGAGGCTACTATTCCAAATAGCTGGTACAATTTGAAGACCGAGGGTGTCTTTAGCTGGTGGTCAGACAATGGCACGCGATCCCAAAAATACCGTATACCTATTGGAAATTATGATCTTAGCGAAGTGATAAGGTTCTTCAAGCCTGCAATTTCTATTTCTATGATAATACTCTGCAACACCTTGTGAGTACCACGCAGAGATAAAATAAATAAATATATATATATAAATTATAGACATGTAAAATGGATTTAGAAAATAAAAATAATAAAAAGTAATAATAAAAAGTAATAAAATATTATTATTATAAAATGTAATTACTTCTGTTCCATTAAAAAGTTATCTTTCATAGCTATTTTATAGGCTTTTAGATTGGTTTTTTTTATAATCTGTGTAGGTAGTGAATTCCAATCTTTAATAGTTCTGGGCCAAAAGCTGTATTTGTATGTGTCAGACGAGGTACTTGGTTGAGTCATCCGTAATGGGTGGTATTGTCTTGTCCGGGGGTTCATAGGTGTACTGTGATCTGGTAAAGTAACTGCTATTGTACCATGGGCTGCCTGATACATGATGGATAACCGTGCCTCTTTTCGTCTTAATTCTAGGGTAGGCCAATGAAGGTCGTTCAGAATTTGAGTAACTGTTCCGGGCTCCCTTATGTAATTGTGTTTAACAAAGCGAGCAGCTTGTCGTTGCACCATCTCAATATTGTTGACATCCTTTTTCAAATAGGGGTCCCATGCAGAACTAGCATATTCCAGATGAGGTCTGACCAAAGCAGTATATGCTTGCTCTTTAACGGTTTCTGGGCAGTAACTTAAATTTCTTTTAAGAAAGCCAAGTGTTTTGTAAGCTTTGGCCACTTTTTCATTGATATGATGATTCCATTTCAGGTTGGATTGAAGATGCACACCTAGATAAGGGTGGTCAGCCACTGGTTGTAATTTCTTCTCTCCAATTGTGTAGTTATACAGTATGGGTTGTGTTTTACGGTGGATGCTAAGGTTATAACACTTTTTGGTATTGAAATTCATTTGCCAGGATTCAGACCATTTAATTAGGGTTTTGAGATCTTCCTGAAGTTTTAGACCATCTTCTTCCTCATCAATATTTCTAAATAATAGGCAATCATCAGCATAGAGTCGGATGTTAGAACTTATTCCATCCTCAATGTCATTGATGTATAAGAGGAACATCAAAGGTCCCAACACTGTTCCTTGTGGTACTCCTGAGGTCACAGTGACTTCATCTGATGATTCTCCATCAACTACAACTTTCTGTGCTCTTTCTGTTAGCCACTTGTTTAGCCAGGACAGTACTGGTCCACGAATGCCGTAATAATTCAATTTGTAGAGAAGACGCTGATGGGGAACAGTGTCAAAGGCTTTGGAGAAATCTAAAATTAGGGTATCAATTTGTTTGCCTTTGTCAAGTGATCTTGATAGTAGTTCAATAGTATTAATTAATTGCGTCTCACAAGATCTTTCTTTTCTGAAGCCATGCTGGTTTGGTGATAGGATGTTGTGATCTTCAAGATGATTCATAATAGTATGGTAAATGATGTGTTCCATAATTTTGCAGGGAATTGAAGTGAGTGAGATGGGTCTGTAATTAGATGGACAGTTTCTTTTGTCTTTCTTGTGAACATCAACAATGTTGGCAGTAAGCCAGTCCTTTGGTAGATCACCATCTTTAAGAGATTTCTGGAAGATTAGCTGCAAGATTGGTGCTATTTCAGCTGATGCCTCTTTGAGAATCCTGGTAGGTAGGAGATCAGGGCCACATGCCTTTTTGGATTGGAGATTACCAAGAAGGTTTTCAATACCTTTTGTATCAAACGATATGTTTTCAACTAATGATTTCAAAAAAATTGGATCCTTGTGATGGATATTATTTAGAGTTTCGTTGGTGAACACAGATTGGAATTGTTCATTTAGGATGTTGGCTTTTGACTTGCTATCATCATACTCTAGGTCGTCTACTTTTAATGTTGGGATTCCAACATTATCCTTTTTTTCCCCTTTGATATAGGACCAAAAGCGTTTGGTAATTGAGGGCTTAGGGTTGTTATGTTCTGTAATTGGGCCAAGATCCAGGAGATCACTGATGTATTCCTTGTGAGATTTATTTAGTTCAGTTTTAATTAGTTTTCTTAATTTGCGAAATGCAGAATTGTCCTCTTCTTTCTTGGTTTTCCTTGCTCGATTGAACAGGCGTTGTTTATGTCGAAGCATGCTCTTTATGCGCTTTGTCATCCATGGGACATCTGGTCTTCCACTGACTGTTTTAGTAGGTATGTGTTTATTGATTGAGTTATTTAATTCATCACAGAACGAGGACCAGAGATTTTCAGTAGAACAATTAGCATAGCTGGCCTGGAGATTATAATAGAGAGATCTTAAATCTTCTTTTATTCCTTCAATGTTCCCTTTTTTGAACAGGTATATCTTCCTTGGCTTTTTTTTGTTTAGTTTGACCTTCATGTTGATTTTCGTGATTACTATATCATGGTCGCTCATTCCATCAGTGATATCCATGCTGTCGACTAATTGAGGGTTAGTAGTGAAAAAAAGGTCAAGGATATTTCTCCCTCGGGTAGGTGTTTTATTGCGTTGTTCAAGGGAGTGTTCCTGAGCTATTTTAAGCAATTCTTGGTTTACTTCTTGTCCATATTGGGGAGTAGATAGTATGCTTGAATCAATCCAATTTATGTCTGGAAGATTAAAATCTCCTGCAAGGATGATGTTTGGTAGACTATGAGAAGAAGGAATTTTCCTCAAAGATATCTCGAGTTCGTGTAGTGGATCAGTAACACGGCTTGGAGGTCTGTAATAGGCACCAATAAAAAGTTGTTTACTTCCTTGAATCTTGAGCTTGGCCCAGATGATTTCGCAATTAGTGTCAAGGTTATATTCGGTAGATGCAACTAGGTTATTTTTAACTGCAATAAATACTCCTACGCCATTGGGATCTCTGTCCTTTCGGTAGGCTTCATAATTTGGAGGAAATACTTCAGAGGAATTTATTGAATCGTCCAGATGGCTTTCGGTTCCACATATAATATCAGGCTTGTGAAATTCAAGTAATTCAAGTAGATCATTTTGTTTACGATTGCTTCTTAGACTTCTACAGTTGATTGTCATTATTTTAAGTTTGCCATTAATCCTGTTCTTCTTAGCAATCGACAATAGCGCTTTAAAGTTCGTCGAAAAACCCGAACTTGGGGAGAAATCGCTGCAGATCTTGAAGAGGTTCCAAATGTCCGACTCGCTATGCAATCTTTTAAGAATTTGTAGAGAAATATCTGATGTGGATCGAGTTGGGTTCCAGCCAAGTACACATTCCTATACCATGAAAACCTACCAAGAGATGTATATCTGTTGCGATCAGGTGGATCCCCACAGCTCCCTCAATGTTATGAGAAAAGAAACTGAGGCCAAACCCTCGCAAACTCTTGCATGTATCCAGGTTCGTGGTAATAGATTCAACGAGTTACGTACTCAGTACTGCATCCCATAGAAATAGATGCACGACCTTCGAACAGCATTCGTTTATCCATACGCGTACAAAGAAAGGATTTGTGATCGACTTTCATGATCAGCCTCTGCACTACGTATTAAAGCTATGTATTGCTTAAGTATAATTCATATGATGGCAAGCGATTCGATTCAAACAATTCCAACGGCGCCGATCTATCCCAATCTACGTTCATCTGAAACTGTTTTGTCTGGAGATAGCTTTCGGCTGCAGAAAGTATGTGATACGCTTGCCGATCTCGAACATCAGGCAAAGCACTACGAAGTCGTTCGTAAAAAATATGCCCGAGTTCATGGTATCGTTCATGGGATTGCTGTGGCCACAGGTAGCCTGAGTGGCGTCTTATCTGCTTCGGCGTTAGGTATATCATTTACGGGAATCGGGATACCTGTGGGTATTTCCTTAGGAGGAATTGGATTTATTTGTGCCGTCATTTCGGCCTCGATGTCTATTGCCAGTAAGAAACTTGGCATTCGCGTCTCGAAGCACGAAAAGACTGTTATGTTGGCAAAGGCTAAGGCCAATTCCGTGGAAGTCAAAGTCTCAAAAGCTCTAGCCGATGGTAACATTTCAGAAGCCGAGTTCGGAAGCGTTATTGGTGAAAAATCAAAATATGAATCGCTTAAGCTTGAAATACGACAAAGAAATAGAAAAGAAAGAGGGTCAAAAAACGTAGAAGAACTTCGATCAGAGATCCGAAAGGAAATGAGAGCAAAACTTGGCAGTCTAGTGGGATAAGAATCAATATCTCCTATGAAAGAAACCAGCGCGGATTTTATTTTAACTTCGCTAAGAACAGCTGCGCTTAGTTAGTATAAATTACCGTGTCGTTTCGGTTCGTATGTAAATTTCATACGACGCGTAGCCATTTGACGACTCAGATATTATCTATTGCCATATCTAGTATAGCATCAACAATGCGTTCATCATCTATGGTGGGGTGGAAGCGATTGGCTAGCCACTTAACGACATCAAGATGACCATGCATACTGGCAGTTAGTATAGTATCAGAAACGCATTCATCATCTATGGTGGGGTGGAAGCGATTGGCTAGCCACTTAACGACATCAAGATGACCATGTATACTGGCAGCTAGTATAGCATCAGAAACGCATTCATCATCTATGGTGGGGTGGAAGTGATTGGCTAGCCACTTAACGACATCAAGATGACCATGCATACTGGCAGTTAGTATAGCATCAGAAACGCATTCAGCGTCATTTGCGGAAACATAGAAGATCCTAACCAAATTGTCCCGCTCGTTATCGCTGCAAGCAGACCTCAAACCAAACGATAATACGCGCATCTTGAACTTCCGGTCTACGTTTTCGTATCGCGCTAGAGATGCTGCATCGTTTAAATACTTCGAAGTCGAAGCAATGCTTGCAAACGATGTAGGGCCTGCATACTCTACGATCTTAGTCAAGATTTCTATTGGGAGGCATAATATGTTGGCCATTTTTTCCCATATAATTCGGTATCTCAGATATACATTAAGGTTACATATCTCTAATTGAAAAATATTACGTCATCCCAAATTTTCTGAGGGGGGTAGGGATATCCGCTGGGCTAACGGGGGCTTATATAAGGATGTGGCCCAGAACCCCCATTGTACATACTACTTAATAAGAACGTTGGTTAGATGAGTTCTTATTATTTTTTCATCTTCGTGTTAGACCTAATCGTTATGTTATATATGATGGATACTCGCCTTGCGAATGTCTTCTATGGTCCTAAGGGATACTGGAAAGGTCGCTCTGCAATTGGTAAGTTATCGGTGGCTGCAAAGGTATCGGAAGATGCAACTAAGAGTTGGTTGGAGAAACAAGCCATGTGTCAAATATATCTATCACCACCACACTATATTCCACGACCACATTGGACTGTATCGAAACCTAATGAAGTTCATCAAGCTGATTTGATCTTTCTACCTCACGATCGACCTGGACGTGGAAGGAAACTATATAAGTATGCTTTAGTGGTAATTGATGTAGCTTCTAGATATAAGGAGGCTGAGCCTTTAGCGTCGAAAGATAGTGGTGAAGTTTCTGCGGCATTCGAACGAATCTACAAACGTAGTCCACTAGAATGGCCAAAAACATTGCAAGTTGATCCTGGTAGAGAATTCATGGGACGTATGTCTGAAACATTAGAACTACGTGGTACGAAAGTTCAACGAGGTGAAGCTGGTAATCATAGGGCACAAAGTTTTGTCGAACGAGCGAATAGAACGATAGCTGAAAGATTATTTGGATATCAATATGCAAAAGAGATGGTACTTACATCTGAAGGATCGGATGCGCGTAGTAGAGAATGGGTATTGAGGCTTCCTGACGTTATCAAGGCTATGAACAATGAAGTTACTCGACTAACAGGTAAGGAGCCTTCAAATTCTATAGAAGCACAACAAGTAAACATAAAGACTCCTACATATTCTCGAACTATTGGATTGGATGAAAAGCGACTACCATTTGACGTTTTAGTTCGATATCTCTATGCATCTGGAGAATTGGAAGGTGGAACTAAACGAGCGACTGATCCTGTATGGAGTTTACAGACATATATCATTTCACGTAGTACTATATCTCCTAATCAACCAGTTCTGTACTACCTTACTTCGCAAGAAGGAAAGAAGGATGCACCAAATCGTGGATTTGTGCGTGAAGAACTACAAGTGATACCATCAAATACTGAACTACCTCCAAAGGGGATTCTAAGATAGTAATTCGTCCACGAAATCATCATCTTCGTGTCTAAGCAATTCCTCAATGAAATCATCGATAAGATGGTAACCGGTCGTTTCGCTTCTGGACCGCGAGGCAAGCCTGACAAGAATAAATATTAGGCTGGTTTCAGAAAACAAACTGAAAAGAATCCAGAGAAGAAAATACAGAAACATGTAGGCCAAGCTCTTTGAACACTGGGAGCTCTATGACAATCGGCAAAAATCTGCAAGGCAATTACTTAAATTCTGCTCCCGCCTTAATGGACCAGCCCGTAGTCAGTAAATACCAAACGAAACGTAATATGTGAACATGTTTGTAAATATTTGGTAGGCTAATAAAATGTTTTTAATCAAAGAAGGTTGCTTGTCAACTATTTGGTACCAACTATTTATTTACAATACTTCAGCTTCCCTAACCCAGAAAGAAATTGTGTAAGACATAACTAAAACAAAAAAAAGGTCTAGATTTCTTGGTCTTAGCTTACCTGTGTTAGTCGACTCGTGGAGAGGTCTGGTAACTAATGTGGGATCATGTCCCACAACAAACATCGTAGCTGGCGTGACGTTCTTTGGCTCCTAGTTTCAAACTCTTTATCCTTTTATTAGTTATTAGTCTGCTATTAGTTAAGTAAACAATCAGTATTACATTTATTTGTCTTTGCTTAATCTTTTGATTCGGTCACGTAAAACAAGGCCATTTTTCCCTGTTATGTGGTGTGCCGTGACTCGGTGTATGTAAAGTCTTAAGTCGAGGTCGATTTTTCCCGATTTTTTGAGTTACAAAATACATTTTAGTTGTTAAAAGGTTCACTTGCACACCGAAATATACGGTACACAGAACCTTAACAAGCAAGAGAACAGATTTAGGACGTTAGCGAAACGACTTAAGACGTTATCGAAATGGCAGTTGACGAAACGACTCGTTAGCGAAACGACCGTAAACCGATAAGATCATCCTCTTGAATGGTACCTCTATACCCATAAGCTAATGTATCTATTCCATTTTCTGCGATCCATCGCTTTGAGTCGAATGGTGAGAGAGATACTTTATTCATATGCATACCATACATTCTATGACCTTCACTTCGAAGCATATCCGTACCATGGCGGAATACTTTCTTATCTAGTAAGCACTCTTTATATTGTTCATGACGAATACGATGCTTCACAACTGCCTTCTTGGTACCTTTAGCCTTCCTAATCTCTTTACCATCTACTTTCAAAATTGAGTATAGTTTTGATCGTAGTCCAACATATTCAACTATGGGAATACCTCCACATTCATCTTTCATTTTACCAAGTACTTTCTTGTTGTTGATATTGTATGATGGCTACCGTAATTGGCGTGGAACTAGACGATCAGGATATTTCTATAGCCCATCGACTCCCGCCTACAAAGAAGGTCCAAGATCGGATCATCGTGAAATTCACTAGGAGATCAAAACGCGAAGAAATATACAAGAAGCGAGGCCAATTAAGGACAAAGAAGACCAAAGATCTGCCGACAGTCCGAGCCCAACCAGAATCAGTTGCTATCAAGCACAACGCTGCTATCCATATTAACGAAAGCCTCACCCCCTATAGAAAGCGGCTTTTTGGGCGTATTTTAGAATTCAAGCGTAATTATCATTACAAGTATCTTTGGACCGTTAATGGAAGGATTTTGCTAAGAGAGTCTGACACTTCGCCGCCATTAACCTTTGTCACGTATGAACAGTTTGATGAATATCTTGACCAGATAGTACAATAGGTTACTGAAGCCTTGTAAACTTAATAAGCTTGTCTTCATTAACTAATGGCTGGTCTTCAAGAAATTGTAAGTACTCTCCCTTTTTATTCACTATCTGATAGAGAATTTCATGCTATGTTTGGAAGCTGGTCTGGTTTGCTAAACGACGATTTTGACCTTTATGATTTGTTTTCTAATCCAGATAAACATGACGAATGCGACTCTGATTTGATGCTTGCCGCGCCTAACTCTAATTACTTTTCAGTTTCAAAATTAAACAAAGCTATGAATGAGTCTGGCCCAAAAGCCCTCTCAATTTTTAACTGTAATGTTAGAAGCCTTCCCAAAAATTTAGATCTACTGGAAGAAATAATTTGCTCTTTAGACATTAAACCGGATATAATAGGAGTTACTGAAACAAAACTTAACGAATATTCTGTTACAAATATTGACATCCGCTCTTATAATTTCCTTCATATTGATTCATTAACTAATGCTGGTGGTGCAGGCCTCTACATAGCTAAAAATATTAAAGCTGTACCTAGACCAGATATCAAATTCGAATTGGAATTAGTGGAATCCTGTTGGTCCCAAATTGATCCAGGAAAGAATGCAAAACCTATAATTGTTGGTTGTATATACAGACACCTAACGATCTTGCAGAACTTACTACTCAACTAAATAACATTATTAAAACACTGAACCCCAATAAACATCAAATTTACATATTTGGTGACATAAATGTTGACTTTTTTAAATGTAATATACATTCACTGACTGAAGAATATTTAGATATGCTATTTACTAATAGCCTTCTCCCTGTTATTACCAAACCTACTAGAATAACGGATCACACTTCAACACTTATTGACCATATCTATACCAACACACCTTTATCCCAGATTACTTCAGGAATTGCTACTGTTGACATATCTGATCACCTGCCAATATTCTGCATAGTTCGAACTCAAGTGGAAAAAAATAGTCGCAAACAATATTATCGAGATTATTCTAAATTTAATAAGGATCAATACTTGGCTGATATAAAATTAATAAATTGGGAAGAAGTCTTAGATGTAAGAAAGAATTTAAATGAAAAAACACATGATGCAATCAATGCCATAATGACTACTGTTAACAAACATGCCCCAATGAAACACGCCTCTAATTCAAAACAAAAAGAACTCAATAAACCTTGGCTTACAGCTGGCATACTTAAATCAATAAAAAGGAAGCAAAAAATGTATCGTACACATTTTAATAGCAAAGACCCACAGAAAACTAGGGAATATAAGCAATATGCAAATATACTTACACATTTGAAAGATAAAAGCAAAAAAGACTACTATTCCAACCAATTTTTTAAACATAAAGATAATCTAAAACACACTTGGAAACTAATTGGTACTCTTATTAAACGTAAAACAAAAGGACAGTCCTTACCCATTAGAATTGTTCATAATAATAAAACTGTGACCCAACAAGCTGATATTGCAGAACATTTCAATCACTACTTTGTTAATATTGGTCCAACTTTAGCAAGCAAGATTAGAAATAACGATTTCGTAAATCCCACACAATATATAAACAATTCTCCATCCTCTAGTTTTATTCTATCGCCTGTGTCTGAAGCCGAAGTTTTAACACAATTTGCTACACTAAATGAAAATAAAGCATATATAAATATTCCAAATAAATTTATTAAACTGGCAAGTGAACCATTATCTGTTCCTTTTACAAAAATCTTCAATGAATCAATTCTAACAGGGACTGTACCAAATATTTTTAAAATCTCGAGAGTAACCCCTATATTTAAAAGTGGCTGTGCAACAGAATTAGGTAATTATAGACCTATAGCAATTATTTCATCATTCAGTAAAGTTCTGGAAAAAATGGTATATGACCAACTGATGTCCTTCCTTGAAAAATATAATATACTATTTAATTATCAGTTTGGCTTTAGGAAAGGCTACTCTACAGAATATGCAATACTTGAAACTATAGAAAACCTGAAGACGGCTATAGATGAAAACAAAATAACTTGTGGTATATTCCTAGATTTTTCGAAGGCATTTGATACGATTAACCATGATATTTTATTGGCAAAAATGTATAAATATGGAATTCGTGGTTTACCACATAATTGGTTCTCAAGCTATTTAACAGATCGTAAACAATATGTTAAAATTGATAATACAGAATCTAGTCTGAGAAACATAACCTGTGGCATTCCACAACGATCAACTTTAGGCCCTTTACTTTTTTTATTGTACATAAATGACCTTCCAAACTCCTCTCAAAAACTCCTTTTCAGAATATTCGCTGATGATACAAATATTTTATATTCTTCAAATAACTCTGAAGAACTAGAAAGAGTTATTAATGATGAGCTTGCTAATGTTTTAAAATATTGTGCAGCAAACAAATTATCGATTAATTAAAAAAAAACTAATTATATGTTGATAACCTCCCCTAAGAAGAACCCTAATATAAGAATAACTGCTTGCAATATTGAGCAAAAAACATATATTAAATATCTTGGGGTTTTTATTGACGAACACTTACGATGGGACACTCAAATTACACATGTTAATAATAAAATTGCCAAAAATATTGGAATTATTTGTAAGCTAAGATACCATATTTCTATTACTATTCTAAAGCAACTTTATTATACTCTTATCTATTCGTATTTGAGTTATGGCCTAATGACCTGGGGTACTGCTGTTAAGACTAGACTAAGTAAAATTAAAACAAAGCAAAATAAATGTGTTCGCTGCATTTTCTTTGCTAGCAAATTTGAAAATGCCACCCCATATTATAGAATTTTGCAAATTCTAAAACTTGACAATGCCTTTAATCTGAAAATCTCCACTCTTGTTCACAAAATTAAATATGTTAAAATAGGTGTACCACCTGTTTTTTTCGACTTAGTCCCCTCTGCAACTGATATTCATAATTATAATACTAGATATGCTACCAACCAAAACTTATACAGACCAGCTTCCAGAACTAATTATGGTCTATCGAGATTTAAATCTCTTGCATCACGATTATGGGAAAAAATACCGTTAGAAATAAAATCCCTCCCACACAATAGTTTTAAAAAACAATACGAATTATTTTTACTTGAAAACCAGGCCTAAGTTATTGTGTAAAATTGTAAATATAGAACAATAACTAAGATCAAATTAATATATTCATACCATCTTTATTCTTTGCATATATATAAATATATTGTCAACGTCTCCATATAATTATGTATCAATATTGTAAATAAATTCTTCTTCCTATTAGTATTAATTCTAGCCGCTTACCACTCAAGAAAATTTGTACAATAGATATTTATGTATTTTCTGTGCTCCAAATATCCTCATTTATTTTTCTTGTGATAGAGGTCAACTAGAAAGCCTATGGCTCCTTTGACCTCTATGCACATTCTTGAAATTCAAAACTATTTTATTATTACCGTACCTCTCTTTTTCTTTCTACAATTATTTTCTTGTGTAATTATCTTTAAAAGAAATAGTGCAAAATAAAACGAACTTGAACTTGAACTTGATGGATGGTCTTCGTCGTAGTTACTTGTATCGTAGAGACGTTTATGGGTAAACATGTCTGCATATATGTCTTCAGTTTCAATGTGTAACAATAGGCTATCAGTATCTGTATATAGTAGATTACAACGTTGTCCATACTGCTTATTGAGCTCGTTGTAGTAGAAGTCATACATCAGATGTTTTGAAAGATCTAGAATTGACATTCCAACATATATCGGACGATTCAGAAATAACTTACTTTTGTAATTGTGTACTGCAGCTAGATCATGGTCAAAGATTATGGATCGAGCATAACTAGGCTTATTCAATAAACGTTGTAGTTTAACTCCTTCTGAGGCCCGTACTAGTTTGACATCTACACGTTTACGTAGATTTTCCATTGTCTTACCAAATACACTATTGTTCATCAGTTTGTAGAGGTCTTGCTCTAAAGTGCTCTTTGCTTGTTTTCGTAGATCCGTATTCATTCTTATATATGGCTCCATCCATGGTGATTGATCAAATCGAAGTGCTCTATGGATCTTTTTCAAACGCATACCTAGAGATAGATATAGTTGCAGATTGCGGTAGTGCAGAACATATCGTTCCCTACCAAATAGTGTAGGTATGAGTTTTTCTGTTTTCAAAGATCCATTTCCTTCGTATAGCTCATTGAATAGATCGATTTGATACCCTGAGAACCAAGCTTTATCTACTTGCATTCTTTCTGGAGCGAGTGGATAGCTATTATGTACGTTGTGAAGTTCTCTAGGATATTCAAGATCAACTTCGAGAAAGTAACCTTTATCAGAATCGATTTCGTGTAGGATGATTTGTTCTTTCGTTGGTGTACACCACTTAAATCCTCCCGTTGGTAGATATTGACTCATAGCCCATCCATATAGATTATTTGCATCAAGATATATTATATGGCTATTTGGCTCATCTGGATTGAAATCAGGTACGTTTCGATTATTTGCTTTGGCATTGGGTCGAGAAACCATAGATATACCACCACGTAGACCTTTCTCAATGAATAGATACATGTCGTAGTCGGTTAGTAGTTCGAGTTCAACATTGGTCTTCTTTAATAATGCATCCCACGAAAGTCCTGGACTAGTATAATAATGAGCCGGGTCTAATCCATAGTTATGCATGCATGTCGTTCGAAAGGTCTCAAAGATATCTGCTAAAAGAAGTACGTCGGATTGTAGGTAAAGGTCATGATAGTCACCTAACGTTTTACAATCAAATACGTTCCAAACTTCTAGTGCATGTTCATAATCTTCATCAGATATATCTTCTATTTTTAACTTACTATAGAATGCATTTTTCGACGGTAGAGAAGTCTCAGTGAATCTATCCCAAGAATCCATGTACTCATATGGATAGACTCCTTTACGAGTTAATAGCTCGACCTTCTCTGGATCGGATGTATGTTTTACAAGTTGTTGGAACGTGTCTGATGCCGATCCTGTTACCAACTTATCGAGAGAGAATGGTAAGAATTGAAAGCTATCAATGAATCGTAGGTTACCAAGTGAGAATGATATATATTTCTCCATATTATTTGGAATGCAAGAGATCTTACCTTCCATTGTGGATATAGATTGCATGAGTAGGTGAGAATCATATCCGCGTAGATTGTGGAATACAACTGGGATGATAGGTGAGATACGTAATTTAAGATTACATACCTTATGTGCGGCACCCCGAAACTCACCTGTGATATGGCAATGGTCTTGTACTCTATCGCCACCAACCAATGGCTTCTGACAGATACGACAAATCATCGCTCTATCATAAACCCTATAGTTTTCTGGTGACATACATAATGGTTTGGTCACTTTGGATTTGATCTTAGTCTCTTCATCTTGTACACATAGTAGAAAGCGTTCGATAGTATCCGTACCTCGATATAGTACAGGTGGTTCGCTATGACCATCAGAACGTATGACTATGTAGCAAAATCCACATGGAATATGTTCTTCTGTTTTAAATGTGTTCTTCGTGGGATCTTGGGCAGGTACTTCGATCTTAGTAGTTAAAGCCTCGAGATCGGCATAGATAATGTAGGGAACTTTTAGTTGTTTGTGAACATTTTGAAATGATAGTTTGTTAGTCTTTTTGGTGGGCATTTCAATTCGAATGGCTCGATCATTGACTCCATTACACTCGGGAATGTGCTTCGCAAGAAGATCTTTGGTAGTATATCCATGTAAACATCTTTCACAGAAGTATTTTCTACATTTATGTTTTGTTTGATTGAATAATAACTTATTAAAATCCTTGATCCAACAATAGTGTTGCTTACCACTATCTGAGCACTCTATTAGCAATAGATTAACTCTTTTTGAGAAGGTCTCCTTCGAGATGTGATGCACAATCAAACACTTATCCTTAGGATCCCAACCATAAACATTGATAGACATCTTGTTTTGTTTCTCTACGCGTGGTATTTGTGAGATTGGCGTTGGTGAGTCTATCCCATCAAAGTTAAACCCATCGTTTTCTTGGTACTTCGATGTCCTCTCGGGGTTTTGTTTGATCTTACACTTTTCGGCACGTAACGACCAACGTAGACAACGATCGTCATAGTTCTTTACGTTGATCACAGCTTTCTTACTAGCGATTTCTGGAGGTAGTAGTATATATGAACCTCCACGTAGTGGTTGATATCGAGCAATGTTCAACCATAGAATGTTGACTTCATCTATAACCCAATTCGATCCTCGACTGATCCACTTCTCAACGTTGTTATAGATCATTGCATGTGCTTCTACTATTTCCCTACGTATTTCTTCGTTGTTGGTTAAAATTGCTTGTGAACTCCGAAAGGTAGCTATCTCGTATACTGAACCCTCAGGTTTGTCAAGTCGTAGTGTGATATTTAAAGCTAGCTGAAACTTAATACTATTAAAGTATTGGATCTCTTCCTTAAGCTTTTCTGTAGTCTGCTTCATCACACTTACGAGGAAAACATCTGGATCTGATCCTAGTGGATTACCATCTGGAACGTCCATCTGCCATCCACGTAAATAGCCATTGATGGTCCTTGGTGCTTGGACGAATTCGAGTGTGTGTTCAGCCATAGTATAATACCTTAATAATAGCCTTTCTCTAATAGGGTGTTAAAATACAATAATGTGTACAACAAATGGTAGAATAGAGAGTTCGAAAGCATACGTTAATATCGAGAAGTAAAGAATATATGTTAGTACCATGGGTGGATATACTGTATACTAATCACTCCTCTAATAGGTGTTAAAAATGTAATAAAATGTAATAGGACAGATATACTGTATAATATCATTCCTCTAATAGGGTGTTAAAATATAATAAAAAGTAATAAAACACTATATGTACTATACCAACTGGGGTGTCCTGGTGAACTTTTTGAGAACTCTTCGTTGTTTTTTTGTTTTTTTCCTCTAATGGACCCGAACGAAGTGAGGGTAGTCCATTAGAGGAAAAGAACAACAAAACAACGAATAGTTCTCAAAAAGTGCACCAGGAACCCCAGTTGATATACTACTAGCAGAACCCCACAGTACCATGCTCTGGAGAGAACAGTGTTACAATCACTGTTCATCACAAACCTGTTCTGTAACCCCACAGTATACCATGCTCTGGAGAGAACACCGTGTTTACAATCACTGTTTACCACAAACCTGTTCTGTAATCCCACAGTATACCATGCTCTGGAGTGAACACCGTGTTTACAATCACTGTTTACCACAAACCTGTTCTGTAACCCCACAGTATACCATGCTCTGGAGAGAACACCGTGTTTACAATCACTGTTTACCACAAACCTGTTCTATAACCCCACAGTATACCATGCTCTGGAGAGAACACCGTGTTTACAATCACTTTTACCACAAACCTGTTCTGTAACCCCACAGTATACCATGCTCTGGAGAAAACACCGTGTTTACAATCACTGTTTACCACAAACCTGTTTCGTAAAGAACAGAGGACTTGCTCTCTGGCCAGCAGAGGTTGTTGTCACTTTACCTGTACACAGAACAAATAAAACACTTTCACAACAAACTTATATATAGTAAGTTAGGTGTAATGCGATACTACAGGTGCGAGGTACGTGCATGTAGGCGTCCCACAGAAGCATCCTGGCCCTCCTTTTATTTCTAATATACGTGAACGATCTTCCGACATGCTTACAACACTGCCAGTTGTAATGTATGCAGATGACACTGTGATCTATAGTAGTGGGAAATCTACTACAGACATCGAACGCTGTCCAAGCTGACTGATTGGTTCAATTACAGTCGCCTGACTTTAAACAAGTCGAAATCTAAATTCATTCTATTTGGTAGTAGTCGTAAATTGCAAGCCTGCCCAAGTATTAAGTTTACTATAAATAACGATAATTTCGAGAGTTCAGACTCTATTAAGCACCTTGGCGTTATTATAAGTAAAAACATGACCTGGCAGAAGCAAATCGAGGCTATAATTGCCAAAGCCAATCAAACGCTTGGATTACTAAAACGTGTCAAGTACTTGCTGCCTTTAGAGGCCCGAGTAACTTTATATAATAGCCCACTTATGGACTACGCTGAGGTTATCTGGGGCGATAAGAACAATGCCACCCTCATGGAAGATCTCCAGATCATACAAAACAAGGCAGCTAAAATTATCCTTGACCTGCCTTAAGACATGCCTCAGCCACCGATGCTCTTAATACACTTGGTTGGCCCACTTTATCCCAGCGGCGCCTTGTACGTAGACGTATACTTATATTTAAGTATATCCACGAACTTGTAGATTACAATTTTAATATGTTAAGAACTAGTGATATTCACGACTACAATACGAGAAGAAAGAGTGATTATCGCTTCCCTTTAGTTAAACGTAATTATGGAAAGCAATGGCTCTTATACCAAGGTTTCTATGCCTGGAACAAATTAGATCAGTCAATAAAAGGAAACCCTGGCTGTTTTTAAACAGCACATCAAGAAACACATTTTTAATTAGATTATATATATTTAACCTGTGTAATAGCATTTTTAACCTTTATATTTACACTTTTTATTGTATATTATTTTAATTGTAACAGAGCCTCGCTGAAAAAAACTTTGGTGATGCGAGCCCCATGTATAAAACATAATTGTAAAAAAAAACTGTATGTGCAATGTTTACAACATAAAAGCAAATAAAAGATGGTTCTCCATGTTCTATGATAACAATGCATGCATGAGGTCTTGAAAAACAGTATGTGCAATGTTTACAACATAAAAACAAATAAAAGATGGTTCTCCATGTTCTATGATAACAATTGCATGCATGAGGTCTTGAAAAACAGTATGTGCAATGTTTACAACATAAAAACAAATAAAAGATGGTTCTCCATGTTCTATGATAACAATGCATGCATGAGGTCTTGAAAAACAGTATGTGCAATGTTTACAAGATAAAAACAAATAAAAGATGGTTCTCCATGTTCTATGATAACAATGCATGCATGAGGTCTTGAAAAACAGTATGTGCAATGTTTACAAGATAAAAACAAATAAAAGATGGTTCTCCATGTTCTATGATAACAATGCATGCATGAGGTCTTGAAAAACAGTATGTGCAATGTTTACAAGATAAAAACAAATAAAAGATGGTTCTCCATGTTCTATGATAACAATGCATGCATGAGGTCTTGAAAAACAGTATGTGCAATGTTTACAACATAAAAACAAATAAAAGATGGTTCTCCATGTTCTATGATAAAAATGCATGCATGAGGTCTTGAAAAACAGTATGTGCAATGTTTACAACATAAAAACAAATAAAAGATGGTTCTCCATGTTCTATGATAACAATGCATGCATGAGGTCTTGAAAAACTGTGCATGCACGATCGGAACGCGAGTACATTTAGCAGTTTTTCAAGACCTTGAAAGTGCATTATTTTGTTATAGGACCTAGGAGAACCATCTTCTATTTGCTTTATAATATAAAACTTGATCTATGCAGAAAGAAATCCAGCATGCTGAGCAGCCAATGAAATTGCACACCCGTAATTTATAGAGACAAATAAATAGGTCAACAATGAAAACAAAATGCTATCTACTGTATATACTACAGTGTACATGTACATGTATCTGTGCACATTACTCATAGTTTTGGGTGAATTTTTAACAAATTAACTCCCCTGGAAGGCCCTGATACTCCTAATATAATTTTCTTTTACCTCAGTTTTTATATTCATAATTTCCCCTCACATTACGATAACTTTGACTTACCAGTATTTGGATCCAGTTGGCCAGCAATCTAAGTAAATACAAGGAGTTAAACCGATTACCTGTCTATTTAAAAAAAAAAATTATCATACATTTAAATGGGCTACATGTATGTCAACCCCCAAATAATAAACTTTCTAATAACGAAAGACAAAAATAACTACCCAGATTAGCATACTACATTGTATGCTTTCCAAGTATACTGGAGAAAATGTGGGCAAATTTTGATGAAGTATGGCAAAGATTCAAGTGGATTTACTTTTACTTTTACTTAACTTTCTCCAAGTGAAACTTAGAGAAACTTGAAATCATTCACTGTAAACGGAAAGCAAGTTTCTAGAATAAGTTTTGCAATTATCCACTTTAATCTTTCCCATCCTCTATTGAAAGAGTTTGAAGAGCATAAAATTATCAGGACATTCACATGGTATTTTTCTTTGAATATTCTTGAAGGTTCAATTCAATTGACAATGCCTCTTTAGAACCCTGAGATAGAAGAGAAATACCATGTGAATGTCCTGATATGCTTTTCAAACTTTTTTGATAGAGGATGGCAAAGATTAAAGTGGATTACAAAAGCTTATTCTAGAAACTTGATTTCGGTTACAGTGAACCGATTTCAAGTTGCTATAAATATATTTTAAAAGCAGTATTTTTTTTATCTAATAATTCTTTGACATCCTTCATCAAAATTTTCTCAAATTTTCTCCATTATACCAGGAAAGCATATGCTGCTAATCTGAGTGCCGGTAGTTATTTTTGTATTTCGTCATGAAAAAGTTTATCATTTGGGGGTTGACAGTGTCCCTTGAAATCCATCCTAACTGGAAATTAATCTACTAACCTGGACAACTTTGTTTCCCATAGATGATGCAACAGCCATACCCACACTAGACATATTAGCCTTTCCTGTTTGTGGAGCTGGCAGTATATCCTTAACATGTCCCACTCCTGCCTGAATTGAGTTCACAGCATTGATATGATTCCCACTTACTGTCGTTACAAGTGGTGTGTTAATGGTTGTGTAACAATTCCTAATCCCTGTGACTGGAACTTCAGAATTTAAACCAAGACTAGAACACAGATTAAGACTGGAGTCCAAGTTCACATTGACAACAGTATGAAAACTATTTGTAGATGTCCGAGATAAGTTTCCCAATAATGGTTGTCCAAGATTTAAAGGCTGCCCACCTGACACATTTGCATCAATGCTTGCAACAATATTCCCCATATCGCTTATAGCTTGACTGCTTGCATCAGGTTTTAGGAAACCAGTCACTTCGTTACCCGTAGATGAAAGATGACTCGATGATGAGTCTAGAAATGTCTTCTTGCCATGAGATATATTTAAAGTTTGATAAACAGCAGATGAGTCAGCCGAATTTGAGTGACTCCCATGAGCAACACTGTTCTGTTTTACTGATTTGTTTCTAGGTGGTGGAGGTGCTTTTAGGAAATTGTTCAAGTTTCTGTTTGAAGATGAAAACACTCCATGACTCTTGTATTTGTCCCCTATTGTTGAAACACCTGCAACAGATTGGAGAAGAAACTTATTAAGCTTGGATATTATGCTGTTATTTAATGAATAGAACATGGTTATCCATCTTCTATAATAAATAATGCATGCTCGATGGAATGCATGCACATTTAGAATCTTTTCAAGAATTTGAATGTGCTCTTTAATAGGTAAACCATCTTCTACATGTTTTGGTTTACAAAAAAAAAAGATCTACGTATTTCTCCTGCATGAGTATGCTTTATAAAACACAATGAGCTCAACACTTTCACGCAATGGAATTGTGCATTCTTTGAATAAATAAATAAGTATGTAAGTAAAAAATAAGTACATGTAAATAAGTAAAAAATAATAGGTAAATAAGTAAACAAGTAAGTAAGTAAATAAGTAAGTAAATAAGTAAGTAAATAAGTAAGTAAATAAGTAAGTAAATAAGTAAGTAAATAAGTAAATAAGTAAGTATATAAGTAAATAACTAAATAAGTAAGTATATAAGTACATGTAAGTAAATAAGTAAATAAATAAGCAAGTAAGTTAGTTAGTTAGTTAGTAAGTAAATAAATAACTAAATAAGTGAGGACTTTGGTCCCCACGAAACAGTATTGCAGAGCGAAATATGAATCAACCAAGAATTTAAATACTCCGAATCCTTAGTATATATATAACAGCTTTTAAATGTCGTATTTATTTTTAGAAGCATCATCCGGCAATAATCTCTGCAGTTATGAGCGCATAGATGAGACTTTTTATTATTGTTGCGGTTCGTGACTAGTGCACTGGCTAGCTAAAGCTGAGAGTACTAGACGGAAATACATGTAAATAAAGCCGTGAATTCCCACTTTATCATCCGAGAAGGTTCAAATGTTATTTACGAAGTAAAAGTTTGTTTCCTAAGGTTTTATTAGTTATGAAAACGTCAACACTGCAAACGAAAGAATTAGCATATTAGCGAAAATATGATAATCATTATCATGATTATGTTACAAAGCCTGTTATAACGATCTAATATCAATTACCTGCCAATGAATCATGATTTTCAAATATTCACAAAGGACTTCATTTTTCGCATATTTTGATTACTATTTTTGGACAAATATTGCCATTGGATAAAAAAAAATTTGATTTAGAAATCATTGCTTCCTACATGTACATGTAAGTCTAGAAATTCGCGCATGCCTTTAATTTACATTTCAGTAGCTCCTTTGTATGTTATTGTTTGTTGAACATGGCCCGATATGGTAGGTAAAGGTTGGAAGGCTTTTCGTAAGAAGGGCTTGAAATTGTCTGCACCTTAGATAATGAGGCTAAAAGAAAAAAATATTTTTATTTACTTCGTCTAGTACTCTGGGCTTGACATTCCAAATAGCCAGCGCGCTATTCACAAACCGTGACAATAATCTATGCGCTCATAACTGTGGGGATTATTGTTGGATGATGCTTTTGAAAATAAATATGACACTTAAAAGCTGTTTAGTACTGGGGAAATTTCGTTTAGTTACTACAATCCAAAACCCTTAGGTTTCTCTTCTCTCTATATACATGTACTTAATATATATATACATGTATATACAGTTGTATATGTAAGTAAATAACTAAATAAGTAAGTAAGTAAGTAAATAAGTAAGTAAATAAGTAAACAAATAAGCAAGTAAATAAGTAAGTTAGGTAGTAAGTTAGTTTACAAGTAAATAAGCAAATAAGTAAATACAAATGTAAGTAAATAAATAAATAAACAAACAAACAAATAATAATAAAGATAATAATGGTTTAATAACAGTACTCCCAGGAGGTGGCTCTTCTCCTGTTAATGCCAACTAATAAATTGAAATTTAAAATAATACTATTTTATGCTCCCCTAGTTTATTTTATAAGAGATTAATACTAAGAAGGAATTTAACATTTCCACTGAAACATTCTCAAGCACCTACAACATGTTTTGACCTCTGTTGGTTGTACTCACCTTTAGCCATTCCGTGATTACTAGACTGTGCTATCGTTTTAACAGTTGGTCTATGAAGAATGGCTGCTACACCAGGCCTTCCACTAGAATGTCTGTGCCAAACAAATAAAAGGGACTATAATTACCAGTTGTTTAGAATGATTCCACAAACAATCAAAGTTCAAATTCACAAATTATTCATTAGATCAACAGCTAGTTGGGTCATCCCATTTTGATCACATGCATGTATCTTGATACCCGGTGACACACCACATCAAGATGTCAGAGGTATCTCGACAGCTTAAGGTTGCACAGTTCAGTTGGGAGTTCACAGTTCACACAAAGGGTTATGAGTTTGAGTCGAAGTAGGAGCGCTCAAAAAAGCTTTTCTCTTGTTTACCTTCTCTTCTTGTTTACCTGTGAACCCTCGCTCTACATGTAGGTGAGTGAGAACCCGTCGTTTACCTGTGAACTCGTCCGATGGTTAGGGTTAGGTTTGGGTTAGGATTTGTCTTAGAATTAACAATAATTAACAATAATTCTAAGACAAATCCTAACCCGAACCACAAACCTAACTCTAACCATCGGACAAGTTCACAGGTAAATACATGTAATGGGTTCTCACTCACCTAGAGCTAGGGTTCATAGGTAAACAAGAAGAGAATGTAAACGAGAGAAAAACTTTCTTTGAGCGCGGCTGGAACTCGTAATCCTTTGCATGTACTGTGACCGACCTGTGACATGTACTTTACACCCACCATTATTTTTTGTATTGAATTCTGGCAATTTGGTATTCCCAAAACACACCTTTGTTGCAATGGATTGATACATTTTTCTACCATTGCCAAAACAGCACAGCGAAGATGGTCCTGTCTCCTGTTGAACACCAATCCTCCATGACCAACTTTTCTTGCTCCAAAAGGACATGTCTGTTACAAAATATATTAACACATATTCAATTTCCTATTATATTGTTCATGAAACATCAGTCCTAAACGACGATAAAACTTAGTTGGAGATTCAGTGCCCAAAGCCGAGTGCAGGGTCAGTGTTTGTGAGCTTTATTGTTGTCAGGATATCCTGACAACCAATCAGCCCAGTGCATACTGTCACAAGAGTGGACAAAAGGAAACAGGGAGAGAGAGAACAGCAGCATGCCCGATTGCGACGAGGAGCAACTGACAAACAAATGCAGAATAACAAGCAATAACAATAAACTATAGGGGCTGCTCCACCACAAGAACCCTTGTTTATGCTGGATATTTAACCATGTCTAAATGGCATTTAGTCTCTAATATACATGTAGTATAACACGGTTTGAAGCATAGAGCTTTAAACCCTGGCAAACAGAGTCATTGTACAGTTCTCCTCGAAAGTAATGCAAATGAAATTCGATGAAATGTGAAGCTTTTCGACGAAATATTGCATCTTTCGAAATTGACAATTAATGCAAATTCTGATCCGTTACTAACATTTTCATTTAAGGAATGTGACCTTAAGCTTTATATTTATATTTCCTAATTCAGACAAAGCAACCTGAACTTCAGGATTACTGTTTTTCTTGTAAAAATAACTTATTTTACAAGTTTGACAAATGATTGACTCATACTACTAACATATGGTGGCAACACTTTAAGCCTTGAACACTTAAATATTTGTTTTATTTCCATGTTTTTGGCCCACCTTTCCCAGCGCCTTTCAAAGTTCTAATGTACAAGTACATAATCACAACAAAATTTCTAATTCGTATTTTTGAAATTTTGTTTTGAATTTTTGAAAGTTTGAAAGGCTTACCGAAATATGGTTGAAACTTCAATTGCCTTGGGTTGAAATTTTTTTGAACTTTCGAACGTAAACAAAGAAATATATTTCTCTTGTAATGGACTATGAATGCAATGAATAGGTAGTGTAAAGAGAAATAGTTTCCTAAATGGACGAGAGAGCCTGGAGCCCTTGTTATGATAATAAGTTTCTGCATATTGTTTATAACTGTCAAGTGACAGAGTCCGCTCCAGTGTGGTTCTGGTTTTCAACAAGATAGGACAGTCTCAGTTACAACAGTTTACAAATTCAATTTTCAAGTGTTTAGATTAAGTTTTTCAACTATCTAGTCATTTTCAGAATTGTAAGCAAGCTATAAATTACAGATGTATGTTGTGGTTATCAATGATAATGATAATACAGTGGATATTGTGGGCCAGGACCTACATGTACCACCGCAAAGTGCTGTTTTGTGTTTGTGGGTCAGGGACTCAAGGAGTATTTAGGAACAAAAATTTGTCAAATCTTGCTTGCATTACTTTCAAGCAGAACTCAGTAAGCACACTTGTATAGACTTGCATTCAACTTGCAAAGGATGGCCATTAAGAACCACACAAAAGTTGATGCAATTTAAATCTGCATTTTGGTCAAAGTCCTCAGGTGCAGCCATGCAGCAGCAAAAACAAAAGCAAATTAATTAAAACTGAAAAACAAAACAAACATGCCACTGGAAAGAAAGCATAAAGTGGCTGTGTGTATATATGATGTTCATGCTGACATTAAAAACAATGCAGAATAACAACAACTTGCATTAGTGGCCAAATGACTAGTGGCCAAATGACTCAAATTTGAGCTCAATCAAAGTGAATGCAAGTCAAGCAATTAGCACAAGTACATGTACAGTTAAGGCACAAGTGGGTGGCCAAACAGAATGCAAGTAAGAAAACCTGGGTGGACTTGTGAGACCATTTGGCCAGGCATATATGAAGGATTTATACTAATAACAAAATATTTATACATATTGCTCATACTGATCACTGTTGTGTGCATGTACATGTATGTACCGTTGCATTACTTACCGCCAAAGGTCTTGGATGGTGATTTAGTGTATTAATTTCACTGTATGTTATACCATCGTCTACTCCATCACTATCACCTTCAGCAGTTTTATGGGCACCATCACTGCTGTCATCTGAAGGAAAATAACTTACTTTATATCAATGTATACTGCAGGTCATGATTTAAACCTATGTTTATTTACAAATACATGTACATGTAGTCTTGTATACAGCAGTCATGAGTAGTCATGAGTAGTCATGGGTAGTATACTATTTTAGCGGTTGTTGGTCTAAACTTAGATTTTTTGTAAACTTCTCTGTACTATATATTTTTTTGATTTGTATATTATGTTTATAAGATAATCATGGGTGAAGACACGAACAAAACAATAATAAGCTATCTTGTAAATCTATACTTAAATACCTTGGTGTTCTAATTGATGCAAACCTAAATTGGAAATGCCATACTCTAAAAAAGTCTCTAGGGGTATTGGGATCATATCAAAGATGATACACTTTGTTCCTTTGAACATTTTAATAATGTTATATTACTCAGTAATATATCCATTCCTTATTTATGGCCTTGTGGCTTGGGGTAATACTTACCATACCACTATTAATATACATGTTATATGCAAAAAAAATGGATGTGCGTATCATGACATTCTCCAAGTTTGATGCTCACTCAAATCTTCTGTTTAAGAAACTTATTACCTGAACTACATGTAGTTTTTATGCAAACTGCCTTATTCATGTTTGACTTTCATGCCAATAATATTAATACTACCTCTGCTTTTAGCAATGCTTTTTCTAATGTTCATATCAATAAACTATAATACTAGACTGGCCTCTCGGTCCTTGTTTTATGCTCCACAAATTTGTATTTTGACCAAAACATGTACATGTACATGTAGCTACAGTACATTTAACCCGACAGCCAGTGGAAATCTGCCAATTGCTGGCTTCTACTGATGACCCTGTCACCCTCATACAATATTTTTTTTACTGTCAATTATCTGTGACTTTCTTTACAGAACTTCAGCTCCTGCCTATAATAGGATGGGAGTTACAGTTTATGTAAAGTAACTATGGCTCATCCATGGCAGGTGAACTACAATTTTTAAATAAATTGACTTCACTTTCAGCTCATACATGTACTTCTAGAAATGAACCATCTGTTACATTTCTTTTGAAATTGATTGGCACTGGAAATTAATGTGTATACCAATGAGCATTTAATGTGCAACTGTACACAAACTAACTCACCTTCAACAGAGATTGATCTCCCTGCACCCAAAGGTCTGAAAAAAAAAAAAGATGATGCCATTAACAATTATTATTTTTAGATGGGATGTTTAACAGACAATCACAGTTACCATCCTTTCATACTAAATCACAGTTTAGTACTATTCATACATATTATAGGCTGGCAAGCCTGCAAATAACAGCTGGTCATCAGACAATTGTCTGGGCAGGTACTGGCCAGCAAAAGCTTAGTCTAGTCAGACACATGATTTGAAAAAGAAAATATTTTCACTCTATGAATTATGGACCAGACTGATTTCTGGGCTGATCAAACATTGTCCCTGGTCTGACAAATGACTTGTAAGCTATAAGAGAACAACATATTTGCAGGCTTGAACTAAAGAAAGGTCAGTAATCCAAAACGTCTGCACATTTTTTATTTGGTATACTTGCACAATTACTGCACTGAGGATCACCACATTCACATTTTCCAGTACCTAACTGCAGCAGCATTAATTGGTGATTCAGCCACAACAGTAGTGACTGGCTTTATGATGTTATTATCTGCCACTGCCTTGGCTTCTTGCAGTTTTAGAGCTGCCAGATTATGCTGCTCTTTTTCACTGTTCACCCTAGCCTTATGTTCAGCCAGTAATTCATCAAAGGCTTTCCTTCGACCAGGTACAGCACGGCGCAGAGACAATGCATGTGTCTACAAAAGATGTAGAGAGTACATTATTTTGTACATGGATGTGCAGATATATGAAATTTATCTTTGAGTGTTTAACTCAACTTGTGCAGCAAACAAGTTATAAACCAAGTTGAGCACAAGAAGATAAATTCCACATTTCCAAGCATCCCAGTATAAAACATTCTGTTTATTATACAGTGGAACCTCGATTTGGGGAAATTAGTTCGTTATATCGAGGGTTTGTTAAATCGAAAACCTCGTTATAACAAATTTGCAGAAAAACAACCAAAATGTTCGTTATATCGAATAATTGTTTTGTAACGAAGTAACAAAGTTAATAGAACTAATAAGAGACAAAGAGGATAAAGCGGATCTGATGTCTCGATAGTGCCAGTGTCTGTACTGTATATACACATCTAATGAGCTGTTGACTGAGAGGTTGTTCTCTTGTTACAGGATTAAAGGATTTTCATCGCTGTTGGTCTGTTCCGCATTCATATTTTGTCGCGTGTTGACATTTATTCGTTATATCGGGGTAGATTTTACGCTTGGTCTGCCGGATTGTGTTTGTTATAACGAGGATTTCGTTATATCGAGGTTCTGTTACATACATTTTACTTGTAATTTTGCCGGGCTGAAGAATATCGTTTGTTATACCGAGGACTTCATTATATAGAGGTTTGTTAAATCGAGGTTCCACTGTATAAACAATACTAATAAGCACAATATTACTGATTGAATCAATATTTTGCCTGATATGGCAATGAGGTCGATTTGAGGAAGGGGGCAAATGAGGGGCATAATATTTCATGCTTATTGTCGGGGGAGGGTTTAATCTTTTTAGACATTTTATTTCCTTCTCCACCAATTTCCCCCACCCCTCCCCTTCAATGGTAGATATCCTTGTAAATCATTGTAGCTTAGTAGTTTATAGGCTGAATATAAATATTCTAGAATGTGTTTAAGATATTCAAGACACTTTTTGGTTGCCCTACTATAGGACTTATTTGACAGTTAGTAATTAAGCCAGTGTGATTCAAATACTAACCTTGCATGTTAGGGATCTTGTACACCTCTTTTGCTGGTCCTGTACCCATACACCACAATGTTTGTCAGCATCAAACTCTCGCTCTGTTTTGATTGCATGGTTGAAAGTAAACAAATATTTTAATTAGCAACTCAGGAATATAATACAGAGTTAAACACTCGTCCCATCATATGCATGAATAGTGTTTTCTGAGAGCATTGTGGAGCTGGTGTTTATTCAAAACCTGGTGAACTTATTGCCTCATGACTGGTGTGAAGCGGCAAACTTTGTGAGGCTTCTTGTTGAGTTCATTTGGACTTCCTGCTTGGGTTCCCTGTGGTTGCATATGCAGGTTGAACATCGGAATCACTTCGAGAATTTCCAGAAGTCCCGAGCAAATTGATTGAAAACCGAGTGTTCCGATTGGTCAGCAAATTATCAGAGAACCAATCAGAGCTCTAATTGAAAAGTCCGAAGGTGTTATCATAACAACTAATAACCTGAGCATGGTGTGGTATCATTCTTTCATGAAGCAAGTTATGTGAAGCGAAAAGTGAAAGGGAAAAACATGTGTCCCACAAATAACAGTTACTCTGCTTCCATGGAAGTTAAACAAAATAGTGTAGTTTGAAAAGAAGGCAACATAGTTTGACAACGAAGGAGCATAGAGACACTAGGAAATACGAAGCATCAAAAAAAAGATCTGTGAGTGTGATCTGTCCAACTGTTCATGAGTCAGAGATTAGTAGTCAATCACATAGTTTAGCCTGCCTGCCTCAAAGAAGAACAACAAAGGCCAATCCTTTTCCAGAAAACTGACATTAGTGTCAGCCAACAGAACAACAATAACTTAGGCAGAAGAGAACAAATAAGTACATGTAAATATTACACAAAGAAATTATAAATTACTGGCTTTAATGAATCCATAAAACAAAGATGTGGCAGCCATGTTGGTTGCTTTAACAAGAGAAGCTAGCAAGGTTTTTCTTGTGTAAATTGGCAGTAATATCATGTGAAAGCGGAAAATAACATGTATCAAACTTACCTCTGGTTGGCACAATCTTCCTGGGAGATTTCCTGTTTGAACTAGACTTCTCACTGACAGATTTCTTCATAGCAGCATTAGGGATGGGTGGGTGGATCTTTTTTACAGGCACAGTTAATGAATGATTGAGACGTGGCACAGTAAGAGGAACCTCTTCTATCTTAACAGTACTATCCTCAAGTTCAACTTTTTCGATTTTGATTGCTGTATCACCAGGAGAAGATTTTGTTCCTGACTGAAGAAGTGACTCTACTGTGGGACTTCCTTCTTCAGGTGACAACGTTACTGGGTCCTTCTGGTGCATAAGGACTGAAGAATAAGGTACAATATCATGTTTAATCTTTGGTCCTACAAACACACTCCAACATTTCAAATAATTAACAATGATATGGATGTGACTAGTGGACAATTATTCATCTCACTGTCAGTGAATAGTGGTGGATATTTACTGAGTCGCGAAGCAGCAAGGTACACATAATATCCACCACGGGTATTATTCATGCACCGACACTGAGGACGGGTGAATAATTGTTTTTGTATGTACCACACAAGTGAATAGCCAACACCATTTACAGTTATTTTATTTTCTGTTAAATGGTCAAAAACTTGCATGAGGTGATTGCTGCTTCGCTTGGAGGTGAATAGCAAAGGATATTCACCTCTGATATAGCCAAACCAAAGTGCATGAAAAGCACTATTTACTTGTGTGGTATATTATTACTAATGGTGGATATTTACCAAACCACAAAGCAGTGAGGTACATGTAAATATCCAACACTAGTCAGTGACACAGAAGGGAATAATTGTTTTTATTTGTATTAGTGCAGTTGTCACCACACAGGTGAAATAGCCATGCAGCCTCAAATTAGTTTAAAATAAGTCAAATTTAAGCTATCAACAAGTGAATCTTAATGCATGACACCGAAAACAGTGAATAGTGCAGGATATTCCGAGTTTGAGTAGCCAATCAGAGCATGCAGAAAAGCACTTAAATAAACATTCACTTGTGTGGTATGTAGTCTTTAATAGTCTATAGCTAATTTCCTAATACCATAATTATGACCTTGGTTTCTGTTGTTCTTTTGGGGACATTTAGTCTCTAACTTCCCTCATCAGCATGTATATAACTTGGCAGAGAAAAATTTCTCTTCTTGCATGTGAAATGAGGCAACATTAGTACAGCATGCAAGCTGATAAGGGAACATTAGGCTGCCTCATGGATGCCAGGTGATACCTCTTCTCTGTAACTATGAATTTTTGTGCAACACAAGCAAATTTCAAATGATATGGAATGCATACAAAAAATTGCAATATAATTGTTATTTGTTTTAGTATTCCTGTGATGATGTAACAATAGCTACACCCTCACAAAAGCATAATGGCCAACAGAGTCTCTAACCATGTCCCATTGCCAGTTCTCTGACCAAACAAACCATTCTTGAATTTGAAAACACACATGATGCTACCGCCTCCCAATTAGCTCAGTGGTAAAGCGCTATCTGTCATGTGGTAGATTGCAGGTTCAAACCCTGTCCGGGCCAAAACTCAAGGTCTTTAAATAACTGAGTAGAAGGTGCTACCTTGATATAATCCATCAGTAAAATTATGGTTCACATCTTCTCAGACAAGAAAATAAAAATTAATGGTGGACTAAGTCAACAGCAGGCCAATTGTGGAAGATTACTGCATGTTAGCGGTAAACATGTTACCCTCTATAAATAAAACTTTACAATAAACTTTACTTTATTGTACTGAATCTACAAACAACGATATACATGTATATATATTTTATGAACTGAAATGTATGTAAACTCTACAAAGTTATTAATTAATTCACCACAAAATTCAGTTCAGTTAATCTGTAATGACATGTGTACAGTACCAGAGTTGCAGGGAATCCCCCCCCCCCCCCCCCCCCAGGGATCTCCACCACCTGGGCAAGATCACTAGGGATTCCCCCTCCCCCCTTGAGATCCCTAGGATTCCCGCGGGGCTTCGCCCTCTCATTACTACCTTATGGATTTTGCCCCTCTCTCCTTAACATTCACATTCAATGTTCTTTATGGAATTTTTGACTCATGGTTATCACAAACAATGTCAGATTTTGATAATGATGGAACATCATAACTTTTGAAATTGTGCGATACTATAGAAACTGAACTTATGTGGTGATGACTTCAGCTCACAATATTTGTGCTCTAGTTCTCTTGCACTCAATTGGCACTTGATGTATTCCTGGCAGTACCAGTCACCACATAGACAGCAGCTAGGCCACCATGTTGTTGAATGCTTCGGGCAGTCTGTGCAGGTAAAAGGTCTCTACAGCGACGCTGGTGTGCTTCCTCCCCATGTTTGTGTGTCATCTCGCCAATCTGGAAGCACCTGAGGTGATTTCTCATTCGCTTCTGGTCGAAGCATGTACTGACATTGTAAGTGAACGCGATGGTGAAAGTCTGCAATCTATTGACCACGACTGGTATATCTACTTGTAGCAGCTTTACGTTGTCAACCAAACCTCTGTAGCAGTGGCGTAGCGAGGCGCAACACTTTTTTTGGGGGGGGGGGGGGGGGGGTGTTCATAGGTTTGATAAAAAATTATATCACAGGGCTTGATTTCTCTGTTTCCCGCCATATAGGAGAACAATCAACAATTTTCATAAGGGGGAAGGGGTGTTCTGTTAAACATTTCAGAGAAAGTGGCTGAATATTTTTTTTACCTAAAATTGCGGAAAAAGAAAACTTAAAATTCTATTTTTTTGGGAGCGGCTGCCCCCCTCGCTACGCCACTGCTCTGTAGCCAACTGCACCTCTGTCGATTTCGTCAGGTCATCGTACAGACTGTCATAAATGGAAACATAGCCTCCGATCAATGCAGACACCACCCAGTGTTTTTCATCCATGTGGTGGATCTGGATGCCTTCATTGGCACAGGAACTAAACAACATCTGGCAGAGCAGAGTTTTTCTGGATCAGCTTTTGTGCAGCATTCATACAATGTATGATTGTCGTTCAACATCCGCTGAAGTTGAAGAATCTTTACATCTTTTTTGAGACCAAGCTTTTGAATACAAGCTTTTAAAACGAGAATGATAAACGTAATAATCTAAAACGTAAAAATCGAAAAATCCCCCTTTGTTTTAGGTACATGTATAGGCTTTGAAATTGGCATGAGCCCGACTATGAATAATAGACAGTCAGCAGCTTGTTGATACTCTGGTTTGTGGTAATTAAACAACATTTTTTATCTACCGTTGTGGAATATGAAGAGTAAGAATACAAATAACAACAACTACATGTACCTTAATTAAATGACCTAATTAATGTTGTTAGCCACATCTTAGCAAATAAAGCTGCAAATTTCACCTTTTTGTGCTTTTAATATGAGAATGACAAATGTAAACATCTAATCTGTGGCTTAAGTTACTCACTTGCAAACATTGGTTTTGGACCCATTTATACGATCGTTCATGACTTAGATATTTACGTTTGTCGTTCTCATATACAAGGCACAAAAAGGTTAAAGGGGTACCCGAGTGAAAAACACATTGGGGCTCAAAAGCATCTTTCAGATGTACTTTGTTCAGAAAATGTATTAAAATTTGATAAAACTTTATCAGAGTTGAGAACGAGCCCCTCAAAGTTGGCCCCGCGAAGACCTGGGCGCCGCCTTCTTGTTCACATTAATTCCTGTGACATTTTTTACGTCACTTCATCCCACCGGAGTCTTGCGGTTAACTTGTAGCGACTTTCTTTGTATAACTTTCACACACTCAGAATTAGAGTAGATTTTCATCAATATGGCAGAGCCAAATCGTACTCGAACAAAAATATGATGAAGACGATATTGTGAGAGAAGTTCAGAAGACTGGGAGGACGGAGAAAAGCATGTGGAAGGCGAGAATATCAGACGAACAACAAAAGGCGACTACCGAGCTAGTGCTACACTGGTGTTAATAATGCTATGATGTAAAGGTTCACTGTGTATTTTTGTATGGAACTTGTCAGGCTTAAACACAAGACTAAAGGTAGATTTGCATCTACACTAAGCCGCAGCTTACTTTCCTCTCATTAAAATGGCCCTTAATATATATATATTTATATATTTAGGCAAGCCTAAAAGCAAAGCTCCCATTTATCTGAACTGAAGTAACGACCTGAAAATAATGATAAATTACATAAAGAAAACGAACATAAAAACACAAAAAGAACTGGTAGAATAAAGGGATATCAGCACAAAAAGTTCAGAAGAAAAAAGAAGAAAAAAGAAGATAACGAAAAAAAAAAAAAAAAAAAAGACACTTTGAGTGAGCGCTCACTGTTCGAAATGATGTGCTCAGATTGCATCAACAGATCGTGCAAACTAAAATTAAAAACTGTTCACTCAAATCACAGATAATTGTCTGTATTTTCTCATTTTTCTAAAGCTTTCATTATAAAATATTAGCCAGAAATAGAAGGAGGTCAAATGTGGCATAAATTTACATCAAAATCCCTGGAAAAACTTTGTGAAATGTTTTGTGCCGTCATGGTCCTATCTCCAAGACATTCAATTGATACAGAATTATCTGGCCTGACACAGAATTATCTGGTCAAGTGACAGTTATGAATGTTGGGCTCAGTGCACCGTGCATCAGGGTTTGGGCACAAGGGAAACCGGAAGTCATTCAATTTTTGCTCTCATCCTAAAACTATGCATGGTGCTCTGCTCTTTGGCCTGCACAGGAGTTCTGCACTGTTTCAAATGACTTCTACTTAAAGATTGATCACAATCCTATAGTGTTCTTATACACTGGACATCGTGCCAATCTCTTGAGTTCTTAAAGTGCCACTACGACGAAAATTTACCATTTCGATTTGCCACTTTTTCAGTGTCTATAGGTCAATCAGTATTATAAATATCCGAAATAGTAAAAAATATTCCCAAATGGGCATCTTAAACCACAAATTTTAGGAGAGTTTACCGGTAAAATCCTGTCCGCCATTGCTGGAAGCCGTGCCCTTTGTTCAGCTTTAAACAAAGGTTTATTCACCGGAAGTGATGTCATACACTTAACACGACAACCTCGTGGCGCGAAATAGCGTGCATAAAAAAGTAGCCAACCTCGCAAAGATAAATATAACTTTCTTCTTATGTACGTGAAGACGTTTTTAGTAGAAATATGCCTCCAGGCGTTGTGTTCTGCAGGCGAGCGTTAAGTGTATGACATCATTTCCGGTGAATAAACCTTTGTTTAAAGCTGAACAAAGGGCACGGCTTCCAGTAATGGCGGACGTGTAGATTCAATATTCGGAGCTAAAAAAATAGAACTTCCTGTCGTTGTATCGAAAAACAATTTGAACTGGTAATAATATATGAACTCTACTTTATGAATATGCAAAAACATTGATATGTCAAAATTTGATCGTAGGGGCACTTTAAGACTTCCATTTTTTTTATTTTCCAGTTCATGTTCAGCAAATCATTTCAATGGGGGGCGAAATCCCTTTAGGATTGCCCGGGTTGCCTGGTTTAGTAGCCCAAAGCTCTAGGAAGCTAGCCAGAGGTAGGAAGCTTAATTGCGAAGTACAATGTAAATTACCTCTTTACCATTTTTTTAACTTTTTATTTTTGTAAATTTCTGAAGTTTACCTGGCAAACTCGCTTCACAACACTGAAGTGCATATATGTTCTACAAGCTTAGTAACCAGGCATTCAATGGCGCATATACAAACTCTCTATATTCACCTAAAAGTATTCTCTCAAAAACTGTCTGCTACACACTCCTTTGCAAAGTTTATAAAAAGAAAAAGAAGCAAATGTTACTAAGTTGCTCCTTCAGGCAACCTGTGAACAGGAATCACTAGCCCGACAAGCCGAACTCTAGTCCTGGGCTATCAGACAGCACTTACGACCTGCCGGGGCAGCAAGATTACGGGGGCTGAAATCCCTAGGCTACTGGCCAAAAGTGGGTTAACCACTATTTTGCGTGTGTATTTTGTGTACATGCATTCACTACAAATTTGAATATATATAATAATCAGTCCAAAATGTATGCTCTGATTGGTCAAGAGGCACACACGTCATGAGGGCACACAACCAATTTCTCAACTTGTTTTGATTGGATATTTTCATAGTTTGTAGGTAACCCTGGCAACCAAACAGCCCAGAACACAGCTGTTGGGTCACACATGTAACCCTGGCAACACATGTAGTGGACAAAAGGGGAGGGAAAGCAGTAAGCGATCACAGTGAAGTGAAACTGACGAATGAACTCCAAACCACAAGCTTTAACAACTTTGAAATGTTGCACTGAAAAATATGTGGCCCTCTTCTCATTGAATGAGATATTTCAGAGAATGGTTTTACATGTTTCATTATGAATTTCAATTACCAGAAAAACAAAACGTTGTTTTCTGATTATATGAATCACTATCCTGTATACTTTACGGAAGCTCTGATGTGAAGGGGGTAAAGTTGAATGCACCATCGGCCTCCATTGATACCAGTCTGTTAGACTAAAGGGGCTACCAACGTTACATAAAATGACTTTACTGATGTGAAGGGGGTAAAGTTGAGTGTACCGTCGGCCTCCATTGATACCAGTCTGTTAGACTAAAGGGGCTACCAACGTTACATAAAATGACTTTACTGATGTGAAGGGGGTTGAGTGCACCATCGGCCTCCATTGATACCAGTCTGTTAGACTAAAGGGGCTACCAACGTTACATAAAATGACTTTACTGATGTGAAGGGGGTTGAGTGTACCATCGGCCTCCATTGATACCAGTCTGTTAGACTAAAGGGGCTACCAACGTTACATAAAATGACTTTACTGATGTGAAGGGGGTTGAGTGTACCATCGGCCTCCATTGATACCAGTCTGTTAGACTAAAGGGGCTACCAACGTTACATAAAATGACTTTACTGATGTGAAGGGGGTTGAATGCACCGTCGGCCTCCATTGATACCAGTCTGTTAGACTAAAGGGGCTACCAACGTTACATAAAATGACTTTACTGATGTGAAGGGGGTTGAATGCACCGTCGGCCTCCATTGATACCAGTCTGTTAGACTAAAGGGGCTACCAACGTTACATAAAATGACTTTACTGATGTGAAGGGGGTTGAGTGTACCATCGGCCTCCATTGATACCAGTCTGTTAGACTAAAGGGGCTACCAACGTTACATAAAATGACTTTACTGATGTGAAGGGGGTTGAGTGTACCATCGGCCTCCATTGATACCAGTCTGTTAGACTAAAGGGGCTACCAACGTTACATAAAATGACTTTACTGATGTGAAGGGGGTTGAATGCACCGTCGGCCTCCATTGATACCAGTCTGTTAGACTAAAGGGGCTACCAACGTTACATAAAATGACTTTACTGATGTGAAGGGGGTTGAATGCACCGTCGGCCTCCATTGATACCAGTCTGTTAGACTAAAGGGGCTACCAACGTTACATAAAATGACTTTACTGATGTGAAGGGGGATGAATGCACCGTCGGCCTCCATTGATACCAGTCTGTTAGACTAAAGGGGCTACCAACGTTACATAAAATGACTTTACTGATGTGAAGGGGGTTGAGTGCACCGTCGGCCTCCATTGATACCAGTCTGTTAGACTAAAGGGGCTACCAACGTTACATAAAATGACTTTACTGATGTGAAGGGGGTTGAATGCACCGTCGGCCTCCATTGATACCAGTCTGTTAGACTAAAGGGGCTACCAACGTTACATAAAATGACTTTACTTTACATTAAAACATTATTTTGGTGAATATTCCAAGTTCTGGTTGAGCTAGACAATTAGAATCCTACATTCATCTACAATGTACTTCAAGTACTTCCATATGCTTGTTTATAAACAGCAAATTGAATGTTTACGATCCATCAATGGCATGACCCAAGTCTGAGTGAAAGTTCTCTTTTGTTTATACTGTAGCCAGCAAAGTGAGGAGTCAATTCAACACAAATTTTAACAATACCTCAATTTGTTTTACAAAGAGTATACTCTAGTAGAATACCGGCTAAAGTACAATGTATATGTTGTAGGTTGTTTCTCAATTCAGGTTGTTTTTAAAACAACCTAGGTCATTTTAAAACAGAAAAAAAAATCACCCACCCCTCCCCTACAAAATATTTTTTGACGAACTACCCCTCCCCTCTACTTCCTTCCCCTCCCTTCCCACTGCCTCTCAATTTTCTCCTTGTCCCCCTTGACACACCTTACTGTACTGTACCACTTACCTCAACGGTCACCCATCCACTTACTAACCTTGCCTGGTCGGGCTTAACTTGGCCGAATCACAAGGAACGCCTGGTAGATATTAATCCAGTGGATTATCGCACTGCGCCACGAAAGCGCTTGTTGATTTGAACACATCATTTATTCTCCAAGTTACTTATCGTCGAACCCAGTCCCTCTCGTTATGTGCGCATGCGTACTACTAACAAAATCGGACTTTGAAACATCTTTCGAAAACATTGTATGGACGACATTAAAGAACACGTTTGTGTTGACTCTGCGTTCTTTTATGAAAGCTGCAGCAAATCAAGGGAAGTAAGGAAGCTAAATCCAGAAAAAAATACTTTGTTTCTTGACTTTATTACGGCTCCACTCGTACTACTTCGAAACAAACTGTGTCAACCGAACCGACTTAGAGTAATCACTGATCGAAAGTAAAGACAAAAGAAAGCGCATCACCTCTAACATTAACTGTATTATATTGTCTTAATTGTCAGTCTCTAATCAAAGAACTCCGAGAATGTGAAAAGACGTAAAAAATGGATAAATGATCGGGCGCTTTCTCAGTGTATAAGCATATTAATTATTCATATTGTCGAATTTTCATACAAACCTTCTAAAACCTAACCCCAAATTTAAAAAAAACCTAACCATTTTAAATCCCAAATCATTAATAGAACGAGTCTAAATACATCTGAACTTAATGGAGAATTTAGCGAAGTTTTCAAGTGTTTTCAAGTGCACTTTTCTTCAATGGTCCTGTGAACTAATTAATCCAAAACCTAACCCTGTATTTAAAAACACCCTAACCGTCAACAATGGGTGCTCACTAATTTAGGGTTTTTAGAGCTAAGTCGCAATGTAGAAATGTAATACTTTAAATTCTTCAATAGTCATACAAACCCTAACCCTACATTTAAAAGACTTTTAAAAATAACCTAGGTTGTTTAAAAATGACCTAGGTTATTTATATTTTAAAAATAACCTAGGTTATTTAAAAATGACCTAGGTTGTTTAAAAATGACCTGAATTGAGAAACAACCTACAACATATACACACACGCTTACACTAAATTTGAATTCATCGACTTTGGGACTGCAGAAGACAGCCAACTTTTATTGTTCCACATAGTTTCACAACTACATACTTTGTTCTATACTTCGTTTTTGAAATGATTTCAGACTGCAGTGGCAGTTAGTTTCACGACTTTGGGACTACGAACTGTGGCAGGTTTTACAAGTAAGATGCTTTAAAAAATGGCCGGGTATTCTATAATTATCAGTCCTGGAGTTGCTCCTATGTCATGATATCAACCACTGTAGAAAACTGGTTTTCCAAACATGAGATAAAAATACATGACACATCTGACCAATTGTGACCCTCTTCATGCTATCGTCCAATCACATAATGAGTACAGATTCTGTACTCATGAAAGAGTAAATGAACCTAAATTTACCTCTACTGTACGTTGAATTTTATAATTTCTTAGATTGCCAAGTTGAAGTAAAAAAAAAAGGAACTTTTTCCACACACACTTAAATTCAAAGCAATTTGAATGCACCCATCTGGTAATGTACATGCAATTATAATAGTACCTGGAAATTGTATTAATTATTGAGCTTTCTTTGTATGTTTTCACAAAAATGCCTATCTTTTTTTATATCCAGGCAAAGTTTATTAAGGTAATCTGAAACACCATCAACATACAGTGTATACAATATAATTTTAGTAGCAGAGCCCATCCATGCATGGGCCTGTCACCAATGGAATCAGAGCACCATGTAAACTATACAATAAAGCTGAAGTTCAGTAGCCTGTACACAGACCTCCGTAATCCCTTCAACGGAAGGAAAAGGAGGTCTGTACTACGGATGAGTTAATCATGTTCTTAAGGTCACGTGGATAGTTACAGGAATGTTGTAACCAGTCGCTGATTGGCTGGTGCCTCATAGCAGGTGCTGATTGGCTTAGCAGTAATGTTGACCTTCGAGCTCGGGTTTTCCCACGAGCGCAACTTCTCAAACCTCGAGTTCATATGGTTCTCAAACTCACGATTTCATCCAATCTTCAACTCCCTCGAGGAAGAAAGATCTCCAAATCCCTTCCTTTGAAGGGATTATGGAGGTCTGTGTATAGGCTAACGAAGAAGGGAATTTATTTTATTTTCCCCGCTTCGCAGCATCCTCCCTCTTTGTCTCTTGCATTGCCGTTAACAATAGGAAATGAACAATCTGAAATCTACAATGTGTAGCATCTAGTGTTTCTCGGTCAATGGAAATCGAGATGTAGTTTATGCAAAATTATGCCGGAACACGATTAACGACAGTGTAGCACAGACGTCCCTTCCCGAGTTTTGAGGGGAGATGGACGGCTGTACACAGGCTAAGCTAAAGTTCAGCCTCTGGCTTGGTGGGCCATTATTTTCACTTTTCTTCCTCTTGTCTTCTGGGATTTTTTACTTTCCTCTTTTCCCCTTTAATGATATTTAATCATATTATTTATCTAAATTACAGTCCTTATCTATGCTTGTCTATGCTTGTTTGACACCATGCTTGTTTGACACCATGCTAATGACTGTGACGAGTCTTGTTATAAATCGCTTCTTGATAATATAGTACTGATATTGTTTTGAGGAATTCTCTACACCAGAAGCATGCAATATATTTTTGCTTAACTTGGTGTATATTTATGTATTAACATCAAACTACAGTCAACAGGAATCCGCAACATTGTTATTTAAGTAAAATGAATAAAATTAAATAAAAGGTCATTACCAAAAAGGTCAAGAAAGAAACAAAAAATATTGACCAGATAAAAGCAGGATTTGCTGATTTCCCAGTTAGGAAACAAAAACATGGACTGTGTGTACTAATATTAACATTAAATACATCTTCTTACATGATCAGGAAGTTATTAACATTGGATAAATTTCACAATTACATCAACCTGTTTGTAGAATAACATAATGATCACTCCACATCCCCTGTTGATTCATTAGGTTAATACAAGGGGTATAACTGGAGAATTCATGACACTCGGTTGTTTAAATGTGAACATGAATATCAATTCTATCTACCACTTAAAGCTTTGTTTACCATAAGCACAGGCCTCTATAGCACAAAATTTATGACAGATTTGCTTTTAAATAGGGTATAGATTGGGTAAATGATTTGACAGTCGAAATCCCGTTGAGCGCTTCGTTAGAGCGGGTTTGACGATTTGCTTTTTTCGATTATACATGCATGCATATGGTAAGGTGTATTGATTAGGTGTACGTTATACTCAGTTCTTACCGCAGTGTCTTGTGAACGCTGATGCCTTGATAACTCTTCCACACTCACGGCAAATCACTAAGCAAACTTCTTCTTGAGCGGGACATAGACCAAACAGGGGCATATCTGAGATCAAAGCAGTTCACCTCAAGTTTAACTTTCCCCCCTTACATTATTAATAAATGTGCTTTCTACAACCTGCGCTTTAAGGCACAATACAAGATGAGTTATTTATTCTGAGCAATTGAGTGAAGCAGTGTTTGGATTAACTTGCTCTCTGCAGCGGATCGGAAGAGAGTACCGTTTTACAGGGCGCTCCACTGAAAGGGGTACACATGAGGTATAGTACTCTCCATGCTACCGGTTAATTGACCGTCAACCTGCGAATAAAATCCCGCGCTGACGATTCATTTCAAAGAGAATCATACTTTAAAACTTTTTCTGCAGTACTCTACGGAAATTCGAGTCAAGCGAATAATGAATTGAGTCGTTCCCTTACCTTCTCTCCGTAATCGCGTGGTTTCATTGGTGCAAAAAGTATTGTTTTCATCCACTTCCATAGCTGGCAGAAAAATAACACACCGTAAATCTTGTGAAAACTGCAACAAATCAAACTTTTCTGGAAAACTACGAGCTGAAATCGATAAAACAATTATTGCACAAACCTTCTGAGTCATCGTCAGGGGAATCTTCATCGAAGGAATCCCAGGAGCTGCCCGAAACTAGGGAATGACAGTGAATTTTCGCCATTACTACTTCATTCCTGCTCTAGATGTTGCTTTCTCCTCTATAGTGTGACGTCACTGTCGGAGAACACGTAGACCTCCGTATGGGTTTCGGCCCTTCCGGAAGCCTTCCGAAGATATACGACCTTTGTAAATGTCAAAGCAGTCATGTCAGACTTTGGATAATGAAACATTCTGAAGCTACTAGAGAGTCTTAAAGCCTACTCTGCAGATCTTTAAGGTATTGAAAGTGAGTTAACATGATCTTTAGTGATCTAGATCATTTTAAAGTGGATGACTTCTTGACTGTATGAATTTGAAGAGCGGCGGCCATTTTGAACTTACCTCCGAGTGTACTTTGCCTTTAAAATAAGACAACGAAAACTCAGTTTCTCAATAAATGGAAGTGTAATGAGTCCCTTTGGCGTTACGGCAGACAAAGTGGGGAAATGATTTTAAGAAGCTCATGATTTCAATTAAACCCTGCTTATTATTGACTCGCGATCCGCCATCTTCGTCAAGCGAGCTGTGACGGCGTACTCGATCAGCGGTATCCCCTACCTAGGCATGCTCAACGAGGGAATTTTAAAATATATGGCGGAAGAGGGAGAAGATGCAGTAGTGTTGAGTTTTCACGATAGTCTGCTGCGGAAATCAGACTTTTCTTTACTTGAAGAAGGCCGCTGGTTGAACGATAATTTAATAGGCTTTGTGTTTGAGTGAGTATAACATTAATTAATTATTCTACTGAGCCAAAAGATTTTGAAAGGTCTAACTCTAAGTGAAAGTCTAAGTTAGAGTAGACCGCGCGACAAGATGTGAAGTGGTACATACAGTGTACTGTAATTGTAACTAGGTAAGAGAAACAAAATGTTAATGCCTCCCGGTTAGCTCAGTGGTTAAGCGCCGGTCTGTTGAGCGGGAGGTCGCGGGTTCAAATCCCGGCCGGACCAACACTCGGTCTCAGGGTCTTAAAATAACTGAGTAGAATGTGCTGCCTTAGTTAAACAACTGCAAATTAATGGTTAGACCTTCACGTCTTCTCGGATAAGGACGTAAAATCGTAGGACTAGTGTCCCCAATTAGTTGCAAAGCTAAATACATTTGACACTTAAATAAAGTTACTTACTTACTTAACTGCCTCCCGGTTAGTTCAGTGGTTAAGCTCTGGTCTGTCGAGCGGGTTCAAACCCCGGCCGGACCAACATTCATTCAGGCCATCAGGGTCTTAAAATAACTGAGCAGAAGGTGCAAACGGTTAGACCTTCACGTACGTCTTCTCGAGTTCGGATAAGGACGATAAATCGTTAGCCCTCGGAAACCTCAATAGAAGGGCTTTAAGCCTGTTGAGGTTCTACGTCCACCTTCGAGTGGTAAAAACAGAATAAATGTAAATAAATAAATAAAATTAGAGCTTTTAACTTTCAATTGCATGATCAGTATATAAAATAATGTCACATATATACTTGGGATGATTATGAGTTGTTCACTACTAAATTCTCCAATTCATTGAAAAGCCTGAGGGTTAGGGGAAAAAAATCAAGAAAATCTTATTTTGAGTTTCGATAGTTCTCAAAACAAGAATGAATAAATCTTATTTTGGGTTGTGATATTCATCAGAACTAGAAACTAAATCTTGAGTGCACTCAAATGATTTCTACATGTTTACCTAAAAACATATGGTCGTAAAGTCAATTGAATAAAAATCATTCAAAATGAAAACCTTTTGGTTACTTTGCACGAATTAATGTTAAAATTAATAATGATTCTAAGTGGTTTAACTGCAAAAAAAATAGTAAAATAGGGACTTTTAGTTGGAGAAGGAGTGAAGGTAAGATAAATACATGGTAATCAGTATAGTTGATTATATGGGTACAATTAATGTAGCACTGTAAGAAGACAGGGAGAGGGTAGGGGAAGAAAGTGATAAGGGGGAGGTAGGAAAATAGAGGGTGAGGGTGAATTACATGTAACTTTTAGTACACAAAAACATCATAGGGTAAGTCAGATTTGATCTACATGTAGGTTGAATCGGATTTAATCAATGTTGAAACATATTTACCTGAAAATGAACTTTAGCCTACAATATACAATGTACATGCATAAGCTCTTGCTAATATTTGTTTTAAGAACATCACATTTCTGCATACTATCAGGTGTATTAAGTTCAGCACCAATTTTTTGCACATTCTCATTTGACGAAAGCAATCACATGATGTGACATGACATGATGTGGTAGTGACATGACATGATGTGATAGTGTTTGTCTGCCACTATCAGGTGTGATGTGATAGTTGTCCTCTGCGGACACAAACTATCATGACTGTATTATAGTTCACTACAAAATTTTGGTGCACACTCATTGGCTGAAAGCGATCACATGATGTGATAGTTGTCTTTCGTGGAGGCAAACTATCAGGAATTATACATGTAGTTCACCACAAAATTTTGGCACATGCTCATTGGCTGAGAGCAATCATGTGACATGATAGTTGTCATCTGCAGATGCAAACTATCAGGTGTTATAGTTCACCACAAAATGTTAGCACGCGCTCATTGGCTGAAAGCGATACGTGATGTGATAGTTGTCGTCCGCGGATGCAAACTATCAGGCGATAGTGCCCGCTGAGAGCTGAAGACAATTTTGTGAAGAACAATAACAACAAATAGACTGTGTTTGTCTTGGAACTATCTGCGATAGTTCCGAGACAAACGCAGTCTATTTGTCGTTATTGTTCATCACAAAATTGTCTTCCACTCTCAGCGGGCACTATTATACAAATAGACTGTGTCCGTCGAGGAACTATCGGCTGATACTGTAGTTGCCCGCAGAAATTTGATGTTCTTAAAACAAATATAAGCACAAGAACGAAGTTCGAGGGCTTATATGCTAGTTTTAAGAACATCAAATTTCCAAGGGAAACTATCAGTCGATAGTTCTGAGACAAACACAGTCTATTTGTCGTTATTGTTCATCACAAAATTGTCTTCCGCTCTCAGCGGGCACTATTGCCTAATAGTTTGCCTCCGCAAGTATCACGTCACGTGATCACTTTTGACCAATGAGTGTGCGCCAAAATTTTGTCGTGAACTATAACAGCCTATAGTTCCTTGATGGGCACACTCTATTTGTATAATAGTGCCTGGAAAGAGATGCATGAAGACAATTTTGTGATGAACAATAACAACAAATAGAGTGTACAGTATCTGTCTTGGAACTATTGGCTGAACAATAATATTGAGCCATCCACACAAGCATCCGTATCTGTGTATCCAATTAGTAGCCAGGGTATTCTGTAGTTGGGCCATGCTGACATCAAATATATTATAAATAACCAACTAGTTCTTGTATTTGAAAGAAATTTGTAATTTGCCCTGCCACAGCAAGTACAATAATATTATAGTTCCTTAATTTAGTAATTACCAAATACAAACTAATTTGGATTTTCTAATATCAGTGGTTAAAGGGGTATTTCTTGGTTGCCTTATTTTTAAAATGATATTCATCTATTTTAAAAGGTACTTTGAATATGAAGAATTCAGAAGTGCTACATCAGAAATATTATTTATCAGCCCAGATGTTACGCAGTTCATCAAACTTGGCCAAGGTACATCTTCAAACAATATTAGACATTTTGTAACTCTTTATGCTTGCCAATAAACTTGCTTGGGAAAATATATATAAAAGAATCTAGATATGCAATGCTGTGGCATTAATATCCAGGTGGAGTTTGAAGGGAACTTAACCACCTTTCTCTTGCTCAAACCCCCTAATTCTTTGGCTTGACATTTTAAAAGACAACAAAGAAGTTGCCAAATAATTTTGGCATTTGAATTCCCCTTTCAAAACTCTCCTTACAGATCAGTCCTGATCCACCCTAGCAATGCACAAATTAATTTAAACCTTTTATTATAACACAATGTAAAGGGCCGCCGACACTCACTTAATTAACTACACAAATAACACCCTGAAATGGAAGAGCAGTATACATGTATGAATGTCCTGATATGCTTATCAAACATTGCTACAAAAATAACACCCTGAACATGTATAGAAGAGAAATACACGTACCATATGAACGTCTCAATATGCTTTTCAAACTTTTTCAATGGAGGATGGCAAAGATTAAACTAGCTTTCAATAGATTACAAAAGCTTATTCTAGAAACTTGCATTTTGGTTACAGTGCTGAACTGGTTCCAAGTTGCATTTTTTTTTTAAAAAGCAGGATTTTTATCCACTTGGATCTAATTTAATTGCCATCTTTCATCAACATTGTCTCACATTTTCTCCAGTATATACATGTACATCTGGAATTTAGCATACTCTGTTAATCTGAGTAGTTATTTTTCATCATGAGAAAGTTCATTTGGGGGTTGACATTGTTACGTGTAACTCCTCCATATCTGACAAACTTGCAATTGCATTCCTTTTAAAGCCAAAGAAAGAATTCTATTAAAGTGCCTATGAAACGAAATTGTTGTCATTAAAATAAAGATCCCATTTGAAAGTCCTTTTGAAATGAGGAAGAATGGTGTTTACTGCTTGTCAATATCTCATCTCGTTCCAGAGATATTAAGGTTTTTAGAATATGCAAATTAGATGATCTGTGACGTCATTAGTTGGACACAGCCGTGAGGACGAATGAAGAATATCTCTGCATAAAGTCAATAAAAACAATTGAAACTTTGCACACGTATGGTACTAGGGAAAACACACATCATTATGCAAATTAAGATGTTACCATGGTAACACTCTAGGCCCCAGGCTCATTCAGTGAGGAAAATAAATTTCCTAATTTATCCTTTGCCAAACACATTATTTCTACTGTTGGCATATCAGAAGGTTTGGAACAGTGTAAGTATTGTATGCGAGTGGGTTAAAGTAAATTATTTTGTTTAACAGTCATAAAAACTACAGTTTTAGGTTCAAGGTGAAAAGAGCCTGGGGCCTAGAGTGTTACCATGGTAACATCTTAGTTTGCATGATATGTTGTTTTTCCTAGTACCATACATGTGCAAAGTTTCAATTGTTTTTACCAACTATTTGCAGAGATATTCTTCATTTGTTATTTGTCCTCACTGCTGTGTCCAACTAATGATGTCACAGATAATCTAATTTGCATATTCTAAAAACCTTTATATCTCTGGAACGAGATGAGATATTGACAAGCAATAAACACCATTCATCCTCATTTCAAAAGGACTTTCAATTGGGATCTTAATTTTAATGTCAAATTTTGTTTCATTGGCACTTAAAGGATATGCTAATCACATGCATTACGTTAAGTGGTTTGCACATTTATATTCACAGAAGTAAAAATAAAAACTATGGCCAGCAGCAAGGCTTCTTTGGGGAAAAAATATGGCTGATGACAAGGCCCCTTTGAGATATTAAAGACATATTTAAAATGAGAATTAGACACAAAACACCTGGTGGTACAATATGTATCTTGTAGTATTCATGGAGATGAATATTGATGTACAAACCACTTGACGTCATGCATGTGATCAGCATTCTTTAACAGCATATAAATTGTTGCATGATTTTGGCAATTACGTTGTACACTAAGACACAAAATAAACTAATATGTTAGTGCTCTCCAAATTGATTTTTAATTGCACAAAATGAAGGGAAGACTAAAATTTAATATACAATAACTACATGTAGAAGTAATCATACGATTATGGAGTGCATGCGATATGAACCCAGTAAAATCTTTTGGTATTAATTAATGTCAGCGGTTTAATTTGGGAGTGTGTGACAAATGCCATATACATTTTTATGTTTAAGCAAGAATCTGGGGGTCAATGTGTACTTTCTAAAAGTAAGTTTTTATGCAATGAAAGACAATTAAGCTGTAATCCAACAATGAATGGTTGGGTTGGAAAGATCTGTATGGGCTATTATCACAGTTTGGCCAGCCTTGCACTGGTGAGTTTCAGAATGAGTTTACAGGATGAAAACAAAGTTTTTTTTTCTCCTGGGAGTCAACTGATGGCTGCCACATGATAAAAGTCCATTGCAGCTGATGTATCCTGTACTTATTTAAAACTAACATCAACAATGGAATATGGTGTACAAAGAAATATTTATTTTCCAGTAATAATTAGGTAAAAAACATTGGAAACACAAAACATACAATGTATAAACTTTGATGCCTCTAGAAGTCTAATTACCGGTACATTTTTGTCTACAAATACTTAATGTATAAAATTTCATTAGCCAGAAATTTCAAGCTTTCTGCCATCCTACATGTATCCGGCCATAATTCGAATCTCCAAACGTTTTTCTTCCAATTCCGAAGACTTGCTCTGCCATCCAGACTTCCATTCTTCCATGCCAGAGTGATTCTAATACTCTGTAGTCCTAATGACATGTAGTTCATTTGACAGTCAAATGGGTTCAGTCTTTGACAATTTAGGGCTCTCTAAATAGTTTGCTGTTTTGCTTCTCTTCATCTAACTGTTTCGATGCTTGCCATTGTCACTCTCACTGAATTTGAATATGATGATACAAATCTGGTGGCATTCTCACTTTCATTTTTTTTCATCTGTTTATATTGTTTATAAATTAGTTGTGTTGTTTTTATTATTATCATTGTCCTCTGTGTCATGACTACATTGTATCTAATGATGTGCAAGAAGACATTTTAAAACTGCATAATGTTTTAGAATGAGATGTTGCTTATAATAATTTTATTTTATTTTTACTACTACTATACTAATAATTTATTTACTGGGGGCTCATGATATAAACACTGTCTCATCAAATTAATAGTAACAAAATATAAAATATGTAGTAGGACAATAAAGGGTATTACCACACGAATGGAAGCTAAGAGAATATTCAACTATTTACGTATATATAAATAATAATATAATAATATTGTTTCTCAATCCTTGTGCCATAAAAAATGTCTTGGGCTAAATTGCCCTTGACATATTGTTCATGGCACTTAGACCTACAAACCACATGTACATGTAACTGACTCAGTTTGTTTTGTTTCCATTGTTTTAGGTTCTGAAGTTGGCATTTTTGTTGAGCCCCTTGACTTTCCCAGTCACCAACTTCTGTTGTTTGCTGTCAATAGTAGTGAGTCAAGAATATCTGCTGGAGGCTCCCACTGGTAGGAGATGAGGTTAATTTATTTACTTGATGTTTCCTATTTATTACTAATTTCTAGAGAACTTCCTATTTTGTCCTATTTTCCCTGAAATTTCTTATTTTTTCCCCCATTTTTTGGCCATTCTTCCAATTTTCCTATGCAATTCCCAGTTGTCTGATAATTTTTTTGTATTTTCCTTGGTATAATGTTTTACTAAATTGTTTTGTTGATTACATGACACATGGTTACTGTAAAACTTCAAATACATGTAAGTAACCCCTCCAATAAATGCCCCAATACCATTTTTTTATAAGCACCCCCTCCCCGTTCATATTCCAAAAAGCATCTGCCAGCCCCTGAAAACCTGTTATAGAAACAACATTTTTTTTTCCCACACCAAACAGAAACTGCTGTCTTTTTTAGGGTCTTTATTGAAATGTCCATGTCAGTGTGAATTAAAGCTACATGCTGCTGCTTCCATCAAACATTCTGGCAATAGTGAGGCTTGTCATTCTTGTTCTCGATCCTTATACTTGTGCAGTCTTACTTCTTATTCATGAGAAAAACAAAACATTAAGCATCCTATCTCCAGTAAGCACACTTGCCCCCCTCCAGGTCCAAAAATAATTTGTTATGGCAATAATATTACGTAATTATAACTGCCTTGTCCCCAGCCATCTGAAAAGTATGGAGTGAAGAAAGCAGCGAGCACAGAGCGCAAATCACTCTTTGTGCTTGTGAATGCCTAGGGATAAAAAGAGGTTTTAAAAATAACCAGCTACTTCAAAAACGGAACAATTAGACCACATGTTTACACTAAGTTGGAAGTTCAGTGCCCAAGGCTGCAAACAGTGCTTGAGAGCTTGTCTGCAGCCCGGAGTACCGAAGACGAACCGAAGAAACAATTATTAACTCCACGGCTGCAGCAGCTGGGAGGCAACTGCAGCCAAGTCTTCTGGGGCTAAGCGAATATAGGATTTTGATTAACGATTCTGACAGACCCGCCAGAGAAGCCGCTGAAGCCGCACCAATACGGAAGCTATGAGAAGTGTAGCGGCCCACGATCTTTGCATCCGTCAAAGCCTTGTTTAACCGACGGATCAATTTTTCTTTAGTGAGGAGGGACCCGTCCTGGAGCAAGAATAAAGGACCTGGGGTTGGACCTCTCAGCTGCAAATATGTAAACATCGTGTCTACTGTACAAATAGGTATGTAGGACCGACCAACCACAATGGTTGTGCCCTGACGATATGGGTCCGTTTTTGAGGTTTTGAGGTAGACGTAAAGGAGTCTTGGCTTCACCTGTGAGGCGATCACAACATCGTCCACAGCAAGATGAAGGGACAGGTTGAAAGACTCTGCAGCTGGAGACGTGAATTCTCTGCAGCTGAGGAAGCAGAAGGAAGCCAAACAAAACGCAGCCCAAAACATGATGTCATCCTAGTTAGACCAACTCAGAACCGACCAAAGTGAGGCCAAAACAGCTGGAGTTAAAGGGAGTCTAGTGTCCCATGATGAACCTTGAATTCTCCGAGTGCCACGTACCACCCTTTGCAAACGAAGACAGTGAACGGGCAGACCCAAGTCTATGTGGAGCGAGCGCACAGCACTGATATACACTTTGATGGTTGCTGACAAGAGGTTATTTCTCGCCATAAAGACCACAAAGCTTATAAGACAATCCTCGGTCGCTGAATGGCCAATAGTAAAAGCATGGCCAGAACGCTGGCAAACGAAAGAAATAGTTTTTGGCCAGAAGAGTAGGTTTTGTGAGTATTTTGCGCCAGGCTAGCAGACAACAGCAAGGAACTCTTCCCTGTCAATCCCACTTTGTCAGCCATGGAAAAAGGTAAGCTGGAATGGAGATGGGGGAAGCATCTGCCTCTGGGGAGAGCTGGCGGAATTTGTCCATCTGAAACCGAGAAAGAGCATCAGCAACAGAATTGGTCATGCCAGGAATGTGAAAAGCAGTCACAAAAAAGGAATGTGTAGCTGAGGCAAGAAACAAACAATGCAGCAGGTGCATAACACAGGGCGAACAAGAGGTACCAGCTCGGAGGATAGTTGCCACCGCTTCATTGTCCAGTTGGCAGAGGATACACTACGTTGACCACTGAGAGCCCCAGATGTGAGCGGCGCCTACAATAGGAAAAAGCTCCTTATAAGTAATGGATAACTCGATGGACTTGGGACGACCAACGCCCTTGGAACCAATGGCCCTGAAAGTAAGCACCTAAACCAGAAGTGTCACTGCAAACCAGAACATCAGGAGAAGGGAGCCAACTCGGTATGACATAGAAACTGCAACCGTTCCAGTCGGCCTCCAAAACGAGGTCCCACCACCGAAGATCTGCTATAATAATAATAGCAGCATCAAGGTGGATATAATGATGCGCCACAGAAACACCCAAGGTCAGATCTATCAGCCTCCGAAGGAAGGTACGGCCAGGTATGACAACCTGACAGCAATGATGCAGTAGGCCGATCAGTGACTGTAACTCTGTGAGCGTGCAGGATCGACGTACATGTAATTGCCAAGAATGGACTTCGGAGCGGACCCGAGATCACTTCTCTTGAGGCAGCCTGGCTTCCAAAACATCGGATACAAATCCCCAGAAAGCAAAGCTGGGGTGAGGGGCCTTCAGTCTTATGGGAGGCGATCGGAACCTCCAAATCTCTGCAACTGCTGGAAAAAGCGTCCATGTTCTGTTGACAAACCGAAGACTGAGGCAGACCGATCGTAAAGAAGTCGTCCAAATAGTGAATCGTTAAAACATACAGTAGTAGCTGTTTCTCCAGGACATACCCAACAGAAGACGGTCCTCAGGATGAATTGGGATAATGCGGTAAGCACTCTCGATGTCCAACTTAGCCATCAAGGTGCCACGACCCATAGAGAAAATAAGAACAGAAAAGTTGTTCTTCGAGATGCCATCGTTAACACTACTGACAGTTGGGTAGGACAAATCCAGTGTAAGTTTCCACCTACCGGGTTGACCCTTCTTCGGAATCACCCCAAATCGGTTGACATGAACGGGTGAGAGAGAGGAGAAGATGGAAAAGGGCCAGCCACCCGATCAAGGGAGCACTCTTTAGTCAAATAATTGTCGATGACGCTAGGCTGAGAAAGAGCAGATAGCAAGTTATGAGGAGCAGACCTCAATGGAGAGCCAGAGAAACCGCAACGGAAACCTGCCGAGATCCCGGACACGACAAATGCTGCTAAGGTCTGGTCAGGATAATTAGCCGAGAAAACAGCCCAGCGATGAACATGAAGTGGTGATACAAGGGAGACAGCCTGGAAGGCAGCTTCAATGGGAATGTGAAGATGCGAGGAGGAAGCAAGAATATTACTTCCTCCTCTGCTTGCGAAAGGGCTGAGTAGTCGGGCTCGAGGCATGACGCTTCGAAGACTGCATAAGCTGTAATAGGCAATCACGAGCTCTATGACTAGCACCAAAGCCAACGCTGCTACACATGTGGCGGTAGCGGCAAATCGTCTGTTTTGCAATACAGTGACCACTGTTCCAGGAATGGCAAATCGCCGAACCCGAAAGAGAGCCGGTTGCTTCAGAAAAAGACAATCGCCGAGCAGATAAGACGGGGGATTTCCACGGACAAAACTCGACCGCATGATCCAAAGAATGACAGCTTTGGCAAGAACTTCCAATGTGATTTGCACCTGTAAAACCTAAACTCCACAAGCTGGGATGAGGATCCCCCCACGGTATGGATGGCTTGTTGGCAGCAAGAGATCTGAACCCTCGGTCATAGGCAAACCAATGAGGAGCCTGGTATTCACGGGCAGCACGACAGATGAGTAACATATAGGCCAGCATCTCTGCAGACCTGTGAGGCTGAGTAACCAGAATGACTGCTGCATACATACTAATAATACTGTTTAATAATAATACTGTTTTACAACCAGGCACTCCCCATGAGGGGCTCTTCCGTACCGGTTCACTCCACACACGCTCACACTACACTCATATATTCTCTACTCACTACATTCAAGCTCACATGTTGATTTTTGAGGAGGGAGGAAAACCGGAGAATCCAGAGAAAAACCTCGTGGCAAGGGAGAGAACAACACAACACACACAACAAACAAACTCAACTCACATATGACCCGAGCCGGGATCGAACCCGGGACATACATGTAGCAGTGAGAGGCAAGCACTTACGCACTGCGTCACCCATGCCACCCAAACATACATACAGTAAGACTAGACCCAATCAAATTACCCAATCATGAAATTTCAAGACACCTTTATGTGTAGGCTTGTTAGGGGCCAGTTCCAAGTACGGAGCTGCAGCTGAAGTCTAATACAACGCAGAGTAGCTGGCCGAGCAGGGTCAGGGATAGACGACAGGTTCTGTTGGCTGGAAGAAATTCCGTTAGATCAGTACGAACTGTCCTGAGACATCTCGGTCCACCAATTTGAAAGGAACTGGAGGCAGCGAGTCGGCCACCAAAAATGCCCGAGAAGCTGAAGGGAGCGAGGTTGACGGTAGGGTAACAGAAGATCACATCGGTAAAGCAGGCCCCGGAACGAAAGCCGAAGGCACAGACAGGATCGAGAATGGCGCAGAATCAACCGTACACAAAAACGAGGCCGCCGACCAAACAGGACGATACGTACCAGTCCTAGATTACCGGCCGACAAATACTGTGGCGGGACAGGAAAGGCAGCGATCCCAGAAGAACATGGAGCCAAACCACTAACCGTAGAAGTGACAGCAGTGACAAGCTGAGGGCCCGAAATCTCCAACGAACCGCCAACCGATTCATCCACCGACGGCTGACAAGTTGGACGAAACACAGCCTGATACAGGGCAGCAAACAAACCCTGGAAATCGGACGCTGAAGACACTTTCTGAACCCGAAGGCCTAGCTGTCGGGGCAGTGTGATCTTGATCGGTCATGCTTGTGAAGCCAAAGACTTGAACTCAGACAGGTGGCCGAGGAATTAACTTCGCAGAATTACACGATTGGATGAACAACACTTGCTGATCAAGCTAGCTCAAAAGAATCCACTGTAACCAATCACTTCAAGAACCCAACTTGAACCACAATTCGCAAGCCCACAAAGGGAAAGCTGCGAGCGATCTCAGCGACTTGCAACTGACAAGCAGAACTCCGAGCCACGAATAACAACACAAAAGCACAGTCCTGGATGAAACCAACCCCAGGGCCACGCGAGCACGTCACAGGGGCCCCAGTAGTCGCTGGTTCTTTACCCATGCCTAAATTACATTTAATAATAATAATAATAATAATCTTTATTTATATAGCGTTATTTCTACTATAAAACCAATAGCGCTTTACAATGCTACTACTACTACTAATAATAATATAAGTAATAATGTAAAATACTGTAACTATAACAAATAATTATGTAAAATAATGTAACTATAACAAATATGTTTAAATTATATACAAATGTTATCCTTAAAATTACATGTTGGTCTATAAATAATTAATTAATATTTACTCAAATAAATTACGTTTACGTAGCCGACTCAATCAAGTATTTCAGATATCAGAGTGATAATAGCGTCTAAATAAGTAAGTTTTAACTCTGCTCTTGAAAGTGTTTAGAGACTCAGTAGTCCTTATAATGTCAGGCAGATGGTGGTGCACGCACTGAAGAAAAAAAGCTGATTGACTATTACTCAAACGCCACATTTTGATTGGCTTGCACGTGCGCTTACAAAACCGTTTATAAAGTGTTGAATAAACCAGGCTGTGCAAACCTGTTTGTGACCCGTGTAATACGCTTGCATATTTGCACTCATTTTATTCTGTATTTGTACTCGAAAATGCCAAGTCATATACAATGTAATAAACAGGATATTACACGGTGGTGAGAAGGTATGAAGTTTATCCTCGAGAGTCGAAAACATTTCACGAGTGAGCGCAGTGGACAATTAAACTGCTCTAATAATTCTTATCATTCATTTTACTTACTGTCAGGACAAAACTCTTTGTGATCTTTTTAAGCTGTTTTGGGGAGTTTCATCGGGTTTTCTTGTCTCTTAGTTACAGTCGAGAAAATCTTTAGAGAGTTTTAGATCGTATTTGGCTTTTTGTGCTCGGAATATTCATTGTCATGCAGCTCATTTAAGCTGTTTACATCTTCCTCTGTGATTTTCACAAACCTGCCGCCATCTTTATAGTTCAAAAGGCAGCAAACGTGACGTCATCGATATTTTCACTAGTGAGGATATGGAAAATACGCTACTCAGTACCCAGATGTAGTTTCGTATGGATTATATCAATGGTTTATTTCTCAGTAAAACAATATCGTCCATATAATAAGGCAGATTACATAACATGTATGTCCATCATATACATGTACATGTAGACCAAATTCAAATATGGCAATTTTTAATTTCGCTTTACTTTGGAACTCATTAAACGATAAGTTGACTAATTCTGCTTGCTTAAAAAACTTTAAATCAAACTTTTAAATATTCTTATTAACGTCATATTGACAACTTAATTACAGCTCCCTTGTCTATATACTCTCTTGCTGTAATGTACATGTATGTACAGAGCTCCCTTGTCTATCTTTTGACTTTATAGCTTTAATATATGTACCCGCCATCTCTGTAGTGTTTATTTAGTTATCTGTAATCTCGTATGTAAGGGGAAGCCTGAACTTCCATAAGCATTACGGTTTCTCGTTTAGGCTTCCTCATCACTTTTTTTTCACAAATTATACTGTTTATGTTATTGAACATTGTGGCAAACATATAATAAAATACTTAGATCTCATGCATACATGTATTTGAATAATCCACCAAATTAATCCAAATGTTGGCATGATCCATCAGGTTCTTATAATTAAAGTTTTAGAAAAAAGTGATAGACCATTTGTTTGGGGAGTGGAGAATAGGCAGTTTTTACATTGAGGGTATAATATTAAGATGTTTTGTTCATTTATTAATTAATTTATGTATACCTACATGTACTAGGAGTGTGCTGATGTATAATAGAAAGACAAACATGTTTAATCACTATGATTCCGTCAATGGAGCCAACTCAAATACAGCAAGGACTATGGCAAGGAATCTCCAGCCTTTTCTTAATGGTAGGTTTATGTACTATTTAAAGTGCCCCTTTTTTATACATATATATATAAATCTTTAAAAGGTTAAGAGTACTTCTGCGAAGAAATGTTTGGCTTACAGAGAATACTCAATGTTATTAGGGCTTGTTTGAAATGGTGAAAATTTGACCTTTCCTGACCCATGGCTGCGTAAGGAAAAGCCTGGGTTAATTCCTGATCTACTCTTATGCCACCTCATTAATGCATTCTCCATGGCACCTTTCTATCACTGACAACAACATCGATGTATAGGGGATATACACAGTTGTGAGTTGTCAGTATTAAAAGAAAACAGTTATTTTAGACAAAATGCTAAATATTTATTCAAATTATTGCAAAGTACAATGTAGAATGAATTGGATGACGTAAGATCGGGAATCGACCCAGTCTTTTTCTTACACGGGGAAAGGTCAATTTTTCACCATTTCAAACAAGCATTGAACAATTAGAGTATTCTCTGTAAGCCAAACATTTCTCAATGTCATCCCATGTTGGATTGCATGATCCAACTTTCCTTGTTCCAACATTGTTCGATGTCATCCCATGTTGGATTGCATGATCCAACTTTCCTGGTTGCAATATTGCTCGGTGTCATCCCACGTTGGATTGCATGATCCAACTTTCCTTGCTCCAACATTGTTCGATGTCAGCCCATGTTGGATTGCATGATCCAACTTTCCTTGTTTCAACATTGTTTGGTGTCATCCCATGTTGGATTGCATGATCCAACCTTCTTGTTCCAACATTGCTCGATGTCAGCCCATGTTGGAACAACATATTTTGCTTGATGAAATGTTGGATGATTAGTTTGCTTTTGTTCAATCAAATGTTTGGCTTCCACCGTAACATTTACATCCAACAAATATGAAAGTTGGATTGTGCAAGGACAATGTTTGATAGTTTTCCCAGGGTTTTAGATTGCAGTGACTGCAAGGTACATGTAAACTTGTTATACATTGATATAAACTACTTTTAATGTTATTTAGCTGAATGTGTGCCATCTTTTGAGGATGCTGTTTGTCCTCAGCAACAAAACTGTAAGTACAACAATTAGAAAGGAAATGTCAAATCACGTGCATGTGTCCATTTTGTCTGTACGTCGAGATTTAAATATTGGGCAAGACTTAAATGTTTTTCATATTGGGTGAGGATGAATTCTATAAATGTTTTATTATATACCGAAAAATAGTCCTCCAATCAATAAACACAATAGTGCGAACGGCTCATGCAAACTGTCCAATAGGTCGCTGCCCTACATGGTAAAATATTGGGCTGGCACGTGATCCTAATACACCGGCAGATTTGATTGGTGGATTATTTGTAAGCCATAATAATAAGCATTTATCCCGGCGTCACATGTCACATGATGTGATCCCACCAATCACACAGGAGGAATATTTAATGAGTATAAAGCTTGGAAATACATGTAAGCTGTCAGACAGTGATAGCAGACTCACGTCATTTGTGTTTGTTGCACATAGGCAGCGACTGTGGAGTATATGTGATCAGTATTACAGAATATTTGTGTAACAAGCACATTGGTGAGATATCGGAACCACTCAAGTCTGTCATAACACCATCAGCTATTACAAACAAAAGGCGTCAATTAATGGACTTGATAATACAACTTAGTCAGAAAACCAAATAGCCGAGGTGAGGAAATATGTTAGGAACACCCAACGAACTGTTCTGCAAAATAACTGTTCTTCTGGGCCACTCGGCTGGCAAATTCTGCACTTTGGAATTTCTTGGCTGGCAAATTCTGCAGTCTGATACTAAATAATAATATAACGGAGCGATATTTGTCAGCTGGTAAATTCTGCAGTCCGATATAATTACATAATAATAATATAACAGAGCGATATTTCTCAGCTGGCAAATTCTGCACGTACCTGTTGTTTCACAGGTTTTTAAAAATACCGAATTCTGCACTTAAATATTTTAGCTGGGAATATATTCAAAAAAATATTTTTGCTGCTGGCAAATTCTGCACTTAAATATTTCAGCTGGGAAATTTAGAAATTCTTCATGAACTTTAGGCTGGCTGGCGCTGCAGAACAGCTGTTCGTCTGCCAGCTGAAAAACAATTCCCTTAAATATGTTTAAATACATCTGATTTGTTATAAAAACATCAGAATGTTTGTTTTTATGAAGTTTTACCGTTGGGTGTTCCTGATATGTACAGTGTAGACCTTTACCTGTCTTTGCTTTCCACTGATGAGCTAGAGGAAGTGCTACATGCTATGTACTTATTGACTGAGTGGAACTGGGACAGACGGGAACATATTTGGCTCAAGGTCATGACATATGGACAGAGTGCAGCGAGGTCCATACAAATTGACCGAGAGCCAAATATTTTATCGTTCAGCCCGACCTAACTCAGTCAATAGGTTTTTATCATATGACCAGTTGAGCAGGGCCAGATGTACGGCCTTCATCACATGACTTTTGTTAATGGCTTTGAAAGGAAAGTGCATGCGGGCCGCATGGGTCATGATAATTCAAGTTTCTTACTTACAGGACAAGGTCTATTTTCCCTCAATCTCTAGTAAATTTCTTGTACATTTGAATGGACATGGAAGTGGAACATGGCTGTACAATGTATGTTTGCAACTTCATAGAGAACTATCCTCAAACATAGTTTACAATAATTGTTTTATTATTAACGAACACTGTACATTTCAATCAGAGACGTCATTGTTAAATGATGCGTTGTCGAGATACAGTACTTATCAATATATCTGATCAAAGACAATGTTGACCACATGCATATTTTTGTTGAAATTTGGTTTTTAACCAAATATGTCCCTATACGTATAATATACTTTGACGAAAAATGTAACAAAAATGAAATGAAAATACATTTTAAAAATAACTAAACAATAACAAGAAACTATTTTATACAAACTATATAATTAGTGAAGTGTGCACATACATTGTATATCGGTGTGACGAGAGTATGAACTTACGTACGAGTTATATAAAAATCTTGAATGGTAATTAATCTTAAAGGGATACCCGAGTGAAAAACACATTTGGGCTCAAAAGCATCTTTCAGATGTACTTTGTTCAGAAAATGTATTAAAATTTGTGTCTTTATGTTCGTTTTCTTTATATAATTTATCGTTATTTTCGGGTCGTTACTTCAATTCAGATAAATGGGAGCTCCGCTTTTAGGCTTGCCTAAATATATATATATATTAAGGGCCATTTTAACGAGAGGAAAGTAAGCTGCGGCTTAGTGTAGATGCAAATTTAAAGGGATACCCGAGTGAAAAACACATTTGGGCTCAAAAACATCTTTGAGATGTACTTTGTTCAGAAAATGTGTTAAAATTTGATAAAACGTTTTCAGAGTTGAGAACGAGCCCCTCAAAGTTGGCCCCGCGAAGGCACCTTTTGTTGTTCGTTGATATTCTCGCCTTCCACATGCTTTTCTTCGTCCTCCCAGTCTTCTGAACTTCTCCCACAATATCGTCATGATATTTTTGTTCTAGTACGAAATTGCTCTGCCGTATCGATGAAAATCTACTCTAATTCCTAGCGTGTGAAAATTCTACAAAGAAAACAAGTCGCTACAAGTTAGCCGCAAGACTCCGGTAGGAATTAATGTGAACAAAATGGCGGCGCCCAGGTCTTGGCACTTTGAGGGGCTCGTTCTCAACTCTGAAAAAGTTTTATCAAATTTTAATACATTTTCTAAACAAAGTACATCTCAAAGATGCTTTTGAGCTCGAATGTGTTTTTCACTCGGGTACCTCTTTAAAGTGCAAGTATCATATCCAAAAAATTGTATTGTTGTATTTGTTTCTCACAAAGAGGAATTATTCTTGCAGATTTTGTAAAATTTCTGACATTTAATCCCTAATTTTGGCTACTTATCGTGGATCCTGTGACGTCATAAGATGAATCAACTCCCTCCAGCTTTCAATTGTGACATCACAAGATGAATAAATCCCTCAATTCGGGTAACTTATTCTAGTTGAATTGCTGCTCTAGTCTCTCGAAGAAAACTAATTTAGACAACTGAAGTATATTAGAAATAGGCAAAATGAGTTAATGATGTTTTATGGCGCTACTTGTACTTTAAATGAGTCATGATATGAACCCAATAAGATGTACTAGAGCATATTTCGTATGAGTGGTAAAGAAATACGGCAAGACTGCCGTACTGTGAAACTGTATTTTCACTGGATCAGAAGGACAAAAACAATGGAGAAGCCATTTCAACGTCACGGCATACGAAATCCACTCTAAGTATTTCTGTAGTGTACTGGGCCCGGTTCCTGAAAGCCCGATTAGCGCTAATCCAGAGTTAATTACCATGACAACTAATATGTTTTGTTGAGAGTTAATCCAGGATTAGCGCTAATCGGGCTTTCAGGAACCGGGCCCTGTAGTTTAACTGGTATTACTGTACATGTACAATGTATTTTTTTCTATTTACTATGCGGGGCATATGTATCAATAAATTTATTTACTGTTTCATCAAACCACTCTTTGTACTCCTCATTTTACATATTTACAATCACTGTTTTTGGTTTCAGTGTTAACTGGTTCATATACAGGGCTGTCTGTATTGCCGTTTTTATTGAAGTGCGACTCTGAAAGTTGCAAGTCTTGTTTGGAAAATTGTATTTAGCCGATCATCTATCAGGCTGCGAAAGCTTTGTATGAGACTAGACAGACTGTAAATACGTCTAGGCTGCGAAAGCTTTGTATGAGACTAGACAGACTGTAAATACGTCTAGGCTGTGAAAGCTTTGTAAGAGACTAGACAGACTAGACTCCGCATTTGATTGACGGTCGGCGAAATGCTATTTTCCAAACGAGACTCGACAATTTTAGGGTCGCACTTCAACGAAAACAGTAAGAAGTTTTTAAGTTGCTGGACAACTGCGACTGTTTTTTTTTGCCATACGCTACTCTGGCTTTACGTTTAAGATTAAGTAGTCGGCAATCATCATCATAGTTGCTAGCTGGCGATAATCACCAGTAGCGGACTTCTAATCAGTGACAGTCCTGACTTCAGATAGTTTGGACACATTTCAGTTTGTTCTTCACTTCATTACTCTCTCGTAACCTTTCAACTTATTTTTCAAAGTTTCGTTATCTCTCCACGGGGGGTTTGAAGAGGCAATGTGTTTGCCTCTTGTTCACCTGTCCCTGGACTATTCTCACTTTTCTCTCTGGTCTCCCTCTTTTTCGTTTTTCTGGCACTTTTGCCTTTGCCGGGACCTTCTAAGACATAATAGAATGGTACTCCTTCTTCTATTTTCAGTGTGATTTCTATCATGTCCTCATAATAATATTCATTATCTGAATCAGGTGCTTCTGCTTGAATTATGATCTCTGGCTCGTCGTAGTTTTTACTGATTCGTGGTGCAGTCTCTGATGAGCTGGATGCTTGCGATATCTCTGTTTCTTCTGTGATGTTGCCCTCTGATGCCAGTGTTTGTGATACTGGAGGTGTGGGATGGGTGTGGCCATCCGCTGTGGAAAAAAGTACCGACAAATAGAATGAGAAATGCATCATCGGAGTCTGACAAACTATTTTCTGACACTACCTTGCCTCAATAGAGTAAACCGCAACATCAAATTAGTCAGGTGTAATTATTGTCAAGTGTGAGGTAAAACAATCTTATTTAACGTGGGGAACTTGTGACAGTCTAGTGAGACTAATAAACTTAAGGCGACGTGGGATATATGATTTTACTCCGAGAAGACGTGAAGGTCTAACCATTTGCAGTTCGTGAACGAGATTGTTTCAAGATGAGCGTTGGGCCGGCCGGGGGTTTGAATCCGCGATCTCCCGCACGACAGACCGGAGCTTAACCACTGAGCTAACCATGGGGTGGTTAAATGAGATAAGTTCCAGGGCTTCATTACAACCGGTTTTGTTCTAATGCCAACGGTGGAAACACTGTAGGGCCGACATTTTTCTTTTATAAATGATGCGCTTATCTTTTTGGTTGTTTATGTTGCTTTTTTTGCCTTTCACCTCTAATTTTGTATGAAAACAACAACAAATAAAGCGTATTTCGCGTGAGTGGGACAAATCATGGCACTGTACGGCATGCCGTGACATTGAAATGGATTCCCCATTGTTTTATCCTTCTGATCCAATCAAATTATAGCAGTTACGGAACGGTATTTTTTTACCACTCATGAAATATACTCTAATGTAATAACTACGTGTAAGCTACTAGTAGTAGTATAGGCAGTAGTAACCTGGTACAAGGTATCCATCATCTGTCATGTCACAAAATGGAAGGCTGAGTCTTCTAGCATCCTGCAAAGGAGAAGGGACAATAAGAGACTGAGAATTTAATGTTAAAACACTACTAACACTGAACTCAACTCTCTAAAAAAAGACGTGTTCAATGTGGAACTCCGCGCAATCTTTACGTTCGACCATAAAGCGACCTTGACTGAACGTTGTCAGTAGACCTTACTCAATGCAACGAGATGATTAGAAACGTTAAAGCGCACTCCCAAATGATAAACTTTCTCATGTCAAAAGGGAAAAAATAACGACTCTGATTTCGAGCTTTTTAGTCTGTTTTAGTCTGTTTTAGTCTGTTTTAGTCTTTCGAGCGGTTTTCTTGAGTACGTATTTTTGGGTCAGTTCTGAAAACGGGTATGGAAAATGATATATTTTGGTCTGCAATAGGGTCATACATAGATATAAATTATCTTTATTTGGATCCTTATACTGGGTGCGGTTTACCCGACCGAAGAACAAACTGCGTTTACCACTGTGCTTCTCGACCAGTTCTAGTTCAAACTCGCGGGCTTGCATGTACTGCCGTTTCTTCCCTCGATGCTTCATTGAAATGATACACATTATTTTCCTGAAGACTATGTCTAATAGACACAGTTTGTTAGTTATTTTTGCATGAAACATAACCATCCCACATGTGTACATGAAGTTGGTCATATGAAAATTGCTGAAAATAACTGTCTGACCCGCACTGTGAATATAAAGACTTCTCGCCGTGACACAGCCCCTTTTAACTGGACAAGACAACGTAATGTCAGGATCAGGGGAAAGAACAGTCGGAGATGGCATTTTTATCTTCTCTTATCTCCTTCAAAAGAATGGTCTCGAGAGGAGTGCATGATGGTTAATTGTACGAATGAAACCCATGTAATACCAAGCAAAGTTAAACAGGATGGGTGACTAGTTCCTGTAAAAACTAGTGTTGATCTGCGTCGGCGGGGAAGATAAACACTGGTATCATCAACTAAACGTCGATTAAGGTATGCTAACCGCCGCGAGAAGCGAGTAGCAAACAAAAAAAACGGCCCTAGCGCTCGAAACGTGAGCTGCTACTCGCCCCCCACAGTGGTTAGCATACCTTAATCCACTTTTAGTTGATTATAGCAAAGTTAAACAAGGACGGCTGCACTATAAAAGGGCCTCAACCAGGTCGAAGATGTCTTTGTCAAGTGAACGTCTCTGTTCAAAGTTCTGCAACATGTGATGCTCGGCTTGAGTGATCTCCAACATTTGGTATCGCGCGAAATTCAAATCAAAAACTTTAAAGTCTAAAAAAACACAATTAACTAGCTTTCTGCTATTTACTTTTTCTTAGTTTATTTTAATTTTTGCTTAGCAATTTAGTATTCCAACAAGAGAACATTTGAACATTTATTGAGCTATACATTTTTTTTGTTTACAATAGATAAATGTAAAGTTGAATCATTTGACAAGGGTCAACAAATGATACAATTACAATAATAAAGTATGTTGGCTATATCAAATGTTCTTACACTGCAGACTGAGAGGACAACAAAATACATACGAGAGAAGAAAGTATAAATAGGAATTATATCGGGCTAAACTAAATTACACAGCTAAACTAAATTACATCGACACAATTAACAGAAATACTACATAAATAATCTAAATGCTTCAAAAACAGGGAGTAACAATAATCGAGCGAGGTTGTAAATACACATTAGGTAACTTAAGGAAAAGGTAATATATAAATTAAATCGATGAGAAAGGAAGTATGACTTTAATTTCATTTTATGGTTGAATGGTTGTAGAGATTCACGAAGGGATAAGGGAATCTCATTCCATATGTTGGGTCCTTGGGATCTAATAGAGTATTTGTATTTGAGAAAGTGGTGATGCATGTCAGACCGGTGTCTAGTATAGTGTTGATGGTAATCCTGATTGAATTTGAATAGGGAGGACAATGGAACCGGTAATAGTTTATTAATATGGGAGAAAATGAAGCATGAGATCTGAAGCTTGTAGGTATTTGAAACAGATAACACTTTAAGTAATAGTCCGCGCAAGAGGTAGGCATATGTTATGCATGGCATGTAAAAAGTGCTAATTGTAGTATTGTTTCAATCTTCCACCTCATTGGCTTAGACATTAAAATCTATCTAAACTAGAAGAAGAAGAATATTTTTTCTTATTTTGTAAACAGATTTGAATTGCATCTTGTGAAAACTCTCATAACTTCTAATATGGCGAACTTTCAATATGGGGAACATTTTTAAATTGAACGTTTTCTTGGTTATTGTTTTGCACTCTTGTGATTGGGCAAAATGTTCTCACACAAAAGAACTGTACCTTTAAAATGCATTTTTTAGTGGATTTAATTTCAGAAATTTATGATTTAAGGGTTGATGAGTTGTCAGTATGAAAAACAGAAAATACTAAAGTGAGGAAAGCAAATTGCATCTGAACAATAGAATTGTGCCTACCTCTTGCGCGGACTGTTACTTAAGCTTATTGAATAATAGTTGTGTGTGGGCACGTGACTGGGATGAATGGGTTCGTCAGACTCCACCACGTGACGACAACCAACCAATTAGAACGCATTTGCCATCCGCGGGACGTCCCACTGTCTCGGGACTAAGTTACCAGCATCTGCGGGTTTTCAAATAGTGGTTTTGGATACCACAAATATGTGGTTTATGAGGGCTAAAATGTAAAATTATGGAATTCCACCCCGAAATAAACGAAGACAGACATTCGGTACGTCCTTTTGTGGAGTCTGGCGAGGATTGAAGTGATTTTAGATTGTTTTTTTTCCCTTCGAGTGATTTGATGTGCTCAACGGACTGTGCAGCCTTGTCATTTCATTATAGAGAGATCTCAAAAATCAAAAAACTCTCTAAACCCGATCCAAACTAGTCCAAAATAGCAGAGAATACCCAAGGACATAAGAAAAGGACACTCGAGGTACATTTATTGCAAAATGTTATTTCATTACCTTTATTTTACCACTATTAGTCTATTTAAAGCACAGGCAGCCCAAGCTCAAAGTTTGAATTAATTTCTGGTATTTTATCGTACTAAATGGCAAATGAATAACACAATAAACTTGCTTTGATGAAGATTAAGTTGTTGTGTCTTGAATTTGGGGGTTTTGGGGCCGATTGAACGAGTTTCTAGGAAACCTGGATTCACTCTACATAAAGAGAGAAAAGGCCGGCAAGCCGATGGCGATGGCGTGTCACATACCTGTCATCTCCACGGCAAAAATGTCCTTAAATCCACTCAATCGACGTGATACTTCCGGATCCCGTAGACATATCACCATGCTACGTATCTTCCAAGTTTCATGACCAAACATTCAACGAATACCGAGAAATGATTTTTGTCACCTCGCATTTCGCCGTCCCAAACACCTCTTCACACTTTGATGAGACACCGGAAGTCCAATCGAAAGGATGCCTCGTTTTGGAGTTGAAAATCACCGCCGCACCAATTGGATGGGAAAGCTCCAAAACGAGGCATCCTTTCGATTGGACTTCCGGTGTCTCATCAAAGTGTGAAGAGGTATTTGGGACGGCGAAATGCATTTCTCGGTACTCGTGCTATTGGGCTATGAAGTAGGTATTAATTACCAACATGTGCTATGAAGTAGCTATTAATTACCCATAAAAAGAAATGGAGCGAGAATAAATGGCCTGAATAGATTGCACAGTGTCGGTCCATTCGAACAACTTGTTCCCCTTATTTCTTGCTTCCAACTGATGTAAACGTAACAACGAGACCTATCGCACAGACATTATGGTTCAACTTACCACTAGCGATCCAGCTAGCGAGTTCTTACTCGCTCTTGACTGTTGGTCTAGACTCTGGTAGATTGGTTCACCCACGCTGGCCCATATGGGACGCGTGTTTTCCACGAGGGGTTGATAAAAGTTGGGAGAGTTGGTGTACATGGAGGCCTGGCGCGAGTCTCTGTATTGCATCAGCGTTTTGTCAGGACCGCGTTCGTATGTCGGGTTATCTGTTGAACACGTGATACAGTTCTCTCGGTTAGTGTCGATAGTCGTTGAGCTACTGGGAGCGAGAATGGTACCAGTGTTAGTAAAACCGACGGATCAATCACAGTTTCCCTCACCGGCACCAATCCCTTTTTCATTCTAAGTTTAATGGTTAATCATTGCCCAAGTGAAGGGTGGGTGGATAGTTTAATGGTTAATCATAAATTACACACGTATGCCCAAGGGAGGGGTGGGTGGATAGTTTCCAGAAACCGTGGTTGAATGGTTTAATTCATTTCTCTTAATAGACAACAGCTTGTCTCTAAATGGTGCACTATCCTCCAAACTCACTGTTGATTGTGGTATTCCATAGCATTCTGTCTTAGGCCCTTACCTCTTCCTTTTGTATAGAATTAATTGGAAGTCCTAAATTTTCTTTTATTTGCTGATGATACATGTTTCTTTTACTCTATTATGCCGTCAAAGAGGAGCTCTATGAAGCACAAGGCTTCATATTTAGAATGGAACGAATAGTCCTTCCAGACAAACTGCAAAAGAAAATAATCAAAATCGCTCACGAATTGGGACATTTTGGTACTACGAAGACCAAGCAGATGCTCAGGGCAAACAATATTGGTTTCCAACCATGAATACAATGATAGACCAAACCATTGGACAATGTTATGAATGTCAAGTCTGCACTAAGCAATACAGAGAAGAACCAATCAAACCATCAGACATCCCAAAGACGCCCTAGGAGGAAGTCGCAGTTGACTTGAGAGGACCATATCCTGCTGGCCATTATAACCTCGTTGGTATCGACAAAAGAACAAGATACCCAGAAGTTGAAGTCACGTACTCAACAGGATTCAAACCTACACAAGAGAAGATGAAGATGTTTGGACACCATGGAGTACCAAAACGTGTTGAATCCAACAATGGTCCACCATTCAATTCAAAGGAATCTGCGCAATTCGCAGAACATGAATGATTTGAACACCACCGCATCACCCCTGAACACCCAAGAGCCAACGGAGAAACAGAGAGGTTTATGCAGCTACTTAACAAGACCGAACAGATTGGCCATCTGCAAGGCAAAGACAAGTTTGGAAAGCAGACAGCTGTGCAAGGCATGTTAATTGCCTACAGAGACACACCACACCCAGTTACAGGTGACACACCGTACCAAGCTATACTCATAAACAATCGACCCGTCCGTACCAGACTATAGACTACACAGCACCAAGCGGCAATGAGCAGATCTAGAGCAACCAAGACCAGATGATCGATGAACGTGACAAACATTACCAAGCGAAAATGGGGCAACGCAGAAAGAGCAATGTGAAAGAACACAGTTTCATTATAGGATACTATGTTCTGATAAAGCAAAGTAATAAATGGTCCACACCATTCGAACCAGCCTTCTATGTGATTATTTAGATCCAAGGCTCATCAATTACAGTGAGTCAGATGCATTCAAGATGGTCGAGAAGTATGCCGTGATGCAAGTCAATTTAAGTTGGTAAATGCAATAATGGAACACTACAGCGAAAGTCCATTAGAGATACCAATTCAAAAGACAGAGGATTGGAGAGAGGAAATACTGAGGAATGCCACAGCCAGCAATATACCGACAGAGATGAAAAGCCCACACCAGGAAGATGTTTCACAGAATCAGGATAAAGACCAGCAATCTAAGGACAGAACTCAACCCTCGGGTACACCAAGACACAGCGACAGACCAAAGAGGGAGCGACGCAGACCAGTACACTTGATGGACTGTGTCCCGAAATGATTACGGGAATGAGGAACTGTGAATTATTGCAGGTTAACGTTATTGAAGGTTAGAACTTCAAAGAGACAGTTAAAAGTTGTTATTATTATCTTGCACAATATTTCATGTTAGGCTATGCTTAAGGTCTCGATAAAGGTTCAAAATTAAAAAGTTTTGAAAATGCGTTTTTTCGCAAATTCTAAATCTAAAAGCCCTAATCTAGCATCACAAAAAAACTCAAACTCAAAAAAATAATTTAAAGCCTTGAAAATGCGACTTTCTGATTTCCCGCTAAAAAAGATGCGAAAAATGATTGACAGCTGCTGTCATTCACTGGGCACGTTATTTCATTCTCGTTGATCCTGTGATTTACTGCGCTACTTTTCGTTCGTGAAGATTTCCTACGTTTATAATGCAATGCCCAAAAGTGTAAAAGTAGATATTTCTTGGTGCCGTATTAAAAAAAGAATAAGAAGAAAAAACACAGCACAATTTAGTTTGTAATAATTTAGTTTGAGAGTAAATTTGGAAGCGGGTGTAAAGTTCTTAGGACAAACAATGGCTGGAGGGATTATACTCAAGTTCCAAGAAGTTAGAATAATCGAAGACTCGGAAAGTCCACAAAGAATGAAGCAATAAAGTTTTTGAATCGGCCAAAAATTTAAAGAGAATTCAATGCAGGAAGCTAAGGTTTGCCGGTTTTGTTTCAGCGCGATAAAACATTTTAGGATGACGTAAACAGCCTACCGTGTACATGGTGTGGATCGAGCTGCGCTGCAGTGGTTTTCCCTGCATGATATTAATTGTTTGCTTACTGTGGTGCCATTTTTCTGTACTCCTAAAAGAGTGTTTCTTCTTTAAATTAAGCTGGAATCGACACTATAGCTAACTAGTTTCTGTAGAAGTATCGAGCGTCGGTGAACTGTATAGCTTCTCTGTTCTGCGGCTCGTCTGAACTTTGTAATCGGCCGAGACTGAACACAACATGAATCGCTCTGATTGGCTAATGTTAATGAGATTACCCTTGGAGGCGGGAGTCAACCGTGAAATGAATCGAAAACCTTTTATCGGGCTGTTTCTCGGCACATTTTTTCGGCCAAAAACAGAACTTTGTTGAAGTCCAGCCTTTTAGCGTTTTGTCCAATTTTCCTAAGTTTTTCACGAGTCGTGGAAAACAGCCGTTTCTCAAATACAGTGTCGGGGAATTTTGAAATTATTTTTTGTTCAGGTTTTATGACCTGGGTTGTATCAAAATGGGATGAAAAACTACTTTTTCAACTTTGAAAAGGAATAAAATCTGTAATACGCAATATATCAAAAATGCCCGACACAGTATTTGAGTCAATTTAGTTGGGATTAGAAAGGGCTAATTAAGAAAAAAAAAAATTCAAAGCCTGAAGGGCTGAACTCCTTCTGGCGGACAGAGTCATTTCGCGTAGAAATATATACAACATCTACGCTTTTAACATTTGTTCAAAACGGATTAAATATGTACTTTCTTCAATTCAAGACCTTTAAAACGGTATATAGTACGTCTTTGTGGCTTTAATTCCGACGTTGCAAGAGCGTTTTTCCGAAATGACACGTCGAACCTTTATCGAGACCTTAAAGACCCTTTAGCACGCCCCGTGATACTTTGCGCGAAACCAGTCATTTTGTTTTGATTTCGTGTTCACTGACTGTGACGCGACGAGCGCCTAATTCAACAAGTAACTCAACATCCATCAAAATTCTATGAAACTTTATATAAACGGAAATAATGCCTAGTTTAAGAAATAACTAAAAGCCCTAAAATCGATTCAGCGTTGAAAGCTGAGACTTATTCATTAATCAAAGAACTTGGAAGAGAACTTGATGCAGGACGTTTAATTATTCAGCGCGTTCTAGGATTTTAAAACTGATGCATGAACACTTATATGCATTTCATACGAGATTATAGAACGCAAACAGTTCGATTCTTGATCAAATACACATCTAACTAATAATCTAGATGAGGAATAAGTCAAGCAACAACATACAGCAATAGAAAATCAGTAGCAGCAATAATTTTATTTGCTCGCTGAGGAGAATATTATAAGTGTGTGTACTGACCGATTGCTACTGATAAAGTATTTGCGTTGACTTGACTTCGGTTTGAACACTTACGAGCTACTAAATATCGGAATTAGTAGCACGGATACAACGGAGGAACGGCAAGGTATTCTTTGAGTTTATCCACTGATATACACGCAACTAGGAAACTGAACCACGAGTATCATACCGTTGGAGAATCGACAGTCCTTTGAACAGCCAGATCGAGTCATCCGCTCGGCGTCCCGCTAAGTCGCCGGCTATTTACAAATGTACTCAGAAAAGCAAAAACGCAGAGTACTCTCCAAACTCACCGCAGTTGCTTGTGTTTCCCTAACTGAAAGATCGAAGAATTATCGGCGAATGATCTTCTTTCTTCTTACCTTCGTTTTAGGAAGGAAGACAGACCGTGACAATTTTCTCGGCGGTTGTTCTTCGCTGGCGCCATCTCGGATTTGCTAGGCCGTTGGATGTCACAAAAACTGTCAGCAAATTTTGGTTCAATATTTAAAAGAATGCCCTAAATAAGTTCTTAAGAAGAGTATTCATCGTATGTGCGTATATAATAGTAACTATCAGCGGTAACAACAACGATGCAAGCAGATTCTTTACATGTATACATCGCCGGTCCCAGGGTCCACGAAAATACTTGTTTCGCGCAAAGCATCACGGAGCATGCTAAAGGATCTTTAAACAAGCAACTCGTAAAAAGGAGATATGTTGTTACGCGTTATTCGGTACCAAGCCACGCGCCATTTATATGTGCCCGACATCCGGGGACCTGGATAGGGAAGAATGAAGATGGCGACCGTTCCGGCTTCATTGTTTTAGGTCTCAACAGTCACCAAGAGTAAACTAAAGCTTCTTGTTGTTCTTGCTGTTGACCCAAACTGGCTTAGTATCGCGAGCATCCTGCTATTACTGCCGTCACCACAGAGCGTGTCTGCGGCTTTTGTTTTGTACACAAAAAGATGAAGCCAGAAACTTACTCAAGATTAATAACATATTTTACATGAAATCTACACAATGAATATTTTCAGCTTACTTGTGTTGAATCTCTGTCGACCTGAAATGCTTCCTCTGTAAAATAGGAGTGATCAAGATGATTAGAACATGGATCAGGTTATTTCACAATTCCATATTTAATGTCTGTATTTAGGTTATCTGTCAAGGGCAAATAAGCAAACGTTGTTGACGAAACATTTGTGAATGTTTAAATGATCATTAATATCGATTCCACACGAGGTAAGTCAACCTATTACCAGACAGTTTATCTTGCACTGCTTGTGGCTACAAAACAAAGTATCATTAATATGATGATTAATATCGATTCCACATGAGGTAAGTCAACCTATTACCAGACAGTTTATCTTGCACTGCTTGTGGCTACAAAACAAAGTATCATTAATATGATGATTAATATCGATTCTACATGAGTTAAGTCAACCTATTACCAGACAGTTTATCTTGCACTGCTTGTGGCTACAAAACAAAGTAGACTCACACCGAAACTTCCTTTATAAACCGTAATACAACTTCACAAACTGATTTTCTCCCGAAAAGACGGACAGATAAACTTTAGTTCTTCTGTTAAGATTCGTGTACCGTAATACAACTTCACAAACTGATTTTCTCCCGAAAAGACGGACATATAAACTTTAGTTCTTCTGTTAAGATTCGTGTACCGTAATACAACTTCACAAACTGATTTTCTCCCGTGAAGACGGACATATGAGCCTATTATCGGCCGGGATACGATCGAGAGACATTATTTTGTTAGTCAATAAATCATGTTTCTACCGTTTAACAGCAGCTGCGAACCATTCCAAACATCATTTCATTATCGCGGCTACTTCGTGTACCATTTAGGTTTTATGGCATCCAATGGTTGGTTCGACCGAACCTTCTCTGGGTAGCGGAAACCACAACAGGAGGAAGTGTGAAGGTTTTCGAGAATTTGGTCTTCGTTGTAAGAAAAACTGACTTTATGCCACGTGAAAGCGCCATTTATCCGGGCTTGGAAAATCTTCCGTTTTTCGTATAATATTGAAAGGAAAGAAGTGAAACGAAAAAGTTAAAATCGCTACGAAACATTCAGTTTCCGAGGGGTTAAGCATAATTATCGTTTGTTTGATTTCGCTAAGAATAATTTTTGTTTCCGAGTACTCGAGAATAGGTTCTGTCCGATAATAGGAGCACTTACCTTAAATAGAATAGCGAATAGTAGAATATTTCTTGATTTGTGTGTTACCTCTGTGCATGAGTTATAAAGGTTTATATTTGGAATAGGGTAACGTTGACGTCAAAGGAGGCATTTACTGTCTTTCTCCTTGTGAGTGAAACTTATTTCTGGTTTTAATAGTCAACATACATTTTTTTGGTAAAATCATTGATATAAGCTTCAAATATAAGACGAATGTTTATATTAAAAGGTCGCTTATCTCACCAGCATGTTTTTATTATAATAAATGATACCTTCTTTGACGTCACGTCATTACCACCTAACTCATAGACGCAAATCAAGACATGTTACTAGACATCTATTAACTTTATATTCGAAATGCTAAATACTGCGTTTCTCTGGATTAAAGTATAGAGTAATTAACTAAAGCTTTCGGCTGAAACGATCACTATGTAACCACGCCAAATGCGCGGTTACAATACGGTGAAGTTGTTTCGGGCCTAGGCCTCCGGAGCCGTGATTTAACGAGACAGGGGGCAAATTAAATCTCTCCCCGTCCCGATTGAGGCTGGGCCGATGAACCCGTATGTAAATGCCTCTATTACCCCTCTCGAACCATTTTGGTCCCACTGATAAGATCTTAGCCGTACTGATACTGATGGAATGATCCGGTTGGTCAGTGTTAATAATAACAACTTCACTGTTTGGCGTGGTTACATAGTGATCAAGGTTGATGGTTTCAGCCGACTTTAATCCAGAGAAACTCAGTAATTAACATTTCAAATCTCATTATCCTGGATAATCTACATAATACTATTTACTTTATGTACCGTAAATAGCTGCGTATAGGCCGCACCCCAAATTTAGACGCCTTAAAAAAAGTTTATAACTGATGCTCGAACTTGAAGCAAAACTTCTTCAGAATAGATTGTTGTCATTTCACGTCATGCCAACTGCTATCGCAACGTATTAAATCTGCTTTTATTCCCCCATGAACTAGCAACATTTTCAAGGAACCTCATTTCTTTAAGTACGAGAGATTGCGATGTTTTCTGGTGGATCTAATATGCGCACATGTTCAAGTCCGTGGTCTGCCATCTTGGATTTTAAAGGAGGGGCCTGGTGCGCGTGTTCGTGATAAAATACGACATATATGCTTGTATCCGCGTATAAGCCGTATTTACGGTACATTTTGACCTTATATTATAGGTACTTCAAAATCCTCCTTACTTTTTTTTCTTTTTTCGATAAACAGCGATTGCAAAGCACATGGAAGCCAATACGATTACCAACAGCGAACCTAGTACGGCGGCGAGAACGATAAGCAGTAAGCCCAGGTCTCCCACAACCTGCACCACCTTGAGCCTCTTTTTCGTGTCCGACGTGCTTGGGTCCGACGGCTGAAGTGGTAACGTCATTATCGACGATGGAATTACTTGTTTTCGTGTTGTCATGACGACTGCTGCACCGGAGTGATTACTAGGGGTGGTGGTGGTAGTTAAATTTGGTCTTTTTAACCGTGGTCCCGGCCCTAACAGGAAATGGACAATATTTAACAAAAATGAAATGTAACACACTACATGTACATTCACTTGGTCACTTTTAGTTAGGATGTGAGAATAACTAGTTCCTGTAAAAACAGTCTGCGTGGACGGGAAAGCTAAACACTTGTATAATCAACTTAAACTCGATTAATGTGTGCTTTCCGCCGTGGAAGGCGAGTAGCTCTGACGAAGGGCTAGCTCTCAAAACGTCAGCTGCTACTCGCTTCCCACGGTGGTTGGCATACCGTAAACTTTAGTTGATTATACATGAGAGTTTACCATGTTTAATGTCCACTCGCCAGTGTAAAATACGAAATTAAAGATGCAACTTAAATAAGGCGGACCCGCACTATAAAAGGGCCTCAACCACTTGAAGACAATCTTCATTGTCAATCAGACTTTGTCAAGTGAACATCTCTGTTGCTCGATCTGCGACATGTAATGCTCCGCTTGAGTGATCTCTGACATTTGGTATCGCGCGAAATTCAAATTGAAAACTTGAATGTCTAAAAATACACTAAAGAGTTTGCAGACGGTTTTAAAACACTATTGATAGGCATAACGGAGCAACTAGCTGTTTACTTTTTCTCGGCTTATTTTAATGTTACCTTTAGCAATTTAGTATTCCAACAGGAGAAGACTTATCGGACCTATCTCAATATAAGTAAAATAGTTATAACTTATGTAGGAATTGTAGGATTCCTACGGTGACGTCATATTCCTATACAACCATAAACCAGGGTTTAGAGCTAATTAGTAATTCATACAGTCATTCTTATACCCTGGTGCCAGAGGTTCTAGGTTTTGGTTCTAGGTTTTGTCTAGGTTAGGTTAAGGCGTCATTGAGGAGCGAAGCGACGAGAGGGAGAGAAGAGAACCTCTGGTCAAATCCGTTGAGAATCTCACTTCCATGCGTTTAGTTTGAAATCGAGGTGAGTCAAACCGGTTTTGCGTCAAACTGTGACGACCAATGTTTTGATTTCACACACGAACAATTGCACGTGGCGCTGTGAAGCATGAAATGACAACTGTAGTGTGGTTCTTTATATGGCTACTCTGGACAGTGAAAAAAGTGCCTCGTGCTAGAATTTGCTGTCGTGCTGTAGACCGTTTCTTCACGGGGACGACTTGAAATATCGGCGACTTGCCGGCAACCTGTCGGAAGCACAGCGAAGACGTCTTTACGTTTTATAAACTCGTACAGTGCCTCTTCTTGTATTGTCTTCAATTTAGTAATCTCCGGAAACTTTGAAGCCAACGTAAACTTCACAGCGTCCCCAAAAATACTCAAAAACTCTTGAGTCGCGGTTGGAAGTAAAACCACATACAGTTGTCGTAAAACCGGTTTGAAGTGGTAGGCCAATGACAATTGCTGTTGTATCAAGCACTCACGGTCGCGCTTGGTAATGAGTAGATAAGCCAATCGGAGACGAGGTTCAAAATCTGAACCTAGCTTCTGCATGGAAGTGAGATTCTCAACGGATTTGACCAGAGGTTCTCTTCTCTCCCTCTCGTCGCTTCGCGCCTTAACCTAACCTAGAAAAAAAACCTAGAACCTCTGGCAACCAGGGTACTTGCTTTATTGCTTGACTTTTGTGAATTTTAAATTCAAATTTCAGATCCCAAAGGACGAGAAGGGGGGTCAGCATTTCTCTTTTATAGCGCGGGTCCTTGTTTAAACCTTTTTAGTAAATAATTTTCTAACTTAGTAAACCCACAGTGAATTACAAAGAAAAGATAACCTAAACCTGTTAAAGATTTAGCCTTCGCGGCTTGTTGTTTTTTTCATTGCTTGTGAAGTTTATTAATTGTACTTTATTTCCCTGAAAAAAATAATTCAAAAAAGTGAAAACTTAGCGAGATATTTGGAAAATCGTATTTCGAAGTAAAGTAAATAGATAGCTTAGGCTTGATAATCCCTATTAGCGGCAAGCTCGCTGTAGATGTTTGCGGGAAACTACATCCGGGACATCCAAAAGCCCTACCTCAACGCATATGCATATTGCATGTGCTTTAGTGTTCACATGTTAGCAGACTGTGCAGTACTGCTATCGTTCATCGCTCTTCGAGTTTTCATTAGAAATATTGTTTCAGCTCGCTTATGGAAAACATCCAGTCATTTGGATGCCCTATAACCACATCTACAGCCGGAGTTCGTGCTGGCGTGCTGCGATTTCTCTTTGGCTTTGTCGTCGCTTTCGCCTTCTACTTGTCCTTGAATGATACATGTATCTCAGGCTGCTTTTTTGTCTTACATCGCTTGACAACACTTTTGCCATTATAACTAGGAATTTAACCAGATCGTTCGGTGAAACTAGCAACGCAGTACTGTATGTAGGAATGTAAGCCCAGGTAATACGAACCATTCCCTGCTAGCAGGTCTCTCTCTGTCTTGGTAACTGATGGAAGGCGAGGGAGAGAGACCTCTGCCGACATCCGACGCTTTCTCTGTCGCGCATGCGTGAAGTTTCTTGGCAAGAAGTGACGCAATCTCACGTATACTTATGAGCGTACGAAACAACTGCAACAAACAACTGATGCGTACAGCTATTTCCGGTAAAACGTGTTTTCGAAACTGGTTTGACTCGCCATGAATATCGTGGACGGCAAGCGTCGGATGTCGGCAGAGGTATCTCTCCCTCGCCTTCCATTTTACCAAGACAGAGAGAGACCTCTGCTAGCAGGTAATACGAACCATTTCATTACCCACGAATTCATGGTTCATTCACAAAAACCTTTGATGAAGTGCGAACTCGCTGTAAAACTTCCGAATCTAAAAACTCTGACTTCATTTACTTGCTTATTCCCTATCTTTGAGTGAATTATACGTGTCTTAATAATTATCGGATCCTTGCGAAACTTGCACAAAAAGATATACAATCAAGGAACCAACTCGTGTCGGGCTTTAGCGATATTTTCGTTATTTCTTTTTAAGTGGCTTAGCGTCATATAGTTTGGAAGATTTTCCGACCTCATATATACTTAAAGATGGATTTGCATACGAACAAAGTAAAATATTAAAAATCCACTTTTGGAGGCTGTTATCGGCTGATTGACATAGTGCAATTGAATGGATCGTACGCCCAAACGCGTACGCGCATAATTCACTGATCTAAACCTCGTCTTTTTGCGTTTGTAGGCTTAGTACTGCTTTCCAATGAAATATTTATTTAAAACAATGATGTATACAGTGATGTATAGGTTTATATGGTTTCCTTCAAAGCGTAGCGCGTATAATTTTTTGAACGAGAGGCACCCGCGAAGGTCTACGTTTTTGGTGAAACATTTCACATAGTGCCCGCTAAACTTAGAAACAGGGATGCTTGCCTTTGTTTTCTTTCAGTTTGCGCGAAACTGGGAAGGCGCGCGCGTGATGGGCTCCTCAAAAGCGCACGCGCGTGACGTTTTGCCACTGAGCACACTTACAGGTCCGTGAGCCTGCTGCCTTGAACTGGACGCACGAGTCGACTGCTATCTCTACCATGCCAGTCATAGTGAACGGGCCTGGCACACTACACTTGATGGCCAGACACACGATGAGACCACGTAGAGACGTGTCCACCATACCTCGCCACTATCATGATATAGGGGATACAAATGACAGATTAGTAAACGAAATCTGTGAAGAGGCTACATAAAGTGTAAGACCGCATAGGTTTAGACTGGCACTATCGACCCATAAAGAATAATAACTAGTCGGATTAGAAGAGTATGCCTTCCAGTAATACTGGAGAAAATATGACAATATTTTGATTAAGGATGGCAAAGAATTGAGAGAAATCAAGAAGATGATAATTACAGAGAACAACAACAATAAAAACACTGAACAACAATAATAGAATATATGATGTAGTACATAGTAATAGTAGAATGCTTTTGTTTTTTTTGATTATAACTAATAATAATAACAATAACAATATTACTAATAATATTAATACTAATAATGGTCTAATTTGCAGTTCGAGAACAAGATTGTTTAAGTAATGGTCCAGATAAGAACTGAAGTGCTTCACGGCAAGGAATGTTAAAAGTGTTAATTTTCTATCATTCTTTCTCGTAATTTCATTGGTTGATACCATCGAAATAATGCATTATCATTCGATATTTTTTGTGGTTTGAATGTATTTTTGATCAAACTAATCATGGTTTAATTTCGAAGAATATCGTATGTGGGGAAAGTCCTCAAATTTTCGATTGAAAAATCGTTTGTTTTCTCTATATCCGATTGGCTGGATGTAGTTTGGACTGTAGACACCTCCTAAAGCACTAATACATATTGCAGGCTTAGCTTGTTTGGACTTCGAGTCTTTGTCTCTGCCTGTAAAGTTATTAAATAAAAACAAATATTCAAACAAAATCGTACGTGCGAGAGGCTCATTGCCGCAGAACAATGGCTTCTACTACAGTTCTTATATGGACCATTACTTAACATCCGGCCGGGGTTTTGAACCCTCGACCTCCCGCACGACAGACCAGAGCTTAGGGACGGACCATTAAAAAAGTGATTGGGGGGGGGGGGGGGGGACCCAAAAAAAATTCGTGCAAGGGAAAATGCAAGAAAAAAAGGCATGCATCAATAATAACGCAGAAAAAAATGTTTAGTCTCCAGAAGACAGGTAACCAGTGTTTCAGAGAGCATTCAAACCTCAAAAATTTCGGCTCGCTAAAATTAAAGAAAGTCTGCTTTTATTTCTTCATAACCAGGATAGTTTTCTCTATATAAGCTTATGATCAAAGGCGCATCCCCATAGGTCAGATAATTAATACATTGTTGTCCAGGAAATTGCTTATGCCAATGCTGAGCTTTATGTCATTTATTTATTCATTTATTTATTTATTCATTCATTCATTCATTCATTCATTCATTCATTCATTCATTCATTCATTCATTCATTCATTCATTCATTCATTCATTCATTCATTCATTCATTCATTCATTCATTCATTCATTCATTCATTCATTCATTCATTCATTCATTCATTCATTCATTCATTCATGACTACGCAACAATGCATTTATGATGCACAAATTATCAGTACAATTCCAGGTACCCATCCGGGAAGATGGGTGAGGTTGAGATTTCCAGAACTCTGATAGATAAAACATAGATAGGCATTCCTCATCTCATGAGATTGAATACATGTACTGTTCATGATTATAGCACTCAGCGGTCCATCAGTAACGTTGGGCTCTTGAGTATAAATTTGATTTCTTTTTCGTAACTTCTGTTGCAGCAGGTTCTGTTATCTGCTGTTGTACTGTTGTATTGATCAGTTTACTCTAATTTGTATTTGACACTGTAGTTGTAATTTGGAAATGGAACATTGTTAAATGTTAAAATACTGTAAAATACTATACAAATATTTTAAGCTTTCAAGACAGTGCAGTTTATCTGAGCAAATATGGAATGTTTCTATAGTCCGAAAACAAATTCGTGCAAAGGATCGTGCCCACAAAAATATCCTGCACAATAAAACAGGCCCCCCAAAAAATTCAAGCAAACGAAAGGAGTCCCCCCCCCCTCCCCCAAAAAGTTTTGTTTTCACTTTTCTAATGGTCCGTCCATTAGGGATAAGATTCTGTATTCAACACCTTATTCACACGGCGGCCATGATTAATCCCAGGAGTATAAAAAACCTTTGTTTTGCACGCGTGAACACGTTCTGAAATTGCTCAGTACGAGGCTACACGTGGGAAATCTATTGTTTCAAACCAACATGGCCGCCGTGTGACAAAAGCCCATTGCTCTTCTGAGAGTTTTGAAAACTTGTCCTGCCTACCTGTAGTTCAAGTTTGTTGACAGTGAAGCCATGCTTGACTGCTCGCCTTGTTGAAGGGTCATGCAAGCTGATCCACCGTCCGTTATCTAAATACTGCGACTCGTGCGGGACGAGCTTACATCTGAGGACCTTTGCCTCATCAGTAATCCTATGTTCTTTGCAAATAGCGAATCTTCGCCTTCCTGGAGCAGTGATGTCCAGAGTGGGTAGCGTTGAGTTAGAACACGAGGCACTCGAGCTAGAGCCGGAGGCTAGGTAGAACTGGCAGCCTGAAAAAGTGTACAAGAGAGCTCTTTCAGGGGGGCGGCCTTCACCTCCTCGGAACCTGGAATAGTACTGGCTATCCAAACAATGCCTAACCCTCAAACAATGCCTAACCCTGAAACAATACAAACCCTAACCCTAAAACAATGGAATTCTTTGTCAGTGCAGTCCAAATGGGGTCCAATAAAATGCAAGGTTTTGAGAGGTGAAGGCCTCCTGCTTTCAAGGGGCTGTTTAAGTCAGTTATTGCCGAAAATCTGCCTGTTTTTTTCTTTCCGGAAATTTCCACTGCACAGTACCAGAAGTCCATGATAGTACCTATTTCCCCCAAAAAAATCTCGAATGGTGCCTATAGTTGCTGAAAAGTTCTAAAATAAATTACGACTAAAAATTCATTTTTTAATATGTAGAGCACAGTTGTAGGTGGCAATGGTGTTGGCCCGGTTTGGTGGGATGTAGGCGCTTCGTAATGCGCTGCAAAACATGTTTTATCTATCTTCCTATACGATTAGCCCTCTATAGG